>CM050170.1:152930568-154268068 GCA_027410445.1 Discoglossus pictus | reverse complement strand
AAAGGAGAGAGGGATAAGAGAGAGATAAGAGGGCAGGAGAGAGGGGCATGACAGAGGACAAATAGAGGGGGCAAGAGAGAAGTAAAAGAGAGAGATAAGGGGGCAGGAGAGTGGCATGACAGAGGACAAAGAGAGGGGGCAAGAGAGAAGGAAAAGAGAGAGATAAGGGGCAGGAGAGAGGGGTATGACCGAGGACAAAGAGAGGGGGCAAGAGAGAAGGAAAAGAGTGAGATTAGGGGGCAGGAGAGAGAAAGAGGGGCATGATAGAGGACAAACAGAGGGAGCAAGAGAGAAGGAAAGAGAAAGATAAGGGGGCAGGAGAGAGAAAGAGGGGCATGATAGAGGACAAACAGAGGGAGCAAGAGAGAAGGAAAGAGAAAGATAAGGGGGCAGGAGAGACGGGCATGATCGAGGACAAAGAGAGGGAGCAAGAGAGAAGGAAAAGAGAGAGATAAGGGGCAGGAGAGGGGCATGACAGAAGACAAAGAGAGGGGGCAAGAGAGAAGGAAAAAAGAGAGATAAGGGGACAGGAGAGAGGGGCATGATAGAGGACAAACAGAGGGAGCAAGAGAGAAGGAAAGAGAAAGATAAGGGGGCAGGAGAGACGGGCATGATCGAGGACAAAGAGAGGGAGCAAGAGAGAAGGTAAAGAGAGAGATAAGGGGCAGGAGAGGGGCATGACAGAAGACAAAGAGAGGGGGCAAGAGAGAAGGAAAAGAGAGAGATAAGGGGGCAGGAGAGAGGGGCATGGCCGAGGACAAAGAGAGGGGGCAAGAGAGAAGGAAAAGAGAGAGATAAGGGGGTAGGAGAGAGGGGAATGATAGAGGACACAGAGAGGGGCAAGAGAGAAGGAAAAGAGAGAGATAAGGGCGCAGGACAGAGGAGCATGATAGAGGACAAAGAGAGGGGGCAAGAGAGAAGATAAAAGAGAGAGATAAGGGGTAGGAGAGAGGGGCATGATAGAGGACACAGAGAGGGGCAAGAGAGAAGGGAAAGAGAGAGATAAGGGCACAGGACAGAGGAGCATGATAGAGGACAAAGAGAGGGGGCAAGAGAGAAGGAAAAGAGAGAGATAAGGGGGCATGATAGAGATAGAGGGGCATGATAGAGGACAAAGAGAGGGAGCAAGAGAGAAGGAAAAGGGAGAGATAATGGGGCAGGAGAGGGGCATGACAGAAGACAAAGAGAGGGGGCAAGAGAGAAGGAAAAGAGAGAGATAAGGGGGCAGGAGAGAGGGGCATGGCCGAGGACAAAGAGAGGGGGCAAGAGAGAAGGAAAAGAAAGAGATAGCGGGGCATTATAGAGATAGATGGGCATGATAGAGGACAAAGAGAGGGGGCAAGAGAGAAGGAAAAGAGAGAGATAAGGGGGTAGGAGAGAGGGGCATGATAGAGGACACAGAGAGGGGCAAGAGAGAAGGAAAAGAGAGAGATAAGGGCGCAGGACAGAGGAGCATGATAGAGGACAAAGAGAGGGGGCAAGAGAGAAGATAAAAGAGAGAGATAAGGGGTAGGAGAGAGGGGCATGATAGAGGACACAGAGAGGGGCAAGAGAGAAGGAAAAGAGAGAGATAATGGCACAGGACAGAGGAGCATGATAGAGGACAAAGAGAGGGGGCAAGAGAGAAGGAAAAGAGAGAGATAAGGGGGCATAATAGAGATAGAGGGGCATGATAGAGGACAAAGAGAGGGAGCAAGAGAGAAGGAAAAGGGAGAGATAATGGGGCAGGAGAGGGGCATGACAGAAGACAAAGAGAGGGGGCAACAGAGAAGGAAAATAGAGAGATAAGGGGGCAGGAGAGAGGGGCATGGCCGAGGACAAAGAGAGGGGGCAAGAGAGAAGGAAAAGAAAGAGATAGCGGGGCATTATAGAGATAGATGGGCATGATAGAGGACAAAGAGAGGGGGCAAGAGAGAAGGAAAAGAGAGAGATAAGGGCGCAGGACAGAGGAGCATGATAGAGGACAAAGAGAGGGGGCAAGAGAGAAGATAAAAGAGAGAGATAAGGGGTAGGAGAGAGGGGCATGATAGAGGACACCGAGAGGGGCAAGACAGAAGGAAAAGAGAGAGATAATGGCACAGGACAGAGGAGCATGATAGAGGACAAAGAGAGGGGGCAAGAGAGAAGGAAAAGAGAGAGATAAGGGGGCATGATAGAGATAGAGGGGCATGATAGAGGACAAAGAGAGAGAGCAAGAGAGAAGGAAAAGAGAGAGATAAGGTGGCAGGAGAGACTGGCAGGACAGAAGACAAAGAGAGGGGGCAAGAGAGAAGCAAAAGGGAGAGATAAGGGGGCATGATAGAGATAGAGGGGCATGATAGAGAACAAAGAGAGGGGGCAAGAAAGAAGGAAAAGGGAGAGATAATGGGGCATGATAGAGATAGAGGGGCATGATAGAGAACAAAGAGAGGGGGCAAGAAAAAAGGAAAAGACAGAGATAAGGCGGCAGGAGAGAGGGGCATGATAGAGGACAAAGAGAGGGGGCAAGAAAGAAGGAAAAGAGAGATAAGAGCGCAGGACAGAGGAGCATGATAGAGGACAAAAAGAGGGATCAAGAGAGAAGGAAAAGAGAGAGATAAGGGGCATGATAGAGATAGAGTGGCATGATAGAGGACAAAGAGAGGAGGCAAGAGAGAAGGAAAAGAGAGAGATAAGGGGGCAGGAGATAGGGGCATGATAGAGGACAAAGAGATGGGGCAAGAGAGACGGAAAAGGGAGAGATAAGGGGGCATGATAGAGGACAAAGTGAGGGGGCAAGAAAGAAGCAAAAGAGAGAGATAAGGGGGCAGGAGAGAGGGGCATGATAGAGTACAAAGAGAGGGGGTAAGAGAAAAGGAAAAGAGAGAGATAAGGGGGCAGGGGAGAGGGGCATGATAGAGATAAGGGGGCAGGAGAGAGGGGCATGATAGAGGACAAAGAGAGGGGGCAAGAGAGAAGGAAAAGAGAGAGATAAGGGGGCAGGAGAGAGGGGCATGATAGAGGACAAAGAGAGGGGGCAAGAAATATGTAAAAGACAGAGATAAGTGGGCAGGAGAAAGGGGCATGATAGAGGACAAAGAGAGGGGGCAAGAGAGAAGGAAAAGATAGAGAAAAGGGGGCAGGAGAGAGGGGCATGATAGAGATAAGGGGGCAGGAGAGACAGGCACAAGGGTAAGAAGGAGAGCAGTATGACTGAGAGGGGCCACCAAGTGGGATAGGAAGAGAGAGGAAGGTAAGAAGAAAATGAGAGAGTGATAAGGGGGCATAAGAGAGGGGCATGATAGAGGGTAAAGAGAAGGGGGCAAGAGAGAAGGAAAAGAGAGAGATAAGGGGGCATGATAGAAATAGAGGGTAAGGAGAGGGGGCAAGAAAGAAGGAAAGGAGAGAAGGGTAAAAGAGAGGAACAAGGTCAGGAAAGTGGGGCAAGACAGACAGGGGCCACAGAGAGGAACCACATGATGTAGTAACATTGTTGTGCCTCTTCTCCTCCCTGTGTATCAGTGTTACCGTGTATATATCAGTGAGTACTTGGGTATCACAACACTGTTACTGTATATCAGTGTTACAGTGTATTTAATTGTATATATAGTTACATAGTTACATAGTAATTGAGGTTGAAAAAAGACTTTCAGTTCAATAAGTTCAACCTTTTAAGATCTCCTCTGAAGATTGGTTGTTAATTAATTGATCCAGAGGAAGGCACTGATGAGTACCTGGCTATCACTCACTGCTCCTGTATATCAGTATTACAGTGTATTAAAGTATATATATCAGCACTGAGTACCTGAATTAAGCACACTGTTCCTATATATCAGTGTTACAGTGTATTACAATGTATACATCACTGCCTGAGTACCTGGGTATCACGCTCTGCTACTGTATATCAGTGTTACAGTGTATTACATTGTATACATCACTGCCTGAGTACCTGGGTATCACGCTCTGCTACTGTATATCAGTGTTACAGTGTATTACATTGTATACATCACTGCCTGAGTACCTGGGTATCACACACTGCTACTGTATATCAGTGTTACAGTGTATTACATTGTATATATCACTGCTGAGTACCTGGGTATCACGCTCTGCTTCCATCTTATTACAGGAAGACACTTTACAACTTTACAAGTCAATCATTTCCATAATTCATAAGAGAGGAAAACATAACCTTGTTAGTATTTTAACAGAGCAATTAAATCTTCTCTCAGGCTGCGAGTAGTTAGGAATATTTATGGTCCTACATTAAACACTTAGCATCCAGCACAAATACGGGTCATTATCCAGAGTATCTTAATTAGGAACATATGCAGCTCCTTTTAAGTTTTAATTTAAACCAGCAGGTTCATCATAATGATGCGATGATCACATCCAGCTTAAAGGGAAACTTCATTTTGCTGGAAATTACTATAACAGAATCTCATCACATTACATGATGACTGGCGTCATCTTCTGACTCTTTACGAAGGAAAAGCCACCAGCTACACGACCACTGAAATCCCATATTTGCAGAATTGTATATAACTACACTTGAGAAACACACATAACACACATAACAATAAAGGTCAATCTGTTCCTATATATATATCACATATAATAGTTGTGCTAATTGCGAGTTGTCGTCATGCAATGTTAAAATTTATGGGCTTGGGCATGCGCAATGAACGCTGAAGGCGCTCATTGCAGGGCTCGCGATGAGTGGTGAAGGCGCTCATCACGAGGCCCGTACATGACTGAGTTCACGGGGCTGCAATGAGGCTCTGAGTTACAGGCTTAAAAAAAATGACGGGTTTAAAGGATGGCATTTTTTTCAAGCCCGTAACTTCCCGTAACTTGTAAGCCGTTCAGGGGCCACCAAAAAAAATTAATTGGAGTTTTTGCCCGGTCTCAAAATGGCTAGGTGAGAAACAAAATGGCGGCCCCAAAGCAGTAATTTTTTTTCAAGCCTGTAAATCGGAAACCCATTTCTGGCTTGGTGAAAATTATCGATTTCCCAAGCCCGCAAATGGTTTCACACCCATAAGTGGAAGCAGGAGCACAGAGGAGGGAGGGGTAGAAAAAAACAGGGGGGGGGGGGTTGCAAAGAGACACAGAGGTGACAGAGGGGAGTAAGAGACAAAGGGGAGGGAGATAAGGGGGGGAAAAACTGGGGAGGGTGAGGGGGCAAAGAGACACAAGAGGGAGAGAGGGGGAAACAGACACAGGGGAGGGAGAGGGGAAAAAGAGAAACAGGGGTGAGAGAGTGGGATGAAGCTTGCAATGCGTGGTGAAATCTCTCATTACAGAGCTCACAATGAATGCCGAAGGCGCTTTGCGAAGACCAAAAGTTGCGGGTTGGCCGTTTCCTGCATTGAGCGTTGAAGCCACTCACTGCGTGGCACGAAATGAGCGCTGAAGGCCCGTAAAGTAGAGGGGGGAGAGGCGCACATTAGACTGCAATGAATGGGGAAGGCGCTTTTCGCAAGGCCCATAAAGTAGAGGGGGGAGAGGCACGCAATGAGCGCCAAAGGCACTCATCATGCGGCCTGCAAGTTAGAGGGGGGAGAGCCTCATATTGTGGGGCAAACAGCATTGCCAGACTTCAAATTTGATTGCTGTAATTTTTGATAGGAAAGTCGCTAGTACACTATAAACACCATGTACCAACAAAGAGCCATAGAGCCATCTATATCCATATAAACACATATCCTATAAACCCACATATCAATAAAGGGTTATCTATAAATAAACCCTATAAACAAACATGCTACTAAAGGGACATCTGTAGCCAAATACATTTACACTATAAACACCATGTACCAATAAAGGGACATCTGTACCCATAAACATACACCCTATAAACAGTTGTACCAAGAAAGGGGCATTTGTACCCATAAACATTTATCCAATAAACCCCATGTAGCAATAAAGAGTCATCGGAACCCATATACATATACCCTGTAAACACCATATACCAAAAAAGGGACATCGGGATCCATATAAATATACCCTATAAACACCATGTTCCAATAAAACGTCATCTGTAAGGCCCATAAAGTAGAGGGGGGAGAGGCACGCAATGAGCGCCAAAGGCACTCATCATGCAGCCTGCAAGTTAGAGGGGGGAGAGCCTCATATTGTGGGGCAAACAGCATTGCCAGACTTCAAATTTGATTGCTGTCATTTTTTATAGGAAAGTCGCTAGTACACTATAAACACCATGTACCAACAAAGAGCCATAGAGCCATCTATATCCATATAAATCTGGTAAACAAAGAAAAAAAGCAAAAAATGGCGCTTGACACCTGTAGTAAACAATAAAGGGACATCTTTACCCTATAAACAGTTGTACAAAGAAAGGGGCATTTTTACCCATAAACATTTATCCAATAAACCCCATGTAGCAATAAAGAGTCATCTGAACCCATATACATATACCCTATAAACACCATATACCAAAAAAGGGACATCGGGATCCATATAAATATACCCTATAAACACCATGTTCCAATAAAACGTCATCTGTACCCATATACATATATCCTATAAACAAATGTACCAATAAAGGGCCGTCTGTACCCATATAATGTACATATACCCTGAAAAAGACATTCCAATAAACAACCATCAGTACCATATACTTAAAACACTATACACCACATACTGTACTGATGTGTTTACCCCTTTGTTTGGGTGTCTCCCTGCACAGAACAGGTTCTTGGGTCATTGTGTACATAGCCCAGGTGCAGTGTGACAGCTCACACCTGGGGTATAGTGTCACTTAAATTTATAGACTCTGTATATGTGTCTTGTGTTAGAGCTCTTTCATCTGACAGGAAATCAATGTCCCTTGGATTCATGTGTCCAGTGTACAGATTTACACCCTGTCCAGTACCTGGAGATCAGCAACAAGAACCCGCCAGGAATGAATAAGAATGAATAAGATAAAAAGAGTTGACACCAGGAAACTGTTCTGCACTGAACCGGCTAGATCATACAGCACATTATAGCTCATTCTAAACCCTGTGCTCTGAGGCAATCAAGTCTGCCCATTCTGCCCTGCACATTCTGCCCTGCACATTCTGCCCATTCTGCACTGCACATTCTGCCCATTCTGCACTGCACATTCTGCCCTGCACATTCTGCCCATTCTGCACTGCACATTCTGCCTATCCTGTTCTGCACATTCTATGCTGCACAATCTATCGACATTCTATGCTGCACAATCTGCACATTCTGCCGGTTCTGTCCTACACATTCTCCCATCCAGTCCTGCACATTCTGTCCATTCTGTGTTGCACAGTCTACCAAATCTGTTCTGCACATTCTGCCCGTTCTGTCCTACACATTCTTTCACCCAGTCCTGCACATCGTGCCCATTCTGTCGAGCACGTTCTGACCATTCTGTCCTGCACATTCTGCCCATTCTGCCCTGCACATTCTGCCTATCCTGTTCTGCACATTCTTTCCTGCACAGTCTACCCATTCTGTCCTGCACATTCTGCCCTTCCTGCACATCCTGTCCATTCTGTTCTGGACGTTATGCCCATTCTGTCCTTCCACCCAGTCCTCCACATCATGCTCATTCTGTCCAGCACGTTCTGTCCATTCTGTCCTGCTCATTCTGCCCATTCTGCCCTGAACATTCTGCCCATTCCGCCCTGCACATTCTGCCTATCCTGTTCTGCACCTTCTTTTCTGCACAGTCTACCCATTCTCTCCTGCACCTTCTGCCCTTCCTGTCCTGCACATCCTGTCCATTCTGTTCTGGACGTTCTGCCCATTCTGTCCTACACATTCTTCAATCCTGTCCTGCACATTCTGCCCATTCTGTCCTACACATTCTTTCATCCTGTCCTGCACATTCTGCCCATTCTGTCCTACACATTCTTTCATCCTGTCCTGCACATTCTTTCATCCTGTCCTGCACATTCTGCTCATTCTGTCCTGCACAGTCTACCCATTCTGTCCTGGACGTTCTGCCCATTCTGTCCTGCATAGTTTAACCATTCTGTATCACACATTCTGTCCATCCTGTCCGGCACATTCTGCCTATCCTGTTCTGCACAATCTGTCCTGCACAGTCTACCCATTATGTCCTGCAAATTCTGACCATTCTGTCCTGGATGTTCTGCCCATTTTGTTCTGCACATTCTGCCCATCCTGTCCTGCACATTCTGCTTATCATGTCCCGTACATTTCACCCATCCTGCCCCGCACATTACCCACTCTTTCTTGCACAGTCTACCCATTCTGTCCTACACATTCTGCCCATCCTATCCTGCACATTCTGCCCATTCTGTCCTACACATTCTGCCCATTCTGTCCTGCACATTCTTCCATCCTGTCCTGCACATTCTGCCCATCCTGTCCTGCACAGTCTACCCATTCTGTCCTGCACATTCTGTCCATCCTGCCCTGCACATTCGGCCTATCCTGTTCTACACATTCTGTCCCCACAGTCTACCAATTCTGTCCTGCAAATGTGGCCCATCCTGCCTATTCTGTCTTGCGCGTTCTGCCCATCCTGCCTTGCACATTCTGTCCATTCTGTCCTGCACATTCTGCCCATCCTATCCTGCACATTCTGCCCATCCTGTCTTGCACATTCAGCCAATTCTGTCCTGCACAGTCTACCCATTCTGTCCTGCACATTCTGTCCATCCTGCCCTGCAGATTCTGCCCATTCTTTTCTGCACATTGTGTCCTACACATTTTTCCATCCTGTCTTGCACATTCTGCCCATTCTGTCCTGCACAGTCTACCCATTTTGTCCTGCCCATTCTATCCTGCACATTCTGTCCATTCTGTCTTGCACATATTGCCCATCCTGTCCTGCACATTCTTCCCATCCTGTCCTGCACATTCTGTCCATTCTGTCCTGCACCTTCTGCCAATCCTGTCCTGCACATTCTGCCCATTCTCTCCACAGTCTGTCCATTATGTCCTGCCCATTCTTTCCATTCAGTCCTGCATATTCTTACATCCTGTCCTGCACATTCTGCCCATTCTGTTCTGCACAACCTACCCATTTTTTCCTGCACATTCTGCCCATCCTGTCCTGCACATTCTGTCCATTCTGTTCTGTGTCTTCTGCCCATCCTGTCCTGCACATTCTGTCGATCCTGTCCTGTACATTTTGCCCATCCTGTCCTGCACATTCTGTTCATTCCTGTCCTGCTCACTCTGCCCACTCTATCCTCAACAGTCAACCCATTCTTTCCGGCGCCTTCTGTCTATCCTGTCCTGCACATTCTAGCCTATTCTGTCCTGTACATTTTGCCCATTCTGTCCTGCGCATTCTAGCCAATTTGTCCTGTCTATTCTGCCCATTCTGTCCTGCATGTTCTGTCCTGCACATTCTGCCCATTCTGCCCTTCACATTCTATCCAATCTGTCCTGCTCTTTCTGCCTATCCTGTCCTGCACATTTTGCCCATTCCTTCTGGCACATTCTGCCCATTCTCTCTTTCACAGTCTACCCATTCTGTCCTTCCCATTCTTTCCATTCAGTCCTGCATATTCTTACATCCTGTCCTGCACATTCTATCCATCCTGTCCTGCACATTCTGCCCATCCTGTTCTGCACATTCTGTCCTACACATTTTCCATCATATCCTGCACATTCTGCCCAATCTGTCCTGCACAGTCTACCCGTTGTGTCCTGCACATTGTGTCCATCCTGCCCTGCACATTCTTCCTATCCTGTTCTGCACATTCTGTCTGCACAGGCTACCCCTTCTGTCCTGCAAATTCTGCCCATTCTGTCCTGGATGTTCTGCCCATTCTGTCCAGCATGTTCTGCCCATCATGTCTTGCACATTCTGTCCTACACATTTATCCATCCTGTCCTGCACAATCTGCCCATTCTGTCTTGCACAGTCTACCCATTCTGTCCTGCACATTCTGTCTATCCTGCCCTGCACATTCTGCCTATCCTGTTCTGCACATTCTGTCCTACACATTTTTCCATCCTGTTCTGCACATGCTGCCCATTCTGTCCTACACATTCTGCCCATTGTGTCCTATACATTTTTCCATCCTGTCTTGCACATTCTGCCCATTCTGTCCTGCACAGTCTAGCCAATTTGTCTTGTCCATTCTGCCCATTCTGTCCTGCCTGTTCTGTCCTGCCCATTCTGCCCTACATATTCTATCCAATCCGTCATGCTCTTTCTGCCTATCCTGTCCTGCACATTTTACCCATTCCATCCTGCACATTCTGCCCATCCTCTCCTTCACAGTCTTCCCCGTTATGTCCTGTAATGCACATTCTGCCCATTCTGTCCTGCATATTATGCCAATCCTTTCATGCACATTGTAGCCTATTGTGTCCTGCACATTCTGCCCATTCTGTCCTTCAAAATCTACCCAACTTCTCCTGCACATTCTGCCTATTCTGACCTGCACATTCTAGCCCATTCTGTCCTGCTCACTCTGCCCACTCTATCCTCAACAGTCTACCCATTCTGTCCGGCACCTTCTGCCTATCCTGTCCTGCACATTCTAGCCTATTCTGTCCTTTACATTTTGCCCATTCTGTCCTGCATGTGCTACACATTCTGTCTGGCACATTGTGCCCATTCTGTCCTGTACATTTTGTCCGTTCTGTACTTCACATTCAATCCTGTATATTCTGCCCATTGTGCCCTGCACATTCTGCCCATTTTGTCTTGCAAATTCATCCCATCATGCCCTGCACATTCTGTCTATTCTGTCCTGCACATTCTTGCCCATTATGTTGTGCATGTTCAGCAGATTCTTTCCTGCACATACTGGCCATGATGTCCTACACGTACTAGCCCATTCTGTCCTGCAAATTCTACCCATCCTGTCCTGCACATTCTGCCCATTCTGTCCTGCATATTATGCCAATCTTGTCCTGCACGTTGTAGCCTATTGTGTCCTGCACATTCTGCCCATTCTGTCCTTCACTATCTGCCTAGTCTGTCCTGCACATTCTGCCTATTCTGACCTGCACATTCTAGCACATCCTGTCCTGCTAACTCTGCCCACTCTATCCTTCAGAATCTACCCATTCTGTCCTGCACATTCTGTCCATCCTGTCCTTCACATTCTGCCCCTCATGTCCTGCACATTCTGTCCTGCACATTCTAGCCCATTCTGTCCTGCATGTGCAGCAGATTCTTTCCTGCACATCCTGGCCATGATGTCCTGCACCTACTAGCCTATTGTATTCTGTAAATTCTAGCACATCCTGCCCTGCACATTCTGCCCATTCTTTCCTGCACATTCTTCCCATCCTGTCCTGCACATTCTGCCCATCCTATCCTGCACATTCTGCTCCTTCTGTCCTGCACGTTCTGCCCATCCTATCCTGCATATTCTGTCCATTCTGTCCTGCACATTCTGCCCATCCTATCCTGCATATTCTGCCCATTCTGTATTGCATGTTCTGCCCATCCTGTTATGCACGTTCTGACCATTCTGTATTGCACATTCTGCCCATCCTATCCTGCACATTCTGTCCATTCTGTCCTGCATGTTCTGCCCATCCTGTCTTGCATATTCTGACCATTCTGTCCTGCACATTCTGCCCATTCTGTCCTGCATGTTCTGCCAATTCTGTCCGCCACATTCTGCCCATCCTATCCTGCACATTCTGTCCACTCTGTGTTGCATGTTCTGCCCATCCTGTCCTGCACAGTCTGTCCATTCTATTTTGCATGTTCTGCCCTACACATTTTTCCATCATGCCCTGCACATTCTGTCCATTCTGTCCTGCACGTTCTGCCCATCCTGTCTTGCATGTTCTGTCCATCTTGTTTTGCAGGTTCTGCCCGTCATGCCCTGCACATTCTAGCCATTCTGGCCTGCACATTCGGCCTATCCTGTCTTGCACATTCTGTCCAGTCTCTCCTGCACATCATTCTGGCCCATTCTGTCCTGCATGTTTAGCCCATTCTTTCCTGCACATCCTGGCAATTATGTCCTGCACATACTAGCCTATTCTGTTCTGTAAATTCTAGCACAACCTGTCCTGCACATTCTGCCCATTCTTTCCTATACTTTCTGTCCATTCTGTCCTGCATACTCTGCCCATCCTATTCTGCACATTCTAACCAATTCTGTCCTGCAAACTTCTAGCCTATTCTGTCCTGTAATTTTTAGCACATCCTGTCCTGCACAATCTGCCCATTCTATTCTGTTTATTCTGCTCATCCTGTCCTGCACACTATGCCCATCCTATCCTGCACATTCTGCTCATTCTGTCCTGTACATTCTGCCTATTCTGTACTAATTTCTATCATCCTATTTGGAACAGTCAATCTCATATTATTCTGATATTTGCAATCATTTTACGTGAAACATCTTCTCCCATTTTACACTGCACATTCTGACCATTCTCTTATTGTGCCCTACACATGATATATATTGAGTTTCTAGGTTATATCTATATGGGTACACATGATTATTCCAGGAACCTTAAATCTACAGCACATATTATGTATAACTAATATGTGTATTATGATTATTATTATTATTATTGTAAAGCTGCCATCTCCCTGAATGTTCTGCCTGTTTAATCCTCCGGCTCGCCAGCTGTACCCAGCATTAATCTGAGAACTTCTAATCAATAGAATGTTTTTCGTGGGCTGTGCCCTCCCCAGCAGATCCTCAGGTTTATATAATAACCGCAATACCCTTAAGTGCTGGCCTCACCTTTACTGAGAATATTTTGGGGCAAATCTTTTAATCTGAAAGTTTAATTTAGGAAGGAAAATCTATTTCTCCTCGCCTGCTGTTTCTCACTAATCTATCCAGCTGTACAGAATAATTCCGGTTTAAGAGAAAACTTGCATTACTACACTATACCTGCGGTCACACTAAGCTGTGCCTGACTATCAGCGCTTAACGCAGAGCTGCGCACTCTACAGGGGATGCCAAAAAGCCTGCAATTAAAGCGAGCGGCTGCTGCTGGAAAGCGTATTTTCTTTATGTTTGTTTAAAAAGGATAATCAAAACAGGTAGAAATATTTAAAAGCAGAAAGTCTTCCCCTAAAGAGATATTTTACTCCCTGGAAAGAGGCTTAGCAATGAGGGCATTTTAATAATTTAAATAGATAGATATTGTTTTAGGTTTCAAATCTAATTATTTTTAGCTGCTCAGTGCAGACATATATATATATATATATATATATATATATATATTACATATATAGTTGTGAGCATACGAGCCATTGCTCATGCTTGCGGGCTCGCGGGCCTTGCGAAGTGAGGGCCGCAGTTGCTGGCAAGGAGCACCAAAGGCGCTCCTTTGCCAGCAACTGCGACCCTCGCAAACTTTACGTCGTAATGCAAACAACATACGAGACACGTTACCACCCATTATGACCTCGCAAAAATCGTCCGCAACCCGCGGACATGAAAAAATGAAAAACACAATAAATACACACAACACATACATAAAAAGCTTACCTACAGCAAGAGGGGCCTCCAGGACCTCAAAAAATGAAGTTACACCTTCATTTAACTCAAAATAAAAAAAATTAGAAACTAAAAAATTCTCTAAGCGAGAGAAAAAATGGCCGCCGAACAAAACGAAAACGAGGCTACAGCAGTCTAAAGACGCAAAACACCACAAGAAACACGCAAAACACCACAAAAGACCTACGGATATTCCGCTACAGACGCATACCACACATTAGCCGCCATTTTATAACAATGCAGAAGTACACAACTACGCTAACGGTTTGGTCTCGAGCACGCACAGTGTTACACTGCACACATTCAGCACGCTTACACAGCAGCTCCACACCACTAATGCTGCAGCAACATCAAAACAGATTGTCAGCTCTTCAACAGAATGCTTCCTGCATATATTACTTCAAAATAGGTAAAGTATCTTAATTTATTAATGTATTATTTATTTCATTATTATACACCAAACAGCATTAGCTCACTTACAATTTCATTGCCGTCATTTTTTGACAGGCAATTCGCTAGTATATATATATATATATATATATATATATATATATATATATATATATATATAAAACTGCTTTTCACATTATCAGTAAAATATAAGATCCAATCAGTACAGTTTGATCCTGCTAAGTACATTAAATACAGTGGCTCAGGCAATACAATGTGATCATCTCTTTAAAGAAGCGTATCACCTTTCACCCTAACACTCTTATCACCTCTCCCTCCCTCTTTTACCACTCACTATAACTTAGATTGTAAGTATGTGAGTTTCTATCCTAAGTACTTTGGGAATTCACCATGGACATTGCGTTCCTAGCTCAAAGACAGGGCCCTCCTTGCTATATGTTAATTTGTATTTTTCTCTTTGTCTGAACTTTATTTATGTACAGCGCTACGGAATATGTTGGCACGTTATAAATGAACAAAAATAATTTAATAATCACAACTGATGGGTATAAAAAGCAATTGAACGTAATGCAGGTGGTTATATGGAGCTAAAGAAGAAGCAAATGGGATTCAAATGGAATTCAAGACAATCATTTTTAATATAGGTTATATCTTAAGTAGAACAATGGTATTCCCAGTAGTAACATATGTGAGAGACGGACTATAAAAAAGGCTGTATAACTGACGCATTTGAATTGTGGTGTTGGAGAAAACTATGTAGAGTCACTTGGACTGCAAGAAGATCCAATTAATCAATACTACAGGAAATTAAGCCAAACTGTTGTCTGAAAGGTTTGATCATGAGGTTGAAGCTCAAATATTTTGGTCATATCATGAGAAGACAGGATTCCCTAGAGAAAGATTGAAGACACACAAAGAAGGGGATAGTTGAGGTAAGTGAAGCAATGAGCATGAGCTTGCTATAGCACAGAGGGACAGTGGCTGCCAGATGTGGTTTAGTTGTTGTTCTCCCCTGGGATAGCGCCTGGACGCCCCCAGTGTTGAGTGGCTACCTGCAGGTCACTTCTGTCAAGCCTCTAGAGAAATCCCAGACTTCCTCCTAAATGCTGCTGTGGTACTTGACCCTGCACAGTGGGTGCTAAGATGTCTGGGCTATGGGTCCGAGGTAACATGTCCCCCATACAGACAACAGTATCTGGAAAGTGTCACTCACATGTACCAAATTGTGTCAGGAATAAACACATGGACACATGTTACAGCAACCTCTTGGGTCTCTTGTTCCTGTGACTACCCAGCTAGTGAATGGAAATGTTGTTTAGTTGTTCAGTTGGGCCTGACTCTCTGTGACTCTATGGACGCTAGGAACATCTGAGCTCACTAAAGCTCATGTTCATTGCTTCAATTACCTCATCTATCCATCTCCACTTCTAACATCCCCTTCTTCATGTTCCTTCAATCTTTCCCAGCATCAGCGTCTTCTCTAGGGAATCCTGTCTTCTCATTATATGGACAAAATATTTGCGCTTTAGCCTCATGATCAAACCTTCCAGTGAGCAGTTTGTCTTGATTTCCAGTAATATTGACTGATTGGATCTTCTTGCAGTCAAAGGGACTCTACGTTTGTTCCAGCACACAATTTTAAGGTGTCAATTCTCTGATGCTCACCCTTCTTTATGGTCCAGCTCTCACATCTGTATGTAACTACTGGGGATACCATAGTTCTATCCTTTGTTGACCTTGTTGATAGTTTAGTAATATCTTTGCTATTTAATAGCTTGTCCAGACTTACCTGTCCATTTGGAATTTTGTCCCTTTATTCACTGGATTTCTGAACAGATCAAGCCCAGACCAGGAACCCACACCCCTTCTCTGCGCCATAATGTTATTGCCATTGAACAAGGATCTCACTGATCCATTCTCATTAACTGCTCTAATTCATCCAAATCTGTGAAATACTGAGCAGCGCTATACATCATACCTTTATACATAATGCCTTCTGTAGCTCCACATACCTACTCTATAACTCCTTTGTTGCTGCATATAACAACTCAATTAGAAGGATAAAGAGCATTTTGAGGTTACAGATTGAGGGGTTTATAGCTATGTTAGAAGGGTTATAATGAAAGGCCTATGGATAATGTGTAGGATATGTACAAAGGGATTGTATGGAACTATAGGATGGATTAAACAAAGGATTATGTGGATCAATGATATGAAATATAAATATGTTTTTGAGAATGAAGTGTATGAGAAGTTATAAGGGGTTTTTTTTTGAAGCAATAATATGAAATAGTAATACATTGTATACTGCAATTAGAGAACCTCTAAAGTATGGCATATTAGATGGATCTATTTTAGGAAATATAGGGAGGGATACACTCAGCAACTTCATCTCTTATAGTGAGGAGTGTATGGAGCAATAGTAGTAGTTATCTGAATAAGTAAATAGTAGTAATCTATCTAAAGGTATATAAGGAAGGAAATATGAACTATTATATTAGATATATACAATTGTGTGTGGACCAGTTATAGAAGATATATGTAGGGGTATATGGACAGTTTGTATTGTAGGGAGGGGATCTATGGATCAATTGTAGTAGATATATGAGCGGGTATATGGATCATCTGTATTAGGGAGGGAGCTATGGCTAATTGTAGGAGATATATGAAAGGATATATGGACCATTTGTATTAGATATAGGGAGTAGTCTATGGGACAATTGTAGGAGCTATATGAAGGGGTAAATGCGCTATTTGTATTAGGGGTATTTTGACAGCAGTTTTCACATTACCAATGTACATAGTGGTTCCATGGCTGTCTTTTTGACGTGGCTCTAGACGTCTCGCTGTCTCAGTGTTCAGTTAATATATGTCTTTATATTTGAGTTTATTCTGGCTGCTCCTCTGACTGATGACTTATTAAATCCTCGCCTCTCCCTGATATTTTGGAGACAGCTTAAAATGATCCTCTCAGTAAACTCTCTCTTTTACTGCTCATGAAACATTGTGTTTTATGTCTAAAAGTCTTACACAGAGCAGACATCCCTGCTCAGTATCACTAATGGAAAACTGAATATTAATGTGTCCCTCTAGTAATCATGCAAAGCAAGAGGTTTCAGACTAATATTTAAAAAATGCTAATCCATTCAGAGGTGCATGCTGGGTAATACCTCACAGAGAGGTTCATGCTGGGTATCACCTGATGGAGAGGTGCATGCTTGGTATAAGTAGATGAAAGGGTGCATGACTGGTATTATCAGATAAAGGGGTGCATGCTAGGTTTATTATTGATAACTGCTGAATACCAATAAATTTTGATTGCCATGTTTTATAAGAGTAGATATTTTTATGTAAATGTGCATTGAATTGTTAGCTCTTCAGGTGAGGTACACATACATCCTGTAGATTCATCACTTTCAGGTCAGCAGGGCTGTCGCTCTTGGGCATCCCCGCACACACCAGCTCTGTAATTTATATTACCAGATTTGGGTTTATGTGTTGATGGAGTAAGTACGGGTGACAAAGTCACATTTAGAGGCCACACATGTTTCATAGACTGTTTTGAGGAACTTAACTTGATAATTGATATATTGCAATTTTTTAAAAAGAAACACAGTTTTTTAATTCTAACTAATACATTAAATTTTGCTTTAATTAAATAGATAATAAGACAACTGAGAAGGACCTTGAACAATGTAAAGACCACTATTCAGTTCTACTGAAAGGCTAACACAGTGCTGAGAAAATTAACAACAGGATTGAAAAGAAGTGCAACCCACTGTAGGATACGTTTGCTTCAGGCAAACAAGCAGTGCTTTAGAGATCCAGTATGGAAGCCCTCAGACATTAGCCAAGTCTGCTAAAATTACCTTTTTCTCGAATAATTGTTAATCTTGATTGTTTAATTGTCCACAAACATGATGTTTTTCCAAAACTGCAGTTCTCAATAAGTCCCTGAGACCTTATCTGTTGGTACTCGATGACAAAGACGGACAAGAAGAGGCACAAAGAAGAATGAGAAGAGACACAAAGAGGGGTGAGGAGAGACACAAAAAAGGGATGAGGAGGGGCACTGTCACAATCTGCTTTCTTCAATTGGGCTTGGTAGAATCCTAGTTCCACCTACCCAGCAGAATCATGGAGTTCTTTGTACAACTCTACTACAGAAGATGTACTCAAAGCAGGGAAAACACCCAAGAATGCTTCCAAGAGATAGACAGTCAAGAAACCAGTGGTCAGAGATTAAAACCACTCTCCAACACAGGATATGCGATTTCCAACTGCCACCCTTTTATTATGAACTATGGACATATTTATACAATTTCTCCAGTGGAGAACAACCAGTCAGAGAATGGGTGCAAACCTACAGGTAAATTAAGACTACCCAATAAGGAAAATGTGCATTATTGATTAGCAAATAAAGGCATGCCTATGTGTGAGATGGAACATCTAGTAGCCAACAAACAGGCCAAGGTACATTCTTCGGTGCTTTAGGAACGCATGCCTACATGTCAAACAGAGCATCTCAGGTGTATGATCAAGACAGCACCATCTGCTCTATAACGGCCACAGTCGCTATCTTAAGAAGTATAAGCCAGATAACTGGGCCTGGCAGGTGGGAGCTAGTTGATAGCTGTAATTTTCTGCAGAGCTGCCCATCTGCAGAGCATCTTATATTGTTTTTGCTATAGCCCTTACTGGGGTGCATTCCAGAGCCCTGTATGTGTGTGTGTAAAAGCACAATGCGCAAATCCTCCTTGTATAAGTTTATTAGCACATTATTTAATCTGCATTGCACTAACGTATGGGACCTTTTCTGTTTCCCCAGAACTTAGGGTTTACTTCTAACATGTCTACACCTCAATCACTTGCAGGATAAACAATATGTTATTTACAACAATACCTGTAACGTGAAACACAATTTATATCCAATCATACACAATATAAACAATATATGTCCCACTAGGTTGCATGGGCAGGAACTTATCATCTCAGGCCTAGGCACATTACTTTAAAAAACTCTCTAGGCTCTGGGCATGACCACAAGTAGCATCGGTATCCTAGCATTCTAAACCATACAAAACCTAGTATACTCATAAACCAAAATACATATAATATGGAAATCATATTTTCACACAGGGAAATTCCCAAAATTTGCCAACCATTTTATTCATAAAATTCAAAACATCTGCAATGAACTCTCCTCTTACAGTGGCTCACTCACTCTACCCTCTCAACTAATCAACCACACCCAGTCTTTTTCCTCCCCTAATCCAACAGCCACTTTGAACTGCTTTGCCCCGGCTACAGAGGACAAAGTCTCCAGCCTGCTATCATCCACTCACCTCACTACCTGTCCTTAGGATCCTATTCCATCTCAGCTCATCCCTCCCCTCTCTACCACACTAATCCTAGCTCTCACACATATGTTCAACCTTTCCCTAAATACTGGAAGTTTTCCATCTTCTCTAAAACACGCCATAATTACACCGACCCTCAAAAACCCTCATCTGACTCTGACATTGCATCTAACTACCACCCTATCTCTCTACTTCCCCTGGCTTCCAAACTGCTGGAGCAGCTCGTCTATAAATACCTTTCCAGCTTTATTTCCTCAACTCCCTTTTTGACACCTTCCAATCAGGCTTCCGGCCCCACCACTCCACTGAGACAGCTCTCACTAAAGTCACCAATTACCAGCTTAGCGCCAAGTCAAAATGTCACTTTTCTATTCTCCTTCTTCTAGATCTCTCTGCTGCCTTTGACACAGTTGATCATCCACTTCTACTCCATATCCTCTTCTCCCTCGGTATCTAAGACAATGCTCTCTTGTGGTTCTCGTCATACCTGTAAAATTGATCATTCGGTGTTTCCTTCTCCAACACCTCTTCTTCTCCTCACCACCTGTCTGTTGGCATATCCCAAGGACCAGTCCTAGGCCCCCTCCTCTTCTCCATATATACATCCTCACTTGGCACCCTTATAAACTCTTTTGGGTTTCAGTATCATCTCTATGCAGATCTCAGCACCAGATCTTCCCTCCTCTCTTCTAACACACACCTCCAACTGCCTCTCTCATATATACTCTTGGATGTCCACCCACCATCTCAAACTCAACATGTCTAAGACTGAACTCCTTATCTTCCCTCCCTCTACCACAGTGTCAATTCCTCACATCTCTCTCACTGTCAACAATTACATCATTACCCCAACCTCCCAAGCCCGTTGCCTTCTCCATCTAAAAAACACTTCAATCCATCATGAATGCTAGACTCATCTTCCGCACACAACGCTCAGTGTCGGCATCACCTCTCTGTCAATCACTCCACTGGCTTCCCTATGCCTCCAGAATAAAATTTAAAATCATTACCCTAACTATCAAAGCCCTCATCAATAGAGCACCCCCAAATATCTCTGGTCTCATCTCCAAATACTCCCCCACCTGCCCTCTTCATTTTGCTAATGACTTTCTTCTTTCCACAACTCTTGTCACCTCCTCTCACTCTCGCCATCAGGACTTTTCTCATACTGCCGCTATTCTCTGGAACTCCTTGCCTCACTCCACCAGATTATCCTCCTGCTTCAAAACATTCAAAACCTCTCTAAAAACACATCTCTTTAAAGAAGCGTATCACCTTCCACCCTCACCTCTCTCTCCCTCCTTTACACACAATACCTTTAGGTTGTAAATCTTCGAGTATCAATCCCACAAGGTGCTTTGGGGAAAGCACCATGGACACTGGATTAGAGGCTCAAAGACAGGGCCCTCCTGGCTTTGCTATGTTTAATTTGTATTTATCTTTGTCTTGAACTTATCTTATGTACATCTCTACGGAATATGTTGGCGCGTTATAAGTAAATTATAATATTAATAATAAAAATCTGAGGGCCAATACACAGCCCACAATAGTCCAGTAAAGCTCTTGGCATGAAGACATGGGGAAGGAAAGGGTCCCTCTGTGCCTCCCAAAATTCAGTTGTGATAGACACAAAGAGGGAGAATGTGCACAAGGAGAGACTCAAAGAGGGATGAGTAGAGACATAAAGAGGGGTGAGTAACAACACACAAAGTGGAATGAGGAGAGACACAAAGAGTGATGAGGAGGGACACAAAGAGTGGTGAAGAGCAACACACAAAGAGGGATGAGGAGAGACATAGAGAGGGATGTCGAGAGACACAAAAAGGGATGAGCAGAGACACAAAGAGGGACAAGGGGAGACACAAAGAGGGAAGATGAAAGACACAAAAAAGCGTGTGAAGAGATACAAAGAGGGATGAGGAGAGACACAAAAAAGCATGGGGAGAGATACAAATAGGGATGAGGAGAGACACAAAGAGGCATGGAGATAGATACAAAGAGGGATGAGGAGAGACACAAAGAGGCGTGAAGAACGTCACACAAAGAGAGACGAGGAGAGACACAAAGATGGATATGGAAGAGACACACAGATGTGACAGGAAAGACACACAAAGAGGGATGAGGAAAGACACACAAAGAAGGATGAGGAGAGACACAAAGAGGGATGAGGAGAGAAACACAGAGAGATGAGGAGAGACTCAAAGAGGGGTAAGGAACAACACACAAAGAGGGACGTGGAATGACACACAAAGAGGGATGAGGAATGACAAAGATGGATGAGGACCAAAAAAAGAGGGACGAGGAGAGACACAAAGACGGATAAGGAAAGAAACAAAGAGGGATGAGGAGAGACACAAATAGGGATGAGGAGAGAAACAAAAAGGGATGAGGAACAACACACAAAGAGGGATGAGGAGAGACATAAAGAGGGATGAAGAGAGACACAAAGAGGGATGAGAAAGAAACAAAGAGGGACAAGAAGAGGCACAAAGAGGAATGAGGAGAGACACAAAGAGGGATGAGGACAGACACACAAAAAAAGCATGGGGAGAGATACAAATAGGGATGAGGAGAGACACAAAGAGGCATGGGGATAGATACAAAGAGGTATGAGGAGAGACACATAGAGGCATGAGGAACGTCACACAAAGAGAGACGAGGAGAGACACAAAGATGTATTATGAGAGACACACAGATGTGACAGGAAAGACACACAAAGAGGGATGAGGAAAGAAACACAAAGAAGGATGATGAGAGACACAAAGAGGGATGAGGAGAGAAACACAGAGAGATGAGGAGAGACACAAAGAGGGGTAAGGAACAACACACAAAGAGGGACGAGGAATGACACACAAAGAGGGATGAGGAATGACAAACAAAGATGGATGAGGACCGAAAAAAAGAGGGATGAGCAGAGACACATAGAGGGATGAGGAAAAAAACAAAGAGGGATGAGGAGAGACGCAAATAGGGATGAGGAGAGAAACAAAGAGGGATGAGGAACAACACACAAAGAGGGATGAGGAGAGACATAAAGAGGGATGAAGAGAGACACAAAGAGGGATGGGAAAGAAACAAAGAGGGACAAGAAGAGGCACAAAGATGAATGAGAAGAGACACAAAGAGGGATGGAGATAGATACAAAGAGGGATCAGGAGAGACACAAAGAGGCGTGAAGAACGTCACACAAAGAGAGACGATGAGAGACACAAAGATGGATATGGAAGAGACACACAGATGTGACAGGAAAGACACACAAAGAGGGATGAGGAAAGACACACAAAGAAGGATGAGGAGAGACACAAAGAGGGATGAGGAGAGAAACACAGAGAGATGAGGAGAGACTCAAAGAGGGGAAAGGAACAACACACAAAGAGGGACGTGGAATGACACACAAAGAGGGATGAGGAATGACAAAGATGGATGAGGACCAAAAAAAGAGGGACGAGGAGAGACACAAAGACGGATAAGGAAAGAAACAAAGAGGGATGAGGAGAGACACAAATAGGGATGAGGAGAGAAACAAAAAGGGATGAGGAACAACACACAAAGAGGGATGAGGAGAGACATAAAGAGGGATGAAGAGAGACACAAAGAGGGATGAGAAAGAAACAAAGAGGGACAAGAAGAGGCACAAAGAGGAATGAGGAGAGACACAAAGAGGGATGAGGACAGACACACAAAAAAGCATGGGGAGAGATACAAATAGGGATGAGGAGAGACACAAAGAGGCATGGGGATAGATACAAAGAGGGATGAGGAGAGACACATAGAGGCATGAGGAACGTCACACAAAGAGAGACGAGGAGAGACACAAAGATGTATTATGAGAGACACACAGATGTGACAGGAAAGACACACAAAGAGGGATGAGGAAAGACACACAAAGAAGGATGATGAGAGACACAAAGAGGGATAAGGGGAGAGAAACACAGAGAGATGAGGAGAGACACAAAGAGGGGTAAGGAACAACACACAAAGAGGGACGAGGAATGACACACAAAAAGGGATGAGGAATGACAAACAAAGATGGATGAGGACCGAAAAAAAGAGGGATGAGCAGAGACACATAGAGGGATGAGGAAAAAAACAAAGAGGGATGAGGAGAGACGCAAATAGGGATGAGGACAGACACACAAAAAAAGCATGGGGAGAGATACAAATAGGGATGAGGAGAGACACAAAGAGGCATGGGGATAGATACAAAGAGGGATGAGGAGAGACACATAGAGGCATGAGGAACGTCACACAAAGAGAGACGAGGAGAGACACAAAGATGTATTATGAGAGACACACAGATGTGACAGGAAAGACACACAAAGAGGGATGAGGAAAGAAACACAAAGAAGGATGATGAGAGACACAAAGAGGGATGAGGAGAGAAACACAGAGAGATGAGGAGAGACACAAAGAGGGGTAAGGAACAACACACAAAGAGGGACGAGGAATGACACACAAAGAGGGATGAGGAATGACAAACAAAGATGGATGAGGACCGAAAAAAAGAGGGATGAGCAGAGACACATAGAGGGATGAGGAAAAAAACAAAGAGGGATGAGGAGAGACGCAAATAGGGATGAGGAGAGAAACAAAGAGGGATGAGGAACAACACACAAAGAGGGATGAGGAGAGACATAAAGAGGGATGAAGAGAGACACAAAGAGGGATGGGAAAGAAACAAAGAGGGACAAGAAGAGGCACAAAGATGAATGAGAAGAGACACAAAGAGGGATGGAGATAGATACAAAGAGGGATCAGGAGAGACACAAAGAGGCGTGAAGAACGTCACACAAAGAGAGACGATGAGAGACACAAAGATGGATATGGAAGAGACACACAGATGTGACAGGAAAGACACACAAAGAGGGATGAGGAAAGACACACAAAGAAGGATGAGGAGAGACACAAAGAGGGATGAGGAGAGAAACACAGAGAGATGAGGAGAGACTCAAAGAGGGGAAAGGAACAACACACAAAGAGGGACGTGGAATGACACACAAAGAGGGATGAGGAATGACAAAGATGGATGAGGACCAAAAAAAGAGGGACGAGGAGAGACACAAAGACGGATAAGGAAAGAAACAAAGAGGGATGAGGAGAGACACAAATAGGGATGAGGAGAGAAACAAAAAGGGATGAGGAACAACACACAAAGAGGGATGAGGAGAGACATAAAGAGGGATGAAGAGAGACACAAAGAGGGATGAGAAAGAAACAAAGAGGGACAAGAAGAGGCACAAAGAGGAATGAGGAGAGACACAAAGAGGGATGAGGACAGACACACAAAAAAGCATGGGGAGAGATACAAATAGGGATGAGGAGAGACACAAAGAGGCATGGGGATAGATACAAAGAGGGATGAGGAGAGACACATAGAGGCATGAGGAACGTCACACAAAGAGAGACGAGGAGAGACACAAAGATGTATTATGAGAGACACACAGATGTGACAGGAAAGACACACAAAGAGGGATGAGGAAAGACACACAAAGAAGGATGATGAGAGACACAAAGAGGGATAAGGGGAGAGAAACACAGAGAGATGAGGAGAGACACAAAGAGGGGTAAGGAACAACACACAAAGAGGGACGAGGAATGACACACAAAAAGGGATGAGGAATGACAAACAAAGATGGATGAGGACCGAAAAAAAGAGGGATGAGCAGAGACACATAGAGGGATGAGGAAAAAAACAAAGAGGGATGAGGAGAGACGCAAATAGGGATGAGGAGAGAAACAAAGAGAGATGAGGAACAACACACAAAGAGGGATGAGGAGAGACATAAAGAGGGATGAAGAGAGACACAAAGAGGGATGGGAAAGAAACAAAGAGGGACAAGAAGAGGCACAAAGATGAATGAGAAGAGACACAAAGAGGGATGAGGACAGACACAAAAAAAGACAAGGAAAGACACCAAGAGGAAAGAGGGGGAAAAATAGAGGGATGGGGAGAAACACAAAGAGGGATGAGGAGAGACACAAAGAGGGGTGAGGAAAGACACAAAAAGTGATGAGGAGAAACACAATGAGTGACAAGGAGAAACACAAAGAGGGATGAGGAGAGGCACAAAGGAGTAAGGAAAGGCACACAAAGATTAATGAGAACATAAATAAAGAGGGAAGTCCTGAGACACAAAGTGGGATGAAGAGAGACTAACACTATAAACATACAGAAATTGAAGAAAAAAAACACCATAAAGAGGTATGACATAAAGAGGAATGAAGAGAGACACAAAAAGGGATGAGGTGAGACACAAAGAGGGATGAAGAGAGACACAAAGAAGGATAAGGTGAGACACAAAGAAGAATGAGGAGAGACACAAAGAGGGATGAGGAGAGACATAAAGAGGAATGAGGAAAGACACACAAAGAGATATGAAGAGAGACACAAAGAGGGATGAGGAGAGACACAAACAGGCATGAGGTGAGACACAAAGAGGGATGAAGAGAGACACAAAGAATGATAAGGTGAGACACAAAGAAGGATGAGGAGAGACACAAAGAGGGATGAGGAGAGACACAAAGAGGAATGAGGAAAGACACACAAAGAGATATGAAGAGAGACACAAAGAGGAACGAGAAGAGACACAAACAGGCATGAGGTGAGACACAAAGAGGGATGAAGTGAGACACAAAGAGGGATGAGGAGAGACACAAAGAAGTATAAGGTGAGACAGAAAGAAGGATGAGGAGAGACACAAGGAGGGATGAGGTAAGACACAAAGAAGGATGAGGAGAGACACAAAGAAGGATGAGGTGAGACACAAAGAAGGATGAGGAGAGACATAAAGAAGGATGAGGAGAGACACAAACATGCATGAGGTGAGACACAAAGAGAGATGAGGAGAGACGCAAAGAAGAGTAAGGTGAGACACAAAGAGGAAGGAGGAGATAAACAAAGATGAGTGAGGAAAGACACACAAAGAGGGATGAAGAGAGACACAAAGAAGGATAAGATGAGACACAAAGAAGGATGAGGAGAGACACAAAGATGAATGAGGAGACACACAAACATGCATGAGGTGAGACACAAAGAGAGATGAGGAGAGACGCAAAGAAGAGTAAGGTGAGACACAAAGAGGGATGAGGTAAGACTCAAAGAGGGATGAGGTTTGACTCGCAAGCTTGTTCAAAAATTATTTTACTTGGGATCAAAAGTATTAGCATGAGGGGGAGAAGAAAAATAAAAAATACATCTTTATTAATTAACTTAGATAAAGAACAAAAGAGCAACAAATATAATTGATACAAAGTCCCTGTATAAGGGAAGACATTAGTGACAACCACCCTCATAACTTACCTTTTATTATCACAGGTTATTGAGGGGACTGTGAGGGAACTTTCTAATTAATACAAAGTATACCAAAAAATGTCCTGTGCAATGTACCCCCACGTCCTGATATTGTAGCTGGAAGGACCCCTGAGCTCAGAGCCCCCTCTCTTTCCCTCATGCAATAAGTTGTTAAACTCTTGAACCTGCAGCTGTCATGTGCAGAGAGATTTACCTGGAGTGACAGGAGAGAGATGGAGAGAGAGGCACCAGAGCAAATAAATTATATTCATGGCACCCCATCTATCAAGTGAGACCCAGAGCAGTGAGTACCTGCATGTAACAGAGAGCAGTGTGAGTACCTGTGTGAGTACCAGAGAGCAGTCTGAGTACCTGCATGTAACAGAGAGCAGTGTGAGCACCTGAGTGTCAGAGAGCAGTGTGAGTACCTGAGTGTCAGAGAGCAGTGTGAGCACCTGAGTGTCAGAGAGCAGTCTGAGTACCTGCATGTAACAGAGAGCAGTGTGAGCACCTGAGTGTCAGAGAGCAGTGTGAGTACCTGAGTGTCAGAGAGCAGTGTGAGCACCTGAGTGTCAGAGAGCAGTGTGAGCACCTGAGTGTCAGAGAGCAGTGTGAGTACCTGTGTGTAACAGAGAGCAGTGTGAGTACCTGTGTGTAACAGAGAGCAGTGTGAGTACCTGTGGGTGTGTGAGTGACAAAAAAAAGTGTGAGTACCTGTGTGAGTAACAGAGAGCAGTGTGAGTATTTGTGTGTGTAACAAAGCAGTGTGAATACCTGTGTGTGTATAACTGAGAGAAGTGTGAGTACCTGTGCGTGTAATAGAGAGCAGTATGAGTACCTGAATGTGTAACAGAGGAGTGCCAGCAAATGCGTGTGTAATAGAGAGCAGTGTGAGTACCCGTGTGTGTGAAGTGTGAGTACCTGGGTGGGTAACAGAGCAGTGTGAGTACCTGTGTGTGTAACAGAGCAGTATGAGTATCTGTCTGTGGCTAAGATAGCAGTGTGAGTATCTGTGGGTGTGTTTGTGACAAAAAAAAAAGTTTGAGTACCTGTGTGAGTAACAGAGAGCAGTGTGAGTATTTGTGTATGTAACAAAACAGTGTGAATATCTGTGTGTGTATAACAGAGAGCAGTGTGAGTATTTGTGTGTGTAACAGAGCAGTGTGAATATCTGTGTGTGTATAACTGTGAGCAGTGTGAGTACCTGTATGTGTCTAAGAGAAAGAAGTGTGAATACCTGTTTGTGAGAGCAGGGTGAGTTCCTTGTGTGAGTACCAGAGAGCAGTTTGAGTACCTGTGTGTGTCTAAGAGAAAGAAGTGTGAATACCTGTGTATGTGTAACAGAGAGCAGTGTGAATACCTGTGTATGTGTAACAGAGAGCAGTGTGAATACCTGTGTATGTGTAACAGAGAGCAGTGTGAATACCTGTTTGTGTAACAGAGAGCAGGGTGAGTACCTGTCTGTGTCTAAGAGAACAGTGTGAGTATCTGTTGGTGGGTGTGTGACAAAAAAAAGTGTACCTGTGTGAGTAACAGAGAGCAGTGTAAGTATTTGTGTGTGTAACAAAGCAGTGTGAATAACTGTGTGTATATAAATGAGAGCAGTATGAGTACCTGTATGTGTAACAGATCAGTGCCAGCAACTGTGTGTGTAACAGAGCAGTGTGAGTACCTGTGTGAGTACCAGAGAGCAGATTGAGTACCTGTATGTGTAACAGAGAAGTGTGAGTACCTGTGTGGGTAACAGAGAGTAGTGTGAGTACCTGTGTGAGTAACAGAGAGTAGTGTGAGTACCTGTGTGAGTAACAGAGCTTTGTGAGTACCTGTATGTGTAACAGAGCAATGTGAGTACCTGTGTGTGTGACAGAGAAGTGTGAGTACCTGTGTGGGTAACAGAGAGTAGTGTGAGTACCTGTGTGAGTAACAGAGAGTAGTGTGAGTACCTGTGTGAGTAACAGAGCTTTGTGAGTACCTGTATGTGTAACAGAGCAATGTGAGTACCTGTGTGTGTGACAGAGAAGTGTGAGTACCTGTGTGGGTAACAGAGAGTAGTGTGAGTACCTGTGTGAGTAACAGAGCTTTGTGAGTACCTATGTGTGTAAGAGAGAGCAGTATGAGTACCTGCATGTGTAACAGAGCAGTGGGAATAACTGTGTGTAAGAGAGAGCAGTGTGAGCACCTGTGGGTGTAAGAGAGAGCAGTGTGAGTACCTGTGGGTGTAAGAGAGAGCAGTATGAGTACCTGTGGGTGTAAGAGAGAGCAGTGTGAATACTAGTGTGTGTAACAGAGAGCAGTGTGAGTACCTGTGGGTGTAAGAGAGAGCAGTGTGAATACTAGTGTGTGTAACAGAGAGCAGTGTGAGTACCTGTGGGTGTAAGAGAGAGCAGTGTGAGTACCTGTGGGTGTAAGAGAGAGCAGTATGAGTACCTGTGGGTGTAAGAGAGAGCAGTGTGAGCACCTGTGGGTGTAAGAGAGGGCAGTATGAGTACCTGTGGGTGTAAGAGAGAGCAGTATGAGTACCTGTGGGTGTAAGAGAGAGCAGTGTGAGCACCTGTGGGTGTAAGAGAGGGCAGTGTGAGTACCTGTGGGTGTAAGAGAGAGCAGTATGAGTACCTGTGGGTGTAAGAGAGAGCAGTGTGAGCACCTGTGGGTGTAAGAGAGGGCAGTATGAGTACCTGTGGGTGTAAGAGAGAGCAGTGTGAGCACCTGTGGGTGTAAGAGAGAGCAGTGTGAGCACCTGTGGGTGTAAGAGAGGGCAGTATGAGTACCTGTGGGTGTAAGAGAGAGCAGTATGAGTACCTGTGGGTGTAAGAGAGAGCAGTGTGAGCACCTGTGGGTGTAAGAGAGAGCAGTGTGAGCACCTGTGGGTGTAAGAGAGAGCAGTGTGAGCACCTGTGGGTGTAAGAGAGGGCAGTGTGAGTACCTGTGGGTGTAAGAGAGAGCAGTATGAGTACCTGTGGGTGTAAGAGAGAGCAGTGTGAGCACCTGTGGGTGTAAGAGAGGGCAGTATGAGTACCTGTGGGTGTAAGAGAGAGCAGTATGAGTACCTGCATGTGTAACAGAGCAGTGGGAATAACTGTGTGTAAGAGAGAGCAGTGTGAGCACCTGTGGGTGTAAGAGAGAGCAGTGTGAGTACCTGTGGGTGTAAGAGAGAGCAGTGTGGATACCTGCATATGTATCAGAGAGCAATGTTAGTACATGTGTGTGTAACAGAGCAGTGTGAATACTAGTGTGTGTAACAGAGAGCAGTGTGAGTACCTGTGGGTGTAAGAGAGAGCAGTGTGAGCACCTGTGGGTGTAAGAGAGAGCAGTGTGAGCACCTGTGGGTGTAAGAGAGGGCAGTATGAGTACCTGTGGGTGTAAGAGAGAGCAGTATGAGTACCTGTGGGTGTAAGAGAGAGCAGTGTGAGCACCTGTGGGTGTAAGAGAGAGCAGTGTGAGCACCTGTGGGTGTAAGAGAGAGCAGTGTGAGCACCTGTGGGTGTAAGAGAGGGCAGTGTGAGTACCTGTGGGTGTAAGAGAGAGCAGTATGAGTACCTGTGGGTGTAAGAGAGAGCAGTGTGAGTACCTGCATGTGTAACAGAGCAGTGGGAATAACTGTGTGTAAGAGAGAGCAGTGTGAGCACCTGTGGGTGTAAGAGAGAGCAGTGTGAGTACCTGTGGGTGTAAGAGAGAGCAGTGTGGATACCTGCATATGTATCAGAGAGCAATGTTAGTACATGTGTGTGTAACAGAGCAGTGTGAATACTAGTGTGTGTAACAGAGAGCAGTGTTAATACTAGTGTGTGTAACAGAGCAGTGTGAGTACCTGTGTGTGTAAGAGAGAGCAGTGTGAGCACCTGTGGGTGTAAGAGAGAGCAGTGTGAGTACCTGTGGGTGTAAGAGAGAGCAGTGTGAGCACCTGTGGGTGTAAGAGAGGGCAGTGTGAGTACCTGTGGGTGTAAGAGAGAGCAGTATGAGTACCTGTGGGTGTAAGAGAGAGCAGTGTGAGTACCTGTGTGTGTAACAGAGAGCAGTGTGAGTACCTGCATGTGTATCAGAGAGCAATGTTAGTACATGTGTGTGTAACAGAGCAGTGTGAATACTAGTGTGTGTAACAGAGAGCAGTGTGAGTACCTGTGTGTGTAACAGGAGTGCCAGCACCTGCATTATGAGTACCTGTGTGAGTAACAGAGAGTAGTGTAAGTACTTGTGTGTGTAACAGAGCAGTGTGAGTACCTGTGTGTGTCTAAGAGAAAGCAGTGTGAGTATCTGTGTGTGTGCACATTTTCCATTTCCGTCGGTCTCTCCCTAGTTTAGTATCTCAGGAATACTGATCTAACACTCATATAAATTTATATATATATACACAGACACACAGACAGACACTCTCACAGACACACACACACATTTATACGCACACATTTTCCATTTCTGCCGGTCTCTCCCTAGTTTAGTATCTCAGGAATACTGATCTAACACTCATATGAATGTTTATATATACACAGACACACACACATATTTATACACATATACACACAGACACACACACATTTTCCATTTCTGCCGGTCTCTCCCTAGTTTAGTATCTCAGGAATACTGATCTAACACTCATATGAATGTATATAGACACACATACACATTTATACACACAGACACACATTTTCCATTTCCACCGGTCTCTCTCTAGTTTAGTATCTCAGGAATACTGATCTAACACTCATATGAATGTATATAGACACACATACACATTTATACACTCTAGTTTAGTATCTCAGGAATACTGATCTAACACTCATATGAATGTTTATATATACACAGACACACACACATATTTATACACATATACACACAGACACACACACATTTTCCATTTCCGCCGGTCTCTCCCTAGTTTAGTATCTCAGGAATACTGATCTAACACTCATATAAATATTATATAGATTTCCCCCCAGAGGCTGCTCAGCTCCAGTTTGTGTCCTATATTCAGTGTGGGACGTGACTGGATTCAGCACTGAGTGACTGACACATCTGCAGATTTCCTCTGGGACCCATCGGATCTATTATTATATCATTCAGCTCCTGCTCTTTCATAAATCTCATGTATATGATGCACAGACAGTGAGAGGAGGCAGGCTGGTCACGTGACCTGACCCACAGAGATTGCAATCTAATGTATTATTTATGGTGTGAGCCAGCAGTAGAAAAATGTATTATAAATACAGGCTTTAAATCCACATTATATTTCTTACTCTATATTGTCAATGGAAACCCTAGCCCACAGAGCTTGCATTCTATTAGAATTAATGACTGCTCTCTCTCTTAGTGCTTAGTAAATATCATCATAACTGCATTAATTGTATATGAATTGTGCAATATATGTCAGGATAGCTCCCAACGCACAGACCTTATAATCTTGTATCTATCTATCTATCTATCTATCTATCTATCTATCTATCTATCTATCTATCCATCCACGTATCTATCCACCACATATCTATCTATCTATCTATCTATCTATCTATCTATCTATCTATCTATCTATCTATCTATTCATCCATCTATCTATCTATCTATCCACTTATCTATCTATCTGTCTATCAATCTATTCTATATTTTAATTACTCATAATATAATATTTGACAGAATCTCCTGTGAGCCACAGAGCTTGCAGTCTAATTATTTCCCTTCCACTCCTTTGGTATTTTGTTAGGTTCAAAAGAGAAATTAATAGATTTGAGTCAAGAGCTGGCCTACAGAGCTTGCAATCCATCGCTGCTAATATCCATGTTGTCCTATCACTGTTTTTGTACACCCAGAGGAAGTCCTAGCCAGGGAGGGAGGGGGGTATTGATACAATATAGAGATGAGAAGCACACAGATAAAAGCAAACATGCGAGAGGGGAATATTAATATTTAATAATGTGAACAGAACTACAGCAACCTGAATTGAAATAAAACGAGAAGTGATGAAGGAAAACTAAGGACAGTGAGATGTTTCCTGTGTAATACAGTCTGAGACCCCCAGTGTGAGACCCTCAGGCTGAGACCCCTGGGTGTCCAACTAAGGACAGTGAGATGTTCCCTGTGTAATACAGTCTGACACCCTCAGTGTGAGACCCTCAGTCTGAGACCCCTGGGTGTCCAACTAAGGATAGTGAGATGTTCCCTGTGTAATACAGTCTGAGACCCCCAATTTGAGACCCTCGGTCTGAGACCCCTGAGTGTCCAACTAAGGGCAGTGGGATATTCCCTGAGTAATACAGTCTAAGACCCCCAGTGTGAGACCCTCAGTGTGAGACCCTCAGTGTGAGTCCCTCAGGTGTCCAACTAAGAACAGTGAGATGTTTCCTGTGAAATACAGTCTGAGACGCCCAGTGTGAGACCCTCAGTGTGAGACCCTCTGGTGTCCAAGTAATGACAGTGAGATGTTACCTAAGTAATACAGTGTGAGACCCCTAGTGGGAGACCCTCAGTCTGAGACCCCTGGGTGTTCAACTAAGGACAGCGAGATGTTCCCTGTGTAATACAATCTGGGACCCCCCAGTGTGAAACCCTTGGCTGTCCAAATGAGAACAGTGAGATGTACCCTGTGTAATACAGTGTGATGCCCCCAATGTGAGACCCCCGAGTGTGGAACTAAGGACAGTGATATGTACCCTGTGTAGAGTCTGAGACGCCCAGTTTGAGAACCCTGGGTGTCTCAAGAAAAAAAAAAAAAAAGGCCCACTTCAATGTATGTCAAAGTTATTGTTTACATAGTTACATAGTAATTGAGGTTGAAAAAATTGGTTTAGCCCATCAAGTTCAATCTTTTTAGATCTCCTCTGATCTGCAATATGCAGATTAATTGTTAATTGATCCAGAGGAAGGCAAACAGAAAAAAAAACTAAGTGAAACTTTGAAACCCTTTTTATTTAAAAAATATATCCAATCCCTTTTAAAGTTATCTATCGAATCCGCTGTCACCACCTCCTCTGGTAGAGAATTCCACAGATTAACCACCCTTACTGTGAAGAACCCTTTTCTTTCTTTTAGGTGGAATCTTTTTTCTTCTAACCTCAAAGCATGTCCTTGTGTCAATTGAAAACCTATTGGCACAAAAGTCACCCAGCTCACCCTCAGGATATCACACAGTTCAGTTTTCATTTTTTGGTTAAAAAGGGACACAAGAAAATCCTCAGTTATTGTAGAAGAGAAAAGACAAAACATGCCCAGAAACTCAGAATCCCATCATAGATCACATGACCTCTTTCCAAAGTTTTATCACAAAGTATCCACAGAATGTAACTTTTACTATTTATATTATTTCTTATATTTTTATTTGTAGAGTGTCAGCGGAGCAATAATCTCATGGGCCAGCATAGGCGTAGGAGCCCAAACAAAACTGGAGGGGGGATACAGTTTAAAGAGAAAAAAAAATGTGGCACTGAGTGGCGAAATTCAACTCTAATTCCATGACAGGCAGCAGGGGTGGATCTACCACCAATGCACCAGGGCCCTGGTCTGGGGGGTCCTAGTGCTGCAGCATCAATCAACATTTTTTTATTTTTATTTCTTGGTTTCAATTCTCAATACCCCTGGGCCCAAAACCTAACAAAGCTTGTATGGGAAAGACATAGTGCTCTAGTGGCCAAATCTGACAATGCATGGTTAATTTTGCTATTATTTGTGTCCCTTGTTCATATAATCTGGGGGATTTGTCCCCCGTCCCCCCCCCCCCTTACCCCCAATTCCTACGCCCCTGGCCACAGGGTCATACAAAGTGGGACCAATAATGACAGTCTGGGAAACCCTTGGAAGCCCTGCTCCAAAGGGGACAACTTGCTGATTAGCTTAACTATTATGCTATTCTACAGAGCCTCATCTATGTCCCCTTCTGGATCACTACCTTGTCGTGGTGAAGGAACTTGTTTACGTCAATGAAGCTGTGACCTATAGCATGTAGGGTCATCCAAGAAAGGCAGGGCATAGCAGAGAGGTCAGACAAATTGCAGTCCAGTGAAGAAAGAACTGGCAACCCACTCCAGTATCTTTGCCATGAAAACCTTCTGGATAAGCACTACCAGACATATGACGTGGTTGTTGTACTGCGGTGCATGGGATCACATAGAGTCGGACATGACTGAATGGCTAAACACACACATTTACAAGCTGAATATAGATCTATAGAAACAACATTAGATACATGGTACAGACTTCCAATGGAAATAGTAGAGACATCCACAGTAAAGGAATCCAAGCATGCCTGGGATACTCCTCTGCATTTATTAAATAGTGTTGGGTAGACATATAGCGTCTATTGATTCGTATTGGCCATTATCATTATTCCAAACTACACATATATATCTGCCAACTGTCTGTGTACTTGTGGTATATTATTCATCACTGTGTGAGATAATTAGTCACGTGATATAAACTCATTAGGGAGTCAGAGAACTTTCATGTTATCGATGCTTAAAATACCAGCTTCTTGTTTATCTACCAATTCCACTCAAAATATTGTAATTATGTTTCTTTTCATTTGTGCAATAATTTTTTGCATAAATAATGTCATTTTAATCAATACATTTGTATTTATTTATCACTAATCTCCATGGGATTGTTTGCAGTGTTTATTTAATTGAGAATGTATCTAGAACCTTTGATCTGTTGACCCCTTTTGGTGGTTTATTGACCGGGAATTGTAGTGAACATTTTTGCCCAGGTTTTGCAGCTAATAGGACCCATCTGTCATGAGCACCACAAGCACAACTTGACCTCCTGTCAGTGACACATCTAATGGGTCATATCCAAGCATTGCTTACCCTTTAGGGGCAATATCTACAATGTGCGCCGGGCCTGGATTGTCACACTCTGATATATGATATTACTGAGTTTGTGTTGGACCAAACAAGGTCATTTTTCCAGATGAACAATCTCCGTCAATGGTGCAAAACCGCGGACTTCCTGTAACAAATCAGGGAAAGCAATTTCAAGCCAGGAAGGTTGATGTCTGTAAATTGGTTCCACGTCAGGAATATGTGAGAGGCCACGTCGTGTTTACACGGAGAACGCGTGTAATGTGTGTGCTGTGACAGTCAGGATGCTAAAGAGACATTGAGAGAATGGGTTCATTGGCTGCATCTGAACAAGGGTAGTTATAAATGTGTCACAGTGTATTTCTATGCCAAAGACAAGTCTAAGAGCACAATAAACTGACTCACATATTTAACTGCTCTGGGCGTTTGCCCCTTTCAGCCAATGAGAAGTAACATAGCTGTAGGAGTGGCCCTTGTCTGCCAGGGATACCTAAATTGCACCATAGCGACAGTTATCAATTTTGTCAACACCTTGAAATAACTAGTATTCAGAAGCTGCTTATTTGCTTAATAATAACACAAACAATTCTGAATATCTCTGGAATTATTAACTTTAGAAACAAATGGCTAATGTAATGTGTTGGTAAGTTGTCATTCTCTTTAATAATAACATAAAACACAACTTGATTTTGGGGTGACATAGTCCCTTTAATGCACCACTGAAAAGCCATATTTATAGTATTCTCTTTTGTAGAGCATTACCTAATAATGTGCAAAATGTTTAAAATAGATATAATAGTCCTTAATGTTTTCACTTTTGCTTTAATGATGACAGACATTTTTTCTTTGCTCCTAACAGTATTAGAAACCTGGGAGGAATTGTGGAGTCGGATAACATCTTTATTCACTTCTGTTGAAAAATGTCTCTCTACAAAGCACACTTAATGGTAAAATAAGCCTCCATTGAATAAACCTACAGATACAATTTTATGGAATGACAAAGGAAACAGTTATAGTCATCTAATTATAATACTTTTATCTTCCTGTCTCTCAGTCCTGCTAATGTTTTTGTTGTTTTAAATATTTGACAAACATGTGAAGCTTTTACCAAACCGCAGTGGCCTTTTAATGTTTCTAATGTTTATGTCAGTGCAAATGTCCTGATCTTTTAAATGCATGAAAGCGTTAGACGTCTGTGCCCCCAGGACACAATCATAATCATCTAATTATAATACGGTTATCTTCCTGTCTTTCAGTCCTGCTAATGTTTTGATTCTTTTACATATGTCACAAATATATGAAGCTTTTTCCAAATTGCAGGGGCCTTTTAATGTGCAAATATTCTGATCTTTTAAATGCATGAAGGAGTCCCCTCAGGACTGGTCATTTTAGTGTTTAAGCCTTTTGTCTGTGCCAGTTTTTCTCGCTACTTTGAGTATTTGCTCCTTTGAGATTCTTATTAATATAATTTGGTCCCACAGGAAGCAGCAAGTGGCTCATTACTAGTGCAAGCCGTGGGAGCCACAGGTTGCACAGGAGACAGATACTGAGATAAATATAACCAGGATTTGAGCTAAATGTGGATCTCCAGGAGCTGCCTGGCGTGTTCGTTATCTGGAACGATAGGACGCGAGGACATGTGGCCTGGAGCATGCTGGGAGTGAGAAGATATAATGGGAGCAGACCTGGCAGTGCTGAGGTGGATATCGCTCTCCCACTTCAAGTACCTGTCACACAGATCCACTCAGTGCCACCAGAGACCTGGCACTGGCACAATTACACGCCAACAAGAGAACACGCCAACTACACGCAGTCTGTAATTACCAATGTTCTGTCTTAATAAGTTCTATGGAAACAATTGGAATATTTTCATAATGCTGGAAAAGCCGAAACTGCAAATAAATGTCCCTAAATAGTGAAAAACTGAGCTGGGAATCTGGGAGCGAATAAGCCATCTGTTTATAAGACTGTCAAATGTGCAACGATGAGAGGAGCTGAGAGCAGTTACTACACGTGTGTATAATCACATTACTAGAGGGTCAGACGTGTGCGGGGAGCATACCAAACTGTTATAAACAACAGTCTGGAAATAATCATGTGAGAAAGGAGCCTACGTTTGGGATGTCCCTGGTCTGAGGTGCTTACAATATAGGCGTATAATGGGAGGCAATGGCCAGAGGAGCTTACAATCTAGGAGTATGATGGGAGGCAATGCCCAGAGGAGCTTACAATTTAGGCGTATGATGGGTGACAATGCCCAGAGGAGCTTACGATTTAGGCGTATGATGGGAGGCAATGGCCAGAGAAGCTTACAATCTAGGAGTATGATGGGAGGCAATGCCCAGAGGAGCTTACAATTTAGGCGTATGATGGGTGACAATGCCCAGAGGAGCTTACAATCTAGGCATATGATGGGAGGCAATGCCCAGAGGAGCTTGCAATCTAGAAGTATTATGGGAAATAATGCTCAGAGGAGCCTGCAAACTTGTGATATGATGGAAGAAAATGCCAGAGTAGCTTGCAATGTAGAGGTATTATGAGAGACAATACCCAGAAGAGCTTGCAATCTACAGCTATGATGGGAGACAATGCCCATATGGAGCTTTAAAACTAGAGGTATTATGGGAGACATTGCCCAGAGGAGCTTGCAATCTAGTGGTATGATGGAATTTAATGACCAGAGGAGGTTGCAATCTTGAAGTATGATGGGTGACAATGCCCAGAGGAGTTTACAATCTATAGGTATGATGGAAGACAATTCCCAGAAGAGCTTGCAATCTAGTTGTATAATGTGAGGCAGTGCCCAGAAAAGCTTTCAATCTAGAGGTATTATGGGAGACAATCGCCAGAAGAGCTTGCAATCTAGAGGTATGATGAGAGACAATGCCCAGAAGAGTTTGCAATCTATAGGTATGATGGAAGACAATCCCCAGAAGAGCTTGCAATCTAGTTGTATGATGTGAGGCAGTGCCCAGAGAAGCTTACAATCTAGGTGTATGATGGGAGGCAATGGCCAGAGGAGCTTACAATTTAGGCGTATGATGGAAGGCAATGACCAGAGGAGCTTACAATTTAGGCGTATGATGGGAGGCAATGCACAGAGGAGCTTACAATTTAGGCGTATGATGGGAGGCAATGCTCAGAGGAGATTGCAATCTAGAAGTATTATGGGAAAGAATGCCCAGAGGAGCTTGCAAACTTGTGATATGATGGGAGAAAATGCCAGAGTAGCTTGCAATCGAGAGGCATTATGAGAGACAATACCCAGAAGAGCTTGCAGTCTACAGCTATGATGGGAGACAATGCCCACATGGAGCTTTAAAACTAGAGGTATTATGGGAGATATTGCCCAGAGGAGCTTGCAATATAGTGGTATGATGAAAGACAATGTCCAGAGGCACTTGCAATCTAGAGGTATTATTAGAGACAATGCCAAAAAAGCTTTCAATCTAGAGGTATTATGGGAGACAATCACCAGAAGAGCTTGCAATCTAGAGGTATGATGAGAGGCAATGCCCAGAGGAGCTTGCAATCTATAGGTATGATGGAAGACAATCCCCAGAAGAGCTTGCAATCTAGTTGTATGATGTGAGACAGTGCCCAGAGGAGCTAGTTGTGCCCTCTCGTTAAATGTTTTAATATATATAATATACTGTATATCATACTCAGCAAGTTATAGAACATTACTGCCTGAATGGTGTATATATATATATATATATATATATATATATATATATATCAACCACCGAAGCAGCGACTCACCTCCCAGCCAAGCCTCGCTCCTGCTGCCCCCCTTGCTTAGCTGGAGGACCTTCCCAAGAGTTATTGCCAGGGTTCATACCACAAGAAGCATACAGGGGTATTGGGGTAACCTGTCCAGTGAACTTAGCATTATTATTTATTAGTAAGATGCAATATCATTCCAGACCCAATTAAATTATATAATGGGAGACCCTGCCTAAGGAGCTTACACTCTATCATAAAAGATGGACCTGTGTAGTTTACAATCTAGTGATACAATCAGTGGCTGAGCTAGTGAATATGATTCACTACCCCTCTCCTCCAACTAAATTAAGAGTCCTCCTTTTTCCCAAGTTGCTACTGGTAGCAATGGGCCCTTGACCTAGAGTCCCTTGTGCTTTGCATCTGCTGCAGTAGTTCCATCCCTGGATACAATGGGAGAACCTGGCTAAGGACCTTACAATCCAACCCCCTGCCTCCATTTTTTCCTTGCCTTAAATATGTAAACCTGATCTGATTTTTTCAATATGCAGCTACATTTATTATATTATATTTGCACTATAGAGAATCTTCTAAGAATCCAAATTCCAGGAATATTGATTGCGAGGCATCCCCTGGTGAATCCGGGCAACATTTAAACCAAGTTATGATCCAGTGATAGTGATCAGAGCAGTGAGTTAAGAGGAAGAGAGTTGGGCGTAATTACAAGGCTAAATGAAAATGGGAAGATATTCCTTGTTTGGCACCAGATAATTGTAAGAAAAGAGAAACACGAGGAAATGCAACAAACATAATTACTATCTTTTATTAAATTCTAATTATAGGCTGAGATACGTTGTACAGTTAATTTTTTGTGAATTTAAATGGACAAACAACCTCAGAATTCTGGGCAGGTCCATCAGTTCCTAACAAGCAGATAGCAAAAGAGAGCGGCTCTGGTATTTAATCAGATTTAATTCTCGCTGTAGGGCAGGGGCGGCCATGCTCTCTGCTGTTTCTCACACATTTGGGAGTTTATTCATTAGATCAGTTGTTGAATGAGAAGAGGCGAAGGGACTGATGATGTGAGAGAAGGGGCAGGGAATGTGGGGGCGACCTTGGAAGACCTTGGTCAAGCAGTGAGGTCTCAATATTTAGAAGGTGGGGGGGTAATTATAAAGGGTGTGTTATAAGAGTGTCTAGGATCTTATTTTAAAGGAGGGATGGGAGTTTTATTATACAGGGTGTCTTATCGTTTGGGAAGTGCTAAGTTTTAGATAGGATAATCCTATTGTATGGTGGTGTGGGTTCTTACTTTATCATTGAGATGTGGGAAAAGTAGGTGTTGCTGTCTTATATATGGTGCAGGATCTTATTACATAGAATTTTGATCATGAAGGAAGTAGGTGCAGGGGTCTTGTTATACAGAAAATGAAAAGACACATGGTCTTATTACATAGGACTGGAGCTAGCGCAGGTGCAGGAGGGGTTAGGTGTAGAAAATGAGTCATATTTGTTGGGTTTTTACTGACCCCACATGCACCTACCTTATATAGTAGTGTAGGGATTTCTCAAATTATTTTTGCACTAGCTGACACTGGTGTGGGGTCTTATTATATGATGTTTGGGGATCTTATAGGAGATTGGGGATTTATTATAGTATGTTTGAGCTTCTTATTATGTGGAGGTCTAACCAAAATCAGACGTATGCATCACTATCCTGATCAGACCCTCATTTCCCCCAATTCAGATTCACTGGTCCCTATTGTAGAAGACAGCAGCTGCCCCCCATATTATTTCCACATGACCCCACATTATATACCTGAGTATAGATCATTTGCCCAGATCCCACATCAATTGATTATTGTATATTACCAAAGATTAGACCCACTGCCCCTGAAAGATCTCAGAACTGTCATTATCACATACACAGTACACACACAATGCATAGACTCACACAGCACACATGCATAGGACACACATATATTTATTTACTGTAACTCTGACCCATTTGAAAACTAGTACACACAGACACACACACACACACTGTATTTGTGCTCTTCTACTCTCCCTGCTCTGTGAGATACACAACTTATTTATTCTCTCCCCCTTCTCGCCGCCCAGGAGCTCTTTTTAAAAATAGGAAAGTGCCCTAAATATCAGGTAATGTTTCTGTCGGCTGCTATTTGCATCTTCAGACAGAATAAGTCTGCGGTGCACATTAAATCAGTGCTGGAGTCATAATGCGAGCTGTATCACAAAGGAATTGTGATTAGGCAAATATTCCCAGCGAGAGCGAGTGCGCTGGGCGTAATGCTGAATAATCTCGCCTCTCATATCTCGGCTGCATCTCGATATCCAGACAGAATTATACAAATTGTAGAAACTGGTGTGAGGCGGGTTAACCCTTACCTGTTCACGCCAAGTGCCATTTGTCAGGGGACAATATCATTATGGTTCAGAATTTGGAAAGTACAAGACATCTGGGAAGATTTGGGGAGATATTTTTTTTTGTCAAGACTCGTAAAATGAAGCCTTTTGAGCACTATAAATCATATCTTGTTACTACAAAGTTTGTAAAAGAGATACAACCGAAAAAGTTATTATTTTGTTGGGCAATAACACAGTATATTGATAAAATAAAGATACATTAATGTAGAATTTAGTTAGTATATTAGGTTGTTATTAAAATTAAAAAGGGATAAAAGAAAGCTCTATACAAAAGACATAGTTTATAGTTAACAGGCTGTAAAACAGATGGATTTCCAGGCCAATAAGATTATATGCTAAAGCACTCAGCGGTCCCCACCTCTCCAGTTGCAGGCTTTAGTAGTGAGTTGAACGACCCCATTTCTGTCTGGAAATTCATTCCTCACTCTTTCTCACATTATGATCAATGGCTTTCACAAACCAATGGTCCCAAAAATTCTACATATTTTGGAGTTACAGTCACCTCCTTTTTCCATTATATATTCTTTGGCCAGAGACAGTTGACAAAGAACAGAAACACAACTAAATAAATAGAACTAAATTAAACAGCCCATCAGTAGCAAGTTTATAACTTCTTTATGATTTGCTCGTTATCATGTTGTATTGTGGGGGGATATTATAGAATTTAACAACTTGCCCACATTCCAATGAGTTACATGTTTTAAACATTATAAAACATTTTTTGGGTAAATTGTATAGTCTAAAGTTTATCAAATGAATGTCATATACTGCTCATAATCTCTCTCTATGTCTCTCTAGCTCTTTATCTAGGACCATTAATTAACTCTCAAAAGTGATAAAGAAAGAGCATGCCTGGCTGGGTAAATAATAATAATCAGAGACGTTTGATTGTTAAAATCATTATTCTAGTCTATATTAACCGGGATTGTTCTACTTTATCTCAGTAAATGTGTGCGTTAATGAATGGCCCTAGATAAAGAGTGTTATAAAGAGGGAGGTCCGTTATACATAATTTATGCTTAAAATGCCCAACTTTCACTCCAAATGTTTAATAACAACAAGTTGCAATTCTGTTTCTTTACTTTTCATTTATTATTTTGCTCTTTCTTGTAACTGAATGTACTCCAAGTCCTGCTATTATCTGAGGTATATAAGATGTATGTTTGTGTCAGTCCCTCTGTAAGTACTCAGTGTCACTCTATCATGCAACCTGATCAATGGGAGCTCTGGAACACACATCCAGCCAGTGTTAGGGTGCAGAATCATTACAGAAGGCGTAGGCTCGGCTGCCATTTATAATTCATGGTGTCTTCTCTTTTAACTCTGTTTCATGTCTCTCTCAGGTGTTAGTAGATCAAATGCAGATCTGTACATTACAGCCCAATAAATCCGTCTCATAGCGTCCCAATGACAAGCCGCCCTGACCTTGGACAGGCCTTTAATCTGCATCTTGAGATAAACCTGACTACCTACACACAGATTAATCTCCTTAATCTACTAAAACAAATTCCATCCCTATCTTGATATTAACATATTTCAGTTTTTGTTTTGCCACTAATTCTCATTTGTGATTATTGGAAGAGATGATTAGTAAATAATAATTGTGACCTCTGCTTTGATTACATAGTCACTACATATATAAGGATTAAAGACAATTTTGCCTACTGTATCTTCAGGTTTGGGGTATCATTCGTTTATGGGACAGTGATCTCACTCATCTGACCTAGTAACATCGTAGTTGGGGTTTAAAAAAGGTTTAATCCATCAAGCCCTGTGGTCCATATTTTATCTGAATTGATGCATAAAATGGCAAATAAAAATGCAATGAAATATTGGCAGAAATCTAATTTAGGGACAATATGAATCCTTCCTGGCCACAAAAAGTTGTATTATTCCATAGTACAAAATCCTACTGGGATTAGTTAGTGGTCATAGCCCAATGTACATGGGTGTAGGAGCCAAAGAAAATCTGGGGGGGGGGGGGGGATACCACATATAAATATAAAAATATCACACAACTGCTTCTCTACACATTATATAAACATGAACATTGAAACACCCTCAACCCCCTAATTCCTACACCCATGCCAGTGTACCATCTTAATTCTAGAATGTATCCAACCCCTTTTTTAAATCTATCGGACTTGCTGTCCCAGTCTTATTTGGTATTGAGTTTCACAACTTCACTACATTACAGTGGACCTCTTTTTTTGCTTAAATCTCCATTTCTTCAATCTCACTTGATGGACTCAAGTCCACTGTAACCTTCTTGGGAGGGTAAGTTCATCTCTCAAACCCCTATATTAACTCTGGAAAACAGTATTTTAACCCTGCAAAATCCAATAGTAACTTTACAAAACCCTATATAAACCATGAAAAATCATATCACCTCAGATCGCTAAATTTAAGAGAAAAGAAGACTAGTGTGGTTATCCGTTTTCCATATCTTCATCCTTACACCCCATTTTCTAGCTCTACAATATTTTTTTATCAAAAAGTGTTTCAAGAATTGTTCTCCATAATCCAAATGAGGTTTTACTTGGGATTTATATAGTGGCAGGTCTATTTTTGCTTCCCATGCACCAGCCCCATTTTATACTGTTTCTACATATTTAAGATAATAACATATATAGTACGGCACCCCAAGCTTTCTGCGCAGCTGATTAGCGCGCCGTCATCAGAGCGCAGAGAACTGCGCTCTGATGATGCTCTGCGCTCTAGCCTGGTGCTGTGTGATCTGCCCTTGTCCAGTGCCCACCATTAAACAAGACACCTCCAAAGGATAGAGAAGAGATGACTGGGCATGTGAGACTCAGCAGCGTCTCCTTTGGTGGTGTCTTGTTTAATGGGGGGCACCGGACAGGGGCAGATCATAGATGCATGTTTGTTAGGAGTTTTTGCTATTTGAACATTATATTTTCTAGTGCCAGATACCAGTTTGGGAGTTATTTGATGAACATAATCAACTGTCTTTAGATAAATGACCCTGAATTTTAATGGGGGGCACCAGACATGGGTCAGATCACACAGCACCAGGCTGAAGCGCAGAGCGTCATCTGAGCACAGCTACCTGCACTTTGATGATGGCATGCTAACCAGCTGCGCGCCATGCATGTGCCACCATATAGTAAAGATACACCAACCAGGGTGTATAGAAGAATACATGCGAATATGTTTCTTGTCTTGGCAGCTGCTCCTAAATCCTTGTCCATCTTTTATACTTCTCGATTAGCTCCATTTGGAATATAAATCGAATGCTCAATTTACCTTCTCAAACAATCTGCTCATAGTTTGGCGATATTAGTTATTTTCTTGTGTTTGTTATCCTTTGGCATGGCCTAATTAATCATTAAAGCTCTGCTCTAGTCCTGTATGTACAGAATGTTCTTTTGTAGAGATACACTTTATGATAAGCAATATATCATAAGTAAAACAAATACATACTAACTTGAATATACTCTTTGTGAAATAAATTAGTGGCTGCTGGCCAGAGAGTCATGGCTAAGGTGGGGGGGGGGGGGGGCATGATCCCAGCAATGCCAAATCCTATTATTACAGTATATTTCTTACTACCATTCCTCAACTTGTTAAAATTCAGTTTGCCCTCTTGTTCTTGCATTCCTCCTCCTGAACACTATTAGATCCTTTGATATATATGTAAAGATTTTTATCATATATAAGAACTTAAAGGGGCTCTGTCACCCCAAAATCATGTTGTTTTTAGGTTATTCTTAAAGAGCATGAAAAACTGTTGTTACGTTGTGTTATCCATTTTTTTTAAAGTGAATCAAGCCTGAGAAATTCCATGCTGTTGTTGCTGTATTTATATGCAAATGAGTGGCTTGTGCATATTAATTAGCTGTTTAATCTGCTAATTTGGATTAAAGACTGCTTGGCTATCTCTGTAGAGGCCAAAATAAAATCCCCAGTGTTATCTGGCAGTTAGACCCCTCTCCCACCTTTATCAAGCCCCCGAGCCATACATCCGCATACTGAGCCATATTAGCATACATGAGCTGCAGAATTAACTCTAAAAATGTAATTTACTTTAGAGAAAAACTGCTAGTACAATGTATAGCCAGTTTTTAAAATGAAACTAACTTCCTGTTGGGGTTTCCGGGTCCATTTAAGGGAAAGCACCTCATTACATGACAAGCTGGATCTATATGGTGAGTTAATAAATTGTCTTAAGTCAATACCAGACAGTGATGGACATATAAAACATAATTTTTATTGACCCATATAAAATATCAATTATATATTGAAAAAAAAAATATTCTAAAAAATAAATCTTAAATGCAAAATGCGTACGTCATGCCATATGTACACACAGGCGCTGTCTTTATGGTAACGTCAGACGCTGTAAAGCATCAAGCCGCAGCACTTGTTGCATCTTCTTTGCTCTAATGATTATCCACACGCAGTCAGTTAGTTTGGGTTTGGGGGTGTAGGGCTTTGGGTCATCTCTTCATTTAAGTTACTATCCTCTGTCATGGGAAGAATTAAGTAGGACATTATATTGCTTTATCTTTGGACAAGTATTTATATACAGCACATTATTCCATATGAATACAACAGTACAAGATGCTCTGATTGACCTCATATAAGAGAATAAAGTTTCCTATGATTAACTGGATGACATATTACCCCTTGCATGTGATTGTGAACCAACTTGTTGTGTTATCCCTCTAAGCCTTGCCATGTATATGGGTATTGTAAGAAAGCGATTTGGCTGCTGTGTAATTTTGATACATCATGTAGTTTTCCTGATAAGTCTTTTATACCATACATTTACTTTTCTATCTCCTACACAATAGATTGTGGCTCCCAGACTCTGGCTTTGCCCTGTTGCTGTCACATAGACCCCAGAAGGAGGATATTTCCTGTAAGGCAGTGCGAGGGACTCCAGTGTTACCATCAGTTCAGCCCCAGAAGGCCTCAAACTGCAGCAATTAAAATGAGATCAAAAACTAAGGCAGAAGCCTGATGTGACTGAGTGGATTAGAGGGGCCGGTTCCATATGTCTGGCTGTAAAGTGGTCCCTGCGCAGCGCCATATGAATCACGCTATGGAACTGCAAATTAATCATGCTAGCTGTCAGCTCTGTCACTCTGCATCAATCCCCTTCATTCTGACTCTTTATTTCCTGCTGTAAGAACATGTGACATGAAAGAGGGAGCAGAGCGAAGCCATCAAACATTGATAGGATCCAAAATATGAATAAGGCAGGGAGAAGCTGGAAACCCTACAGGAGGGTGGTGTGGTGCTTTGTGCTGAGGTGTCTGAGCCAAGACCCATTGAGAGAAGGGTCTGCATGACTCACAATAGTGAGATAAGATGCTCCCTCACTAGCAATGTAGAGAGAGAGATGATTTTATATGAGCTTGGAACAACATAGCCTATAATAGTTATGTACAGTATCTCACAAAAGTGAGTACACCCCTCAAATTTTTGTAAAAAATGTATTATATCTTTTCATGTGACAACACTGAAGAAATGGCACTCTGCTACAATGTAAAGTAGTGAGTGTACAGCCTGTATAACAGTGTAAATTTGCTGTCCCCTCAAAATAACTCAATACACAGCCATTAATGTCTAAACCATTGGCAAAAAAAGTGAGTACACCCCTAAGTGGAAATATCCAAATTGGGCCCAAAGTGTCAATATTTTGTGTGGCCACCATTATTTTCCAGCACTGCCTTAACCCTCATGGGCATGGAGTTCCCCATAGCTTTACAGGTTGCCATTGGAGTCCTCTTCCACTCCTCCATAATGACATCACGGAGCTGGTGGATGTTCGAGACCTTGCACTTCCACACCTTTTGTTTGGGGATGCCCCACAAATGCTCAATAGGGTTTAGGTCTGGAGACATGCTTGGCCAGTCAATCACCTTTACCTTCAGCTTCTTCAGCAAGGCAGTGGCCATCTTGGAGGTGTGTTTGGGGTCGCTATCATGTTGGAATACTGTCCAGCGGCCCAGTCTCCAAAGAGAGGGGATCATGCTTTGCTTCAGTATGTCACAGTACATGCTGGCATTCATGGTTCCCTCAATGAACTGTAGCTCCCCAGTGCCAGCACCACTCATGCAGGGCCAGACCAAACATATATACACATATGTCTATATGTGTATATATGTTTTCTATAATATGTTGTGTTGATTCCCCCTATATGTATTTGCCTGATGATGTCAGATACTGCCTCCACTCTCCCTACATCGCTGTTTACGTTCAAACTGAGGGTTTCATCTCATATCAGTGTATTTGTGCTCTTTGGGCCTTATCCGTTTATCTGTCACTTAGGGATTATTTCAACTACTTTTCCTCAGTATAGATGTATACTTTTGGTGGTGGGAGTGTCATGGTCTGGGCCTGCATGAGGGAACCATGAATGCCAACATGTACTGTGACATACTGAAGCAGAGCATGATCCCCTACCTTCGGAGACTGGGCCGCTGGGCAGTATGCCAACATGATAACAACCCCAAACACACCTCCACAATGACCACTGCCTTGCTAAAGAAGCTGAAGCTAAAGGTGATGGACTGGCCAAGCATGTCACCAGACCTAAACCCTATTGAGCATCTGTGGGCATCCTCAAATGGAAGGTGGGGGAGTGCAAGGTCTCTAACATCTACCAGCTCTGTGATGTCATTATGGAGGAGTGGAAGAGGACTCCAGTGGCAACCTATGAAGCTCTGGTGAACTCCATGTCCATGAGGGTTAAGGCAGTGCTGGAAAATAATGGTGGCCACACATAATATTATATAATATGGACCCAATTTGGACATTTCGACTATCGATATAATAAAATATTTACATAAATGTGAGGGGTGTACTCACTTTTGTGAGATACTGTATGTACAAATTGTATTTGTGTAGAACCATCAATGGGGGAAGTGGAAGGCCGCAGTGCAAATAAAAAATGAATACATAAAATGTGGGGCCTACCCTACAGAAAAATAATTAAGATCTTAAAAAAATAAATAATTGCACAGTACTCCCCCCCCCCCCCACCCAGAGGAGGGCCCTGGTGCATTGCGCCACCAGCATCACTGGTAACTATGCACTTGCATTAAAGTAAACAGTGCTTTACAGAGACAATAAATGTGCATTTAACATAAAGACAACCAATTGGTTACACAGTCCTGCCACAAGGAGATTAGAATCTACCTAAATGGGGAGAAAGATCAATTAAGGTAAAGGGTAAGTGCTTGTGGAAAGGAGGGTGTACACAGTAAGTCCAAGTGCATTCACTAAGGGAGCAATTTGTGATCTTTAGCTCTAATAATCCCTCCTTAAAACTTTTCCTATTGCTTCATTTAATCTCTCCCAATAACTTCTCCTGTTGCACAATGTTAGCCTTTGGCATATCCCATCATATAGTTCCAATAACTGCAGCTAATTAAAAAGCACTATTCGCCATAATATTACTAATTTTCCTACAGTTTCACTAATTAGATCAGAGTGTCACTCATTTTGAAAAGAATGAAACTCATTAGAAAACAGTGACTCTAAATAGATGGAAGTGGCGCTCATCAATGGCTGAATCCTGGCTCCCTCATTTGTGTCCTCAATATGAGATTTCAGCACCAGACAACCAATGGATAAACATTGAGTTGGCGGACAGCTCCTTTCTGTCTTTCATGCTCTCCCAAGGTCTTGCTCCCAGTCCTCCTTCTCATCTGCTTCCCCTTCTCTTTTGCTTCTGTAGTCTTCTGCTCCCCTGTACTATTCTACTGTTATCCTTCCCTGATCTTCTAATTGCTGTCCCCACTACAATGATTCCATGTTCCCTGTTCTTCATTCACTACACACTGCTCTCCTACACCCCATACCTGACTAACCCTGCTCTCCTGTTCATCTTCTCCTGCTTCCTTCATCCTTCACTGCCCAGCACCCTGCTCCCTCATTTACGCCCAGCACCCTGCTTACTCATTGCCCAGCACTTTACTCCCTTCATCCATTACTGCCCAGCACCCTGCTCACCCACTTCTCAACGCTCTGCTTCCTCACTCACTGCCCAGCACCCTGCTCACTCACCCACTGCCCAGCACCCTGCACCCTCACCCACGCCCAGCACCCTGCTAACTCATTGCCCAGCACACTACTCCCTTCATCCATTACTGCCCAGCACCCTGCTCACCCACTTCTCAACACTGTGATTCCTCACTCACTGCCCAGCACCCAGCTCCCACACCCACTGCCCAGCACCCTGCTTACCCACTGTCCAACACCCTGCTCCCTCACCCATTGCTTAGCACCCTGCTCCCTCACCCATTGCCCAGCACCCTGCTCCCTCCCCCATTGTCCAACACCCTGCTCCCTCACCCATTGCCAAGCACCCTGCTCCCTCACCCATTGCCAAGCACCCTGCTACCTCACCAATCGTCCAGCACCCTGCTCCCTCACCCATTGTCCAACACCCTGCTCCCTCACCCATTGCCAAGCACCCTGCTCCCTCACCCATCGTCCAGCACCCTGCTCCCTCACCCATTGTCCAACACCCTGCTCCCTCACCCATTGCCAAGCACCCTGCTCCCTCACCCATTGTCCAGCACCCTGCTCCCTCACTCACATCACAGACATGCTAGAATCTATTTATTGCATTTATATTAATGATGGCTGTTTCATTTATATACTACTCTTTCTGCTAACAGTACTGCTCCAAGAAAATCTGAGCTTTCCACCCTTCAACATAAAACATGTCCTCTTGTTATTGCATTGCTCTAACGCTGAAGGACAGACCCCTCTTATATTAAATCCCTTAATACACGTTAAGATTTTTTGTCTGGTTGTATAGACCATGACCTCTTAGTCTCTTTCCTTAAATGTTTCCTAATTTGCCATATCTTTTTAAATATGAGGCGACTGCCGTGCAATATTTATATTATTTCTGGACTGCCAATTTCTCTGGCTCCAGACCAAAATCAGAAACAGAAAATAACTAATTAGATTCTGTGGATTCAAGAGATGCAAAACGTACAGTTATTCTATAATCAGAAAGATCTTTATCATTATTCAAGTGTTTTTTGCACACTTTTACATCTTAGAACCTCCCTCTGACAAACGTTATTTTCCATTTATTAGGTGCAACCAATCACAGGCTGCACCAGCTGAGTCATGAAGTAGTATTCAGATATAGTTGGCTTCAGCATATGTTGACCATGCAGCCTCTGATTAGTTGCACTTGCATTTATAACATACTTATGTAAGTGTAGGATTGAGAGTCACTTGTGCCTTTAACAGAGAGGCTGCCATATCACTGCCACGTCCATGCTATCTGCCCCTTGCTCCCTTCTCACTAATGACCCACAGTCCGCTCTGCTCTTATTACTGGCCGTCCGGCTATTTCCTCACAATGTTCCAACTTGCTCCAAACTCGGGTTATTTCTGTCGCCGGCTGCGCTCAGTTATTTTGCAGCGCGTGCCCCTCACATAATGTTCTTTTCCTTCTTTACACTCTGATATGGTCTGTGGGTAATTGCATTTTTTGTCGACATCTGGCTTTTTGTATTTTAAGCCCGACAGAGAAATCCGTCCTTGGCCATATGACATTCAATTGAGTTTACAATGATACGGCTAATATAGACAGTCCATATGGTCAGTAGAGCAAGAGCCCAGCCATGTCACTGAGTGGCTGGTGGGGAGGGCACAGTGTCATGAGAATGCTGCATACTGGGCATTACCTCCTAATATAAACTGGGTATGTGGAGCCGCCTTCCAGTGGCAGTGAGAAGGCCAAATAATACAACCAGACACAAGATGTTCCTGGTGTGCTGCTGTTCATAGGGTCACGGAAACTCGTACACGACTGAACAACATCAACAAAAGGGCCCTTGTAGTCCCACTTTTCTACTCTTTTGAAGAATTTTACACTATAACTGAAAACTATACTTAGAATGCCAACAAAAAAAAAATACATTATTCAATTTATATGTGATTATGCTGCAGTGGAATCTACCATTTTGGTTTCAGCAGATCCACTTCCTACGGTGGGAAGAGACTTTGCATGTAGAGAGAGAGCTACTATCTGCACAATAGCAAACTTTATAAAAACATATGCTAGTGTTTGTATTAGGTCTAATGGAAAGCTCATTAACTTGTAAGGATGCACCCTCCTGAATCTTTCTAAAAATATGTTGTCCATTATCAGGTTTACTTATTCAAAAGACCATATAGGAAATATGTGGCTGCAGTGGTCCTTCAATTAAAAGACCAAAGCACAATGAAAAAAATATGTTTGAAAACTTTGAGTCTGACTAGTGAGTGAGTGTGTGAGGGAGAACAGGGTGTGTTGTCAATATCAATCTTATCCTATTATCATACAAAAGCCCTGGACTTCTGTCTGGTCCTCCCCCCCCCCCCCCCAGCCAACATAGTATAGATAACAATACATGTGTTCTCTGCCTTCCATCTTTCAAACCATCACACTATACCCACTGACCATCCCTAGCACAACCCCCTAAATATGAACTGTCAAGCCTTCACTCTCTCGCCTACCACCTAATACTTACCAGCCCCTCACCTTCTACCCCGGGGTAGTCAAAAGGCAGATCTGGGTCCATGTCCAGATCCCCATACCCCAGATCTCTGCTGCTTCAATATATTTACTACTTTCCCCTTCTTAAGTTCTAAGTCCTTTCTCTGAGTCTACTACAATATGCAATTTTATTTATGCAAATTTTAAAGTCATTTTATTAAATATTTGAGTCATTATTTTAAAAAATATATTGATTTGCGAAAAAAAACTGACTACCCCAAGAAGTCTAGCCCATGCCAAGTCCTTACTCACTACTGCATGGGGTGACTCAGGACTTTGGGGGGGGGGGGGGAGTGAAAGAGTCAGAGTATGGCATGAGGGTCTTAATAGGATTGTGTTTTTGTGGTGTGGACCTGGACTAAGAGGAAAATGTGGGATTTGAACATAGAAATGCATTGGGGTGCAGTCCAGACTAAACAAGGCAACATAATGACATTATGTGGTATTATGTTGGTAGCAGGGGGTTTTGTGACTGTATCATGTGAACCATTTGGGGTTCAAATGTACCCTCAGTTACAGCCCATGTTTTTGTTACAGGGCGTGGGATCAATTCCCAGGAATATTTAGTAGGAGGCCCAGCAACGCGTTTCGTGCCAGGACATAATGTGATTTTATTTATTTAAGGGAATTAAGAAGCTGCATTAACACCTCCACTTAACAGGTTATTTTTGGAGCCTCTTAAAAAAGAGTCTAAAATCTTCCACCCTCTGACACACAGACGCCATAGAAAACAGAAAGAAACAACATTACTAGCTAGAAATCTACAAATACCGTACTTGAGTGGACTCTTTTCTCTCATTTCTTTTCCTTCATTCTTCTCATGTACTTTGTTGATTCCTTGGAGATATATTAAAGGATGACAGCATTTTAACACATTTATTTTTGCAAGAAAAAATAGAAGCATGTGATTCTTGCAAATAAAACAGAGTGAACGGCAAATACAGAAAGCTGTCCTGCTTGGGGTTGCATCTTTAGATGCACTGCAGGTCAACAGTAAATACATTAATCAATATTGTAGCCAAAAGCAATCATTTTAGCTTCTGCAATGCAACATTGATTAGAGTGCATGCTCTTGGGCTAACGATACAGCCACACATAGCACAGTGTTATCTCTCTGCCTTTCACTCCCTCCCATCTCATAATGAGATGGGAGGGTGCAGAAATCCAAAATGGAGACTTCTACTTTGATTCATTAATTTGTTGCATATTATATGCATTTGTGCTACTGGTCAATATAACATTTTGGTTTTTGGTAATCAGTTTCCAGAGGAAGTTTCTATCTGTATAATGGTATGTGACAGTTAAAACCGGAGCTTTCAGTGGGACTAATAGAAAGTAGCATAGACAATCAGCTCTGAAAAGAAAATGGTGTAGCAAAGTAAATAATAATTGTATATTAAAGTTAATAATGTTACGGTTGTGTTTATTTTTATTTCATTTTCCAAAAACATTTTTCACATTAGAAAAAAAGTTGACCCCACTGGTCACTGGTCAAGGTTTAACCTAAACTCTTATATATAAGAGTTCACTTAAAATAAGTACAATATAATAATTAAAAGTTTTAACATTTGCCTCCTTTACAATAAGACCTGTAAGGTGACTTGAGCTGCCTAAGCATAAATAAATGAATGTTATTCTCATGGCTTAGAACTCAGCTCTAACTGATTGGCTCATGAACTGCCTCTTGAATGTTTGACCAAATCAGATTATAGAGTTCAATGTTGGTGACAAATATAAAACCTAAGCAGCGTCCCCTCTCCACAAACATGGAGGAGTAACTGGCAAACTAGAAATGCTTCATAACTTTTACATCTCTTCTCTATGAGATCTCTTTATTATAAAATAGACTTAATTTTGGGAGGGGGGGGGGGGATTTGCCCTTTAAAGGGACGCTGTCACTCAAAAATCAAGTTGTTTCTTTTTTAGGTTATTGTTAAAGAGTGTGAACACTGGTTGCACATTGTATTAGTCTTTCCTGAGTAATTCAGTATTGTGTATTCTCCAAAATACTAATTAGATGCTTTGCTATGCTAATTAGAATTACAGCCTCTTTGATGGCCACAACAATGACTCCCAAGTTATTCCCCACCCTTATGCCTTATGATGTACTCTGAGCTGCAAATTAGCACACTGGGCACATAAAAAAAGTGTTTCCCTTTTTTTCTCTGGTGACTTCAATTATAGTCCCCCCAGGTCTCCATTTACAAATCCCAGTGTCTCCATTTAAAGTCCCCAGTGTCTCCCTTTATAGTCCACAGTGTCTACCTTTATAGTCCTTGGTGCCTCCCTTTATAGTGTCATGAGTCTCCATTTCTAGTCCCCGGTGTCTCCCATTATAGTCCCCAGTGTTCCACTTTATATTCCCTGGTGTCTCCCATTATAGTCCCCAGTATCTAAATTTATAGTCCTCGGTTTCTCCCTTTCTAGTCCCCAGTGTCTCCATTTACAGTCCCTGGTTGTCCAGTCCCTATTGCCTCCCTTTATAGTCTCCAGTGCTTCTATTTATTGTCCCCAGTATGTTCTTTTAATAGTTTTCAGTTTCTTTCTTTATAGTCCCTGGTGTCCCCCTTTATAGTACCCAGTGTCTCACTTTATAATACTCAGTGCCTTAATTTATATTGTCCTGAGTCTCCATTCATAGTCCTTATTCCCTCCCATTATAGTCCCCGCTGTCTCCATTTATTGTCCTCAGTGATTCACTTTATAATTTCCCATTTCTGTCTTTATAGTCCCTGCTGTCTCCCTTTATAGTCCCCAGTGTCTCCCTTTATAGTCCCCAGTGTCTCCCTTTACAGACCTGATGTTTCCATTTATAGTCCCTGGTTTTCTCCATTTATAGTCCCCATTGTCTCCATTTATAGTCCCGGTGCCTCCCTTCATATCTCCCAGTGTTCCCATTATATTCTCTGATGCCTCCCTTTTTAGACCCTGGTGTCTCCATTTATAGTACTTGGTGTTTGTATTTACAATCTCACTGTATTTTCATTTATCTCTTGTGCAACATGTTGGATATTATGATATTTTCCACTCTCCATGGTGCTGAAAGTCGCAGTACCCGCACTGCTCTAGAAGATTCCATTTCCTTTCGCAGTAACACTGTGTTGTCATCCCTTGGCCTACATAAAGTTTATCCTGAGTTCCCTGAGCCGCTATAAATATTCGTACTGCTTTATCCACCACGCCAAGCTCCCTCCATGTCCTCAGTTAGTTTTCTCTTCCTGTCTAACTCAATCTCTTCACCATGCAGCTGCCTAGCTCTCTGTGCTGGAGGAAAGTGCCTTTTACTTGGTTTCTGCTCACACTGGAAGCTGAGGGTCCCGGGGGAGGGCCGGTAACAGCAGCGTCTGTGTTCTCAGTGCAGGCCAGAGAAGAATGGAATCCATCAGGAATCAGACAGGGAGAATTTCTCAAGTCGTCTTCAGACTTTTATTTCCCCCGACAGAAGGTTCTGCTTGAACTTAGCCCTCGTCAGGATGAACCTGGAGACTTGGACGTGTTAAGTGGATGTTCTGGGGGCCCAAGACAATACTGAGAGCTGGAGCCAGCCAAGCACAGACCGGCTTAACCCCTTCATCACCTGCACTGCATACTGTGGAATAATTCTCAGATTAATGTTTGGAAGGAGTATTCACATCCGAAATAAAGAGGTCAACATGTCACTTTATGCATCACTAGTCAGACCTTACCTAGAGTATTGTGTACATGATGTACAGGAAGAGAGAGGTAGGCATGTTACTTTATAGAAACATACACTGACCACACCTAGAGTATTGTGTACATCCTGTTGGAGTAAAAATCAGTGCCTCTCGCACAACTCGCTCTCAATCAACAAAACAAACACAGGACGTCTCTTTCAAGTTTCTTTATTCAAGCTTGGAGATCACCCCGTATATAAAAAAAAAGTTAAATGCAGTGGTCTGATCTCATATCAATCACACCACATATTATAGCTTCCTTAGCAGTTGAGGATAAAGTTGCATACACTTATACACTGGGTTGGCTCTTAGGACTGGACAAGAAATGGTGAAGACTTACAAAAAAAATTGCCAGCCCCCTGTGCAAGTGTCTGAATGTCACAGAAATCAACATAGAAAGTGAGTGCAAAATTAATGCTAAGCCTTCTGTGCTATGCATGGATATAGGACAGAAATGAGTGAATACTAATGAGTGAATGGTGCAATAATAAGATACAGTGGAGAAACAACATATTTTTTATTCTCTCTAATAAGTACAAAAAAAAAAGGTTCCTCAAATTGACGCCTTTGCCTACTTTAAAGAAGAGTATTACATTTTCCTGTCTCTCCTCAGTTTAGATACGTAAATTTATCAAATAAAAAACATAGTTACACAATTACCTCCTTCGTTAAGTAAACTTCTTTCCTAAATCCATTATATTAAAAAAGTGTGTGTAAGAGAAACCGTTATTGGAATCAATTTAACTTTCATTTTCACAATCACATTCAAACTTGGGGAAAATCACTAACTATCCAGTAGGAGGGATCAGAAAGAAAGTATATAACAGAAAGCTACAACAAGAGGCCATGCTATAAATGTGGACAGTGAAAGTTTTATGAGTAATGTGAGTAATGAGTAATGTGAAAAAGTCTTCATTTACTAAAATGGGTAGTGAAGCACCAGAATTAATAGTGTAAAGGAATCTGGTGTGGGATGAGGACAGTGATTTCCAGAATGTGGGAAAAATGGTTTAGGGCTTTAATCCAGATTGGAGAATGAACAAATGAACTTGGTCAAATTATTCTTGTGTGTATGTTTGCATAGCTCAGTCATATCTGACTCTCCGTGACCTCATGGATTGCCACACACCATGCTGATTCACTTGGTATTCATGGCAGTGAGTGGGTTGCTTGTTCCTTCTCCAGTGGGCCACAGCATACAGCTCCTGGTATTCATAGGTGGTCTACCATCCAAGTACTAACCAGGCCCAAGCCTGCATGGCTTCAGGGTGGTGAGACCTCTTGGTTCCCTGGCTGGAATCAAATCCATGTTGCAGCACTAAAAGCACTGAGTCCTAACCCCTGGACCTCCAGGGAACCCAAGTGATACTTATCAGCTTCCAAACTCCATGAATGTCTGTGCCTCCCAAAGACAAACCAATAGATTTCATATGTTATATGTACCCAATGGCAAAATGTGACTATATTCAATTAACTGGTCATTCGCAGTCAGTCAGTGGAAAATATGGAAAGGGGTTACCAATGGTTTTACTGAAAGGATGTGTCTTCTGCTGGCAGGGCCGTATCTACATTTTTGGAACCCCTAGGCAGTGAAGTGGAGGAGCCCCTGCGAGTGAGTACACAAGGTATGCACGGACCCATTTTTGGCCTTTTACTGTATGTGTAAGTTCCCTTTCCTGTTGTAACTGTCTTGTTCTAGGTGGTTACCCCCTAGTAGCCAGACTATGAACTGCAACATTTTTTTTTTCAGTAACCATTTTTTTAAGAAATGGCCTCCCTCACAGGGAGGCGCCCCTCAAAGGGAAGTGCCCCTGGCCAGCTGCCTAGTTGGCCTAATGGGTAATTCAGCCATGTCTGCTGGTCATCCCCTCAGTTAGCATGTATTTGGCTAATACTCTCAACATAGACATCTTCTCATCTGATGGGGCATTAAATGGTCACCTATGGCCATCTAGAAGACTGTATAGTTGAGGTCTATGCAATATGGAGTAATTGTGGAGTGACACAGTTACATACATGACCCTGAGGAGTAACTGAGCAATGGCAAATGACTGACCCTAGTGTTGACCTGTAGTGACCGGCTCTTTACTGAATACTATTTACAGCTATTTTTGTCTCTTAGTCTGCAACTGGTTGTCTCCGACTATCTAATGGAGGCTCATCGCATTACCCAGTAAACATGCTCTTACAGAGATTGTATCTTAACCTGCACTTTATACTTTTATAGAAATCAATGTAACATGACGAGCGACTCTCGAGTTTCGCAGACACTGGATACTCCTCTCTCGAGTCTTCATAAAATGTAAAACAATGTAACAGAACGGACCCGAATCGTTCCGGAGCTTCCATTACCTCTGATCAAAGAATAAAGAGCTTTCCAATACTTTAGATAATGCTCCTGAGTAACAGACCTCTCCGACGTAATCCTCCTAATAGTTATATTTCATGCAGTATAACATTCGCTCTTAAGTGCCCTCCAGTTTAATCTGTCAGAGCTCCATTTGTTATTGCATTTCCTTGTTTAAAATAAATTCACTTAAAGGGCCAGCGCCACAGATCAGCATTTAATCTTCTTTAATAATTTACAAGAGGATGGGAGCCAAAGACAATGGCAGGAACCCACTCAAATAACACTTATATATTGAATATTCATACAACATTTATATGGTTTAAAAGATGCCCTATCACCCCAGGACAAGCTCTAGAACAATTTTTTTTTTAAATGGAGGATACTGAAACAAGAATTCTTTATTTGATGTTAAAGGCAATTAACCTGACAAAGTACTACTGCACAGAACTGGTAGTAGATACATGAAACAACATCCAGTGGATGTGGTATGACAAATCAAAGAGATATACTGTACATACGGCTTTCATGTAGAAGGCATTTAGGTAGATAGAATGGGAAGACTAGATGGACGGAAAAAATGGTTGCCTGCTTAAAAAAAAATGCTGCAGTTTATAGACTTACTACTAGGGGGTAACCACCCAGAACAAGAGTGTTACAACAGGAAAAGGAACTTACATGCACAGAAAAGGCAAAAATGGGTCCGTGCATACCTTGCATACTAACTCACAGGGGCTCCTCCACCTCACTGCCTAGAGGCTCCAAAAAGGTAGATCTGGTACTGTTTATACCCATCAAACTGTACCACTATTTAGCACCCCAAGAAAAAAGGTTGATTATCTCATGAATTATTTAGCATGGACATAAGATGAACAATACATAGTACACTTTATGTAGTTTTCCAGGTTCTTAGAGTAGATTAACTATCTTTATAAAAGGGAACAAGCTTGCCTAGTTTGTCAGTTACTGCTCTGGTGATAGTGTAGAGTGGATTCTGACATTAGATGTTTCAGTTTTGTCACTGACACTTAGAATACTGAGCTGATTGTGTCAAAAGTTTAAGAGCCAGCTCAAGATACTTTTAGAGTTTGAAACTATGAAAATAACATGCATTATCTGCATTCTTCAGCAGCTTACATTACTTAATAAACAGCGATCTTGCAGAAAAATAAACTTGTAAACAAGTATTTGAGCTTTTGTAATTGTTCTCTTTCATATAAGAGCAACTTTTGATTAATTGGAACTTCCCTTTAATAAGTGTTTAATTGAACTCCATAAACACGTCTGCTTCTTGCTTTGGTCTCTGTCAATAAGGACTCATTTAAATGAAATTGAACAGTATTTTCAACTTTGCATCACAATTTATGAAAGGGTTTAAATTAAAATTTTCTGTGAATTTTAGTTACTGTTTTGTACGATTTTTATGATTAGTTTTCAAAATTTCCATGATGACAAAACAATATTAGAATTAACAATTGTTATAATAGATGAAAAACTAAATGAAATTCGTGGCAAATATTGGTTAACTAACAAACCTGCCAACCAACATCATGGCTTCTGACTTTATGAACACATTTCTTGAAATAACAAATTGAAGACTATATGCGAGCACCCCTTTAACTGGTACTTAAACTGGCTCTTTAACTTCATCCATTGAAACCTTATCCACAGAAATTGAATAGCAAAATAAGTGAAAATGATTCATGACAAACGGCAGGAGATAAACTCGAACTCTATGGCTAAAGTTGCTCTCACTAAACTCCAACAAATCTGGGGAAAAACAAATTCCCCTGCAAGTTCAGTTCCATCCTTAATATATTTATATATACCATATATATGGGTCACAGCCGCCATTTTTATTTTTAGTTAGGTCCAAGCTCTTTTACATACTGACATTCAGGATTCTTGTTACTTTATAAGACGTGCTGCCCTATTTTTCTTCCCAATGTTTATTCAGTAATCTCAAGTTTTGGAGGATTCTGGAGGTGCCAACAGCAAAGAACTTTATTAAGAGATTGTTTTGTATTTTATTGGTGGATTGTCTGACCTCTCATCATTGTTTTTAAATCTGCTTATTGAGTCTGGGGTCTTGAAATCATCCTCTTCATCTATAGCTCACCCAACAATATCTCATTTTAACCCAAACATTTGATTTGGCGGAAGAAGAGATTATGTGCATCTGAAGCTCCATTTTTTCTTCTTCTGTCATCACATTCCAAGTCCACATATAGGATTGTGTCACTCGTACAGCTCTGACAAAACAAGAGATTGTGGCTTGGAAATGTCTACTTCTATCTTTTACCATATTGGACCCCTATATAACCTGGAGTCTCAGGGGTAGGTAGAGGATTTTTGTGTGAGGGGGCTTTATAGCCTCTTTAGGTTGTGAGCTCAGTTTTTAGCAATTGAACCTCCCCAACATATTGGGAAACATAAACATCCTGTTGTCTCTGAGAATAACATTAATGTCGGGCCTTATACACATGCAGATTTGGACACTAGCTGATGCACCTTATAGACCTAGAGCCCTGAAAAAGTCCTACTAGATGAAACATGTAGGTGGTGGTATTGGAGTTTGTAAATATGTCTCTTTGCTAAACTATCCAGTGGGATTATCATTCCATCACCCACCAAAAGTTCAAGACGAAGGAGTCTGCACTTCTTTTCCAAGCATAAGCTTTTTGGACCTTATTTGCATGCTCAGAGAATGTGCATATAGATGCCCAATACAATGTGAGTGTGTTGTATTGCATATTTGATATTTAAACCTTGTATAATAATACTACCCATACAGCCCTATTAAATTCCCTTAACGTGTAAAACTGTAGCCCGTAACAAAACCAGAAAGACTTGCGGCTATTAAATTGGCCCCGTAAAGCAAGCCGCTACCAATCTGTGGGTTATGTGCGAAAAAAGCCTACGGTACGTGGAACGTGGAATGTGGAACTTCGCGGCTGCAAATCGTTTGTTCTGTCAAGCCCGTAACTGCTACGTTCCAATTTAGCAATTTAGTGGCGTTCAACCTCGTAACATGCAAATGGAGCCAAGAAAACAATGGGTACTAGAGAGGACCCACAAGGGGAGTAAAGTCCAATCCTTAGCACTGTAAATGCAAATATCACCACACTACTGTACTTATAATAAAAGGGAAAGTGATGTTAGGTATTACAATTAATCGCACAACATTCTCAAGCTCGCAAATCGGCAATAACAAAAACTTTATTTCATGTTTAATTACCATATTGTATTGATCCCGGCAATCAATGTGTTAATATATATAATGGAACTTGCATGTAATAGAATATCATATTTCCGGCTTTATCAATATTGCATTATATCTGGAATGTAACTTGTAATTGAAACCTGTAAGACTTTGAAATCCCACCTCCATTTTTCAGTGACGTAATAATGACGATCTCTGTTGCCATTGGCTCCATCTAAACTCGTAACTATGGGTTTGACTAATTGATCACGTTCACGGCCTTGCATCCAACAGTCGACAAATGGTTTACGGGTTTGCGTCTCAAGCCCGTAACTTGCGCCCTGCTCAAATTGAATAGCTCTGTAACTTGGCCAAATTTAAAGCCCGCAGCCGTTGCAGGTCTCACCTTGCACTTAATGGCTTTGAATTTAATAGGGCTGTTAGAGATTTATTTGTGTTATTTTTATTTTTTATTTCATGATTATCCAACTGGGAAAACCAATTGATCTACAATAGAGAAGCAACCCAAAGATATAAGGACTTTTTCAGGAATTTGATGTTATTTTGATCAAATATGCACTGCTGATCAACGCTGGATGAGTAACCCTTTAATATCGTCTTCACAGGACCTGAGAATGATAAAGCAGCTAGAGAACCCCCCTGGGTCGATCCACCTGGTGATATTGAGTCCAGATATCTTGTCATCTCTCACCATGTATCATTCCTAGAAATAACAGCTCCACCATGTAGTACCTGGTATTGCGCCCCCTGGCAGTCAGAGCATGGCGTGCGTGACACCCCCCCCCCCGCAAGGTACAATAATGTCACTGGCATCAGGATATACACCTACTGGCGTGCCTGGGACTGAAGGAGTTAAAACACTTGATAAATGAATCACTTTTCTGCACCATTTTTTAACCTGAACGTCTTTTTATTCCTTAGAGGTCAGATCAGAAAACTCATTTTCACAACATTGTACAGTGTGAAATCAGCAATAACACAGCAGAGAGACAACATGGAGAGACACGAGAGACACGAGACCTGGGCGTGATGTATACAACATTCTAGGGAAGGTGAACAGATATTATATGGAGCATTCAAAGCTGCCTGTGTCTAATAAACAGAACGTTAGGAGTTTGCATGTATAATGCATGGAAGATCCTAGGCAATAAATATATATATTATATATATATATATATATATATATATATATACAGTATAGAGAGAGATGCAGACAGTCATTGAGGGCTACCTACACTTTGCAGGTCCCCTGGGTTTGGGGGAGGAGCCCCTTGACCCGGCAGGTCCAGGGAGATATAATAGGGCGTGGCTATCTGGGGGTGGAGCCTTTTATAGGCTATTTACGCTTCTTTGCACCATTCTGCCCCCAACTAGCTCCAAGTGAGTGAGAAGAAAGTGAGAAGAAAAGAAAGCGGGTTATTGCTAGGTTGAGTTACGTTAGGAGTTTATGGTTGTGATTTTGGTGATGTTGTGTTTTATTGGTCTTTGTAAAAATGAAATAATATAATGATAACAGGAACATTTTGTATGTGATCACAGTGGTGGATGATGAGGCGAGTCGCCGGGCAAGTGGTGAAGGGGGTGTTAAGGCTGTACTGTCACTGTGACAACTGTGGAAAATAGAAAAGGAGGAATGCAGAGGGAGAATAAAAAACCTGAGCTGGGAGAGAAAACCATGGGGGGGGGGAGAGAGATCAGGAGAGAGATATGGGGAGAGAGAGAAGGAAAGTACGAGGAGAGAGAGCAGGAGAGAGAGAGAGAGAGAGAAAGATCAGGAGAGAGATATGGGGAGAGAGAGAGAGAGAGAGTAAGAGGAGCGAGAGCAGGAGAGAGAGAGAGAGAGAGAAAGAAAGATCAGGAGAGAGATATGGGGAGGGAGAGAGAAACTAAGAGGTGAGAGAGCAGGAGAGAGAGAGAAATAAAGAGGTGAGAGAGCAGGAGAGAGAGATAGAGAGAGATCAGGAGAGAGATATGGAGAGAGAGAGAGAGAGAGAGAGAGAGCGAGGAAGTAAGAGGTGAGAGAGCAGGAGAGAGAGATATAGGTGAGAGACAGACAGAGAGATAAAATAATCTCACTATCCCACTGTGAACCTCTATGTCTCTTACTTGTGTGACCCTAGGCATGTTCATTTTCCCTAACCCCATCCCTATATATGGATAAACTTACAAAGAGAAAGGATAAATATATTACCTGGGGGCTGGACTTAAGGTCTACATATAGGTAAGTATTTATGAAAGTATATATACATTCATTGGTACCTCTGTGGGACCCTGCAGGGGTAAAACAAGTCACAGCCCTTTAAGAGCATACGATGCATCTTTTAGCTTAATTACAAAAAACATATTATTATTTTCAAATATCTCGCTGCTCACCTCTATGGATTGCAATGTTTTTCTCTCTCTCTCATCCCAAATTTTGGATTGTATCTCTGTGTGAGGTGGGCTGGCAGTAATCTATGAATCTCCATATTTCAACTTCTTATGCATGTAGAATAACCAGTAGCTACCTATTGATCCAGTGCTGTCTGGGTCCAGTTTTAAAAGCTAATCCACATGCTAACTGGAATTCTCTTGCAATGCTGAGTGCAATAGCAGCTGCGATATGGATATTCACAGCTTGCTGCCTAATGCAGTGACACATTCTGAGGGATAGTAGGGATCTAGATGGTGGTAATAATTCATATCTTTATATAATTACTCTTATAGAGCTCTCACTGTCCTAGATACAATTTATTTTAATGGGCCATTAGTCCTATTAAATTCCCACAACGTGTAAAATCGTAGCCTGTAAAGTAGGCCGCACGACTTGCGGCTATTAAATTGGCCCCGTAAAGCAGGCCGCTCATGACTTGCGACTTAAGCCCGAAAAAACCCTACAGAACATGAAACTGCGGCTGCAAATAATTTGTTTTTTCAATGCCTGTAACTGCATCGTTCCAATTTCGCTATTAAATTGCAACAAATTTCCAAAGACGCCATGGCGTTCAAGCCCATAACCCGCAAATGGAGGCAAAAACATTACAGGCTCTAAATAGGAACCTGCAAAGCATTTACAGAGAACTTTTAAACACTGTAAAGGACATTATAAACACACCAGTGGACTTTAAAATATAGGGAAAGCATGGAAAGGCATTACAATTACTTGCACACTAATCCATAGGGTCACAGAGAGTCGAACACGACTGAAGGACTGAACAACGAATATTAAAATGTTCTCCGGGTACTTGCTATATGTGATGTTGCAGTGAAATATGGCCACTAATTGTTTTCCTAAATGTAGATGTGATGAGCGAGATGTATATGCAATCAAATATATAGTCCAGGGTACACATTAGAGCCTCTGTGAGTGAGAAAGAGTTAATATGGCATGAGTGTCATGTTTTGTATTGCTATTTAATCAGGTAGTATATCTTTAATTGCTTTCTGCATGTTGCAGCAAGGCTTTTCATATTGGCATATGCATGACCATTCCAACATATGCTAAGTGGGGGTGGTGAAGGGGCTTGTGTACTACAATGAAGGTGTGAGCTATACCCTGTAGGGTCATTCTAGATGGGCACACCATAGCAGAGAGGTCAGACAAATCACAGTCCACTAGAGAAGGAACTGGCAACCCATTCCAGTGTCACCTGTCATATTCATTTTAGGCCCTCAGGGGAATGTTGATACTCCACAATATCACTAACTGGACATTTGCATGTGTATTAACCCTTCATGTTGATTATATATGATATCTAATGCTATTATTACTATTCTTATTCTTATAGGTATTGATCTATTGCATAGTACCTAGGGCTCATTAGTTTACATATATAGGAATGTGCCACAAATGTGATGTATGTGGATGTCCCATAACCCCAACCATTGACAACACACTGACAAGGTTAGAACTGTATAACAAAGCTTTATTTCATACACAGAGCACAATCAGAAATGGACACTAATATCATGGGTGTGGTGTGGGCGGATACCGGAATGCAAGAGGCGGTGGCCAATCAAATGACACCTAAAAGGTTAACTGTGAGACAGCATCATAAGGATAATGCATAGCATCTACTAGGGTATGTCATATGGTCAAGACAACCACAGTAACCATAATCAGATGTGACATATGATCATCATATTACCGTCCATTTCATTGAAATAACCATTAATGCGCACACAGCAACCATATGGTCTCCATCTGCCATATTAAACAGATGCTAGAAATCATGGACCATGTGATACTAATCAATTCCACACACAGTGTGTTTTCATACATTACTGCTGATTCCCAAAATAGATGATAGGAATCTGGAAAACATAAAGAGGAGGTGCTAGAACAATCATAAGCTGTTATCATAGTACTTTGTTTTTGCTCTGGACACTACAATACACCAATTAACATGAACGTCATTTACGAGCAGTAATACCCATATTGATTCTGTCCTGTTCAATCAGCCTTCCCTGAATATGTTGATGGTGTATAATACAACAAGGCATGCTCAACTGTGAACACAATCTTTCAGCAAAAAGTACTATCACAATCTACATGGAATAGTTGTGCTATGCTGATATAAAATCTCACTGGTATATGGGTGGTACCAAGGCCAGACAGATTACACTGTTCGAAGATGAAGAACATGCCTTCATGGTCATGAAATTTGGCTATTAACATCTACAGAGACAAGAACAAGATATAAATCATAGGAATATTATGTTTGACTACAACATCTCAAGATTAATCCACATTGAACATCAATTGTTGAAATGTTAAACATAACCAGACATGTACACACTCTGTAGCCAGCCAATAGTATGTCAACATCTATAACAATCATTATTCAGTGAGGAGTGATCAGGAGAAGGACTTCCTGGATGGTTCTAAGACCTCCTCTTCCTCAGCACTGGGCCCCCACCTTCCGTGCCCACGGCCCATCTCCCACGTCTTTGTTGTGGGGTGGGGTGCCACTATGTTGGCTGGCTGGGGATCTGGTTGAGATGCTGGTGAGGTCTGAGATAAGGAGGCCGACATCTCTTGATGCTGTTGTGCAACAGAAGGCTGGAGAAGTATGAGCTGGCATTCGGCCAATTCGATGAGTTGCCATCTGTCCTGAATCGCCCGTTCCTCATATCACTCCATCCTTAGGTTGTGCCTCCTCACCTCAGAATGGAGAGATCTTGTGCTCACTGTAGCCTCTCATTTGCTGGTTTCCTGCGTGCCATGTTCTCCAAACCGGCTCATGATTTCCCGCAATGTCAGGGATGGTGGTGTTGATGGCAATGGGGCCACAGGTGATGGCATTGGTGGCCGAGGTGATGGCAATAGGCCTTCAGGTGACCACAGCAGGGCCTGAGGTGATGGCAGCAGGCCATGAGGAGATGGCAGCAGGCCCTGAGGTGTTGGCAGGAGGGCCTGAGTTGTCGGCTGTAGGGCTTGAGGTGTCGGCAGTAGGGCTTGAGATGTCGGCAGGAGGGCTGTGGTGTTGAACCATTTTGGGGGACCCCATTGTGTGGGAGCCCATGTTGGGGGACCCCATTGTGTGGGAGTGGTTGTGGGCTGCCATGGCCGCAATGTTGCTGTAGCAGGCGGCAGCTGTGATGATGGCTGGGGCCAGGACATGGCCGGTGGAAGGGGCTGGAACAGTTGTGTGATGCTATTGAGGGCCAAGGCAGTGATTCCCACTCCTGATATGCAGCTGGATGGCCAGCTTGTGTGGATGGTCCTGGGCACTCTTGAATGTCCTGACCTTCTTCCTCAACCCCTCCCTCCTCCATTGGAGCCTCCACCTGTTCCTCTGTGGTCGGCCTTGTCCTCCTGGATACTGAAATGAAATAAACATATATTTCAGTTGGTTTCCCTACACAATTGACAGCTATGGGTTTTCATATCCTTGACAACATGATCATCTGTGGTTGAATGTGGTGCTTGTGTTACACAGATGAACCATGGCCTGCATAATGAGCATTGTGATTCATGGCTCATATGAATATGTGTGCTGCAGGTGCGGTGTGCCATCTGCATGTGCATCAGACACGTGCTCTGCTGGATCTCCTGTGCAGTGTGTGAGACTGACCAATCTGTGACATGTTCCCAGCAATGTTTGTTAACATGCAGCTGAGACATGGTCCAGGTACACATACAGTCCTACAGAATCTGTATCCACATATGCCGCAGTGCGCACACCCAGAAATTTACTCTCTTTTGAATGTCAAATCAATCTTGATATAATAGCAAATTGTACTCATAATCAGTTTGAACTGCAGGTATTGGTCAGACATTCCATTGATTCAAATTATGAAATTGATATGTTTGCTACCAGGATTTACATGGTTATTGATGCCCCATATATCTTCAGTCATAACCATCGAGCTTACAGTGCTTTTGTAGGTCAGTTATATATGCGTGTGGGCAGGGGTGTAGGAGCCAGAATAATTCTAGGGGGTACAGCTCATTGTATACACCAACCAGAGTACAAGCTTATTTATACATACATACAAACATCATGATATTTGCAGGGTATTTGTCCATCGCATCCCCTCATCCCCTACCCCCACAATTATATACACCAATGTGTGTGGTGTGATATGATACTCACCTTGCAAAGTTCTTGGCACACCCGTGTCCACCTGTATATATATATGTGGATGTGTATGTGGTAAAACAAGAACGTGAGTATTATGTGTAGTATAGTAATTGTTTGGGTGGGGGGTCGATGTGCTGTGGCCAACTGCTATGCACAGCTATGTGTACGTATTAATCTATGTGTGTGAATTATGTAATATCACTAATTATATGTGTTATAAATTAAGGGCTAAATTATCTTAGAGGTCAAAATATCAAAAACTTACAATGCTCCTTCTCTCTCCAATGCTCACAAACCCACCTAGACCTGTGTGTTCACTTGCCCAGCTACAGCACAGTCAATGATTTACGGTTTTAGTTCCCTTTTAAATTCCTTCCTGCAGAGTTAATTGCGGTTTCCAGCTTTCTATTGGCCTGTCTTGCACTACGTTATACCGCAATTGGATAGTTACGCACGATCGCGGTTTTTCGTTCCCTTTACAGCTTGCATGTGCGGCTCAGGTTTAGGGGCTTGCGTCTCAAGCCCGTAACTCATGCCATGGTCTAATTTAATAGCTCTGTAACTTGGCCAAATTTCAAGGCCGCAGCAAGGCTTCGAATTTAACAGGGCTGCATGACTTTTACCACTGCAGTGTCTCTTTAAAGGCAAAGTGCTCACAGAACTACTTGATCTGTTCAAGTTGGAATTACACGAAATTGCTACATAGACTCTTGTCTATAATCTAATGTCCAAGTTTAGTCACTAACCCTGAAGTGTTTTGTGACAGTTACATCCTGCTCCCCAAATTACACCTTGCATGTCATAGTAGACCCATCCCCTCTGCCCCCTCCTTCGCCCCCTAATTTCCTGGTAAGATTTCCATTTCCAGACGTGGCTGTTTCGTTCCATCACAATTTATCTGCTGTCAGGATCTGTGTTTTCTCATATCACATCTGGAGACGTGTGATAATATCTTGTGACTGCAACAGTGCCCGACACCTCACAGCGACGTGTCACTCAAACTGCTGCCAGCTGGGGGGGCTCGGGGGGCTTTATCTCCATTAGTTACTGGAGACTGGACTTAACCCTTTGACTGCCGTCATGCGACAAACAACACAATGGCAAACTGGATATGTTTCAAGCCACATGGAGCACAACTTCTTTTGCATGCATCTGCAGCTTTAAATATTAGAAACATTGTTTTGCATGAAAATATATTAAGTAAAAGCTGTTGAACCGCCCTAAAATTAACAGGAAATGCACAAAGTTATATATATATACTGTGTGTTATTCAGTAGGAATTGCAATATGTTTTGTGTCAGTATGTGTATTGTGTGTGTTATTCTGTATGTATAATGGGTGTATTTCTGCATAAAAATCAGTGTGATCTCCACATATGGGGAATAAAAACATCTGCAAGGATCAAAAAAAAAAAAAACATTAACCAGATAGCCCCCCCCCCCCCCCCCCCTCCAGGACCTTCCTAAATATCCAAAAATATAATCATGTATAACTGGGGCAAAAACTTGTCAGAAAAAGAGAAACGTGCAGCATCCAGGTGACATAAATAAATGATTTATTATGAGTAAATAAATACTAATAAAAGTAATGGTGATGCTATTACACTATTATGAGTTAAACCTTTCACTGGTAGAGGGATCTGCCTGCCCATGAAAGGGTTATTTGTGCTTTGTTGTCTTTGACTAGCTTTCAGCTGAAGCCCTTTGGTAGAGATGGCCCTTTTATGAAATACAATAGAGAAAGACTGAAATCTCCATGAATTAGCTGGGTTAAAAATGGAACATTTAGATTTCGTCTTCAATATTCCCCAAGCAGCAGAGGATTATATGGAGTGCGTGATCAGGAAGAGAACGAGGATCTGGAAGACAAATATTTTATGAATTGTTCAAGGAAGTGGGAGCTCTCGGGAGGGAGATAGTGTTTGTGTTTGGGGGCTCATGGGAGGGGGTAGTATGTGTGTTTTGGGGCTTCTGGGAAATAAATTGTGAATTTGTTTTGAGGCTCATGCAAAGGAGCTATTCTCTGTGTATGGGGGCTCATGGGAAGGCGCTAGTCTGTGTGTATGGGGGCTCATGGGAAGGAGCTGGTCTGTGTGTATTGGGGCTCATGGAAAGGAGCTAGTCTGGGTGTATGGGGGCTCATGGAAAGGAGCTAGTCTGTGTGTATGGGGGCTCATGGGAAGGAGCTAGTCTGTGTGTATGGGCGCTCATGGGAGGGATCTAGTCTGTGTGTATGGGGGCCCAAGGGAAGGAGCCAATCTGTCTGTATGGGGGCTCATGGAAATGAGCTAGTCTGGGTGTATGGGGGCTCATGAGAGGGAGCTAGTCTGTGTGCATGTGGGCTCATGGGAGGGAGCTAGTCTGTGTGTATGGGGGCTCATGAGAGGGAACTAGTCTGTGTGTATGGGGGCTCATGGGAAGGAGCTAGTCTGTGTGTATGGGGGCTCATGGGAAGGAGCTAGTCTGTGTGTATGGGGGCTAATGGAAAGGAGTGTATCTGTATGTATGTGGGCTCATGAGAGGGAGCTAGTCTGTGTGTATGGGGGCTCATGGGAAGGAGCTAGTCTGTGAGTATGGGGGCTCATAGGAGGGAGTTAGACTGTGTGTAGGGGGGCTCATGGGAGGGTGCTAGTCTGTGTGTAGGGGGGCTCATGGGAGGGAGCTAGTCTGTGTGTATGGGCGCTCATGGGAGGGAGCTAGTCTGTGTGTATGGGGGCTCATGAAAATGAGCTAGTCTGGGTGTATGGGGGATCATGAGAGGGAGCTAGTCTGTGTGTATAGGGGCTCATGAGAGGGAGGTAGTCTGTGTGTATGTGGGGTAATGGGAGGGAGCTAGTCTGTGTGTATGGGGCTCATGAGAGGGAGGTAGTCCGTGTGTATGGGGGCTCGTGGGAATTAGCTAGTCTGTGTGTATGGGGGCTCATGGGAAATAGCTAGTTTGTGTGTATGGGGGCTTATGGGAGGGAGCTAGTCTGTGTGAATGGGGGCTCAATGGAAGGAGCTAGTCTGTGTGTATGGAGGCTCATGAAAATGAGCTAGTCTGGGTGTATGGGGGCTCATGAGAGGGAGCTAGTCTGTGTGTATGGGGGCTCATGAGAGGGAGGTAGTCTGTGTGTTTGTGGGCTCATGGGAAGAAGCTAGTCTGTGTGTATGGGGGCTCATGAGAGGCAGGTAGTCTGTGTGTATGGGGGCTCATGGGCGGGAGCTAGTCTGTGTGTATGGGGGCTTATGGGAGGGAGCTAGTCTGTGTGTATGGGGTTCATGAGAGGGAGCAAGTCTGTGTGTATGGGGGCTCATGGGAGGGAGCTAGTGTGTGTGTATGGGAGCTCATGGGAGGGAGCTAGTCTGTGTTTATGGGGGCTCATGTGAGGGAGGTAGTCTTTGTGTATGGGGGCTCATTGGAGGGAGCTAGTCTGTGTGTATGGGGGCTCATGGGAAGGAGCTAGTCTGTGTGTATGAAGCTCATGGGAGGGAGCTGGTCTGTGTGTACAGGGGCTCATGGGAAAGAGCTAGTCTGTGTGTATGGGGGCTCATGGGAAGGAGCTAGTCTGTGTATATGGGGGCTCATGAGAGGGAACTAGTCTGTGTGTATGGGGGCTCATGAGAGGGAACTAGTCTGTGTGTATGGGGGCTCATGGGATGGAGCCAGTTAGTCTGCGTGCATTGGAACTCATGGGAGACCGCTAATCTGTGTGTTTGGACTCATAGAATGGGACAAATCTTTGTGCTGGGTACTCTTGTGAGAGATCTTGTCCTCATGTTTTGGAGCTCTTGGAAAGGAGATGTGGGCTTTGGTTTGGGGGTGATGTGAGTGTTTGACTTGGGGGATCATGGAGGTGCGTTAGTCTGGTTATGGACTTGAAAGAATTAGGTCTTTGTTGTGGTAGTGGGTTTATTTGCATTGTTTAGTTGACAGTCATCTAGGTGGGATTCTCTGATTGCCTTTGGAGCTCCTCTGGTGACTTATTATGTGTGATAGGGTCTGGGGCTCCTGATTTTATCTGTTTCATATTGTTGGATTGGGGGCTCCTGGTGGTTATCTCTTCTTTATGCTTAGATTGAAGACTCCTAAGGGTTATCTATACTGTGTGTTACGGTCAAGGATTCGTAGGGGTTATCTATTCTGTGTGCTTTAGTCAGGAGGTCCTGGGGTTATCTATTCTGTATACTTGGACTGGGGGCTCTTGTGGGTTATCTATAGTGAGTGATAGGGAATTAACTATTTGGGGGTTATCTATTTTGTGTGATAGGGTCAGGGGCTCCTATGGGTTATCCATTCTCTGTGATAGGGTCAGGGACTCCTGGGGGTTATCTATTCTGTGTGATAGGATTGGGGCTCCTGAGGGGTTATCCATCCTGCGTGCTTGGATTGAAATTGCAGTTGTTAGGATACCTTGCATATTAATATTGTGAGTATTCCGCTAATGAATACCTCTCCATTGTTTGTCTCAGCTGGTGTGCGCACACACAGACAGCGCTATCCCCATTATAATATCCGACTTTATGAAGATTAAATGCCTCTGCAATTCAAACAAGGTAAAATTGCTTTAAAGCAAAATCAAACAATGCAGTGCTGGCTGAGGATTTGTGCGGCAGAATAGAAATCTATCCTATATTGTTATTGTGAACCGGTCAGTCCACAAGTAATTGCTTTTTCATAAGATAAATTTACTTTTTACTTTCCCGCGGTAATGAAATGAACTCGACACGTTTCCGGCGATCGGAAATCCGTTCTCACTCAAATGTCACCAACGCAATGTTCATCTGAGGGTTCCAGAGAGCGCATTATGGGGGGGCCCGGGCCACGGGATGACTGACAGCTCAGAGGCATCCTCAGCCTCTCTTTTTTTATTTTTTTTATTGAATTTTGTTTATTTATTTATTTATTACTTGTGCGGCTCGAAGACCGTGCAAAACAATCCACAGGAGGGAAATGCTGTAGAGATTTATGTGTATTTATTTTAAGAAGTAATTCAAAAACATTATTAACGCTTGCCCTGACAGATCATCCTAATATTCACTGGAATTAGAAGAGTTGATAAAAAATCATGGATACATAAAACTGGTCTTATAGTAAACTCCCTGCTAGTATTTCATGGAAAACAGGTCATGTACTAGATCACCTAATAAGTTGTCATACTGCGTGTCTTAGGCTGCAATGAGCGCTGAAGGCGCTCATTGTGCTGCGAGCCTCACAAAGCGAGGCGAGCAGTGGAGGCACGTGGGACTTAGGCGGCAATGAGGGCCAAAGATGCTCATTGCATGGGTGGACACGCGGGACTTAGCTGGCGCTCATCCAGAGACACACTGGACCTAGTTGCAATGAGGTCTCATCTCGAGGCCCCTGGACTTTACGACAGAAGCAAACTTACGGCCTGTATGACTTAGGACCCGAAGCACGTAGATGGACTCCGGGGGTCACAAAAATACGACTTTAACGGACAAACCACCAAACTAGAAAACCCTGCAAAAACACACAAATAGGCCTCAAAATAACTTACACAATTACACACAGCACAGTGGGAGAGCCAGGGAGACTTGAGTGAGGTTGCAAGTTAATTTGAGGCATATTTTGCCTTTTTTCATAATCGAAAATAGCCGAAGCGAGAAAAAAAATGGATGCCGAAAAAACATAAACAAGACAACGAAAACGTGGCCGAAGGACGTAAAACGAGGCAGAAGGACGTAGATACGAGCCCTAAGCACTAAGACTGAACACAAACCAGTAACACTTAATACAAGACAGTAACATTTAACTTAAGCCAGTAACACTTAAACCACGTCAGTAACACTTAACCCAAGGCAGTAGTCGCCTAAACTACACATGCCTTTAAAGTACACAGGGGGAGAGGCTCTCAATGAGCGCCAAAGGCACTCATTGTGAGCCACGCGATGAGCGCCAAAGGAGCTTTTCATGTGGTTCGCAATGAGCACCAAAAAGGATCATTGCAAAGCAGGAAAGGTGTAGCTTGGCAGGTGAGGGGCTCGCGATAAGTGCCAAAAGTGGTCAGAGAGGCCATATCCATGTATTTTGTGGCAAACAGCATTGCCAGGCTTCAAATTTTATTTCCGTCATTTTTGACGGGCAAGTCGCTAGTTTTATTATAGTTAATATTATATTGGTGCAACACTGATGGTCTGTCACCTCTTTTAATCTGGACAAATTTACAGCAGGAACTTCCTGCGGTAGCTATTGGGTTGCCCATGTGTGGCTGTGGCTTTGGTTGGGCGCTTGGCATGTTTTTCAGATTTGCCTTGTGCTGGTGTCTCTTTGGGGAAGGACTTTTGGATAGACACGAAATCACTCGACCATCACTGGTCCAGCAAATCGATTAAGCCAGCAAGGCTCAGGAACGGAGGATGCCGTCGCACCTGTACTATAAATTAAAAAATTGGACTACTGATATGGAATGAGATAAATTGAGATACCACTCTTGGATTAGATGTATCCAAACCCATACATATGTGACTGCTACACTTAAACTAAGGTCCAGGTTTGGGTGGCAGGAGACAATAAACAAGGTTGGAGTTGTAGGCAGATAGTCAAGGCTGATGTTGATGCAGGGAGTCACAGGCAGAGGCAAAATACTGGAATACTGGGACAATGTAATCTTGTTTGGGTACTGGCAATTAGACCGATACCTTCTTATAGCCAGATGAGTATCTTGCCAACACCAATGCTGGGTGCTTCAATCTGGTGTCCACACTTCCATTGCTGTATTATGATTCACTGAGCACCAGCAAAGCGATACACATCTCTGGGGTCATGTATAGGACTTGAACAGGTAGTACAAATGGCAGGACAATGTAGATGACATTGATGCTAACATTTGTAGAGTCCCTAAAAATGCCATTAGTACAATTTTGTCCTAACAGTGTTGTTGTTGTCTAGTTGTTCAGTCATTTCCAACTCTTTGTGATTCTATGGACCACAGCACACCAAGCACATTTGCCAGACCCTGCCCCTCTGAACTCCCTCATGTTCATTGCTTCAATGACCTCATCTATCCATCTCCCCTTCTGCCGTCCCCTTTTTTGTGTGTTTTAAATCTTTCCCAGCATTAGAGTCTAGGGAATCCTGTCTTCTCATGATATGGACAAAACATTTGAGCCTCATTATCAAACCTTCCAGGGAATATTTTTTTCTTGATTTCCTGTAGTATTAATTGATTGAATCTTCTTGCAGTCCAAGGGACTCAAATTAGTTTTCTCCAGCACCACAATTCAAAAGCATCAACTTTACGGCTCTCACCTTTCTTTATGGTTCCGATCTCAAATTAACTTTATGCTCCAGCCGAACAGGGACTGAACCCTTAAATATTTGACATCCTCCGAAGCATTTCTCTTATGGATTACTGGCTGAGATGGACAAAGGTAGACATCCATATAAAAGCACAATAATCTCCTATAATGCGGCCTAGAATGGGTCATCTCTTCCCAACTCCCCCATGATGTTATATCCCAGACAGAGCAGACTTGGCTGTATATTCAGAGTTGGAGCAAGACAGCAGCACACACAGATTACTAATGATATTCTCCTTCACAATAACTTGAGGCAGCAAACAAACAAAACTTTAGACGACTTGGGTTTATTAATTACCTTCCTGCTTCATTTGCAAGTTTTGAAGGATTGTTTTTTAAAAGAAGTGACTGATGTTCCTATTAATAAGGTTATAACCTGCAGAGAAAAAAATCTATTGTTGATTTGTTTGTTGATTGCTTTGTGAGGACAGAGAGAGAATTAAGATGAACTGCAGCGCCTGCCTACGCTAAGCACGCTGAGGATAGAAGAATGCGCTAAGGGCCTCATTCACAAAGCTTTACACATCTTACAGGAAACAAGAAAGGGCTAGGGACTACTTTACTGCAATATTATACTGGTTCTGAATATCCCAAATGCAAAATGGAGCTGGTTAACAAATGTGGGTCTGTGATAAGAACATTAGGATTACTTTTAGGTATGTATTAACTATATTATGTATCTATGCTCTGTATAATATAGTTTCTATTATTATCATACTTTATTTGTAAAGTGCAAGTAGGTTCCATAATATTTGGGCTATAATTAACATATTAATAAAATTTGTACATGAATATAGCATAAATATAACATTAATAATACTGTACATGAATATAGCATTAATAATACTGTATAAGACAGCATGTTTGTACATATATGATAATAGAAGAACATACCCCCTTTTGGAGGGACAGTCCTTCTTAGGCTCCCAGTATACTCTCCAAAGTGGGAGTCTAGCCTTCATGCTTGGAGCAGGGGGCTCTTTTAGTTCATTAGCCTCCCAGTAAACCTCTTTTGAAGAAATTTTCTACATTTAAGTCCAGTCCAGAATGTCCAGGAGACAGATTATGGGCGTATTTAGGTTTTATGCTGCCATAGCCTATTCAGAATTGTGCTTCCACCACACCCTATTTGCAGCTCCTCCTTTCCTCTTTCTATATCTCACATCATAAGAATATAGATAGATAGATGATAGATAGATAGATAGATAGATGATGAATGAATGGATAGATAGATAGCTAGATAGACAGGTAGATAGATAGATAGATAGATAGATAGATAGATAGATAGATAGATAGATAGATAGATAGATAGACAGGTAGATAGATAGATAGATAGATAGATAGATAGATAGATAGATAGATAGGTAGAGATAGATAGATAGATAGATAGATAGATAGATAGATAGATAGATAGAGAGATAGGTAGATAGATAGATAGATAGGATAGGTAGATATGTGCAAAAACGTGTCAAGTACACTTACATATAGAAATGTCACTGTAAATAGACATTTCTGTGCATATAGAATCTATTATATGATATTTCAATACACTGCATTGCAGCTTCTAGCACCCTGAAAATGGACTTCCCCAGGCCTAGACCTCGTGGGCCTTGGCAGAACATGCCCCCCCCCCCCCCCCCCCCCCCCCCCCCCCCCCCCAGAGACAGACAAAACCCTGGAGTGTCAGTTCTACGGAATATATGTGTATATGGAGTATTGTGCATGTCTTAAGTGAGCGTTTCTATAAAACTCATTTTACACATTGTACAGATTGGCTGTAACACTTCTCATTAGTGCAGAATTTTTCATGAATATTTGAGTTCCCTTTCAGTCATTTGAAATATGGGAGGTGAAATAAATAATTGCCATGCCTGTGAAAGGTAACAATCTAAGAGGTAACTGAGACATGAGGTAAGAGCACTGCTTAATGGATAGATATTATAGTGTGATGGAGGGAGAGGTGGGAGAGGACCACTTTAGATAGCCTTGTTTGGAAGTGTAGTTGATTGAGTTAAGGATATAAATAAGTTAATTTGTAAATTTGGGAATAGTCTATAACATTTGCTTGTTAAAGTTATTTGTGGGTAAATACTGAGGAAACTCCAGATTAGGGGCAGAGATCCTGCAGATGCAGGCGGTTCAGAGCATTGTGGCCCTTCTCTGGGGGGACCTTAGTGCGATTTAATTTAGTTTTTTTGTATTGCATTGTACCAGAGGGGGACAGAGGGGGGGGGGAGGAGGGCTTATTTTGGGGCAATGAGGCCCTCCACTCGCTAGCTCTGCCACTGCCCAGATTCTCCTGTATGGCAGAATTAGTCGAGGCCGGTAACTAAAACTATTGCCACATCATATGTGTACACAGTTTTTTTTACCTAAAACACATAGAGTTATACTCAGGTCTGTCTGCAGAGGGGCTTCCTGGGAGTTTCTGTCAGTGAAGGGTTAACAGTAAAACTTTTCTGTCGCCTGATTTTGGTCAGGTCCAAAGTTTTCTCTAGATCAATATCTTCTAATTAAACTGCCTCGTTCTCCGACACATTATAGATTCACTGGGAATGGATCTGTTCAGAGCCAGAACTGAAATAGGGCTCAGATGGGAGGGGGACCGACGTGCATTGCACTCATTTTCTGCCTTTTAGGAGGAGAAATAAAAATCATACACTTCATAAATTTATCATTTTTTGTATTTTATTGTTTATTATATAAAGGTAGAATCAATGCCAGGCTACTGAATGTATCAACAGGTATTGGTGAATGTGAATGAGTACCAGTAAGGATTACTGAGATTGAAACATTATTAGTGAGTATCACTGAATATCAAAGATGAACATAAGTGACTATTACTGAGACTGATTATCGTTCAGTATAACTGGGTGGGAATGAGTATCAAGGAGTTTTATCAAGAACAATATATTATCAATCAATATTAATGGGTGGGAAGGACTGTCAATACTTATTACCATTTATCAAGTGAATATCAGTGCATGTTACTGAGTATCAATGAGTGTTACTGGGTGTAAATGCATATACAACTCTTAGTGAGTATTACTGATCATGAAAGATTATCAGTGGTTGCTACTGTCTATTATTGAATATCAATTAACTTTACTATGTGAGACTAAGTGTTGCCAAGTATTACCAGATGGGATGAGTATCATTGACAAGTGCTGTATATAAATGAGTATTACTGGATTTGAATAAGTATCTGTTAGTATGATATGGCTTTTAGCCTCATATGAATGATAATGAATGAGGACACTAATTAGTATCAACAACTATCAGGGCATTAATGAGTATCAACAACTATTACTTGGTGAGATGTATCATCAAAGAGTATTGGAAAGCTTTAAATAATGTGAGTATCAATATGTGTAAAACTATATCCACTTGTAGTACAAATCAAGGCCATGCTATCAATATATTTTACTGTGGTATCTATGTATATTATTATTTGTTTGTATTAATAAAAGTTGGCTAGCATCAGTGAGGATTATTTTTTTAGATTGAGTACCTGTGAGTATAATAGGACTTAATGATTGTCACCTATTACTTGTTGTGATTGGATATTTCTAGACAAAAAGAATCACAAATAGTATTCTCTGAGTATTATTGGATGTGAACATATATAATACACTTCACAGAAATTATAACTTATATGGAATAGCCTTCATGTGTAGCACTAAATACAACATAGTATTACCAGGTATGAATGTTTACCTACAACAAGGTTAAGAAAGTGGACTATGAGTCAGTGGATGTCAGTATGTGCCAGTGAGAGGACTTGATGGATAGTGTTAGTCAGTCATTGTTGGGTATCAGTCAGTATCAGTTAGTGTTGAGTAGAGGGTCAGTTAGTGTTGAGTGCCAGTCTTTGTCATTTAGTGTTGAGTTTCAGTCATTGTCAGGGCTGAGTGTAAGTGCTGAGTGTTAGTCATTGTTAGACAATGTTGAGTGTCAGTCAGCTGTGTGTCAGTTAGTGTTGAGTCAGATATTATCAGGTAATGGTTAGAGTCAGTCAGCGACAAGTGTCAGTGTTAAGTGTCAGTAACCTGAGTCAGTTGAGTGTCAGTAACCTGAGTGTCAGTCAGTTGAGTGTCAGTTATAAGTATTAGTGAGCTGAGTGTCAGTTAGTGCTGAGTGTCAGTTGTTCTCAGGTAATGTTGAGTGTTTGTTAGTATAGATTATCAGTCAGTTGAGTGTCAGTTAGAGTTAAGTGTCAGTCATTTGACAGTGTTGAGCATCAGTCAGTTGAGTGTCAGTTAGTGTTGAGTATTAGTGAGTTGAGTGTCAGTTAGTGCAGAGTGTCAGTTGTTCTCAGGTAATGTTGAGCATCAGTTAGTGTTGAGTATTAGTGAGATGAGTGTCAGTTGTTCTCAGGTAATGTTGAGCATCAGTTAGTGTTGAGTATTAGTGAGATGAGTGTCAGTTATTCTCAGGTAATGCTGAGTGTCAGTTAGTGTTGAGTATTAGTAAGATGAGTGCCAGATATTCTCAGGTAATGCTGAGTGTCAGTGTTGAGTATTAGTGAGATGAGTGCCAGATATTCTCAGGTAATGCTGAGTGTCAGTGTTGAGTATTAGTGAGATGAGTGTCAGTTATTCTCAGGTAATGCTGAGTGTCAGTTAGTGTTGAGTATTAGTGAGATGAGTGTCAGTTATTCTCAGGTAATGCTGAGTGTCAGTTAGTGTTGAGTATTAGTGAGATGAGTGCCAGTTATTCTCAGGTAATGCTGAGTGTCAGTTAGTGTTGAGTATTAGTGAGATGAGTGCCAGATATTCTCAGGTAATGCTGAGTGTCAGTTAGAGTTGAGTATTAGTGAGATGAGTGCCAGTTATTCTTAGGTAATGCTGAGTGTCAGTTAGAGTTGAGTATTAGTGAGATGAGTGCCAGATATTCTCAGGTAATGCTGAGTGTCAGTTAGTGTTGAGTATTAGTGAGATGAGTGCTAGTTATTCTCAGGTAATGCTGAGTGTCAGTTAGTGTTGAGTATTAGTGAGATGAGTGCTAGTTATTCTCAGGTAATGCTGAGTGTCAGTTAGTGTTGAGTGTTAGTGAGATGAGTGCCAGTTATTCTCAGGTAATGCTGAGTGTCAGTTAGTGTTGAGTATTAGTGAGATGAGTGCCAGTTATTCTCAGGTAATGCTGAGTGTCAGTTAGTGTTGAGTGTTAGTGAGATGAGTGTCAGTTATTCTCAGGTAATGCTGAGTGTCAGTTAGTTATCTTTGCCCACCCAAAGCATTTCCTTTCACAGAGATGCTCAAGGCCATATCTACTAAATGATATATTTCACTAGCCACCTGAGCACCGATCTTCCTCCATGAGAGGCGGGTTATGATGTAGCACTGCTTAGTAATACTGAGCCTGGATGAAGCCACCGAGTGTCTCCAGCATGATGGAGTGAGCAGGTGATGGAGCCATGTCCCTTTATTATCAGATAACAATCCACCGATGAACTCATTGTCTTGCGCAATTCCCACCTGCAATAAAAAATAAGACACATTCCATAGAATCTATTGATCTCTTTTTTGTTATTAAAAAACACTTACACTGTTCCCAGGTGTTTAAAAATAAAAACCAACAGCTTTTTGTGTTTCTCAGAAACCTGATGATCTGTGACAGCGACACCCGTGGAAAGCGCACTTTGTGTGAAAAATGAACCTTTTATAAACCCATTTTCTCTGGAAAGTCAGAAAAAACACTTAGAACAAACTCTGCAGTGACGGCATTCTTACATTATTTTAACCTTTTAAATCTTCAGGTGCTCAGTCCAAAAGCTACCGATTTGTACAGTGCTTGGTGTAGTGCTCTTTGATAAAAAATACCCTTTAACAAGCAATTTTTTCATCCACAAAAATCACATTTAAAAAAGAATCCTCTGCAGTAAGATACTCCTGCCACCAAGCTATCTGTCCACATGGAAAAGGTTATAAAATACCAGCATCACTTAAACCATTCATAGCATGCTCCAGCACCTCAATATACAGTCAGAAGTTTGGGGGGAGTTTCAAGCACTCTGCACCCCAAACTAACTCAATTCAGCAGCAATTCCAAAAAGTCACTTTTTCAGCATGCCTTTCAACTCTCTACTTGTTGTTGTTCAGTCATGTCTGAATCTCTGTGACCCTATGGAACAGAGCATGCTAGGCATATCGGTCAGCTACTGCCCCCCTAAGATACATCAAGCTCATGTTCATTTCTCCAATTATCTAATCTATCTATCTTCACCTCTGCCATTCGCTTCTTTATGTGCCTTCAATCTTTTCCAGCATCAGAGTCTTCTCTAGGAAATCCTGTCTTCTCATAAAATGGCCAAAATATTTGAGCTTTATGATCAAACCTTCCAGTGAACAGTTTGGCTTCAAGGGACTCTAAGCAGTTTTCTCCAACACCACAATTCAAAGGTGTCAATTCTTCCCGCGCTCAGAATTCTTTATGATCCTGCGCTCACATTCGTATGTTACCACTAGGAATACTATCTATACAGATCTTTTTGGAATATATTTTTTCATAGCTTGCCCAGACTTGCCATAGCTTTCTTCCCCGGAAGCAAACACCTTAATTTCATGGTTGCAGTCACCATCTGAAGAGATCTTGGATCGCTGGAACATATAATCTGACACTGCCCTTTATTTATGCAACATTGTGGATCCATGTAGACTTTGCCCATTGTCTGTGAACAATGCCGCCAATGTAAGAATTGATGTTAATTGGCTGGGTATTCAATCTTGTGGATATATTACCATGACAAACATTTCAAAAGTAATCCAGGCTTCAGACACTTATGATAAAAAAAACTGCATTTTCCTAAACATGGTTATGTCATAAAGAAAGATTAAAAACATGTATTGTGTGGCTTTAGCAGCCACTTCTTCTTCCTGGTCCATGCATGCTGCCTTCACTGCAGAGGGTATTAGTGTTTCCATCAGTCATGCAGTGAGTGGGACCGGTGCCCGCTCCGACTGATCTATCTGTGGAGGAGTCCTGGAAGTCGCCTCGTTTGCTAATTGCACGACTGTTGTACACTTGTTCGTTTAATTGAATTTTCCACTTGGTCAAATATTGGACTCATTAGAATCCTGATTGTGACAAGAGCGACGAGGAGACATCCGAGGCTTCCTGAGACAGCAAACCGTGCTATAATACATGATGGAATGTATGTACTATATAGACTGCCATGAGGATATCACCCAGACTCACCCAAACTGTCCTGAAGAGACCTCACTGTCTCACCCAGTCACTTTATTAGAAAGTCCAAAGTCTCACCCTGTCTACCTCACAGATACCCCACAGTTTCAACCAGTGTTCCCTACCCAGTGTGACCCACAGATACTCCACAGCTTCACCCACACTGTCCTGAAGAGATCCCACTGCATCACCCAGCTGGTCCTTTAGACAGCCTCACCCAGTGTGCTCCACAGATACCCCACAGAATCACTAAGTTAGCTCCACAGCCTCACCCACACCGTCCTGAAGGGATCCCACTGCCTTACCCAGCCTGTCCTTTAGACAGCCCACAGCCTCACCCAGTCTACCATGCAGAGACCTCACCTAAAACTCCTTTGCAGGCCACATAGTCTCCCACTAGTCATCTCTACGGAGACTCCACAGGTCCATGTGATACCTCTTATACCGCTGTCTCTCCTTTCTCTCTCTCACCCTCTCTCCTTCCTTACTCTCACACCTCCATGTCTCCTTTCTCTGTCTCTTCTCCCTCTTTCCTTTCTCTCACACCCTTCTCATTCCTTTTGTTCTCCGCCACTCTCTCCTTCCTTTCTCTCTCACATCCTTGCCTTTGCCTTTCTCTCTTTTTTCTCTTTCTTTCACATCCTCTTCCCTTCTTTCTCTCTCACATCCCTCTCTCCAGGGGTGGAGCTACCCGTGGTGTGAGGGCCCAGTGCTGTTAAAATTTTTTTAAAGTTTTTTTATTTTATTATTATATAGTGTAGGGCCAGGCCGCCCTGGGGCTCCTCACCTCGGCCAACCTGATATGGCCCCCTGGGCCTCATTGTCCACACTCAGTTCAAATATAGCCTGTGCCTGTTTAAAAATAGTGCATTTATATTGAAGCTCCAAGAGGTGGCAGAGTGGAGCAATGCACACACTGGAGTTGTCTATCAGAGAAGAGGTGAGAGAGCTAGGACAGCAAAGTGACAGCAAAGTACAGGGGGTGGGTTCTATGAGGGAAGAAGGAGATAAGGGTGAGTGCTATGTAAGATGAGTGCTGATAGGGGTTGGGTGCTATGTGGGATGGATTTTGACCAGGACCGGGTGCTATGTAGGGAGGAGTGGGGGCAGTGAGGAGGTGGGTGTTGAGAGGGAATGGGTGCTATGTGAAGATGGTCTTGGCGGGGAGCTGCTATGGGAAAGAGTCATGAAAGGGGTACTCTTATGGAAAGGGGACTGAATGAGTTGGTGCCGGAGGGGAGTGCAAAAAAATATAACCCTCCCCTTTTTGCATTGGAGACTCTCCATGCTATAGTTTTATTACATCCTCTCTTCTTTCTCTCTCTAATACACCATCCCATCTTCCTCCTTTTTCTCATATCCTTCCCTTCTTTCTCTTTTTTCTTTCTCTCTCACATCCCCTCTTCTTTCTCTCTCTCGCACATTCCCCCTCTCACTCCTTTCTCTCGCACCCTTCCCTTTCTCCCTTATTTCTCTTTTCTCTAACCTCTCTCTCTTTTCCTCTGATACTTAGTGTCACTGCTCATTGTAGTGTTTGTTACTCTCTGCCAATGAATTCACAGCTCAGTATAAGGTCATACTCTCCATCACTATACCCCGCCGCTCACATATTGATTGCTTTGCTCCTTCTCATTCTGTTTTAAGATATTTTTTTCAATAAGTGAATAAGGTCAAAGATTTTTCAAAGTCTCCCAAGTAGAAGCCGAGCTCTGCTCCCCCTGCGCAGTGTTTCGAGGCACCGCTCACCATTAACAGAGATTTAATTACTGTATTTATCACTTGTGAGACCCGGCCCGGCACAATACAACATCCTGAGAGGAGGAAACCGTAATAATGGAGGAAGCCAGCCAGGAACCTGCAGGAGCCAGGGACAGATAAACAGGGGAAGGAAACCAGGGGGGGGGGGGGCTACAGGCAATGGATTCTGATATATGGAGGAGTGATACTATATGGGGCTAAGGGCATGCGAATGTAATATATGGAAGAGTAGTGTAATGGGCCGCTAAGGGTATGGAAGTGTAAAAAGGGGGAGTAGTAGGTTAGGGGGCTAAGGGCATGGGAGTGTGAAATATAGGGGAGTGATGGGATTTGAGGGGGAGAGGGCAATGGAGTGATAAAAATGGGGGAGTAATGAGATATTGGGGCCTATCGCATGAAAATATGATATTATTATTATCTTTATTTATATCGCGCCAACATATTCCGTAGCGCTGTACAGGGGTTGAGTACATAGCAGAAAACAAATTAAACACCTTGTAAAGAATGGAGGGCCCTGTTTTTGAGCATAAAATCAAATGTACATAGAGCTTGTTTGCAAGGCCTGACACAAGATTGAAAACTCGCAAACTTACAATCTAAGGGATATATGGGGGAGTAATAGGATAGTGGTTAGGATGCACCACAGCATCCTGGGTTCGAATCCAGCCAGGGAACCAAGAGGTCCCACTGGTCAGTATTTGGATAGGAGACCACCTGGGAATACCAGGAGCTGTATGCTGTGGCCCACTGGAGAAGGAACTGGTAACCCACTCCAGTATCTCTGCCATGAAAACCAAGTGGATCAGCATGGTGTGGCATATTAGGGTTTCCTGGTGGTTCATTGGTTAGGATTTGGTGCTTTCCCCACTGCAACCCAGATTTAATTCTAGTTAGAGAACCAAGAGGTCACACCACCCTGAAGCCATGCAGGGTTGGGTCTAGTCAGCTCTTGGATGGGAGACCCCCGAGGAATAGCAGGAGCTGTGGTCCACTGGAGAAGGAACTGACAACCCAACCCAGTATCTCTGCCATGAAAACCAAATGGATCAGCATGATCATGGACTTAAACATGTGCCTGGTGTGTTATGGTTCATGAGGTCACAGAGAGTCGGAAACAACTGAACAACAGAAACAAATGGGTTATTGGGGGCTAAGGATAAGGGGGTAATATATATGGGGGCAATTGGATATGGGGGTTAAGGGCATGAGAGTGTGAAAAAAGGGTCAGTAATGGGATATTGGAGGCTAAGAGCACGGTATTATGATATATGGGGGCGTAATGGGTTATGGAGCCTAAGAGCATATCATATAAGCGGGAGTAATTGAATATGGGTGGTTAAGGGCAGGGGTGTGTGGAAAAAGAAGGAGTATTGGGATATGGGGCTAAGAACATGGGAGGAGTTATGGGGCAAGGGGATGTGTTATAGGAGGGGGTGCTGGATTAGTTGTTATTGCAGTAGAGAGACTGTTATAGGAGGGAGAACAGTCATTGGGTTTGATAGCAGTGTCATTTACTTTAGAAAGAGAAAGTTGGGTGATGTGTTATAGGAAGTGACAGTGTAATTTGTTATATGGTAAAATGAAACAGCAGCAGCCTGTTATAGGAGGGGGCATAGTACAGTGTTCTCTGGTGGTAAGGTAGAGTAATGTAACAGGATGGAGAACAGGACAAAATCTTATGTGAGTAAAGTGAATGTGCATTTGTTGTATGATGGCTATCATGAGAATGTGTTATAGGAAGGAGTAGTAGGGGAATGTGTAATGAAGGGGATCGTATGAGATAGTGTTAAAAATGGAGAAAAAAGTGTATAGGAGGGGGTTGCATGAGAGCATTATGGAGGGGGTTATAAGGAAAGACATTATAGGAGGGGGTATCAGGACAATGAAGTAGCAGCAAATATCATATAGGAGGAGGTAGTAGGAAAATGGAGGAGCAGATAAAGAGTCTAGTGGCCCCTACAGACTGGGCCCTTTGAACTGATGCTTCTCTCACAATTTAGGAGTTTGGCACTTTAACACTTAATACACTAGTGATCATTTAGTGTTCTTCACCTCTACATTACATGGCAGGAGACCCCCTCCAATGGGTCCTGGTCAGAGCCCCACAGATTGGAGGGTATGGAAATTCTGCCGTGGAGCAGACATAGATTCACTCCACAATTACCCAGATTCTCTCTGTATTAATTGGGTTAATTGCTCTGAATGGAGCCGCCTTTATGTTTTTTGAATGAGCGCTTTGGAGGGTCAGTGAATTCCCAGCCCATCTGGTGACAGACAGGAAAGAGCGAGGGTCAAGGACTGACAGCAGCCATCACATGGAGGGCTCACTCAGCTCAGACACTGAAAGGAACAAGAGTCCAACAAGAGACCTGCAAGAAAAGAGATGACAGAATCCATGTGTCACATCAGACAAATAACCCAGAGGGACGGAGGGAGAGGAGTGCTGGGGAGAGAAGAGGAGAGCAGGGGAGGAAAGGGGGGAGAGAAGAGGAAAGCAGGAGAGGAAACAAGGAGAGAGAGGGAAAGAAGAGGAGAGATGAAGAGAGGAGAGGATAGAGGGGGAGGGAAGAGAAAAACAGGAGAGGAAATGAGGAGAGAGAGGGTGAGAAGAGAAGAGGATGGAAGGGAAAGGAGAGAAGAGGAGCGAGTGGGAAAGAAGAGAAGAGCAGGGGAGGAAAGGGGAGGAGAAGAGGAAAGCAGGAGAGGAAACGAGAAGAAAGAGGGTAAGAAGAGGAGAGGTAAAGAGAGGAGAGGAGGGAGGAGAGAGGGGGAGAGAAGAGAAAAGCAGGAGAGGAAATTAGGAGATAGAGGGAGAGAAGAGGAAGGGAGGGGAAAGGAGAGAAGAGGAGCAAGGGGGATAGAAGAGAGGGGAGAGAAGAGGAGAGGATGAGAGAGAGGGATAGAAGGGACTGAGAGGAGAGAAGGAGAGATTTGAGAAGAGGAGGGGAGGAAAGAAGGATAGAGAGGGAGAGAAGAGGAGAGCAGGGTAGGAAAGGAGGAGAGTGAGGGTAGAAGAGGAATGCAGGGGAGGAGAGATGGGAAGGGAAGAGAAAAGCAGGAGAGGAAATGAGGAGAGAGGGGGAGAGGAGGGTAGAGGGGTATAGAAGAGGGGTGATGAGGGGATGAGTGAGGGGTAGTGAAGAAGAGATGGAAGGAGAGGAGGGTAGAAAAGGAGGAAAGCAGATACCAGAGAGCAAGGGGAGGGATAGAGATAAGGGGAGAAGAAAGGATATAGGAGGGGAGAAGGGGTGCAAGGAGGGAGGAGAGGACTGAATGTGAAAATTAAGCAATGAAAGAAGAAATCAAGAAGGAGAGAGAAAATGGAGAGGAAAGATATGGGCAGAGGGGAGAAGCATACATAATAATAATAGTGTGATGTCAGCATACCTCTAAATACTCTGGCACTAACTGAAAACTTTTACATACTGTAACTGAGTACACAATGATCTATAGGGGGGATTGAGAGAAGAAGAGTGGGGGCAATGGAAGGAGGAGAGAGTAGAGGGAAAAAGAGGAAAGGATGGGAGATGAGCGAAAGAGAGGAAAGAGGAGAAGAAAAGATAAGAGGGAAGGGGGAAAGAAGTTGAATGAAGATGTGAGGAGCGGAGATGAAAGCAGATAAAAGGAACGGATTGTAGATGAGCAGAGGAATGCAGGGAAGGAGAAGAAACAAGTAAAGAAGAATGAGAGAAATATGAAAAGAAAAGAGAGGGTACAGAAGGGAAAGAGATAGGAAATAGCAGAGATGTTGGGAAACAAGAGGACTGAAGGGGAAATGAGAAGAAAAGAGAAAGAGGAGATAGTAGAAGTGGAGAGAAGGGAATGAGGGCAGGAAAGAGGAGATATGTAGGGAGAGGAGAAGATGAAAGTAGAGAGAAGGGGGAGGATGGGAAGAGAACAGAAAAGATGGGTAGAGAAAAGAGTAGATGAGAAAAGAAAGAAAAGATCAGAAAGGATTGACAAGTAGATGAGGTGATAGGAAAGAAAAAGAGCAATGAGAGAGAAAATGAGATAAAAAGAGAACTGGAGGGGACAGATGAGATGACAGGGTAAGAGGAGATGAGAATAGTGAGCAGAAGGAAAGAGGAGGGGGGGGGAGAGGGAAAGGACAGAAATAAAGAAAAGAGGGAAGTGAAATAAGCATGAGGGAGAGGGGAAAGATTCAAGAGAGAGAATGAGAAGGGAGAGGACATATTGGGGAGATCAGTGGAGAGGATGAGAAGAAAGGATGGAGGATGGAAATGTAAAACCATAAAGGACAAAGGGTCACAAAACTCTAATATTAATAAAAAATAATGTTTATTTATTACACAGGATCACTGGGATTGGTCACTTATTATTTTTTCTGTCCATGATAAATACTCTCTATAGAAAAATAGCATGTGGTGATATTGCATTATTTGATCTGTCTTAACTTCACTTTTTGATAAATATCATAAAAATTATCTGTCCCTGGATATGAATGTGTCTCAGTGGAGCGTTGGTCTCACCTACCTAACATTATATTCCCATCTACTTGCAGTATCCGGAGTCAATTATTTATCCTGTCTGTGTTTGCTGTGTAATATTGGTAAATGTGAAATTTGCATATTTTATGTTGCTGCACACAAACTATTAGGAGGTAAATTTCCTCATTGGAAGGCACTGTCACTGTTTGGGGTGCCAAGTCATTCTTTGGAGAGCAGAGTCATTAAATGGGGAGCAGAGTCACTCATTGGGGAGCACTGTCATTGGTTGAAGGAGAGTCATTCATTGGAAATTGTATCCATCATTGCAGAACAATGTCACTCATTGGAGTACAGGGTTACTCATTTATAGTACAGGGTTATTCATTGGAGTACAGGGTTATTCATTGGAGTACAGGGTTATTCATTGGAGTACAGGGTTACTCATTGGAGTACAGGGTTATTCATTGGAGTACAGGATTACTCATTCGATGGCAGTGTTACACACATGAGAGCATTGTCATTCATTGGACAGAGTTGGCAACAGCTGCATCACTCATTGGATGGTAGTGTTACTCACTGCACAGCAGGGTTACTCATTGGAGAGCAATGTCACTCAATGGATTGTAGTGTTACTAACTAGAGATCAGGGTTACTCAGTGGACAATGTGTTACACACTCAAGAGCAGTGTTACTTATTGGAAGGTGGTGTCACTCATTGGATAGCAGTGTCACTCAATGGCATTGTTACTCACTAGAGATAAGGGTTACTCGTTGGAAAGCAGTGTCACTCATTGGATGTCAGTGGTACATACTGGGCCATGTCACTCATTGGAAAGCATGATTATAAATTGGGAAACAGTTGCACTGGTTGGGGAACAGACTCATCCATTGGGGAGCAGTGTCACTGATTGGGAGTGGAGTCACTCATTGGAAGCGGTATCCATTAGTGAAAAATGGTGTCACTCAATCAAGAGCAATGCCACTCATTAAGGAGCAGTATCACTGACTGGGGGGGGGGGGGGGGAGGGCAAGTCATTCATTGCAGAGTAGTGGTACTCATTGATGAGTAGTGTCATTTATTGAGAGTGGGAGGTTGTTCACTAGAGCTGGCCTACTCATTGGATGATAGTGCTACTCAATGGAGTGCAATTTTACTCATTGGGCAATAGTGTTACTCACTAGAGAGTAGTGTTACCCATCGGGGTGCAGTTCACTCGGTGGGGAAAGAGTCATTGGCTGGAGTCTGTGTCCATCAATAAGGAGCAGTATCACTGATTGGGGGGCCAAGTCATTCATTGCAGAGTAGTGGTACTCATTGATGAGTCGTGTCATTTATTGAGAGTGGAATGCTGCTCACTAGAGAGCAGGGCTACTCATTAGATGATAGTGCTACTCAATGAGTGCAATTTTACTCATTGGACAATAGTGTTACTCACTAGAGAGTAGTGTTACCCATTGGGGAGCAGATTCAGTCATTGGGGAAAGAGTTGTTGGCTGGAGTCTGTGTCCAACATTATGGAGCAGTATCACTCACAGTCACACTCCGAGCAGTATTTATCTCTGACACTCGGTGGCACACACAGTATCCACGGCACAAGGTCACACTCTCAGGAGCTCATACACAAATCCCCCCAGCTGATCCTGCTCATTTCCCGAGGCTCCCCACCGGCCGTAGCCTCTTAAGCCCCTAAGACTCTGTGCTGGCTTCAAATCCAGTGCTGGCCGGAGCAGGATTGATTGTGATTAGATGGAGGCCCCGGTGCTTCCCTCTGTAATCAACAGCAGATGTGAGCTCTGGCACCGAGCAGAGGGCTAGAGATACTAAGCAGTGCTCTGCGGCCACGTACATGGACGTTGCGTGTCCTAATAAAGGGGAACACAAGAATAAGAGGTTAAGACTTAAACGGCCATTGTTGTTCCGTTTTTTTCTTTATGGTGTTTTGAATAACTACACTATTTTTAGTAAGTAACATAAAATAAAAAATAAAAGATAATATATAAAATAAAAGTAATACAAATAATAGAAAATAAATAATAAAATATACTAATTATAATATAAACTAGCGAATTGCCTGTCAAAAAATGACGGGCATGAAATTGTAAGCCAGGGAATGCTGTTTTAGACATAATGTAAAGCAGTTTTTACCGTGAGGACCTTCGGCGCTCATTGCGAGGCTGTTGTTTTTTGTTTTTATTGTTATTTCAGGGGCTTTTGTTGTCATTGTAAGGTCGGGGCTGATGTGTTTTTTGCGCTTATTGCAAGGCTCTCCCCTGGTGCATTTTGTGTGGTATGAGCAGCGTTTGCATTGGTTGTGAGGCGCGCAGTGAATGTCTTTTGTGTTTATTGCGCTAATTTAAAAAAAAAATTTGTTTGTGTATATGTATTCTTGTATGCCAATGAAATAATTAATAAATTAATAAATTAATATACTTCACCTATTTCTAAGTAATTTATGCAGGAGTCATTGTACTGAAGAGCTGACAATCTGTTTTGATGTTCCTGCAGCACCCAATGTAGGTTTGCACGGTTCTGAAGCTGAGGTGTAAGTGTCAGCAATGTGTGCAGTGTGTAGTGTAAATGTGCTGCGTGCGCGAGGGGAAGCCGTTAGTGTAGCGGTGTACTTCCGCATTGTGTAAGTTAGTATTGTGAAATGGCGCAAATGTGTATGTGGTACGCGGCTGTGTATGATTTTCCGTCCTTACTAAAAGTGTATCATTACCTCGTATGGCTTTTTTGAAAAGTCGTATGTGCTTGGTGGTGTTTTGCGGGACTTTCGTGTGTCTGAACTGGAGAATTTGGACTTAAGTTGAGGTGTAATTTCACTTGCATAGGTCCTGGGTGCCCCCCCCCCCCCCCTGCTGTGGGTAAGCTTTTATGTATTTTTTTGTGTGTATTTATTGTGTTTTTAATGTTTTCAGGTGCGCGCGGTTCGGCCGTTAAGGTCATATTTTTGCAAGGTCCTAATGCTTAGTCCGGAAGCTAATCTTGTAATTTTTTGCGTCTCATATCTTTTTTTTCTGCCCTGTGTCTCATAAGTGCTCCGGGTTTAACGGCTCGCGCCTTCGGCGCTCATTGCCTAAGTGCTACGGGATTAACAGCCCACCTCGCTACGCGAGGCTCGCCGGCAATGAGTGCCTGCGGCGCTCATCGCTAACTTGTAAAGTTGAACGGACCACGCAAACAGCGTGACGACGATTCGTAGTTAGACAATTATAATATGTGATAATATAACATAAATAATAATATATATTAATTATGATAACATAAATAATATAAAACCCCCAATTTAGAAATAGAGAGGTAAGTAAAATAAAAAAATAAACATAGCTTTTGAATATTTCACTTTCATATGCAATTATTCCTTACTGCAGGTTTCCATTTCATTTACTAATCTGCTTCTCTCTGCTGCTGTCTTGGGAGGATGTGAGTCCTTGTGAGATTTCCATTATTCATACTGAAAGAAATGGTTGCTACTTTTAGCTGCCACATTTCCACTGTAGCAGATATAAGCTTCCTCCGCCTTAAAAATGTCCTCACATCGAAGGAAGTAGATAGTCAGAAAGCAACATGGTAATTTTCAGTAATGTTTATTTAAAATGTAGATCCATAAACCTCATCCAAGAAGCCGACAGGTGCAATAACCCATCAGGTTCCTAACAAGCCCAGAGAGTTTGTGACATTAATGGGATTCTGGCCATTAATCTGTGTCCCTGACCTGTCACTGATATTGAGAGGCTGGACACCAGGTCACTGACCAGACCCCGGGTTTTACTCAATTGAATTCAATAGAAAGTCAGATTGGACATTTCTTGAATATCCTGTTATTGAGCCGCAGAGACAATTTGCATCTGATTCCAGTTAATGACTATGGGGAAATGTCTTCCCTGCTGGGTCTCCATGTCTTTATAATGCTGTTACTTGTGACTATGTGGGGTCAAAGGACGTCTAGAGTCTCCCATTTACAGCATGTAGAAGGTAATACATTAGTTCTTCAGAAGAATACATTTGTAATAATAAGTGCAGTGGCCCTTTAATTGGCATATGTCTGTATTTAAGTATTTCATGGGATTGCAATTTCTCATTATTATTGTTATTACTAGCGAATTGCCCGTCAAAAAATGACGGCAATGAAATTGTAAGGTAGCTAATGCTGTTTAGTGTGTAATAATGAAATATATAATACATTAATAAATGAATATACTTTACCTATTTGAAAGCATTGTGTGGAAGAGCTGTGAATGTGTTTTGATGTTGCTGCAGCATTAGTGGTGTGGATCTGCTGTGTAAGCGTGCTGAATGTGTGCAGTGTAACACTGTGCGTGCGCGAGACCAAACCGTTAGCGTAGTCGTGTACTTCCGCATTGGCGCGAAATGGCGAGTAATGTGTGTTATACGTTTGTATCGGAATATCCGTAGTTGTTTTGTGGTGTTTTGCGAGTTTCTTGTGGTGTTTTGCGAGTTTAGAGTGCTGTAGCCTCGTTTTCGTTTTGTTCGGCGGCCATTTTTTCTCTCGCTTCGTTTTTTTTTTAGTGTTTAAACTGTTTTATTTGAAGTAAAATCGAGGTGTAAGTTGTATTTTTGAGGTGCTGGGTGCTCCCTCTTGGTGTAGGTAAGTTTTTTATGTATGTGGTGTGTGTATGTATTGTGTTTGACATTTTCTAATGTTCGCGAGTTGCGTCCGAGTGTTGCGAGTCCGTAATGTGTGTGAACGTGTGTCGTATGTTGTTTGCGAGTGTCGTAATGTGTGTGTCGTACTGTTTGGGTTGCGACGTGAAGTTTGCGAGGGTCGCAGTTGCTGGCAAGGAGCGCCTTCGGCGCTCCATGCCAGCAACTGCGGCCCTCGCTTTGCGAGGTCCTCAGGTGCTGGCATGGAGCGCCTACGGCGCTCCATGCCAGCAACTGAGGCCCTCGCTTCGCGAGGGTCCTCAGTTGCTGGCATGGAGCGCCTTCGGCGCTCCATGCCAGCAACTGAGACCCTCGGGCAGTGCCCTCGCTTCGCGAGGGCACTGCCCGAGGGTCTCAGTTGCTGGCAAGGAGCGCCTTCGGCGCTCCTTGCAGCAACTGAGACCCTCGGGCAGTGCCCTCGCTTCGCGAGGGCGTAGCGAGCCCGCGGCCCTCGCTTCGCGAGGGCCGCGGGCTCGCGTAGCGAGCCCGCAGCGTTAGCAACAACTCGTACGCTCACAACTATATATGTGATTGTTATTATCACTCTTTATTTATAAAGTGTCAGCATTTTCTTCCAAAATCTTTCTTTATTTAAAGGGACTCTGTCACCACAACAGGAAGTTGATTTAATTGTAATGTATAAAGTGCATTTTAGTTAAAGAGACACCGTGGATTGTGCAGCAGCGCTTACTGTCCCCAGCCAGAGAGATCTCTTCACAGCTGCGCAGGTGTAGAAGTGAGGAAAATAATATATTGCAGTTATATTATTGAGCTATACATTGTACTAGCAGTTTTTCTCTACAGTAAATGATCTCTGAAATATTTAGAATTGATTTTGAGTCTAATTAATGCTAATGAGCAGCTCAGTATGCTAATTTACTATTCAGAGTGCTTGATAAAGGTGGGAGAGGGGAATAACTACCAGATAACATTGAGGGTCTTTATTTTATCCACTACAGTGACAGACAAGCATACTGTGATCCTAATTAGCCAATCAAAGCAGCAAATGAATATGTGAGTGCTGCTCATCTGCATATACATACAGCAACAACAACATTTACAGCCTTATTAAATTGCGATTCGGCCAATTGAATAGGGCTCTATATAAGCACAGAGCATATTTTTTTACAGAAGTTTTTAATTAGTGAACTTCTATCCAAAAGCAAGGTCTTCACTAACTAAAAACGTCTGTAAAAAAAAATATGCTTTGTTCTTATATAGAGCCCTATTCAATTGGCCGAATCGCAATTTAATAAGGCTGTTAATTTCCCAGGATTGGTTCACTTTTAGAAAAAAAGGATAACACAACATACAGACAGTTTTTCATGCTCTATAAGAAAAATCTAAAAACAACAACTTTTGGAGTCCCTTTAAGTATTTCAAGTGATTGCAATTTTCTTGTAATTATTGTTATTAGTTATTTTCACTATTTATTTGTAAAGTAGCAGCATTTTCTTTGAAACTCTGTCTTTACTCCTACTAAGATTGGCTTTAGCTGTGAGTAAGCCTTTCTGATCCACCCAGAATACATAATTCTAGCCTTTGGTTAATGAGATATCATTGCCTTAATTACTTGAGTAGCCCCTGACCCATTATGTCGATTGTCAGCACGGAAAAGAACTAGACTAGACCCCTGTTGGGCTGCCAGATAAAGCGCATTTTTTATAATATTCTTATTACCTACAGTTTTACATTACACCATATTTGGAAGTTTCTCTGTGTCCCTTTAACGCTTTCATGTGCTCGCTTTGGCAGTGAAGGGGTCTCTCGCTCGCTCATTTTGCTCACGTGCGTCCGTCCCTCGCCGTTTGCTACAATATATTATTTTCCTCACTTCTAAACTTGCGCAGCTGTAAAGAGATCTCTCCGGCTGGGGACAGCGAGCGCTGAACACAATCCAAGGTGTCCCTTTAATGCGCCAAGCATTCGCAGTCAACAAAGTCCCAGCGCCAAGACTTTGAAACCATGAAACATCTCTACAAAAGACATTTCACGGACCCTTCAGAGGAATCAAACCCCCTTTTAAGTGCTGCAGACTTACTCGTTGCTTTTTATAAGTACTGAAGTAAAGTTGGATGTTATTTTTTTTTTTAAATATATATTTAACTTAAAATATTAAAACAGGAAAGAAAGACAAAAAACACAAGCGGACATGTGCCGGCTAAGGCCAGAACTCAAATATATATATATTGGGATTTCTGGCAAGAATGTGAAACGCGTAAAGGTCAAGAGCCCAAATTCTGAAGTAATGACTGCAGTAACAATGTATATATCAAATATCCCTTTAACTGAGTCAATATAACATAATACAATAAATTAATAAAACTAGAGCAATGCTCAGATATACAGTATGGGATCGAAAATTAATGGAACTTTTAGACAATTTGATTTTATTTATATTTTCAATAAAATGGTAAATAAAGGTTACGTTTTAGCATTTAATTTTCTCCTATAATTGTCCCTAATTGATATATGATTCATTGTAGTGATACAAAGAGTCTTTTTCTTTCTCTTTACTTGGAACTGAAATTCAACACTGTTAAATGTAAAATTATGCACTTAGGGACAAAACCCTAAAACTAGGATATTTACCTAGTGATACTTTGATGATGGACACAGAAGAGGAGAGAGATTTGGGGATTATTTTATCTCATGAGTTAAAAGAGGACAAATAATGCAACAAAAAGGAAAAGCCAGTAGGATACATCATAATATTAGAAGAGGGATTAGTTGCAGGAAAATAGACCACAATCAAAAAATAGAGAGGTACTAATGTCACTCTATAGACCCCCACTCAGATATAGAGAGGTGCTAATGTCACACTATAGACCCCCAATCAGAAATAGAGAGGTACTAATGTCACTCTATAGACTCCCAGTCAGAAATAGAGAGGTACTAATGTCACTCTATAGACTCCCAGTCAGAAATAGAGAGGTACTATTGTCACTCTATAGACTCCCAGTCAGAAATAGAGAGGTACTAATGTCACTCTATAGACCCCAAATCAGAAATAGAGAGGGACTAATGTCACTCTATAGACCCCAATCAGAAATAGAGAGGTACTAATGTCACTCTAGAGATCCCTAGTCAGAAATAGAGAGGTACTAATGTCACTCTATAGACCCCGATCAAAAATAGAGAGGAACTAATGTCACTCTATAGATCCCAGACAGAAATAGAGAGGTACTAATGTCACTCTATAGACCCTAGTCAGAAATAGAGAGGTACTAATGTCACTCTAGAGATCCCTAGTCAGAAATAGAGAGGTACTAATGTCACTCTATAGACCCCAATCAAAAATAGAGAGGAACTAATGTCACTCTATAGACCCCAGACAGAAATAGAGAGGTACTAATGTCACTCTATAGACCCCCAGTCAGACATAGAAAGATATTAATGTCACTATATAGACCCCAAATCAGAAATAGAGAGGGACTAATGTCACTCTAGAGATCCCTAGTCAGAAATAGAGAGGTACTAATGTCACTCTATAGACCCCAATCAAAAATAGAGAGGAACTAATGTCACTCTACAGACCCCAGACAGAAATAGAGAGGTACTAATGTCACTCTATAGACCCTAGTCAGAAATAGAGAGGTACTAATGTCACTCTATAGACCCTAGTCAGAAATAGAGAGGTACTAATGTCACTCTATAGACCCTAGTCAGAAATAGAGAGGTACTAATGTTGCTCCATAAACCCCAGTCAGACATAGAGAGTTATTAATGTCACTCTATAGATCTCCACTCTTAAAAAGAGAGGTACTAATGTCACTCTATAGACCCCCAATGAGAAGTAGAGAGGTACGAATGTGACTGTATAGACCCCCAGTCAGAAATAGAGAGGAACTAATGTCACACTATAGACCCTCAGTAGGAAATATAGAGGTACTAATGTCACACTATAGACCCTTAGTAGGAAATATAGAGGTACTAATGTCACACTATAGACTCTCAGTAGGAAATAGAGAGGTACTAATGTCACACTATAGACCCTCAGTAGGAAATAGAGAGGTACTAATGTCACACTATAGACCCTCAGTAGGAAATATAGAGGTACTAATGTCACTCTATAGATCCCTAGTCAGAAATAGAGAGGTGCTAATGTCACTCTATAGACCCCCAGACATAGAGAGGTACTAATGTCACACTATAGATCCCCAGTCAGACATAGAAAGATATTAATGTCACTATATAGACCCCAAATCAAAAATAGAGAGGTACTAATGTCACTCTAGAGATCCCTAGTCAGAAATAGAGAGGTACTAATGTCACTGTATAAACTCCTAGTCAGAAATAGAGAGGGACTATTGTCACTGAATAGACCTCAAATGAGAAATAGAGAAGTACTAATGTCACTCTATAGACCTCCAGTCAGAAATAGAGAGGTACTAATGTCACTCTATAGACCCCCAGTCAGATATAGAGAGGCACTAATGTCACACTATAGATCCCCAGTCAGACATAGAAAGATATTAATGTCACTATATAGACCCAAAATCAGAAATAGAGAGGTACTAATGTCACTGTATAGATACCTAGTCAGAAATCGAGAGGTACTAATGTCACTTTATAGATCCCTAGTCAGAAATAGAGCGGTACTAATGTCACTCTATAGATCTCTATACAAAATAAGAGAGGTGCTAATGTCACTGTATAGACCCCTAGTCAGATATAGAGGTACTAATGTCACTCTATAGATCCCTAGTCAGATATAGAGAGGTGCTAATGTCACTATATAGACCCCAAATCAGAAATATAGAGGGGCTAATGTCACTCTATAGACCTCCAGTAGGAAATAGAGAGGGACTAATGTCACTGTATAAACTCCTAGTCAGAAATAGAGAGGGACTAATGTCACTGAATAGACCTCAAATGAGAAATAGAGATGTACTAATGTCACTCTATAGACTCGAAGTCAGAAATAGAGAGGGACTATTGTCACTCTATAGACCCCCAATCAGAAATAGAGAGGTACTAATGTCACTCTATAGACCCCCAATCAGAAATAGAGAGGGACTATTGTCACTCTATAGACCCCCAGACAGACATAGAGAGATATTAATGTTACTCTATAGACCACAAATCAAAAATAGAGAGGTACTAATGTCACCCTATAGACCCCAAATCAGAAATAGAGAGGGACTAATGTCACACTATAGACCCTCAGCAAGAAATAGAGATGTACTAATGTCACTCTATAGATCTCCAGTCAGAAATGGAGAGGGACTAATGTCACTCTATAGACCCCAAATCAGAAATAGAGAGGGACTAATGTCACTCTATAGATCCCTAGTCAGAAATAGAGAGGTAATAAAGTCACTCTATAGACCCCAGTCAGAAATAGAGAGGTACTAATGTCACTCTATAGACCCCCAGTCAGAAATAGTGAGGTACTAATGTCACTCTATAGACCCCCAATCAGAAATAGAGAGGGACTAATGTCACTGTATAGAACCCCAGTCAGAAATAGAGAGGTACTAATGTCACTCTATAGACCCCCAATCAGAAATAGAGAGGTACTAATGTCACACTATAGACCCTCAGTAAGAAATAGAGAGGGACTATTGTCGCTCTATAGACCCCCAATCAGAAATAGAGAGGTACTAATGTCACTCTATAGACCCCCAATCAGAAATAGAGAGGGACTAATGTCACTCTATAGACCCCCATTTAGAAATTGAGAGGTACTAATGTCACTCTATAGACCCCCAGTCAGAAATAGTGAGGTACTAATGTCATTTTCTAGAACCCCAATGAGAAGTAGAGAGGTACTAATGTCACTGTATAGACCCCCAATCAGAAATAGAGGTACTAATGTCACACTATAGACCCTCAGTAAGAAATAGAGAGGTACTAATGTCACTCTATAGACCCCCAATCAGAAATAGAGAGGTACTAATGTCACTCTATAGACCCCCAATCAGAAATAGAGAGGTACTAATGTCACTCTATAGACCCCAAATCAGAAATAGAGCGGTACTAATGTCACTCTATAGTTCCCTAGTCAGAAATAGAGAGGTACTAATGTCACTCTATTGACCTCCAGTCAGAAATAGAGAGGGACTAATGTCACTGTATAGACTCCTAGTCAGAAATAGAGAGGGACTAATGTCACTGTATAGACCTGCAGTCAGACATTGAGAGGTACTAATGTCACTCTATAGACCCCAAATCAGAAATAGAGATATACTAATGTCACTCTATAGACCCCCAATCATAAATATAAATGTACTAATGTCACTCTGTAGAACCCCAGTCAGAAATATAAAGAACACTAATGTCACTCTATAGACCCCAAATCAGAAATAGAGAGGGACTAATGTCACTCTCTAGAACCCCAATGAGAACTAGAGATATACTAATGTCACTGTATAGACTCCTAGGACCTCATTCTATTAGCGTCCGCAGCCGTTGCGGGGCCGCAAGGACCGGCCGCAAGCTATTCGGCTATTCTATTCCCCTCCGGCCGGGGATTCCGGCAGGCTTGCGGCCGGCGCCTTGCTATCTCTTGCGGCCGCACGCGCCGGAGGAAATCCTTTGATCTAAAACGGCCGCAAGGAAATCGACCGTAAGAAAATCCTATTTGCAATTCAATTGCTCCGGGAACCCTCTCTGCAAGGCTAAAACCGAGCCGCAGCTTACTTGCAGGAAAGAGGTCCCGCTAGCACCAATTAAGCACGAAATATAGCCCAAATAAAGCCATCCTGCACTTTGAGAAGACTATAAAGTGATTTTCGGTGTAAGCAAAAATAGCACACAATTCCCCTATACTCAAATCCGTAAAATATATATTTTTTAATATACGTCAAATATCCATGTAAAAAGTCCAGAGTGCTTGGAGCACCTCAGACCCGCCCACGCCGCAGCCGGAAAATAAACAGTTAATTTGAACTCGGGTTTGGGCTGATGTGCAAGCTTGAGAGTGGGTTACTTTTAATCCTCATGTCCCCCAATATGATCCCTAGCATTTACAGAGCTGTACAGTGCAGGCTTGAATTTATTTTTGAGTTTTAAGTTTTCAGAGCTTACGGCCGGTAGCAAGATTTACGGCCGGCCGTAAGAGGAGATCCTTGCGGGGCCGTTTAATTGAATTGCGAGGTAACAGAACCCCCGCAAGGAATCGCAGCCTTACGGCCGGTTTACGGCCATAATAGAATGAGGCCCTTAGTCAGGAATAGAGAGGGATTAATGTCACTCTGTAGACCTACAGTCAGAACTAGAGAGGTACTAATGTCACTCTATAGACTAACAATCAGAAATAGAAAGGGACTAATGTCACTCTATAGACCCACAATCAGAAATAGAAAGGGACTAATGTCACTCTGTAGACCTACAGTCAGAACTAGAGAGGTACTAATGTCACTCTATAGACCCACAATCAGAAATAGAAAGGGACTAATGTCACTCTATAGACCCACAATCAGAAATAGAAAGGGACTAATGTCACTCTATAGACCCCCAACAGAAATAGAGAGGGTCTAATGTCACTCTATAGACCCCTATTTAGAAATAGAGGTACTACTGTCACTCTATAGACCCCTAATCAGAAATAGAGAGGTACTAATGTCACTCTCTAGAACCCCAATGAGAAGTAGAGAGGTACGAATTTCACTGTATAGACCCCCAGTCAGAAATAGAGGTACTAATGTCACACTATAGACCCTCAGTAAGAAATAGAGAGGTACTAATGTCACTCTATAGACCTGCAGTCAGACATAGAGAGGTACTAATGTCACTCTATAGACCCCAAATCAGAAATAGAGATTTACTAATGTCACTCTATAGAGCTCCAGTCAGAAATAGAGAGGGACTATTGTCACTCTATAGACCCCCAATCAGAAATAGAGAGGGACTAATGTCACTGTATAGGCCCCCAATCAGAAATAGAGAGGTACTAATGTCACTCTATAGACCCCAAATCAGAAATAGAGAGGTACTAATGTCACTCTATAGACCCCAAATCAGAAATAGAGAGGTACTAATGTCACTCTATAGATCCCTAGTTAGAAATAGAGAGGTACTAATGTCACTGTATAGACTCCTAGTCAGAAATAGAGAGGGACTAATGTCACTGTATAGACATGCAGTCAGACATAGAGAGGTACTAATGTCACTCTATAGACCTCCAGTCAGAAATAGAGAGGGACTATTGTCACTCTATAGACCCCCAGTCAGACAAAGAGAGGTACTAATGTTACCCTATAGGCCCTTAGTCAGGCATAGAAATGTGCTAATGTCACTCTGTAGACCCCAAATCAGAAATAGAGAGGTAGAGTGATACTAATGTCACTGTATAGACCACCAGTCAGAAATAGAGGTACTAATGTCACACTATAGACCCTCAGTAAGAAAGTAGAGAGGTGCTATTTTCACTGTATGGACCCCCAGTAAGACATATAAAGGTCCTAATATTGCTCTATTGATCCCCAGTCAGAAATAGAGATAAATAGTGGAGTTTTCAGTATAATTTCCATTTTTTTAATGTTTTTTTCAGAAACATCATTTTAACCCCAGGATCATAAATAATATTATATAATATAATACCATAGAATAATATTAATAGCATATATAAACAGTTCTATAGTAATATAGGGATTGTGGATATTTGAAGATTCAGTATGTAAATAGACAAATTCTTTTCATGGTCAGTTGTTTGTGAAGTGTGCAACAATCTAATAACATTGGGCCTCATTCAGTTTGAGACTCTTAACTCACAAAGTTAGATTTGTTCAACTGTAAAATGATACCCTGAATTTGAGCAAGCATTTTGCAAGTAACTAAGTAAATCTTGCTGATTGGGCTAGCCATTTACTAGACAATGTATTAAAGCATCTGTTTTAGTCCATTTGGGTTTCATGATATGTATTAACCTATTGAGTACTGAGTTCTATGTTAGATGGATATTGTATAATGGCACGAACATAATAATAAAAAAAATCTAATTTTTCAATTGCACATTTGTGCATATGAAACTGTTACGTATTAATATTTTATACAGTTACATGCTTTTACATAATTTGTTAATATTGTACTGCCCCTTTAACTTGTTTTGCAGGTCTCATCAATTATTTAGTTTTCCCACTATGATTAGTGACTCTGGCATATCAATTAAAAATTAATATTTTGTAATATCACATTTGTTCCTCTGAGACTGTTCAGCATTGAGTAGTTATAATGCATTCCCCTGCTTTTCATTTTTTTTTGTACTTTGCTGTTTCTTTAATTGATGATGCAGTTCTCAAAAAAAAAAATCTCTAATATTAAGTGTTATGAGCCATACTTAGTTTGCGAGTGATCAGTAAAGTCTCAATTGAAGCACTATTTAGTGTTAAACTTTGAAGAACTCACTCATAATATTAATAATGTCAAAAAACCAATGAGAAGCTTTCCGTAATTTTGCATTTCTGACTTTCTTTCTTACAGTACGCGTAGCTCACTCACAATCATGAAACAGGGTCAATAGAATACAAAAATAATGTGTTGACCAGTGGCAACGCTACTTCTGGTGCAGCAGGTGTATAAAAGAACCCATGTTATCAGTGTTTGATTAAATTACTTGATTAAAGATGAAGCATTGAGAATACTTTTTTTATCAATCAAGGGTGGGGAAGGAGGAAGAAGGAGGAGAATGTGTTAGATAATTGGATGCCACTGAACTTGACACCTGTCCTTTCTCCCACATACTTAGAAGCAACAAGCTTGCATCAACATATACAAGCCCTGCTGTCCAAAAAAGTAAACACCCCTCTCTCGCACAACTTCCTCCAGGATCCAGTAGAGACATTAAGCTTTTGTTTTTCTAATTAAAACTAGCTTTAGCTTTGTGGAGAGGAGTTGTTATGGGAAGGGTCCTTAGGGAAGGGAACTGTTTGGCAAGAGCTTAGGGAGGGATGCTGTTATGGGAAGGTGTCTTGGGGAGCTGTTATGAGAAGAGCCCTAAACTTGTTCTTAATCAGACTTTAAGTGTTTCCACTATATATATATATATATATATATATATATATATATATATATATATATATATATATATATATATATATTAACATTGTGATCCTTTAATGTCTTGCTATTTAGGCACCTGCCTAGTCTGCTCGTATTGTCGGGGCACCATCTCTCATGAAATTAAAGGCGCTATTTTCTCTGTGTCAGAAAGTTGAGTTGTTATTCTTTCCCCAGCAGGTTAGATGGATATTTGGGTCAGTCGGGCCCCCCACCCCCATCCAGGTCTGACGGCTCCTCAGTATGGACATGCCAATAGAGTGTCAGCTGCTTAATAGGAATTAGATTGAGGGAGCGCCAGCTCTGTTTATCACCCTGTTTTACATTTATACGAGGCTGTGCTGTGGTCATGAGAGCCCTGCAGTAATTTGCACTGTAATGTCCCTAACTCCGCTATTCCCTCAAGCTCCATCCTGAAAACACATTTATTTCAGTGTTAATGTCGCTGCTCTATAAAGCTTTTTTACGCTCTGCACGGTGACTCGAGCCTTTTTTCATGAGGCTGCTTGTCAGGGTCTCTGCCTGGACAGAAATAAAAGTCTGGCTGATATAAAGGAGGATTAGGCCTCTAAGCTTAACCCTTTCACTGACGAACAATACCTTAGTGGCGTCTTACCACACCTGGATATGTGTGTCCTAGAGATCTAGAGCTGGGGGATATAACCTGGGGGGAAATATGAGGGGTGTGGTCCACAGAAGGTGAGATATTAAAGGGAACAGCACAGATTCCAACTATGGTATCATTTAATAACCAACAGTTTATGTTGTCAATGTTAGTATTAATGCTCCACATACCAAACCTTTGCTTTTATATTTGTGTTAGCTTATAGCTACTTACTTTCTGTAGCATGGGTGTAGGAACCAAGGAGTTTTTTTGGGGGGGGGGGTACCGCATATAGACCCTCATTCAATTGCTCCAATTTTGAGATCCGGGCTCGCAAGTTATTTTGCTATTCAGTTGCAGCCCTTATTGAGCTACAGGCTCTATCACTGTCGCAAGGCGAACATTGCAATCGCTATTTAATTGCGACAATTGTCTCTTCCTAACCACTCCGTCAAGCCTGCAAATGGCAAAAATCTAAAGTTAATGGTACCAATGAGGTCTTGCAAGGGCTTGAAAAGCCCTTACTTATGCTCCCCTAAATGTCCCCACTGCTCCTATCCCCCCCACTACTAAATTAAACCCCCATGATGCAGGGGTCCCCATCTGGACCTCCGTAGGCTCCCAACATTAACCCCCTGATGGGACCCCCGCAGGGTGCCCACATTAATCCCTTGCTGCGGGGGTCCTGATCGGGACCCCTGCATCATGGGGTTAGGTTTGAGGGTTTGCGGGTCTGAGCTCATATCAGAGCCCAAATCGATGATGGGCTCCATTTCTATTGGCTGTTTCTGACTGCAGAGTTACGGGCTTGCTTGATTGATAATGTTCAGGCGCGGAAATGCTACCTAGGATGGCATGGTTTCCGATTTTCGCTATCGGACCATAATTTGCCTCCTTGCCTAATTAAACAGCATCACAAAAGTAGATCTAATAGAGCATGCAACTTGATTGCAGGCATTTTCCTGTTTGTGATCGAGTTGCGAGCCCTGAATTGAATGAGGCTCATAATAGTATAGAAATACCACGCAACTGCTTCTCTATACTTAAAAACACTCACTGAAAAAATAAGGGGGGGGGGGGCGTTGTCCCCCTTATCCCCCCAGTTCCTACACCCATGTGTAGGTCTGTGCATGCTCAGATCAGCAATAATGATTAGGCTGAAAACTATGCATGCAGACCACCCAAAGTGGAAAGTAACAATGATTAGCTATGTTTATAGCACAAAGATAAAAGCAAGGTCTTGATGGTTAGATCATAAAGGCTAATTGACAGGTATGACAAACAATGTATGTTTACTATACAAAAATACATTTTAACAGCACCTATATAATTAAATACTTGTTATTAGCTATAGTTTTAAATTATACCAATTTTGGTGAGTGCTTTTATACATTGGACGTTGGGGAAGCTGATATATACCGTAATTATAAGTTTGCAATTTGGAAAAATAGTTGTAAGCTATTACTATTAAGAAACATTATCACTGTATTTAAAATATATTATATACTATTTAAAATATGTAATGATTTTTTAATCAACCTTATTAGTTGTTATTAAGAAAATTGTGTTAATAAATAAAACAGTTGCATTAGAGTGACGGCCAGTCCTTGGATGCAATAATATGGGATTTATGGAGGGAGTTGCTCATTTCTTATACTGCAAGTCAAACTACACATTTATACTTTCTCCTCCGAAAATGCACTCAAGGAAATGTTGGAACCACATCGCTGATAGTGGCAGAAATTATTGGGATCTTGACATTTTCTTAAATAGTAATAATATTGGGTATATACTAGGTTATTATATAGAGAGGTTATCAGTTATATACTAGTTTATTATAAATACAGGTTATTGGGTATATGCTACTTTATTATATATAAAAGCTATTGAGTAAATACTATTTTATTATATATATACAGGTTATTGGTATATACTAGTATATTATATATAGAAGCTATTAGGTATATGCTAGTTTATTATATAGAGAGGTTATCAGTTATATACTGTACTAGTTTATTATATATTGAGGTTATGAGGTATACACTAGTTTGTTACATATACAGGTTATTGGGTATATACTAAGTTATTATATATAGCGGCTATTGGGTATATACTGTTGTTGTTGTGGTTCAGTGCTTCAGTTGTGTCTGATTCTCAGTGACCATATAGATGCAGCATGCCAGGCACAGACACAAGTGGTCTTCTTGGCAAAGATACTGGAGTGGGTTGCCAGTTCCTTTTCCATTGGACAGCAATTTGTCTGACCTCTCTGCTATGACCTGCCCATTTTGGCTGGTACACAAGCCCCTTCACCACGACCAGGTAGCAATCCAGAAGGGGGTGTATATACTAGTCTGGTGTGTATATATATATATATATATATATATATATATGGGTATATACTAAGTTATTATATATAGCGGCTATTGGGTATATACTGTTGTTGTTGTGGTTCAGTGCTTCAGTTGTGTCTGATTCTCAGTGACCATATAGATGCAGCATGCCAGGCACAGACACAAGTGGTCTTCTTGGCAAAGATACTGGAGTGGGTTGCCAGTTCCTTTTCCATTGGACTGCAATTTGTCTGACCTCTCTGCTATGACCTGCCCATTTTGGCTGGTACACAAGCCCCTTCACCACGACCAGGTAGCAATCCAGAAGGGGGTGTATATACTAGTCTGGTGTGTGTGTATATATATATATATATATATATATATATATATATCCTGATTTGTTAATTAATCCAATTACGTTCAATTACTGTTTTTTCTTTAGCGTTGTTCAGTCATTTCCGACTCTCCATGACCTCATGGATAATAACATAACCGGACATCTTTATGTCCATGGTCATGCTGATCCACTTGGTATTCCTGGCAGAGATACTGATTCCTCGTAGCAAGATGAAAACCTCTTTGTATATTTATTTGTGCATCAGGTTTGAACACTTTAAAAAAATCTAGAAATGTACAAAGCTGTGACAGATGAATTGAGACGTACTTGCCAATAAAAGATCATAATTAATGAATCTATCCCCTTTTACTTTCTGTCTGTTCCTATATATTCTCAGTGAATCCTGTCTATTTGATCTACCTCACACACGCCATAATGCAAATATTTTCATGCATCATATAGAGCACATTTTGGACAATATGGGCTAGATTCACTAAGCCATAGCAGGGGCTGTCAATGGCTGTGAAGTGCTGCAAAGATAATATTCTCATAGTAAACAGACATTGCAACCTTCCTATATCTACTCTGGGGTTACTATGATGGTTAGGGCACAAACTGGGATCAGATTATTATATGATAGCATAAATAACTAAACTTGATATTTGGGAAAATATTTTTAGAGAACCGTACATAAACACAACCGTTCCATTTTAAGTTATTTTTACTTTTCCCAGTTGTTTCTTTCTGCTATTGTCTCAAGAGGATGTCCTTCATTAACAAGCTTTCCATCACTTCCACTGACAGCACAGACAGTTTAGGCTGCCACATTCCCATTTTGTAGGTAGAGGCTTCTTGTGCATTCAAAGTCTACTCTGTTGCCAGGAATTTGATCAGTTATAACAAAAATGATTTTACAGCAATACCATTACAGATAATGTAATAAATGTAATAAATTAGAGAACTTTTGAAAGCATCTAAAAGCATTTCTTTTTTTTAAATGTGACTCTTCAAAAAAGGATAAATCAAAAACAGAGCTTTGTGGATCTAGGAGGATCTCACTTGCACAACTGTCTGCTTCCTTGCTCAGTGCTATCAGATGGTGACCCCCTTGCAGATTTTGGGGTACAACCTGGGATTAAGAAGAGAATGGGGCTGTATCTTGTGTATCCAGATTGTACATTAATCACATCTCAGCGAATGAACTGATGGTGTTAAAGAGGCAGAAGAGCATTGCTGGATTACCCACTTATACAGCATTGGTCTCATAAAGTGTTTTATTAACGTGGAGTGTGCGAGGGACACAGAGCTCACAGCGGAAATATGAGGAGCAGAGCCATCCACCATCTGCTCCAGCTATAGAGGGGGCAATAAAGAGAGCGACTGAGAGGGGGCACCATGCACAGACAGCACTTCAGTACTGAGAGCTTAGAGAAGGGCAAGGGGTCTTCTCCATGCCCAGTTCCATGTCAGCACCCTGCCAGCTCCATGCCATCACCCTGCCAACTCCATGCCAGCTCCATGCTAGCTCCTGCCAGCACCCTACCAGTTCCATGCCAGCTTTATGCTGGCACCCTGCTATCTCCATGCCAGCACCCTGTTAGCTCTATGTCTGCTGAATGCCAGCACCCTGCCAGCTCCATGCCTGCTGAATGCCAGCTCCATGCCAGCACTCTGCCAGCTCCATGCCTGCTGAATGCCAGCTCCATGCCAGCACTCTGCCAGCTCCATGCCTGCTGAATGTCAGCTCCATGCCAGCACTCTGCCAGCTCCATACCTGCTGAATGCCAGCTCCATGCCAGCACTCTGCCAGCTCAATGCCCCACCCGCCTTGAGGAACACAGACAAACTGACCTGGAATCAGAAATTATACAAAGACTTGAATTTACTGGCCTATTATGAAACTTACACTTAAAAAAATATGTTGTGATATTGGATAACTAGCTTGGGGTGCAGAGGAAGGAATTCCATTAGGTGATGTATCCGCGTCTCCCATATAACATCTCCTCAGATACTATGCCTTTAATGGGATGAGAGAGGTATTAGGTAGCAAAGCTTCGATATATATATATATATGAAGAGTGAGGTAGCCTGGAATGTCCAGTAATCCAGTTGAATAATCAGAGTATTGCAGTGAATAGTGATACGTTTTTTATTGGACAAACGTATTCATAATAAAGCGACAAGCTTTCGAGAGGTAATGCCTCTCTTTATCAAGTTAAAAAGTAATATCGAAAGCTTGTCGCTTTATTATGAATATGTTTGTCCAATAAAAATGGTATCACTATTCACTACAATACTCTAATTATTCAACTATATATATATAGTACAAAGGAACTTTAATATGGAAGAAAAACCATGGGATAGAAAAGGGAGAATATGGATATTCAAGTAGATACAGACATAAATGAAACATCATAACATATAAAAAACTGAGACTTGTTATCCAGTTCACAAAACAGACTATGACTCCTCTTGCATCTAAGGACACTGTTTTTACCTGTGTTGGATATTTTACTATAGTGCAGTACACTGCAAGCTGGACACTTTACACCCACCTCCTCCCTTGCTAATGGCACCTGAATAGAGAGTCAGGGTCTGTGTGTGAAACATAAACAAAGAGAAATGTAAATGTATTGTTATGCAACTGAGGCACCACTACCAGAGAGGCACCCCTAGGCAACTGCCTTATTCGTCTAGTGATACATTCAGTCACCTCTGCATAACACCCACTTTCCTTGTACTACCGGCCCTTCACCCTATTACAATCCTTTTTTCTTGTTTACCTCTCCTCTTGCCCTCTCTGTAATATTGTCCCTTCTTTCTATAGTAGAAACCCCTATTCTGCATACGCCAGCTCACACTCTCTACTGCGAGCTCTCTCTATGTATGACAGGCCCCTCATCCTGTATTAGAATCCTACTCTCTGTATTAGAACCCCCCTCTCTCTATTAGAGTCCTACCTCCTACTCCTCTCTCTCTCTACAAGGTAATAGACAGTTACATTAATGGAGTGTGACAGACACAGGTGCGCAGAGCATCGCATATAAACTGTACAAGGGCTGCCGCGAGTTTAATATCCGAGAACAGCTGCGCAGTAATTGCCTCCTAAAAGTAGTTATGTGATCGCTGCAAGTGGAAATGTAACCTGTTTCAGATGATATTTTACAGACCCATTTAGAAGCATTGGGTGAGGGGGCAGCCTCTGTGTGGTCAGCCAGGAAACCCCAGGCTCATGTGCTCTGCCCATTCTCTTATCTCCTTATATCTGGTCCTTTCTTATCAGGTGCCAAGTACACAGATCCAGGAGTTCTCACTATACTGAGCATCTCACTCCTGCTTCTCCAGGGTAGAAGACCTAGACTAAAGTAGGACTACTGAGCAGAACTTCTCCCATCCCCAAGACACCTAAAAGGGGGGTGGAGGGAGCAGCATTGCTTATCCCTCAACTCTAAATTTCAGATGTAAGATTTAAATCAGGGGTGTCCAAACTCGGTCCTGGAGGGCCACACACATGCCTGGCTTTGATGATATCCCTGCAGGTGAGCCAATCACTTCTTCAGTCATCCTGATTGACTCACCTGTGCACAAAAAGGATATCTTCAAATCCAGGCATGGCTACGACCCTCCACGACCGAGTTTTGACAACCCTGGTTTAAAGCAACACTTGAATTTATGTTCAAATATATAATGTGTTACTAATCAGTTCCAAATAGTGGTAGAGCTGGTGAATGGAGGGCAATATAATATGTGGCCCCCACAACTTCTCTGTACAATCTGGGTGCCTGTAGGTGCCAATTAAAAAGGCAAAATTATATGTAGGCTGTCCAAACAACACTTACTTAATGAGATCCTTTCTTTGTTATTAAATTAAGAGTCTCTTTTATCCATTTATACCTTCAAATTGTATGTTGGTGAGGTTTTAATCTTGCATGGTGCTTTGGGCAAAGCTTTATGGGCACCGGATTCTATGCTCAGGGCCCTCCATTCTTTGCAATGTGTTAATATTGCTATTGTTTTCTGCCTTGAACTTACCCCATGTATAGCGCAATGGAATATGTTGGAATTAAACGTTAATAATAATAATAATTCCAGGCAGCCTTCAACCTGTTGTGCACCTGCTGCACCATCAATAGCTCAGCCACAATAGATAATGAAGCCCTATTGTGCAATGGCCCTTTAAGCAGGACTCACTATTTGCCTCGCAGACCTCCAGTATAACCCAGCAGACCTAGCTGAAATGTTCTGCATGGTTTAAAAAGTGACCTGGTGTTTCCAAATGGTTCCCATTTTCATTCCAGGACACGACTTACTAACTAACAGTGCCCTTATGTCAAGATTCATCCCTTCCCTCACTGTTCTCAGCAAATTGCAGGGATTAAACAGTTAACAGCCGGTGTCTGATGTGTGTCAGGAAAAATCATACAAGAAAACTGAGTTTTAATATGTTTGAATTAGCAAGAAAAAAAAATGTGTGCCAGCGGCCTCTGAGAGCCGGAGCTGGATAGAAAAGGCTGAGGATCTGTTAGATGTTGCTTTAAAGTGTTGGTTGAAAGGATTTGCAGAGTGAGATTTGCCATCTAGAGAACCCCAGTGGGACGGTAGAAAAAAACCCTCTGCTTTTCTTCCCTGTAACAGTAAGGTCAGAGAATTCAAGAGAGGAGAGGTGTCTCATCCAAAGCTAATGAAGGAGGGAGCGAGCGAGACCGCTCTGAACCAAACTTAGCTCAGCTCTGGGAGACAGAAACAAACATGTCGGATTGGGGAAAGGGGATTAAATAATCACAAAGCCACAGGGAATCACATTTATATGGTGCTGCATTTTATCTAATTATTTGTAACTCAATAGTGTTATTTTTTTGCATGCATTTTCAATCAAATGAACACTGGCATCCAATATAATATTTTAGTTTCCCTATTGTCTTTTAATATGTATCAATATACGTATATGAATCAATGTATAGATATATTTTATTAAATATTTATGTATTAATATATAAATATGCGTCAATAGACAAATAGGTATTAATATACAAATATACATCAATATACAAATATGTATCAGTATAAAAATATGTATCTAATATAATATTTTAGTTTCCCCATTTGCTTTTAATATGTATCAATATACGTATATGAATCAATATATAAATATGTATTAATAAACATATATGTATTAATATATAAATATGTGTCAAAATACAAACAAGTATCATTATTTAAATATGCATCAATATACAAATATTTTCAATACACAAATATGCATCAATATCCAAACATGTACCAATATACAAAATTGTATCAATATACGTATTTGTATTAACATACATATATGTATCAATTTATAAATATATATATCAATATTCAAATATGTATCAATATATAAATATGCATCAATATACAAATATGCATCAATATAAAAACATGTATTGATATACAAATATGTACCAATATACAAAATTGTATCAATATATGTATTTGTATCAATTTATAAATAATATATATATATATATATATATATATATATATATATATATATATATATATATATATATATACAGTGGATATAAAAAGTCTACACACCCCTGTTAAAATGTAAGGTTTCTGTGCTGTAAAAAAATGAGACAAAGATAAACCATTTCAGAACTTTTTCCACCTTTAATGGGACCTATAAACTGTACAACTCAATTGAAAAACAAACTGAAATCTTTTAGGTAGATGGAAGAAAAAATATAAAAATAAAATATTATGGTTGCATAAGTATGCACACCCTTAAACTAATACTTTGTTGAAGCACCTTTTGATTTTATTACAGCACTCAGTCTTTTTGGGTATGAGTCTATCAGCATGGCACATTTTGACTTGGCAAGATTTGCCCACTCTTCTTTGCAAAAACACTCCAAATCTGTCCGTTTCCGAGGGCATCTCCTGTGCACAGCCCTCTTCAGATCACCCCACAGATTTTCAATCGGATTCAGGTCTGGGCTCTGGCTGGGCCATTCCAAAACTTTAATCTTCTTCTGGTGAAGCCATTCCTTTGTTGATTTGAATGTATGCTTTGGGTCGTTGTCATGCTGAAAGATGAAGTTCCTCTTCATGTTCAGCTTTCTAGCAGAAGCCTGAAGGTTTTGTGCCAATATTGAATTTTATTTGGAACTGTTCATAATTCCCTCTATCTTAACTAAGGCCCCAGTTCCAGCTGAAGAAATACAGCCCCAAAGCATGATGCTGGCACCACCATGCTTCACTGTGGGTATGGTGTTCTTTTGGTGATGTGCAGTTATGTTTTTGCGCCAAACTTATCTTTTGGAATTATGGCCAAAAAGTTCAACCTTAGATTCATCAGACCATAACACCTTTTCCCACATGCTTTTGGGAGACTTCAGATGTGTTTTTGCAAAATGTAGCCTGGCTTGGATGTTTTTCTTCGTAAGAAAAGGCTTTCGTCTTGCCCCTCTACCCCATAGCCCAGGCATATGAAGAATACGGGAGATTGTTGTCACATGTACCACACAGCCAGTACTTGCCAGATATTCCTGCAGCTCCTTTAATGTTGCTGTAGGCCTCTTGGTAGCCTCCCAGACCAGTTTTCTTCTCGTCTTTTCATCAATTTTGGAGGGAGCTCCAGTTCTTGGTAATGTCACTGTTGTGCCATATTTTCTCCACTTGATGATGACTGTCTTCACTGTGTTCCATGGTATATCTAATGCCTTGGAAATTCTTTTGTACCCTTCTCCTGACTGATACCTTTTAACAGTGAGATCCCTCTGATGCTTTGGAAGCTCTCTGTGGACCATGGCTTTTGCTGTGGGATGCGACTAAGAAAATTTCAGGAAAGACCAACTAGAGCAGCTGAACTTTATTTGGGGTTAATCAGAGGCACTTTAAATGATGTCAGGTGTATGCTGACTCCTATTTAACACGATTTGGAATGTGATTGCTTAATTCTGAACACAGCTACATCCCCAGTTATAAGAGGGTGTGCAGACTTATGCAACCACATTATTTTTATTTTTTATTTTTCTTCCCTCCACCTAAAAGATTTCAGTTTGTTTTTCAATTGAGTTGTACAGCTTATAGGTCACATTAAAGGTGGAAAAAGTTCTGAAATTATTTATCTCTGTCTAATTTTTTTGCAGCACAGAAACCTGACATTTTAACAGGGGTGTGTAGACTTTTTGTATCCACTGTATATATATATATATATATATATATATATATATATATATATATATATATAAATATATATATCAATATTCAAATATTTATCAATATATAATTATGCATCAATATAAAACATGTATCATTGTAAAAATATGTATCAATATCTATTTATGTTTAGTTTCCGAATGTTTAGAAATCTTAACTCTGTGTATGATTTTTCATCCCCTTGTGTTTTATTGTCTTTAAGAATACATCTTGCCCATGTCCTTCCATCTACTTGGCTTTATCATAGTACTGAAATTTCACTAATATAGTTGTCGTAGTGCGAGTTTGTGTGTAACGCTTGCAAATTGCAAGTTGCTCATGCTCGCTGCCCATTGCAAGGCTCGCAATGGGGGCCAAAGGGGGAGAGAGAGGGAAAGAGGAGGGAGGAAGAGAGGAGGAGGGAAGGGGAGAGCAGGAAGGATGGGGAGGGAGAGAGAAAAGGAGGGAAGGAGAGAGAAGGAAGGAGTGGGGAAGGAGAGAGCAGGAGGGACGATGAGAGAGAGTGAGAAGGAGAGGGAGAGTGAGAAGGAGAGAAAAAGAGTGAGGAGAGGGAGAAGGAGAGGGAGAGATAGAGAAGGAGAGGGAGAGAGAGAGAAGGAGATAGAGAGAGAGAGAAGGAGAGGAAGAGAGAGAGAGAGGGAGAGAGAGAGAAGGAGTGGGAGAGAGGGAGAAGAAGGGAGGGAGAGATAGGAGGAGGGAGGGAGAGAAGGAGATAGAGAGGGTGCACAGAGAGAGAGTGAGCACAGAGAGAGGGAGATGGAGCATCTCCACACTACAGCCAGCAATGCACAAAACTGAAGGAAGTAAAACCATGTTGTCAGGAGGCCGGAGTTCATATCACTCATTTCTTTCAAGCAAACATATTAAGGTGTTTGTGAATAATTTGTCGAAGAAGAAGATTTAGGAAAATTCTGTCTTTTTAATGACTGAAAAGCAAAGAGAAAAAAGTCAAATGGGCAGAGAGGGGGTGCAAAAAAAAGATTTAGAAAAAAAAGTGAGTAATTCTAAGAAAAAAATCCCATATTTTTTTGCCAATTTCCACTCTCTAAAAACTAACGATTTATTGCGGCTTCCTGTGGTTTTTCTGCATTAGCTGCAATTAGAAAAGTCACGTCCAAGGAGTATACTCTGTGAGAAAGGTCACTGAGACAGAGCATGCAGAGACCCCACAATCAGCGACAAATGGAGAGTTGGAGTTCCACAAAAAGAGAGCGTCTCTCGTTACTTGTACTACAATCTCTGGTGCACAAGCTGGGGGGTATTTCCAAGGGCATTGAATGGTCATGATATTTACCAGTACTGCTATTTATCATCAAACAGAACCATGAAAACCAAGATCATTAGGGAAATAGAAATCATCTTGAAGTCTGACTTAAAGGAATCAGGGTCATAATTAAGTAATAATGTCCAGTGTGCCTTATATACTCTGCCCCTCCATTCTTATGCTATATTAACCTGACCTCTTCATCTCATCCTGACCCATCACTCTACCTGGACCCGCTGTCCTACCCCCAAACACTCCCAGATGTCCCACCCCCAGTCAGCTCTCTGACACTGCTCCCCCCTCTGAGTATAGAGAGGCCCAAGGTGCATTACAGATCCATCCCAGCTCTCCTATTGACAGGCCATGGATTTTCTGATAAATGGACCTCCCTGGTATTGGCATCACCCGCGGGGGCATCAACGTAATGTGGCGTCTAATCAATGTGTCCATTAGCAGAACAAACCCCAGCAGCCCCCATCCTGTACATAATGTTATAGAGAGTAACACAGCTCCACACAGAGTGACACAACCACCTACTGACACAACTACCCACCCACACAACCACCCACCTGCAAACAGAGTCAAACAGACTGACACAACTTCCCACTGACACAACTACCCACCTACACACAGGGTCACATAGACTGACACAACCACCCACCAACACAACCACCCACCTTCACTCAGAGTCATACAGACTGACACAACTAACCACTGACAACAACACCCATCTACACACAGACTGACACAACTACTCACTGACAAAACAACCCCCCTACCAACAGGGTCACAGAGACTAACACTGCTCCACACAAAACTACACATCCACCCACTTGCACACAGGGTCACAGAGACTGACACAACCACCCACCGACACATCCACTCACCTACACACAGGGTCACATAGACTGACACAACCACCGACAGACTGACACAACTACTCACTGACAAAACAACCCCCTACCAACAGGGTCACAGAGACTAACACTGCTCCACACAAATCTACGCATCCACCCACTTGCACACAGGGTCACAGAGACTGACACAACCACCCACCGACACATCCACTCACCTACACTCAGAGTCATACAGACTGACCCAACTACATACTGACAAAACCACCCATCTACACACAGGGTGACACAGACTGACACAACTACTTACTGATAAAACAACACCCCTACCAACAGGGTCACAGAGACTAACACGGCTCCACACAAAATGACACAACCAGGGTCACAGAGACTGACACAACCACCCACTGGCACAACTACCTACTGACAAAAGCATCCAACTACATACAGGGTCACGTAGACTAACACAGCTCCACACAGACTGACACAATTACCCACTGATACAATCACCCATTGGGGCAATCACCCACAATTCACAGTTTCACAGAGACAATCACAGCTTGACACAATCACAAACAATCTCATAATCTTATAAACCACTCAGAGTAGCAAACTTCTTAGTTTCACACAGCTGCACACACTTACACTCAGTAACACACAGCCCTGTCACACACAGTGTCACTAAACCAGACAGTCTCTCTCACAGTTTTCACATAGCAGTACTCACTGTCTCAGAGGACCACAGATACTCATTAACATCCACTCACTATGTCGCACACCCACACTCTGTGATACTAACACTGGGCCTCAAACACAGCTGTGGGTTGTTTGTATATTACATGCACAACATGAAAGTGACCTGCATTGCACGGTTTTCCTGTCCTAAAGAGCTTGCAATCTAATATAACAGTATTTCTGTATCCTGCATCACAATGGAGTGCAATGCCCCTTCCCCCCTACCCTATCAGACTCTTTTTGGGGATTGTGCATCCATATCCCCTATATTTCTGTATCTCTGAGCTCTGGTCAATGAGACTCCTCACCTCGCCCCGAGCAATCTCCACAGCTGCCAAAGGCACAACAGACATTATGTAGAATTATTCCTGATTCTGGGGCAGAGTGACAAGAAGCCAAGACCTCTCTACACAAAAGGAAGCACAAAACTGCAGCTTAGACTCCTGACATATCTAGGATTTGTAGCCAGTTGCAGTTTATCATCAAAAAAATGGTTTCTGATTGAGTAAAAATCATTAACTTCCCTTTAAATTGTTCAGAAATTTCTAAAATCCAGACTGGAGCTTTTTATCTGGTGCCCAGGTGTTTTTGTGGCTGTGTTTAACTATTAGTGTGTCAGGAACAACAGCCAGAGGCAGAAAAATGCAGAGAATTCTTTGGGAGTAACTGACAGAGATAATGCGCTCTGTCCAGGGTGCTGAAGATGTATGTGGATGGTGGGTCTAAATAAACCTACACATTTACTAAGTGGAATTTGTGGAACGGGTCACTAATGAGCCATTATTTCAATCAGTGATTCCCAGATAGTTTTTCATGGAACCCTTGCGTGAGGGGTTGTATAAGAAATGTATTCTGGAACAGGGATAGTCAATTTATATTCTCAAATTGAAGGTAGGGTCTAAAATGTATATTTTTATCAGTATACGCTCAATTATTTTAATATTATGGATTTCATAAAAGCACAATAAGGATTGCATAGTGACAGAAACAAGAAAAAAGAAGTCCACTTATTTATTTGATGATTTACACAAGAATACGTTATAAATTGTGTCAGGCAGTGGAGATCTGAAAGAGACCGAAGTCTGGATTAGGACCTAGCTTTTCCTATTGAAAACCAGAATTCTGGATTAGGACCCAGGTTTTCCTATTGAATACCAGATATTTTGTTTAGCACCCAGGTTTCCTACAAAATACCAGAAGTCAGGATTAAGACCCAGGTTTTCCTATTGAATACCAGACGTTGGATTAGGACCCAGGATTTCCTACTGAATACCAGAAATTGGATTAGGACCCAGGATTTCCTACTGAATACCAGAAGTCTGGATTAGGACCCAGGTTTTCCTATTGAATACCAGAAGTTTGGATTAGGACCCAGGATCTCCTACTGAATACTAAAAGTCTGGAATAGGACCCAGGTTTTCCTATTGATTACCAGAAGTTTGGATTAGGACCCAGATTTTTTTGGCATAGAATGTTCCTCTATGTGGCAAGCTTTGTGCTTGGTTTAAAAGGCTCCTGGGAAGGTCTTATGTTGGACTGTGAGGCCAAGCAACAATTTATAGATGCTGGTTGTACCTTGTAACCGTTCTCTGGTATTGGATTGATTGGTTGTGTCCCATGGGGGTGGTCTCCATATTCTGCCAATACTTTTAACATCAGTTTGTATATAGTTTGTACATACAAGATTAAACTGAAATGAATGCACCTTTTAGAACATGGTGTTATATTAGGATTGAAATCATAGCCTCCAATCGTTTGTCTTCTAAAGACAAATCATTGGAAGACAAATGAAGGTAAAATGTCCTGCCTTTACGTTAAAAGGTCTGAAGTATGCAAAATAATGAAAAACAATGGAAAAATGTAATTTTATTGCTCATGTTTTGATAGAAAACATCTGGTCTTTCCATATATTTCGAGTGAGATGAAGTGTGCAGATATCAGCCAATCAAATTATTTTTTGCAGGAAATTGAACAAAGAATATGCAACTGTCAGAGCTAAAAATGGTTAGAATTGGCTTAAGCCTGTGTGAAAAGCGACTGTTACGCAAAATATTCAATTAACTTCTACAATAGCAATCATTTATTATTATTTTTTATTATTTGTAATTCAAAATAAATATATTTACTGATACAACATAAGTCAAGGGTCCTGCTTACAATCAGTATCGAATTAAACATTACTTCATGCACATCTTGCTCTAGTGTCTAGTGAGCTATTAAATTAGACTATGCTGCGAGTAACGGACTTGAGACGCAAACTCGTAAGACATTCTTGCGTACGTTGGATGTGCAGCCGTGAGCATGATTGATTAGTCAAACCGTAGTTATGGGTTTAGACGGAGCCAATGGCAAATTAGATCGTCATCATTACGTCACTGAAAAATAGAGGTTAGATTTCAAAGCCTTACTGGTTTTGCATTTACAGTGCTACGGATATAACTTTAACCCCCTTGCGGGTCCTCTCTAGTACCCGTAAGCTTTTTGGCTCCATTTGCGGGTTATAGGTCTGAATGCCAGGAAATTCATTGCAAAGTAATAGAGATTTTCAAACGTATTAGTTACGGGCTTGACAGAACAAAGGATTTGTGGCTGCGGAGTGCAATTTTCGACATCCCGTACGGTTTTTTCGCCCTTACCTCGCAAGTCGTTGGTGGGTTGCTTTACGTGGCCAATTTAATAGCCGTAAGTCTTGCGGGCTACGTTACGGGCTACGGCTTTACATGTTGAGGAAATTTAATATGGCTGTCTGAGTCCTGTACAACCACCATATAAGTGCTATAGGGCTAATACTGTGGTGCTACGTTTTTTAGTTGTTGGCTTTCCTGGTTCTACAACTAATTTTAATATTTGCATTGGTCCGGTGCTGAAGGGGTTACAGTTGCAATTATTCCAAACCTAGCAAACAAAGAAAAATTCATTTTGTAGCAAAATTCCCCAATTCCCCAACCTTTTTACTCTAATTAGTTCTATGGGGATACACCATCTTTTCGCAGGTCTCATTAAATATGGCGGCCAGGTTGGGTTCCACATGGGAGCTGTGTATGAATGGTTCTGGGATGAAAGAAACGGAGGGTCTACACTGGGGTGAGCACATTAAATCTCTGCTGTGACCCCTAAAGTTATCTATTATCTTGTAACAATATTGTACTTTTTAGGGAATAAATGAAGCGGTTTCCATGGCAACACTGTGTAATTAAGTTTAAACAGCAGCTGGTCTGGAAGAGGATAAATCTGGGAATAGCTCTCGTAGGATCCCCCTTTTCTACAGATTTTTTTTTGTTGTTGTTAGTATTTTTTATTAAACAGATAGAGAACAAATAGAAACTCTTTAGATAACGATGCAAACGAACGCACACGGCCCAACAAATTAAATCAGTTATCGCAGAAGCCGAGTATATGGAAATGCAGTAAAATTGTTGGGAATTGTATGGCGTAATGTGAGTTATAAGGATAAGTCACAGAAGCATTAGGAGTAATAGGGAGTGATTGCATGAGTGCACTGGAGAGAGGAATTGTGTAGAGTAACATTATGAGTTTTCAAGAGGAGTTGTATGGTTTAAAGGTTTACATTTATGGAGTAAGGGGATTAGTTATATGAAAGACTCTTATGGACCATTAGGATCATTTATATAGAGTGGGATATATGGTATATTAAAAGGAGCAGTTAAATGGAGCGATTTGAAGACTTATAGAGCCGGTCCAGTGGGTGAAATGAGGAATATATAGATTACTTTTAAGAGTTGTAGGAAGGGGTTATATTTAGTAATAGGAGTATATATATATAAATATATATATATAAATATATATATATATATATATATATATATATATATAATGTGTGGATATATATGTGTATATGAAGATATGACTATTTGTGTATCTATGAAGAATATATAAAACTCTGGTAGGTATAAAACTTTAGATTGCCCGGTCGCTTTTACCCTACATATTACTTCTATCAAAATATACAGTATTAAGGTTTGTAATAGAAGTATTGAATGTATAATAATACACACATAGTCACACAGTCAAACAAACTATACACAGACACACATATGTATGTATATATATATATATATATATATATATATATATATACACTCATGCACCCCTCCCTGACTCTATGCTGTATACACTTATAACAAGGTTTATTCTGTGTTATATGCCATTTCTGAAGGCCTTTGTTTGAGTTGATAGATGTTTAGTGCCCGGGGCAATGCCAGGAATACAAGCTCTATGTCTGCACGTCTCCTCACCCAGCGTCTCATTCATGTTCGGAAGATTTGTGTTGGAAATTGTACACACACAGACAGGATAATTAGCACAAAGCACACGGCTGCACTGCGGGTTTGGCTTCCTTCTCAGTTGATTTGTAAAATGTTCCATTTGCATCATAATTATTAAAGATTTCTAGGAGCAATGGGTGGGATGGGTCATATATACTAAATAGTGTCAGTATTCAATAGTAGCAAGTTGGACTGGGGACACAGAAAAGGTTATTAAAGTCATTGGATAACAAATTGTCACCAAACTTTGTGACTTATTTTAAAATCATCATTAGTAAACATGGATTCCAAACATTATGGATATGGAATGCTATGGTTTCCACCTATCACAGGTACTGAAAGCCACAAAAATATATGAGAAAAAAATAAAGCTCAGAGAAACTTGTCAGATCTATGTTTCCATCAAGAGCTGGTACTGCCACAACCGAGGCCTAAAACTCCCATCATCCTGATCTGGGATGCATACCATTCAGGACAGACATGGGCATCCATTGGCACATCTACCATCACAACCTCGTATTTCCATCCTCTACATTCACCCACTATTCAATCCATAAATGTCTGCAATCCATACTTGGCATTGCCATGGTCCACTCCCACCCGCATCATAACCACAAACAAAACCTGGTACTGCAATCCTCTACATTTGCCTACAATCCAGACTGGGCACTGGTATGGATTCCTCCCACCCACATCATAACCATCAACAAGACCTGGCACTGCCATCCTCTGCATTCACCCACAATTCAGACTTGACACTTGACACAACTGTCCAGTTGTCTCATACCACAAGCAGCAAGACCAACTGACCAACTATCCACATTCTCCTTGAAAACCCATCTTTTTAGAGAAGCCACCAACTTGTTCCCTAATGTCAGCTATTCAAACAAAATAGATCCTGCTGCTGACCAGACCTCCACCAAGAATTTTCATCCCATTTTGTTTTTAGTACCCATAGTACCAATGTAGACTGCAAGCCCTTGGGAGTGCATGGCCCTCAACAAATGTTCCATGTTTGTCTTTATATTCACTGTATTCCCTGTACCTAGAGCTGTGGAATATGTCTACACTTATACATATTTAGAGGAATTATTATAATTTTCCTAGAAATATTGGACAATATTTGGGGTTGATTCACTAAGCCTTCTTTATCACATACTGTATAAACCAAAATATTATAAAATAGACTTGCTCATACCCTCTAGACCAGTGGTGGAAACAGGCGGACCTCAGGCAGCTTGTTCTCTATAATGGACAAGCTTGCCCATCTTCAACAATAAACGTTCCATTATATCTCTCTATAAATAGCAAGTAATGCCCAGATGTTCTCCTAAATACTTCTCCTAATAATCTATTGCTCTATTATCAATGAATTCCTTTCCTAATTTTGCTTTTTGTAAATTAAAAAGGAATAAAGCTCTGTGAGGCTTCTTAAGGGGCAGCATGTAAGGCCCTTCAAGTGCAATTGGTTGCCTGTCACTTCTCTAGGACATAGTTCTGTATATTCTATAGAACGTGGATCTTTACATTCTAGATATTCCATAGGACATGGTTCTATATATTCTATATATTCTCTTGGACATGATTCTATATTTTCTAAATATTCTGTTTATTCACTAGGATATGGTTCTATATATTCTATAGGACATGGATCTATATATTCTATAGGACATGGTTCTATATAGTCTATATATGTTCTAGGACATTATTCTATATATTCTATATATTCCCTAGAACATGAATCTATATATTCTATATTTTCTCAAGGACATGATTATTTATATTCTAAGTATTCTTTAGGACACAGATCTATATATTCTATATATTCTTTAAGACACGCATCTATATACTCTGTTTATTGAATGCTCCCAGACTCCTCATACTCTGGGTTTAATGAGTGCTGACTTTTAACTAAATAATTGCCTCTTCTCTGCCTGCGCTCCCCATCACATCAGAGCTCACTCTCTTTGATTGTTACCCCCGAGGCTGCCTGTAAATTATTACCTCTTAATAACTCTGACACAGAACTTGTTTACTGACAGGTAAAATTAACTAGAGTGCGAGCTCGCCCCGGAGGAAAGGGACCAGGAACTCAGCACTTTATGGAGGCTCAGAAACATTACACTGGGCTCGGGTGGAAATGAGACTCCATGATACAGCCATTGGCACCAAATAGTGGTTGGCAAGGACTGATTGTAATGGATGCAGTGCCAGGTCTTATTGGTGGTTATGATGTGGATGGAAGTAGACAATGGCAGTGTCAAGTCTCGATTGTGGACCCTTACGGTTTGGATTGTGTGTGAATGTAGAGGATGGCAGTGCCAGGTCTTGTTGGTGGTTATGATGAGGGTGGGAGGAGTCCATGGCAATGTCCATTCTGGATTGTCGGTTTATGTACAGGATGAGAGTACCTGATCTTGTTGGTGGTTACAAAGCAAATGGGAGTAGACAATGACAGTGTCAAGTCTGGATTGTGGCTGATTGTAGAGGATGGCGGTGCCAGGTCTTAGTGGTAGTTACGATGTGGATAGGAGAAGACCATGACAGTGTCAACTCTGAATTGTCGACCTTTAAGGTTTGAATTGTGGGTGAATGTAGAGGATGTAAATTAATAAAATGGAAAATGGAAACATTTTATTTTTAGTATATCTTCTGACACCCTTTCCACCACTGATGGTGGTTATTGTGGGTAAGATTATAGATTGTTTATTGGGTTTCTTATTTGGGAGAATATGAGACAAAATACTTTTCTTGCTATCTTATCAGTAGGGTCACTAGCCAAATTTGGGGTATCATTCTAGGCTGACCCTTCCAGATAGGAGGTATTCTTTGAGTTTACAGGGTTCTACTTCTCTTACCTTTGGCGTGGAGGTCTTTACCATACTTAGTTTTAATATACTCTCCCTCCAGATTTCTATAATTGACTTCCACATTGACCTACCTGATGTTATTATGCCATTAAGATGTTTTCCCATTTTGTTGTATTGTTTAACTACCATCACATATATAGTTGTGGTAATAAGTTACTGGCTTGCGCATGCGCAGGGCAGCATGACTTTGCTGCAAAGAGCACCAAAGGCGCTCCTTGCAGGCCTCGCAATTGTGGCCTTTCAGGTCCCTCTAAGGGTCATCTGGCCCGTCAGAGTTGTTATTTGCCCACACACAGCTCAGGGGGAGAACCAGGGATTCTCGATGCAGCACTCGCGATGAGCGCAAGCCCCGCACCACTTTGCTGCAATTGTGGCCTTTAAGGGTCCCTCTAAGGGTCATCTGGCACATCAGAGTTGTTCTTTGCCCGAGCACACTCCACAGCTGGAGGATGGAAACAGATTGAAGGCGCTCAGGGCGATGCCCGCAAAAAGCGCTGAAAGACATAGGACTTTATCGCTGATTGCGAGGCACGCAAGACTTTAACGGCGATATTTTGCCAAGCATGTAACTCGGAAGCCGTCAAAAGACCACAAAAAAACGCCAAATAATTTAAAAATGACATGAAAAAAATCACACACAGCTCAGGGGTTGAGGTTGCAAGCTAATTTAAAGCTTAATTGCCGTGAGGAAAAAAACGGCGGCCCTTACAAATAGAAATGCTTTCAAAAAGGATAAAAATGAGGTCGAAGCATGTAACACTTAAGCGAACAACGCCAGGCATGCAGCACTTTGAAAATAAAAGCAACAGCGCTCACGCGAGGCATGCAAGACTAAAAAAGGATAGATAGGCACTGAACTGGAGACTTGAAAACTTTATATGGGACAGAGAGGAGAAAGACACAGGGGAGAGAGAGGGGGGAGAGAGTGGAAAGAGACACAGGGTTGAGAGAGGAGGGAAAAGAGAAACAGGGGAGGGAAATAAGGGGGGTGGGAAACAGAGATGGGAGATCACATGGAAGGCAAAGGGGGGAAACAGACACAGGGGTCAGAGATTGGGGAGAGGATGGCAATGACCACCGAAGGCGCTCATTGTGGACCTTGCGATGAGAACCAAAATAGTGCTAAGCGTGAGGCACAAAAGTGGTAGGATGGACAATATCTGCAGGGCTCATGATGAGCACCAAAAGGGCTCATCGCGAGGCCCGTAAAGTAGAGGGGAGGAGAGGCTCGCAATGAGCGCCAAAGGTGCTCAGCGCGGGGCTCGCGATGAGCAGCAAAGGTGTTCATTGCAATACATGAAAGTGGTGGGTTTGCCAAGGCCTGCAATGAGTGGTGAAGCTGCTCATTGTGAGGCTCACGAAGACCGCCAAAGGAGATCATTGCAAGGCCTGCAAGTTAGAGGGAGGAGAGCCTTACATCATGTGACAATCAGCAATGCCAGCCATCACATTTTATTGCTGTCAAGTCGCCGGGCAAGTCGCTAGTTCAATATAATTACTTCCAGGTCCATTTCTTCTGCTGCTGCTTCTGTTATCAAATTATCAAATTATTGGTGCCAGTGCCATGATTTGATTGTGCCATCTTCACAGTGAACATGGAGTGAGTTGAGTGTTTCTTGTTCTTAATATAAACCCATTACCAGATATCTCTACCTGTAGATGACTGGATGGGGGGGCTTCACATGCAAGAGCCGAAGAGTGGACAGGTGGAAAGGTGCAATGGGGCTCTTTAAGCCAGATATTTCTTTTAGCCATTACAACGCTGCATTAGTTTCCCCTCCACCCTCCTCTCACCTCATCCTGGTCTCTTTCTCACAGCCCTAATAGACTGTAACAGGAGACGAGTTAATATGCAGATAAGATCGGCACTGATACTGGGATCGATCAGCTCAGCTCGTTCATCAGTCACTGACACAAAGTACTGGGCAGCCCAGATTGGAAATGGAATCATTCCAGCCTGCTGCAACCATCAAACATAGAGCATCACTGAGTATGACCTCTGAAATCTATCCAGCATTTTATTCCTGGGTTATAGGATACTGCTCTTATATTATTTAATTTACATCTACCAAGGGGTACAACTATTCATTCTGTAGATTGTGATATCCATAACATTTTTAAATATGTAATTTGCATTAATCATATAAATAGAAGGCAGAATTTGCCTGTATTTCTATGGAAAAGTGCCCTTTTATACCAGCTGCATATGGGTTGAACTGGCAGGGGACACTAAATATACCGAGCTACCTCAAAGAAAGAAGATTTACAAGGTCTCCAGCAGGACACTCATATTAACCACAGCCTAATTACTAAGGGAAATAAATGGAACAGAATTAATTATAGAGCAACCGCGTCTCACTGCAATGATGCTGAGGGCCACATACCCAAGGTAAAGTGGACAGAAGATAAGACGCAATAGGCCTATCTAGGCTGCTCTTTCTATTTATAAATAAAGCCTTATACTTATCCAAGCCAGTGGTGCTGCAGGTGCAAAGCTCCAGGTCCCACAACAGGATCGGAGCCCTCTGTTACTGAGAGTAAATGAGGGATCTTAATTTATTAAATGAGGATAGCAGATAATTACTTTATAGAAAGTTGAACTCATTACTACAGGGATCATCTGTTTATCTACATATATTTTTGGCTTTTTTATTGACCCCAAGGGGTGGATATAGAAGTTGCAAGGGGTGCTCCAAATTATTTTGCTCGGGGCCTTCCATTCCCTAGCTCCACTGATCCCAGTCATGCTTCAGTTCCAGACACCTTGATTTTACAGCTGTTCCTCTTATCTACAACCTGCTACATTGTATCATGATTGTGTCTCACCCAGCCCTGCTCCTCTACTGATTATATCTCCCCCCAGCCCAGCTTCTCTACTGATTGTATCTCCCCCAGCCCTGCTCTTCTACTGATATTGTCTCCCCCAGCCCTGCTCCTCTACTGATTGTATCCTCCCCAACCCTGCTCCTCTACTGATTGTGTATCTCCCCAGCCCTGCTCCTCTACTGATATTGTCTCCCCCCAGCTCTGCTCCTCTACTGATTGTGTCTCCCCCCAGCCCTGCTTCTCTACTGATTGTGTCTCCCCCCAACCCTGTTTCTCTACTGATTGTGTCTCCCCCAGCCATGCTCCTCTACTGATTGTGTATCTCCCCAGCCATACTCCTCTACTGATTGTATCTCCCCCAGCCCTGCTCCTCTACTGATATTGTCTCCCCCCAGCCCTGCTCCTCTACTGATTGTATCCTCCCCAACCCTGCTCCTCTACTGATTGTATCCTCCCCAACCCTGCTCCTCTACTGATTGTGTATCTCCCCAGCCCTGCTCCTCTACTGATATTGTCTCCCCCCAGCTCTGCTCCTCTACTGATTGTGTCTCCCCCCAGCCCTGCTTCTCTACTGATTGTGTCTCCCCCCAACCCTGTTTCTCTACTGATTGTGTCTCCGCCAGCCATGCTCCTCTACTGATTGTGTATCTCCCCAGCCCTACTCCTCTACTGATTGTATCTCCCCCAGCCCTGCTCCTCTACTGATATTGTCTCCCCCAGCCCTGCTCCTCTACTGATTGTATCCTCCCCAACCCTGCTCCTCTACTGATTGTGTATCTCCCCAGCCCTGCTCCTCTACTGATATTGTCTCCCCCCATCCCTGCTCCTCTACTGATTGTGTTTCCCCCCAGCCCTGCTCCTCTGCTGATTGTGTCTCCCCCCAGCCCTGCTCCTCTACTGATTGTGTATCTCCCCAGCCCTGCTCCTCTACTGATATTGTCTCCCCCAGCCCTGCTCCTCTACTGATTGTGTATCTCCCCAGCCCTGCTCCTCTACTGATATTGTCTCCCCCCATCCCTGCTCCTCTACTGATTGTGTTTCCGCCCAGCCCTGCTCCTCTGCTGATTGTGTCTCCCCCCAGCCCTGCTCCTCTGCTGATTGTGACTACCCCCAGCCCTGCTCCTCTACTGATTGTGTCTCCCCCCAGCCCTGCTCCTCTGCTGATTGTTACTCCCCCCAGCCCTGCTCCTCTACTGATTGTGTCTCTCCCATCACTTCTCCTCTACTGATTGTGTCTCCCCCACCCTGCTCCTCCACTGATTGTGTCTTCCCCCTATGCTGTTCCTCTACTGATTGTGTCTCTCCCCCAGCCCTGCTCCTGTACTGATTGTGTCTCCCCCAGCCCTGCTCCTCTGCTGATTGTGTCTCCCCCCCAGCCCTGCTCCTCTACTGATTGTGTCTCCCCCCATCCCTGCTCCTCTACTGATTGTGTTTCCCCCCAGCCTTGCTCCTCTGCTGATTGTGTCTCCCCCCAGCCCTGCTCCTCTACTGATTGTGTATCTCCCCAGCCCTGCTCCTCTACTGATATTGTCTCCCCCCATCCCTGCTCCTCTACTGATTGTGTTTCCCCCCAGCCCTGCTCCTCTGCTGATTGTGTCTCCCCCCAGCCCTGCTCCTCTGCTGATTGTGACTACCCCCAGCCCTGCTCCTCTACTGATTGTGTCTCCCCCCAGCCCTGCTTCTCTGCTGATTGTTACTGCCCCCAGCCCTGCTCTTCTACTGATTGTGTCTCTCCCATCACTTCTCCTCTAATGATTGTGTCTCCCCCACCCTGCTCCTCCACTGATTGTGTCTTCCCCCTATGCTGTTCCTCTTCTGATTGTGTCTCTCCCCCAGCCCTGCTCCTGTACTGATTGTGTCTCCCCCAGCCCTGCTCCTCTGCTGATTGTGTCTCCCCCCCAGCCCTGCTCCTCTACTGATTGTGTCTCCCCCCAGCCCTGCTCCTCTGGTGAATGTGTCTCCCCCCAGACCTGCTCCTCTCCTGATTGTGTCTCCCCCCCACCCCTCCTCCTCTACTTATTGTGTCTCCCCCCATCCCTACTCCTCTGCTGATTGTGTCACCCCCCAGCCCTGCTCCTCTGCTGAATGTGTCTCCCCCCAGCCCTGCTCCTCTCCTGATTGTGCCTCCCCCCAGCCTGCTCCTCTACTGATTGTGTCTCCCCCCCAACCTTGCTCCTCTACTGATTGTGTTTCCCCCCAGCCCTGCTCCTCTACTGATTGTGTCTCCCCCAGCCCTGCTCCTCTGCTGAATGTGTCTCCCACCAGCCCTGCTCCTTTCCTGATTGTGTCTCTCCCCAGCCCTGCTCCTCTACTGATTGTGTCTCCCCCCCCCAGCCCTGCTCCTCTTCTAATTGTGTCTCCCCCAGCCCTGCTCCTCTGCTGATTGGGTCTCCCCCCCCCCAGTCCAGCTCCTCTACTGATTGTGTCTCCCCCCAGCCCTGCTCCTCTACTGATTGTGTCTCCCCCAGCCCTGCTCCTCTGCTGAATGTGTCTCCCCCCCAGCCCTGCTCCTCTACTGATTGTGTCTCCCCCAGCCCTGCTCCTCTACTGATATTGCCTCCCCCAGCCCTGCTCCTCTACTGATTGTATCCTCCCCAACGCTGCTCCTCTACTGATTGTGTATCTCCCCAGCCCTGCTCCTCTACTGATATTGTCTCCCCCCCAGCTCTGCTCCTCTACTGATTGTGTCTCCCCCCAGCCCTGCTTCTCTACTGATTGTGTCTCCCCCCAGCCATGCTTATCTACTGATTGTGTCTCCCACAGCCATGCTCCTCTACTGATTGTTTATCTCCCCAGCCCTACTCCTCTGCTGATTGTATCTCCCCCAGCCCTGCTCCTCTACTGATATTGTCTCCCCCAGCCCTGCTCCTCTACTGGTTGTATCCTCCCCAACCCTGCTCCTCTACTGATTGTGTATCTCCCCAGCCCTGCTCCTCTACTGATATTGTCTCCCCCAGCCCTGCTCCTCTGCTGATTGTGTCTCCCCCCAGCCCTGCTCCTCTACTGATTGTGTCTCCCTCCAGCCCTGCTCCTCTACTGATTGTGTCTCTCCCATCACTTCTCCTCTACTGATTGTGTCTCCCCCACCCTGCTCCTCCACTGATTGTGTCTTCCCCCTATGCTGTTCCTCTACTGATTGTGTCTCTCCCCCAGCCCTGCTCCTGTACTGATTGTGTCTCCCCCAGCCCGGCTCCTCTGCTGATTGTGTCTCCCCCATCACTTCTCCTCTACTGATTGTGTCTCCCCCACAGCCATGCTCCTCTACTGATTGTGTCTCCCCCCAGCCCTGCTCCTCTGCTGATTGTGTCTCCCCCCAGACCTGCTCCTCTCCTGATTGTGTCTCCCCCCAACCCTGCTCCTCTACTGATTGTGTCTCCCCCCAGCCCTGCTCCTCTGCTGATTGTGTCTCCCCCCAGCCCTGCTCCTCTGCTGAATGTGTCTCCCCCCAGTCCTGCTCCTCTCCTGATTGTGTCTCCCCCCAGCCCTGCTCCTCTACTGATTGTGTCTCCCCCCCAACCTTGCTCCTCTACTGATTGTGTCTCCCCCCAGCCCTGCTCCTCTACTGATTGTGTCTCTCCCAGCCCTGCTCCTCTGCTGAATGTGTCTCCCACCAGCCCTGCTCCTTTCCTGATTGTGTCTCCTCCCAGCCCTGCTCCTCTACTGATTGTGTCTCCCCCCCAGCCCTGCTCCTCTTCTAATTGTGTCTCCCCCAGCCCTGCTCCTCTGCTGATTGTGTCTCCCCCCAGTCCTGCTCCTCTACTAATTGTGTCTCCCCCCAGCCTTGCTCCTCTGCTGATTGTGTCTCCCCCAGCCCTGCTCCTCTCCTGATTGTGTCTCCCCCCAGCCCTGCTCCTCTACTGATTGTGTCTCCCCCAGCCCTGCTCCTCTACTGATTTTGTCTCCCCCAGCCCTGCTCATCTACTGATTGTGTCTCCCCCCAGCCCTGCTCCTCTGCTGAATGTGTCTCCCCCCCAGTCCTGCTCCTCTACTGATTGTGTCTCCCCCCAGCCCTGCTCCTCTACTGATTGTGTCTCCCCCCAGCCCTGCTCCTCTACTGATTGTGTCTCCCCCAACCTTGCTCCTCTACTGATTGTGTCTCCCCCCAGCCCTGCTCCTCTACTGATTGTGTCTCCCCCCAGCCCTGCTCCTCTACTGATTGTGTCTCCCCCAACCTTGCTCCTCTACTGATTGTGTCTCCCCCACCCTGCTCCTCCACTGATTGTGTCTCCCCCAGCCCTGCTCCTCTACTGATTGTGTCTCCCCCCCAGCCCTGCTCCTCTACTGATTGTGTCTCCCCCCAGCCCTGCTCCTCTGCTGAATGTGTCTCCCTCCAGACCTGCTCCTCTGCTGATTGTGACTACCCCCAGCCCTGCTCCTCTCCTGATTGTGACTACCCCCAGCCCTGCTCCTCTCCTGATTGTGTCTCACCCCAGCCCTGCTCCTCTGCTGATTGTGTCTCCCCCACCCTGCTCCTCCGCTGATTGTGTCTCCCCCAGCCCTGCTCCTCTACTGATTGTGTCTCCCCCAGCCCTGCTCCTCTACTGATTGTGTCTCCCCCAGCCCTACTCCTCTGCTGAATGTGTCTCCCCCCCAGACCTGCTCCTCTCCTGATTGTGTCTCCCCCCCAACCCTGCTCCTCTACTGATTGTGTCTCCCCCCAGCCCTGCTCCTCTACTGATTGTGTCTCCCCCCAGCCCTGCTCCTCTACTGATTGTGTCTCCCCCAGCCCTACTCCTCTGCTGAATGTGTCTCCCCCCCAGACCTGCTCCTCTCCTGATTGTGTCTCCCCCCAACCCTGCTCCTCCACTGATATTGTCTCCCCCCGGCCCTGCTCCTCTACTGTTTGTGTCTCCCCACACACTGTTCCTCAGCAGATTGTTAAATGAACAGAATTTTCACTCCAGTTATTTTAACCAGAGGCTGTTCCTGACCCATAAACTGAACCTGCATTTGTCACAGACTGAAATAGATTCCTGGGCTCTGCTAACAGACGCCTGTCATTCCTCACACATCGTGGCATCTGCCGGTGGCACTTGGTGCTCAATCGGCCTTGAACCTGCGAATAAATATGTCTGTTGGAAGAGTCATTACTGTGTAACTGAGCAGTGAGTAGAAGAGCAACTGATCTGTGTATAACACCCAATGTGCTGTGTATAAAACATAATGCTCAGTGTATAAAACATAATGCTCTGGGTATAATTATTATATATTTATCAGTCTCCCATGAGTACAGGGGACACAGTGACACACAGGGCCCAGCTGTTCTGAGAGCATACAATATAAGCAGGTTAAGGGTATTTGAGAAAAATGGGTGGTTTGGTGACACAACAGAATCCATGACATTTTCTTGTTGAATTAATTGACATTAAAGGGATATGGACGGTTTCTGGATTTTCCAACTTATACAATAGCCCTGTGGGCAGCAGATGAGAAACAACTGGTGAGATGTATGAGCCTGGCAGATGTATTTAAGATGGAAATGGGAGAGTCTAGTGAAGGGAAGGTCGGCTAGGAGTGAGTTGCAGTAGTTGACACAGTTAATAATAAAGTAGAGTGAATTAAGGTTTTAATTGCTTCTTGGAGATGTTTTGAAGGTTTCAGGGGGGGGGGGATGTGACCAGTGCAGGAGAGAGCTCAGTCCAGGGGTGTAGTCATCTGCTGGACATGTGTTGGGGGGCTCATTCTTTGACATGTGTATTCTTCAGCAGTGGGTGGTCATTCAAGTGAAAATTTTACCCCATAAACAAAGTATTTTATTTTTGCACTCAGTTTTAAGAGTATCTCATGGGTCCAGTGGTGAAGCTGCTGCTGTTGCATCAGGTACAAAGCACTGGGGCCCACAGTAAGGCAGGACCCTCTGCTACCAGTAGTAAATTATGAACCTTTATGTTATAGGTGAGGATGAGAGAAAGGTGATCTGACTATCTACATACCTTGACCTCAAGGAGTGAAAAGAGAAAGAGAAGTTGTTAGGGTGGAGGGCAAATTATTTTGCACTTGGGTCCTTGCTTTACTAGCCCCAACCTTGTATGGGTCACTGACTTGAAAGTGGGGGACCAATCATAGAGTCTAAAGCATCAGCTCCTAGTGACCTTAGTCAAATGATTATGTCACCCTGAGCCAAAAAACATGGGGTGTGTGGGTCATGTACAGCGCTACTGCTACTGCCAGACACAATGAGCCTGATTCAATTAAGCTTTCGCAAGTTACTGAGTCCGTAAGTGAGGTCGCAAATTAATTTGCTATTCAATTGGCACCTTTTTGCGGGCTCCAAATGGGTTGCGAGTTACGGCCTTGAAAACTTTGCGATGGTTAAACCCGTAACTTACAGCCTCCTGAAGTCTTTGATCTTTCACTTTCGCAAGAGTTACGATGGCTAAAATCACAAATCACTATTCAATGGCTAAATTTCCCCAAGCCCGCAAATGTTTTCACGCCCGTAAATGGCAAAAGAAGGAGAAAATCCTACGAGTGCTAGAGAGGACCCGCAAGGGGGTTAAACACCTATACGAAGAACTGTAAATGCAAATAAAAAAATCAATACTGCACTGTAAATAATGGGGAAAGCGATAATAGACATTAGAAGTAATTGCACAACAGTCTCAAGCTCGCAAATCGACAGTATATAAGATTTATTTTTATGTTTCATTTCAGGGTTAAATAGATCTCAGGTATCAATGAGTTAATACATATCAGGCCACCCATATGGACTAGAACAGTATTGGCATTCATTTTTATAATTCTTTATTTTGAGGGTTTTCGAGTCTGATCGCATATCGGACCCCCGAACCTTGACATGTAACCTCCATGTCTTACTGCCATGATAATGACGGTCACATTTTCTATTTGCTGATTCGAAATGGGAGGTTACGGGCTTACTGAATAGATCATGTTCCCGCCCTGAACTGCTACAAACCAGTGTATGGTTTATAGAGTCAGCTTTGGGCCAGTAACTTGCGGGCTTGAGCAATTGAATAGGTCCGGCTTTGGAGACAAACGGAAACCAGCAACACACCCGCAGACATACGGACTACAACTATCGAGCTGTGGGCTTGCAAATGAATCAGGCCCAATGTACCTAATAATACCCTAACATTACATCTACATTTATGCTCTCAATTTTAGATGAAAGAGAGGGGGATATATCCACATTTACTAAACTAGTAATAGGAATCTGTCACATATTAGCATAAATAAGACATTTGTGGCATCTCATAACACCTATTGTTGTAGCCCCCAAACATGATTCAGTCCCCTTAAAGCAACACAGACACATTCTATCCCACATATAATCCCCGCTCTGATATAAATAACACGACCTCATTCATTGACTCCAAGTCCTCGCATTTCCATCCGAGCGCCGCTCATCAAACCACCACAATTTGTGATTAACAAACCGCAGATAAGTCCCTTCATTTATATTTAATTCAAGTGACATCACCCAACACGGAGGAGCTGTGTGTCCACCACAAATTATTTATACCACTGGGATTTCTCTTTTTCTTAATCATTTCCTGTACAAATGTATTTACAGAGGCAAAGAATAAAAAGAGCGAAAGCTGTGAGTGTGGTCAGCGGAGCGTAAGGAACGCCATGGACATCAGTAACACCGCCACTAGTAATGCGAGTGACAGGAGAGGGTTAAAGGGTCTCTAAAGGCTGACATGTAATTACACTATTTTAAGGAAAAACTATTTTTAGTGAGATAAAAATTACAATTAAATACACAGGTTGTTTTTTGTATGTTGTCCGGGCCATATTGACCCTTCCCGTATCTCAGAGTTTGTGCTTCTTGTGAAGTAGGAGGAGGCGGACATTCGCTCATTGCTACTTTGAGAATGTGGCTTGCATTTTTATTGTACATACAAATAAACATGCTTGCCTGCCCTTCAAGCAGGAAGATGCCTTACTGCTCCTTCAAGCAGGACGAAGCCAAGGCAGCACCCAATTCCATGTCATAGATGCAATAATTTAAGTTTGCTTTATTTTTTATATATTTTAAAAACACTTTGCCCATTGTTAGTGCTAGCTCTTTAATCCAGAGCACTTAAAAAAGTCTACAGTGTCCCTATAAAATGCATACTGTAAGGGGCTCTACATGCTAATGTGCGGCTCAGGATGTTAATATGCAGCTCAGTATGTTACTATACGGCTCAGCATGCTAATATGCGGCTCAGCATGCTAATGTGCGGCTCAGTATGTTAATATGTGGCTCAGTATGCTACAATGTGGCTCGGTATGTTAATATGCGGCTCAGTATGTTAATGTGCGGCTCAGCATGCTAATGTGCGGCTCAGTATGTTAATATGCGGCTCAGCATGCTAATGTGCGGCTCGGTATGTTAATATGTGGCTCAGTATGCTACTATGTGTCTCGGTATGTTAATTTGCATCTCAGTATGTTAATGTGCTGCTCAGTATGTTAATATGAGGTACAGTATGTTAATATGTGGCTCAGTATGTTACTATGTGGCTCAGCATGCTAATGTGCGGCTCGGTATGTTAATATGTGGCTCAGTATGGTATTATGCGGCTCAGCATGTTAATGTGCCGCTCAGTATGTTAATATGAGGCTCAGTATGTTAATATGAGGTACAGTATGTTAATATGCGGCTCAGTATGTTAATGTGCCGCTCAGCATGCTAATAAGTGGCTCAGTATGTTAATGTGCCGCTCAGAATGCTAATGAGCAGCTCACTATGTTAATATGCAGCTCAGTTTGCTAATGTGTGACTCAATATGTTAATATGTTACTCAGTATGTAAATATGCGGCTCAGTATGCTAATATGTGGCTCAGCATGCTAATGTGCAGCTCAGTGTGCTAATGTGCAGCTCAGTATGTTAATATGCAGCTCAGTATGTTAACCGTGTGACTCATTATGCTAATATGCAGCTCAGTGTGCTAATGTGTGGCTCAGTATGCTAATATGCAGCTCAGTATGCTAACGTGCAGCTCATTATGGTAATATCTGGCTCAGTATGCTAATGTGCAGCTCAGTATGTTAATATGTGGCTCTGTATGCTAAAGTGCAGCTCAGAGTGCTAATATGTTGCTCAGCATGCTAATGCCCAGCTCAGTATGCTAACATATGTCTCAGTATGTTAATATGCATCGCAGTATACTAATGTGCAGCTCAGTATGCTAATACGTGGCTCAGAGTGCTTGATAAGGGTACAAGAGAAGTCTAACTGCCAGAACTTTATTTTGGCGACTTAAAAGATAGGAAAGCAAACTCCAATCCTAATTTGCACATCAACACGGCTAATTAATATGCATGAGTTGCTCATTTAAATATAAATGCAGCAGCAACAACCATGAAGCTTACCAGGACTGATTCACTTTAGTAAAAAATGGATAACACAACATAAACACAGTTTTCATGCTCTTTAAGAATAACCTAAAAATTGGGGTGACAGAGTCCCTTTAATAATAGAATGTGGCAAACTGAAAGGGTTAATGATATAGAATGTTCACACCCCCATGTGTCACTTTGCATAGAGTTTCAGATGCAAAAACTGCCTCTAGTTAAATGACGGGTTTATGAAAACATTTGTAAATATCCAGGTGGGTAAATCCCAGGGTGGGACGGCAATAAAACCCAGTTTGTATCAGATAGGAATTGTTGGGAATGATCCCGCGTCCCGGACATGAGCCGCGCCAGGCGCGCGCCACACTCCTCCATTGCGTTTTATATCTCTCATCAGCAGGTAGCAATTATTGTGTGCAGTGTAATTCCTGGCTGAATTGGCTGCCGAATGTGTAACATCTGCTTCTAGTCCCCAGCCCTGGCTGGAAGACGCCAGATTTACCGCCCTCTAAGAGGGTAATCAGAATGGCGGCTAATTGGCTTCCCGCGTCTCGCTTTGTCGCTTTGTTTTTGGTGTTTATCTCCCAATGCTCGTAAAAAATGCTAAAAAGTTCATGTTACTGAAAATAGATTAAGGTGCACTAGGAAAGCTGTGAGGTCTCAGGATCCCAGCATGAAGAACTAGACTTAGAGCATGCCTTTCACAAGTATATATATATTTATTTGTATATTTCTGTATATATCGCTATACCTATGCCACTGTACTACTTTGTTCTATCTATCTATTGATCATCTATATATATATATATATATATATATATATATATATATATATATATATATACATATCTAACTATCTATCTATCTATATATATTCTATCTATATATTTATCATATATTTATCATCTATTGATCATATATCTATCTATCTATCATAACAGATCATTTATCTATCTATCTATCTATCTATCTATCTATCTATCTATCTATATTTGTCTGTTTGTCCGGATAGATAGATAGATAGATAGATAGATAGATAGAACAAAGTAGTATAGTGGCATACCCTGCCGTGAGGATCAAAAGGGAGATCCCTGGACCAAGGAGCTACAATCTAAACCTGTGTAATAAAGTAGTACAGTGAGATACCCTGCTGTGAGGACCTAATGGGAGACCCTGGACCAAGCAGCTTACAATCTAGTGGTATAATGGAAGATATGAACAGATCCCTTGTGCCCCAGTCCCACTGAGCAGCTTCTCTGGCAGTCTTATATTGCACCAGCTGCTGTCTCAAGTTCATGTTCATGTGCTGCATGCTGGCAGAGAGGGCAGTGCCGCCTCATGGCCACATGTCATTTTGTGTCCAGTACTATTAATAATGTTGATTTTTTTTGATGATTTATTGTTGGCTGTTAATAGGAGCTGAATAATTGATTAATTATTAATAATTAATCTTTTATTCTCATTTCCATTTTGTTAACTATTTATATACCTGCCATTAATAAGAACAGAATATAAATATTACAGACATTTGTTGTTATGTTGTGTCTGCTCAAAAACGATTGTGAGTTGTAGAAAAGAAGCTGTGTGCCACTTTAGTGCAGCATCAGTACCTTCTTAGAAGTATGAGCATCAGGATCCATCAGTCACCTGGAGCAGGGATGTCCAGCTCCAGTTCTCAGATCTAGTCTATTTGGACTCTGCATCCTGTCAGAACACTGGGGTGTGTGGCTGCTCCATGGCACCACCTGGTGGTGCAAAAAATGTACTGCAGGCCAAGAACTATTCCATCCTTTGGTGTGGCGCATCTCAAACGGCACTTAGTTGACAGCAAGGCCATTGATATGTTCGGCGCAGGCACCCGGCCCCCCAGTGCATCGGGTGCACCTTTCATAGCTCAAGGTCTCTTCTGACGGCGCCCCTTATGAGCCAGATCAGAGGATGGAATATTTATTAGCCTGCAGTAAATTCTTTACACCACCAGGTGGTGCTGTGGCGCAGGCGCACACACCAGTGTTCTGACGGGATGCAATGTCAAAATAGAAATGGACCCAGTTCTCGAGGGCCAGGTCAGATTTGGAGAGACTGCAAAGTCATTAATTAACCCACCTGTAATTAAATCTGATATCCTGAAAATCTGGTACAATGACAACACATTGGAAACAAAATTGGACATTCCTGGACTAGAGGGACCAATCCCCCCCTCCCGCATTAGATCTTAAAATTTACTTGGTGTAACAATGTGATTCTGACATTGCTGCTAACCTGCATTGCACAAGAATTAAATGGATTGCAGAGCCTGATTTTAATGATTTAAAACATGTAAGGTCATCATGTATGTTTAAATCTTCTCCATAACTAGATCAGAGCGCTCATTACTCCTGTACAGGCCCAGATTAGCTGCGCACAACTGCAATCAGTTTATTAGACTGATTCAGGGTGGTGCTGTAACACACTAGACTTTAGATCACTCATTTTTAATGCAAATCATGCTCCTTCCTATAAAGGTCTGAGAGCAAACCCCAGAGATCAGAGTCTAGATTTAATTATCTTTTTTCTGGAGTTATTGACTCCGGGACCCTCTCTGAATTTAAATAACAAAATTCATAAAAATTATATGTTGTAACTTGCTGAGAATCCCCAAATCTGCGGAGTCTTGTGCTGTTTAGGGCAGAGATTTATTACAGGACTGAATCCCATAGACGCTCCGAGCAAACACTAAGCACGGGAGCGGCCTCCGGGGGCCCAGCCTTGTTCAAACGGATGCACTTCACTGAGCAACTAATCTGCAGCCGGGGATTGTGGGTAGTGATATGCAAATGAGCACTAATTTCCCTTTGGTTACAAGACTTGGCGTGTTACTTGTACACAATGTGCAGCAAAGCGAGACACTCACAGGTGTAAACATGATGCAAGGACACAATCCAATTCCTTACTGTGTTTGGCTTTACCATCTCCGCTGGAAGGCTGCACCACTGTATAGTAGTACATTAACCCTAAATCTTCCACATTTATATCATGACCTCTTGTTCTTTTTGCTCCTCTTTTCCATCCTAAATATTCTTAAACCATTCTATATATATATATATTGTGTGTTTTTGTATCTCAGTCGTGTCTGATTCTCCGTGACCTCATGACCATAACACACCAGGTACATCTTTATGTCATGCTGATCCACTTGTTATTCATGGCAGAGATACTGGAGTGGGTTGCCAGTTCCTTCTCCAGTGGGCCACAGCATATAGCTCCTGGTATTCCTAGTTGGTCTCCCATCCAAGTACTGACCAGGCCCAACCCTGCTTGGCTTCAGGGTGGTGAGACCTCTTGCTTCCCTGTAATCAAATTTAGGTCCCAGTGGTGAAAGCAGCGAATCCTAACCACTGGACCACCAGAGAACCCTTTAAATAAAACCTATACATGTTAAAGGGACATGGAAGGTTCCTTGATGTTACTAGGTATATAATATTCCTGTGTATCTATTTACTTTTATGCACTTTATTTTATTAGGAAGTGCTTATAAGCTCTGTTCTTACTGCCTACAATCTAACAAATAGTTCCTGTATGGGTCTGCCCACTGCAGCTCTTGAAGACACACACACTCTGTAGTGCTTGCTGTGCTGTTTCATACTAAACCAATCAGTATATTATCAGTTGAGTGTTAGAAAAAATGCATTTCCCTAAAGTAATATGGAAGCTAGCCATTTTGAGCTGTCAGTCAGCCTTTCTGACCCACCTACTAACCAATATTCAGAGAATCAAAAAAAGAAACTAGACATGCTCATATCCAGGGACTGCACTGAGGACAATGGGTACAATGCCTTGATCTCTCATTAACAAAAGATATGAATTTCAGTTTTTGAGTGGATCAGAAAGACTGACTGATAGCTCAAAATGGCAAACTTCAATGTTACTTAAATATAGATTATTTTTTTTTTAGTAACAATCACCAGGGCCTACCGCTGGGTATAGGCCCCTCTGGAGTAAAGGGGGCCTCTTAATTTATTAGCGTAGAGGCTGTTCTAGGGGTAATGTGATCACATAAATATATTTTTGGCTGTTTATTGACCCTGAGAGGTGTCTACATTGTATTGAGAAGTGGGAAAGGAGCGCCCAAATTATTTTGCACCGGGGCCCTCCATTCACTGACTCCGCCACGGCTCAAGGACATGGATTCTTTAATTCTGAGCCTGGCCCTCATTTGTGAGTCAGTTCACAGCCAGAGAAATCATGGTGCCCGGAGCCGCTCTCATTCTGCTGTATATATGCACCTGGAGGATTGCTCCGCGCACTGAGCCGGTGACAGATGCTCCTCCACCTAAATGGATATTTGGTAAATGATCAGCGAGGCTCCCCTCACCGCCCATCTCAGGAAATCAGTCCCTGGCTGCCTCTCGCTTTAACCTGTTTAGGCTGCGCGGCGCAGCGACCGGGGGCCGCCCGTGAAATATTAGGCATTCCCAGCGGCTGACACCGCGTGAGTTATATCACGTAAGGGAGCTCTTAGCGAGGGTTCAGAGCCGGGCTAGCTTTAATTGTGCTCCGAGAAAGTGACACCGGAGAGTAAATGATATCACGTGTTTATTTCCAAAACTCCATGCGAATAGGAGGACAACTGGAGTCAGAATATTTATATATCAGTTTATATTCAGTATATGTACTTATCAGCACCTGCCTACATATATATATATATATATATATATATATATATATGTGCTCATATGTATCGGCCTCTTTGTATAATCCTATTGTTTTATGTACACGTTAGTTCAGTGATTTAGATAGAAAAGGAATGAGAATATTTAAATGTATATGCCAGTTTTTATTCAATATATGTAGTGTGGAGACATGTATACTTATCAGGACCTATATAAATCTGTATATATATATATATATATGTATATATATATATAGGTGTTCATTTGTATCGGGCTCTTTGTATAAACCTATTGTTTTATGTATCCATATATATATACAGTGGATATAAAAAGTCTACACACCCCTGTTAAAATGTCAGGTTTCTGTGCTGGAGAAAAATGAGACAAAGATAAATCATTTCAGAACATTTTCCACCTTTAATGTGACCTATAAACTGTACAACTCAATTGAGAAACAAATATTTTAGGTGGAGGGAAGAAAAACAAAATAATAATAATGTGGTTGCATAAGTCTGCAAACCCTCTTATAACTGGGGATGTAGCTGTGTTCAAGTTGTGTTAAATAGGAGTCAGCATACACCTGCCATCATTTAAAGTGCCTCTGATTAACCCCAAATAAAGTTCAGCTGCTCTAGAAATGTTCTTAGTCGCATCCCACAGCAAAAGCCATGGTCCACAGAGAGCTTCCAAAGCATCAGAGGGATCTCATTGTTAAAAGGTATCAGTCAGGAAAAGGGTACTAAAGAATTTCCAAGGCATTAGATATACAATGGAACACAGTGAAGACAAGTCATCATCAAGTGGAGAAAATATGGCACAACAGTGACATTACCAAGAACTGGAGCTCCCTCCAAAATTGATGAAAAGACAAGTAGCAAACTGGTCTGGGAGGCTACCAAGAGGCCTACAGCAACATTAAAGGAGCTGCAGGAATATCTGGCAAGTACTGGCTGTGTGGTACATGTGACAACAATCTCCCGTACTCTTCATATGTCTTGGCTATGGTGTAGAGTGGCAAGACGAAAGCCTTTTCTCACGAAGAAAAACATCCAAGCCAGGCTACATTTTGCAAAAACACATCTGAAGTCTCCCAAAAGCATGTGGGAAAAGGTGTTATGGTCTAATGAAACCAAGGTTGAACTTTTTAACCATAATTCCAAAAGATATGTTTGGCGCAAAAACAACACTGCACATCACCATTGCAGGCAGTGGCATGCGATGTGTGCATGCGCAAGCCCGTAACTTTGTCAGTCATGGCGGGCCGTGCGATGAGTGCCTTCGCCGCACGTGACGGGCCTCGCATTTAGCGTCTTTGTCGCTCATTTCGAGCCTCTCCCCACCCCTGTGTCTCTTCCCCGCCTCTCACCCTCCCCTGTGTTTCTTTGCCTCCTCTCCCTCCCATGTGTCTCTTTCCCCCCTCTCCCTCCCCTTTGTCTCTTACCCCTCTCTCACTCCCCTCTGTCTCTTTGCCCCCCTCTCCCTTCCCTCTCTCATTTTGCGGGCTTGGTGGTGGCTGAACCTGTAACTTTTTTTCAAGCCCGCAAGACTTGAAGCTTAAATCATTATTGCTCGAAGCCTTGCAGGCTTGAAAAAAAGTTACGCGTTTAACTCCAATTGAATATCAAATTACCTTTCAACCTCACTTATGGACTCCCTGCCTCAGGAGTTTTTAAGCCCGTAACTTGGAATCCGGTTGGAGCCTCTTTTGCGAGCCTTTTGCGCTCATCACTGGCCTCTCCCCCCAGTCTAAGTTGTGGGCTTCACGATGAGCGCCTTCAACGTAGCATTGCCGGGTCCTGTCTCTGACACGACCTGATTTGGGAGTGTCAGCTACACCCAGTCAGTCTAGAGAGAGTGAATTATTTATCCATAGAATTCCATGACTCAGATGGTGCATAGCCTGGACATTCCCTAATTAGTGCCTGTCAGAAGGAAGTCTTAAAATTGTTGCCATTAAAGTTCAGTTTGCAAAGGGATTAAACATTTAGAGATTTAGGGCCTTATTCAACAGCAAGCCCACAGATTACGTTATACTGGCCGTATGTCTGCGGGCTTGAAATTTGCTACAGTTACAGATCGATTCAATTGAACAAGCCCGCAACTTACCAGCCAAAAGCAGAAACTGTAAACCATGCACCCGTAAGTAGCATTTCAGGGCGTGATCGCGATCAATTAAGCAAGTCTGTAACTACCGATTTCAAAACAGCCAATAATAAATGAGACCGTCATCATTAGGTCAGTAAAACATGGAGGTTAAACCTCAATCAATTAGCGTTTAGGGGTCTGATATGTGACCAGACTCGCAAATCGGCAATGTACAAAAAATTAGAAATGAATGAAGGAAATGTTCTAGTCCATGTGGGTGGCCTTATATGTCTTAACGCCTTGATTACTGAGATTGAATATGAAAATAAATATGATATAAAACAAAACATTTTTTTATTGCAGATTTCCGAGCTTGAGATTGTTGTGCAATTCATTCTAAAGTCTATCATCGCTTTCCCCGTCATTTACAGTGCAGTATTGTTTTTTTAATTTGCATTTACAGTGCTACGATCAGGTGTTAAACCCCCTTGTGAGTCCTATCTGGTACCCGTAGGATTTTCTTCTACATTTGCCATTTACGGGTGTGAAAACATTTGCGGGCTTGAGGACTTGCAGCAATTGAATTTGCGATTTTAGAGATTGTAACTTTTTTGCGGGCTTGAAAGATCAAAGGCTTCGGGAGGCTGTAAGTTACAATTTTGACAACCGCAGGGATTTTCAGCCCATAACCGCAGATCGTTGGCAACTCACTAAAAGACGCCAATTGAATAGCAAATTAGTTCCGGGCTCCATTACAGGCTCCCAACAACAATTGCTCAATTGAATAGGGGCCTTAGGTCCTCATTCAATTGCAATTTTGCCAATTGAAGAGGGCTCTATATAAGCACATAACATATTTTTTGACCGAAGTTTTTAGTTAGTGAAGACCTTGATTTTGGATAGAAGTTCAGTAACTAAAAAGTTCTGTATAAAAAATATGTTATGTGCTTATATAGAGCCCTATTCAATTGGCCAACTCGCAATTGAATGAGGCTCTTAGTATTTACTTTGTGCATCCTGTATAAAACAAAACCCTTCTGTGATGATTGAAACCTGTAATTTTAAATACATGTCAGAGAATAAGTGGGTTCCCTGTCTCTCTGAACTATAGACCCAGAAAATGCAACAAACTGAGAGTGTAAATTGCCTTGTTTAATCACTCATTCTGAAAGCTGGAACATAAGGGGTGTGTTTTTATCAGTAGAAGGAGGAGTGGGGAAGGAGGGAGAAGTGAGTGGATTCGTTATATAAATGAATCTCACCGAATTTCACACCAGACCCTTTTTCTCATGCTTATAAGTATGCAGCCTGCATTAATAAATACAAGCCCTGCTCTTGCAGAACTGTAAAAGCCTCTCTCAAAGACATTGCCTGCACTAAGTTATTATGGATACCTCCAGAGTCCAACTGAGTCATCAATTTTATTTATTTTTTCTAGCTAAAACTGGCTTTATAACTTAGTCACCATTTTCACGCATTCTTTTATTGTATTCAGTAATTGTTCCAAATATCTAAAGATTTATTTTTATTTAATGTGATATAAAGTGATACTGAGTCCAGAGTACTGAGGTCCAGCCAAGTGGACACTCCTGACCCCAAGCTGTCTTGGCTCTCTGTCAGTCTCTCCGCCTGTGTCTTGCATCTCTGCTTGAATTAAATAATGACTTTATTTACTAAGATAAAGGGTTAAAGCCCTGCGGGAAGAGGTGGAAATGGCTGTTACATGGCTGAGCGCGCCCACAAACGCTGCACATAAAGTGTAATTGCTGAGCTAATCGCTGAGAACAGAGATGTGTTATATTTACTGAGCTCTGGGAGATAACATTGGGCCAGGCTGGCTATCAGCTAATGAGCCGCGATTAGTGCTGCTTAACAAGAAGGCCAAAATCTAGCATGGAGAGAGACTGTCACCAGGAGGTCCGAGCACTCTACATTATCAAACCCACAGCACTCTACATTATCAAACCCACAGCACTCTACATTATCAAACCCACTGCACTCTACATTATCAAACCCATATCACTCTACATTATCAAACCCACAGCACTCTACATTATCAAACCCACTGCACTCTACATTATCAAACCCACTGCACTCTACATTAGCAAACCCACTGCACTCTACATTATCAAACCCACATCACTCTACATTATCAAACCCACAGCACTCTACATTAGCAAACCCACATCACTCTACATTATCAAACCCACAGCACTCTACATTATCAAACCCACAGCACTCTACATTATCAAACCCACAGCACTCTACATTATCAAACCCACACCACTCTACATTATCAAACCCACTGCACTCTACATTATCAAACCCACTGCACTCTACATTATCAAACCCACTGCACTCTACATTATCAAATCCACATCACTCTACATTATCAAACCCACTGCACTCTACATTATCAAACCCACAGCACTCTACATTATCAAACCCACAGCACTCTACATTATCAAACCCACAGCACTCTACATTATCAAACCCACAGCACTCTACATTAGTAAACCCACTGCACTCTACATTATCAAACCCACTGCACTCTACATTATCAAACCCACAGCACTCTACATTATCAAACCCACAGCACTCTACATTAGTAAACCCACTGCACTCTACATTATCAAACCCACAGCACTCTACATTATCAAACCCACAGCACTCTACATTATCAAATCCACATCACTCTACATTATCAAACCCACAGCACTCTACATTATCAAACCCACTGCACTCTACATTATCATACCCACAGCACTCTACATTATCATACCCACTGCACTCTACATTATCAAACCCACAGCACTCTACATTATCAAACCCACAGCACTCTACATTATCGAACCCACTGCACTCTAGATTATCAAACCCACTGCACTCTACATTATCAAACCCACAGCACTCTACATTATCAAATCCACATCACTCTACATTATCAAACCCACTGCACTCTAGATTATCAAATCCACAGCACTCTACATTAGCAAACCCACAGCACTCTACATTATCAAACCCACTGCACTCTACATTATCAAACCCACTGCACTCTACATTATCAAATCCACATCACTCTACATTAGCAAACCCACAGCACTCTACATTATCAAACCCACTGCGCTCTACAATATCAAACCCACAGCTCTCTACATTATCAAACCCACAGCACTCTACATTATCAAAACCACTGCACTCTACATTAGCAAACCCACTGCACTCTACATTATCAAACCCACAGCACTCTACATTATCAAACCCACTGCACTCTAGATTATCAAATCCACAGCACTCTACATTAGCAAACACACAGCACTCTACATTATCAAACCCACAGCACTCTACATTATCAAATCCACAGAACTCTACATTAGCAAACCCACTGCACTCTACACTAGCAAACCCACAGCACTCTACATTATCAAACCCACAGCATTCTACATTAGCAAACCCACAGCACTCTACATTATCAAACTCACAGCACTCTACATTATCAAACCCACTGCACTCTACATATCAAACCCACAGCACTCTACATTATCAAAATTACATCACTCTACGTTATCAAACCCACAGCACTCTACATTATCAAACCCTCAGCACTCTACATTATCAAACCCACTGCACTCTACATTATCAAACCCACAGGTCTCTACATTATCAAACCCACAGCACTCTACATTAGCAAACCCACAGCACTCTATGTTATCAAATCCACAGCACTCTAGATTATAAAACCCACAGCACTCCACATTAGCAAATCCACAGCACTCTACATTATCAAACCCACAGCACTCTACATTATCAAACCCACTGCACTCTAGATTATCAAACCCACAGCACTCTAGATTATCAAACCCACTGCACTCTACATTATCAAACCCACAGCACTCTACATTAGCAAACCCACAGCACTCTACATTATCAAACCCACTGCACTCTAGATTATCAAATCCACAGCACTCTAGATTATCAAATCCACAGCACTCTAGATCATCAAACCCACTGCACTCTACATTATCAAACCCACTGCACTCTACATTATCAAACCCACAGCACTCTACATTAGCAAACCCACAGCACTCTACATGATCAAACCCACTGCACTCTAGATTATCAAACCCTCAGCACTCTACATTATCAAACCCACTGCACTCTACATTATCAAACCCACAGCACTCTAGATTATCAAACCCACAGCACTCTACATGATCAAACCCACAGCACTCTATATTAGCAAACCCACTGCACTCTACATTAGCAAACCCACTGCACTCTACATTATCAAATTCACAGCACTATACAGTATCAAACCCACAGCACTCTACATGATCAAACCCACAGCACTCTATATTAGCAAACCCACTGCACTCTACATTAGCAAACCCACTGCACTCTACATTATCAAATCCACAGCACTCTACATTATTATACCCACAGCACTCTACATTATCAAACCCACGGCACTCTACATTAGCAAACCCTCGGCACTCTACATTATCAAACCCACAGCACTCTACATTATCAAACCCACGGCACTCTACATTATCAAACCCACTGCACTCTACATTATCAAACCCACAGCACTCTAGATTATCAAACCCACAGCACTCTACATGATCAAACCCACTGCACTCTACATTATCAAATCCACAGCACTATACAGTATCAAACCCACAGCACTCTACATTAGCAAACCCACAGCACTCTATGTTATCAAATTCACAGCACTCTCCAAATTATCTACATAACTGAATGGAGTAGTGAGGGGATAAGAATACAAACTAGAGTATAATGAGAGATAAGACATAAGAAGAGATGCATATGGAGGAGATGAGGAGTAAGATAAAGGGAGTGATGTAATGAGGAAATGGGGAGAGATAAGTAGAGAGATAAGATAGATATTAGAGGTAAGAGATATATAAGGAGAGAGAGAAAGACAAGAAGAGAGATATAAGGAGGAGATGACGAGAGAGATAAGTGTGATATAAGGAGGAGATGTGGAGAGAGTAATAAGGAAGAGATGAGGAGAGAGATAAGAAGTGTGATATAAGGAGGAGATGATGAGAGAGATAAGTGTGATATTAGGAGGAGATGTGGAGAGAGTAATAAGGAAGAGATGAGACAAGAGATAAGAAGTGTGATAGATGGAGGAGACGTGGAGAAAGATGTAAACAGGAGATGAGGAGAGGGATAAGAAGAGAGATAAAAATAGAGATAAGGAGGAGATAAGAATATATACATAAGGAGGTGATTAGGAGAGAGATAAGTGTGATATAAAGAGAAGATAAGGAGTGAGTTATATGGAGGAGATGAGGAGAGAGATAAAAGATATAAGGAGAATATGAGGAGAGAGATAGGAAGAGAGATAACAATAGAGATAAGGAAGAGATAAGGATAGGCATATAAGGAGGCGATAAGGAGAGAGATAAGTGTGATATAAGGAGGGGATGAGGTAAGTGTTTTAAGGAGGAGATGATGAGCGAGATAAGAAGTATGATACAAGGAGGAGATAAGGAGAGAGAGATAAACAGGAAATGAGGGGAGAGATAAGAAGACATATAAGAAGATATATAAGGAGGAGATGAGGAGAGTGATAAGAAGAAAGATATAAGGAGGATATAAGCAGGGGTGAGGTATAAAGCAGAAAAGAGATTTAGAGGATATTCTTGTCTTGATTGGAAGTCAGTTGAGAGAATTCGACATTGGGGAAAGAGATGAGAAGCTTAGAGGAGAGAGGCGATATAAGCTGCTGCAATAATTAGGGATTACAGTGGAGAGGCAGGAAGACCCGAGGTAAGATGGGATACAAGGGTGACAGCCCCAGTATTGGGTGCGAGAGAAGACAGCCCTGGTATTGGGTGTGAGAGGTGACAGCCCTGGTATTGGGTGTGAGAGGTGACAGCCCTGGTATTGGGTGTGAGAGGAGACAGTCCTGGTATTGGGTGCGAGAGGTGACAGCCCTGGTATTGGGTGTGAGAGGTGACAGCCCTGGTATTGGGTGCGAGAGGAGACAGCCCTGGTATTGGGTGTGAGAGGAGACAGTCCTGGTATTGGGTGTGAGAGGAGACAGCCCTGGTATTGGGTGTGAGAGGAGACAGTCCTGGTATTGGGTGCGAGAGGTGACAGCCCTGGTATTGGGTGCGAGAGAAGACAGCCCTGGTATTGGGTGTGAGAGGTGACAGTCCTGGTATTGGGTGCTAGAGGTGACAGCCCTGGTATTGGGTGTGAGAGGAGACAGTCCTGGTATTGGGTGCTAGAGGAGACAGTCCTGGTATTGGGTGCTAGAGGAGACAGCCCTCGTATTGGGTGTGAGAGGTGACAGCCCTGGTATTGGGTGTGAGAGGAGACAGTCCTGGTATTGGGTGCTAGAGGAGACAGTCCTGGTATTGGGTGCTAGAGGAGACAGCCCTCGTATTGGGTGTGAGAGGTGACAGCCCTGGTATTGGGTGTGAGAGGAGACAGTCCTGGTATTGGGTGCTAGAGGAGACAGCCCTGGTATTGGGTGCGAGAGGTGACAGTCCTGGTATTGGGTGCAAGAGGAGACAGCCATGGTATTGGGTGCTAGAGGAGACAACCCTGGTATTGGGTGCTAGAGGAGACAGCCCTGGTATTGGGTGCAAGAGGAGACAGCCCTGGTATTGGGTGCCAGAGGAGACAGTCCTGGTATTGGGTGCTAGAGGAGACATCCCTGGTATTGGGTGTGAGAGGTGACAGTCCTGGTATTGGGTGCTAGAGGAGACAGCCATGGTATTGGGTGTGAGAGGTGACAGCCCTGGTATTGGGTGTGAGAGGAGACAGTCCTGGTATTGGGTGCTAGAGGAGACAGCCCTGCTATTGGGTGCGAGAGGAGACAGTCCTGGTATTGGGTGCCAGAGGAGACAGCCCTGGTATTGGGTGCGAGAGAAGACAGCCCTGGTATTGGGTGCGAGAGAAGACAGCCCTGATATTGGGTGCGAGAGGTGACAACCCTTGTATTGGGTGCGAGAGGAGACAGCCCTGGTATTGGGTGCGAGAGGAGACAGCCCTGGTATTGGGTGTGAGAGGAGACAGTCCTGGTATTGGGTGCCAGAGGAGACAGCCCTGGTATTGGGTGCGAGAGGTGACAACCCTTGTATTGGGTGTGAGAGGAGACAGCCCTGGTATTGGGTGCGAGAGAAGACAGCCCTGGTATTGGGTGCGAGAGAAGACAGCCCTGGTATTGGGTGCGAGAGGTGGAAGCCTTGGTGAAGTATCAGGGGCTCAATTTTTACCATATTAAGTGTAAGAGAACAGAGGGGCATCCAGGACCCAACTGCACCCAGACAATCTGCTCCCTTCTACTGTAGGAAGTTGAGTTGTGTGTCCTTGGACCAAAGGTTCACTGAGGGACAGGGTGAGGAGAAAATAGAGGAGTTGGCCCAAGACAGGCTCCGGATAGTGGAGGAGGAGATGTTTAGGAGAGGGGATATAAACCTCCAAGATTTTTGCACCCACTTTCTAAATTGATTGATAAATTTGCACATTAAAAAAACACTTTTGTAAAGCACATCTGATTAGCCTTCCTAAGGGTGATAGGGGTCTCCAGAGGACCCCTTGTTCACTGTGCCTTATGGGGTTAAGTTACACCTCACTGACGAAACCCATTGAAGACAGAAACGTATGTCTGGGGTTTGCTGTTTCTTCTGCTCAGGGTAGAACTGCCTGGTATTTCGATGCTGGATCACTCACTGTGAGGGACACAAGTGGCTAAAACGATGCTTTCTGGGTGGGTTATCATGTCCATAGAACTGACCTATTAAGGTCCGTTGGTTCTCTGACTGAGAGCCTCTGATTATGTTTTTTGTAGAGCACGTCCAGTCAGTGTGTCACTTACCGCGCGGTATGTCTGAGCGATCTCTGCTGCTGGTTTTGCGCCCACCGCGCAGTCTCTCCGAGGCCCATAGGTTGTCATAATGATAAATGAAATCGATGATCACAGAACACTCACCCGTCTGCTCTGATTTGGCAGCGACCGAAGCCGCGACTTCCTTAATAAAATTATATTTCTCATTTTATTTCACAATAAGAACTAATTAAGTGTTTTTTCTTATTCAAGGCGAGTTTGGGTGAGAGCGACCTCAATTACACAAGTGGAACCGCGCAGATTGGAGAGGCCTGATGGCTCCAGGAAGGCGAATTATGTGAGACGCAAAGTAATTCTGTCACACGCGGCCTCCGGGCATGAAATGTACTGCGCATTAACACACACAGAGTGTAACACACACAGAGAGTAACACACACACAATGTAACACACACATACAATGTAACACATGCACACATACACAGTGTAACACACACAGAGTGTAACACACACACTCAATGTAACACAACACAATGTAACTCATGCGCACACACACACAGTGTAACACACACACAATGTAACACACACACGCAATGTAACACACGCACACACATGCCCACAGGGAAACACACACACAGTGGAACCAACACACACAATGTACACACACACAAAATGTAACACAAAAAACACAATGGAACATGCACACACACAGTGTAACACACATTGAAACACACACAGTGTAACACACACACAATGGAACACAAACAAACACAATAGAACACACACACAGTGGAACACACAGTGGAACACGCACAGTGTACACACACCATTCAGCACACACAGTGTAATACACACACAATGTAGTAAACACACACAGTAAGTAACACACACACAGTGTAACACGCACGTACACTATTCTACTACATCCACAAAGCATGACACACACACAATGTAATACACACTACATACATAAACATGTCTGGCGCACACAGTGATCTATGCATTTACACACACATTGTAACATGCACTGGTCTGTCAGGCACACACACATGCACTTTGTGTGTGTTACTTATACTGGTCTGTGTACCACATTGCACCACACACAATGCTCCACTATGTGATCTTATATGTGGAGCAGAAGTAGGACTATAAGGAGCAATAGGAGCTGTGAGAGGCAATTGCAATGTTTGTTTGTTTGTTTGTTTTTTCACATATCTGTATTGATACTTAAATTGTAATTAGGAATTGAAGTATCTAGAAGGATCACAGCACAGTTACCATTTGGAGCCATCAAACCCCGAGATCTATAAAAGTTGTGCTGCAAACGTGTCCTAATTACTTCATTAAAAGGCCACTGAGGTGTCATATTTATTGTATTTTCTTCTGAAAACTCGACTTCAAAATGTTTTACAAGGTTTAAAATGAATAATTACAGCCATTATTTCTTTTTTTATATAAAAATAGACTAAATGTGTTTAGAATGTAAAAATAAGCCTTTAATCGCTTACATTTTATAGGAAGTTCTTCTGCAGGCTTTGAATGGAAAACTTTTATCTGCACAAAGGGTATTTGGCATCTGAGCTTGTGTTAAATGGGCTATGTCACTGGGGAACACAAGGCTGACAGTCACTGTCATAGGGACACCAGTCCATCACTGTTACACAGACGCAAGCCCACCACTGTCACGTGGACACCAGCCCATCAATGTCACATGGATACCAGCCCATCAATGTCACATGGATACCAGCCCAACATAGTTACATGGACACCAGCCCATCACTGTCACATAGACACCAGCCCATCAGTGTCACATGGGCACCAGCCCAATGCAGTTACATGGACACCAGCCCATCAGTGTCACATGGGCACCAATCCATTACTATTACACAGACACCAGCCCATCACTTTCACATGGACACCAGCCCATCACTATTACACGGACACAAGCCCATCACTGTCACATGGATATCAGCCCAACACTGTCACATAGACACCAGCCCATCAGTGTCACATGGGCACCAGCCCAACGCAGTTACATGATACCAGCCCATCACTGTCACATGGATACCAGCCCATCAATGTCACATGGATACCAGCCCAACACAGTTACATGGACACCAGCCCAACACTGTCACATAGACACCAGCCCATCAGTGTCACATGGGCACCAGCTCAACGCAGTTACATGGACACCAGCCCATCAGTGTCACATGGGCACCAATCCATCACTATTACACAGACACCAGCCCATCACTTTCACATGGACACCAGCCCATCACTGTCAAATGGATATCAGCCCAACACTGTCACATAGACACCAGCCCATCAGTGTCACATGGGCACCAGCCCAACGCAGATACATGATACCAGCCCATCACTGTCACATGGACACCAATCCATCACTATTACACAGACACCAGCCCATCACTTTCACATGGACACCAGCCCATCACTATTACACAGACACCAGCCCATCACTGTCACATGGATACCAGCCCATCACTGTCACATGGACACCAATCCATCACTATTACATGGAACCAGCCCATCACTATCACATGGACACCAGGCCATCAGTGTCACATGGACACCAATCCATCACTATTACATGGACACCAGCCCATCACTTTCACATGGACACCAGCTAATCACTTTCGGTGGCGATCTGCTTTCTTCAGTTGGGCTTGATAAGTCTGTTATGGCCAAACCTACCCAGCAAATCTTTCAGGTTCTTTTTGGTCCCTTCATCAAGGCATCATAACATCCTAACATCCTCTTCACTAGTTGTATAGAACCAGGGGCATCTCTTATCTTTTCTGCAAATTTTGACACATATACAGTATCTTCTAGATATCTTGTTCCTTATGCATATTCACCCAGTCAGAGACAGTGATATCTGATACCTTACTTTCAAGTCTGGAGCGAAACTGACAAGAAGTAGAACTTTCAGTAAGAATAGCAACTGTGATGCAGGGAGAGTGGAAACAGCATCTAACATCATGATGTGATCATGATTTTTCTATGTATAAGATGACCCCATGTATAAGACGACCCCTATGATCTTTAGCCCAAAATTTATAAAAGTATCCCAATGAAGGCAGTGTGAGTAGCCCACCTCTCCCACCACATTCCCTGGTTCTCACCATCACCTTCAGCCGCTGCCAGTCCTGATGATGGTCCTCTCCATGTCTGGTCCTGGGGGTGCCACCTGGCTCTGGAGTAAGGGCGCAGGGTGACTCTGGGCACCAGGCTGTGCCTGGTGTCCCGCTTGGACGAGACTCTGTGGGGGGGTACTCTAGGAGTGTGCACGGACTTCCAGTGCCAGGAGCTCTGCCAACTACAACCCGAGCAGCACCCCTTGTCGTGCTCTCACCTGCCTTCTTTCTGGCACCCCTAGGAGCCCAGCAGCCCCACAAGAGCAGCTCCTCTCGCCACAATGCCTGGGGCAACAACCTCATCAGCCAGGCCATAGAGAGCAGGGCGACAGCAACAGCTCTGCTGGCTGGAAGATGAGGAGGGCAGAGTGCCAGGAGTGGCCTGGAGGAGAGACCAGGGAGAGCAGCTGGAGGTGAAGGTGGCACAGGGAGACTGTCACTCAGTCACAGCGTCATCTAACACTGTATTCCGTGTATAAGAGGACCCCCCCCAAGTTAAAGGTCAAAAGTTTGTCAAAAAAGCTTGTCTTATACACAGGAAAATACGGTACATGGGGGAATCAGCATAACATAGGGTAATCAACACAACATAAAAACATATTAAACATATCCATGCTCACCCCCGGCCAGTAGAACACACGGGTCAGGTACTTTCGGATCCTCTTATGGTCCATATGCCCAGCTAGGGGTACATCATGGGCGAGATCTCAGAATCTGTCTCTAAAAGGTACGGGTTACTATCAACTGTTTCCCCTGACTACCCTGTGCTCTGCACTCTCATCCCAGTACTAAATCTATACAGTAGTCCTCCTTATCATATATAATCCCCCCCCCCCCCCCTGCGGTCCCTTCTCCCCCTGAGAAGCCCTCCTCCTAATACCCACTAAGGTACTATCTGTAGATAACACTGCCTTCAATTACACTGCCTTAGCTCCCCTCATCCCAATTACCCAAGCAGGTAGGTGGCTCTCTTCAGGCCCCACCGGAGGTTCACAGTGTACTCCTGGTTGGCAGTGGTGGCTTGTTTAGTTTGTGACTGGGTAACAATTGTCACATATAGACACTCCAGAGTCAATGTCCACGTGGGCCATCGGGATGCTAAACCGCTGGCCCCCTGCTACTATTACACCCATCTCCTTGTTAAGCAGGGCGGCCTGGTTGACCAGCTCAGGGTGGATAAAAGTGACGGAGGCACCCGTGTTCTAAAATCCGTGGACTTGGAGCCCATCCACCATCACTAGCTGGATATGGGGTACTCGGGTGTCCCCTTGGGCAAACCTGATCACATTCATGGAGGGGTTGGAGCTCAAGTTCTCAGTACAGTCTTGGTAATCCTCAATTTTCTTCCCCTCAGTGTCAGGCTCCCAGTTACCCAAATATATTAAGGGACAAACCGGGGCAGGCTCGCTCTTACGGGGCTGAACCGGGCAGTTCTTCTTCAAATGACCCCACTGCTGGTATCCATAACAATTAGGCCCCAATCTCACCTCCTGCCCTGCCGACCAGCTGCTGGCTCCTGCTTAGGGGATACCCGAACCCCAGGGTGGAAGGGTGCAGACTTTCCAGTGGCAGTGGTGGAGCTCCTGGCTGCAGCTGGTAGGACTGAACTGGCCTGGGCACCTGTGGTCTAATCAGCTGAGCTGCTCGGGTTCAGCATCCTCCGTTCTCCCCTAGTTTCTTCATATTGGTCTGCCGGGTGAGGGGCTTCTTCTACGGTGGCAGGCTTACAGTCCTCTACCCATTCAAGGAGGGCAACCTGGCATATAGGAAAGAATTGTTCAATCATACCTACCTGTATAGCTTCCTCCAAGGTGTGAACCGCCTTTGTCTCCCACCAGCTCTCAATGGTGTCCCGGATCTACCAGATCACCCCAGAGTGAGTGTCCCTGCTTTGCTGGGCCACACTGCGGAACAGAGTTCTGTATTTTCCTGCAGTGAGAGCATATCTCCTCTCACATGGTCACAGGGAATGGACTTGTAGACTTAGCTTGCCCTTCCACTGAGCCGGCTTAACAGTAACCAGACCCACTCACTTTCTGGGATCTTCACACTGCCTTTCGAAGTTCAGAAGAAACCATCCAGGTCATCTTTGCTGTGTCAGTGTGTCCAGGGGTGTCTGTCTCATACTGTCCGTGTGTCCAGGGGTGTCTGTCTCATAGTGTCTGTGTGTCCAGGGGTGTCTGCCTCATAGTGTCCATGTGTCCAGGGGTGTCTGTCTCATACTGTCCGTGTCCAGGGGTGTCTGTCTCATAGTGTCCGTGTGTCCAGGGGTGTCTGCCTCATAGTGTCCATGTGTCCAGGGGTGTCTGTCTCATAGTGTCCGTGTGTCCAGGGGTGTCTGCCTCATAGTGTCAATGTGTCCAGGGGTGTCTGTCTCATAGTGTCCGTGTGTCCAGGGGTGTCTGCCTCATAGTGTCCATGTGTCCAGGGGTGTCTGTCTCATACTGTCCGTGTGTCCAGGGGTGTCTGCCTCATAGTGTCCTTGTGTCCGGGGAGGTGCACTAATATTATATCCATCCTGAGGGAAATAGGTTTGAGGAGCCAGAGCCTTTACTATGGACACCCAGCCACAGACGAGATTATTATATTTATAACATAGTTACAAATAAATAATAATAATAAATAGATTTTGCTACAAACTAAACTAATGTTGTAGACCTGGAATATAAAATAAGAACAATATTCAGATATATTTACACATTTTGCTTTATATTTCGATATATTACAGTGAATAACTCTATTAAATTTCCAATGATAAATCCCACCGTAGGGCTGGAGAATGCCCTGACCGAGAGGGGGTTAAACCTTTCAGCTCTCACCCACACACGCTCTAATCCAGCGACCCCGGTGGGTATTGAACAAAACTCACAATTAAAAACATCTAGAAATTCATTTTGTGGCGGCACGGGCAGCGGCTTCGGATTTCCTCTAATGCAGAACCGCAGGGGCAGCTCCACGAGGCCCATTTACACCAAATACCAACCTATAAAGCTCACTCTGGCCGGAATCAGACCCCAGGTCGCTAATTGCTAGCAAAGTCTCAAAGAAACTTGTGTGGAAGTTTTGAGCATTTTGTAAAAAATACAGTTTAAAAAAATGTCATTTGTAGAAATAGCGAGAACTGGGATCAGTAAATATGTTACAGCAGTGCTGGTGCAGCAGGTGCAAAGCACCAGTGCCCCCAACAGGATGGAGATCTCTGCTACTGGCAGCAAATAAAAAATCTTAATTTATTAAATGAGAATGGCAGATAATTATTTTATAAAAGATGACCTGATCACTATAGGGGTGATTTGATCATCTACATATATTTTTGGCATGCTTAGTGACCCAGAGAAGTGGATTAAGAAGTTGCAAGGGGGCCCCCAAATTATTTTGCAGTGTGGCCCTCCATTCACTAGATCCGCCACAGGACCAGCAAAGGGGTTTTCCAGAAGACTTGATAGATAAAAATAGAACCTTCTGTTTATTATTATTATTATTATTATTATTATTATTATTATTATTATTATTTTTATTATTATTATTATTCTTTATTTGTAATGCGCAAACATATTCCATAATGCTAATTAAAGCGCTGCTTTATTTAAGAAGCAGATCTGCCCAGGAGGCTGTATTCGAAGGTTCTTTACATATCCAGAGAACACTGTTTTTCTGTCTCCTCCCCTGTTGCAGCAACTAGATCTGTCCAAAAAGTTTATTACAGCCTCCTGGGCAGACTCCTGACATCTAATGACGGTGGAGAGAAGCATCTCTGCAGAAACATGTAAATAAATTCAGAAGTGGTTCTCATAAAATTTAAGTTTTAAAAAACATATTTTATATAATTGTTTCAAATACTAATTGTGTCACTAATCAGACCCTAAATAATCAAATCAAACCCAGTAGTATGAGCATTGCAGAGCCATTTAACTACTACAATTATTCCTTACTGGTTTGCTCAGCTATAATTTCCTATTTTAAATTGCACCCCATTTTGGGACCAATCCTTTTGTAAGTTGTATTCCTCCATTAGTAAAACTATCTGCATAGATTATCCCCTTACAGATGATGAAGGGTAGAAAAGGAAAAAACAATGGCCACCCACACTGTGCATATGAGCAGCTTAAAAAGTGGATTTGTTTTTATTTATTTTTTAATTTCACAAAACTTTTCACCAAGTCAATATCTTCAAAGAACATATAGGACTTTAGTGTTTCTTCAAATGAATATGAGACTAACTAATTAACTTAACTAACTAACTAGCTAACTAACTAATTAACAAACTCACTGACCTTACTCAACGCAAGGTTCATTTGTGCCTTTTTGCCTAATACCATAAAAATTAAATGGGAATATTATCCTTTATTATTTTCTTATTAAGCAACGCCGCTTGTAAACAACTGCTATATATACCTGGACCTATAAGGGAAACATAGTTTAAGTAGAAATAAACCTATAGACATCAATGGGATATCATCTACCTAAAAGGCTCGGTAATCTAGAGCCCCAAATCGAACCAGCGTCCCTATGTAGGCCATAAAGGAGAAAAGGAGGATAGTAGGGTTTTAATTTCGATGGTACCAAAAACAACTGGCATATCGAACTATATCCAATGAATAATTCATTTCTCCCATTAGCAGGTATTGTTAAAAAACAACATTCACACTATTAAAATCTCATAGTCAACACTTTGCCCTAAACATATTCCATTTTTTCTCTTGCTTAGGTGATTTTTGGGTCTCTAAACTCCGAAATGTGTGCTTAAAGGGAGGTGTAACGTCACTTGCAGAGGTCCTCGGTGCCCCCCTTGCTGTGAGTAACCTTTTTATGTGTTTGTTGTTGGTATTTATTGTGTTTGTAATGTTTTTGGGGTCACGCGGGTTCCGTCCTTGTTTTTTAATCTCGTAGGTGTTTGGTGGTGTTTTGCGTCTTTAGACTGCTGTAGCCTCGTTTTCGTTTTTTTCGGCAGCCATTTTTTCTCTCGCTTAGAGAACTTTTTAGTGTCTAAACTCTTTTAATTTGAGTTAAATTGAGGTGTAACTTTAATTTTCAAGGTCCTGTATGCTCCCTCCTCCTGAAAGTACGTTTTTTATGAATTTGTTGTATGTATTTGTTGTATGTTTCATGTTTTCATGTGCGCGTGTTGAGGCCGATTTGTGCGAGGTCGTAATGGGTCGTAACGTGTCTCGTATTTTCCTTGCGTAACAACGTAAATTTTGCGAGAATCGCAGTTGCTGGCAAGGAGCGTTTTTGCCGCTCCTTGCCAGGAGCCAAGCGAGGGCCGCGGGCTCACTATGCGAGCCTGCAAGCGTTGCAACGGCTCGCATGCTCACAACTATATATATATGATATATATATATCTTTATATATATATATATATGTATATATACACAAATATATATATATATATATATATATATATATATATATATATTCATGAGGAAAGGCACAAAAATCATAGACTATAAATGTGTATATATAAAAAAGGCAACCAAAATCTGAACATCTTCCAAAGAATTTCCCCTGTGAAGTAGAGAATAATCTCACATTTAATGGATGAAGAAAGTACATATCTCCAAACAGTTCTTCAAATTTAGTCCAATGGAGAAAAGAGTAGAAAGGACCCCAATGGGGTAGTAAATACCAAAAGCTTATCCAAATACAAGAAGATTATATTCTAAGTACTTACATACAACAATCACAAAAGAGGGTATATGAAGACATCTGTTTAGGACTTCTTCAGGGATACTCCATTGGTTTCTTTAATAATTTGTAACCTCACAAAAGTGACTTCTATTTATAAGCCCTCTCAAGGGTAAAATCCCTTTCAGCATCAACTTTTTATTTTTATAATATACAATATTTATTTTAGCTGAGTATATACATTATATAGAGTGAGAATGAGAGAGTGAAGTCAGACTCTTTGTTCTAATTGAACGACACTCCCTTGGGTTCGGTTCGGATTGTGAGCATGTCATTGTATATAACAGTAGTGAGTATATCCTTGTGAATGTAGATGTCATGCTCACTTGCCCACACATTTGTGAATTAAGGCATATGCTGAGTAGTTTGAGGGGGGGGGGGGATGTAAAAAAATGAAGACCAGATCATTTTGCCTTAATTGGATTAAGAGCCGCTCCTCACAATACAGAGGGGATGAGATTTCAGCAGTGTGGAAACTGCAAGCTTGACAGAAAGGGATTAATCTATGGCCCTGTCAGCTTGTTGACTAATAACCTATCGATCTATCTGTGATATACGCACTATGTGGGGGGGTGGGGGGAGTGCAACTGGAAACTGCTAACCCACCTGACACTAGCAAATTAACCTAATGACGAACGCCTTATTTCTGCTGCCTAAGCTTTGGGGTGTCCTGGCACTCACAGGGTTAAAAAAAGCTGATTGTCCAAATGTGGTCAGTCAGGTTTATTTTCCATGGGGACCTCGTACAGCCATAGGGACCCATATATCCATTTGTGTACAAGATGCTCTTTATCAAGGTGGGAATCACCCCCATGTTTTAGGGTATTTATTTATAATACGATTATAGGAGGGAAACATGTGAGGAGGATCAAGAGCCAGCTCCAGGGTACACAGCGGATACTCACCTGAGCAGCTTGTTGGCGATTATTGGAGCTGTGTACAGAATAACGTTGCTCAAAGGGACGCTGCAAAAGTCCCAGAACATATAAATAAAGATATGGATACTTGATATATAATATCCCTGTGTATCTTTTTTTTTATGTACAATAATCCCCCGGTCCCCATCCACTTGGCAGTTTTTACATTTGGTTATTTGGTACTTGATACGTTTCCAACATTGCTTGGAATTCATCGCTTGCTCGATACTCGACGCGTGGGACTGATCCAATCAATTGCTTGGAGCTCAAAGCTTGCTGGGTACGCAAAGCGTTTACTACACCCAGCATCCTGTCTCTGCCTATAAGAGCCAATGTGAAGCCTGTGTCTGTAAGAGACAATGTGCAGCTTGTGCCTGTAAGAGCCAATGGGCAGCCTGTGCCTGTACGAGTCAATGTGCAGCCTGTGCAAGAGCCAAAGTTCAGCCTGTGTAAGAGCCAATGTGCAGCCTGTGTCTGTAAGAGCCTTATGTGCATCATGTGTCTGTAAGAGCAAATGTGCAGACTGTGTCTGTAAGAGCCAATGTGCAGCCTGTGTCTGTAAGAGCCTTATGTGCATCATGTGTCTGTAAGAGCAAATGTGCAGACTGTGTCTGTAAGAGCCAATGTGCATCCTATTCCTGTAAGTGTTAATGTACATTCTGTGCCTGTATGTGCAGCCTGTGCTTACACGAACCAATGTAAAGCCTGTGCCTATAAGAACCAAAGTCCCAAGCAATAACCTGTGGCCCCCCTCCTCTACATCACCACCATCCCATTGGACCCTCAAGTCCTCTCAGTACAATAAAAGTGAAGTTAAATTGTATGTTATTTGAGTTCTAAAGAGTCTGTGTCTGCATACGCTGCACAAGGCAGACCCATACAGAGACTATTTGTTTGATTTTAGACACAGAGCTTATAAGCACTTCCTTAATAAAATAAAGTACATAAAAGTAAATAGATACCCAGGGATATTATATACCAAGTAACATCCAGGCACCATCATATCCCTTTAACTGCTGAGTGGAAATGTTAGATAACTGCGACAGAAAGTTTAGTATTTAAGCACAAATTACCTATAAATTAATAACAACCAATTGCAATTATATTTATTTGTATGTTTTTAATACAAAATCTTTTTGGCCACAAAATACAGTAACATTATGGACTAGGTTTAAATTGTACAGATCACCCTTAAATAAGTTGCATAAAACTCAATATATTGAGCCTTGTGTGGACCCCTGGCTCTAAGTGCTTGATTACTGCCTGAACTTAATGAGTTAATGAATGAATCAGTGGTAACAGTTGTCTGGAAACTACAGCTAATTAGCATACTGTTAAACTAATTAGCATGCTGTGCCAGGATACTAAAGAATCTGAAGGATTTGACACTATAAAATGACATTTTCATTTGTAAGTATGTAGCATACTAATAATAACATAAACAATAACATAAACAATAACAATACCTTTAGCTGCCCTGAGCATAAAAAGCAATTTTAGAGAAAATCTCCTCATGTATAGAAGACTGTGCAGACTGTATATAGGAAGTTTACATCTTGTTTGACTTGAGCATCTGATAGCTTTGAGCCTGAAGGCATGTGTTTATCTATTGAACAGTGGAGGGAATGGTGGGGAGACTGAAGGAGAGAGAAACATTAAATGCAACCTTCACCAAAGTATTATGGATGCCTCCAGGGTCCTGCAGAGTCTTTAGCATTTTTTTTGTATCTACCTACTCTCTTAGTCAGACTCATTTTTTTAATATAATATTTTTATTATAATACGTAGACTTCATCATAGAGTGGTAAAAAAGAATCGGATATTATTGTATGACAAACAAGTCTTTATTGATGCAATAATATAATGTTCATGCAGATAGAGTGCCAGCTCTTCAGGTTAGGATTGCTTTCTTCCAGTTGGCAGTAATGTAATGTCAGTGCAGTTAGAGTGCTAGCTCCTGAGGTTAGAGTTGCTCTCTTCCAGTTGGCAGTATTGTAATGTAATTGCAGTTATAGTGCCAATCTTTGTGTTAGAGTTGCTTAGTAATGTGTGTGCTGATAGAGTGGCAGCTCTTTGGGATGGGGTTATTTGTTTCCAGTTAGCAGTAATGTTATGTCAATGCAGTTAGAGTGCCAGCTCTTCAGGTTAGGGTTGCTTTCTTCCAGTCAGCAGTAATGTAATGTCAGTGCAGAGTTGCTTAGTAATGTAATGTTAGTGCTTTTAGAGTGCCAGCTCTTTGAGATAGGCTTGCTTTCTTCAATTTAGCAGTAATGTAACATCAGTGCAGTTAGAGTGCCAGCTCTTGGGGTTAGGTTTGCTTAATAATGTAATGTCAGTGCAGTTAGAGTGCCAGCTCTTGGGGTTAGGGTTGCTTAATAATGTAATGTCAGTGCAGTTAGAGTGCCAGCTCTTGGGGTTAGGGTTGTTTAATAATGGAATGTCAGTGCAGTTAGAGTGCCAGCTATTGGGGTTAGGGTTGCTTTCATGCAGACCGCCTCCAGTCCTGCGTTCTCTATATAATGTTTTCTGGCAGGCATATTGAGCGCACAGGGTAATCCCGCGGGTCGGCGCATCGTCTTGTCCTTGCATTGAGGAGTTATTAAATTCTTAAGGTCATCGTAAAGGAAGATTTCCATTAAACCGAGTTAATAAAAACATTGGGCAAAGGTTTTTTGAGAGCGCAGATGTCAGAGCCACCAGGGACCCCGCATCCCCCGAGACCCCCGGCTGCAGGAAATGAACATGTCTTAAAGCGCCAGACTCAGAAAGTGCTTGGCCATGGGACAGGCTGACATTGTATATTCACATTGAATATTCTCACCTTATTCCGCCTGCCCCCTTTTTTAAGAGGGTGTGTCCCTAAAAACTAATGAGCTTTGCATTAGGCCTAACAACAGCACTTGCCGTTTTTGATACCACATTCCTATTGTGCAGATAGAAGCCCCCATGCATTCTACCTCAGAAAGTTGATCAGCAGAAACAAAAATGGCCAATCCCACTGCATCCTAACTGACCTTTAACAGGCCAAATAAAGCAGGTGAGAAAAATATGTGATTTACACATGAGAATCTTATGGAAACACATCCTTAATAATCAGTGTTTTTTAACAATTTATTTAGTGTATTTTATTAAAATATGGGGACCAAAGGCAGATTTATTTATTTAGATAACTTACAGTTTCTGTGTGGGAGATTTTGAATGACAGGGAGATTCTATCTGTTCAGTGGGATGTGGCACTGTTGTATTGAGTAATGGAGTAATGGAGTAATAGGACACAGAAACAGCGCAGTAAGGAAGAAGAAACCTGCAATGATCAGTATTTGTATAGCAATGTTACAACATGTAAACGCTGTGGACATTTTATTGTTTGCTTTTCTTAAAACATTTTGCCCATAATTAAAAGGACCATAAAAGCCGCCATATGTGCTCTGTACCATCAGTTAGAGGATGGAAAATCATGTGGAAAATTATATACACCATGATTGAGAGCCATGATAAGTGTTCTGGCATGGGGCGGGTGGCTCTGTGCCCAGATGCCCTGGCATGAGGCAGGGTACTCTGTGCCACAGATGTCCTGGCATGGGATGGCATGCTCTGTGCCCCAGATGTGCTAGCATGAGGTGGGTGACTCTGTTCCCCAGATGCCTTGGCGAAGAGAGGGTGAATCTGTTCCCTAGACATGCTGGCATGGGGCAGGGTGCTCTGTGTCCCAGATGTGTTGGCATTGGGTGGAGAGCTCCGTGCCCCAGATGTCCTGACATGGGGGGGGGGGGCTTTTTGTCTCAAATATACTGGCATGGGGTGGGTGGCTCTGTATCCCATATGTTCTGGCGTGGGGCTCTGTGCCCTAGATGTCCTGGCCTGGGGCTGTGTGCCCCATATATCCTGGCGTGGGGCTCTGTGCCCTAGATGTCCTGGTGTGTGGTGGAGGCTCTGTGTCCCAGATATTCTGGCATGGGGCGGGGGGATCTGTGCCCCTGATGTCCTAGCAGGGGGCTCAACTTTCTGCATTATTAACCCCTTGTGTGCCAGAGTGTGTATTATCACATGACAGCGCCGGGTCCTCCGGAGAATGGAGCCTCTAATTAAATTACAGTTACACACAGATGGTTATTTCACAGCGGCTGTCGTCTCTGCACAGCGTCCTGCCCTCTCCTGGTACAATATGTCTTGGGGTCCCCTGGGTGCACCGGACGCGCCATCACTTTATATAAAGCAAACTCTGCAAAACAGAGCTCAGACCCCATGGATGGAGAATCATGGACATGGAGGGTGTGATCAGGAGCTTTGGGGCTGTACCCCACTTTTGTTGATTCAGGGGTTCATTTGATCAACCAAATACACCAGACTGTCTGCTCCTCTGCACCTTCTCCTCCAGCTCATGTCTTCTCTACTCTCTGTCACCCACTTCCTTTACATTCCTCCTTTTTTCTTCTCATCCTCCCCCTCATCATCAGTCTTTTCCACTCTATATTTCTCCAGTTCTATCCGTCCCTTATCCCCCAGGTATATGTTTTCTTACCTAGTAAGACTTAGAAGGGTCTCCGTCATGCCTTAAACAAGTTGGTTTCATCTTAAAGTTATTCAAAACTTAATGTACTTTGTGCCATACAAGAAATCATTCCTGAGATATTCAGTATTGTCTGTGCTGCTTATTTGTGCAGCTCTATATGTTAATTGAAGCTCGGAAATTGTGTACAATCTCAAACTGTGTACAATTTCAGCAGCACCATCTAGCAGCTCCTTGCTGCAATTGCTGTTGCCACTGTACTCATAACAGGAAAGATCCCAGTTAAATATTGGAATCAGTTTATTGATCTCTGAGATCATTATTTGAAAAAAAGGAAAGACACCTTGAAACAATTGCAACCTACCCTTTAATAAATCCTCAGCCCAGGTCTATGCACACCCCGGGCATACTTGAATTGCATTATTTTGCCATTATCACCCCCACTTCCATGTATTTATCACTCCTTATGTAAGATATAATAATAACTGTAGATAATATCTTCTCATTATATTGTATTCTATGTTGCAGACATAATATCAGTCCTCTCGTTGTCATATATGAGATATTTTTTGGCGCCGTCAGCCCCAGAGCAGGAAATTCCCCGATCTATTTCCTTTCTGCTATTTGTTAATTTCTCATTAGCAGCCTCCTCATGGTAATTAATGCTCTAATTTGTGCGCTGAGCTGCAGAAATACTTTATGGGTATTTTTGGTGCAATTGTCAGAGAGAGTCCCCGACCCGAGAAACTCATTTATACCGCTCAGCATTATCCTGCCAGCCAAGCGTGGGGCATTAGAAATCTGCTAACGACCCCTGGACACTGGCAATTAATGTCTGCAGATAACAAAGAGTTAACACTGTGTGTAATGGGCAGTGATGCTGGTGGTATATGGCTCTATACTGAGTGTATAATGGCTGTATTTGTTGTATCATACAGTTGTGTCTGACTTTCTGTGACCTCATGGACCGCAACACACCAGTCATGCTGATCCCCTTGGTTTTCATGGCAGAGATACTGGAGTGGGTTGTCAGTTTCTTCTCCAGTGGGCCACAGCATACAGCTCCTGGTTTTCCTGGGTGGTCTCCCATCAAAGTACTGACCAGGCCCAACTCTGCTCTTCTTCAGGGTGGTGTGACCTTTTGGTTTCCTGACTGGAATCAAACCTAGGTCGCAGTGGTTAAAGCACCGATTCCTAACCACTGGACCACCTAGGAACCAATGTACTGAACTGAATGTGGCTCTATAATGAGCTGTATATATCACGGGTGTCCAAGTTCAGTCCTGCTGGGCCGCACACAGGCCTGGATTTCTGTGCACAGGTGAGTCAATCAGGATGACTGAAGAAGTGATAGTCACCACTCGGTGCAGCAGGGATATCCTTAAATCCAGGCCTGTGTGTGGCCCAGCAGGACAAACTTGGACAACCCTGCTCTATACTGAGCTTTATAAGGTTCTATACTGAGCTGTATAAGGCTCTATACTGAGCTTTATATGGCTATATACAGAGGCCGCCTATATCAGAGGAAAAGTGTCCAAGTGATTTACCAGAAACACTCACAGACATTGAGAATCAATAAGGTGCAAGAATGAAGCATAATTCAGAGAGACCTCTGTAAAGAAAGAAAAAGCCGTAATAGAGAAGAGACGGTCAAAATGAAACTAGGGGTGAAGAAAAAAGAGGATACAGCTTGTCTGGGGAATGTGGATCTTATCAGGGGTAAAGGTCAGTCTGTGCCTGGGGCCAGGAAGATCTGATCCTGGATGGAAAGCAGGTCTGGTCTGGGGGAGGTGGCAGGTGGGTCTTATATGGAAGGGACGTTGGGACTAATCTTTGAGGGACAGGGGGGACTGATCTGGACAGGACGATGGGACTAATCTTGGAGCGACAAGTGGGATATGATATGGAAGGGATAGTGGAATTACTCTTGGAGAGGCAAGTGGGTCTAATCTGGACGGGAAGGTGGGACTAATTTGGAGGGGGAGGTTGGACAGTTCTGGATGGAACAATGGGACTAATCTTGGCGGGACAAGTGGGACTGATCTGGATGGACGGTGGGACTATTCTTGGAGGGACAGGTGGGTCTCATCTGGAAGGACGATCGGGCTAATCTTGGAGAGACTGGTGGCTCCAATCTGGGATGGACAAGTGGGTCTGATCAGAAGTGGATGGTGAGTCTGATCTGGGATGGACATATGGGTCTCATCAGAGAGGGATAAGTAGGTCTGATTTTGAGGGACTGGTGAGTGAGCCTAATGTAAAGGGGGTGGAGAGAGACAGATCTTTTTTATCAGGAGCAACATCCAGAACTGCTTAGGTGGATCTGATCTTAATAATAGGAGGATCTGACATGAGCCTTACCTAGTGGAAAAGGAAGGTCTGATCTGGGGGTGCAAGTGTGACTGCTCTATGAGTGAGGGGCAATTCAGTATTTTATGGGTTATTACTTAGTCAATATTGTCTAACTAGCGACAAAAATGACGGCAATAAAATTTGAAGCGTCACAATGCTGTTTGCCACACAATGTGAGGCTTTCCTCCACTCTTACTTGCAGACCTCGCGAAGAGCGCATCTCCCCCTCCCCCCCCTCTACTTTATGGTTCTTGCTTGTGGGCCCCGTAATGAGCTCAAGCCCATATATTTAGCACTCATTGCGGGCCTCGCGGTGAGCGCCTTTTGCGCTCATTGCGAGCTCCCCCCCCCCTGTACTTTATGGTCCTCGCAATGAAGTTAAAGGTTTAACGCTGCCATTTATTTCAAGGCCGTAACTCAGCAGCCATTGGGAGGCTGCCCAAAGACGCCAATTGAATAGCTTCTCACTCCCTCTACCTTATGGGCGTCATGATGAGTGCCTTTGGCGCTCATTGAGAGCCATGCAATGAGTACCTCCGGCGCTCATTTCATCCCCTCTACCTTACAGGCCTTGCGATGAGCGCCTATGGTGCCCACCGTGAGCCCCGCAATGAGCACCTTCGGTGCTCATTGCAGACCTCTGCAAACCTGTAACTTTCGTGCCCACGGCGCTCATTGCGCATGCGCAAACCTGTAACTTTTAACATAGCATTACCGACAAATCGCAATTACGACAACTATTATAATTGATTATAAGATAATTGGGGTGCTCTATAATAATTTATTTACTTCCAATGATTACTAATTTCAGTTGTGGAAACGTTCAGTGATAGCACAACCTGCCAGTGTCATTGTGGGACTCACATTCTCACTTATCTAACTCCACCCACATAAATGCTCATCTCTCAATGTATACGACAACCATACAATAATATGCTTAAGTAGCACGTGCAATTAAATACAAATACATGTACAAGGGCGCATTTTCTATTAGTGAGATGAGACGTCTCCAATTCCTTTTTTAGTTATGGTCTAAAGGACAAATATTATAAGCAAAGCCTTCAAGGTTTTGTATGTGTATAGGAGCAGAAAAGGAAGAGGGGTATATGAGAGAAGTTTTTAAATATATCAAAGGATTTAATAAGATTCAGGAGGGAAATATCTTCTAGAAAAATAGGAATAAGTATAAGAGAGAGTATGTAGTACATTTCAGAGAGCAGATACTTGGATCAACTGTCCACCATAAGGGTGGACAAACATAGTAAAATAATTGAGGTATATATGGGATATGAACAAAGCTTTCATGAAGCTTATTATTATTAATATTAAGCCTGAGCATTTTAGGTAGACAGAATGAGCTAACTAAATGGGAATATTGAATTGTATTATCTATCAAATCCATATTTAATGGAACAGTTCTCATATTAGTGAGTCGGGCTCATCCAGTTACTATATGGAGGACGTCTGGGTGGTATGGCCTTGTCCCTCAGCTTATATTTCCATGTTTTGGATGTAGCCCTGTGTAAGCTGTATTTATAAATTCCTTCCACCGCTGTGGTTAATTAAGTTGTAAAACTGTGCGGAGCGAGGGGCTCCCAAAGGTGAAATTACATGCAGACAAATTCTGACTGACAATATTGTCAGTTGAGCAGGGGAGAAATATTGCATTCATTTGGAGAAGAAAGAAAGCCAGGAATTCCCTGTGCTCTGCTTGCCCGGCTGCCATCACAAAGCGACTGCGCCAGGGAAGATCTGATGAGCCATTCCTTGGGATCATGAACATCTGAGAGCCAAAAAGAAAAGGGGAGTGTGATGGGTGAGTGGAGACCAGAGCCAAACATCACAGTGCATGCAAATTACATGGCATCACTAAATAAAATGGTAGCAAATATCAGAAGGATATATGTATCCCCACTAAGAGTATCAGATATGTCTATCTATCTAACTATCTATCCGTCATGCTTGCATTGGCAGGCTTGCAGTGTGCTGCACTATAGTAAAACAAAGAGGGCATAGTAGATCATGGGCAAGTTCACAAAGATTGAGCACCCCTGCGCTCCTCTGTGCACACTGACATGTTGGCGATATCGGGTCATTATACTACTTATGCCTCTTACTTCCAGCCGGCCAAGCTGTCCTGCTCCCTCAGGTCATGAAAGGCAAAAATAACCCCCATGTCTCAAGTCAGATATATTAGTGTTATACTTGGCTTGGACCTTCCTTCATCCCTCACATTCAATCACTATCCAAATCCTACAATCAACATTTCCAAGAACATCTCCAAAATCTGTCCGTTCCTCACCAAAACACTAATCCACACTTATAATGTCATGCCTTGACTATTGCAACTCTAGCCTAATTGGACTTCTGCTAAACTGCCTATCCCCCCTTCTGTCCATGCTGAATGCTTCCACCAGATCCATCCACCTCATCCACTTCATCTGCTGCTCCCTCTGCCAGTCCTTACACTGGCCCCCCATTAACTCAAGGATAAATTTAAAAATACTTACCCTCACTTACAAAGCCCTCAAAAACACAGCACCCCTCTACATCTCAACTCCTGTCTCCTGATGCACTCAAAACCACCCTCTCCGCTCGTTGTAAATCTCATCTTCTACAATTACCTCCTCACATGCTGCCTGCAGGACTTCTCAGGATCAGCCACCATTCTTTGGAATTGTCTACCTTGCTCTGTAAGACTCTCCCCTACTCTCCAAATATTCAAACTTTCTCTGAATACTCACCTGTTCAGACAAGCTTACAGCTTTCCTCCTTAACTAGATCATCCATGGCTGCATACTAGGTTACACATTCTGGTTCTCATATATCTCCCTAATCATTAATTCATTCAGCCGTCCCCTTACATGTCCTATCCCCTATTACCTCCTGGACTGTGAGATCTTCCAAGAGCAGGGCCCTCATCTCCTCCTGTCCTTCTAATTTTTGTGTCCCCAGAATGGCCAACTAGGACTCCACCATCTCATATCTGATTTGCTAGATCTAGAGCTGCTGATCGTGCAACATGGTGGTTGAGAAACATAGATGCCCATGTGCATCCACGGGCGGCTAAGGAGTTTGTGCCTAGGGGTGCCGGAGATGCCCTGGGTACTGGAGATTGTCATTTCACCCCTCTACCCATTTATATGTCAGTGAGGGCTAGTGACAATAATAAAGTGACAGTATTAGGGGTAATTTTTAGAGTGAGCCAGACAGTGCTAGTTTATCTCTATGTTTATACATTTACATTGGGGTGCAGTGGGAGTTGACTAAACTATAAATACTAGTGTAACTCACATATAAGGGACAGAGACTCACAAATAAATATGCACACATACATGGGTAGACTCATAATATGCACACACAGACTGCACACACACATATCTCACAAACTGCAGTTATCACTCTCTCCCTCTTTCTGGTTGAACAATCTCTCTAATTTCCTTCCCATTTGTACTCATATACCTGGTAATGTCCAGGTGATAAAGTCACTGAAGGCCAACACTGCCCATTTTACCAATGTACGTGCAGTTCTGAAGAGACAGGCCAGGGACAACTCAACCACAATATCAACCTCAATGACCTTTCCAGGAGCACCAGAGCTGTTGCTAGAGTTGCAGTGACCTGGACGAGTGTCAGCTCTGCAAGACAGTGACCTGTGACAGAGGTCCGACTGACCTGCTGCTCTCATCTGTTACATATTTATGGGGTACACATAAGATGAAGGCGCAGAATATATATGACATTCAATGGAATAAATTAAGTAATTATGGGAGAGAAGATCTGGCCTGAAGATGTTTCCTAACATCAGATTCAGAATCAACTGTGTCTCCTGGAAACATCAACATGTTGCACACGGGATAAGACCTGCCATTCCCTTCTAGATATAATCCACCTCATTCAGCCATGTCAGCTTCACCTCTGGTCCCCATACCTGATCCTTCTGCCGATCCAGATCATACCCTCCAGTGCTGCTGGATTTGCTCCACCAGACTTCCCAGATCAGACCCTCCAGTAACACCCAGATCAGACTCACTTGTAAACCAGACCCTCTGTCCTGTCAGGTTAGACCCTCTCTCCTCCAGGTGAGACCCTATGTTCTCCTATATGAGACCTTTGGTCCTCCCAGGTTAGACACGATGTTCTCGGAGATGAGACCCCCTGTCCTTCATGTTAGATCCTCTGTCCTGCCAGGTTAGACCCTCTGTCCTCCAGTTGAGACCCTATGTTCTCCTATATGAGACCCTCTGTCCTGTCAGGTTAGACACTCTGTTCTCCTAGATGAGACCCTCTGTCCTTCATGTTAGACACTCTGTCCTGTAGGCTTAGACCCTCTGTCCTCTAGTTGAGACCCTATGTTCTCCTATAGGATACTCTCTGTCCTGTCAGGTTAGACACTCTGTTTTCCTAGATGAGACCCTCTGTCCTTCATGTTAGACCCTCTGTCCTGCCAGGTTAGACCCTCTCTCCTCCAGGTGAGACCCTATGTTCTCCTATATGAGACCTTGTGTCCTCCTAGGTTAGACACGCTTTTCTCCCAGATGAGACCCCCTGTCCTCCATGCTAGACCCTCTGTCCTGCCAGGTTAGACCCTCTGTCCTCCAGGTGAGACCCTATGTTCTTATATATAAGACCCTCTGACCTACCACCAGGTTAGACACTCTGTTCTCCTAGATGAGAGCCTAGGTCCTTCATGTTAGGCCCACTGTACTGTCAGGTTAGACCCTCTGTCCTCCAGGTTAGAACCTATGTTCTACATGAGACCCTCTGTTCTCCTAGATGAGGCCCTCTGTCCTCCATGTTAGATCCTCTGTCCTGCTAGGTTAGCCCCTCTATCCTCCAGGTGAGACCCTTTGTTCTTCTATATGAGATCCTCTGTCCTCCAGGTGAGACCAACCTGTTCTTCCAGCAGTTCATTCATCCCAGATCAATCCCACCTTCTCCTCCAGATCAAACCCTCCACTCTTTCCAGATCAGACTTTCTTGCACCCAAGATCAGACCCACTGTTACCCACAATTCATAGGATCCTATCACCTCAGACCTCACCCATCAGCCACACATTTTTCTCTGCCTATTACTCTTGACCCATGCTCTCTCATTTCAGTTCAACCCACTCTCTGCCTGTGATTTTATCAAATTACCAAACAAAATAAATATCAACTAAACTTTTTATTTTCTTGACATGTAAAAGGATAAAATGCAAGAAATAAATGTCAGATTCTGATAACCTGCATCGGGGCCCCAGTCTGTCACAATCCAATATCTATTAGATTATGTTCTGTACCTCGTGTCATTCAGAGTCGGTCCCTGAGCAGGATACATTCGCTCTTCACTCTAAGACGTGACCTTCGAGACAGAGCATCCTGTGGGAAAAAAAAACAGAAAAACCTCATTTATGGTGGAGCTGGAATTAGACATTTTCACCGTCTCTTTGATTTCATTACGTCCTTATCAATGGATATTAAGATTGATCTGTATGTAGCTCCAAGTAACATAATATCAGACTTAGGAGATTAAAATTGCTTTTTAGTGCAGGTCAGGAAAAAAAAAATGACTCCGCGTCCGCTGGGAGCCCAGAGAGGCAGGGAGAAAATATTAGTGACATTAAGTGAGTATTTTACTTTCAGTTACTGCACAGAATGAGCTTGGGATTTAATACAAGGAAAGAAATCTGAACAAATAGACACAGTGTGAGAAATATCTGCCCTGCAGAACTTGCAATCCAAGTGAAAGAGGTATACGCACAGACTCACATATTTTATTTGGCATTTATCAATATTATTGGTTGATGGTAGTTTGATTTGTGGTAATAAACAAAATTCACAACCTCACAGGTCTCTTCATCTGTACAGAGCGACCAAACCTCACAAGTCTCTTCTTCACCTGTATAGAGCTCTCCAAACCTCACAAGTCTCTTCTTCACATGTACAGAGTGTCCAAACCTCACAGGTCTCTTTTTCACCTGTACAGAGCTCTCCAAACCTCATGAGTCTCTTCTTCACATGTACAGAGTGTCCAAACCTCACAGGTCTCTTCTTCACCTGTACAGAGCATCCAAACCTCATGAGTCTCTTGTTCACTTGTACAGCGCATCCAAACCTAACAGGTCTCTTATTCACCTGTATAGAGCATCCAGACCTCACAGGTCTCTTGTTCACCTGTACACAGCGTCAAAACCTCACAGGTCTCTTCTTCACATGTGCAGAGTGTCCAAACCTCATACATCTCTTCTTCACCTGTACAGAGCTCTCCAACTCCAAACCTCACAGGTCTCTTCTTCACCTGTACAGAGCGTCCAAACCTCAAGGTCAACACAACACTGAGCTCAGTCACAAATAGGGGTTTTGTTACAGGAGTACTCTGAGCCTCACATTAGCATACAGAGCTGCACATTAGTATACTAAGCTTCAATTAGCATACTGAGCACCACATTAGCAGGACGGATCCTAACATTAGCATATGGAGCCTCACATTAGCAAACTTAGTCTTACATTAGCATACTGAGCTGCACATTAGCATACCAAACCGCACATTAGCACACTGAGCCACACCTTAGCACATTGAGTCGGACGTTAGCACACTGATCCGCACCTTAGCACACTGAGCCTCACATTAGCATAATGAGCCTCACATTAGCACACTGAGCCTCACATTAGCACACTGAGCAGCACATTAGCACACTGAGATGCACAATAGCATACTGAGCTGCACATTAGCACACTGAGCCGCACATTAGCACACTGAGCTGCACATTAGCATACTGATTTGCACATTAGCATGTTGAGCCTCAAATTACCATATTGAGCCCCATATTAGCATACTGAGCTGCATGTTAGCATACTGAGCTGCACATTAGCACACTGAGCTGCACATTAGCATACTGAGCCTCACATTAGCATACTGAACCGCACATAAGCATACTGAGCTGCACATTAGCATACTGAGCAGCACATTAGCAGACACAGGCCTGGATTTGAGGATTTCCTTTCTGTGCACAGGGGAGTCAATCCACATTCAGGCCTGTGTGTGCCTCTACAGGACCAAACTTGCCCACCCCTGCTCTAGACAGATCCGCTCCCTCTCCCTGACACCTGATAGGGGTGGAGAGCAGTGTATCTGTTGAAGTCTAAAACACTAAACTTCACATGTATGTTTTAAAAGCTGCATTACATTTATTTATATGAAATACGTTTTTTTGGGGCAATCAATAACTAAAAAAGATATAAAATCTTAGTGTAAGAGCGATAGATAGATAGATAGAAAGATAGATAGATAGAGACACAGATAGACAGGCAGACAAACAGATCGATAGATCGATAGATAGATAGATAGATAGATAGATAGATAGATAGATAGATAGACAGATAAATAGATATAAATGTAGGTATGATATGAATGTGGCCGTCACTTCGATTTAACCTTTTAAACATATACCAGTAAGAGGGTCTCAGGGAGCTGAGTGGACCCTCCCTCAGATGAGAGGCCCTGACATTACAAGGAGCCTCTCCCTCAATGTCATCTCCTCACTGATGTTCCAGGCTCCTTGCTCATTTTCTTGTCTGTCTGGGAAGTGCTTTGATCATCGCTGCCACTTGAAATATATGATTCGGACGGCAGAAATGAGATGAAATCCAGGCGTAACGCGAAAAAAAAGCAATTATGAGGAGTCGGACTATATGTTTCTATCAGGAAAAAGTGACAGCACCCCCAGCCTAATATCCAGACACATGCTAATGTGTGGTAACCCCCTGAGTGCCGGCGCATTGTTTAAGCTTATTCCTGTAATAGCTTCGCATTACTTTTAATTTAATTCTTTTATGGCCGAAACTGTTGCAGGAATATTGCTGGGTAGGTAAAAAGATAAATAAATGAGATGTAATTTTTGCAGGTTTGCAAATGCACCAAAAAAATCATTTCGGAGACTTTCATATTAATGAATGCGGCAGAGAGGATGTCAGTGATACTCAGCGCCCATGAGAGATAGCTCTTAATATTCTGCAAACAAGGTGTTTATGTGAGTGGAAAGACAAGAGGAAAACAGCACCAGATTTCTAATTTGCTGTAATTTATATATAATGTTGCACAAATTACTATTGAAAATAAAATAATTAAAATATAATATGCTGATGCATTTGATGGTCACTGGAGACATCCATATTGTTTGTGAAGGTTACATATTTGAAAGGGATGTTTACATTTCTAAGAGCTGGTCTTGCATTTATGGATGCAAGCTACCTACTTCAAAACATGTGAAGTAGTTCGGTGTCAGATTTCAATATCTCCAGTTCTTTGACAAGACCCCCAGCTTTCTTCCACCCTCCCCACTCCTCCCTCCACTGTTTAGTAAATTAGAAAATGTCTTTGAGCTTCAGTCCTTAGGAAATACTCAAGTCAGACAAGACAGAATCTTGCAATATTCAAATAAATCTTCAAAAGTCAACATTTTCTCTAAAAACGGTTTGTTGCTCCTGGCTGAAGACTGTATTATTTTTTCATAGTCTAAAGACACATTGCCTTTTCCAAGCCCAGCTATACCAAAAAGTATAATTAAATATATGACTGCAGTGATCCTTTTAACATTGCTTTATTTTCAATGAAATCATATAAATACATTTCAATATTTTTTATTTTACATGGGACCATGTTCCTGTCCAGATGCCACAAACCTGCCCCTCAGGGTATTAGTGCTGATTACAAAATCACACAATGAGCCCCAGACATTTGCAATCAGTTGTGTTTTTTTTGCAGTCACAATAAAATCCTTTAGTTCCCTGGTGCCAATAGTTGACTGATTTGTTCTTTCTGGAGCTCAGATCTTCCCCAGACCTCCCTCTCTCTGCGTCTCCAGGAATATTAAACTGTGTCCCTGGATTCCTATAATCTAAATGTCAGACATGGCTGTGAAGCCCCATCATAATCAAATAGAGGGTTGTGGGATCATGTCACTGAGGCTTCTCCTTCATAATGCTCAGTGTTAACTGTATGAGTGCTGGTGTTAAGATAATAAAATACTACTCTCGTATTCTCGTGTGAAATATCCTTGTGCCGTATGATTGTCATCCCCAGTTCTGCTTAATTACATGATTACTGGCTGCTACAAAATGCAGTGTTGTGTTTTTACTGAAAAGTTTATTTTTTAGCCTCTGTGACTCAAACTGTGGGATGTCACCACTAAAAGTCTAATCCATTCTCTCATGATATCTCGCCTTGACTACTGCAACTCACTTCTTGCTGGCCTCATCATTACCCTCCTGTCCCCAATCCAATCAATATTGGCACCTACGCTAGACTCATCTACCATACTCAGTGCTCAGTGTCTGCAGCTCCTCGCTGTCAGTCACTCCATTGGCTTCCCGTAGCCACCAGAAAAAATGTAACATCATGACCCTAACGTATAAAGCCCTAATTGATAATGTACCCTCTTATATCTCTGCTCTTGTCTCAAAATACTCCCCCACCCTCAATCTTCATCTTTCCTCCTCTCTTATCACCTTCTCTAACTCCCACCTTCTCAGTGGAACTCCTTGCCTCACTTCACTAGACTATCTTCCCGCCTCAAAACCTTAAAAAAATCACTAAAAACGCATTTGTGTAAAGAAGCTCATCACCTTCAGACTTATTATGCACAACTACACACTCTACAGCATTATGTCACTCACACTCACAATCTACAGTGCAACACACAGACACCTCCACTTGCTTGAGCATATTGCCTTACACACCGCCATCTTGTATCTATTCCCCCTCCTGTACCACACCTTAACCCTTAAATTGTAAGTTTGCAAGTTTTCGATCTTGAGTCTTGAGGTGCTCTGTGGGGACAAGCTCTGTGTATGTTTGATTTTAAGCTCAAGCCCTGTACTTTACTTCATAGCAGTTTTGTGGGGGAAATGAGGAACTCAGGAACTCAGGTCTTTATTATCACTTTATTATGGGGCCTGCTGCAAGCTGGTTACCAATCGGAGAATGGAGTCTGACCATTGGTACCCTTGTCTCTAAGAAGGATGTTTACACTTAAAAATACAAATTTACGGAGGACTCTTTTATTCCTTTTAGGAAATTTCCTGCTCGTGTGTGAAGATGTTAAAAAAAAAAATGGCAAAGTGTTTTTGAAGCGTTGCATTTAAATAAAAATGTAGAGGGGTTTATATCATCCAAGTGCACCCTTTACCATGGAGGGGGGGGGGTGGATTTTTCTTTACTCCAAGTATACATTGTTGTGCTTTTTTTTCTACTTTGTTTCTTATGTTTATACTAGCGACTTGCCCGTCAAAAAATTATGGTCAATAAAATTTGAAGCCATGGCAATGCTGTTTGGCACACAGTCTTAAGCTTTGTATACTCTAAGGACCTTTGGCGCTCATTGCGAGTCTCTCTTCGTGTGTCCTTTAGCTCCTCTCTATATTTTTTTAAATACTAATTAATGAATTAATTGATTAATAAATTAATATAGTTTACCTTTTTCTAATTCATATATGTAACAATCAATAGCCTGAAGAGGTAACAATCTCTTTTTATTGTCCTGCAGCATATAATGTCCAGTTGGACTGTTGCTGGCCTGAGGAGATAGTTTTATGAATGTCCCAACTGTGCATTAGAAATAGGCGGCGAGGGCAAACCGTTGGTTTATTTGTGTAAAGCGCTACTTTTGATGCGTAATGTTGTTAGTTGCAAGTTAGGGTTGTAAAATTGCGTTGTTTGTCTATGTGCTACGCAGTTCGCAAGCATTTTACGTCCTTTGTAATAGTGTATTTTGTACCTTGTACATTCCTGGATGAAAGTGGTACGCAGTTGGTGGTATTTTGCGTGGTCCAGGGTAATATAGCCTCGTTTTCATTTTGTTTGACCTCCATTTTTTTTTCTCGCTTAGCTGATTTTCGATTGCCGAAACTTGTCTAAATCGACTTAACTTTGTGTTCCACCTCACTCCCAGACGTCCTGGCTGTTACCCCGTGCTGTGTGTGATGTTTTTTATGTATTTTTTATTTGTTTTTATTTTGTGTGTGTTTTTCGTGTTTTTTGCTTTCGCAGTTTTTTTTTCTAAGTCTCGCGTTCCACAACTGCTTGCAGCCTAAGGCGATCCCGCTTTTCCTAAGGGTTTGGAGGCTAAGTCCTGCATGTTTTAATGTGTGATCGGCTTGTCTCCTTTCACGAGGCTGGCAGGAGCGCCTTTGGCGCTCCTTTCTGGCTAAATCCTGTGTGTTTCATTGCCTCCACTTTTCGCCTCGCTTCACGCGGCTCACAGGCAATGAGCACCTTTGCCGCTCATCGCCCAACTGCTGCGAGTTTTAGTGCTTTAACGGCTCACCTCTCTAACCAAAGCTCGCAGGCAATGAGCGCCTTCGCCGCTCATCACCTAAGTCTTATGCACCACACAAAGCATGGACGAAGAAGACGTCTCGTAGAGAAGACGTCTCGTAGTTCGACAATTATAATATGTGATACTATAACTAATAAGTGTGTCCTATATTTTCCAGAAGAAATCATACTTTTACACATTCATGGAAGAACATTTTTAATAAGTAGTGAACTAGAATAAAGTCACTTGTGCATCAACCTAGAGAGAGAATCCAATAAAAGACCTGGAAAGCAAAGGACTCTGGGACATGGCTTAACAGGTCAGTGGCATCTCCCTGAAATCAGCACCAGTCATTCATAGCACAATTGCTCTCATTAACTGAGACTTTTTGGGGAGCTTCTCCGTCCGTGTATCTAACTGGCAGCTGGTCATGTATAGCCGGTGAATGAGCTTCCTAATTATTATAAATATGTCCCAGAGCTCAGCCGTGTACAGAAGGAAATGAGGCAGCGCTTTACTGACATTCTAAAGAGTGCATTTTATAATATATCTTTATATTATCCAGAACTATTCCTTATAACGATATTACATTTTTATAGATGGTCTTGACAGATATATAAAGTACCCTTTTGCCCTTAAAAACTCAAAAAATAAGAGAAAATTACCTACGGTTAAATAAACCTATTTTTTTTCCAATGTGTATTTTTGCATTTAATGTTTTTACAGGATAATATCATGCTCAAACCCTGTGCCTGGCCACTCAGTGGCCCTTACTTAATATTAATTAATAGTCATTAATACTCATTGGGTGCTCCTGTGCCACATCATAAGTTGTAAGTTAATTTCCACACACGCGCCTACTTCATGCCACACTCTGAGCCTTAATGCCATATATCACTGGTGACCCACCAGAGCCTATGTTATTATCAATGCCCACTCACACTGTGTTTTAGTGATGCACAAATTATGGCACCTATTTAGTTTGCCAGCAACTGAGAAAAAGTGCTTAGTTGTTTTGCATTATGCTACATCCAAGCATTATCTTAGTAATATTCCTGGCCCTGATTTCCTGTTATGACCTTGGCTTTGTTTGACTTCTCTATGTCACCCCAATCCTTGCTTATAAGATTTTTCTAACTTCTAGCTCTTGATCTCTGGCCTGCTTGACCACTCTACCTTTGGCGTTGTACTTAAATTTACATTGGACTTCTGGCTCCATTATCTAAGACTATTATCTAACTCTATAATATTTAAAGACAAGGAGCCCGATTCAGGCCGCAACTCGATCGGAGTAGGCAGTATGTCTGCAGGCCTGCTGCGAGCCCGCAGGGGTCGCAACTTATGGTGCTATTCAATTGGCCAGGCCCGCAAGTCCCAGCCCAATAACACACATCGCAAGCTATGCTATCGAAAGTAGCATTTGCGAGCTTTAACATGAGCGCTGACACAAGGCCGTAACTCACGGTTAGAAACAGCCAATGGAATGTGGGTGAGATTGTAACCAGTAATTCAAGCCCGTAGGACTTTGAAATCCAACCTTCATTTTTCATTGAAGCCCTACGGGCTTGAATTACGAGTTACAATCGGTCCCACATTCCAGATATAATGAAATATTGATAAAGCCATAAATATGATATTCTATTACATGCAAGTTCAATTATATGTATTAACACATTGATTGCCAGGATCGATATAACACGAAAATTAAACATGAAATCAAGTATTTTGTTAGGGAATGTTGTGCTATTAATTCTAAGACCTGACATCACATCACTTTCACTTTTAATAAAAGTACAGTATTGATATTTTTCTTTGCTTTTAAAGTGCTCCGAAAATGTAATTAAGTCCTTTGCGAGACCTCCTTGGTACCAGTAACTTGTGGTTTGACTTTTGCCATTTGCGGGCTTGATGGAGTGCTTAGCGAGGGGGAATCGGAGCAATTGAATAGCGATTTGCGATTGTAGTGTTCGGAAGTCTTGTGGCCGTGAAAGATCAAAGGCTTGGATGGGCATTAACTTGCGATTTAAAAAATCGCAATGGATCGGAATAAATCGCAGCCCGGAGCCCATAACTCGATCGGAGCCCGCAAAATGACGCCAGTTGAATAGCAAAATAACTTGCGGGCTCCATTTACGAACTCTGATCTCCCGAAAGCTTCAATTTAATGAGGCTCATGGTATCTGGTTATTCTGCTGCTTGTAATTAAGAACCCTGAAATAATTGAAACTGATTACCTGAAGAAACCGAGATCATGAAAGAGAAATAACTAAGAGCCTGAAGTTAATGAAGTTTCCACCTCAGCTGTACTCCCCCTATAACTACAACCCATTCCTCAACCTACAATTCCAAGCACAACTGCACCTAAGGATAGCTCCATCCATCCCCCAGTTCTTTCTTACATCCATTCAATCATACATTTCCTCTACCTCAATATGCCTTCACCCAACAGAATCACACTACACTACCACCTCACTACTACTCACTGCACCTTTTCTAACCATACCGCAATTCAAACATGTCTTCCAAATGCTCCCGTGTACATAAGTTTACCCAACCACACCTACATACACCTGTGCCTCACATATCTTGAGTATACTCATATCGCCACTGTATGATACTTAATGTCTTCATGCCCTTACCTTACTTCAGTCACACCTGCACCCTCTGTCTTCCATGAATTCCAGACCATGTCTCCACTCTCACTTGCCTTTCCACCATACCTTCACACAATTCCCAAATTCACATTGATCCACTTCACTATGTTTGACCTAACTATAACAACACCCACATCCTTTGACTCACCATACCCCAACACAACAACTGCTTCCTTTACTATCCACTCCTCGATGCCTCTACACAGTCCCACTTCATACCAGTGCCCTATACAGTCAATCTATAAATTGGAGGGCTGGGTGATAAAATATTTACATTTTTAAGTCTAATTTTTAAAGCTAATTGTGATACAAAAATAGCTTTTCTGCAGAGATAGTAAAGTATATATATTTATTGTACTGCCACTTGCTGCAATAATTGGTACAGCAATGCAGAGTGGTTAAAAGAGGATGAGCAGGTGTGTAACATTTTAAGAAGTTGCCTAAAACTGTATCATGACATCACATAGACCTTCACAGAATCATGGCTCCATAAAAGCAGACCACATCGTACCTCGCTTTACCAGATAAGAATCCCTTAACTTAAGTATACTTCTAAGTCATCAAATTTTCCTACCCAACTTTAATATCCCCATACCTTATATTACCAAATCTCAACATCATGCCTTCCATCATACTTCCTTCAAATTCTCAACATCATGACCTCCATTATGCCTGCCTCCAAAGCCACATTGCACCACATTACCAAACTTCAACTTAATGCCTCGAGGCACCTCCATTTAGTATGCCTACAGTAATCACCTACAAGCAATCACAGTACCAAACCTTAATATGATGCCCTTCCCTCATACCTCCTCCATCAATGCCTCTTCAACATAGCCCCATACCTCCACATTACCAAACCCCTCCTCGTGGCTTCCACCATACCTCCAGCCCTCAATGCCTCCACTACAGAGCCACATACCTCCAAATTACCGAACCTCACAATCATGCCATCCTCATACCTTAAGACACCATATCTTCACCCAGCATGCCTCCACTACTCAGCACCAAGTCATCACATTACCAGACCACAAGATGATGCCCTTTTTCAAACCTCTACCTCACCAAGCCTCCATTCACAGCCTGATGATTCTACATTACTAAACCTCACCGTCATACCTTCTTTCATCCTTCCACCACTTAATGCCTCCTCTACAGAGCCCCATACCTCCACATTACCAAACCCCTCCTCGTGGCTTTTACCATACCTCCAGCCCTCAATGCCTCCACTACAGAGCCACATAGCCCCACATTACCAAACCTCACAATCATGCCGTCCTCATACCTTAAGACACCATATCTTCACCCAGCATGCCTCCACTACTCAGCACCAAGTCATCACATTACCAGACCACAAGATGATGCCCTTTTTCAAACCTCTACCTCACCATGCCTCCATTCACAGCCTGATGATTCTACATTACTAAGCCTCACCGTCATACCTTCTTTCATCCTTCCACCACTCAATGCCTCCTCTACAGAGCCCCATACCTCCACATTACCAATCCTCACCATCATGCCTTCCCTCACACCTCCACCTCACCATGCCTCCATTCACAGCCTGATGCTTCTACATTACCAAACTTTAGCCTCCGCCACTCAATGTCTCCACTACATAGTCCAATACCTCCACATTACCAGACTTCCTCATCATGCCTTCCCTCATAACTCTGCCATTTAATGCCTCCACTACATAGCCCGATACCTCCACATTACCAAACCTCTCCATCATGCCTTCCCTCATACCTCCACCACTCAATGCCTCCACTACACAGCCCTATACCTCCGCATTACAAAACCTCCTCATCATGCCTTCCCTCATACCTCCGCCACTCAATGCCTCCACTACATAGTCCAATACCTCCACATTACCAGACTTCCTCATCATGCCTTCCCTCATAACTCTGCCATCCACTATATCTCCATCCAACCACATCTCCACCCGACTCTTTCTCACTATATGACCCCTCACACTGATCTCTAAGGCAGAATATATGATAAGATTATTCCTGTATGTCTATTATGTGATATTCTGGTCTATATTTAAGATATTTATTTCCTACTGGAGCCAGTTGACAGCCGAGAAGAATTCATGAGCGAGTTTCCCCAGATAGCTGGATTATTAAACGTGTTTTCTCATTCGTTTGCCATGGCTTTTAACCCTTTACTTATTGTCATGCGCCTCTGTGTCTGTGCTCTCTCATTTCTGTCTACAGAGAAAAGAAACGGGCTCAGCGTCAGAGTCTGCAGCCAGGAGATAGAAATGATACCAAAATAGAATCAAAAGGTCTATAGAAACCTGGGAGAAGTTAACTACTTGTGTGCCGATATATAAGACATACCTTAATGTGCTATAGAACATCCGGCTCCCTCGCCCACCCTGCACAGACCTGGGTGCTTAATCACTTTCCAGTATCATTATAATGAGCTATTAGTGGTGGCAATGCCATTGTGAATATATTTCTATGGGACAACTGGCAGAAAGTCCCCTGAGGGAATCAGCAATTACCAAGAGCATTCATGCAGTTCTCTCCATGTTGCAAATCTAGGGCAAAAATAGGCACAATGAAGGCGAGATCCATTAGGCTCCTACTTGCCACACCAACCCGGGACCCTCATGAATTACATTACACACTAGAATAATAAACTATAAATGGATTGTTACAAACTCCACAGTGATTTTGTTAAGATGATAATGATAAAGAAAGACTGTTCAAGAGATGACTCCTATAAACAAACATCCATCATAACATGTCAAGCACCCATCTCCAAGACTGCAACTGGCACCGTGGGTGCACAGGGGCATATACAGGTTTAATGCTGCTCTAGGTCCATTCAGATTTGCACATGCTCAGGTTCCATTTACTACACCTCATTTCCCTGTTTTATATCCATATCCTAAGCTTACCAGATACGCACCTATAGATTTGTAAAGAAGCATATGTGTGTGTGTGCTTATACAGTATGTCAGTAAGCATGTTACAGATGAAGACACTATTCCATGGCACTGCACCAGAATGTGCTGTCCTAGGCCTGAGTCTTGGTGGTCTTGGCTGAATTGCACCACTAAGTGTGGGATGGTAGTTGCTCCACTGAACCACCATATAAAGTATAAGCTGGAGAATTGAAATTGCACACAAGTTTCTGTCTGATCTATCCTTCCAGAGTATGACCAGTAGAGTATAATGATACTCATTATCATATTTTAGTGAATATTAAATACTGTATATATATCCTGGAATGCAGTCTAATAACTGTATTTCTCGGAATTCTGAAAAACTGGAAACAGATTTTTAACTTGTTTTAGACATTCAAACGTGAACACAAATGTACTATTTATTTACTATATATATATATATATATATATATATATATATATATATATATATATATATCACTGGTTGCTTACTGACCCAATATTCTGCACCAAACAAAACTGACTCCATTGAATATCAACTATAGGAACAGACACAGTTCTGCTACTCCACAATGTGCAATCATACAGCCCAACGCTGGACAGGATGGTGATAACACATTTTTATACAACACATTGCTTCTATTTAAAGGGGCTCTGCCATCCTCTAATTTATTGGAGTACTTGTATAGAGCCTGTTATTACTTGGTGTTTTTAGTGGGTCACAGGATGAGAAAAAAGTGCAGACTGTTGTGATTCACTTTGCATAGGTTTTCATATCTGGTGGTTTTTGGTGCACACCTCTTGGGTTTGGTGTTACACTTTACTAGAATTCAACTTGCTCCATTATGAAAAATATACACAATCTTGTTCATGGTATTACATTAAAAATAAACCTCAAGAATATGCTGCAAGGTGTTAGACTGGCACATTAGAGATGGCAGACAAGTGATCTGAAACTGAAGGCTGAAAGTGTGGGACAGAAACACTTAGAGTTTATCTAGATGTTAATGTGGAGACTCCTAGAAAACCCTCCGTGACAGCGCTGTGTTACTGCAGGTGTAATATTACTGGCGAGGAGGGGGTGATTAGTCAAAGTGACAGCCAGTGCCAGGGGATGGCCTCCCATGCATATCATTAGGAAATCAATAGGGCTGATGTGAGGCCAGGACGCAGGAGCAGAGAGTGCACACCTAGCATTCACTGTGCAACGGTGGGTAGAGTGTCCTCATATGGAAGACGGGGCAAATAATGTCCTAATTGGGGGTCTAAAACCTGTAAAAAGGAGAGACATTCATTTATAAAGGTCTAGGGATTATACACACACTGCTTTGTGTTACACATACTACTCTACGTTACACACTTTGCTCTGTGTTACACTCCTCTATATCACACAGAATCTTCTATGTCACACATTGCACTATAATACACACACTGCTTTATATCACACACACACTGCTTTATGTCATACACACTGCTCTGTATAACACACACTGCTCTGTATAACACACACTGCTTTATATCACACACACTGCTCTGTATTACACACACTGTTTTATATCACACACACTGTTTTATATCACACACACTGCTTTATATAATACACACACTGCTTTATATCACACACACTGCTTTATATCACACACACTGCTTTATATCACACACACTGCTTTATATCATACACACTGCTTTATATCATACACACTGTTTTATATCATACACATTGCTCTATATCACACACACTGCTTTATGTCATAAAGACTGCTGTATATCACACACACTGCTCTGTATCACACGCACTGCTTTATATCAAACACACTGCTCTGTATCACACACATTGCTTTATATCACTCACACTGCTCTGTATAACACACACTGCTTTATATCATACACACTGCTCTGTATCACACACACTGCTTTATATCACACACACTGCTTTATATCACACACACTGCTTTATATCATACACACTGCTCTATATCACACACATTGCTCTGTATAACACACATTGCTCTGTATAACACACACTGCTCTGTATCACACACACTGCTCGATATCACACACACTGCTCTCTATCACACACACTGCTCGATATCACACACACTGCTCTCTATCACACACACTGCTCTGTATAACACACACTGCTCTCTATCACACACACTGCTCGATATCACACACACTGCTCTCTATCACACACACTGCTCGATATCACACACACTGCTCTCTATCACACACGCTGCTCTGTATCACACACACTGCTCTCTATCACTTACACTGCTCTGTATAACACACACTGCTCTCTATCACACACACTGCTCTCTATCACACACACTGCTCAATATCACACACTGCTCTATATCACACACACTGCTTTATATCACACACACTGCTCTGTATAACACACACTGCTCTATATCACACACACACTGCTCTATATCACACACACTGCTTTATATCACACGCACACTGCTCTGTATAACACACACTGCTCTCTATCACACACACTGCTCTCTATCACACACACTGCTCGATATCACACACACTGCTCTCTATCACACACACTGCTCGATATCACACACACTGCTCTCTATCACTTACACTGCTCTGTATAACACACACTGCTCTGTATCACACGCACTGCTTTATATCACACACACTGCTCTATATCACACACACTGCTCTGTATCACACACATTGCTTTATATCATACACACTGCTCTGTATCACACACTCTGCTCTATATCACACACACTGCTCTCTATCACACACACTGCTCTCTATCACACACACTGCTCAATATCACACACACTGCTCTCTATCACACACACTGCTCGATATCACACACACTGCTCTGTATAACACACACTGCTCTATATCACACACAGTGCTCTATATCACACACACTGCTCCATATCACACACACTGCTCTATATCACACACACTGCTCTGTATAACACACACTGCTCTCTATCACACACACTGCTCTCTATCACACACACTGCTCAATATCACACACACTGCTCTCTATCACACACACTGCTCGATATCACACACAGTGCTCCATATCACACACACTGCTCTGTATAACACACAGTACTCTATATCACACACAGTGCTCCATATCACACACACTGCTCTATATCACACACACTGCTCTGTATAACACACACTGCTCTGCATAACACACACTGCTCTATATCACACACACTGCTCTATATCACACACACTGCTCTGTATAACACACACTGCTCTGCATAACACACACTGCTCTATATCACACACAGTGCTCTATATCACACACACTGCTCTGTATAACACACAGTACTCTATATCACACACAGTGCTCTATATCACACACACTGCTCCATATCACACACACTGCTCTATATCACACACACTGCTCTGTATAACACACACTGCTCTATATCACACACACTGCTCCATATCACACACACTGCTCTATATCACACACACTGCTTTATATCACACACACTGCTCTATATCACACACACTGCTTTATATCACACACACTGCTCCATATCACACACACTGCTCTATATCACACACATTGCTCTGTATAACACACATTGCTCTATATCACACACACTGCTCTGTATCACACACACTGCTCAATATCACACACACTGCTTTCTATCACACACACTGCTCGATATCACACACACTGCTCTGTATAACACACACTGCTCTGTATAACACACAGTACTCTATATCACACACACTGCTCCATATCACACACACTGCTCTATATCACACACACTGCTCTGTATAACACACACTGCTCTGTATAACACACACTGCTCTATATCACACACACTGCTCTATATCACACACACTGCTCTGTATAACACACACTGCTCTGTATAACACACACTGCTCTGTATAACACACACTGCTCTATATCACACACAGTGCTCTATATCACACACATTGCTCTATATCACACACACTGCTCTGTATAACACACACTGCTTTATATCACACACACTGCTCTCTATCACACGCACTGCTCGATATCACACACACTGCTCTATATCACACACACTGCTTTATATCACACACACTGCTCCATATCACACACACTGCTCCATATCACACACACTGCTCTGTATAACACACACTGCTCTGTATAACACACACTGCTCCATATCACACACCCTGCTCTATATCACACACACTGCTTTATATCACACACACTGCTCCATATCACACACACTGCTCTATATCACACACATTGCTCTGTATAACACACACTGCTCTGTATAACACACACTGCTCTCTATCACACACACTGCTTTATATCACACACAATGCTCTATATCACACACACTGCTCTATATCACACACACTGCTTTATATCACACACACTGCTCTGTATAACACACACTGCTCTCTATCACTTACACTGCTCTGTATAACACACACTGCTCTGTATCACACACAGTGCTCTATATCACACACACTGCTCTCTATCACACACACTGCTCTGTATCACACACACTGCTCTATATCACACACACTGCTCTGTATAACACACAGTACTCTATATCACACACAGTGCTCTATATCACACACACTGCTCCATATCACACACACTGCTCTATATCACACACACTGCTTTATATCACACGCACTGCTCTATATCACACACTGTGCTTTATATCACACACACTGCTCTATATCACACACTGTGCTTTATATCACACACACTGCTCTATATCACACACACTGCTTTATATCACACACACTGCTCTATATCACACGCAGTGCTGCATATCACACACATTGCTGCATATCACACACACTGCTTTATATCACACGCACTGCTCTATATCACACACTGTGCTTTATATCACACACACTGCTCTATATCACACACTGTGCTTTATATCACACACACTGCTCTATATCACACACACTGCTCTGTATCACACGCACTGCTCTATATCACACACTGTGCTTTATATCACACACACTGCTCCATATCACACACACTGCTCTATATCACACACACTGCTCTATATCACACACACTGCTCTATATCACACACACTGCTCTATATCACACACACTGCTCCATATCACACACACTGCTCTATATCACACACACTGCTCTGTATAACACACACTGCTCTGTATAACACACACTGCTCTATATCACACACACTGCTCTATATCACACACACTGCTCTGTATAACACACACTGCTCTGTATAACACACACTGCTCGATATCACACACACTGCTCTATATCACACACACTGCTCTGTATAACACACACTGCTCTCTATCACACACACTGCTCGATATCACACACACTGCTCTGTATAACACACACTGCTCTCTATCACTTACACTGCTCTGTATAACACACACTGCTCTCTATCACACACACTGCTCTCTATCACACACACTGCTCGATATCACACACTGCTCTATATCACACACACTGCTTTATATCACACACACTGCTCTGTATAACACACACTGCTCTATATCACACACACACTGCTCTATATCACACACAGTGCTCTATATCACACACACTGCTCCATATCACACACACTGCTCTATATCACACACACTGCTCTGTATAACACACACTGCTCTGTATAACACACACTGCTCTATATCACACACACTGCTTTATATCACACGCACTGCTCTATATCACACACTGTGCTTTATATCACACACACTGCTCTATATCACACACTGTGCTTTATATCACACACACTGCTCTATATCACACACACTGCTCTGTATCACACGCACTGCTCTATATCACACACTGTGCTTTATATCACACACACTGCTCCATATCACACACACTGCTCTATATCACACACATTGCTCTGTATAACACACACTGCTCTGTATAACACACACTGCTCTCTATCACACACACTGCTTTATATCACACACAATGCTCTATATCACACACACTGCTCTATATCACACACACTGCTTTATATCACACACACTGCTCTGTATAACACACACTGCTCTCTATCACTTACACTGCTCTGTATAACACACACTGCTCTGTATCACACACAGTGCTCTATATCACACACACTGCTCTCTATCACACACACTGCTCTGTATCACACACACTGCTCTATATCACACACACTGCTCTGTATAACACACAGTACTCTATATCACACACAGTGCTCTATATCACACACACTGCTCCATATCACACACACTGCTCTGTATAACACACACTGCTCTGTATCACACACACTGCTCTATATCACACACACTGCTTTATATCACACGCACTGCTCTATATCACACACTGTGCTTTATATCACACACACTGCTCTATATCACACACTGTGCTTTATATCACACACACTGCTCTATATCACACACACTGCTTTATATCACACACACTGCTCTATATCACACGCAGTGCTGCATATCACACACATTGCTGCATATCACACACACTGCTTTATATCACACGCACTGCTCTATATCACACACTGTGCTTTATATCACACACACTGCTCTATATCACACACTGTGCTTTATATCACACACACTGCTCTATATCACACACACTGCTCTGTATCACACGCACTGCTCTATATCACACACTGTGCTTTATATCACACACACTGCTCCATATCACACACACTGCTCTATATCACACACACTGCTCTATATCACACACACTGCTCTATATCACACACACTGCTTTATATCACACACACTGCTCCATATCACACACACTGCTCTATATCACACACACTGCTCTGTATAACACACACTGCTCTGTATAACACACACTGCTCTATATCACACACACTGCTCTATATCACACACACTGCTCTGTATAACACACACTGCTCTGTATAACACACACTGCTCGATATCACACACACTGCTCTATATCACACACACTGCTCTGTATAACACACACTGCTCTCTATCACACACACTGCTCGATATCACACACACTGCTCTGTATAACACACACTGCTCTCTATCACTTACACTGCTCTGTGTAACACACACTGCTCTCTATCACACACACTGCTCTCTATCACACACACTGCTCGATATCACACACTGCTCTATATCACACACACTGCTTTATATCACACACACTGCTCTGTATAACACACACTGCTCTATATCACACACACACTGCTCTATATCACACACAGTGCTCTATATCACACACACTGCTCCATATCACACACACTGCTCTATATCACACACACTGCTCTGTATAACACACACTGCTCTGTATAACACACACTGCTCTATATCACACACACTGCTTTATATCACACGCACTGCTCTATATCACACACTGTGCTTTATATCACACACACTGCTCTATATCACACACTGTGCTTTATATCACACACACTGCTCTATATCACACACACTGCTCTGTATCACACGCACTGCTCTATATCACACACTGTGCTTTATATCACACACACTGCTCGATATCACACACACTGCTCTATATCACACACACTGCTTTATATCACACACACTGCTCCATATCACACACATTGCTCTATATCACACACATTGCTCTGTAAAACACACATTGCTCTATATCACACACACTGCTCTGTATCACACACACTGCTCAATATCACACACACTGCTCTCTATCACACACACTGCTCGATATCACACACACTGCTCTGTATAACACACAGTACTCTATATCACACACACTGCTCCATATCACACACACTGCTCTATATCACACACACTGCTCTGTATAACACACACTGCTCTGTATAACACACACTGCTCTATATCACACACACTGCTCTGTATAACACACACTGCTCTGTATAACACACACTGCTCTATATCACACACAGTGCTCTATATCACACACAGTGCTCTATATCACACACACTGCTCTGTATAACACACAGTACTCTATATCACACACAGTGCTCTATATCACACACACTGCTCCATATCACACACACTGCTCTATATCACACACACTGCTCTGTATAACACACACTGCTTTATATCACACACACTGCTCTCTATCACACGCACTGCTCGATATCACACACACTGCTCTATATCACACACACTGCTTTATATCACACACACTGCTCCATATCACACACACTGCTCTGTATAACACACACTGCTTTATATCACACACACTGCTCTCTATCACACGCACTGCTCGATATCACACACACTGCTCTATATCACACACACTGCTTTATATCACACACACTGCTCCATATCACACACACTGCTCCATATCACACACACTGCTCTATATCACACACACTGCTTTATATCACACACACTGCTCCATATCACACACATTGCTCTATATCACACACATTGCTCTGTAAAACACACATTGCTCTATATCACACACACTGCTCTGTATCACACACACTGCTCAATATCACACACACTGCTCTCTATCACACACACTGCTCGATATCACACACACTGCTCTGTATAACACACAGTGCTCCATATCACACACACTGCTCTGTATAACACACAGTACTCTATATCACACACACTGCTCCATATCACACACACTGCTCTATATCACACACACTGCTCTGTATAACACACACTGCTCTGTATAACACACACTGCTCTATATCACACACACTGCTCTGTATAACACACACTGCTCTGTATAACACACACTGCTCTATATCACACTCAGTGCTCTATATCACACACAGTGCTCTATATCACACACACTGCTCTGTATAACACACAGTACTCTATATCACACACAGTGCTCTATATCACACACACTGCTCCATATCACACACACTGCTCTATATCACACACACTGCTCTGTATAACACACACTGCTTTATATCACACACACTGCTCTCTATCACACGCACTGCTCGATATCACACACACTGCTCTATATCACACACACTGCTTTATATCACACACACTGCTCCATATCACACACACTGCTCTGTATAACACACACTGCTTTATATCACACACACTGCTCTCTATCACACGCACTGCTCGATATCACACACACTGCTCTATATCACACACACTGCTTTATATCACACACACTGCTCTATATCACACACACTGCTTTATATCACACACACTGCTCCATATCACACACACTGCTCCATATCACACACACTGCTCTATATCACACACATTGCTCTGTATAACACACACTGCTCTGTATAACACACACTGCTCTCTATCACACACACTGCTCTATATCACACACAGTGCTCCATATCACACACACTGCTCTGTATAACACACACTGCTCTCTATCACTTACACTGCTCTGTATAACACACACTGCTCTGTATAACACACAGTGCTCTATATCACACACACTGCTCTGTATAACACACACTGCTCTATATCACACACAGTGCTCCATATCACACACACTGCTCTGTATAACACACACTGCTCTCTATCACTTACACTGCTCTGTATAACACACACTGCTCTGTATAACACACAGTACTCTATATCACACACACTGCTCCATATCACACACACTGCTCTATATCACACACACTGCTCTGTATAACACACACTGCTCTGTATAACACACACTGCTCTGTATAACACACACTGCTTTATATCACACGCACTGCTCTATATCACACACTGTGCTTTATATCACACACACTGCTCTATATCACACACTGTGCTTTATATCACACACACTGCTCTATATCACACACACTGCTCTATATCACACACTGTGCTTTATATCACACACACTGCTCCATATCACACACACTGCTCTATATCACACACACTGCTCTATATCACACACACTGCTCTATATTACACACACTGCTTTATATCACACACACTGCTCCATATCACACACACTGCTCTATATCACACACACTGCTCTGTATAACACACACTGCTCTGTATAACACACACTGCTCTATATCACACACACTGCTCTATATCACACACACTGCTCTGTATAACACACACTGCTCTGTATAACACACACTGCTCTATATCACACACAGTGCTCTATATCACACACACTGCTCTGTATAACACACACTGCTCTGTATAACACACAGTACTCTATATCACACACAGTGCTCTATATCACACACACTGCTCCATATCACACACACTGCTCTATATCACACACACTGCTCTGTATAACACACACTGCTCTGTATAACACACACTGCTCTCTATCACACACACTGCTCTATATCACACACACTGCTCTGTATAACACACACTGCTCTGTATAACACACACTGCTCTATATCACACACACTGCTCTATATCACACACACTGCTCTCTATCACACACACTGCTCGATATCACACACACTGCTCGATATCACACACACTGCTCCATATCACACACACTGCTCCATATCACACACACTGCTCTATATTACACACACTGCTTTATATCACACACACTGCTCCATATCACACACACTGCTCTATATCACACACACTGCTCTATATCACACACACTGCTCTGTATAACACACACTGCTCTGTATAACACACACTGCTCTGTATAACACACACTGCTTTATATCACACGCACTGCTCTATATCACACACACTGCTCTATATCACACACACTGCTCTGTATAACACACACTGCTCTGTATAACACACACTGCTCTATATCACACACACTGCTCTATATCACACACACTGCTCTGTATAACACACACTGCTCTGTATAACACACACTGCTCTGTATAACACACACTGCTTTATATCACACGCACTGCTCTATATCACACACACTGCTCTATATCACACACACTGCTCTATATCACACACTGTGCTTTATATCACACACACTGCTCTATATCACACACACTGCTCTATATCACACACTGTGCTTTATATCACACACACTGCTCCATATCACACACACTGCTCCATATCACACACACTGCTCTATATTACACACACTGCTCTGTATAACACACACTGCTCTGTATAACACACACTGCTCTGTATAACACACACTGCTCTATATCACACACACTGCTCTATATCACACACACTGCTCTGTATAACACACACTGCTCTGTATAACACACACTGCTCTATATCACACACACTGCTCTATATCACACACTGTGCTTTATATCACACACACTGCTTTATATCACACACACTGCTCCATATCACACACACTGCTCTATATCACACACACTGCTCTGTATAACACACACTGCTCTGTATAACACACACTGCTCTATATCACACACACTGCTCTATATCACACACACTGCTCTGTATAACACACACTGCTCTGTATAACACACACTGCTCTATATCACACACAGTGCTCTATATCACACACACTGCTCTGTATAACACACACTGCTCTGTATAACACACAGTACTCTATATCACACACAGTGCTCTATATCACACACACTGCTCCATATCACACACACTGCTCTATATCACACACACTGCTCTGTATAACACACACTGCTTTATATCACACGCACTGCTCTATATCACACACACTGCTCTCTATCACACGCACTGCTCGATATCACACACACTGCTTTATATCACACACACTGCTTTATATCACACACACTGCTCCATATCACACACACTGCTCTATATCACACACACTGCTCTGTATAACACACACTGCTCTGTATAACACACACTGCTCTCTATCACACACACTGCTCTATATCACACACACTGCTCTGTATAACACACACTGCTCTGTATAACACACACTGCTCTATATCACACACACTGCTCTATATCACACACACTGCTCTCTATCACACACACTGCTCGATATCACACACACTGCTCGATATCACACACACTGCTCCATATCACACACACTGCTCCATATCACACACACTGCTCTATATTACACACACTGCTTTATATCACACACACTGCTCCATATCACACACACTGCTCTATATCACACACACTGCTCTGTATAACACACACTGCTCTGTATAACACACACTGCTCTATATCACACACACTGCTCTATATCACACACACTGCTCTGTATAACACACACTGCTCTGTATAACACACACTGCTCTATATCACACACAGTGCTTTATATCACACACACTGCTCTATATCACACGCACTGCTTTATATCACACACACTGCTCTGTATCACACACACTGCTCTGTATAACACACACTGCTCTGTATCACACACACTGCTCTGTATAACACACACTGCTCTATATCACAGACACTGCTCTCTATCACACACACTGCTCTGTATAACACACACTGCTCTATATCACACGCACTGCTTTATATCACACACACTGCTCTGTATCACACACATTGCTTTATATCACTCACACTGCTCTGTATAACACACACTGCTTTATATCATACACACTGCTCTGTATCACACACTCTGCTCTATATCACACACACTGCTCTATATCACACACACTGCTCTGTATCACACGCACTGCTCTATATCACACACTGTGCTTTATATCACACACACTGCTCCATATCACACACACTGCTCCATATCACACACTGCTCTGTATAACACACACTGCTTTATATCACACACACTGCTCTGTATTACACACACTGCTTTATATCACACACACTGCTCCATATCACACACACTGCTCTATATCACACACATTGCTCTGTATAACACACATTGCTCTATATCACACACACTGCTCTGTATCACACACACTGCTCGATATCACGCACACTGCTCTGTATAACACACACTGCTCTATATCACACACATTGCTCTGTATAACACACATTGCTCTCTATCACACACACTGCTCTGTATCACACACACTGCTCGATATCACGCACACTGCTCTATAATACAAATACTGCTCTATATCATACACTGCTCCATATTATATGCAGTACTCCATATCACGAACACTTGTCTATATCACACAGTGCTCCATATTACACGCAGTACTCTATATCACACACACTGCTTTATATCACACACACTGCTCTATATCACACACACTGCTTTATATCACACACCCGGCTCTATATCACACACACCTCTCTATATCACCCTCCTGGCTCCTCTCCTCCGCCCGGCTCTTTTCTCATTACCCGCCATCCCTGACATCTCAATCAGTTTTACGAGGCCATCTTTCTGGCTCCTGATTAGAATTCTATATTAAACTCTTTCCTTTCTTAATGCGTCCCCTCTCCAAAGGCTTTATTCTGCTGCCATGTATATATATATTTATTTCTGTCCTGTATTATCCTCTCCCAGCGATCTCCCTATTATCATTGCAGTCTAAACTGCGATGAAGCACAAAGCCTCCTCTCGCTATAGCCGGATACAGGCGGCGCGCGGAGGTTTACATTTTCGCTCGCTGAATTAGGAACCCCTCTGTTACATAAGCCATTAGCAAAGTATTCACCTCCCGTATGAAAAGCCTTTTTATTCACTGGCAAAATATTTCTATCCATCGACAGCGCCTGAATTTGCCGTCTCCCGCGGTGCCCAGTTTAGCTCTAACAGGATGCGGCTGCATAAAAAAGCCTTTTAACAATTCACTTTTTTTATGTTATAATAAATGTACATTTTTAACCTTTTCACTTTCGCTCAGGTGTTTTGCAAGCGCTCTCAGGCATACCAAGGGTTAATACCCATCATGTTCTGCAGAGCCTGGCAGCTAAACAGTTACACCACCTCTGGAATGTTTTATTATAATATTTTCCTATGAAGAACTGGACTTCATAAAGGGCAAAATGTTTTAGAAAATGTAAAATAAATACACATTTTAAGTTTTATCATATTTAGTGTTGCTTTGATGAGGGCAGACATTTTCCCTTATTTCCTAACAGAATTAGGGACATGAAAATAATTGGAGGAACCTTGGATTCAGATAAGAACACTATTCATTTATTGAAACATTGACACTTTGAATTACCACTTGACCGTAGGTACCAACTCCCAGCATTATATCTTTACTGTGGTCCAATATGAACGCAGCCATGACACAAGCAGAGTCTATCTACACGTTCATGCTAAAAACATACACAGCTATTAATGTTATTAGTTCTTACATACTTCACAAACATGTGACATTTTTTCTTTAAGGCTGTGAGACATTTACCCTGGAATATTAGTTGCTGTGATGGAGTAAATGGATGGTGTCTATGCGCTATTCTTCTAAAGGGTGAAGTCTTGGAGAACTCTTAGAGTAAATGAGGATGAACAGGTGGAGGTCTTTATGAACAGATCCATTACACGAGCAGCCGGAATACAAATCTTGCTCCCCGCACCACTGCACAAACTGGACCTCCTCCAACCCAGCTCCAATCATGATGTGATACCTTTTTATTATCTAATAATTCAAAATGTTTCTTTCCATCCTTCTATTCTTAGTCAGGTTTATCATTAGTCTAACCTTAAACAAGGACAACCTGTCTCACACCCTAAATCTGTTGTCCTCTTTTCCCAACTAAAATAAAATAGTTGTTGACTATTGAGTGGCTAATACAAGTCACTGGCATCATCACAGAAATGACTATAGTCTACTGTACACCAAGCATTTTATTAATACTAAATACCTCCTGGTTAGCCATCCCCTTCAATATTCTCTCTGGACAGTTTGAGACCTTGCCAACGTCATGTCTGGGAACAACACCAACAGCCTTCTCAGATGTTCTTCACAAGGTGGAACAAGGCATCAGGGACAAGACATTTCATCACAAATGCAAAATGAAAATATGAGGAGTTAATCACAATTGTGTGTGTTGCAAGAGTTCTGATAAGAATGGCAACCAACACAACACAAGTGTGCCTAGCAAGTGAATCACCTCATCAAGGCCAAACTGTAGCCAACTTGGCCGCCTCTCTTCTCAAAAGGGGATGTGGGAATGTTTGAGATTCCAGACCAAATGCTATCTATGCCCAGACATTCAAATGAAAAGAACGCTTTAAGCAAATCTGTGGAAAACAAGTCCAGAACTGGCCTGATGTCCAACTCTTTTAGGTCACACTTAACTGTGTGCAAGATTTGGTTGCCAATGGACAAGTTACTCAAGTGCATGTTGAAAATTCTTTCCCTGGTATATTTTATCTACTTGAAGTGACACAAACAAAGTTTCATGTCCAAATTGTGGCCATTTATTGACTGGCCATCTAAAACTACTCCAGTGTTGCTAGGAGCAATGTTACCTGGTGCCTACTGTATGGAGTCAGAGCCGAGAAGTAAGTCTAGTCATCAACTTGCTGCCAGCAGGAGGCACAAGTAATTATATCAATAAGATATTCTGAACTGGTTTATAAGTAGTGTAAAGAAAATATGTTGATGCAGTCAGATGTATTATCAGGAGAAATAGCTCTTGTTAGGAGCTGAAGTTGGATGGACTGCATCTTAGAAAAAGGACAGATAAAGCTGAGTGCTATTAGTAGGGGAGTACTAAGGTTTTATGCGACACTAGGCCTGGGCCTTATGGTCCTAGGCAGAAATACATTGGCATAACAGTGGGATTTGATATCTTCTAATAATCTCTCCTAGAGGTAGCATCGTTAAACTACACATGTCACGGTTATGAGTTTACCCCCAAAGAAACCCTCTGCCACCTGCCCTTGAGAAGAGATTTATACCAGTTTAGGACATGGTCACCCAGCCTACAGTGGCTCTCCAGTTGCATCTATTCTATGGTCCACGGTGACAATTGCTGTAGAAAGGTCAAGAAATACAAGAGCTGAACAATCATCTTGATGTCTTCTACTAGAAGTGCATTGGACACCAAGACAGACCAGATGTGACTTCCTCTCTCTATTAGATTGCCAGCCCTTGTAAAGACTTTCCTGCTCAGCATTCCATAAATAACTCTCTGATTGGCTATTGACCTATTATTTAAATTACACAGCAAGCTATAAATAGGTCGTGAGGAAACAACTTTTCCCGTAACAAGAATTCCGGTTAATTTCTGTAATTAGTGGAGACACAAATTAATTAGTGGTGTAGATATGACAGTGGTGATGAAGTGCCAGGTCCTAAAAAATCCATAGCAGGAGATTTGTCGCTAATATATGTAGGAAGCGAATATCGATAATATGAGGTCAGTATCCTGAGAGCTGCTGAGTGCACTGTATGACCGGGGGACAGTGGGAACTGGGCAGGTAGGGCATCAGAGGGCAAAGGGTGGCAATGGAGGGTTAACATTGTCACTCAAATATCAACATGCTCAGAAACAGATATATATACATGTACAAATACACATTCACATGCTTATGTGTATATATATATATCTATCTATCTATATATATATATATATAACATGGTTGTATATATGTGCAATACAAGGCAATGTGAATATTGCATATTAATGTGTACCTAACCCATTCTTTCTGGAAGCTTTAATGTTAAATTTTAATAATATTTAGAAGTCAGATTACCCCAAATAACAGGGAAAAAAAGTTTCCATTTTTTATTAAAGGAATCATGTGCTGAAATCATTAAAAAATAATCTTTGTGATATGCAGATTTGCAGAACAAATTTAAATGAATTTCTTCACCAGCCTTATTAAAAATCAAAGCCCAAACCACAGAGTCATTTTGGAAGGTGCCAAAATAGCTAAGAACAAAGCGAAGGACAGAAATCTCATTATTGTGTGTATATTTACCCACACGAGAACAAATGAACAGCGCTACAACGCAGCACGTCTCAAAGTTCCCTGATAAATACACGAATATCATTTTGCCCCCACTATACTATAATTATTCAACATTTTAACTTTATTTCCAATGCATTATAAATTATTTCATTTGCTTCTGAATCTTTTTAAAATAAATTTGCACTTCTGACAAATCTCTCCTAGCTCAGGGCTTTTTTAATTTCTCGCTGTTCCATTCGTGTAGAACACGTGTGATGGGTAACGAGCCGCCATGTGCGATAACACTCGTGAGTTAAATTCAGCCAGCCGCTAAATTCAGATAGAAGAACTGTCAGGCATCTCATTATCCCACAGATTTGTCTAGCATGGTCAGAAACACAGTCTGGAATCAGGACTGGTCAGAAGTTGCCATGAATCAGAACTGGCCACAACTTTAGTCTTCAGTCAGCATGGCCAGATTCACCATTAAACAGAGTAGGCAGGTACCTATTTTCAGCCATTCTCGTTGCCAAAATGCACTAAAAATGCATTAAAATAGACTTAGGACACACAATGCGATTTACACAATGCTCCTCAAATTATGTAAAATGCTTTGGGGGTGGGAATAACAAAGCTCCTTTCTGATTAGTTGAATTATGCTGCTCATCAAGACACCTTCAAATTATCTTAAGGATCTCAACATCCCTACAGTTAAGAACAACCACCTTCACAATTTTACATTAGTCCGAGGTCAGTCTTCTAAGGAGAGTCACAGAGACGAAAATTTCCATTTTAGATAGTGTCATTCAGGTTGGGTTTGAGCCATATTAGAGAACAGCACATACAGTAGTATGTGCTACATTAGAGTCCTCAGGCCAGAGAGCAATGCAATTTAAACACTGATGCCCCCTAACCCATCTATGTCAGTGCAAACATCAGAACAACTCTGTTATTGAAAAGCTGAGTTGAGCTACAGGCTCCTCTTTCAGTATAATATGGTAAAAATGTGCACACTCACAGCGCTCTCCCACCTTGTGTGTTTGTTGGTTCTGTGCACACCCACAGAGCTCTGCCTCCTGATGTGTGTGTGTTGGTTCTGTGCACACTCACATCGCTGTGCCACCTGGTGTGTGTGTGTGTGCTGGTTCTGTGCACACTCACAGAGCTCTCCCACCTGGTGTGTGTTGGTTCCGTGCACACTCACAGAGCTCTGCCACCTGGTGTGTATGTGTGTGCTGGTTCTGTTCACACTCACAGAGCTCTGCCACCTGGTGTGTGTGTATTGGCTCTGTGCACACTCACAGAGCTCTCCCACCTGGTGCGTGTGTGTGTTGGTTTTGTGCACACTCACAGAGCTCTCGCACCAGGTGTGTGTGTTGGTTCTGTGCACACTCACAGAGCTCTCTCACCTGGTGTGTGTGTGTGTTTGGTTCTGTGCACACTCCCAGAGCTCTCCTACCTGGTGTGTGTGTGTGTTTGGTTATGTGCACACTCATAGATCTCTCCCACATGGTGTGTATGGGTTTGGTTCTGTGCACACTCACAGAGCTCTGCTACCTGGTGTGTGTGTGTTGGTTCTGTGCACACTCACAGTGCTCTCCCACCTGGTGTGTGTGTTGGTTTTGTGCACACTTACAGTGCTCTCCCACCTGGTGTGTGTGTTGGTTTTGTGCACACTCACAGAGCTCTGCCACCTGGTGTGTGTGTATTGGTTCTGTGCACACTCACAGAGCTCTGCCACCTGGTGTGTGTGTATTGGTTCTGTGCACACTCACAGAGCTCTGCCACCTGGTGCGTGTGTTTGTGTGTTGATTATTTGCACACTGACAGAACTCTGCCACTTGGTGTGTGTGTGTTGGTTCTGTGCACACTCACAGTGCTCTCCCACCTGGGTTGTGTGTTGGTATTGTGCACACTCACAGAGCTCTGCCACCTGGTGTGTGTATATTGGTTCTGCGCACACTCACAGAGCTCTCCCACCTGGTGCGTGTGTTTGTGTGTTGGTTCTGTGCACACTCACAGAGCTCTCGCATCTGGTGTGTGTGTTGGTTCTGTGCACACTCACATCGCTCTCCCACCTGGTGCGTGTGTGTTGGTTCTGTGCACACTCACATCGCTCACCCACCTGGTGTGTGTGTGTGTGTGTGTGTGTTGGTTCTGTGCACACTAACAGAGCTCTGCCAACTGATGTGTGTTGGTTCTGTGCACACTCACAGAGCTCTCTCACCTGGTGTGTGTGTGTGTGTGTTGGTTCTGTGCACATTCATAGAGCTCTCCCACATGATGTGTATTGGTTTGGTTCTGTGCACACTCACAGAGCTCTGCCACCTGCCCTGTGTGTGTTTGGTTCTGTGCACACCAACAGAGCTCTCTCACCTGGTGTGTGTGTATTTGTGTTTGGTTCTTTGCACACTCATAGAACTCACCACATTGTGTTTGTGTTTGGTTCTCTGCACACTCACAGAGCTCTGTTCCCTGGTGTGTGTATGTTGGTTCTGTGCACACTCACAGAGCTCTCCCACCTGCCCTGTGTGTATGTTGGTTCTGTGCACACACAGAGCTCTCCATCTGGTGTGTATGTGTGTGTTTGGTTCTGTGCACACTCACAGAGCTCTGCCACCTGGTGTGTGTTTGGTTCTGTGCACACCAACAGAGCTCTCTCACCTGGTGTGTGTGTTTGTGTTTGGTTCTTTGCACACTCATAGAACTCACCACATTGTGTTTGTGTTTGGTTCTCTGCACACTCACAGAGCTCTGTCCCCTGGTGTGTGTATGTTGGTTCTGTGCACACTCACAGAGCTCTCCCACCTGCCCTGTGTGTATGTTGGTTCTGTGCACACACAGAGCTCTCCATCTGGTGTGTATGTGTGTGTTTGGTTCTGTGCACACTCACAGAGCTCTGCCACCTGGTGTGTGTTTGGTTCTCTGCACACTCACAGAGCTCTGTCACCTGGTGTGTGTATGTAGGTTCTGTACACACTCAAAGAGCTCTGCTACCTGATGTGTGTATGTTGGTTCTGTGCACACACATAGCTCTCCATCTGGTGTGCATGTGTTTGGTTCTGTGCACACTTACAGAGCTCTCCCACATGGTGTGTGTGTGTATTGGTTCTGTGCACACTCACAGTGCTCTCCCACCTGGGTTGTGTGTTGGTATTGTGCACACTCACAGAGCTTTGCCACCTGGTATGTGTGTTGGATCTGTGCACACTCACATCGCTCTCCCACCTGGTGCGTGTGTGTTTTGGTTCTGTGCACACTCATAGAGCTCTCGCACCTGGGACGTGTGTTGGTTCTGTGCACACTCACATCGCTCACCCACCTGGTGTGTGTGTGTGTCAATTCTGTGCACACTCCCAGAGCTCTCCTACCTGGTATGTGTGTGTTGGTTCTGTGCACACTCATAGAGCTCTCCCAAATGGTGTGTATGTGTTTGGTTCTGTGCACACTTACAGAGCTCTGCCACCTGCCCTGTGTGTGTTTGGTTCTGTGCACACCAACAGAGCTCTCTCACCTGGTGTGTGTGTGTTTGGTTCTGTGCACACTCACAGAGCTCTGCCAAATGGTGTGTGTTTGGTTCTCTGCACACTCACAGAGCTCTGTCACCTGGTGTGTGTATGTTGGTTCTGTGCACACTCACAGAGCTCTGCTACCTGGTGTGTGTATGTTGGTTCTGTGCACACACAGAGCTCTCCATCTGGTGTGTGTTTGCTTCTGTGCACACTCACAGAGCTTTCCTACCTGGTATGTATGTGTTTGGTTCTGTGCACACTTACAGAGCTCTCCCACATGGTGTGTGCGTGTATTGGTTCTGTGCACACACAGAGCTCTCCCACCTGGTGTGTTTGTTGGTTCTGTGCACACTCACAAAGCTCTCCCACCTGGTGTGTGTGTTTTGGTTCTTTGTACACACAGAGCTCTCCACCTGGTGTGTGTGTATGTGTTTGTTTGGTTCTGTGTACACTCACAGAGCTCACCCACATGGTATGTATGTGTTTGGTTCTTTGCACACTCACAGAGCTCTGCCACCTGGTGTGTGTATGTTGGTTCTGTGCACACTCACAGAGCTCTGCTACCTGGTGTGTGTATGTTGGTTCTGTGCACACTCACAGAGCTCTGCTACCTGGTGTGTGTATGTCGGTTTTGTGCACACTCACAGAGCTCTCCCACCTGCCCTGTGTGTGTATTGGTTCTGTGCACACACAGAGCTCTCCATCTGGTGTGTGTTTGTTTCTGTGCACACTCACAGAGCTCTCCCACCTGGCGTGTGTTTGGTTCTGTGCACACACAGAGCTCTCCCACCTGGTGTGTGTCTTGGTTCTGTGCACACTCACAGAGCTTTCCTACCTGGTATGTATGTATTTGGTTCTGTGAACACTTACAGAACTATCCCACCTGGTGTGTGTGTGTTGGTTCTGTGCACACTCACAGAGCTCTCCCACCTGGTGTGTGTGTGTGTGTGTGTGTGTGTGCTGGTCCTGTGCACACTCATGTAGCTCTCCCACCTAGTGTGTGTGTGTTGGCCCTGTGCACACTTATATAGCTCTCCCACCTGGTGTGTGTGTGTGTATTGGTTCTGTGCACACTCACAGAGCTCTCCCACCTGGTGTGTGTGTTGGTTCTGTGCACACTCACAGAGCTCTTCCACCTGGTGTGTCTGTGTGTGTTGTTTCTGTGCACACTCACAGAGCTCTCCCACCTGGTGCGTGTGTGTTGGTTCTGTGCACACTCACAGTGCTCTCCCATCTGGTGTGTGTGTTGGTTCTGTGCACACTCACATCGCTCTTCCACCTGGTGTGTGTGTTGGTTTTGTGCACACTTACAGAGCTCTGCCACCTGATGTGTGTGTGTGTTGGTTCTGTGCACACTCACAGAGCTCTCCCACCTGGTGTGTGTGTGTGTTGTTTCTGTGCACACTCACAGAGCTCTCGCACCTGGTGTGTGTGTGTGTTGGTTCTGTGCACACTCACAGAGCTCTCCCACCTGGTGTGTGTGTGTGTGTTGTTTCTGTGCACACTCACAGATCTCTCCCACCTGGTGTGTGTGTTGGTTCTGTGCACACTCACAGAGCTCTCCCACCTGGTGTGTGTGTGTGTGTGTTGTTTCTGTGCACACTCACAAAGCTCTCCCACCTGGTGTGTGTGTGTGTGTTGTTTCTGTGCACACTGACAGAACTATGCCACCTGGTGTGTGTGTGGGTTGGTTCTGTGCACACTCACAGTGCTCTCCCACCTGGGTTGTGTGTTGGTATTGTGCACACTCACAAAGCTCTCCCACCTGGTGTGTGTGTGTGTGTTGTTTCTGTGCACACTGACAGAACTATGCCACCTGGTGTGTGTGTGGGTTGGTTCTGTGCACACTCACAGTGCTCTCCCACCTGGTATGTGTGTTGGATCTGTGCACACTCACATCGCTCTCCCACCTGGTGCGTGTGTGTGTGTTTTGGTTCTGTGCACACTCATAGAGCTCTCGCACCTGGGGTGTGTGTTGGTTCTGTGCACACTCACATCGCTCACCCACCTGGTGTGTGTGTGTGTCAATTCTGTGCACACTCATAGAGCTCTCCCAAATGGTGTGTATGTGTTTGGTTCTGTGCACACTTACAGAGCTCTGCCACCTGCCCTGTGTGTGTTTGGTTCTGTGCACACCAACAGAGCTCACTCACCTGGTGTGTGTGTGTTTGGTTCTGTGCACACTCACAGAGCTCTGCCAAATGGTGTGTGTTTGGTTCTCTGCACACTCACAGAGCTCTGTCACCTGGTGTGTGTATGTTGGTTCTCTGCACACGCACAGAGCTCTGCTACCTGGTGTGTGTATGTTGGTTCTCTGCACACTCACAGAGCTCTGCTACCTGGTGTGTGTATGTTGGTTCTCTGCACACTCACAGAGCTCTGCTACCTGGTGTGTGTATGTTGGTTCTGTGCACACACAGAGCTCTCCATCTGGTGTGTGTTTGCTTCTGTGCACACTCACAGAGCTTTCCTACCTGGTATGTATGTGTTTGGTTCTGTGCACACACAGAGCTCTCCCACCTGGTGTGTTTGTTGGTTCTGTGCACACTCACAAAGCTCTCCCACCTGGTGTGTGTGTTTTGGTTCTTTGTACACACAGAGCTCTCCACCTGGTGTGTGTATGTGTTTGTTTGGTTCTGTGTACACTCACAGAGCTCACCCACATGGTATGTATGTGTTTGGTTCTTTGCACACTCACAGAGCTCTGCCACCTGGTGTGTGTATGTTGGTTCTGTGCACACTCACAGAGCTCTGCTACCTGGTGTGTGTATGTTGGTTTTGTGCACACTTACAGAGCTCTCCCACCTGCCCTGTGTGTGTATTGGTTCTGTGCACACACAGTGCTCTCCACTTGGTGTGTGTGTGTGTGTGTTTGTTTCTGTGCACACTCACAGAGCTCTCCCACCTGGCGTGTGTTTGGTTCTGTGCACACACAGAGCTCTCCCACCTGGTGTGTGTCTTGGTTCTGTGCACACTCACAGAGCTTTCCTACCTGGTATGTATGTATTTGGTTCTGTGAACACTTACAGAGCTATCCCACCTGGTGTGTGTGTGTGTGTGTGTGCTGGTCCTGTGCACACTCATGTAGCTCTCCCACCTAGTGTGTGTTGGCCCTGTGCACACTTATATAGCTCTTCCACCTGGTGTGTGTGTGTGTGTGTATTGGTTCTGTGCACACTCACAGAGCTCTCCCACCTGGTGCGTGTGTGTTGGTTCTGTGCACACTCACAGTGCTCTCCCATCTGGTGTGTGTGTTGGTTTTGTGCACACTTACAGAGCTCTGCCACCTGATGTGTGTGTGTGTTGGTTCTGTGCACACTCACAGAGCTCTCCCACCTGGTGTGTGTGTGTGTGTTGGTTCTGTGCACACTCACAGAGCTCTCCCACCTGGTGTGTGTGTGTGTTGTTTCTGTGCACACTCACAGAGCTCTCGCACCTGGCGTGTGTGTGTGTTGGTTCTGTGCACACTCACAGAGCTCTCCCACCTGGTGTGTGTGTGTGTGTTGGTTCTGTGCACACTCACAGAGCTCTCCCACCTGGTGCGTGTGTGTTGGTTCTGTGCACACTCACAGAGCTCTCCCACCTGGTGTGTGTGTGTGTTGTTTCTGTGCACACTCACAGAGCTCTCGCACCTGGTGTGTGTGTGTGTTGGTTCTGTGCACACTCACAGAGCTCTCCCACCTGGTGTGTGTGTGTGTGTTGGCCCTGTGCACACTCACAGAGCTCTCCCACCTGGTGTGTGTGTGTGTGTTGTTTCTGTGCACACTCACAGAGCTCTGCCACCTGATGTGTGTGTGTGTTGTTTCTGTGCACACTCACAGAGCTCTCCCACCTGGAGTGTGTGAGTATTGGTTATGTGCACACTCACAGAGCTTTCCTACCTGGTATGTATGTGTTGGTTCTGTGCACACTCATAGAGCTCTCCCACATGTTGTGTATGTGTTTGGTTCTGTGCACACTTACAGAGCTCTCCCACATGTTCTGTATGTGTTTGGTTATGTGCACACTTACAGAGCTCTCCCACATGGTGTGTGTGTGTGCTGGTCCTGTGCAGACTGACAGAGCTCTCCCACCTTGTGTGTGTGTGCTGGTCCTGTGTACACTCACAGAGCTCTCCCACCTGGTGTGTGTGTGTGTGTGTGTGCTGGTCCTGTGTACACTCACAGAGCTCTCACACCTGGTGTGTGTGCTGATCCTGTGCACACTCACATAGCTTTCCGACCTTGTGTGTGTGCTGGTCCTGTGCACACTCACAGAGCTCTCCCACCGGGTGTGTGTGTGCTGGTCCTGTGCACACTCACAGAGCTCTCACACCTGGTGTGTGTGTGTGTGCTGGTCCTGTGCACACTCACAGAGCTCTCACACCTGGTGTGTGTGTGTGTGTGTGTGTGTGTGCGCTGGTCCTGTGCACACTCGCATAGCTCTCCCACCTTGTGTGTGTGTGTGTGTTAGTCTCTTCCAGCCGCACAATGCTGCTGATGAATATTTGACCTTCCTTTCAGAGAGGGTCCGATAGCAAATATCTCATCGCTCCCCTGAGACGCCGGTTCATTTAAATGCATCCTGCAGGGTTTTCCTGGGATGGAAATGTTCAGGTTTTGCATTAACTCCATCCCTGAGCTACCTGAGCACAGAAAGACATGCAAATACTGCCTTATACAGACACACAATGCAATGTGTTACACACACACACAAATATGGCTTTATGCAGAAACTTGCAAATAATGTGTGCCAGATCACCGAATAATACTCTATACAGACACACACACACATACTGCTTTATACAGACACACAATGCAATGTGTTATACACATACCATCGCATTATGCAGAGACTTGCAAATAATGTGTGCAGAGATCCTCTGATACTACTCTATACATGCAGACACACAATGCATTATGACGTACACACACACTGCTTTGCAGGCAGACATATTGCGTATAGAGACACACAATGCATGTTACACACACACAGATACACATACTTCATTATACATAGACATGTTGTTTCTTCTGTTCAGGTAGGATTGCCTGGTATTTCGGGGCTGGATCACTCTTTTGAGTGATACTAGACTGATATACTACAGGATATTTCTCCCTGTGAAGGGCACAAGTGGCTAAGAGAGGTTGCTCTCAGACTAGGTAATCAGACCTATAGGACAAACCTACTTCAGGTATTGTCCGTTCTCTGATGGAGCACCTCTAACTTAGTTGTTGTGACATGCAGAGTATACACTGAGACACAACATGCATGTGTCATATGCAGAGACACACGCTGAATTATACAGAAAATGCAGCCAAGATTTTCATCAATTGCTTGTTAGCGTAAACCTTATCATCTGCCACTAACCTAAATGGTAATCCCTAAATATAACCCTAACCCTAACCCTGAAATCTAACCCAACCTCTAAAAATAGCACTAACCCTAAACCCTGACTCTAAATATAACACTAGGAAATTGACGAAAATCTCAGCCCCACCACCTAGTGGCCGCTGGTTGCCACTGTTGGTGGGCAGAAAACAGGAAAGATCCAATCTCCCTATAACTCCTCCTACATCTCTATATAACCTCTCACTATATCTCATTATATTGCTCTATATAACCTCTCACTATATCTCCTCCAATTGCTCCATATAACCTCTCCATATAACTCACCTCTATATAAACCTATTAATACACAGTATTAAATCGCAGACATATATAAGTGAGGTATTCCCAGGTTCCCTACCTTTTGTAGCAGACTCACTTGATATCAGACTCTACTTCATTTGACCAAATAAACTCTACATTAATCAAATAGTTGCTTTACATCTGTATGTGATAAAGCCCAAGCCCCCCAGTGGCCAGTACCCCTGCCCACTCAGTAGCCCATCCTGCTCTGTCTATCTGAGGCTGCTGAGCGTGATTTGCATCAGGTAATGACTATCTCGTCCCCCAGGCCCAGACCACCAATAACTCAGACTCACCGCCAGCAGCCGCGGATTTCTGACTCTGAAGAGGAGGTTAAATAAATTCAGCATTAAATAAGTAAAAAGGTCTCATATTCGCAAGGTCAACAGAGTAATTCACTGAAAATGGTAAATGGGATCAGTGCACAGGGGGCATGTGCTGGGAGGTGGATCAGGAGTCAACTACACATGTAGCACAACATAACCAAGGTGGATTATTTATGGCTTCCTCTCTGCCTTTAATATTCACATTGTGTTTCTTTGTCATCCTTTTCAGATTCATTTGTTGTCAGTGTTTGATACCCAGTAGTAATAGCACAGAGCCAATAGAAACATAGATATTGGAAGCCGATAAGATGCGATGGGCCATCTAGCCTGCCCATTCTGATATCTAACTAAAATTCAGACTTAAACTCAAAGATACTTCTCTGCCTCTTCATGCAAAGCAGTGAAAATAAAGTAGACAAGCTGTTGTCTCTAAATGTCTCTAGTTCAACTGCACCACTCAATGTTCTGATCTTATGAGAAGGAAGCCTTTAAAAAGGTCTAAGGTCCTGAAGAGACCATAAATTACAAGCTCCCATTAAATGCTTATATATATATTTCACTGAAATACTACATTGAATCTTTTTTTCTTTTTGAGTTTGTATATTAGTTAGTATATTAGGAGAATATGATTAGTATATTAGGAGAATAGCAAAAGAAAAAAGGCTCATATTGTTTGTAGCAGTGGAGCCTATAAGGTGCTAGTATTGACTGATGTGCATCAAGTGCCAGTACAGATTCATAGACTGGAGCCCATGTAGATGCACAGATGGTGACCATTTATTGCTAATATTGGGGTCCTTCTAGTGCCAATAAAGACTCATTGGCTGGTGTCCATTTAGTGCCATTATAGGGGCAAAAGTTGGTGACCATTTATTGTTAGTATAGAACCTAGGTTGGTGCCAATAAAGACTCACTGGCTGATATCCATTTAGTGCCAGTATAGACTTGTATGCTGATATCCTTTTAGTGCCAGTATAGACTCAGAGATTGGTGTCCATTTAGTGCCAGTATAGACTCTTGGGCTGGTGCCAATTAGTTCCAATATGGACTCATAGGCTGGTGCTATTTTAGTGCCAGTATAGTCTCATAGACAGATGTAATTTTAGTGCCAATATAGACTAATTGGTTGGTGTCCATTTAGTGCCAGTATAGACTCATAGGCTGGTCTTCATTTGATTACAATTGAAATGCATGCATTAATGTCCACATGTTGTCAGTACAGTGCCATAGATTGTAGTCTGTTGTGTGCCAGCAGAGGATCATGTGCTACTGTTCATTTGGTGACTTTGTAGACTTGTTAACTGAAGTCTATTCGACAACAGTAGAGTTGAAGTCCATCTAGTACCAGTATAGATTCACTGGGCTGAGTCCATCTAGTACCAGTATAGATTCACTGTGAGTGTTGACTATTGAGCTGGAATCCATATAGTAGCAATGCATTCTCCTATTTTTGTGTCAATATGGTGCTAGCATTGACCCACGGGACCTGAGCCCATCCACTGGCAGTTTACACTCATGGGCTATGGTTATTATAGTGTTACGCAGACATATTTGTATGTGCCCATCTAGTGCCAGTATAGACTAATTGAGTGGAGTTCACTTGGTGCCAATGGGCTGGAGTCTATCTAGTGCCAGTATATAATCATTGAGTAGTGTTCATGTAGTTCAAATGCAGATGTATTGGCTTTAGTCCATCTAGTGCCAGTGTTGACTAAAAGACTGGTGTTCATCTAATTTCAGTAGCTGTTCTTGGACTCAATTTAAAGCCTATATATGCCCATGGGCTGCACTCCATCTAGTGCCAATGCAGGACTGGAGTCCATTTAATACCCGTGTATGCTCATGGAATTTATATCATCTAGTGCCAATGTATAATTGTCTCATGGACTGATGTCCATGGAGTACCAACAGTGACTAATTATCTGGTTTCCATCTAGCGTCAGTAATGGTTTGTGGGCTGTGGTTTCTCTGTTGAGAGTATAGACTCATTACCTTGTGCCCATATAAGGTCTGTGTTCATTTGGTGCCAGTATACTCTCAACGGTATGTGCCCACACTGTTGCAGTATATACTCATTGGCTGGTGTTCTTCTAGTGCAAGTGTTGAGTCATAGGTTGAATCATAGGTTGGTTTTCCCATAGTGCCAGTGTAGAGCATTGGGCTTACAGAAACTAGTTAAATATTGAGAAGTGAATACATGTCAATAATGTCGGATTGGGTTTGAGATTAAATGGGTGAGTGGAACATTTAAAATGAACTAATGTTTTACCATTACAAGTTGCAGTGTAGTAGCAGATCTAGCTTTTCATTTAAAATGTAATAATATTTTTAATCCTTTCCTCAGGAACTCTTGTTCTTAATTAAAGTATTAAATAAAACTTTAAAAATTAACATATACGACTGAAACTGGCAACACGATGCAAAAGGGAATGTAAAATATATTAAAAGATGACGAGTTTTATAATGTTCTTATCAGACGGACATTTGTCAAGTGTTTCAATCTGAGCTCTGTTCAGCTGATTAAAATGCCCGAACCACGAACGGGAATTAATTTTCCATCAGCAAAGTGTTCAAACTGATTGACCAGTTCAATTAAAAGCTCTTGGCCACCCACAAACCCAACGGTAATGGATGGGCTTGGTAATGTGGGCCGATAGGACTAATGGGCACTACAGATGGGACAGATTAATCAGATATTTAATGCCACGTTTGAATATAATCAAATGAGGCCCTAATGCGTTTGGGGTCCCTAGTAATCGTAAAAAACTTGATACTCTAGTTCTGCTTTACTTTGTGAAAATCCCAGGTACGCTCAGTCCATTAGGACAGACTGGTAAATATCTGCCATCTGTAAACCTTTGCTCCACTATATATATTTTTTTATTTGAAACCCTGCTGTAATTTAAGAAAAACTTCATGTTTATGGCGTATGTAACAAATTAAATATTTCACAGTTGTGTAAGCCATGAACAATAAACTATTTATAGAGAAAATCCTCATATTTTTTATGTATAGAATCTTCCTTCTTGTCTGGTTTCAACATATCCTAATAGCTGAAGCCTGAGGAGTGTCTATCTATCTATCTATCTATCTATCTATCTGTATCTGATGGCTGTTTCTTAAAGTGAATCCCTTTACAACCTCTGGGATGTTTAGTGAATTTTGACCATAGATTTGTGACTATGTTTAAGTATTTTCATAATTATTTAACCCTTGACTGCCAGAGAGGCTGAAAGGCATTCCTGTCTGATGTGTATCAGCCCCCGCTGGCAGCCATAAGATAATATTCGCATATAATGAAGCCGTTCAATGCTCTTGTTACAGATGGAGGCTCCAGGACTTCCAGATAATCTCTGTTTTATGGAGAACGGCTGTTTTATTCTCTCGGATGAGATTCCAAACAGCCGTAAGTTGGGCGCAGTTCAGGCTCATTGAGGCCCAATGGCTCTCAGTGCCGATTGACAAGACCAAACCATCCAGGGTTCGAGGCCCAGTGAGCGAAGCTTCAAAAGGAGAACAGCTGAGGGTCATCCACATAAAGTGCACCCAGCCGAGCGTACCGGAGCTCCGTCACAAAACATTACCCCACTGATGGCGGCCGGAAACTTGCACAATTGTTGTGGGACTATTTATGGCTCTGACCGAGCTGGAGTGCTGGGTAATCACATCTCATCCATGGCTGCAGGTGCTGGGATGGTCAGTTAACCCACAGAATACCATGACAGCTATGGTCTAAATCAGGTCTGTAGCTCCTACACATCTGGGGGCTCCAAGAACAGGTCACTTAGACACCCCCTTACTCAAGGGGTTAAGAGCTGAACACACATCTATCTCTCTTCTACTCTCTCTTGCTCAGTGTTGCATACACTATTACTGAGAAATTGAACAAGGCAGACTGATATATATATATATATATATATATATATATTTTAGAACTAGATAGATAAATAGATAAATAAATAGATAGATAGATAGATAGATAGATAGATAGCAGTGTGACACACACTGCTTTGTCACACACACACTTTCTAGTCATTACTTTCCCCACTTTCTGTGCCATTGAAGTCCTTCCTGCCGTGTGTGATTGTGGCTCTGAGTTCCTCAAGGTTACCCCATGTCCACGCTTCGCTCTCTTCATTCCTTAACGAGTCTGGCTGATTAAGGCCGGCGGAATGAAACTGTTTTCCTCCCAGAATCTTAATTAGTTTGACTTTCACTCGAGACAGAAGTCTCCGCCAGCCGCCTGCGACACTGAGCCACGCAAACTAATTAAAACTCACAGAGAAAACTGGCCACAAACTCACTGGCCCAAGGATGGTCACAACGTGGTGCATGGAGGGGTCCCTTTGTAGCTTCTCTATATAATGGGCATGAAGAGGGTCGGTGACAATACAGAAATATATGTAGGTAGTCAGATCAACTTTTTATGAAAAAAATATTATATGCCTTTCTCCACTAATAAATTAAGATCCATTTTTACTATAGGCTGCTGCTGGAGGTCACTGTGTTTTGCACCTGCATCACCAGCAGTAGCTCTGCCACCGAATAGCAAAATGGTCTGTTGGCAAAACAAGAAGTTGAGATAATCTCCATCTATCTCAGAGAACTGCAACACTCTGCAAAATAACAGGAGATGTGATGCTCTGCTGGCAAGACAGGAAGGTAGGATGCTCTGCCTCCAGCCCAGGATGACGCAACATCCTGCACAGCAACATCAGGTGGGTGCTCTGAAGCCAGAATAGGAAGGTGTAATGTTCTGCATAAAGACAGGAGGGGTTGTAACCATCCAAGGATGGAGCTTCTGAATCTGCTATATAAGAGGTTATTGTCTGCAGAATGTTGGAGGATTTAATCTTCAGGAGCAGATTTCCAAAAAGTTCCACACATTCATATTATATTTATTCCACTGTATTTACTGTCACTCCATATCTTTGTTATTATTTATCCTTTCTCTTACTCCTCTCTTATCTTCCTCTCTCTTTTTTGACAATTTTTCCTCTTCTAGGTTTAAGCACAATTTGGACCACATCACTGCAAAGATCTCCTAATAGCACGTTGAAATACTTTTTGAATGTTTGAAATATGTGCATTATTCACAGAGAAATTAAACAAAATAAAAACTGTGTTTATATGCGTGAAAGAATGTCCACAGCCTAATCCACATCTGAGCAGCTGTGAAAGGAGGAAGTTATTGCACTGATCCCAACAAACAAAAATGTAACCCTTACCATATCTATCTGTGAAGGCATAGAAGACTTGTACTCACCTAAAGCAGGAAAGCTATGGGTTAACTGGTCTGTGCAGTGTATGATGTGCTATCAATCACAGCCTTCCTCCATAAAGCCTCAGACGCCACCAGCTGCACTCAGCTAATTACTCATGCAACAGGCAGTGGGCAGAATATTCTATATGTAAACAAAGATTTAAAATGTTAGATTTTTTAGCCGTTTTTAGTATAATTAAAAGAAATATAGATTATTCTAACATACAACCCTGTGCATTTTCACACAATGAAGAGAACATACATTGAGTCCAGTGTCTCTTTAACTTCAGTTGTGCTGCTGAAACCTTAGAAGACATCAACAACGGCAGCAGAAAACATCTTGGCTCGGCTCTGTCCCATTCCCTGTGAACCTCATGTTCTCAATTTAAAATAAAATTTACAAGTTCTATAATTAAAGACTAATTATAAACTATGTTTAAAAATAAAGCAAGCAAGCCAATCTTTTACTACTGGAGCGGTTCTAGCTTTTCTAACGCAGCTTGGTCTCTGTGTTAATGTTTATTGACCTGCATAAAATGCCTTTGTTTATGTCCACTAAAGAGCACCAAGACCTGAGATAATAATCTTTATTAGGAGATAATTCAGAGGCCGTTATGTTTTCGAGGAACATCACAGCGTATTTGAGAGTATCCAGATGGTCCCTCACTGCCAACAGCTTCGTGTTTTCCAGGAGGTACATTTTTCGATGGCTTTTTCTGGTCCTCACTTCGATTAAATGGCTCCTGGTTCACCCCAAACACGCCTGCTAATTTATGTGATAATTTCCTCATTAAAATGCAAAGCAAATTCCTGGGAATCTTGAACTCTGTTGAGAAAAAGGAAAGTAAATTGCTAATTCTGAGTAAAATGTAGGTTTTAATTAACCCTGGCTGATATTGTGGCTTCACTTTAACCCAACACCGATGTCACTAAACGCACGGCCAATTCATTTAGTTTAATAAAACATTAATGAGAGCATTGTGTGATAGAAGAGATATATCAGAAGCCGGAGACACCCCATTACTGACCCCGTGGACATCACACAGCTTGGGGTGAGAAAGGAAGCGTTGTGGGTGTAATAGTAATTAAACTGAAATACACAGAAAATCAGGCACTGTGACACATTAGTGAATACCATCTTTCAGATGCAACAGAGAAAAAAACGCTTTCAGTGTCCCTTTAATATGTAAACATAAAAACCTAGGTGCCAATTTAATTTAAATTGAAGTTTTCAGTTCAGCAGTATGGGCTGGTGGCATCATATGGTTGGGGCAATATTAGAGCCAGGTGTTGGGGGTGCAATGCACTGTGGACCTCCTCTAAAAAAAAGTATTTCTGTAGTTGCCCCAGGTCCCTCAACCCCCCACGGTACCCTAGGGGCTCCTCGGCCACACCGGCCTCACTACCTTAATTTGAAGTAACTCAATTTTTAGGTGGTGTCCTGTTGAAGTTCATTGGGGTTCAGAAGGCAGTGCTATCTCTCCGCTGCTGGCTCCTCCACTTGCCAGGGGAGGGAATCCCGAATTACATCACACACTCAAGTGACTTCATTCGGAATTCCCTGCCCCTGAGAAGAAGCACCAGTTGGGGAGGGATAGCACTACCTGATGAACCACCAATGAATTCCCCTTAAGAAGCCCACATTAAGATGGGGGGATGATTGAGAGGGATAAAGAGAGGCCTAGGAAGCCCACTACACTACAGTGTCCCTTTAATATGTAAACATATAAAAACCTAGGTACCAATTTAATTTAAATTGAAGTTTTCAGTGCAGCAGTATGGGCTGGTGGCATCATATGGTTGGGGCAACATTAGCTCTATACCCGGGATCTGTTTGGGTCAGGGTTATGCAGCTTGAGGGGATGGTGGAACAAATTATTCTCTCCTAATATAAGAGGGGGGTCATTAGATATGTGTTTCCGCTTAAAGTCAATGTCAGCATTAACAATTTTTGCCAATTTAATGTATTTTAGAATTTATTAGAGGCAATAAAAGTAGTTTTGGTTAGGAATGTATGAAGTAGTAGAATGGCTATAGGGAGGATGTTGTTTAATTTGACACCTACCCCTTCCCTTGTATATTGTTAAAAGCAGCCAACTTGCAACAATAACTGCAAGGCCTGCTCCTGTAGAAATATAAACACATAGGCTAGATTTACCCTTGCTGTACTTGTTTTAAAGGTTTTTTCTATTTTTGGGATCTGTATAATACATTGCCCAAATGATCACAATTGTATGATACATCTATTGGAACTTTATATATTATTAATTATTATAATTATAATAAATAAATAAATATAAAAAAAAAACAATATATATATATATATATATATATATATATATATATATATATATATATATAAATAACTGAGAATTGCCCGTCAAAAAATGACGGCAATGAAATTGTAAGGTAGCTAATGCTGTTTGGTGTGTAATAATGAAATATATAATACATTAATAAATGAATATACTTTACCTATTTTGAAGCATTCTGTTGAAGAGCTGACAATCTGTTTTGATGTTGCTGCAGCATTAGCGGTGCTGAGCTGCTGTGTAAGCGTGATGAATGTGTGCAGTGTAATAGTGTGCGTGCGCGAGACGAAACCGTTATCGTTGTTGTGTACCTCCGCATTAAAATGGCGGCCAATGTGTGGTATGCGTCTATAGCGGAATATCCGTAGGTGTTTTGTGGTGTTTTGCGAGTTTCTTGTGGTGTTTTGCGTGTTTAGAGTGCTGTCGCCTCGTTTTCATTTTGTTCGGCGGCCATTTTTTCTCTCGCTTAGAGAATTTTCGGGTGTCTAAACTCTTTTATTTTGAGTTAAATTGAGGTGTAACTTAATGTTTTGAGGTCCTGGATGCTCCCTCTTGCTGTAGGGTTGCGGACGATTTTTGCGAGGTCGTAATGAGTGGTAACGTGTCTCGTATGTTGTTTGCGTTGCGACGTAAAGTTTGCGAGGGATCGCAGTTGCTGTGTCGTGTTGTTTGCGTTACAACGTAAAGTTTGCGAGGGCCGCAGTTGCTGGCAAAGCGCTCCATGCCAGCAACTGAGGCCCTCGCTTTGCGAGGGCTGCGGTTCGCTACACGAGCCCGCAAGCGTTAGCAACAACTCGTACGCTCACAACTATATATGTGATATATTATTATTATTGTTATTATTATTAATTATGTGTTATAGTTCACACTTCAGCTTGATTACTGATGTGCACAATAATACTTAGGCTGCTTTTAGCTCCTTAAGTAGTATCTTTGCCTTTACACATTTAGACATATTATTCTAGGGTTACAGCTAGTTTTGTGGCTTTAACCCTTGTTGAGCCTTCCGTATAGGAGGTATCCCCTCTGGGAACACTGGATGCTTCCATCACTCTACCTCTAAGTACTTGTAGTTACAGTCCTATCCTCGCAATTTTGTTTTTCATTGTGGTGTTATTTTCAATATCTATAAATAAAAGACATTTCTTCTTTTTGTTTCAATTCACCAGAAATATAATCAGTCCTCCCACACATGTAATCAATGTGTCATGGACACCTCCAGGGACCAGTAAACGCATCAGAGAATTTAAAAAACTTTTATTCAGATGTATATTTTTTCCTAGTACAGTGTTATTTAACATGATTTATTCCCATTAATACATGGATTTATGGACTGTTACTCTCCATATCTTTGTTGTTGTTTTGTCATACAGTTGTGTCTGACTCTCCATGACCCCATGGACTACAGCGCGCCAGGCACATCTTGTGTCAGGTTATGCGCATCCAAAAGGTTTTCATGGCAAAGATACTGGAGTGGGTTGCCAATTTCTTCTCCAGTACACCGCGATTTGTCTGATATCTCTGCTATGACATGCCCATCTTGGGTGACACTACATGGATTGTCTCACAGCTTCATACAGGTACCCATCTAGAGATCCAGAAGGGCCTCCATATCTTACCTTCTTTCTTTTTCTTTCTTTTTATGTCAATGCAGTGGCAGAGCTCCAGTGCAAAATAATTTGAGGGTCCCCTTTGCATCATCTCTGCCTGTAGGGGTCAAGAAAGAAGACAACACATTGATGTAGATGGTCAAATCACCCCTAGGATAATCAGATCACCTTTTTATAAAAAATCATTAACCAAATAAGTTAAGTGACCTGCTTTACTCCAAGTAACAGAAGGCCCCTACACTGTCATGGGCCCCAGTGTTTTGCACCTGCTGCACCAGCGGTAGCTCCACCACTATGACAATGTCTCCTATTTTGTAGAAAGCTGCATTAAACAGCGAGAGTTTGTTTTAACCCATCAGCCAATCCTAGAGATTGGTAGAGTGCTCAGTCTGCGACTCTTAGATGAGCGGTCCCATCGCAGCCCCCACGCGGCTCATTACAAGAGACGGACTGCAGCAGATCCGGAATCCTCCAAACACTCAGCCACTAAATTCTAAATTCAATTACATTTATTGAAAAAATAGTAGCGTTTTTTTCCAGCCACATAAATTCATTTGGGATTTAGTGGCTGGTGGTGGCGCGGTGATGGATTTATGGCGTGTTTGTGCAGGTAAGTTGCCCCTTCCATCACTCTCGGCTCCCTGACATTACCATAAAGCTATTTCCTTGGCGGCTGCGCTGGGCTAGCTGGCCTGATTTATGGCCCCCCCTCACTGTCGCACTGAGGATATGTATTATTGGCCCTAATGCCGCCATAAATCGCCTGCAACTTAACACCACAATGACATTTATTTCAGAAGCATATTGCAAGATATGGCCCCATAATTTAGCCCTTGTTGATGGGGCGAAGAAACAAAGCTGCGCACAGAGACCGTACGACTGGTATGAAAAGTCACCGCCTGGACGCCCACCCTGAGGGTGAGAGCGGGCCATGGATCTAACACTGGGCGAGACGAGGGCATATATGGATCACTGAGAGTTATATGGAGGGGTTATATGGAGCAATAGGAGTTATAGGGGGTTATATGGGACAATGAGGGTTATAGGGAGGAGTTATATAGAGCAATATGAGTTATCAGGAGCAGTTATATAGAGCAATATGAGTTATAGTGGGTTATATGGGACAATGAGGGTTATAGGGAAGAGTTATATAGAGCAATATGAGTTATCAGGATCAGTTATATAGAGCAAAATGAGTTATAGTGGGTTATATGGAACAATGAGGGTTATAGGGAGGAGTTATATAGAGCAATATGAGTTATCAGGAGCAGTTATATAGAGCAATATGAGTTATAGTGGGTTATATGGAACAATGAGGGTTATAGGGAGGAGTTATATAGAACAATATGAGTTATCAGGAGCAGTTATATAGAGCAATATGAGTTATAGTGGGTTATATGGAACAATGTGGGTTATAGTGAGGAGTTATATAGAGCAATATGAGTTATCAGGAGCAGTTATATAGAGCAATATGAGTTATAGTGGGTTATATGGAACAATGTGGGTTATATGAAGAAGTTATATGTAGTAATATGAGTTATAGGGGGTAATATGGAACCGTGTGGTTTATAGGGAGGAGTTATATGGAGCAATATGAGCTATGGGGGTTATATGGAACAATGAGAGTTATAGGGAGGAGTTATATAGAGCAATATGAGTTATCAGGAGCAGTTATATAGAGCAATATGAGTTATAGGGGGCTTATATGGAACAATGTGGGTTATAGGGAGGAGTTATATAGAGCAATATGAGTTATAGTAAGTTATATGGAACAATGTCGGTTATAGGAATAAGTTATATAGAGTAATAGGAGTTATCAGGAGCAGTTATATGGAGCAATATGAGTTATAGGGGGCTATATTGAACAATGTGGGTTTTAGGGAGGTGTTATATGGAGCAATATGAGTTATAGGGGGTGATATGGAACAATAGGAGTTATTGGGTGATGTATATTAAGCAATGGGAGTTATAGGGATTACTTATATGGAGTAATAGGAGATATAAAGAGGAGTTATGTGGATTAGTAGGAGGACTTAAAAGGAGAAACTGTATGTGGTGAGTGGATAAGTTACAAGGAAGGGATACGTTCTAGGGAGAGTTATATGGACCAATAAGTGGGAATACAGTAACATTATATGGTGTAATATGATGATATCTGGGAGGGGTTATATGAACTAATAGGAGGTATTATGGGCAGGCTATATGGTGCAATATAGGACAAGTGGAGGGGATATAAAACTATTATTTGGAAAAAAGTGAAGGAGTTATAGGGAGAGATTAAACGGGACAATAGGATGAGAACTAGAGAGTACTTATATGTACCCATGTGAGCAGTTATATGGAGAATTATGGAAATAATAGGAGGTGGAAAATCTAAAAAACTAAATCTAGAGTAAGATTATATGGAGCAATGGGAGTAGTTATAGGGTGAGGTTATATTAATTAATACATGGAGGCATATGGCCTAACAATGGGGCTGTTGTGAATGGTCCCGTTCATTAATATGGGAATCTATAGGGCGAGAGTACATGGTGCAATAGAGAGAATACAAGGTATTATTCGGTATTATTCTATGGAGCCTTAGGGGAGTTTTTGTTGTTGAGTCCTTCAGTTGTGTCCGACTCTCATTGACCCTATGGACCGCTGTACACCAGGCACACCTATGTCTCTGGCTATGCTTATCCATGTGGTTTTCTTGCTATGACCTGCCCATCTTGGGTGACCATACATGGTACAGCTCACAGCTTCACAGAGGTACACCAAGATCCAGAAGGGGAGTTGTAGGGAGGCATTAAATGGTACAATAAGGAGACATACAAGGCATTATTGGGTATTATACTATGGAGCATCGAGGAGTTATAGGGAGCAGTTGCAGCAATATCTTACAATACTTTTTCGGGATATTTGAATAGTAATAATCCTATTAGAGTTTCCTACGAGGCTCTTCTGTCTTTCTGCTGTGCTGGGCGTCTCATCTCCTCTCCTGGCTCGGCCGGGGCTGTTTTGGCCTCTCATCAAACGCTCGCCGCCTCTCGGAGCCCTAATGAGGTTAGGCAGATCCTGCGCACTCCCCGGCAATCCATCACCTGCCAGATAGCGCCAGGGGCTGCGCGCCTGGAACCCGTGTCACATCTCCCAAATTATTGTATGCAAGTAATATTTATATTAGAACAACTATTGTACAATGTAGGACATCATCGCAGAGATATCACACCAAGTGCCAGAGTGATTAATGATTGCTCGGTGTAATGTAATAATATAGAGGAACTGCAAAGACTAGTGGGAAATCAGGGTGGTACACACACTGCTGTGTCACATATACACACTGCTGTGTGATACACACACACATACACACTACTGTATCATACACACACATACACACACTACTGTGTGATACACAGACACATATACACACGACTGTGTCATACACACACATACTGCTGTGTCACATATACACACATACACATATACACACTACTGTGTCATATACACACAAATAGACACACATATACACACTGCTGTGTGATACACACACATACACACTACTGTATCATACACACACATACACACACTGCTGTGTGATACACAGACACATATACATAGTTACATAGTTACATAGTTACATAGTAATTAAGGTTGAAAAAAGACCTTCAGTCCATCAAGTTCAACCTGTTAAGATCTCCTCTGATCTGCAATATGAATTATTGATTAAATAATTATTAATAGTATAGTATTGGAGAATGAATAAAGAGTTAGTCCATCAAGTTCAACCTTTTTAGATCTCTATTGATCTTTTTAATTTGGACTATTTATTATTATTGTTAATTGTTAATTATTGTTAATTGATCCAGAGGAAGGCAAACATTAAAAAAAAAAACATTGAAACTTTGCCAATTGTCTCATAAGGGGAAAAAAAAAGCAAAATTCCTTCCTGACCCCAGAAACTGGCGATCAAATTTCTCCCTGGATCAATATTCCTTGCTAGTTATCTAGGATAGCCTTGAATGCCCTCTTTATTCAGAAATATATCTAACCCCTTTTTGAAGTTGTCTATCGAATTCGCTGTCACCACCTCCTTTGGTAGAGAATTCCACAGTTTAACCACCCTAACTGTGAAGAACCCTTTTCTTTGTTTAAGGTGAAATCTTTTTTCCTCTAACCTCACACTACACACACTATATATATATATACACACTACTGTGTCATACACACACATACTGCTGTGTCACATATACACACATACACTGCTGTGTGATACACATATATACACATATACAAACTACTGGGTCATACACACAAATAGACACACATACACACACTGCTGTGTGATACACAGACACATAAACACACTACTGTGTCATACACACACATACTGCTGTGTCACATATACACACATACACATATACACATTGCTGTGTGATACACATATATACACATATACACACTACTGTGTCATATACACACAAATAGACACACATATACACACTGCTGTGGGATACACATATATACACATATACACACTACTGTGTCATACACATACTGCTATGTGATACACAGACACATATACACACTACTGTATCATACACACACATACACACACTACTGTGTGATACACAGACACATATACACACTACTGTGTCATACACACACATACTGCTGTGTCACATATACACACATACACTGCTGTGTGATACACATATATACACATATACAAACTACTGGGTCATACACACAAATAGACACACATATACACACTGCTGTGGGATACAAACATATACACACTACTGTGTCATACACACACTGCTATGAAATACACAGACACATATACACACTGATGAGTCATAGACACACAGACACAGGACCTATCCTGTTATATGTACACACAGGAAGCGATGGGAAGCGCCGCCGACCAACGCCCCCATCTAGCTGTGCCCGGTAAGTGGTTAGGAGTTTTCGGGTTAGGGTTAGGTGCTTAGGGTTAGGAAGTGAAGTTTAGGGGTTTAGGGTTAGATGGTTAGTGGGCTGTGGTGTGCTAGTACATCGGGACGAGAGCGCTTCTGGCACCAGGAGGCTTCCCGTGCATACATATAAAGGATAGATCCCAGACACATATACACATGTTTGTGTCATATACACACACATACACATATACACACTGCTCTTTCATACACACACATATAGACACATATACACACTGCTGTGTCACACACACACATATAGACACATATACACACTGCTGTGTCACACACACACACATATAGACACATATACACACTGCTGTGTCACACACACACATATAGACACATATACACACTGCTGTGTCACACACACACATATAGACACATATACACACTGCTCTGTCATACACACACATATAGACACATATACACACTGCTGTGTCACACACACACATATAGACACATATACACACTGCTCTGTCATACACACACATATAGACACATATACACACTGCTGTGTCACACACACACACATATAGACACATATACACACTGCTGTGTCACACACACACATATAGACACATATACACACTGCTGTGTCACACACACACATATAGACACATATACACACTGCTGTGTCACACACACACACATATAGACACATATACACACTGCTGTGTCACACACACACATATAGACACATATACACACTGCTGTGTCACACACACACATATAGACACATATACACACTGCTGTGTCACACACACACATATAGACACATATACACACTGCTGTGTCACACACACACATATAGACACATATACACACTGCTGTGTCACACACACACACATATAGACACATATACACACTGCTGTGTCACACACACACATATAGACACATATACACACTGCTGTGTCACACACACACATATAGACACATATACACACTGCTCTGTCATACACACACATATAGACACATATACACACTGCTGTGTCACACACACACATATAGACACATATACACACTGCTCTGTCATACACACACATATAGACACATATACACACTGCTGTGTCACACACACACACATATAGACACATATACACACTGCTGTGTCACACACACACATATAGACACATATACACACTGCTGTGTCACACACACACATATAGACACATATACACACTGCTCTGTCATACACACACATATAGACACATATACACACTGCTGTGTCACACACAGGAACAGACACATCTAGACACTACTGTGTGACGCACACACATAGACACACTGCTATGTGATACACACACAGCTACATATGCACTGCTGTGTGATACACACAAAGACACATATACAGGGAGTGCAGAATTATTAGGCAAATGAGTATTTTGACCACATCATCCTCTTTATGCATGTTGTCTTACTCCAAGCTGTATAGGCTCGAAAGCCTACTACCAATTAAGCATATTAGGTGATGTGCATCTCTGTAATGAGAAGGGGTGTGGTCTAATGACATCAACACCCTATATCAGGTGTGCATAATTATTAGGCAACTTCCTTTCCTTTGGCAAAATAGGTCAAAAGAAGGACTTGACAGGCTCAGAATAGTCAAAAATAGTGAGATATCTTGCAGAGGGATGCAGCACTCTTAAAATTGCAAAGCTTCTGAAGCGTGATCATCGAACAATCAAGCGTTTCATTCAAAATAGTCAACAGGGTCGCAAGAAGCGTGTGGAAAAACCAAGGCGTAAAATAACTGCCCATGAACTGAGAAAAGTCATGCGTGCAGCTGCCACGATGCCACCAGTTTGGCCATATTTCAGAGCTGCAACATCACTGGAGTGCCCAAAAGCACAAGGTGTGCAATACTCAGAGACATGGCCAAGGTAAGAAAGGCTGAAAGATGACCACCACTGAACAAGACACACAAGCTGAAACGTCAAGACTGGGCCAAGAAATATCTCAAGACTGATTTTTCTAAGGTTTTATGGACTGATGAAATGAGAGTGAGTCTTGATGGGCCAGATGGATGGGCCCGTGGCTGGATTGGTAAAGGGCAGAGAGCTCCAGTCCGACTCAGACGCCAGCAAGGTGGAGGTGGAGTACTGGTTTGGGCTGGTATCATCAAAGATGAGCTTGTGAGGCCTTTTCGGGTTGAGGATGGAGTCAAGCTCAACTCCCAGTCCTACTGCCAGTTCCTGGAAGACACCTTCTTCAAGCAGTGGTACAGGAAGAAGTCTGCATCCTTCAAGAAAAACATGATTTTCATGCAGGACAATGCTCCATCACACGCGTCTAAGTACTCCACAGTGTGGCTGGCAAGAAAGGGTATAAAAGAAGAAAATCTAATGACATGGCCTCCTTGTTCACCTGATCTGAACCCCATTGAGAACCTGTGGTCCATCATCAAATGTGAGATTTACAAGGAGGGAAAATAGTACACCTCTCTGAACAGTGTCTGGGAGGCTGTGGTTGCTGCTGCACGCAATGTTGATGGTGAACAGATCAAAACACTGACAGAATCCATGGATGGCAGGCTTTTGAGTGTCCTTGCAAAGAAAGGTGGCTATATTGGTCACTGATTTGTTTTTGTTTTGTTTTTGAATGTCAGAAATGTATATTTGTGAATGTTGAGATGTTATATTGGTTTCACTGATAAAAATAAATAATTGAAATGGGTATATATTTGTTTTTTGTTAAGTTGCCTAATAATTATGCACAGAAATAGTCACCTGCACACACAGATATCCCCCTAAAATAGCTAAAACTAAAAACAAACTAAAAACTACTTCCAAAAATATTCAGCTTTGATATTAATGAGTTTTTTGGGTTCATTGAGAACATGGTTGTTGTTCAATAATAAAATTAATCCTCAAAAATACAACTTGCCTAATAATTCTGCACTCCCTGTATACACACCTGCGTCATACACACACACACATACCAACACTATCTTTGTCACTCTTCATGTGTGTCTTGTCCTTATCCTGCCTGTGTAACGTGTGGTATCTGTGCCATGTTAGCAGAATTGGGCATTACACCCAGGAGTGAGCTAGCAGGGACACTAACACATATCAGATAGATCCAGCACAGAGCCCTCTCTGCCTCTCTCTCTGCCTCTTTCTCTGCCTCTCTCTTTGCCTCTCTCTCTACCATTCTATCTCTGCCTCTCTCTCTGCCATTTTCTCTCTGTCTCTCTCTGTGGCATTCTCTCTCTGTCTCTCTCTCTGCCATTCTCTCTCTCTCTGTCTTCTCTCTCTGCCTCTCTATCTGCCATTTTCTCTCTGTCTCTCTCTGTGGCATTCTCTCTCTGCCATTCTCTTTCTGCCTCTCTCTTTGCCTCTCTCTCTGCCATTCCCACTCACTGCCTCTCTCTCTGCCATTCTCTTTCTACCTCTCTCTCTGTCATTCTCTCTGCCTCTCTCTTTGCCTCTCTCTCTCTCGGCCATTCTCTCTCTGCCTCTCTCTCTGCCATTTTCTCTCTGTCTCTCTCTGTGCCATTTTCTCTCTGCCTCTCTCTCTGCCATTCTTTCTCTGCCTCTCTCTGACATTCTCTTTTTACCTCTCTATCTGCCATTCTCTATCTGCCCCTCTCTGCCTCTCTCTCTATGCCATTCTCTCTCTGTCTTGATCTCTGCAATTCTCTATCTGCCTTTCTCTGCCTCTCTGTCTCTGCCATTCTCTCTCTGCCTCTCTCTCTGCCATTCTCTCTCTGCCTCTCTCTCTCTCTGCCTCTCTCTCTGCCCCTCTCTCTCTCTGCCTCTCTATCTGTCTCTCACTTTGCCCCTCTCTCTGCCATTCTCTTTCTACCTCTCTGCCATTTTCACTCACTGCCTCTCTCTCTGCCATTCTCTCTCTGCCTCTGTCTCTGCCATTCTTTCTCTCTGCCTCTCTCCCTGCCATTCTCTATCTGTAGCTCTCTGCCTCTCTCTCTCTGTCTCTCTCTCTCTCTCTCTGTCCCTCTCTCTGCCTCTCTCTCTGCCATTCTCTCTCTGCCTCTGTCTCTGCCATTCTTTCTCTCTGCCTCTCCCTCTGCCATTCTCTATCTGCAGCTCTCTGCCTCTCTCTCTGTCTCACTCTGCCCCTCTCTCTCTGCCTCTCTCTCTTTCTCTCTCAGTCTCTCTCTCTCTCTCTCTGCCCCTCTCTCTGCCATTCCCTCTCTCTGTCTCTCTCTCTCTCTCTCTATCTGCCTTTCTCTCTCTGCTTCTCTCTCTCTCTCCCTGCCCCTCTCTCTGCCCCTCTCTCTGCCCCTGTCTCTCTGCCATTCTCTCTCTGCCACTCTTTCTCTGCCACTCCCTCTGCCATTCTCTCTCTCTGTCTCTCTCTCTTTGACATTCTCTCTCTGCCCCTCTCTCTGTCATTCTCTCCCTGTCTCTCTCTCTCTCTGCCATTCTCTCTTTGCCTTTCTTTCTGCCCCTCTCTCTCTGCCATTCTCTCTCTTTCTCACTCTCTCTGTCATTCTCTCTGCCCCTCTCTCTGCAATTCTCTCTCTGCTCCTCTCTGCCTCTCTCTCTCCCATTCTCTCTCTGCCTCTCTCTCTCCCATTCTCTCTCTGCCTCTCTCTCTCTGCCATTCTCTCTCTGCCTCTCTCTCTCTCTGCCTCTCTCTGCCCCTCTCTCTCTGCCTCTCTATCTGTCTCTCTCTTTGCCCCTCTCTCTGCCATTCTCTTTCTACCTCTCTGCCATTTTCACTCACTGCCTCTCTCTCTGCCATTCTCTCTCTGCCTCTGTCTCTGCCATTCTTTCTCTCTGCCTCTCCCTCTGCCATTCTCTATCTGCAGCTCTCTGCCTCTCTCTCTGTCTCACTCTGCCCCTCTCTCTCTGCCTCTCTCTCTTTCTCTCTCAGTCTCTCTCTCTCTCTCTGCCCCTCTCTCTGCCATTCCCTCTCTCTGTCTCTCTCTCTCTCTCTCTCTCTCTCTCTATCTGCCTTTCTCTCTCTGCTTCTCTCTCTCTCTCCCTGCCCCTCTCTCTGCCCCTGTCTCTCTGCCATTCTCTCTCTGCCACTCTTTCTCTGCCACTCTTTCTCTGCCATTCTCTCTCTCTGTCTCTCTCTCTTTGACATTCTCTCTCTGCCCCTCTCTCTGTCATTCTCTCCCTGTCTCTCTCTCTCTCTGCCATTCTCTCTTTGCCTTTCTCTCTGCCCCTCTCTCTCTGCCATTCTCTCTCTTTCTCACTCTCTCTGTCATTCTCTCTGCCCCTCTCTCTGCAATTCTCTCTCTGCTCCTCTCTGCCTCTCTCTCTCCCATTCTCTCTCTGCCTCTCTCTCTCCCATTCTCTTTCTGCCTCTCTCTCTCTGCCATTCTCTCTCTGCCTCTCTCTCTGCCATTCTCTATCTGCAGCTCTCTCCCTCTCTCTCTGTCTCACTCTGCCCCTCTCTCTCTGCCTCTCTCTCTTTCTCTCTCAGTCTCTCTCTCTCTGTCTCTCTCTCTCTGCCCCTCTCTCTGCCATTCCCTCTCTCTGTCTCTCTCTCTCTCTATCTGCCATTCTCTCTCTGCCTCTCTCTCTCTCTCCCTGCCCCTCTCACTGCCTATCTCTCTGCCATTCTCTCTCTGCCTCTGCCATTCTTTCTCTCTGCCTCTCTCTCTGCCATTCTCTATCTGCAGCTCTATGCCTCTCTCTCTGTCTCACTCTGCCCCTCTCTCTCTGCCTCTCTCTCTTTCTTTCTCTCTCTGTCTCTCTCTCTGCCCCTCTCTCTGCCATTCCCTCTCTCTGTCTCTCTCTCTCTCTCTCTCTCTCTCTCTCTCTCTCTCTCTCTCTATCTATCTGCCATTCTCTCTCTGCCTCTCTCTCTCTCTCTCTCTCTCCCTGCCCCTCTCTCTGCCCCTGTCTCTCTGCCATTCTCTCTCTGCCACTCTTTCTCTGCCACTCTATCTCTGCCCCTCCCTCTGCCATTCTCTCTCTCTGTCTCTCTCTCTTTGACATTCTCTCTCTGCCCCTCTCTCTGCAATTCTCTCTTTGCCTTTCTCTCTGCCCCTCTCTCTCTCTGCCTCTCTCTCTGCCATTCTCTCTCTGTCTCACTCTCTCTGCCATTCTCTCTGCCTCTCTCTCTTCCATTCTCTCTCTGCCTCTCTCTCTGCCTCTCTCTCTCCCATTCTCTCTCCGCCTCTCTCTCTGCCATTCTCTCTCTGCCCCTCCCTCTGCCACTCTCTCTCTCTGTCTCTCTCTCTTTGACATTCTCTCTCTGCCCCTCTCTCTGTCATTCTCTCCCTGTCTCTCTCTCTCTGCCATTCTCTCTTTGCCTTTCTCTCTGCCCCTATCTCTCTGCCTCTCTCTCTGCCATTCTCTCTCTGTCTCACTCTCTCTGCCATTCTCTCTGCCCCTCTCTCTGCAATTCTCTCTCTGCCCCTCTCTCTGCAATTCTCTCTCTGCCATTCTCTCTCTCTGTTTCTCTCTCTTTGACATTCTCTAACTGCACCTCTCTCTGTCATTCTCTCCCTGTCTCTCTCTCTGCCATTCTCTCTTTGCCTTTCTCACTGCCCCGCTCTATCTCTCTGCCTCTCTCTCTTCCATTCTCTCTCTGTCTCTTTCTCTCTGCCATTCACTCTGCCCCTCTCTCTGCAATTCTCTCTCTGCCCCTCTCTGCCTCTCTCTCTCTCCCATTCTCTCTCTGCCTCTCTCTCTGCCATTCTCTCTCTGCCATTCTCTCTCTCCCATTCTCTCTCTGCCACTCTCTCTGCCATTCTCTCTCTGCCTCTCTCTCTCCCATTCTCTCTCTGCCTCTCTCTCTGCCATTCTCTCTCTGCCTCTCTCTCCCATTCTCTCTCTCTCTCTGCCCCTCTCTCTGCCATTTTCTCTCTGCCACTCTCTGCCCCTCTCTCTGTCATTCTCTCTCTCTGTCTCTCTCTCTGCCATTCTCTCTCTGTTCCTCTCTCTGCCATTCTCTCTCTGCCATTCTCTCCCTGTATTTCTCTCTCTCCCATTCTCTCTCTCCCATTCTCTCTCTCCCATTCTCTCTCTTTCTCTCTCTCTCTGGGCCCGTCTCTCTGCCATTCTCTCTCTGTCCCTCTCTGCCCCTCTCTCTGCCATTCTCTATCTGTCTCTCTCTCTCTCTCTCTGCCATTCTCTCTCTGCCTCTCTTTCTCTCTGCCCCTCTCTCTGCCATTCTCTCTTTCTGTCTCTCTCTCTCTCTGCCATTTTCTCTTTGCCATTCTCTATCTGCCCCTCTCTCTGCCATTCTCTATTTCCCCTCTCTGCCCCTCTCTCTTTGCCATTCTCTGCCCCTCTCACTGCCATTCTCTCTTTGCCATTCTCTCTGCCATTCTCTCTCTTTCTCTCTCTCTCCGCCATTCTCTCTCTTTCTCTCTCTCTGCCATACTCTCTCTGTCTCTCTCTCTGCGCCCCTCTATGCCTCCCTCTGCCTCTCTCTCTGCCATTCTCTCTCTGTCTCTCTCTCTGACATTCTCTCTCTGCCTCTCTGTCTGCCATTCTCTCTCTGTGTGTGTCTCTCTCTGCCCCTCTCTCTCTGCCTCTCTCTTTCTCTCTCTCTGCCTCGCTCTCTGTCTCTCTTTTTGTCTCTCTCTCTGCCATTATCTCTCTGTCTCTCTCTCTCTGCCCCTCTTTCTGCCATTATCACTCTCTCTGCCTCTCTCTCTGTCCCTCTCTCTGCCCCTCTCTCTCTGCCATTCTCTCTTTGCCATTTTCTATCTGCCCCTCTCTCTGCCATTCTCTCTTTGGCATTCTCTCTGCCATTCTTTCTCTGTCTCTCTCTCTCTGCCCCTCTGTCTCTGCCTCTCTCTCTGTCTCTCTCTCTGTCTCTATCTCTCTGCCCCTCTCTCTGCCATTCTCTCTCTCTGTCTCTCTCTCTCTCTGCCATTCTCTCTCTGCCCCTCTTTCTCTCTGCCCCTCTCTCTGTCATTCTCTCTTTCTGTCTCTCTCTCTCTCTGCCATTCTCTCTTCGCCATTCTCAATCTGCCCCTCTCTCTGCCATTCTCTATTTCCCCTCTCTGCCCCTCTCACTGCCATTCTCTCTTTGCCATTCTCTATCTGTCTCTCTCTCTGCCCCTCTCTCTGCAATTCTCTATTTCCCCTCTCTGTCCCTCTCTCTTTGCCATTCTCTCTGCCCCTCTCTCTGCCATTCTCTCTTTGGCATTCTCTCTGACATTCTCTCTCTGTCTCTCTCTCTCTGCCCCTCTCTCTCTGTCTCTCTCTGTCTCTCTCTCTCTGCCGCTCTCTCTGTCCCTCTCTCTCTCTCTCTCTCTCTCTCTCTGCCATTCTCTCTTTCTGTCTCTCTGTCTGCCATTCTCTCTTTGCCATTCTCTATCTGCCCCTCTCTCTACCATTCTCTCTTTGGCATTCTCTCTGCCATTCTTTCTCTCTTTCTCTCTTTCTGCCCCTCTCTCTGCCTCTCTCTCTGCCTCTCTCTCTGCCTCTCTCTCTGACTCTCTCTCTGACTCTCTCTCTCTCTGCCATTCTCTCTCTTCCTCTCTCTCTCTGGGCCCGTCTCTCTGCCATTCTCTCTCTGTCCCTCTCTGCCCCTCTCTCTGCCATTCTCTATCTGTCTCTCTCTCTCTCTCTCTGCCATTCTCTCTCTGCCTCTCTTTCTCTCTGCCCCTCTCTCTGCCATTCTCTCTTTCTGTCTCTCTCTCTCTCTGCCATTCTCTTTTTGCCATTCTCTATCTGCCCCTCTCTCTGCCATTCTCTATTTCCCCTCTCTGCCCCTCTCTCTTTGCCACTCTCTGCCCCTCTCACTGCCATTCTCTCTTTGCCATTCTCTCACTGCCCCTCTCTCTCTCTGTCTCTCTTTGTCTCTCTCTGCTATTCTCTCTCTGTCTCTCTCTCTCTCTGCCGCTCTCTCTCTCTGCCCCTCTCTCTGCCATTCTCTCTCTGCCATTCTCTCTCTGCCAATCTCTCTCTGCCAATCTCTCTCTGCCCCTCTCTCTGCCATTCTCTCTCTGCCCCTGTCTCTGCCATTCACTCTTTGCCCTTCAATCTCTGACCCTCTCTCTCTGTCCCTCTCTTTGCCATTCTCTCTCTCTGACACGCTCTCTGCCTCTCTCTCTGCCCCTCTCTGCCATTCTCTCTTTGCCATTCTCTCTCTGCCTTTCTCTATCTGACCCTCTCTCTGCCATTCTCTCTGCCACTCTCTGTCTCTCTCTCTCTGTCCCTCTCTCTGCCATTCTCTCTCTCTCTCTCTTCCCCCTCTCTGCCATTCTCTCTCTGCCCCTGTCTCTGCCTTTCTCTTTCTGCCCCTGTCTCTGCCTTTCTCTCTCTGCCCCTCTCTGCCCCTCTCTCTCTGACCCTCTCTCTGCCCCTCTCTCTGCTATTCTCTCTCTGCCCCATCTTTGCCATCTCTCTCTGTCCCTCTCTCTCTCTGCCCCTCTCTCTGTTCCTCTCTTTCTCTTTTCCACTCTCATTGCCATTCACTTTGCCATTCTGCTATTCTCTCTCTGCCCCTCTCTCTCTCTGCCCTTCTCTCTGCGCCCCTCTCTCTCTCTGCCTTTCTCTCTCTCTGCCCCTCTCTCTCTCTGCCCCTCTCTCTATCTCTGCCCCCCTATCTCTCGTTCTGCCCCCCTCTCTCTCTCTCTCCGCCCCTCTCTCTCTCTCTGCCCCCTCTCTCTCTGCCCCCTCCCCCCCTCTCTCTCTCTGCCACTCTCTCTCTCTCTCTCTGCCCCTCTCTCTCTCTGCACCTCTCTCTCTCTTCCCCTCTCTCTCTGCACATCTCACTCTCTGCCCCTCTATCTCTCTCTCTGACTACCTCTCTCTCTCTCTGCCCCTCTCTCTCTGTGCCCCTTTCTCTCTGCCCCTCTCTCTCTCTCTGCACCTCTCTCTCTCTCTGCCCCTCTCTCTCTCTCTGCCCCTCTCTCTTTCTCTCTCTCTGCCCCTCTCTCTCTCTGCCCCCTCTCTCTGCCCCTCTCTCTCTCTGCCCCTCTATCTCTCTCTCTGCCCCTCCTTCTCTGCCCCTCTCTCTGTGACCCTTTATCTCTGCCCCTCTCTCTCTCTGCTCCTCTCTCTCTGCCCCTCTCTCTCTCTCTGTCCCTCTCTCTGCCCCCCTCTCTCTCTCTGTGCCCCTCTCTCTCTCTGTGTCCCTCTCTCTCTGCCCCTCTCTCTCTCTCTTCCCCTCTCTCTCTCTTCCCCTCTCTCTTTCTCTCTGCCACTCTCTCTCTGCCCCTCTCTCTCTGCACCTCTCTCTCTCTGCCCCTCTCTCTCTGTCCCTCTCTCTGCCACTCTCTCTCTCTCTGCCCCTCTCGCTCTCAGCACCTCTCTCTCTCTGCCCCCTCCCTCTCTCTCTGCACCTCTCTCTGGCCCTCTCTCTCTCTCTGCCGTTCTCTATGTGCCCCTCTCTCTTTCTCTGCCCCTCTCTCTCTGCCCCTCTCTCTCTCTGCCCTTATCTCTGTGCCCCTCTCTCTCTCTCTGCCTTTCTCTCTCTCTGCCCCTCTCTGCCCCCCTCTCTATCTCTGCCCCCCATCTCTCGTTCTGCCCCTCTCTCTCTCTCCGCCCCTCTCTCTCTCTGCCCCCTCTCTCTCTGCCCCCTCCCCCCCTCTCTCTCTCTGCCACTCTCTCTCTCTCTCTCTGCCCCTCTCTCTCTCTGCACCTCTCTCTCTCTTCCCCTCTCTCTCTGCACATCTCACTCTCTGCCCCTCTATCTCTCTCTCTGACTACCTCTCACTCTTTCTCCCTCTCTCTCTCTCTGCCCCTCTCTCTCTCTGCCCCTCTCTTTCTCTGCCCCTCTCTCTCTCTGCCCCTCTCTGCCCCCTCCCCCCCTCTCTCTCTCTGCCACTCTCTCTCTCTCTCTGCCCCTCTCTCTCTCTGCACCTCTCTCTCTTTTCCCCTCTCTCTCTGCACATTTCACTCTCTGCCCCTCTATCTCTCTCTCTGACTACCTCTCTCTCTCTCTGCTCTTCTCTCTCTGTGCCCCTTTCTCTCTGCCCCTCTCTCTCTCTCTCTGCACCTCTCTCTCTCTCTGCCCCTCTCTCTCTCTCTCTGCCCCTCTCTCTTTCTCTCTCTCTGCCCCTCTCTCTCTCTCTGCCCCTCTCTCTCTCTGCCCCTCTATCTCTCTCTCTGCCCCTCCTTCTCTGCCCCTCTCTCTGTGTCCCTTTATCTCTGCCCCTCTCTCTCTCTGCTCCTCTCTCTCTGCCCCTCTCTCTCTCTCTGTCCCTCTCTCTGCCCCTCTCTCTCTCTCTGTGCCCCTCTCTCTCTCTGTGTCCCTCTCTCTCTGCCCCTCTCTCTCTCTTCCCCTCTCTCTCTCTTCCCCTCTCTCTCTCTCTCTGCCCCTCTCTCTCTGCCCCTCTCTCTCTGCACCTCTCTCTCTCTGCCCCTCTCTCTCTGTCCCTCTCTCTGCCACTCTCTCTCTCTGCCCCTCTCGCTCTCAGCACCTCTCTCTCTCTGCCCCCTCCCTCTCTCTCTGCACCTCTCTCTGGCCCTCTCTCTCTCTCTGCCGTTCTCTCTGTGCCCCTCTCTCTTTCTCTGCCCCTCTCTCTCTGCCCCTCTCTCTCTCTGCCCTTATCTCTGTGCCCCTCTCTCTCTCTGCCTTTCTCTCTCTCTGCCCCTCTCTGCCCCTCTCTCTATCTCTGCCCCCCTATCTCTCGTTCTGCCCCTCTCTCTCTCTCTCCGCCCCTCTCTCTCTCTGCCCCCTCTCTCTCTGCCCCCTCCCCCCTCTCTCTCTCTGCCACTCTCTCTCTCTCTGCCCCTCTCTCTCTCTGCACCTCTCTCTCTCTTCCCCTCTCTCTCTGCACATCTCACTCTCTGCCCCTCTATCTCTCTCTCTGACTACCTCTCACTCTTTCTCCCTCTCTCTCTCTCTGCCCCTTTCTCTCTCTGTGCCCCTTTCTCTCTGCCCCTCTCTCTCTCTGCCCCTCTCTCTCTCTGCCCCTCTCTCTCTGCCCCTCTCTTTCTCTCTGCCCCTCTCTCTTTCTCTCTCTCTGCCCCTCTCTCTCTCTCTGTGCCCCTCTCTCTCTCTCTGCTCTTCTCTCTCTGTGCCCCTTTCTCTCTGCCCCTCTCTCTCTCTCTCTGCACCTCTCTCTCTCTCTGCCCCTCTCTCTCTCTCTCTGCCCCTCTCTCTTTCTCTCTCTCTGCCCCTCTCTCTCTCTCTGCCCCTCTCTCTCTCTGCCCCTCTATCTCTCTCTCTGCCCCTCCTTCTCTGCCCCTCTCTCTGTGTCCCTTTATCTCTGCCCCTCTCTCTCTCTGCTCCTCTCTCTCTGCCCCTCTCTCTCTCTCTGTCCCTCTCTCTGCCCCTCTCTCTCTCTCTGTGCCCCTCTCTCTCTCTGTGTCCCTCTCTCTCTGCCCCTCTCTCTCTCTTCCCCTCTCTCTCTCTTCCCCTCTCTCTCTCTCTCTGCCCCTCTCTCTCTGCCCCTCTCTCTCTGCACCTCTCTCTCTCTGCCCCTCTCTCTCTGTCCCTCTCTCTGCCACTCTCTCTCTCTGCCCCTCTCGCTCTCAGCACCTCTCTCTCTCTGCCCCCTCCCTCTCTCTCTGCACCTCTCTCTGGCCCTCTCTCTCTGCCGTTCTCTCTGTGCCCCTCTCTCTTTCTCTGCCCCTCTCTCTCTGCCCCTCTCTCTCTCTGCCCTTATCTCTGTGCCCCTCTCTCTCTCTGCCTTTCTCTCTCTCTGCCCCTCTCTGCCCCTCTCTCTATCTCTGCCCCCCTATCTCTCGTTCTGCCCCTCTCTCTCTCTCTCCGCCCCTCTCTCTCTCTGCCCCCTCTCTCTCTGCCCCCTCCCCCCTCTCTCTCTCTGCCACTCTCTCTCTCTCTGCCCCTCTCTCTCTCTGCACCTCTCTCTCTCTTCCCCTCTCTCTCTGCACATCTCACTCTCTGCCCCTCTATCTCTCTCTCTGACTACCTCTCACTCTTTCTCCCTCTCTCTCTCTCTGCCCCTCTCTCTCTCTGTGCCCCTTTCTCTCTGCCCCTCTCTCTCTCTGCCCCTCTCTCTCTCTGCCCCTCTCTCTCTGCCCCTCTCTTTCTCTCTGCCCCTCTCTCTTTCTCTCTCTCTGCCCCTCTCTCTCTCTCTGTGCCCCTCTCTCTCTCTCTGCCTCCTCTCTCTGCCCCTCTATCTCTCTCTGCCCCTCTCTTTCTCTGTGCCCCTTTCTCTCTGCCCCTCTCTCTCTCTGCACCTCTCTCGCTGCCCCTCTCTCTCTCGCTCTGCCCCTCTCTCTCACTCTCTGCACTCATGCAGTGATAAGAGCCTCTCACCACGACCAGTGTCACCCGCTGGCACATACAATGTCTGGGGGGGCTATTTGTTCAGTTCCATTTAGCAGCTTCTTAAGCAGCCACTGAAAGCTTTTACATTATCGACAAGGAGCCAAACGGGGGCTTTGTGTAACCTTTACTGCTTCGTGTTTAATTGATCCAGTTCTTGTTCTCTGGATGGAGAGAAAAGTTACTCCACCAAGAAACTTATATGGAGTGGTGGGTAATATCACCGCAGCAAAAAGGGACGCAATGCCAAGGAGTGCGTGGGTGAGAGGGTGACGACTGGGGGAAAGGAAGGCGAGGGGAGAGTGAGAGGAGGGAGAGATAATGGGAAGGGTACAGGAGAGAGAAAAAACAAACTGAGAAAGGAAGGAGTGGGAAGGGAAGAACACAGATAAAAGTGTGATGAGAAAATAAAGAGGAGCAAGGGATTGGGTAAGAAGGGAAAATAATTGGATTCTGAAAAAAGGAGTGAGATGTAAGAAAGAAAGGAGGAAGAGAGGGATGTGAGAGAGGAGAAGGAGAGGGTGTATGGGGGAGAAAGGTGGAGAGGGGAATGTGATAGAGAAATTAGGAAGAGGGCGATATGTGAGAGAAGGGTGGAGAAGGGCATGTGCAAGAAGAATGGGAAGAGGTATGTGTGAGAGAGGAGAGAGAAGGGGTGTGTGAGAGACAGGAGGGAGAGAGGGTGTGGGAGAGAAAGGAAGGAGAGGGTGTGTGAAAGAAGAATGGGAAGGAGGGCTGTGAGAGACAGGAGGGAGAGGGGATGTGAGAGAAAGGATGGATGGGTGTGAGACAGGATAGAGAGAAAATGTGAGAGAGAAAGGAGAGAGGGGATATGTGAGAGAAACGAGGGAGAGGGGTGTGAGAAAGAAAGGAGGGAGAGGGGTCTGTGAGAGAGAAATGAGGAAGAGGGGGTATGTGAGAGAAGGATGGAGAAGGGGATGTGCAAGAAGAATGGGAAAGAGGTATGTGAGAGAGAAAGGAGGGAGGGGGTGTAAGACAGGGGAGAAAAAGGGGATGTGAGAGAGAGAAAGGAGAGGGGGAGGGTGTGAGAGAGAAAGGACAGAGAGAGGTCTGTGAGAGGTAAAGTAGGGAGAGGAGAGAAAGAAGGTAGAAGGGGATGTGAGAGACAGGAGGGAGAGAGAAATGAGGAAGAGGGGGTATGTAAGAGAAGGATGGAGAAGGGAATGGTCAAGAAGAATGGGAAAGAGGTATGTGAGGGACAGGAGAGAGAGGGGGTGTGAGAGAGAAAGGAGGGGGAGAGTGTTTGAGAGAGAAAGGAGGGAGAGGGGTCTGTGAGTGGTAAAGGAGGGAGAGGAGAGGTGAGAAAGAAGGGAGAGGGGGATGTGAGAGACAGGAGGGAGAGAGGTCTGTGAGAGATAAAGGAGAGAGAGGAGAGGTGAGGAAGAAGGGAGAGGGGATGTGAGAGACAGGAGGGAGAGAGGTCTGTGAGAGATAAAGGAGAGAGAGGAGAGGGGAGGAAGAAGGGAGAGAAGGTGTGAGAGTCAGGAGGGAGAAAGGATGTGACAGAAAAAAGAGATAAGTAAGAGAGAAATGAGTGATTGAGGAAAGTGAGAAAGAAAGCAGAGAGGAAGAATGTGAGAGACAGGAGAGAAAGGGGGGGGGTGAGAGACAGGAGGAGAGGGGTCTGTGAGAGACAGGAGGAGAGGGGTCTGTGAGAGGGAAATAAGGGAGAGAGGAATGTGAGAGAAAAAGGAGGGAGAGAGGGGTGTGAGAGACAGGAGAGAGGGGGAAAGGAGGGAGAGGGAAGGTGAGAAAGAAGGGAGAGGGGGTGTGAGAGACCGGAGAGAGAGAGAAAGGAGGGAGAGGGAAGGTGAGAAAGAAGGGAGAGGGGAATGTGAGAGACCAGGAGAGAGAGGGAATGTGATGGAGAAAAGAGGTAAGTAAAAGAGAAATGAGTAAGTGGGTGAAGTGAGAAAGAAGGAAGAGAGAAAGGATGTAAGAGAAAAAAGAGAGAGAGGTGTACCAGAGAGAAAGGAAATAGAGGGGAAGTGAGAGAGAAAAGAGGGGGAAAGCATGGAGAGAAAGTGAGAACAAATGTAAGAATAGTGTGGAAGACTTTGAGCCCTATTCTATTAGCTGCTCGCAAACGCCTCAAACTCACACATTTTCTGCAGATGTTTTTTTCGCTAAATGTTTAGATGTATTCTATTTACTCCAGTTTGCAATTTACCTCCTTAAGCCTAAACATGCAAACCCTGCCTTTTGAAGTAAAATTTCAGGGGGCATAATCATATGATCTGACAATATGTGAGCCTGTAATTTATTTCTTAGCCTCAGCCAATAGTAAATGAGACCGTCATCATAGTGTCAATAAATCATGGAAGTTACATGTAATCTGCAATCAGAGACTACAAATTAATGAGAGCCAATAACTAATATTTGGCCATTGGACTCACAATCAAGAAATCTATAAAATGCATTAGATCATCTGTGCTACTCCATGTGGATTTCATGATATGTATTAACCCTTGAGCCTGGAATCTATATTATTCAGAAATAACAGTTAAAATAATATTTTTATTGCATATTTGGGGATTTGAGACTGCTGTGCTTTCCTATGCTTTCCTATGCTTTTAAAGTACAGTATTGTGTGTTTAATTGCTGTTACAGCTATAATATGTGTTTGAAAAGTAATACTTTTTACAGTTGCGGGTTACATTTTATTTTTTTGTAACTTTAATTATTTAGAGCTCATAATATTCAAGATGTGCTAAATACAATGGAGTTCTAAGGCCATATTTGTGGTTTTGGTTGGCTGTAGTGATCGTGGGCAGGGAACTCGTAATCGCATTGTGAGTAGCTAACAGAATATGTAGCAATATTAAGATTGGTTTTAATTGTATATAAATGTACGAATTGGCCAATAGAATAGAGCTCTTTTTTGGGCAGTGAGTGTACCCCCAGTTTGTCCCCCCCATGTCTCAGTGCCGGGTCACGGTGTAGAGTGCGCTTGCCTCCTGGCTATGCTTTGATGCTCTCCATGAGACGCTGGCCATTTGTCTTGCTCGCTCCGGCTCACACAAGATCTCTCGGACTCTCCACTCATTACCTTTTAATTGCTTCTAAATTGCTGGGTGACCTCCGATGATTTGTCAATAGCAGAATGTGGCGGAGATTAAACGTCTTGTGTCCAGGAAAGAAACCTCACGAGAGAGTGACAGAGAGACAGCACCAGCAGGGAGTGTGACAGAGAGACAGAGAGACAGCATAAGAACTGAAGAGAGAGACAGCAGCAGCACAGCAGGGAGTGTGACAGAGAGACAGCATCAGAACTGAAGAGAGAGACAGAGAGACAGCACCAGCACAGCAGGGAGTGTGACAGAGAGACAGAGAGACAGCATAAGAACTGAAGAGAGAGAGAGAGAGACAGCAGCAGCACAGCAGGGAGTGTGACAGAGAGACAGAGAGACAGCATCAGAACTGAAGAGAGAGACAGCAGCAGCACAGTAGGGAGTGTGACAGAGAGACAGAGAGACAGCATAAGAACTGAAGAGAGAGACAGCAGCAGCACAGCAGGGAGTGTGACAGAGAGACAGAGAGACAGCATCAGAACTGAAGAGAGAGACAGCAGCAGCACAGTAGGGAGTGTGACAGAGAGACAGAGAGACAGCATAAGAACTGAAGAGAGAGACAGCAGCAGCACAGTAGGGAGTGTGACAGAGAGACAACATCAGAACTGAAGAGAGAGACAGCCCCAGCACAGAAGGGAGACAGCATCAGAACTGTAGAGAGAGACAGCACCAGCAGGGAGTGTGACAGAGAGACAGACAGACAGCATAAGAACTGAAGAGAGAGAGAGACAGAGAGACAGCAGCAGCACAGCAGGGTGTGTGACAGAGAAACAGAGAGACAGCATCAGAACTGAAGAGAGAGAGAGAGACAGAGAGACAGCAGCAGCACAGCAGGGAGTGTGACAGAGAGACAGCATCAGAACTGAAGAGAGAGACAGAGAGACAGCACCAGCACAGCAGGGAGTGTGACAGAGAGACAGCATCAGCACAGCAGGGAGTCTGACAGAGAGACAAAGAGACAGCATCAGAACTGAAGAGAGACAGAGAGACAGCATCAGAACTGAAGAGAGAGAGAGGGAGCGACAGAGAGACAGCACCAGCACAGCAGGGAGTGTGACAGACAGACAGCATAAGAACTGAAGAGAGAGAGAGACAGAGAGACAGCAGCAGCACAGCAGGGTGTGTGACAGAGAGACAGAGAGACAGCATCAGAACTGAAGAGAGAGAGAGACAGAGAGACAGCAGCAGCACAGCAGGGAGTGTGACAGAGAGACAGCACCAGCACAGCAGGGAGTGTGACAGAGAGACAGCATCAGAACTGAAGAGAGCGAGACAGAGAGACAGCACCAGCACAGCATCAGCATAGCAGGGAGTGTGACAGAGAGACAGCACCAGCACAGCAGGGAGTGTGACAGAGAGACAGCATCAGAACTGAAGAGAGCGAGACAGAGAGACAGCACCAGCACAGCATCAGCATAGCAGGGAGTGTGACAGAGAGACAGCACCAGCATAGCAGGGAGTGTGACAGAGAGACAGCACCAGCACAGCAGGGAGTGTGACAGAGAGACAGCATCAGAACAGCAGGGAGTGTGACAGAGAGACAGCATCAGAACTGAAGAGAGAGAGACAGAGAGACAGCACCAGCACAGCGGGGAGTGTGACAGAGAGACAGCATCAGAACTGGGGAGAGAGACAGCACCAGCACAGCAGGGAACATGACAGAGAGACAGCATTAAAACTAGAGAGAGAGGCAGAGAGACAGCACCAGCAAAGCAGGGAGTGTGACAGAGAGACAGCATCAGAACTGGAGAAAGAGAAAGAGAGACAGCACCAGAACAGCAGGGAGTGTGACAGAGAGACAGCATCAGAACTGGAGAGAGAGTGACACAGAGTCAGCATCAAAACTGGAGAGAGACAGAGAGACAGCACCAGCACAGCAGGGAGTGTGACAGAGAGACAGCATCAGAACTGGAGGGAGAGTGACACAGAGACAGCATCAAAACTGGAGAGAGAGACAGCACCAGCACAGCAGAGAGAGTGTGATAGAAAGGGACAGGGAGACAGCACTAGAACAGGAAAGAGTGTGACAGAGAGACAGCATCAGAACAGTAGAGAGGGTGACAGAGAGACAGCATTAGAACAGCAGAGAGAGTGACAGACAGACAGCACAAGCACACGAGAGAGAGTGACAGAGAGACAGCATCAGAAATGGAGAGAAACAGAAAGACAGCATCAGAACAGGAGAGAGAGTGAAACAGAGACAGCATCAAAACTGGAGAGAGAGAGACAGCACCAGCACAGCAGAGAGAGTGTGATAGAAAGGGACAGCACTAGAACAGGAAATAGTGTGACAGAGAGACAGCATCAGAACAGGAGAGAGTGTGACAGAGAGACAGTATGAAAACAGGAGAGAGCGTGACAGAGAGACAGCATCAGAACAGGAGAGAGTGTGACAGAGAGACAGTACGAAAACAGAAGAGAGTGTGACAGAGAGACAGTACGAAAACAGGAGAGAGCGTGACAGAGAGACAGCATCAGAACAGCAGAGAGTGGGACAGAGAGACAGCATCAGAACAGGAGAGAGTGTGAAAGAGAGACAGTATGAAAACAGAAGAGAGTGTGACAGAGAGACAGTACGAAAACAGAAGAGAGTGTGACGCAGAGACAGCTTCGGAACAGGAGAGAGTGTGACAGAGAGACAGCATCAGAACAGGAGAGAGTGTGAAAGAGAGACAGCATCAGAACAGGAGAGAGTGTGAAAGAGAGACAGCATCGGAACAGGAGAGAGTGTGATGCAGAGACAGCATTGGAACAGGAGAGAGTGTGACAGAGAGACAGCATCGGAACAGGAGAGAGTGTGACGACGAGGCAGCATCAGAACAGGAGAGAGTGTGACAGAGAGACAGCACCAGCACAGGAGAGAGCGTGACAGAGAGACAGCATCAGAACAGGAGAGAGTGTGACGGAGAGGCAGCATCAGGACAGGAAAGAGAGTGACAGAGAGACAGCATCAGAACTAAAGAGAGAGACAGAGAGACAGCACTAGAACAAGAGAGAGTGTGACAGAGAGACAGCACTAGAACAAAGAGAGTGTAACAGAGAGACAGCATCAGAACAGGAGAGAGTGTGTATAGAGGTATAGGGTAAGTTACATGGAGCGGTTAGTTAGTGGCCTAGGGGGAGATGTTACATATTATATGTAGTTTCTAGGCCACCTCAAACTTGATATAAATCAGTAATACAGCGTTTTTAGGTATTTTTCTCCTTTGATGAAGTCAGACAGAGCTGTGATTGGAGCTGGTCATCTCGCACATCATTGGATATGAGACAGTGATTTCTTTGCTGCATCTGATCAGAGTGTATTTGATATTGTGACGATGTGTGTTTTATTTCTTCACGTAAAGCTCTCAAAGCTGAAAAAAACTGATTTGAGTGTTTAACTGGTCTGTGGGCTTGCCCCTGCCAGCCAATGAGCAGTAATGTAGATGTATGAGTCACATGGTCTGTGCACTTCCTGTTAGTTTCAGTAAAGTTTGAACAGGTTTTACTTGCTAATATTTAAAGCCTCTCTATTATATGCATGAAAAAATGATTATGTTGAGGGTCCCTTTAGCCCGCCATCTTATCACCTCACAATAAATGTGACTTCTTTACCTGTGCGAAGAAAAATGATATTTATTTTAAGGAAAAGTGTTTATGGAGCTGCCAGAGAGACAGGCGGGACCTTGTAACCTAGTAACCTTAAAGGCATACATCAGTTTGTGGCATATCCTGTATGATTGGGGTGTCTCATATCATTTTATTGAGTTGAATTCTGTATATTTGTGATTCAAAGTACATTTGACACTTCTTGTGTGAGCTCCACCCCCCCCAAGGCACCTATGTAGCAGAGGGTCCTAGGCAGTGAGCTATGCAGAGTTATGTCCTAGCCAATCAGCTGTCAATATCACAGCTGCCTTCTGAGCAGCTTTGTGAGAGGGAAACAGATACATTGTTGTACTTAAATCTGATTGGCCACAACTAAGTATGAATTGTATACTAACTTAGCTTGGCTTTTCAGGGGCTTTCCTTCTAAAATCAACTGCCTGAAAACTGAAGAAATGTTTCAAACTTTAGGGTAAGTTTATTCATGTTTATTTTGTGCTTTTTTCATGCAATGTTTCCATACACGACTAATCATCCTCTATCAGATGCATCATAGTCCAGGAAACTTCCATATACCTTTAAGTACCTGTCAGGATAAGGGGGAAATAGCATGTAGGTAAAGACGTATTTTCTTTCTGGGGGGACTAAGGGTGCAATATTGTAATTCTGAAGTCGGGGGGACTCTACCTCCCCTGTGTATCCAGACCATTGTCCAAGTGAGAACCAATAGTTATTAGTTTTATATTGGGGCTTACAGCAGTTTATTGAAGTTTGTTTTGACCCTCTTGTGCCTTGGTATATTTCCTGCTAATGCCATTTCTTGCATCATCTCCATTCCCTTGTGCATTGGTACTTTCCCTTCTAATGCCATTTATTGCATCTTCTCCATTCCCTTTGCATTGGTACTTTCCCTTCTAATGCCATTTATTGCATCTTCTCCATTCCCTTTGCATTGGTATGTTTTCTTCTAATGACATTTCTTGTATCTTCTCCATTCCATTTGCCTTGGTAGGTTTTCTTCTAATGACATTTCTTGCGTCTTCTCCATTCCCTTTGCCTTGGTACGTTTCCTTTTATTGCTATTTCTTGCATCTACAACATTCCCTTGTTCCTTTGTATGTTTTCTTCTAAACCATTTCTTGAATCTACTCCATTCCCTTGTGCCTTGGTAAATTTTCTTCTAATGCTATTTCTTGCATCTTCTCCATTTTTCATGGCTCAATTGGCGCCCATCTCAGACTTGGACTGATGTCTGCCACAGGCTGTTGCCAGTGGAGATGATAACTGGGGGTTTGAGCGCACAGAGCCACTGGTATAGTGCTATAATGGTGTATTGTTGTGATTGTTGTCTAGGGAGAGGAGCAGGGTTCCCATCACCATCAATAAAAGTTATTAATGCATGAGAGGGATTGATGTGGAAACCCTACCCCACTCCCATATCCTATGAGGGCAGTAGGCGGTTTTATGTTGGGTGCGCTTTCACATGACCAGACTGACAGTGTGTGGAATACTGTATGTGACGATGTCTTACAGTGGGGAGTAATTCTAATGCACACATTGCCACATACATCATGTCAGGGAGATCTGGCCCCAAAGGCTAATCCCTTGTGTACACACACTTAAGGGATAATGAACAATGGGATCCCCACAGCCACAGAGGCACCAACTCCCCAGGGGGCTTCTCAGTTCTTAGCAGAGGACCCAGGAGAGAGTCAGGACGTGCTTCCCCTCTGGTGGTCAGAAGCCAAATGACTCTGTTAGCCACACCTAGTGGGCGGACCTGGGAGGGGACTCATGATTCCCAGGACATGACCCTATGTGATTGGCCAGAGGCCATTAGGGGCTGACCTCAGGTAGCCCCTTTCCCTACTATGTTGAAAAGTTCTTAAATACTGTGGTCATCATTCAATTGCAATTTTGCCAATTGAAGAGGGCTCTATATAAGCACATAACATATTTTTTGACAGAAGTTTTTACTTAGTGAAGACCTTGATTTTGGATAGAAGTTCAGTAACTAAAAAGTTCTGTATAAAAAATATGTTATGTGCTTCTATAGAGCCCTATTCAATTGGCCAACTCACAATTGAATGAGGCTCTGTGTGTTTCCAAAATAAAGTTGTTCTTAATTTTCATACTTTGACTAAGCATGTATTATTGACCCAGAGGCATATGCTTGTAGAGGAGCTCGTTCTGATTCCCTACTAAGGTGCTCGCAGGTACACTACAACAGCAGCTGGGACTAAAGCCTTTGTACCGACAAAGACTGTCCATAGGTGTAGAGTCACCCAAACTTAGGTCTAAACCTACTGGGAATAAGAGTACTAGGATACTCTAGATCCCATCATCATAGTAGGTTGTGACAATTGGTGGCAGTCGTGGGAGGCTCTACAGAAAGACCAAGAATGGAGCAGCAATACGAGAAATGGTCCTCATCGGAGCTAAGGGAGGCGATGAAGCAGAAAGGAATCCCTAGGAGGAAGGGAGACCAACGAGTGGTGATGATTGCAGCCCTGAGAAAGAATGATGCGGAGCAGGGGGAAACAGAGGAGTTGGGTGAGGGACCACCAAGGGCTCCAAGACCCCAACCAGAGCAAGACATCACCAAAGAGGCAACAAGGAGGTATGAAGAAGCCAGACACTTATACCCCAGTGAGATGACCGCACAAGAGGTGGGCAACTTACTTCACCAGCATTACCAGAGAATCTGGCAGGAGCGCACTGGGGAACGGGATCAAGCTCAGCAAAGGCTTGGTTGCCGCACAGAGGAATTGCCAGTACGAGTTAAGATGGCATATCAGAACTTTAAGAAGTTCCAGGATGGTATGGACAATATGGACGAATTCCTTCAGTAATTTGAGCAGCAGTGTGGGGTCCAAGATATTCCATATGGAGAATGGGCCAAATTGCTGCTAAACAAGTTAACAGGAAGGGCCAGTGCGGAATGTGGAGCCCTTCCACGGGAACAAGCCCAGGATTACATATATAATATGTATTATATTATATAATATGTATAATATTTGTGCACGGTGTTGCTGAGCAGACATACTGTGACGCCTGAGACATTTTTGGATAGATTCACGGCCACTACCAAAGGACCCGCAGACACTCATGTGGAAGTTATGTACAGGTTAAGGCGAGCTTGTACCCAGTGGTGGTCTACACAAGGAGCAATCACAGCTGAACAGATATTGGAAGTGGTACTGATGGAACAATTCCTGAACATTTGCTCCTCAGAAGTCAGTGACTGGTTGCAAGATCAAAAACCGACCACTGCAGACCAAGCAGCTGCGCTGGCAGATCGGTTTATCAGCACCAGGGCCAAAAGAGTGTCCCAAGGAACAAAACCTAGCCTAAATACGGGTAGGGGCCCCAGAGAGGTGGTGCCAGCACGATCAGCTCCTGAGATGAGTAATGCACCCTGGGCACGGCCAGTAAAAACATGCAGAAAGATGAGACTTTGGCTGGTTTAAGGGACAGGGCAGCACAAGGCAAAGGAGTGGATGACCTATACAGCGTTATCTGGGATAAGGGGTTGTTATATAGGGTCACGGTACCTATAAATAATGAGGTAGGCAGAGAACCCAGGAAACAATTAGGGGTTCCCCAGCTATATAGGGGCAAGGTGCTACAAATAGCACATGAAATACTCCTGGGAGGGCACTTAGGGGAGAAGAAAACCAGGAGTAGAGTGAAAGAGATATTTTTCTGGCCAGGGTTGGATAAGGATGTAAAGGAGTTTTGCCATTCTTGTGATGCCTGCCAAAGGAACAGGCCTCTCAAGAAGACCAGCAGGGCCAAGTTACAGTCCCTCCCAGTAATTAAAGAACCCTTCCAGAGGGTAGCTGTGGACATCATTGGGCCCCCAGCTTGAGCCAGTAGAACGGGGAAGCAGTATATTCTTACCCTGGTAGATTATGCCACTAGGTACCCTGTCCAGTATAACAGCTCCAAAGGTAGCAGACGCCTTGGTGACTATATTCACCAGAACAGGGTTTCCCCATGAGATTCTGTCCGATCAAGGGCCACAATTTATGGCCAAGATCACAGAACAGCTATGGGCCACGTGTGGCGTTAAGCATATTACCTCTTCCCCCTACCATCCCCAGACTAATGGTCTCTGTGAGCGGTTCAATGGGACTCTTAAACATATGATACGCACTTTTACAGACCAGGAACCAGACTGGGAACGGTCGTTGCCATGTTTGCTGTTCGCCTATAGAGAGGTACCCCAGGAGTCTACAGGGCACTCCCCCTTTTGAACTCCTGTATGGGAGACATGTGAGAGGACCCTTAAGCATAATTAGGGAAAAATGGGAAGGGGAGTATAGGCAGCAACCCATATCAGTGGCCACCTATGTGCTAGCTTTCAGAGAGAACATGGCCAGACTAACTGGAATAGTCAGCCAAAACATGAGGAATGCCCAGCAGAGGGATCAGAAATACTACAAGGCAGGGACCAGTGATAGAATTCTGGAAGAGGGAACAAAGGTGCGTATGCTGGAACCTCACCCCTAGAATAAATTACAGTCCCAGTGGGTAGGGCCTTACACAATCAGCCAGAAAGTGGGGAACATGGCCTATATATTTATGATAGACACGGATAGGGCCATCACCAGAGTTGCCAATAGCAACAGACTTAAGGTGTACGTTCAGAGAGCAGCTCACCTCCTAGCTATTTGTAGGGCCACAGAGGACGACCCAGAGGAGGGACAGATCCCAGATATGCTAAACAAAACAGACCAGGATACAGTAGGAAAAGTATCCAGCAGACCCTGGGATTAGACGCAGAGCAGAAAGTGCAGCTGTCCCACAGCTTAAAACCCTTACACTCCCTGTTCACCACCAAGTCAGGGTGTGCCCCCTTAGCTGTCCACCCAGTAGTAACCGGGGAATGTGCCCCCTTAAAGCAACCCCCCTACAGGGTACCGGAGGCAGTTAGGGCCAATATTCAGGCAGAATTAAGCACTATGAGACAGTTGGGAGTGAAAGAAGAATCCAGTAGTCCCTGGGCATCTCCAGTAGTATTGGTGCCCAAAAAAGATGGAACCATTTGTTTTTGCGTGGATTACCGTAGGCTGAACGATAAAACGAAAACAGATGCCTACCCTGTTCCACGCATGGACGAGTTGTTGGACCGGCTAGGTACCGCCAAATATTTAACCACTTTAGATCTCTCTAAAGGATATTGGCAGATCCCTTTAGAAGAGACTGCAAAAGAGAAGTCTGCCTTTATCACCTCCTTTGGACTCTTCCAGTTTAAAGTAATGCCATTTGGGATGAAAAATGCTCCTTCTACCTTCCAGAGATTAGTGGACACATTGTTGCAAGGGCACCAAGAGTATGCCCAGGCCTACCTGGATTATATAGCCATTTTTAGCCAGACTTGGGAGGACCACATAAGGCACATTAGCCAAATTATGCAGGCAATTCACCAAGCTAAGTTGACCATAAGACCTGACAAATGCCAATGGGCTAGAGCAGAAGTGCAATACCTAGGTCATTGGGTGGGGAATGGGAAGTTAAGACCCGAACCCGCCAAGGTAGAGGGTATAGCAGCTTGGCCCACTCCTAAGACTAAATAGCAGGTGATGGCTTTCCTAGGTACTACTGGGTATTACCGAAAATGTATCCCCGATTTCAGCAGCACAGCCAAACCCCTGACGGATCTCACCAAGAAGAAACTACCCAGGGAAGTGAATTGGACTTCTGCGTGCCAGTCGGCTTTCCAAACATTGAAGGATGCTCTGACCTGCTCCCCAGTCCTGGCTGCCCCAGACTATAACCGCCATTTCGTGGTACAGACTGATGCCTCCATGTATGGCATAGGGGCAGTATTGAGTCAGCCAGACAACCAGGGAGTTGAGCACCCAGTGGCCTACATTAGTAGGAAACTACTGCAACGAGAAACAGCCTATGCAACTATAGAAAAGGACAGTCTGGGCTCTACGCAAACTACAGCACTACCGGTACGGAAGACAGTTCACAGTCACCACAGACCATAACCCTCTTTGTTGGTTATCTAAAGTGGCTGGAGAGAATGGCCGACTACTGAGGTGGAGTTTAGCCCTACAAACTTTTACTGTGTAATTCACCGTACAACACCGCAAAGGGAAATTCCACCAGAACGCAGATGGATTGTCGCGCCAACTAGAGCCCTGACTGTCAGTCCAGATAGGCATCCTGGAGTACCGGATGCCTACATCTGTACTTGGGGGGTAATTGTCATCGCTCAATTGGCGCCCATCTCAGACTTGGTGATGATAACTGGGGGTTTGAGCGCACAGAGCCACTGGTATAGTGCTATAATGGTGTATTGTTGTGATTGTTGTCTAGGGAGAGGAGCAGGGATTGATGTGGAAATGCATGAGAGGGATTGATGTGGAAACCCTACCCCACTCCCATATCCTATGAGGGCAGTAGGCGGTTTTATGTTGGGTGCGCTTTCGCGCTTTTACATGACCAGACTGACAGTGTGTGGAATACTATATGTGACGATGTCTTACAGTGGGGAGTAATTCTAATGCACACATTGCCACATACATCTTGTCAGGGAGATCTGGCCCCAAAGGCTAATCCCTTGTGTACACACACTTAAGGGATAATGAACAATGGGATCCCCAAAGCCACAGAGGCACCATCTCCCCAGTGGGCTTCTCAGTTCTTAGCAGAGGACCCAGGAGAGAGTCAGGACGTGCTTCCCCTCTGGTGGTCAGAAGCCAAATGACTCTGTTAGCCACACCTAGTGGGCGGACCTGGGAGGGGACTCATGATTCCCAGGACATGACCCAATGTGATTGGCCAAAGGGTAGCCCCTCCCCCTACTATGTTGAAAAGTTCTTAAATACTGTGTGTTTCCAAAATAAAGTTGTTCTTAATGTTCATACTTTGACTAAGCATGTATTATTGACCCAGAGGCATATGCTTGTAGAGGAGCTCGTTCTGACTCCCTACCAAGGTGCTCCCAGGTACACTACCAAAGCAAGCTGGGACTTATGCCTTTGTACCGACAAAGACTGTCCATAGGTTTAGAGTCACCCAAACTTAGGTCTAAACCTACTGGGAATAAGAGTACCAGGATACTCTAGATCCCATCATCATAGTAGGTTGTGACACCATTCCCTTGTGCCTTGGTACATTTCCTTCTAATGCCATTTCTTGCATCTTCTCCATTCCCTTTGCCTTGGTATGTTTTCTTCTTAAGACATTTCTTGCATCTTCTCCATTCCCTTTGCCTTGGTATGTTTTCTTCTATTGCTATTTCTTGCATCTTCTCCATTCCCTTGTGCCTTGGTACATTTTCTTCTAAACCATTTCTTGCATCTACTCATTTCCCTTGTCGCTTGGTACGGTTTCTTCTAATGCTATTTCTTGCATCTTCTCCATTCTCTTGTGCCTTGGTATGTTTCCTTCTAATGCCTTTTCTTGCATCTTCTCCATTTCCTTTGCCTTGGTATTTTTTCTTCTAATTACATTTCTTGCATCTTCTCCATTCCCTTTGCTTTGGTATGTTTTCTTCTAAAGACATTTCTTGCATCTTCTCCATTCCATTTGCCTTGGTACGTTTCCTTCTAATACCATTTCTTGCACCTTCTTCATTCTTTTGTGCCTTTGTACGTTTTCTTCTAATGCTATTTCTTGTGTCCTCTCCATTCCCTTGTGCTTTGGTACCTTTTCTTCTAATGCCATTTCTTGCATATTCTCAATTTCCTTGTGCCTTGGTATGTTTCCTTCTAACACTATTTCTTGCATGTGCTCCATTCCCTTGTGCCTTGGTACCTTTTCTTTTAATGCCATTTCTTTCATCTTTTCCATTTCCTTGTGCCTTGGTACGTTTCCTTCCTTCACAAAAAAAAAAAATTTGTTGGTATGTTCTGTAAATTAAATTATACAAATCCTCAAACAATCCATGTTAATTCCAGGTTGTGAGGCAACAAAACAGGAATAATGCCAAGGGGGGGGGGGGATACTTTTGCAAGGCACTGTATTTCTTCAATCATCTCCATACTCTTGTGCCTTGGTATGTTTCCTTCCAATGCTATTGCTTGCAACTTCTCCATTCCCTTATGCCTTGGTACGTTTTCTTCTAAGGCCATTTCTTGCATCTTCTTCATTCCCTTTGCCTTGGTACGTTTCCTTCTAATGCTATTTCTTGCATCTTCTCCTTTCCCTTTGCCTTGGTATGTTTCCTTCTAATGCTATTTCTTGCGTCTTCTCCATTCCCTTGTGCCTTGGTATGTTTTCTTCTTACACTATTCCTTGCATCTTCTCCATTCCCTTTGCCATGGTATGTTTCCTTCTAATGCTATTTCTTGCATTTTCTCCATTCTCATGTGTCTTAATATGCTTCCTTCTAATGCTATTTCTTGCATCTTCTCCATTCCCTTTGCCTTGGGATGTTTCCTTCTAATGCTATTTCTTGCATCTTCTCCATTCCCTTGTGCCTTGATATGTTTTCTTCTAACGCTATTTCTTGCATCTTCTCCATTCCCTTTGCCTTGGTATGTTTCCTTCTAATGCTATTTCTTGCATCTTCTCCATTCCCTTGTGCCTTGATATGTTTTCTTCTAACGCTATTTATTTAATCTTCTCCATTCCCTTTGCCTTGGTATGTTTCCTTCTAATGCTATTTCTTACATCTTCTCCATTCTTATGTGCCTTAATATGCTTCCTTCTAATGCTATTTCTTGCATCTTCTCCATTCCCTTTGCCTTGGTATGTTTCCTTCTAATGCTATTTCTTGCATCTTCTCCATTCTCATGTGCCTTTATCTGCTTCCTTCTAATGCTATTTCTTGCATCTTCTCCATTCTCATGTGCCTTTATCTGCTTCCTTCTAATGCTATTTCTTGCATCTACTACATTTCCTTGTTGTTTCATTGCTGCTCATTTGTCTGTTACATTACAATTCCACCTTATTAATGGTTGCAGGTCCCTTCAGTATGAAGAAATCTCAGAGTTTAAATTGCTGACAAGGAAAGCGAGATACAAAATGCTCCCGTCATTTCCAGTGACAGGTAGATTACTAGATTTAAATAATGATCAATACTCCACGTCGTACCTGCAAACAATCTCACTCAGAATTTAAACAGCCAGAAAAATAAAATGAATCTGTAACATTTCTCTGTTACTTTGTAGAGTTGGACTTGATGTACCAGGCATTAAATGGCCTCAGTATTGCCCTCACAACAGAAGGTAGATGTGTTAATAATTAATTAATTCAATATTCAATTATTTAATAAAGCAATATCCAATCTCACCATCAAAGATCAGGCTTGGCTGTTTCTGGTCTCTACCCACTACAGAGTCAAAGATGGAATGGCTTAGTCTAGTGGCAGTGCTAAAATATCAGGCACAGTGTTATATCAACACAATGCTCTTCATTGCCTGGAGACTTGTGTTAAAGGCATATGTACATTTTCTGGATGTTATTCGGTATATAATATCCATGTGCATCTATTTATTTTTATGTACTTTACTTCAATAATAAGTGCTTATACGTTCTGTTTTACTGCCTAAAAATAAACAGTCCCTGTATGGGTCTGCCCTCTGAAGCTAACAAAGAAACAGATTATGTTGTACTTTTTGTGCAGTGTCTCATACTAACCAATCAGGACCATGTCTCAGCAACATTCTGTAACATGCTGCTGAGACATCATCCCTGATAGGCTAGGACACTACACTGCACACGTATCCCTACATAGTCTGTGTCTACATACGCAGCAGAGAGCAGACTATTTCTACACACAGAATTTATAAGCACTTCTAAATAAAGTACATAAAGGTAAATACATTATATATCTAGCAAATACAGGGAACCTTCCATATCCCTTTAAAGGGGTTTTTCTTTGCTAACAAGCTTTTGTTATATGGGCAGCCTGTGAATGATTGTTTGGATTTTATCTCATCAAATTGTTCTTAAATCCTACTTATTAAAAAATAAGCTCAATCAGAGATTGGTAATCTAATCTTTAAAAGTAAATTTGATATTGAATATTGACAATATAAACCAATAAATAGGATTTTTTTGTAAACAATCAGTGCATAATTAAACAAGACAGCTCCTCTTCTTTGTCCTTAGAGTAGTTTTTCAAATTAAAAATGTGCATATTTTGAGCAAATTGTTACATCAATAAGTGGAATGCTGGTTAATTTCTTCAAAACAACTGGTGAATATTTGTCAAATAAAAAAAAAAGGAAAAAGCTTGAAATTGTCTATTTGAAGAATAGACACCAATGTGGTTTTTCCAGCTCATTTCCTGTGTCAGTATAAAATGAATGTTTTTTTAACAATTCCTTTGTCTCAGCCGCGTCGGATCTATGGATGGTCTCTGTGTGAATTCATGTCACTACTAATACATTTTTCTTACTTCGATCTCCAAGAACCGTGAAGAAAAATCTTTTCATGATCAGTGTTCCTCGTTCATAACTTAAACTGTGTGAAGATCATGAATCAGACTCCACCAGATGACAAGCGGGATGGGATGAAGGATGTCTAGACCAGAATAATGTATAATTGGGCATGTAACAGGGTCTAGGAAAGCTAAATATTCATTATAGATGAGGGGAACCTATGAACACCTGAGGGCAAATAATTTCGTATAGAGGATCCCAAGAAGGTCTGAGGGACAAATCACTTCTTGTAGAGGATCCCATGAAGGTCTGAGGGACAAATCACTTCTTGTAGAGGATCCCATGAAGGTCTGAGGGACAAATCACTTCTTGTAGAGAATCCCATGAAGGTCTGAGGGACAAATCATTTCTTGTAGAGGATCCCATGAAGGTCTGAGGGACAAATCACTTCTTGTAGAGAATCCCATGAAGGTCTGAGGGACAAATCATTTCTTGTAGAGGATCCCATGAAGGTCTAGGGAACAAACCATTTGCGGTACAGAATCCTATAAAAGTATATGGGTTGAATCAATTCTTGTAGAGGATCACATGAAGGTCAGAGGGACAAAGCACTTCTTGTAGAGGATCCCATGAAGGTCAGAGGGACAAAGCACTTCGTGTAGAGGATCCCATGAAGGTCTGAGGGACAAAGCGCTTCTTGTGGAGGATCCCATGAAGGTCTGAGGGACAAATCACTTCTTGTAGAGGATCCCATGAAGGTCTGAGGGACAAATCACTTCTTCTAGAGGATCCCATGAAGGTTTATGGAACAAACCATTTGTGGTACAGAATCCTATAAAAGTCTATGGGTCAAATACATTCTTGTAGAATATCTTGTAGAGACAAAATCATATTGTGTAGAGGATCCCATGAAAGCCCATGGTGACAAGTTAGTTCTTAGAGGATCCTATGAAGGTCTATGAGACAAATAATTCATTGTAGAGATCTCATGAAAATCTATTGGGCAAATCAAGTCATGCAGAGAAATTGGTGAGGGTTTGTGGGGCAAATCATTTCTTGTAGAGGATGCAGTGAAGATCTATGAGACAAACTATTTCTTGTAGAGGAAGGCATGACATTTCATGGGACAAACCATTTTTTGTAGAGTTATGTAGAGGTACCCATGAAAGTTTGTGGGGCAAATAATTTCTTATAGCATAAGACATAAAAGTTTATGGTGCAAATCAAGTCATGTAGAGGAACCAATGAAGGTTTATTATTATTATTATTATCATCATTAATGCAGTGTGCATGTTAAGGAGGGAGGTGATAGGCTTCTTTAAACAGCTGTGTTTTTAGTGAGGTTTTAAAGGATTTGAAGCAGGAGGATAATCTGGTGGAGCAAGGCAAGGAGTTCCAGAGAATAGGGGCAGAGCGAGAAAAGTCCTGAAGGCGGGAGTGAAAGGAGGTAATGAGAGAGGAGGAAAGAAGGGGGCGGGTGAGGGAATATTTGGAGATGAGAGCAGAGATATTAGGGGGTGCAGTGTTGATGGGGGCTTTATGCAACAAATCATTTCTTGAAGAGGAAGACATGAAAGTCTATAGGATTTTCCCATAGAGGGACACATTCTCATAGAGGGATACACAAGCGGAGCAGATCTATCCCATCCTTCTCATACTGAACATAGTTTGGGGTATAATAATACTGAGTATATTTACACAATTTAGATAGATCAGTGTTTCTCCTCAAACTGTACTTGCTCCCACATATAATAGAAGTGAGTATGTCTCAGATGTGAGGGAAGACACCAATGTTTACTTGTGAGCAAGACCCCAGGGGGCCCGCAACTCTTACTGCACATTCCTTGATAGATCTGTAACCTTTGCACTGAAGCTGGATCTGGCACGTTTGTGATTATTGGAGAGCTGATAAATTTGTCTGGAGATGGGTGACCAGAGACTCGTTCCAGGCTGGGTAATAAAGCCCTGATACATTGTTATTGCCGCGTATAACTCAATTACAATGGACGGCTCATATTTACGCTGTTAGTCTGTTTGGGTAGGATTTACTCTCCGTCCTTGATTACACTGTGTTTAGCCTCGACAAGTCTTTCATTCTTATAAAAGCTGAGATTCGGCGATATCCAAGAAAATGTATATGTTTTATTTATTTACTTATGTCTTTATTCTTATAATTCCATTGGTTGGAAGGGCTGATATTACTAGCTCACATATAATGATTTTGGTGCTATAGTTAAGAGTTTTGCTCATACCAGGTGAAAATGGAAAACATTTATATATCTGTCTAATATAAAGTGTAAGGAGAATATAGACCTTGGAAACCTTGGAATTTATATGAGAGAGTCACATTTTACTGAAAAGGTTGATTGTATACTGAACATGCCTTCTGGATGGCTACCTTGTCATGGTGTACTTCAATCAAGCTGTGATCAAGATGGGCAGGTCATAGCAGAGAGGTCACACAAATCACAGTCCACTGGAGAAGGAACTGGCAACCTACTCCAGTATATTTGCCAAGATAACCTTATGGAATACCTGTCTGGAATTCCTGGCAGAGGAGCTTGGGCCCCCAGAATCACTAAGACCGCCAGCCACCAAAGACTGCATCTGGGGGCCTGCCGGGGGGGGGGGTCAAATTTCCTACAGGGGTGCCTAACTGATCGTCCAGCCATCTCACCCCATTGGCTGATGGCCTTGGAGCGTATTGCCTCTAGAAGGCGATCTAATGCAGCTGCTTCATTGGCATCCATGTTAATGACACCAAGCATTGACTAACTAAAATAAAATAAACTGAGGTGGTGGGGATGGCAAACTGTGTGCTACACTGGTATATGTGAGGTTAATAGAGAAGAGAAAGTACTTATGTACAGTAACCTAACAAGATATGCCCATATACCCCACTAGCATGGATAAAATGATGAACCCTGAAACAGTAATTGGCCCAAACGCTGCCTATATGCAGCTGACCTGGCAGACTGCCAGCAAAAACGGGACGCGGACAAAAAACACTCCACACATGACACACGTACACACACAGACACTCACAAACAAAACACAAAACTATACTAGACTAATGCTGTTTGCCACAGATAGTAAGTGTATTGTTCGTCTGAGATCCTTCTGCGCTGGTGTATTTTTTGTTATCATATGCGCTTTTGCGCCTATTGTAAGGTCCGCGCTGATCCCCTTTTGGCGCTTATTGCAAGCCTCTCCCCTGGTGTACTTTGTGTCCTATGAGCACCGTTGGCGCTCCTTGTGTGGCGCGCAGTGAAGGTCTTTGTGGATTTTTGCGATACTGTGGGGTTTCGTTTGTTTTTTGTTTTGGGTATATATTTTTTTTATGCTAATTAATTAATAAAATCATAAATGAATATACTTTACCTATTTGTAATTAATATATGCAGCAAGGAATGGGTTTAAGAGCTAAAAATCTGTTTTGATGTTCCTGCAGCATACAATGTAGATTTGCAGTGTTGTTGAGCTGAGGTGTAAGTGTCAGCAATGTGTGCAGTGTGTAGTGTAAATAGGCTGCGTGCGCGAGGGAAAGCAGTTAGGGTAGCTGTGTACTTCCGAATTCTGTAAGTACGCGGGTGTGGATGATTTAGCGTCCTTGCTAACAGTGTATGTTCTACCTCGTACGGGTTTTTGTAAAAGTCTTATGGGCTTGGCGGTGTTTTGCGGCTTTAAGGGTCGTGTAGCCTCGTTTTAGTTTTTTTCGGCGGCCATTTTTTCTCTCGCTTAGGGGATTTTCGAGTGTTTAAACTTTGTAAATTGGACTGAAATCGAGGTGTAACCTGTCTTCGAGACGTCCTGGGTGTCCCCCCTTGCTGTGGGTAAGGTTTTTATTTAATTTTTGTGTGTATTTTGTGTTTTTTTTATGTTTTCCACTGTGCGCGGGTTGTCCGTTAACGTCATATTTATTTTCTAAGTCCCGAGGCTCCTATTTTTTTGTGTAAGTCCATATGTAGTCATTGCGTGTTTTGTGTTTTTTTTTTTTTAAAGTCCCACTTCTGTGGTCGTTTGTTTGCTAGTGAGGCGCCGTGGAGCCTTCACCTCCGCAAATGCATTTGCAGTCTGAAAGTCGTAGGGGGTCATAGGGACGGCTCATTTCCACCAGCGGAAGGAGCGCCTTTGAAGCTCCTTGCCAGCAACTGCGGCCCTCGCTACGCGTGCCCACAAGATATATTTACCAACAATGATAACGGAAACATTATGGGAGGAGCCCGGCAAGCGCCAGTAACCTCCGCCCCTGGGGAGCAGTGTGTGTCTGTATTATGGTATCATATTATATGCAGTGCAGAGCATTGTGTGTCTGTATTATGGTATTATATTATACACAGTGCAGAGCAGTGTGTGTCTGTATCATTGTATTATATTATACTCAGTGCAGAGCAGTGTGTGTCTATCAGTGTATTATATTATACGCAGTGCAGAGCAGTGTGTGTCCGTATCATTGTATTATATTATATGCAGTGCAGAGCAGTGTGTGTCTGTATCATTGTATTATATTATACGCAGTGCAGAGCAGTGTGTGTCTATATCATTGTATTATATTATACACAGTGCAGAGCAGTGTGCGTCTGTATCATTGTATTATATTATACACAATGCAGAGCAGTGTGCGTCTGTATCATTGTATTATATTATACGCAGTGCAGAGCGATGTGTGTCTGTATCATTGTATTATATTATACGCAGTGCAGAGCAGTGTGTGTCTGTATCATTGTATTATATTATACACAGTGCAGAGCAGTGTGTGTCTGTATCATTGTATTATATTATACGCAGTGCAGAGCAGTGTGTGTCTGTATCATTGTATTATATTATACGCAGTGCAGAGCGATGTGTGTCTGTATCATTGTATTATATTATACGCAGTGCAGAGCAGTGTGTGTCTGTATCATTGTATTATATTATACACAGTGCAGAGCAGTGTGTGTCTGTATCATTGTATTATATTATACGCAGTGCAGAGCAGTGTGTGTCTGTATCATTGTATTATATTATACTCAGTGCAGAGCAGTGTGTGTCTATCATTGTATTATATTATACGCAGTGCAGAGCAGTGTGTGTCTGTATCATTGTATTATATTATACTCAGTGCAGAGCAGTGTGCGTCTGTATCATTGTATTATATTATACACAATGCAGAGCAGTGTGCGTCTGTATCATTGTATTATATTATACGCAGTGCAGAGCGATGTGTGTCTGTATCATTGTATTATATTATACGCAGTGCAGAGCAGTGTGTGTCTGTATCATTGTATTATATTATACACAGTGCAGAGCAGTGTGTGTCTGTATCATTGTATTATATTATACGCAGTGCAGAGCAGTGTGTGTCTGTATCATTGTATTATATTATACTCAGTGCAGAGCAGTGTGTGTCTATCATTGTATTATATTATACGCAGTGCAGAGCAGTGTGTGTCCGTATCATTGTATTATATTATACGCAGTGCAGAGCAGTGTGTGTCTGTATCATTGTATTATATTATACGCAGTGCAGAGCAGTGTGTGTCTATATCATTGTATTATATTATACGCAGTGCAGAGCAGTGTGTGTCTATATCATTGTATTATATTATACACAGTGCAGAGCAGTGTGTGTCTATATCATTGTATTATATTATACGCAGTGCAGAGCAGTGTGTGTCTATATCATTGTATTATATTATACGCAGTGCAGAGCAGTGTGTGTCTGTATCATTGTATTATATTATACGCAGTGCAGAGCAGTGTGTGTCTGTATCATTGTATTATATTATACGCAGTGCAGAGCAGTGTGTATCTGTATTATTAATACACAAATAATGTTTTGTGCAGTAAGTTTGCAGCAAGTTCTGTGCTTGAAGTTTTCCTTACTGCTCGCCTCTCACAAGCCCCTCTCTGCTCTAACACCCCAAGGAAGAAATAATAAATCCTCAGATTAAAATAAAGCATCCAGTGAATGGCTCCTGAGGGCCCCGGGGAGCCTGCCTGGTGACAACGCGTCTGATCTGCTAAACACTCTCCCAATCTTCACAAGGGTGTGATTCATGCCTTGCAAAGCAAAATAAAATTAAAGAGTCGCTCAGACACAGGAAGAGATATAAAAGGGTTTGTGGGCAGCCGCAGGACGCTGCGCAGAGCCGGGCACTAACAATCCTACAAACGCAGCGCAGAGAAAGGACCCGCACAATCGCTACCTGTGTGACGTCCACTAATTGAAAGCGCTTTGTGTATAAACCCTCAGGTGCAGACACTTGAAAGGTGCAGGAGAGAAAGAGCCCGTTACACAAATAACCCCAGATCTGCTCATTTTGCTTGGAATTTTTTAATTACATATCTGGACTTTTAACTATTTCATGGATATCCTACAGTTTGGTCAACTCAATTAACACTTTCACTGACAGAGACCAATATCGCATTGCTTTTTCACTGCATTGCATGCCCTTCAGAGAATGAAAGGTTTGGACCATCTAAAAGGTTAAATAAATGACCCCAAACTGCAAGAGCATCTAGCGCTATATTCACTAAGGTGTGCTTTTTTAACTACTAAGCTAGGTCTTTCTTTATCCTGCATTTTTTCTGTTGATGTTTCGTCATTCAGTCATGTTTACCCTCCGTGAGCATATGGACACCAGGCACCCGGGCTTTAGGGTGAGTGGTCATAAAGTGTCTCTGGTTGTGCTTATCCGTAAGCTAATCTTGACAAAGATACTGGAGTGGATAGCCAGTTCCAGTGGGCCACAATTTGTCTGCTATGAACTACCCATCCTGGGTGACCCTACATGGTATAGCTCACATCTTCATTGCGGCACACAAGCCCCTTCACCATGACAAGGTAGCAATCCAGGAGGGGATTACTGTTTTACTGTTATCTATTTATAAAGCATTGAAATCCCATGCCACTAAGTACAGTAGACAGACAAGATGGAAGTGCAGTATACATACTGGTACAGAAGGAGTTAAGGGCCCTAGTCTTGTATGAGCCAACACTCTAGGTCAGGGGTGTCCAAACTCAGTCCTGGAGGGCCGCACCAAAGCCTGGATTTGAATATATCCTTTCTGTGTACAGGTGAGTCAATCAGGATGACTGAAGAAGTGATTGACTCACCTGTGCACAGCAGGGTTATCATCAAATCCAGGCATGTGTGTGGCCATCCAGGACCGAGTTTAGACACCCCTGGTCTAGGTGTAGATGGTGGCTTAAACAAATTCAAAGGGATTGTTTGATGGTCATGTGATCAGACAGCAGGATCCATGGACAGGAGCCCTTGTCAGTGAGCTTGTTTATTGGACATTAGGGAGCATGGTTGTAAGCTTGTATAAATAGATGAGTTTTCAGTGACTATTTGAAGGTGAGACAGTGAAGTGAGGTAGATAATTATGTAAGATAACGGCAGCACAAGGAGAGGAGGAAATGATGTATGAAAAGAAGCGTTAACAGGCCAGTTACCTCACCATAAGTGCTCTTCATGATGTGAAAGAGCACAAGATTTTATGTTAAAAGTATCTATTTTTTTTCTTTAATTTCACTTATAACAGTTAAAAAAACTAAAGTTTTAGGTCTGTTTACAAACGCACTGACTATTCCATGATTAATACATCTGCCGACAGCGGCCGGTGAAGCTCTCCATACAGAGAAAGATTTATATGTTTTTCTTTGCATTCAGGAATCCTACAGCCCAGCAGTTAACCCACAAGTAACTTATTTCAGAGATTGTAACACTCTTTTCTATGCAAAAATGAATTTATAAAGGATTAACTCTAGCTTTCCTCTGCTCTTTGCTCTGGAGCTTGCTGTCTGCCAGTGACACATGTAAACATACAATTAATTATTAAATATCTCAGTGAAAAAAGCATGGATTTCAAAAATTCTAAATGTTTTTCAACATGCTGTTAAGAGATCTCTACATTGTGTGCGATGACTCACACAATACATCTCTACACATGTATTTAAACTTGTGCTTTTGCAAATGTATGAATAATTTGAGTTTTTGGTGATGGTCCATCTCCCTGTGCTTAGGGGGTGCCACAATAAAGGGCGGCTGGCACCCAAGAACTATTTTGGAGGTGGATCCTGCATTTCTCAGTTTCTGGGCGGCTCTGGTTTTGGAATCTCTCTTCTGAGCTAATCCAGCAGAGACATAATGAGATGGTCTGTAGACCCTGCAAGCAAGCTGCAAATCAATTCTTGCCATGTTTCTTACTTTTCTCTTCATGGTGGAACTCCTTTCAACACAATGTGAATGAGTTTTGAGGTGGCAGCCTATTTAAAGTATGCAGTGTTCTCTTAATAATGGGCAAAATGTTTTTATAAAAGTAAATACAGTCTTTATTTGTAATTATTATATTATATTTTATTTTAATAGGCAGCATAAGAAACTTGGAAGGAATTGTGGATCAGATAAGATCTCTTGTTTGTTTTTGCCATTTCATGTAGCGCCTTGAAAATAGAACTCAATGGAAGAGCAAGTCCGCATCAGATAACCGTCCACCATAAGCTACAAACAGACTAGCAGTCCAAGATTTCTCTGGAGATGTTTTATGCTCCTGGTTTGCATACCTGCTAATGCTGTTATTTTACCAAACTTCAGTGATCCTTTCCTGTGGGTCACACTAGTTTATTCTGAGGAGCCCCCTCCCCTCGCGTACACACACCCATGGCTCCCTCCCTCTGCGCTCCCCGTGTCTCCGCTCTCATTTGAATTGTTTTTTGGTTTTCGGATTACTTGCCGCCCACTCACACATTCGCAGATCACCGCAGGGAGCGGCTTTAATAACACACATTGTCACATTTTACTGAAACTGTTTAATTTCCATGATAAAGACTTGGAAATTCTGTAGGAAAAATAAAAAGGGTGTTTTGTTTTCTCTTTTGTAAACTTCAGCATTTAGTTGCAACCAGGAAAATGGATTTACTGCGCTAAGAAGGGTGGCAGACACATTAACTCTCTGAGTGCCAGAGGGCACCATCTTTATAATGTGCTCAAGATATAAATCTGTATTCAAATAAATGCATATATATATATATATATATATATATAGGAAACCCACAGAATCACGTTATTTTAGTAAGAGATACAACACTAGGATACAAATGTATATATTGTTTACCTATTATTATTATCCTTTATTTGTAACGCTCCATCATATTCACCTGCACTATACATGGGTTAAGTACAAGGAAAAAACAGTCATAATACAAATACTTTGGCCTTTTTTCTAGAGTAGATTGTCTACATAGAAATGTAGATTAATAACCAATCTACAAATCTAATCTGCACCATCATTTAGCTATGGTGGGCAAAAGAGTGATAGAAGCCTCCACCCTGTACAGTAAATAAATGGTACATTTGTGTTCACATTAGAACATTTAATTTAAGTTAAAAAATGTATTTCCTATTCAGAATTCTGAGAAATACAGTTATTGCACTGCATTCTGGGAAACTGGGCAGGGGCACACAGAAGAGCCAACAATGGTTTCCCCTAACTCTAGGGTGACCTACATATCTCCTCTCTTATCTAAAAATTTGAACTTTCACAAAAAACTCCAAAACCTCCACCTTCCATCCTCAAACCACAACCTCTTGTTCTTGCACTCCCCTTCATGTTTCCTTACTGAAACCTTTGATACTTTGTATCTTTCCTTTAAGTCGTTACTATGTGATTCTTGCTTTCCTCTAAGAAATGTCTCCTCACACCCAACACGACTCCCTCTCTATCTCTCCCTCTCTATGTCTCCCTCTCTCTATCTCTCTGATTGATCTGCCCCTCTGGATTGCCCTGCCCTCGTCATATCAGACAAGTTCCTCTCTCTATCCCTCCAGTCTCTGTAGACACCTCATCAAGGACTTGTTTCAATAGCTCCTCCAACTAACACACTTATAGGCACTTAGACGAGAGCCTTGAGAAAGCACTTAACATTTCACCCTCATGAGGATTTCCTTGAATAGATTGCAAGCTCTTTGTAGAAGGTTCTCCGCTAATTGTGAGATGCGTTTATACCCCATGTAATACTATCATGCTGATATTGCGGGGCCAGTGGTGGTGCTGTTGCATGGAGGGCCCCGGTGCAAATACAAATTGGGGGTAATATTTTTTTCTATTAGGCCCCCCTGGACCCCACTCAATGTCATACATTATTTTAAAAATAGAGCCATCCAGTGTGTTGAGGTGCTGCTAGTGCAGAAGGTGCAAAGCTCGGGAGCCCACAACAGGGTAGGGGTACTCTACATTAGGAATAATTTATTAGGGGAGGTAGCAGATCATTCTTTTTTTTTTATAGAAGTTGCCCTGATCACCATAGGGGTGACCAAACCTATCTCTATATATTTTTGGCATTGTATTTACCCCTATGGGGTGAACAAGAGAAGATGTAAGAGGACTCCAATGTATTTTGCACCAGGGCCCTCCATTCATTAGCGCCAGTATTGGCGCCATCCTTACCTACCTGACCTGGTCTTGTTACATTGGCAGTCAGGGACATTTACAAAGACAAATTGTTTTCATGGACAGAGGAAATCTAGAGGAGTGAGGCCATTGAAGAAGTCATAGGAAGGATATATTTCAGAAAAATGTTCATACACATCTGAGGGGGGCACAGTGTGAGTCCCTCTCCATCAGATTAGTGTCACAGACGCCATGTCTGCCCCCCTGGCAAATATAAAGTCTGGGGTCACGGCTGATGTGGAATATTGGATGAATGAGTTCTGGTCTGGAGCCGGGATGTGACTGGTTACGGGTGGGATTAAGTGTCAGTTTTTTTCAGTGTAAACTGTCAGATTTGCTCAACTGGATTAGAGAGAATTGTGTCATATTAAGGCAAATCTCTGCTCAGGGCTCCTCCAGTCCAGAAAAATACATTATATATATATATATATATATATATATATATATATATATATATATATATGTGTGTGTGTGTACTGTATATATCTTTAAAGAAGCATCTTGAATCACTCTGGAGGTCTTTCCATCTCCTGGCACTTTCTTAAAAATTCAGTTTTACTGTTTGATTTTATTTCCCTAGCTATAAAATGGTTAAGAGAGAATTACAATGATACAAAATGTCTAAAATGATCTACTGTGCCTTTAAAAGAGTATTGCTTGAGAAAAGATAAAGAGAGGTTGAACCTCTCGAAAGCTTGTCAATATAAATAAGACGTTTGTAAAATACAAAAGGTATCATGATATACTGCAATACTCATTTATCTATATATATATATATAGATTAATAATTATTAAATTACTAGATTACTGGACATTCATGGCTGCTTCACACTTCACACACACATATATATATATATATATATATATATATATACAGTTGCAAGCAAAAGTATGTGAACCCTTTGGAATGATATGGATTTCTGCACAAATTGGTCATAAAATGTGATCTGATCTTCATCTAAGTCACAACAATAGACAATCACACTCTGCTTAAACTAATAACAGACAAAGAATTACATGTTACCATGTTGTTATTGAACACACCATGTAAACATTCACAGTGCAGGTGGAAAAAGTATGTGAACCCCTAGACTAATGACATCTCCAAAAGCTAATTAGAGTGAGGTGTCAGCCAACTGGAGTCCAATCAATGAGATGAGATTGGAGGTGTTGGTTACAGCTGCCCTGTCCTATAAAAAACACACACCAGTTCTGGGTTTGCTTTACACAAGAAGCATTGCCTGATATAAATGATGCCTCACACAAAAGAGCTCTCAGAAGACCTACTATTAAGAATTGTTGACCTGCATAAAGCTGGAAAGAGTTATTAAAGTATCTCCAAAAGCCTTGCTGTTCATCAGTCCACGGTAAGACAAATTGTCTATAAATGGAGAAAGTTCAGCACTGCTGCTACTCTCCCTAGGAGTGGCCTTCCTGTAAAGATGACTGCAAGAGCACAGCGCAGACTGCTCAATGAGGTGAAGAAGAATCCTAGAGTGTCAGCTAAAGACTTACAAAAGTCTCTGGCATATGCTAACATCTCTGTTAGCGAATCTACGATATGTAAAACACTAAACAAGAATGGATTTCATGGGAGGATACCACAGAGGAAGCCACTGCTATTCAAGCAAAACATTGCTGCACGTTTACAGTTTGCACAAGAGCACCTGGATGTTCCACAGCAGTACTGGCAAAATATTCTGTGGACAGATGAAACTAAAGTTGAGTTGTTTGGAAGAAACACACAACACTATGTGTGGAGAAAATGAGGCACAGCACACCAACATCAAAACCTCATCCCAACTGTGAAGTACGGTGGTGGGGGCATCATGGTTTGGGGCTGTTTTGCTGCGTCAGGGCCTGGACGGATTGCTATCATCGAAGGAAAAATGAATTCCCAAGTTTATGAAGACATTTTGCAGGAGAACTTAAGGCCATCTGTCCACCAGCTGAAGCTCAACAGAAGATGGGTGTTACAACAGGACAACGACCCAAAGCATAGAAGTAAATCAACAACAGAATGGGTTAAACAGAAGAAAATACGCCTTCTGAAGTGGCCCAGTCAGAATCCTGACCTCAACCCGATTGAGATGCTGTGGCATGACCTCAAGAAAGCGATTCACACCAGACATCCCAAGAATATTGCTGAACTGAAACAGTTCTGTAAAGAGGAATGGTCAAGAATTACTCCTGACCGTTGTGCACATCTGATCTGCAACTACAGGAAACGTTTGGTTGTAGTTATTGCTGCCAAAGGAGGTTCAACCAGTTATTAAATCTAAGGGTTCACATACTTTTTCCACCTGCACTGTGAATGTTTACATGGTGTGTTCAATAACCACATGGTAACATTTAATTATTTGTGTGTTATTAGTTTAAGCAGAGTGTGATTGACTATTGTTGAGACTTAGATGAAGATCAGATCAAATTTTATGACCAATTTGTGCAGAAATCCATATCATTCCAAAGGGTTCACATACTTTTGCTTGCAACTGTATATATATACTAGCGACTAAAATTGTAAGGCAGGTAATGCTGTTTGCCACAGACAGTAAGTGTTTTGGTCATGTGAGATCCTTCAGTGCTCATTGCGAGCCTCTCAGTTTGTGTATTTTTTGTTATTAGAGGCGCTTTTGCGCTCATTGTAAGGTCGGCGCTGATCTCCTTTTGGCGCATATTGCAAGGATCTCCCCTGGTGTACTTTGTGTCCTATGAGCACCGTTGGGGCTCCTTATGAGGCGCACGGTGAAGGTCTTTGTCGTTTATTGCGATACTGTTGTGTGTTTTTTTTCTTCTGTATATGTATTTTTTGATGATAATTAATTAATGAATGAAATCATAAATGAATATACTTTGTAAGTAATATATGCAGCAAGCATTGTGTTGAAGAGCTGACAATCTGTTTTGATGTTCCTGCAGCATACAATGTAGGTTTGCAGTGTTGTTAAGCTGAGGTGTAAGTGTCAGCAATGTCTGCAGTGTGTAGTGTAAATAGGCTGCGTGCGTGAGGAGAAAACGTTTGTTTAGCTGTGTAGTTTGCATTTTGTAAGTTACTGTTGTATAATGGCGGCGATTGTGTATGTGGTACGCGGGTGTGGATGATTTTGCGTCCTTTGTGTAAAAGTCGTATGTGCCTTACGTTTTTTTTGCGGGTTTAGGGGTTGTGTAGCCTCGTTTTCGTTTGTTTTGGTGGCCATTTTTTCTGTTGCTTAGGGGATTTTGGAGTGTCAAAACTCTGTAAATTGGACTTAAATTTGCGTGCAACCTGACTCCCAGACGTCCTGGCTGTCCCCTCTTGCTGTGTGTAATGTTTTCTTTTATTTGTGTTTGTATTTTGTGTGTTTTTATGTTTTTCGCTGTACACTGTTCGGACATTATGTTCGTATTTTTGCAACCTCGTAATTTTGCCTTTTTGTACCTTGTACATCCTTGGCAAAAGTCGTACGTGCCTGGCTGTTATTTGTGGGTTTTGGGTAGTGTAGCCTCGTTTTATTTTTTTTTCGCCCACCATTTTTTTTTCACTTAGCTGATTTTCAAGTTTCAAAACTCCTTAAATTAGACTTTAATTGGGGGGAACCTCACTGGCAGATGTTGTGGCAGTCCCCCCATGCTGTGTGTGTGTTTATTTTTTTGCTTTTTTAAGTGTTTTTCTTGTTTGTGGATGTCTGTGTTACGGCCATTAATTTCGTATTTTTGCGAGTTCGTAATTTTTTTATTCTAAGTCCCTTGGCTCGTATTTTTATGTGTAAGTCCGTATTTAGTCATTGCTTGTTATATTTTTTTTTTTAAAGTCCTGCTTCTGTGGCTGTTTGTAGCCGCGAGTGAGGCGCCGTAGAGCCTCCACCTCCGCAAATGCGGCCCCTTGCTTTGCGAGGGTCCGCATTTCCGGTCTGCAATGAGCCTTCAGGTCATTGCAGCCGACGTTGGAGTCTCCACCTTCTGCAAATGCTCCCGAACTGCGTCCCTCGTTCTTGCTAGCTCGCGAGCTCGCAAAGCGTGACAACGACTCTCAGTTTGACAACTACTATATGATATATTTATATCCATCGCTGTACATTGTTAAACAATAAACACAATGAATATAAATTCCTTGATACAAATGTAACAGTTACGATTGTGTAACATTCCACTAAGGAATGAGTGTGAATTGATACTGTAACAATACCCCCCCCCCCCTCCAGTGATCACACAGTAACAATCTTACACAGAGCATCAGATACATAAACACAATACAATAAATATTGACTTCTTCCCACAGTATAATTTATTACAATAACCATATAAAGGCACCAAAGGATAAAGAGAAGAAACACATTTAATGTCCGGCTCATAAAGCAGCTAAATTGATAATCATGGTGATAAACAGACTGCCGTGCATCATCACAGAGACAGTCGCTCAATAGGCTGCATGGTGGTGCCAATATGCTGTGCAGAAGGGCAGCGGCTCTCAACCTTTAGATGTGGGCACTTTCTGGTCACCTTCCAGTGCTCATGGGGACCAGCTCTAACATCCAGAACACTGGCTGAGCTACTGCCGGTGCAGCAGGTGCCAAGCACCTGAGCCCACAGCAGGATAGGGGTCTCTGTTAAAGGGGATTCTTAAACTATTAGGGGAGAGATGCAAATAATTATCTTTAATGAAATGTGATTTAATCACCTGATGGATGATCTGACCACTTACATATATTTTTATAGACCATTACAGTGACCTACCTTGTACACAGAAGTTGCAAGGGGTCTCCAAAATAGTTTTGCTCTGACTGGTACCCTCAAATCACTAACTCTGCCACCGATCCACTGCATTTTGATACTTAAGATTTCTATTGAGTTTTACGTCTTTGCCTGGCCCATAGTGATTGTGTGTGTGTGGGGGGGGGGGGGGGTATAGTATGTATAGACAGTTTATAATGTTGGGGTGACAGTGTCTCTTTAAAGTGTTAGGCTCGCCTCATCCATAAGACCCATCAATTAAAGGTAATGAAAGTTTCCATATGTTTGTTTATTTTTCCCTTTCTCTAATCTAACACATGCTGCTTATATCAGAAATACACATTACATTGAGTCATTATATATATATATATATATATATATATATATATATATATATATATATATACATATTTTTATTTTGAAATAGTTTCTACACCCCAGATCTGTACGTACTGTATTTGGGTATGTTTTTTAACCCTATTCTCATCATTAAGCCAACAGCAGCACAGTGCAGAGATTCAGATCTCTGCGCTCCTCCCTGCTTCTTTGTGGAGGGGGGAAACAACACTACATATCCCATGATGATTTGCTGCATAAACTGACTGCCAATTAACTGCCTGTGATTGGCAAAAATGATTTATGAATTTTATGCTAAGGTTTTCAAGACTCAGAAACCTGAAGAAATGTGCATCCATCAGGGTAAGTTTATTAATATTTATTTTGGGATTTTTTTCATGCAAAAAATGTTTTCATACACTACTGGTTCTCATCTATTAGATGCATTCATAATTCATGAAACTTAAATATTCCTTTAAGGTCTCAAGAACCAACCCCAGTCTTAGGAGTAGTTGTTAAGAACCACTGGTGTAGAGGGTGCACGCAAGAGTGGTACAATATACTGTATATGCAAAAGAAAAGTTACATAGTGTGTATGTGCAGAGACAATATATACTGCACATGAAGGGAATTTGTGTGCTCCTTATCTATAGTTTAGCATTTTGGTAAGCTTTAAATCTTACAAAGTAATCCATAGTGCTGATCAATGTGGCACTTTGCTTGTAATCTTCTCTTGTTTTAATGTATTCTGCTAATTATAACTATTCTTCAGCCTGGTACATAATAAACGTATATGCAAGTGAGCTGGGTTATTTATGCATCTGAGAGAAGAGAATTTATAGTGTCTAAAAAAAATTGTTTGCATGAAAAAATTCCAAAGTAAACAGTTAAACCGATAGCCTGTAGTTTGCTGAATTTCTTGCTTTTGCAAACTGTTTTCTCTCAATGCTGACACCCCCTGAAATTCCCAGGAAATATTAGCATAACTTATACAATGTTTCATTTTGGTCTGGGGATGGTGCAGACATGCTCAGTTAGCACCTGTAGTCTGCCCTACTGTGGGAAGTCACATGATTTTAGACACTTTCCTTTTCTTTAGCCAATCAGCATGCGCATATGCTGAATATTGGATATCTCATTAAAAAATCGATATCCAATATGCAAATCTCAGTTGCTGGGGGTGTCTACATCACCCCAGCACATTTTTTTATTTCTGCATTTTTTCAAGCAAACATTTTTTGCTAGGTGGGTTATGATGCATTCGACAGGATGCCTTCACAACCCACCTCACTTTCATATACATTTAACTAAAATATCTTTGACTCCAACCCAAGAATGTTAATGTTTACTAATTGCAGTGGACAGTGTCAAATAGGTTACTAAAAGCATTATTATACAGTTCTATGGTGTTATTATAATATTCTACAGTGTTATAATACAGTTCTATTGCATTATTACACAGCCCTGCAGTGTTATTATACAGCTCTGCAACATTATTATACAATATTATTATTGCACGGCGGAATCATACTGTAAGTAGGTATTTCTAGAAAAGGTTAAACTCAGCAGTTTTTGTAGTACCACCACGAGTCCCTGGTGAGTTTGTGTCCTGTGACACGGAGAAGAAGTGTCTTCCAACTCACACAATCATTTATCACAGCTCACACTGATTGTCACAGCCCCTGAGTGTGAGCGCAGAGCGTGACGCCAACACCTGCCTCTAGACAGTAATTACTTTATCCTTAATATTAGAGAAAAAGAGGGTCCCAAGGAAGGCGGGCTCGAACACAAAGCAGCATCTGGCTTGAAATGTGTCACAGAGCAGTGTGTCTATGTAACAGCAGTGTGTGTGTCACAGAGCAGTTTGTGAGTGTCATACTAATGTGTATGTGTCAGAGCAACAGACATATATCAAGATCTGCTTTTTGGGGACAAATTAACCTCTACAGAAAGAGTTATTCCTTGTCTCTATCCTTCCCCCGATCACCATTCCAGTGCCTAATTCCATCATCGGAGACCGGTATTTGAACAATAGTCTTTATTTTGTAACATCTTGATAACGTCCTGGAAGGGATTAACTAGCTGTGGACAGCAAACTTAAATAGTAGAAGTGAGTTCATTCATTTAGAAGGGAACTTTGAATGTGTTTACTCCCACACCCCGCAGATTGGCCAGTGAGGTATTACCTGGGGATGATTGAGATTACTTTTTAAGGGCATGTAGTTTGATCAGGTATGTGTGTTGAACCAAATTTCTATTGTTCTGTTGCATATTAATGTTCCAAATCTTTCCAGCAAGATGTCCTCTCCTATTTTGAGGTTATAACCTCAGTTTGGTATTTTTAACCCCTTGATCCCTTTTCTGCATCCTGATGGTCCTGGAATAGAAGTTGGTCAACGAGAAGCCCATCCACTCCATGGTCCAATGAGGAGCCAAAACAGACTGTGAGAGAGTGTGCATTGATGTGTGCTTGTGTGTAACACAGAACATTTTTTATGTGTATAAAGCACTCCAGTGTATACAGTGCCTGGCAAAAGTATTCACCCCCCTTGGTATTTTTCGTGTTTTGTTGCCTCACAACCTGGAATTAACATGGATTGTTTGAGGATTTGCATTATTTAATTTACAGAACATGCCCACAACTTTGAAGATGTGTTTTTTTTATTGTGAAGCAAACAACAAATAGGACAAAATAACAGAAAAAGTCAATGTGCATAACTATTCTCCCACCTAAAGTCAATACCTTGTAGAGCCACCTTTTGTGGTAATCACAGCTCCAAGTCGCTTTGGATACGTCTCTATGAGCTTGCCACATCTTACCACTGGGATTTTTGCCCATTCCTCCTTGCAAAACTGCTCCAGCTCCTTCAAGTTGGATGGTTTGCGCTTGTGAACAGCAATCTTTAAGTCTGAACACATATTTTATATGTTCTTTGGGTGATGTGATGCGTTGGGTTTGCGCCAGACTTAGAGTTTTCTTTGATGGCCGAAAAGTTCAATTTTAGTCTCATCAGACCAGAGCACCTTCCTCCATACATTTTGGGAGTCTCCCACATGCCTTTTCACAAACTCAAAATGTGCCATTTTGTTTTTTGCTGACAGTAATGGCTTTCTTCTGGCCACTCTGCCATAAAGCCCAACTCTTTGGAGCATACGTCTTATTGTCGTCCTATGTACAGATACTCCAGTCTCTGCTGTGGAACTCTGCAGCTCCTCCAGGGTTACCTTAGGTCTCTGTGCTGCTGCTCTGATTAATGCCCTCCTTGCCCGGTCCGTGAGTTTTGGTGTGCGGCCATCTCTTGGCAGGTTTGCTGTTGTGCCATGTTCTTTCCATTTGGTTATGATAGATTTGATGGTGCTCCTGGGGATCATCAAAGATTTGGATATTTTTTTATAACCTAACCCTGACTTGTACTTCTCAACAACATTATCCATTACATGTTTGGAGAGTGTCTTGGTCATCATGGCAGTGTTTGGTTAGTGGTGCCTCTTGCTTAGGTGTTGCAGCCGCTGGGGCCTTTGAAAAAAGGTGTGTATATGTAATGACAGATCATGTGACACTTAGATTGCACACAGGTGGACATCATTTCACTAATTATGTGACTTCTGGAGGTAATTGGTTGCACCAGAGCTTTTTATGGGCTTCATAACAAAGGGGGTGAATACATACGCACATGCCAATTTTCTGTTTCTAAAAAATAGTTTTATGCATCTATTTTTCTCATTTCACTTCACCAACTTAGACTATTGTGTTCTGATCCATCACATAAAATTCAGATTAACAAAACATTGAACTTAAGGCTGTAATGTAACAAAATAGGTAAAAAGTCAAGGGGGTGAATACTTTTGCAAGGCACTGTAACTTCCTGCCCCTGTGTCCAACTCATCGCCCTGTAGTTTCTCTCCCACAGGGGATAATATATATAGTGTGGGACCCCACAGTGTGTTACACTCATCGCAGTCTCGGGCTCCTCTTAATATAATTTTCGCTGCTCCTTATCGGAGTCTCACACCTAGTTTAATGTGTTTGATGTCAGTAATCCAATATGCACAGGAGGCTCAGGGAGGATTTGGGAAAATAAATATCTGTAAGTGTCCTGGGGGCAGCAAATGGAACAAGATGGCATTAACCTGTAGTGTGCCACGCTGTCATGATGGCATTAACCTGTAGTGTGCCACGCTGTCATGATGGCATTACCTGTAGTTTGCCACATTCTCAAGTCTTGTGTGCCAGCTAAGTAGTCACTGAGGGCCTCATTCTATTACCGGCCGTAAAATGGCCGCAAAGCTGCGATTCCTTGCGGCCATCTTCCGGCCCCGTGTAGAGCTACTGCTACCTTGCTATTCAAATGGACGGGGCCGCAAGGATATACCCCTTACGGCCGGCCGCACATTATGCAAACGGCTGCAAGCGTTTTTCCCGCGCCCGTAAATCTTGTTTTACGGCCGCAAAGTCAGAAAACTGTAAATGCAAATATAAATTCAAGATGGCACTGTAAAGCTCCGTAAATGCTAGGCATCATAATGGGGGACATGAGGATTAATAGCAACACCCTCTCAAGCTTGCACATCGCCCAAATCCGATATATTATTTACGGTTTATTTTCCGTCCCGTAGTCCCGCGGGCTCGTCCTTGTTAAAACCCGTACGGGTTTGGAGGTTGAGGGCCGCAAACAAAGCATTGTAAATGATGGGGAACATAATGGGGGGCATGAGGATTAATAGCAAAACATTCTCAACCTTGCACATCACCAAATTATACTTTGATTTTAAAATCCGTCCAAGTCCCACGGACTTCAATGATCAAGCCCGTAGCTCCTTATTCAAGCCCCTGCGGGCTTGGAGGGCGCATGTCCTCCAAGCCCGTAGCTCGTTATTCAAACCCCTGCGGGCTTGCATGAGAGATAAAACACGAAGATTCAACATGAAGTTAAATATCTTTATTTGCGGATCTGAGAGTAGGGGAATGTTGAGCTATTAATTCTAAAACCAAACATCACTTTCACTTTTAATAAAAGTACAGGATGGCTTTTCTATGCTACGACTTGTAAGTTAGCCCTTTACAACCCGTGGGTCTATTTTACCCATAAACGGACTTGACGGAGGCTAATCCCGCAGCCTTTGTGGGTCTGAGGTGCTCCAAGCCCTTGGGACTTTGTCCACGGACATTTGACATGAATAAAACTAAAAATGATTTTCAGATTTGAGTGTAGGGGAATGTTGTGCTATGAATGCTAACACCTCCAATCACTTTATCCTCTCATCAAAGTGCAGGATGGCTTTATTATGTGCTTAATTGGTGCTAGCGGGACCCTTTTGGTGCAAGTAAGCTGCGGCTCGGTTTTAGATAATTACGGCCATGACGAGAGGGTTTACATAGCAATTGAATAGCAACCGTGGCTTTCTTGCGGCCGAAACTCTTGCGGCCGTGTAAGATCAAAGGTTTTCCTGCTGCGCGTGCAGCCGCAAGGGATAACAGGTCGCCAGCCGCAAGCCGCAAGGGAATAGAATAGGCAAATAGCCTGCGGCCGGTCCTTGCGGCCACGCATCTCCTACGGCCATTAATAGAATGAGGCCCTGAGTACTTATCCTATCTGTTCATAAATTAAAGTGACAGCAGAGGTTCCAAATGTGATATCAATTTAAACTATAGGTAATAACAAGTACTTTATCAATTGAATGCTATTAAAGCAATGCATTGTGTGTATTAAAGTCTCTTTCACCCAATGTGGGGTGGGGGGTGGGGGTAAATTGACCAAATCTATCTCATTCACTTGGAAAAGGTTATCACAATGGAACCAACCTCTCTCATCGGAGGATGTCCCCCTCAGTCTCACTAAATGGGGGCATTCTAAGTCATTTTGAGGAGTGTGTCTCATTTGCTTTGTCTTCCTCTTTGTGGTTAACCTCACCCCTGCAGTCACAAATTTTAGGGCAGTCTAACTAATTAGGTCAGTCTCCCTGAATGTGAGTAGTTTCACTCAATAACCGTCACATCAGACTGCACACTGGATGTATCTATTGGATGAATGAGACTGCTTCAGTGAGTGAGACAGCTTCCAATGAATGAGACTGCTTCCAGTGAGTGAGAATGCTACCAATGAGCAATACTGCTTACAATGTGTAAGACTGTCCATCTGTTGAGAGATATTTTTTTTTGTCCAATAAGAGTGCCAAAACAATCAGTATGTATTGGGGTCCCAGCCCTCTCTGTGTAGATCTTTTACTGATATTACCAGTTAACCCCCCATAAGCCCCCCTCTTTATCCTCTCCTTTTCTCTTACACTACAACAGGTTTTATATTTACAGCAGGAAGAATTTAATTAAAGATCCTGAAAGCAAGGGAATCCTAACTTGTCTCTCCTGGGCTCCCAAGGCAAGGCTCACCAGATGTGCCGCCCAGCTGCCTGAGCGCCAGGAGATCCCAGAGATTCGAGCACTCACTGCCAGGCTCTAAAACCAGCGCACTCCAAACTGCTCACCCCACCCAGGAGAATGTTCCTTAACCTCCACTTCACCACCAGATGTCACGGCTCTCATTACTCCTGGACTTGCCATCTTTGACGCCCTTGATTTATATTCACTGTGTAACTCACAAGAAATACTAAGCTCAGAACACTCTGTACTGTACCTGAGTAATTACACGCAGTGCATTCTGGGTCTGTGATGTGATGGACAGGAAAGTTTTCCAAAACAGAAATAGTTTCTGTCCCTGTGTACTAGGGTCCCAGCCCTCTGTATCTGTCCCTGTTTATTGGGGTCCCAGACCTCTGTATCTGTCCCTTTGTATTGGGGTCCCAGTCTTCTGTATCCGTCCCTCTGTATTAGGATCCTAGCCCTCTGTATCTATCCCTTTGTATTTGGATCCTAGCCCTCTGTATCTGTCCCTGTGAATTGGGATTCAAGCCCCTCTGTATCTATCCTTGTGTATAAGGGTCCCATCCCTCTGTGTCTGTATTGGAGTCTCAGCTCATAAGTATCTGTACTTGTGTATTGGGGTCACAGACCTCTGTATCTGCCCCAGGGAATTGGGTTCCCAGACCTCTGTATCTGTCCCTGTGTATTGGGGTCCCAGACCTCTGTATCTGTCCCTGTGTATTGGGGTCCCAGACCTCTGTATCTGTCCCTTTGTATTGGGTTCCCAGCCCCTCTGTATGTGTCCCTCTGTATGTGTCCGGGTGTATTGGGGTCCCAGCCTCTGTGTCTGTCCCTTTGTATTGGGGTCCCAGCCTCTGTATCTGTCCGTGTGTATTGGGGTCCCAGATCTCTGTATCTGCCCTGGGGAATTGGGGTCCCAGACCTCTGTATCTGTCCCTGTGTATTGGGGTCCCAGACCTCTGTATCTGTCCCTGTGTATTGGGGTCACAGACCTCTGTATCTGCCCTGGGGAATTGGGGTCCCAGACCTCTGTATCTGTCCCTGTGTATTGGGGTCCCAGACCTCTGTATCTGTCCCTGTGTATTGGGGTCCCAGACCTCTGTATCTGTCCCTTTGTATTGGGGTCCCAGCCCCTCTGTATGTGTCCCTCTGTATGTTTCCGGGTGTATTGGGGTCCCAGCCTCTGTGTCTGTCCCTTTGTATTGGGGTCCCAGACTCTGTATCTGTCCGTGTGTATTGGGGTCCCAGATCTCTGTATCTGTCCCTTTGTATTGGGGTCCCAGGCCCTCTGTATGTGTCCCTCTGTATCTGTCCCTGCGTATTGGGGTCCCATTCCCTATGTATCAGTCCCTGTGTATTGGAGTCCCATCACTTATATCTGTCTCTTTGTATTGGGGTTCCAGCCCTCTGAATTGGTGTCCCAACCTCTCTGTTTCTGTCTTGTTCATTGGGGTCCCAAACCCTCTCTATCTGTCCCTGTGTATGGGGGTCCCAGACCCCTGTATTTGTCCATGTTTATTGGGGTCCCAGCCCCCTGTATTTGTCCATGTGTATTAGGGCCCCAGTCCTCTGTGTCTGTCCCTGTGTATTGGGGACCCAGCCCCTGTATCTGTCCCTCTGTATTGGGGTCCCAGCTCTCATGTATCTGTCTCTGTGTATTGGGGTCTCAGCTCCTATGTATCTGTCCCTGTGTATTAGGGTCCCAGCCCCTGTATCTGTACCTCTGTATTGGGGTCCCAGCTCATAAGTATCTGTCCCTGTGTATTGGGGTCCCAGACCTCTGTATCTGTCCCTTTGTATTGGGGTCCCAGCCCCTCTGTATGTGTCCCTCTGTATGTGTCCGGGTGTATTGGGGTTCCAGCCCTCTGAATTGGTGTCCCAACCTCTCTGTTTCTGTCTTGTTCATTGGGGTCCCAAACCCTCTCTATCTGTCCCTGTGTATGGGGGTCCCAGACCCCTGTATTTGTCCTTGTGTATTGGGGCCCCAGCCCCCTGTATTTGTCCATGTGTATTAGGGCCCCAGTCCTCTGTGTCTGTCCCTGTGTATTGGGGACCCAGCCCCTGTATCTGTCCCTCTGTATTGGGGTCCCAGCACTCATGTATCTGTCTCTGTGTATTGGGGTCCCAGCACTCATGTATCTGTCTCTGTGTATTGGGGTCTCAGCTCCTATGTATCTGTCCCTGTGTATTGGGGACCTAGCCCCTGTATCTGTCCCTCTATATTGGGGTCCCAGCACTCATGTATCTGTCTCTGTGTATTGGGGTCTCAGCTCCTATGTATCTGTCCCTGTGTATTAGGGTCCCAGCCCCTGTATCTGTACCTCTGTATTGGGGTCCCAGCTCATAAGTATCTGTACTTGTGTATTGAGGTCACAGACCTCTGTATCTGCCCCTGGGGAATTGGGGTCCCAGACCTCTGCATCTGTCCCTTTGTCTTGGGGTCCCAGCCCCTCTGTATGTGTCCCTCTGTATGTGTCCGGGTGTATTGGGGTCCCAGCCTCTGTATCTGTCCCTTTGTATTGGGGTTCCAGCACTTCTGTATCTGTCCCTCTGTATGAGTCCGGGTGTATTGGGGTCCCAGCCTCTGTATCTGTCCATGTGTATTGGGGTCCCAGATCTCTGTATCTGTCCCTTTGTATTGGGGTCCCAGCCCCTCTGTATGTGTCCCTCTGTATGTGTCCGGGTGTATTGGGGTCCCAGCCTCTGTGTCTGTCCCTTTGTATTGGGGTCCCAGCCTCTGTATCTGTCCGTGTGTATTGGGGTCCCAGATCTCTGTATCTGTCCCTTTGTATTGGGGTCCCAGGCCCTCTGTATGTGTCCCTCTGTATCTGTCCCTGCGTATTGGGGTCCCATTCCCTATGTATCAGTCCCTGTGTATTGGAGTCCCATCACTTATATCTGTCTCTTTGTATTGGGGTTCCAGCCCTCTGAATTGGTGTCCCAACCTCTCTGTTTCTGTCTTGTTCATTGGGGTCCCAAACCCTCTCTATCTGTTCCTGTGTATGGGGGTCCCAGCCCCCTGTATTTGTCCATGTTTATTGGGGTCCCAGCCCCCTGTATTTGTCCATGTGTATTAGGGCCCCAGTCCTCTGTGTCTGTCCCTGTGTATTGGGGACCCAGCCCCTGTATCTGTCCCTCTGTATTGGGGTCCCAGCTCTCATGTATCTGTCTCTGTGTATTGGGGTCTCAGCTCCTATGTATCTGTCCCTGTGTATTAGGGTCCCAGCCCCTGTATCTGTACCTCTGTATTGGGGTCCCAGCTCATAAGTATCTGTCCCTGTGTATTGGGGTCCCTGACCTCTGTATCTGTCCCTTTGTATTGGGGTCCCAGCCCCTCTGTATGTGTCCCTCTGTATGTGTCCGGGTGTATTGGGGTTCCAGCCCTCTGAATTGGTGTCCCAACCTCTCTGTTTCTGTCTTGTTCATTGGGGTCCCAAACCCTCTGTATCTGTCCCTGTGTATGGGGGTCCCAGACCCCTGTATTTGTCCTTGTGTATTGGGGCCCCAGCCCCCTGTATTTGTCCATGTGTATTAGGGCCCCAGTCCTCTGTGTCTGTCCCTGTGTATTGGGGACCCACCCCCTGTATCTGTCCCTCTGTATTGGGGTCCCAGCACTCATGTATCTGTCTCTGTGTATTGGGGTCCCAGCACTCATGTATCTGTCTCTGTGTATTGGGGTCTCAGCTCCTATGTATCTGTCCCTGTGTATTGGGGACCTAGCCCCTGTATCTGTCCCTCTATATTGGGGTCCCAGCACTCATGTATCTGTCTCTGTGTATTGGGGTCTCAGCTCCTATGTATCTGTCCCTGTGTATTAGGGTCCCAGCCCCTGTATCTGTACCTCTGTATTGGGGTCCCAGCTCATAAGTATCTGTACTTGTGTATTGAGGTCACAGACCTCTGTATCTGCCCCTGGGGAATTGGGGTCCCAGACCTCTGCATCTGTCCCTTTGTCTTGGGGTCCCAGCCCCTCTGTATGTGTCCCTCTGTATGTGTCTGGGTCTATTGGGGTCCCAGCCTCTGTATCTGTCCCTTTGTATTGGGGTTCCAGCACTTCTGTATCTGTCCCTCTGTATGAGTCCGGGTGTATTGGGGTCCCAGCCTCTGTATCTGTCCATGTGTATTGGGGTCCCAGATCTCTGTATCTGTCCCTTTGTCTTGGGGTCCCAGCCCCTCTGTATGTGTCCCTCTGTATGTGTCCGGGTGTATTGGGGTCCCAGCCTCTGTGTCTGTCCCTTTGTATTGGGGTCCCAGCCTCTGTATCTGTCCGTGTGTATTGGGGTCCCAGATCTCTGTATCTGTCCCTTTGTATTGGGGTCCCAGGCCCTCTGTATGTGTCCCTCTGTATCTGTCCCTGCGTATTGGGGTCCCATTCCCTATGTATCAGTCCCTGTGTATTGGAGTCCCATCACTTATATCTGTCTCTTTGTATTGGGGTTCCAGCCCTCTGAATTGGTGTCCCAACCTCTCTGTTTCTGTCTTGTTCATTGGGGTCCCAAACTCTCTCTATCTGTCCCTGTGTATGGGGGTCCCACACCCCTGTATTTGTCCATGTTTATTGGGGTCCCAGCCCCCTGTATTTGTCCATGTGTATTAGGGCCCCAGTCCTCTGTGTCTGTCCCTGTGTATTGGGGACCCAGCCCCTGTATCTGTCCCTCTGTATTGGGGTCCCAGCTCTCATGTATCTGTCTCTGTGTATTGGGGTCTCAGCTCCTATGTATCTGTCCCTGTGTATTAGGGTCCCAGCCCCTGTATCTGTACCTCTGTATTGGGGTCCCAGCTCATAAGTATCTGTCCCTGTGTATTGGGGTCCCAGACCTCTGTATCTGTCCCTTTGTATTGGGGTCCCAGCCCCTCTGTATGTGTCCCTCTGTATGTGTCCGGGTGTATTGGGGTTCCAGCCCTCTGAATTGGTGTCCCAACCTCTCTGTTTCTGTCTTGTTCATTGGGGTCCCAAACCCTCTGTATCTGTCCCTGTGTATGGGGGTCCCAGACCCCTGTATTTGTCCTTGTGTATTGGGGCCCCAGCCCCCTGTATTTGTCCATGTGTATTAGGGCCCCAGTCCTCTGTGTCTGTCCCTGTGTATTGGGGACCCAGCCCCTGTATCTGTCCCTCTGTATTGGGGTCCCAGCACTCATGTATCTGTCTCTGTGTATTGGGGTCCCAGCACTCATGTATCTGTCTCTGTGTATTGGGGTCTCAGCTCCTATGTATCTGTCCCTGTGTATTGGGGACCTAGCCCCTGTATCTGTCCCTCTATATTGGGGTCCCAGCACTCATGTATCTGTCTCTGTGTATTGGGGTCTCAGCTCCTATGTATCTGTCCCTGTGTATTAGGGTCCCAGCCCCTGTATCTGTACCTCTGTATTGGGGTCCCAGCTCATAAGTATCTGTACTTGTGTATTGAGGTCACAGACCTCTGTATCTGCCCCTGGGGAATTGGGGTCCCAGACCTCTGCATCTGTCCCTTTGTCTTGGGGTCCCAGCCCCTCTGTATGTGTCCCTCTGTATGTGTCCGGGTGTATTGGGGTCCCAGCCTCTGTATCTGTCCCTTTGTATTGGGGTTCCAGCACTTCTGTATCTGTCCCTCTGTATGAGTCCGGGTGTATTGGGGTCCCAGCCTCTGTATCTGTCCATGTGTATTGGGGTCCCAGATCTCTGTATCTGTCCCTTTGTCTTGGGGTCCCAGCCCCTCTGTATGTGTCCCTCTGTATGAGTCCGGGTGTATTGGGGTCCCAGCCTCTGTATATGTCCGTGTGTATTGGGGTCCCAAATCTCTGTATCTGTCCCTTTGTATTGGGGTCCCAGCACTTCTGTATCTGTCCCTCTGTATGAGTCTGGGTGTATTGGGGTCCCAGCCTCTGTATATGTCCGTGTGTATTGGGGTCCCAAATCTCTGTATCTGTCCCTTTGTATTGGGGTCCCAGGCCCTCTATATGTGTCCCTCTGTATCTGTCCCTGTGTATTGGGTCCCAGGCCTCTGTATCTGTCCCTGTGTATTGGGGTCCCATTCCCTATGTATCAGTCCCTGTGTATTGGAGTCCCATCACTTATATCTGTCTCTTTGTATTGGTGTTCCAGCCCTCTGAATTGGTGTTCCAACCTCTCTGTTTCTGTCTTGTTCATTGGGGTCCCAAACCCTCTCTATCTGTCCCTGTGTATGGGGGTCCCAGACCCCTGTATTTGTCCATGTGTATTGTGGTCCCAGCCCCCTGTATTTGTCCATGTGTATTAGGGCCCCAGTCCTCTGTGTCTGTCCCTGTGTACTGGGGACCCAGCCCCTGTATCTGTCCCTCTGTATTAGGGTCCCAGCTCCCATGTATCTGTCCCTGTCTATTGGGGTCCCATCTCCCATGTATAGGTCCCTGTGTATTGGGGCCCAGCCCTCTGTATGTGTTCCTGTGTATTCGGGCCCAGCCCTCTGTATGTTCCCCTGTGTATTGGGGCCCCAGGTCTTTGTATGTGTCCCTGTGTATAGGGGCCCAGCCCTCTGTATGTGCCCCTGTGTATTGGGGTCCGAGCCCTCTGTATCTGTCCCTGTGTATTGGGTCCCCAGCCCTCTGTATATGTCCTGGTATATTGGATCCAAGCCCTCTGCATGTGTCCCTGTGTATTGGGTCCAGACCTCTGTATCTGCCCCTGTGTATTGGGGCCCCAGCCCTCTGTATCTTTCCCTGTGTATTGGGGTCCCAGCCTTCTGTATCTGTCCCTGTGTATTGGGGCCCAAGCCCTCTGTATGTGTCCCTGTTTATTGGGGCCCCAGCCCTTGTATCTGTCCCTTTGTATTGGGGCCCCAGCCCTCTGTATCTTTCCCTCTGTATTGGGGCCCCAGCCCTCTGTATCTGTCCCTGTGTATTGGGGCCCCAGCCCTCTCTATATGTCCCTCTGTATTGGGTCCCCAGCCCTCTCTATATGTCCCTCTTTTTGGGGGTTCCAGCCCTCTGTGTCTGTCCCTCTGTATTGGAGTCCCAGATCCCATGTATCTGTCTCTGTTTATTGTATCTGTCCCTTTGTGTTGGGGCCCCAGCCCTCTCTATATGTCCCTGTGTATTGGGGTCTGTTTCAGTCTCTGTATATTGGGGTGACTTTCCTCTGTATCTGTCCCTGTGTATTGGGGTCCCGGCCCTCTGGATGTGTCCCTGTGTATTGGGTCCCCAGCCCCCTCTATCTTTACCTGTTTATTCAGGGTCCCAGTCCTCTGTATCTGTCTCTCTGTATTGGGGTCCCAGCCCTCTGTATCTGTCCCTTTGTATTGGGGCCCCAGCCCTCTGTATTTGTCTCTCTGTATTGGGGTCCCAGCCCTCTGAATCTGTCCCTGTGTATTGGGGCCCCAGCCCTCTGTATTTGTCTCTCTGTATTGGGGTCCCAGCCCTCTGTATATGTCCCTGTGTATTGGGGTCCCAGCCCTCTGTATGTGTCCCTGTTTATTGGGGCCCCAGCCCTCTGTATCTTTCCCTGTGTATTGGGTCCCCAGCCCTCTCTATATGTCCCTCTTTTGGGGGGTTCCAGCCCTCTGTGTCTGTCCCTCTGTATTGGAGTCCCAGATCCCATGTATCTGTCTCTGTTTATTGGGGCCCCAGCCCGTTGTATATGTCCCTTTGTGTTGGGGCCCCAGCCCTCTGTATCTTTTCCTATGTATTGGGGCCCCAGCCTTCTGTATATGTCCCTGTGTATTGGGGCCCCAGCCTTCTGTATATGTCCCTGTGTATTGGGGCCCCAGCCCGTTGTATCTGTCCCTTTGTATTGGGGCCCCAGCCCTCTGTATCTTTTCCTATGTATTGGGGCCCCAGCCCTCTGTATATGTCCCTGTGTATTGGGGTCCCAGCCCTCTGTATCTGTCCCTGTGTATTGGGGCCCCAGCCCTCTGTATCTGTCCCTTTGTATTGGGGCCCCAGCCCTCTGTATCTATCTCTCTGTATTGGGGTCCCAGCCCTCTGTATCTGTCCCTCTGTATTGGGGTCCCAGCCCTCTGTATCTGTCCCTGTATATTAGGGGCCCAGCCCTCTGTGTCTGTCACTCTGTGTTGGGGTCCCAGCTCCTATGTATCTGTCTCTGTGTATTGGGGTCCCAGCCCTCTGTATCTTTTCCTCTGTATTGGGGTCTCAGCCCTCTGTACGTGTCCCTATGTATTGGGATCCCAGACCCCTGTCTCTGTCCCTCTGTATTGGGGTCCCAGTACTCTGTATCTGTCCCTGTTTATTAGGGCCCCAGCCCTTTATATATGTCCATCTGTATTGGGGGCCCAGCCCTCTGCATCTGTCCCTTTGTATTGGGGCCCAGCCCTCTGTATCTGTCTCTGTGTATTTGGGCCCCAGTCCTCTGTATGTGTCCCTGTTTATTAGGGTGCCAAGCCTCTGTATCTCTCCGTCTGTATTGGGGCCCCAGCCCTCTCTATGTGTCCCTGTGTATTGGGGTCCCACCCTCTGTATCTTTCCTTGTGTATTGGGGTCACTGCCCTCTGTATCTTTTCCTCTGTATTGGGGTCCCAGCCCTCTGTATGTGTCCCTGCGTATTGGGGTTCCAGCCCTTCATATATGTCCCTGTGTATTGGGGTCCCACCATCTGTATCTGTCCCTGTGTATTGGGGCCCCAGCCCTCTGTGTCTGTCCCTCTGTATTGGGGTCCCAGATCCCATGTATCTGTCTCTGTGTATTGGGGCCCAAGCCCTCTGTATGTGTCCCTGTTTATTGGGGCTCCAGCCCTCTGTATCTGTCCCTTTGTGTTGGGGCCCCAGCCCGTTGTATCTGTCCCTCTGTATTGGGGCCCCAGCCCTCTGTATCTGTCCCTATGTGTTAAGGGCCCCAGCCCTCTGTATCTGTCCCTGTATATTAGGGCCCCAGCCCTCTGTGTGTGTCACTCTGCGTTGGGGTCCCAGCTCTTATGTATCTGTCCCTGTGTATTGGGGACCCATCCTCTGTATGTATCCCGGTGTATTGGGTCCAAGACCTCTGTATCTTTCCTTGTATATTGGGTCCAAGACCTCTGTATCTTTCCTTGTATATTGGGGTCACTGCCCTCTGTATCTTTTCCTCTGTATTGGGGTCTCAGCCCTCTGTATGTGTCCCTATGTATTGAGATCCCATCCTCTGTATCTGTCCCTGTGTATTGGTGTCCCAGCCCTCTGTATCTGTCCCTGTGTATTGGTGTCCCAGCCCTCTGTATCTGTCCCTGTGTATTGGTGTCCCAGCCCTCTGTATCTGTCCCTGTGTATTGGTGTTCCAGCCCTCTGTATGTGTCCCTATGTATTGGGGTCACTGCCTTCTGTCTCTGTCCCTCTGTATTGGGGTCCCAGCCCTCTGTATATGTCCATCTGTATTGGGGTCCCAGCCCCCTGTATATGTCCCTCTGTATTGGGGTCCCAGCCCCCTGTATCTTACCCTCTGTATTGGGGTCCCAGCCCCCTGTATCTTTCCCTCTGTATTGGGATCCCCGCCCTCGGTGTCTGTCCCTGTGTTTTGGGGTCCCAGTCCTATTTATCTGTCTCAGTGTATTGGGGTTCCAGCCCTCTGTATGTGTCCCTATGTATTGGGATCCCGCCCCCTGTCTCTGTCCCTCTGTATTGGGGTCCCAGCCCTCTGTATCTGTCACTCTGTATTGGGGTCCCATCCCTCTGTATCTGTCCCTGTGTATTAGGGCCCCAGCCCTCTATATATGTCAATCTGTATTGGGGTCCCAGTCCTCTGTGTCTGTCCCTCTGTATTAGGGTCCCAGTGCTCCCATGTATCTGTCTCTGTGTATTGGGATCCCAGCCCTCTGTGTCTCTCCCTGTGTATTGGGGTCCCAGCCCTCGGTATGTGTCCCTCTATATTGGGGTCCCGGCTCCCATGTATCTATCTCTGTGTATTGGAGCCCCAGCCCTCTGTATGTGTCCCTCTGTATTGGGGTCCCAGCTCCCATGTATCTATCTCTGTGTATTGGAGCCCCAGCCCTCTGTATGTGTCCCTCTGTATTGGGTTCCCAGCTCCCATGTATCTGTCTCTGTGTATTGGAGTCCCACCCTCTGTAACTTTTCCTCTGTATTGGGGTCCGTCCCCCCTGTGTCTGTCCCTGTGTATTGGGGTCCCAGCCCTCGGTATCTTTTCCTGTATATTGGGGTCCCAGCCCTCTGTACCTGTCCCTTTGTATTGGGGTCCCAACCGTCTGTACCTTTTCCTCGGTTTTGGGGTCCCAGCCCTCTCTATCTGTCCCAGTGTATTGGGGTCCCTGACCCTGTTTCTCTATTGGGGGTCTCTCCTTAGCCCCCCTTTGTACTCCACAGTTTCTCCCCCTTAGACTGCCATACACAGCTCCCAGTAAATGACACCACAAAGCCATTGAAGTATCCCAGTCACGGCAAGTCATAACTAGACTGTCAGCTCCCGTGTGACAGATGTCTGTAACCAGCAGCTGACGGTAATCAGCACCTGACACATTTCAGCGCCTGTCACTGCCGAGAGCGCTATTTGTTTTATACAGAGAGATCTCAATGTTTAGATGCATAAAAAATGCAAATCAGGAAAAACATGAGGGTTAGGGTCCGGGCCAAGAACAGCCTTATCTGGGAAAAAAGAGATTTACAGGGGGCAGAGGAGGCATGACACCCCCCACTCACATATATATGTCATAATCAAGGACTATGGAGAGTCTGATTCTTGTTTTTCTTATCTGATTTACATTACATATATTTTGCAGTTAAGACATCCATGAGGCTCACTGCTTCCGGCAACTATCAGGACAGAGGAGGTAAGGAGAAAGCAATCCTACACTGTAGATCTATTATCACTATTATATTTTCAGTAGCTAGCGCATGCGCACTTCGGACACTATATTTAGCAATGCGCAGTGCAGATTGTGCGGGCATGTGCGGCGCTAGCAGTGCATTGAGCACTGGGGGGATGTGGGGAGAAGGGGAAAGAGACACGGGATGGAGGAGGAGGGAAAAGAGACACAATGGAGAGACAAAGGAGGGGAAAAGAAACACAGTGGAGGGAGGAGGGGAGAGAGGGAGGGGGAAGAGAAACAGAGGAGGGATGGAGAAGGGGTGGAAGAGACACAGGGGAGGGAGGGGAGAGAAACAGGGGAGGGGGAAAGAGACACGGGGGAGGGAGAGGGGGGCAAAAGACACAGGGGAGGGTTGGAGGGGTAAGATACACCAGGTAGGGAGAAGGGAGGAGACACAGGGGAGGGAGGAAGGGGTGTGACACAGGGGTGGGGGGAAAGAGACAAAGGGGAGGGAGGGGAAAGATACACAGGGGAGGGAGGGGAAAGATACACAGGGGAGGGGGGGAGACCTGAAATATTATATCGTCATTTATGGCGTGCAAACGACTAGTACTAATAATAATAATAATAATATATGTTTAATACGATATCCTATAAATGCAGGCTAGAAATAATCGCTCAAAAGGGGTCTCCTAAGTTCAAAAACTTTCTTGCATCCTTTCTGTATAAAAGAGCATCCTATAGATCTGAGACCCCAAACCCCCTCCCCCCAGTGGTGTCTGACCCTGTACATTAAATATGACCATCCATGGTCTCTGACCCTCTACGGGCTCCTATTCGGATTAGTCAGACATGTCAGTAACATGGCATCAGATTCTCGCCATCAGCGGATAACGTCTTGGACAAGGCGCTCTCCAGGCTCAGAACAGAAGCAGCTCCACAAAAGACTACAAATCTTTGAAGTGGCGTCTTAATTGAGATGTAATGTCTTGAACATGCAGACAAATGGAAGAAGCCGCCTTTAATGTAATGAACATAAACCAATAGAGTCTAATTAAATGAGAAGCAAGGAATCCTCCAGCCCCGGAACAGCGGATCTGGAGTCAGAGGACGGAGCGGGTATCCAGGCTGGAATCAGTAATAGAGCTACTGTTGGTGCAGCAGGTGCAAAGCACCGGGGCCCACAGCAGGGTAGGGGCCCCTCTGCTACTGCCAGTAAAGGAGGAATCTGGTGTCAGAGGATGGAGCGAGTGTCGAGGCTGGAATCAGTAATAGAGCTACAGTCTGACATACCTCACTTGTATTTTGTAAAGGAATGAATACATTTCAAGGATTGATGCGAGAATCAGAGGTCATGATATGAAATTAGAAAGGGAAAGAAATAACTGTGAACTCTGCAGAAAAAGTAGTTGATACGTGGAAAAGGCTTCCTGTGAAAAAGGTAGAAACAAACACAGGACAGAAATTCAAGCATGACTAGGATAAGGATAGGGCCACCCTGAGGATTTAGTAACGGGCTGCACTAGTTTAAGAAAATCGAAATATTTCTGAAATATGTAACAAGCGCAGAACATTACCAGCCATATGAGCAATGAGCATGAAATCATTTTACACAAAAAAATGTAACTGTCATAGATGCTTCCATCTTAGACTTTAGTACGGTATGTCTGTAGCCTAAGGGGGAGGTTTCCTGCTGAATCTCTCTCTCTATATACAGCCCCCTTTTTATTACCAATCTTGCTATAAAAAGTGAATGGAGATCTTACTTGAAATCCACAGTCCTTTTCATTCCTCCAATATGTCCAACCCTGTTAGGAACAAAGGCAAAATATCTGGCATCATCAAAGCAAAATTAAATATAATAGTTAAAAAAGAAAGGCGGAGCTACTGCCAGTGCAACCTGTTTACACCGCCGGTCCCCGGTGGCACCTGCGGCACTCCAGTGACCCCCGTGCACCCCTCGGTGGCCCCACGGGTCTTCTATGGCCCACATGGCCCCTTATGGCTCTGCCGACGTGAGTCCCTTGCATCGCTTTATGGTCAAAAGTGGCACCCCCATGAGCCCCCTGCAGGCGCTGTGGCCCCCCAAGGCACCCTGTGTTCCCACTCAGCCTCCTGTGGCCCCTCACAGACCTATGTGGCCTCCCTCAGCCCCCTGCGGTCTCCCTCTCCCCCTTGTGGCCCTCTCAGTCCTTGCGGGCCCCTGTTGCCCTGCGCAGACCTCTGTGACCTCCTTCAGCCTTTTGTATCAGACAAACATATTAATAATAAAGCGACGAGCTTTCGAGAGATAATGCCTCTCTTTATCAAGTCAAAAAGCGATACTGATACAAGTATGAACTAAAAACAGCAAACAGAAAGAGATGGGCCAAAAACAAAATTGGAATAACAATAGAGACAACATTAATTGGCCAGAGTTAAGTGTGAAACAGACCAGCATTGTGAATAATGTCCCATCTCTTTCTGTTTGCTGTTTTTAGTTCATACTTATATCAGTATCGCTTTTTTATGAATACGTTTGTCCAATAAAAAAGGTATCACTATTCACTGCAATACGGCTACCTCACTCTTCATATACACACACACATATATATATATATATATATATATATATATATATATATATATATATATATATATATATATATACATATACGGTATATATGTGTGTGTGTGAGTGGTACTGTGTGAGTTGATGTTGGAGGGAGCTCAGGAAGTGCAAACAAAATTGTCCCCCCCCCCCCCCCCTTTTTTTTGCACCAGGACACCCCATGCACATGTAACAAATTGTAATTTTATTGCAGTGGGGTGATGCAGGAATGCACAGTAAGGGATTATATATATTTACATTGTAATTAATGAGTGTGTTTTTTTGTATCAGTAATATAGTTGTCGTGTGTGTAGCACAAAATTGCTAGTTGCACATGCTCAGTGCTCATTGCAAGCCTCACATTGCATGGTGACGGTAGAAGGAGGGAGGGAGAGAGAAAGAGAGGGAGGGAGAGAGAAGGAGAGGGAGGGAGAGAGTAGTAGGGAAGGAGAGAGGAGGAAGGAAGGGTAGAGAGTAAGAAGGAGAGCTAGGGAGAGAGAGAGTGAGAAGGAGAGTTAGCGTGAGAGAGAAGGAGAGGGAAAGAGAGAGTGAAGGAGGGGGAGAAAGAGATAGGGACAGAGGGAGAGGGAAGGAAGGAGAGAGAGAGAGAATTGCGAGTTGCACATGCGCACTGCGCATTGCAAGGTTCGCATTGCATGGCGATTGGAGAGGGAGGGGGAGAGAAGGAAAGCGAGGGAGAGAAGCAGAGGGAGAGAGAGAGAATAAGGGGGAGAGAGAGAGAATGAGAGGGAGGGAGAGAGTAGTAGGGAAGGAGAGAGAAGGAAGGAGGGGGAGAGAGTAAGAAGGAGAGCTAGGGAGAGAGATAGTGAGAAGGAGAGGTAGCAAGAGCGAGAAGGAGAGGGAGAGAGAGAGTGAAGGAGGGAGAGAAAGAGAGAGGGACAGAGGTAGAGAGAAGCAAGGAGAGAGGGAGAGAATTGCAAGTTGCGCATGCACACTGCGCATTGTGAGGCTCACATTGAGCAGTGAAGGGAGAGGGGGGAAGAGAGAAGGAGAGGGAGGGAGAGAGAGAAGGAGGGAAGCAGATAGAAGGAAGGAGGAGGGAGAGAGTGAGAAGGAGAGGGAGGAAGGGAGAGATAGAGAAGAAGGGAGGGAGAGAGAGGGCAAACAGAGCTAGAGATTGAGCACACCGAGAGGGAAGGTACAGAGAGAGGGGGGGGCGCACAGAGGGAGGGCGCACAAAAAGTAAGAACACACAATTTTCAATACAATATTATACCGTCATTTTTGACAGGCAAGTGACTAGTCAAATAATAAAATAGTATTTAAATGTATATTCATTGTCTGACTTATATGGGACCCACCAATGTACCGTGACAGAGAGTTAGGACCCAAACCCAGAATGATTCAGAGAATAACTAGAGGGGTTTGTCATACTGTTTGTATGGGCATACAGAGAGAGTAATAAAACAGGCAAACTGATTTGCCATATTGCTTTGTATGGACATACAGAAAGAGCAATAAAACAGGCATGTCTTATTGCTCTCTCTATCTGCCGCAAACAAACGTAGGGGGGAATAAGCGGCCCAAGATTTTATGAAAAAAAAAAAAAGAAATTAATATTATTAGGTTGTAAGATTCATTAAAGGAGAGCTGTAATTTTTAAACAGTTCTGCCCCAGCAGATATGTAGATTTTGATGGCCAGTGTAAGCTGTATATTCTTTCTACCTAAGCTTGGTTTGATAAATTCTTAAGATAGCCTTAAGCATATTGCAGGCATCCATTTAAAGCCATATGTATTATATCTGGGGTTAATGTCCCTCCCAACAGATGTGTAATATCCATATTTATGTCTGTCATTTGCTCCATAGCCACTAATGACTCGATACACAAAGAATTGTGAATAAAGCACAAAGCAATAACACCGAATAGGCTGGTATTCCAAGCAGTTTGTAACGGCGTGTTATTGCGCCAGGTACATGGTGACTTTAAAAGGAGATTTGCATGAGAGCGATCGCCATAAATTGTTATATAAATAATTTAACAGCGGAATATCCCCTCACTGGATATTCAGCATCTGCTTGTAGCACTATAAAGAAAAAATAAAAAGCCAATTACAGCACGAAAATCTGAACAGAGGGACTTAACAGAACAAAGGAGGGCATCAGTAACAATTAGTTTCACAAGGAGAGAGGATCTGGAATTAATTTTGCTTTTGCATGGTGTCCTCTTGATGCTGAGCTCTGTCTCTTGTGCATACTAATGAGGTCCGCCCTATGCGTGATGGAGCGCAGGGCTGTATGATCTTCACGCTGCCTGCACTAATCAGGTCTACTGCTTTCTTTCAGCAGGATCACCCCATTAGGGTGTTAGGTTCCCTGTGATGGTGATTATTCTGAAATTCCTCCCTACGGCAAGGACGTCCAACCAACACTTCTTGGATACATCATATTACTATATTGTCCTCATCACTAGTATAAACCTCATAACAACTTGCAAGCACTTACTATCTGTAGACCCCCCAAGGCACCATTACATGACTGCCACCCCCAAGCCCACCACCAAATAAAAATACAAGAACAGACCGCATGAATAACATTGGCAGCAGGCCAACACTGGACATTTATTTTCTCCTAAAAGACTTCCAACCTGCTTCGAACCTGTAAAGACCATCAAAGTACTTCATAGCAGAGTTTGAGTATCTCAATGTCATTGCTATTAACTCCGACCAAACACAATACAGAGGGTATTCTACCCACCTTCTATTCTGGTATTTTACCAGTCTTATACTGATGAGTTCTAAACAAAGACAAAGTATCTATCTGTGAATGAGTTCTATGTACCACACCTCAACTCAAGGATATGTTCTAAAGGCTGCATGGGAGTCATATACATGGTGGATTGCAATTTGTGTAACCTCTCTGCTATGACCTAATCATGTTGGGTGACCCTATATAGTATGGCTTACAGTTTCATTGAAATACACAAGCCACTTCACCATGACAAGGTAGCAAACAAGATGGAGAAACAGTCCATACAAAGTGAATAGCACATTTTGGTTGGAGACCCCCGACTGTTGGAAGAAGTTGGCAACATTGGTATTACCTTATACCGCTGTCCTCATATTGGCTCATGTGGCAACACTTTGAAGACTGGTAGTGAGTAACTGTTATACCAAGGACAGTGCTGTTGGTTGACACTCACATATGGCCAACACATCCATTTCAGACATCACTCCCCCAGAGATCAGCAGTACAAGGTAAAACCACTGTTGCCAACCTCTTCCAACAGTCGTAGACATAAGGACCAACCTCATATATATCCATGACATTGCTTAGTGGGCACATCAGTGATCCCAATCAAAACTGATCAGTAAAGTTTTCATGATCTATAATTTGAAGGGGATAGATAAACCAGAACTCTGGATAATGATCTAATAAGTGAACGGTAAGACCTTTAATAAAGTTAGGTATTAGCACATTTTGTCTCTCATACTGGATCAGAATTGTCCCAGATCTGGATTTTGAAGAGTGGTGGTGCTAAAGAGTGTCTTCTCTTTTCCGTTCTTTAATGGTCTATGTGGAATCCCACCTTTTAAAGGACCATCAAACAATGAAAATAAATATTACTTTGAAAAGTTTAAGTCTGACTCAGAGCATAATTAAACAGGAAAAAGTATTACAACAAATAGTTAAATTAAGATAAATATATATTGAGACATCTGAAGGATCCTGGAGAGCTCCATGAAACATTGGTGGAAGTTGTGTGTGTGTGAAAGAGGTGTTTATATATCTGGAGAGATATTGTTGCAGTGAATGATGCAAGGGGTCTGCTTCTGGGCCAGTGAGAGGGAGGCGACGTTTTAGTTCAATCTTATCCAATTATTTTCACAATGCCTCTCTGTCCCCTCATTCCCCACCCTTTTCTTAACTGGTGGACAAAATAACACACCCAACCAATAGTTAAATTCCAGCAGCCATGAGTCCTCCTTCACCTTCAATTACTGTATCCAACTCCTAAAATCCACCTCCATTTTTTACTTGTTTTTCCACAGCGAGCTCCCCTTACTTACTTAGAAAGAAGTCTTGTAGTTAACAGTGGAAAGCGGGAGGACCCCCAGACACAACTTGCATCTATACCCAATGTGTTTCTATTATAAATATTGCATTTCACTAAGGATAGATGGTGAATTGATTATACTGGTAAGTAGTTCATAAAAAATACAATTTTAGAACTGGAAAAGGTACAGAGAAGGGCAACAAAACTAATAAGGGGCTAACTTATGAAGAAAGACTAACTAAATTAAACTTATTTTCTCTAAAAAAGGCATCTAAGAGGAAATATGATTACCTTATATAAATACGTCCAGGGTCAGTATAAAGATTTGACAAGTGAGCTTTTTGTGCCAAGAGGTTTTCAACTGATAAGAGGACATCTCTGGAGGTAAAAAGTAAAATAATTCCACCTTAAAGAAAGAAAAGGGTCCTTCACAGTAAGGGTGGTTAATCTGTGGAATTCTCTACCAAAGGAGGTGGTGACAGCTGATTCGATTAATAACTTTAAAAAGGGATTGGATATATTTTAAAATAAAAAGGGCATTCAGAGTTATCCTGTATAATTAGAGAGGGAGTATTGATCCAGGGAGGAATCCAATCTCCAGTATCTGGGGTCAGGAATGAATCTTAAATGGCAAAGTTTCACCGGTATTTTTTTTGTTGCACTGGTGTTTGCCTTCCTCTGGATCAATTAACAGTTAATCCACATATTGCAGATCAGAGGAGATAAACAAAACTAAAAATCAGAGGAGATCTAAAAAGGTTGAAGTTGATGGACTTAAAGTCATTTTTCAACCTCAATTACTATGTAACTATTATAGGCCAATTGCACAATCAGTGATTAATCAGGATATTGACACTGGAGTGGGTGGGGTATAATTACCAGGCTCAGTTTTCTTCTGCAGATGTTTCGCTCTCGGACATTGCACTAGATGTCCGGATTCCATTCCTTGAAGATGTTATTGGAGAGAACAGAAGCCTGGCTACATCCGCTAAGACAGCAGGAAATTGCTTAGTCACGCATTGTAATTAACACACAACTGCTAATCGGCCTTTGTTATAAAACTAATTGGGAATAAGAGAGATTAGAGCTGGATGTTTAATGGGCTCCGGTGGGACGGTGTTTGTTGTGGATCAGTTCTGTAATTCAGAGCTTTTTGGCCATTGTGAGAATTATCAGATCCACAGCCTCCCAAGAGGAGCCATTAGGAGTCCTGTCCACAGTAATCATCTTGTGTACAAGCAGATAAAGGAGCTTCCAGGATCTGATACATCCAATTACACAGCATCTCCTCCCACCGCGCCGGACCCTGAACTAATCTGGGAAACCGCAGCTGTTCGTCACATGGACCACCTACTATTGGCTCATATAACTTCTTTTAATGCTCATTATACATCTTCATAACACTCCTCCAACTTCACCATATAGACTCCTAATATAAGATAACCTCCTCCCTGAATAAAGGGGGCATTACATGGCATGGATCAGATTATACAAAAGGCCAAGAAGCCATTGCCTAGGGCAGCGGAGATCAACATACGGTTCAGAGCATTAATATCTCAACTGCAGTTACTGGCTTCATATAACCCCTCTCCCAAACTCCTCTTATTGCTTATTATATGCTAATTCTCCAAGTTACTCAATCTATCACTCCAAGTGTCCTATCCCAGTAACTCCTCCACTTGCTCACTATATTATAACTCTTGATATAACTCCATATTCCTCTATGTGCAGTAACTCACCATACATCTCCATGTAGCACTGTATATTATAACCCTCTATATAACTCTCAATATATCTCCTTATTGCTGTAAATACTGCAAATATCAATGTAACTCCTCTTATAGCTCCAAATCAGTAACACTCCATATATCTCCTTGCATTGCTCCCTGTACAGTAACTCTCCATACAACTCTTTGCATTGTTTCCTATACAGGAAATCTCCATATACCTCCATGCATTGTTCTCTATAACATAACTCTCCATATAACTCCTTGCATTGCTCCCTATACAGTAACTCTCCATATGACGCTTTGCATTGTTCCCTATACAGTAAATCTCCACATACCTCCATGCATTGTTCTCTATAACGTAACTCTCCATATAACTCCTTACATTGCTCCCTATTCAGTAACTCTCCATTTAACGCCCTGCATTGCTCTCTATACAGTAACTCTCAATATATATCCTCACGTTGCTCCCTATACAGTAACTCTCCATATAACTCCTTGCATTGCTCCATATACAGTGACTCTCCATATAACTCATTGCATTGCTCCCTATACAGTAACGCTCCATATAACTCCTTGCATTGCTCCCAATACAGTAACTCTCCATATAACTCCTTGCAGTAACTCTCCATATAACGCCTCGCATTGCTCCCTATACAGTAACTCTCGATATAACTCCTTGCATTGCACCCTATACAGTAACTCTCCACATAACTCCTCGCATTGCTCCCTATACAGTAACTCTCCATATAACTCCTTGCATTGCTCCCTATACAGTAACTCTCCATATAACTCCTCGCACTACTCCCTATACCGTAACTCTCCATATAACTCCTAGCACTGCTCCCTATACCGTAACTCTCCATATAACTCCTCGCATTGCTCCCTATGCAGTAACTCTCCATATAACTCCTTGCAGTAACTCTCCATATAACGCCTCGCATTGCTCCCTATACAGTAACTCTCGATATAACTCCTTGCATTGCACCCTATACAATAACTCTCCACATAACTCCTTGCATTGCTCCCTATACAGTAACTCTCCATATAACTCCTCGCATTGCTCCCTATACAGTAACTGTCCATATAACTCCTCGCACTACTCCCTATACTGTAACTCTCCATATAACTCCTAGCACTGCTCCCTATACCGTAACTCTCCATATAACTCCTCGCATTGCTCCCTATGCAGTAACTCTCCATATAACTCCCCCATATAATTCAGGTAATGAGATCCTTTGCCTCCACATGGTGTGATAAGAGCCCCGGTGCCGGCTCCTCTCCTCTCTCCTGCACATTTGTCCCAGATCTAGATCACACAGACGTTCTGGAGACATTTGGTTAATCAGATATTACATTAATCAAACTTCTCTTTTAAGCCCAGTAAAGGTTAAGTCTGCCGGCATTTTAGTTTCAAAAAAGCCTTTTTTTAAGGATTAATGAACATGACTCAGTAGATAAATCTCTGCTCTGACACCGGCTTTTAAACTGTCTCTTATGACACATGAATAATCTGCTCACAGCTCCATCCAACAAAATCCATAAGAAGAGAAGTGACAAAGCTCATGTAAGTGATTAATGTAACACTGGATTATTATGTTATTGCTGCCTCCCCCTGCCCATGGAACCCCCTCATATAACTCCTCCTATTGATCTAGGTAATCCAGCATTACACCAGCTCTCACTGCATTGTATAAATGACCTCTGTGGTTTGGTAAAACCTTCCCATTCTTATGAAGCAAGTAACAAATTAACACGGCAAGAACATAAAAGCATTTTTGATCTTATCATGGGGGCAGTGGCGGTACTACTACTGGTGCAGAAGGTGCAAAGCGCCAGGACCCACAACAAGGAAGGTGGTCTCTGCTAACCTGCTAACTGGAGTTATGTGGATCTCTTATTTTATTAAGTGTTCATATAATTCGTGTTATAGGAAGGTGATCTGGTCACCCAAGGTTTGATCTAACTACCTATCATTTACTATTATTAAAGAGCAAAGCTTTTGTGGCACATTTGCATATCCCTGCCCAGTTACCCAGAGTGCAGTGCAATAACTGTATTTCTCGGAATTCTGAGCAGGTAACACATTTTTTTAACACAAATGTACTATTTACTGTACTACTTTTCTTTGGGGGGGGGGGGGGCTTCCTGTGCCCAGTACAAATTAACAGGGTGTAATTAATACAGTGTATATATATATATATATATATATATATATATATATATATATATATATATATATATATATATATATATACACACAGTTGGGGGGGGGGGGGGGGTAAGTATTTGATCCCCTGCTGATTTTGAACATTTGTCCACTGAGAAAGAAATGATTATAATTTTAATGGTAGGTGTATTTTAACAGAGAGAGACAGAATAACAAAACAAAAAAAAACGCATGTCAAAAATGTTATAAATTGATTTGCAGGTCAATGAGGGAAATAAGTATTTGACCCCTTCGACTTAGTACTTGGTGGCAAAACCCTTGTTGGCAATCACAGAGGTCAGACATTTCTTGTAGTTGGCCACCAGGTTTGCACACATCTCAGGAGGGATTTTGTCCCACTCCTCTTTGTAGATCTTCTCCAAGTCATTAAGGTTTCGAGGCAGATGTTTGGCAACTCGAACCTTCAGCTCCCTCCACAGATTTTCCATGGGATTAAGGTCTGGAGACTGGCTAGGCCACTCCAGGACCTTAATGTGCTTCTTCTTGAGCCACTCCTTTGTTGACTTGGCTGTGTGTTTTGGGTCATTGTCATGCTGGAATACCCACCCATGGAGGGAAGGAGGTTCTCACCCAAGATTTGATGGTACATGTCCCCGTCCATCGTCCCTTTCATGCGGTGCAGTTGTTCTGTCCCCTAATCAGAAAAACACCCCCAAAGCATAATGTTTCCACCTCCATGTTTGACAGTGGGGATGGTGTTCTTGGGGTCATAGGCAGCATTCCTCCTCCTCCAAACACGGCAAGTTGAGTTGATGCCAAAGAGCTCGGTTTTGGTCTCATCTGACAACAACACTTTCACCCAGTTCTCCTCTGAATCATTCAAATGTTCATTGGCAAACTTCAGACGGGCCTGTACATGTGCTTTCTTGTGCAGGGGGACCTTACAGGTGCTGCAGGATTTCAGTCCTTCGTGATGTAGTGTGTTACCAATTGTTTTCTTGGTGACTATGGTCCCAGCTGCCTTGAGATCATTAACAAGATCCTCCCGTGTAGTTCTGGGCTGATTCCTCACCGTTCTCATGATCATTCAAACTCCACGAGGTGAGATCTTGCATGGAGCATCAGACCGAGAGAGACTGGCATTTATTTTGTGTTTCTTCCATTTGCGAATAATCGCACCAACTGTTGTCACCTTCTCACCAAGCTGCTTGACGATGGTCTTGTAGCTCATTCCAGCCTTGTGTCTATGATCTTGTCCCTGACATCCTTGGACAGCTCTTAGGTCTTGGCCATGGTGGAGAGTTTGGAATCTGATTGATTGCTTTTGTGGGCAGGTGTCTTTTATACAGGTAACGAGCTGAGATTACGAGCACTCCCTTTAAGAGAAATCTTGCTGATTGATAGGGGATCAAATACTTTTTTCCCTCACTGACCTGCAAATCAATTTATAACTTTTTTGACATGCGTTTTTCTTGCGGGGGGGGGGGGGGGGGGGGGTTGTTATTCTGTCTCTCAGTGTTAATATACACCAGCCATTAAAATGATAGACTGATCATTTCTTTGTCAGTGGACAAACGTTCAAAATCAGCAGTGGATCAAATACTCCCCACCCACTGTATATATATATATATATATATATATATATATATATATATATATATATATATATATATATATATATATATAGGTGTAGGAGCCCCAAAAAATCTGGGGGGGATAATTCAACTCCATTGGGGTCCTGCTCAGTAAATTGCCCTTCAAAAACCTTGTTTTATTTCTTTCTTTCTTTAACTTTGCAATGCCATTGTCCCCCCAATATAATAAAAAAGTATATATATATATATATATATATATATATATATATATATATATATGGAGACTCTAGACGTGGACCCCTTGCTCACTGTGCCTTAGGGAGTAAAGCTGCACCTCACTGATTAGGCCCAGAGAGGCCGAAACGTACGCCTGGGGTTTGCTGTTTCTCCTGTTCAGGGTAGAATTGCCTGGTATTTCGGGGCTGGGTCACTCTTTTGAGTGGGACCAGACTGATATACTACAGGATATTTCTCCCTGTGAAGGGCACAATTGAGCTAAAGGAGGTTGCTCTCAGAGTGGGTTATCATGTCCATAGAACTAACCAATTAAGTCTAGTTCGCTCTCTGATTGAGCACCTCTCACTTTGTTTTTTGTTTCTATAAAGATATATATGTAAATATAAATTATATAAATAAATAAATAAATATAAATAAATAAATAAATATATATATATTATATAAATCTGTTTGTGGCACGTCTGTCCAGCTGCTGTCTCTTGTGCCTGGTCGCTGTCTCTCTATCACATATAATAGTTTTTATAGTTTGTAATGCTCCAGGCAGTGCACTATGAAAAATATTAAGCATTGTGCGCTGGGGAGGGAGGGAGGGAGGAGGGGGGAATGACACAGGGAAGGGGGAAAGAGACAAAGGGCCGAGAGGAGGGAGGGAAAGAGAGACAGTGGAGGGAGGAGGGGTGGAAAGAGACACACTGGAGGGGTGAGAGACACAGGGGAAGGAGGGGGAAAGAGAAACAGGGGGGAGAGACACGTGGGGAGAGGCACATGGGGGGGGAAAGAGACACATGGGAGGGGGGAAAGAGACATGGGATGGGGGAAGAGACACAAGGGAGGAGGGAAGAGACGCAGAGGAGGGAGGAGGGGGGAAAGAGAAATGGGGGGAGAGACACATGGGAGGGGGAAAGAGACACATGGGAGGGGGTAAAGAGACATGGGATGGGGGAAGAGACACAAGGGAGGAGAGAAGAGATGCAGAGGAGGGAGGAGGGGGGAAAGATACACAAGGTAAGGAGGAGGGAGGGAAAGAGACACAGGGTAGGGGCGAGAGACACAGGGGAAGGAGGGGGGAAGAGAAATGGGGGGAGGGACACAGGGAGGGGGGAAGAGACATATGGGGGGGAAGAGACACATGGGAGGGGGGAAAGAGACATGGGATGGGGGAAGAGACACATAGGATGGGGGAAGAGACACATGGGAGGGGGAAAAGACACAGGGGAGGGAGTGGGGAAAGAGTCACAGGGGAGGAGGAGGGGGAAAGATGCACAAGGGAGGTATAGGGGGAAGAGACACAGGGGAGGGAGGAGGGGGGAAGAGACACAGGGGGGAGAGACACAGGGGAGAGGGTAAGGGACACAGGGGAGGGGGGAAAGAGACACAAAAGGGGGGAAGAGATACAGGGAAGGGAGTGGGGGGAAAAGGACACAGGGGAGGGAGAGGGGGGAAAGAGACACAGTGGAGGGAGGGAGGAGGGGAAAGAGATGCAGGGGAGGGAGGGGAAAAGATACGGGGGAGGGAGGAGGGGAAAAGACACAGGGGAAGGGGAGAAGAGGCATGGCAGGGAGGGGGAGACATGGGGAGATGGGGGAAGAGACACATTGGGGAAGAGGGGGAAAGAGACACAGGGAAGGGGGAAAGAGACACAATAAATATTATCCCATCATTTTTGACTGGCAAGTTACTAGTCTCTATATAACCCTAAGCTGCGTTACTAATGATGTGATGAGATGTCGTATGGCTGAGTGCCGATATTCCCTCTTTAGAAGCTGCTGAAAGTTTAATGTTCTAGTAAAAGCAGCCCAGGAAGTGTGTTTAATATTTATAACTTTAAATCAGCCTCCCTGGTACCTACACAGGCTGCATGCAGATAGGGGGTGTGAAATATTGATAGAAACTATCATGGGGCTGGATACAACTATCTGGGGTGACCTTGTATTCCAGGAACTACTCAAATGGGAATATAGGGATATATCTATTTATTTAGTTATGGTAAATTATAATGAAGAGGTGAGAGAGCAAGGGAGGCAAAGCGACAGCATGGTACAGTGCTCAGAGGGGTTGGGTGTTGTGCGGGAATGGATGCTGAGAGGGGATGGCTGCTGACTAGAAGAGTGGGTGCTGTGCAGGGGCAATGTGTGTATATGTGTGTGTGTATATATATATATATATATATATATATATATATATATAGGAAAGAGGGCTTGTGAGTGGAGCAGCATTGGACAAGGGTCTTGGAAAGGTTTGCTGTTATGGGAAGGGGTCTTCAGTAGGGGAGCAGTTATAGAAAGGGATCTGGGGGAGGAGCACTGGTGCCCAGCTAATAGGTGGGCCCGAAACGTTTTGTTGCATTGGGGCCCTCCATTCTCTAGCTCTGCCACAGGTCCTCACAATTATCTGGCTAGAACTGGTGAGGAACCAGAGAGTACTTGTCCATACAAAGCTCTGCAAGACACCCTTCACAGGTCATTATTCTCCATAAATGCCCACTATGGGGATGTTACCTATATTATTGGTCTTATTCTTAATGATGACCCAGACGAAAAGAATCCTTCTCTGATATATGTGAAACAGACTATTCACTTGGCATTCATGATCGAGGTACATTACAGAGAGTAATTCAATATGGGTGACATGCTTATTGATGTTGACACTTGCCCAATTTCCCCATTTAGAAGGCTCTCCAGGATATTTTTACATTACCAGGACCTAAGATGACAGTTCCCATCGTCATGCTGCTCCACTTCAAAGTATGGCACCCAAGGTTGTGGTGCTCTTCTTGCCCAAAAACTGTACTCCATTGTACATCCAACCTTTATGGTATCACCTTTCCCAGACCTGCTCCTTCTAAATTATCTTTATATCCTCCCTCTCCATGGTCTCCCCACTCTCTGTGGCCTCCTCACTCTCTGTAGTCTCCCCAGTTTCCATGGTCTCCTCACTCTCCATGGTCTCCTCCCTCTCCTTGATCTCCCCACCCTCTGTGGTGTCCCCACCCGTTGTCTCCTAACTCTCCATAGTATCCCCAATTCACCACTCAATAACACAGAGTCCAGCTCCCGCTCCTGCTTAGGTAGATATTCCATCATTAAATAATGTAATAACAGGAACTCAAATCCTGAAAATAATAGAAAATTGGAATTAAATTATCACTATTTAAGTCTCAAATAAGAAACATTTTTATATTTTGAACAAAACCAATTACTTCTTCATCACCGCCAACTAATGACTCTTTTGTTTAATTACAAATCATTGCTTTGTGCTGTATATTAGATGGAGTAATAGGGAGCACTCAATGAAATGAAAAAATACTATTGTCTAAATATTTTATAAATAACTTACAACCGTCGTAATTTCCAACTTTTGCCCTTTTTTGTTTATTCTATGAGTGTGAGAAAATTTCTCATGAATTTTCACACCTGTGGGACCCCAGCGTCTGCATTAATTGTCTAATGTTTTCGTAATATTCTGTTAAATGTGATTAACGTGTTGGTCTGAAGTCACCTCTATTAACATTTATTAATTAAAATATCTGATATGCTCATTTCCCTTTTCCAATGACCAATTAAAACATAGAAATATTTAATTGTCACAATATTTGATCATTATGTATAATTTGTATATATATTAGTTCACTATTAAAACTGCAGAACATATCTGATTATAATGTGTGAAATTAACATTCATATGACACATGGCCAACACCTGCATGGCATCCATTGGTGGCTCCCAGATATTGAGTGATTCTTCTTTCTTTTTATATATTGTCCATATAAATTATAGTCAAATTTACACTAAAAATAATTTCAATAAGTCGAATTTCATAGCTATTTAAAGAAATAGCTTTGCCCATCATCATGTCTAGTTCTTTAAAATAGAATATTGTAAATATGAGGCATTTCATCAGAGGTAAAAGATGACAACATTTCGCAAAGTTGGTGCCTCCAATGAATCTGTTCAAAATAAATTCCACAGTCCAGGCATCTGACACTTCATGCTGCCTATCTTGATTGGTCACCTCTATATATGGAGCTCACAAGACTGGCCGGCTCTACCCTATGGGCAAGGTGGGTGGCTGTACATAGAGTGCCATAAAAGGCATAAACAAAACTAAGCTTGTTAGTGTTTTGTTATCTTATGTTTACAGGTTTTTTTTTTGGGGGGGGGGGCGGGGATTTTAGTTTGTTATACTACTGTTATTTATTTGTTTTAGCAATAAGTACACAACTTTGTAAAGAAGAAACACAAACAAAACACTTTAGCCTATTGATGATAATCCTATTGTACCTATACATTTTACCCTCACTTCTCTTTCACTACTGATTAAAAACTTGACTTTGACTCTCTCTCTCTGCCCAGGCCACAGCCGGCCCCTCACCCGGCTTTGGTATTGATAGTTCTTTTTCCTTTCCATTGGGTAATTCTCATTTGTATTGATAGTTCTCGCCCTCTCCTTCACATAGAGTGAATCTCAGAATCTGCAAAGTGGCAGCAAAGTACAGGGGGAATTGGTTCTGTGAGGGAGGAAGAAAAGAGATCGGGATGGGTGCTATGTGAGGTTGGTGCTGAGAGGGGTTGGGTGCCGAGAGAGGATGGCTGCTGACAAGGATTGGGTGGGGGTGGATGCTAAGAGAGATGGGTGCTGTGTGGGGATGATGGTTATGTATGTATATATATTGGAAACCAGTTTTGAGGATGGGTTCTCCATTGCAACATTGTTTTAAAGCCCCGGGGGCGGAAGGGGGGAGTAAAAACATTTTTTAGCACCAGGACCCTTCATTCTCTAGTTCCTCCACTGATTGATAGGTATCCTTCTCTCCTTCACATGGGATGATTCTCTCTCTCTCTCTCTCTTATTCTCTCTCTCTCCCCAGTCTCTCTCTTTCCCTTGGTGTTTTTCCCACCGCCAGGTAACAGCTGCCCCTCTCCAAGGTGGTCCTGTATTCATAGCTCTCTGTGACTGTAGTATTAAAATAATCTTACTGTTTCATCACTGGACTCACTAAGGACCCTCCATCCATCTCACTGCCAGGCGTCAATATCTGACGGACCCTCCAGACACTTATCAATATTTAACTCTCTCTGCTATTGACTCAGCAATTACCCGCTAATTGATTTAAGATTGATTATTGCTGAGATAACATTTTAATGTTGATAACTATCAGAATGTGAAATTATTTGGCATTATAGACCCGGTTTACTCCTGATTGATGTTTGGTGGGTTAATGAGGCGAGAAAAAGAAACAAATTTGTTACAATGAGATGTGATCCATCTTTAGGAGCAGAGAAAAAGAGAGAGAGAGAGAGAGAGAGAGAGAGAGAAAGGGATATAGATAAGATATATAGATAGATAGATAGATAGACAGATATATAAATATATATATATATATATATATATATATATATATATATATATATATACATATATATTTATATATATATATTTTTTTTTTATTTTATTTTTTTATTATTATCGTTTATTTGTAAGGCGCCAACATATTCCGTAGCGCTATACATAAGCTAAGTTACAGGCAATGACATGTTTAAGATTCACACATTGCAATGCATGGAGGGCAGTGTCTTTGAGCTTAGAATCCATAGCGCTTTCCCTAAAGCACCTTGTAGGATTGAAACTCGCAGATATATATACAGAAAGAGAAAAGACAGAGAGAGAGAGGAGAGAGAGAGAGTGTGTGTGAGAGAAAGAAAGAACGAAACAGATAAAGAGAAGGGAGGGAAAAACAGAGAGAGAGGGAGATTAAAAATGCAATACATTCCTTACTATGAGCTGTGATTCATCTTCATGTCCAAAGAGAGAAAGAATGTGGGAGAGGGAAAGAGAGAGAAAGAGACACAGAAAGTATGTAAATGAGAGGGAAAGGGTTGGGAGAGGGAAAAAGAGAGAGAAAGTGGAGCAGGGAAGAGAGAGAGGGGAGAGAAAAAGAGTGGGAGAGAGGAAGGAAGAGGGGGAAGAGGGGGGGGGAGCAGGGGAGAGAGCGATGGGGTGAAAGGGGGTAGAGAGAGAGAGTGTGGGAGAGGGAAAGAGGGCGACAGAGGGAGGGAAGTATAACAAACAACAAATTCCTAGCAATGACATGCCACTGTACAATACAGGGTCTGATCTCCCCCATGTTATACAATACAGAGTCTGATCTCCCCCATATTATACAATACAGTGTCTGATCTCCCCCATATTATATAATACAGAGTCTGATCTCCCCATACTGTACAATGCAGGGTCTCATCGCCGTCATACTGTACAATACAGGGTCTGATCCCCCATACTATGCAATACAGGGTCTGATCTCCATACTGTACAATACAGGGTCTCATCACCTTTATACTGTACAATACATGGTCTGATCTCCATACTGTACAATACAGGGTCTGATCTCCATACTATACAGTACAGGGTCTGATCTCCATACTGTACAATACAGGGTCTTATCGCCATTCTTACTGTACAGTACATGGTCTGATCTCCATACTGTACAATACATGGTCCTCTCAGGACCTTGTCTCTGTAATTGTGAAGAAGATATATTGAATGTATTGTGATGTTGCCTCTGATGATGTCACCTCTGATGATGTCACTGTGCCCGCAAGGACTTGTAGATATATATTTAAGTAGATGGCTCCGAGTCCAGAGCTCCCAACAGGGAAGACTGAAATCTCTCTCATGTTTTATTAACACTCATTTCTGTCCCGTCTTCCCATTAAACATGACTTTATAATTGTCCCTGCCCTTGGCGTTCTGCGTGTTTGTGATAGGATTCGCTCGCTAGCTGTCTGCGCACAGTAACCCTTTCGCTACCTGATTTTTTAATATGTAGAAGGAAAAATACGGATCTACTGATCTCAATCCAGAAAAAAAAAATCCCATTCCAGGCACCTTGGTCAAAGCCATGGGGGGGGCTTGCTGCATTAGGGTGTCATGTAATAGATAAATACATTAATTGAAGATTGTGTTTAGTTTACTTTACCAAAAAATGTTTACCCTTTATCAAGGTCAGGGACCCTCTTATTTGCTCTTCAGTGTTTGTTCTAGATGTCCAGCTGTCCATCCTAGTAATCATTCATCTTAAACTGTCAGCTCAAGAGAACAAGGCCCTCATTTTCCAAGTTGTATGTACCAATGTGCTGATTTGACTTGTTTTTAATGTCATCAAATGCTATCCTTGTGTTTAATGCACCCGGAGCGCTATGGAGCTGCTGGAGCTCGGCAAGTAGATTATTAGAATTATTATTATTTCTGCTTATTGAAATCATGAATGGGAACACAGAAAAGCCATATTTACCAGTGGTGGAGCTAGAGATGGGGACACAAGTGCAACATGTGAGAGCCCCTTTCCCAACTCCCCCATTCTCCGACTTTTCCCCTCACTCTCCTGCATCCTCTCTCTCTCTCCCCTTTCTTCCTCTCTATCTCTCTACTCACACCCCCTCCCCTCTGTCTCTCTTCCCTCTCTCTCCCCCTTTTATTTTCTCACCCACTCCCCCTCCCCTCTCTCTTCCCCCTCATTCTATCCCTTTCTCACACCTCTCTCTCATCACCCTCTCCCTCCCCCTTTCTCTCTCTTTCTCTCTGTTTCCACCTCCCCTCTTTCTTTTTCCCCTTTCTCTCATTCTCTCTCTATTCTCAGATCCCCCTGTCCTCACTCTCTCTTCCCTTTTCCTCCCCCTTTCTCCCACTCCCCACTGTCTCTCTCCCCCTCTCCCTCCCTTCTCCCTCCCCTTCTCTACTTCTTCCCCACCCCTCTCTCACCATCCCTTTATCTTCCCTTTATCTTCCCCCTAGTCCTTTCTCTCTCACTCCCCTGCTCCTAATCCCCTATCTCTCTCTCTTCCTCTTCCTCTTCCCCTCACTCTCCCGCTGCTCCTCTCATTCACCTGTCTTCCGCCTCTCCTTCCCCTTTCTCTCTCTCCCCCACACTCTCCCTATCTATCTATCTATCTACATTTCTCTCTCTTCTGGTATATGTGTAAAAGTTATGGACCTTGCTCAGTTTGCCAGTTACTCCTCCATGTTTGTGCAGAGCTGGAGGCCGCCATTTTAAAATGGATTTCTGCAAAAGACACTGAGCTATGCGCTGATTGGCTCAAAACGTTAAAAGCAGCTCAAGAGACAATCAGACTGCTCTCTAAACTGTCATGGTTACATTCTTTTGAAATAAATAAAATAAAAAAGTGCCCAACCAGACAATGAGTTAAGTTACAATGTTACAAATCAGAATCTCAAACTTGTTCCAAGATCAGAAAACAAATAAGGGGGAGGTAGGGGGACACAAAGGGACTCCCACCGGGGTAAAAGACTCCACTATCAAGACAGCCCAGACCTCTCCTGCATCAGTCCCAACTGGTAGGTCCCAGATGATTGTTCTCAATATCTCACTGATTAGTCCTCATTGTTAAATCTCTCTCTCTGCTGTAATATTTTACCAGTGGCCAATACATGTAGTGGGAGCAAGGTCCAGGATGAGGACAAACTCATTAATTAGGAGAGGTACTAGAGCAATCAATGACCACAGCTCATTGTATACACAGGCATTAAAATAGCTTACATATACATACATGCAAACATAGAAAAATCTGGGGGGAATTTGTCCCCCTCATCCTCCCCAATACCTACATCCATGACCAGAGCCATTTATAGCTCTTATGCATTTCATAAAGAAGACTTTACCAAGAAATAACTATCATCTATTAATCTTACCTTTAAATCCCTAAGACATAATTGGACAAAAATTGGACCAATCATCTATTTTAAGAAATGCTGATGTTAAGTATAAAACTATTACACATATATTTGATGTTCATATTGGAATAACTTGTTTTTAGGAGAAACTTTCCCTTTAGGATTTCTAAATAGTATATGGGAGGATTGTCTCATTGCTTCCACATCATGGGGTAAAAATTGGGTTGGATTAAAGGCCATATTCTATAAAGCAAGACTTGTTTGAACTTCCAAGATTATGGCAATACATAATTATATAGATTATTATATATCACTAAATCTTGTCATTTTTACCTAAAAATATTTCCAAAATATATCACTTTTTCTCACAAGACACAACCAAAATTATAATACACGCTCTCATCGTATCTCATCTCGACTACTGCAATTTACTCCTTTCTGGCCTCCCCATCACTCGTCTCTCTCCACTTCAGTCCATAATGACACCTCCGCTAGACTCATCTGCCATACTCATCACTCATTGTCTGCAGCTCCGCTCTGTCAGTCACTCCACTGGCTTCCCATAGACTTAAGAATAAAAGGTAAAATCTTGGCCCTAACCTATAAAGCCCTCAACAATAATGCACCCTTTTATTTATCTGCTCTCGTCTCCATACATCTTTCCCCAACCGCCCTAATGACCTTCTTCTTTCCTCCTTTATCACCTCCTCTCACTCTACCTTCAAAACATTTTTTGTGCTGCCCCTACTCTTTGGAAGTCCTTGCCTCGCTCCACTAGACTATCCTCCTGCCTCAAGATCTTCAAAGCCTCAAAACTCATCTGTTTAAGGAAACGTTTCACCTTCAGCCTTAATATGCGCATTATATTCTATACCTTACCCATACCCTCTACGCAGTAAGTTTGGGAGTTTTCAATCTTATTAAGTGCTTTACAGAGAACACTTTGTGGGCATGATTTTAAACTCAATAACTGGGCCTATCATTCTTTTGTAATTTGTTAAAAAAAATTGACTTGTATCTACCCTGTTTAGCCATAATGAATATGTCAGTGCATTACAAATAAAGGTTAATAATAATAATTGCAAGACTTGACCTTTTCTCTATCTCGGCACCTGGTAGGGATAAGATGCTTCTCCCACATTATATTTAAATCTTTATAAAGAAACTTATTTGCAATTTAACACAAGCAAAATAACAAATGGTTTAGTTTCAGGGCAATGTCACAGTTTTCAGGTAATTTAATTTATCTCATTTATGTATTCCCAATCACTTGAACATGACCTATCAGAAATATCTTTGGTATACAAGGAGGACCCAGCCTATCTCCTCTTTGTGTCTTTAAAATCCTGCACATTTAGTTAGATTAAATAGATAAAATAATTTAGAAGAGCTCATTCCCTAACACTCCAAGCCAGCACGGATGACCTCATACACCAGTTGCTGTTGTTCAGTTGCTCAGTTGTGTCTGGCTCTCTGTGACCCCATGGACCGCATCTCACCATGTCTGGTTGTGCTAAGTTATCTGGGCAAAGATAGTGGAGTGAGTTGCCAGTTCCTTCTCCAGTGGACCTCTCTGCTATGACCTGCCCATCTTGTGACCCTACATGGTTTAGCTCACAGCTTCATTGAGGTACACAAACCCCTTCACCATGACAAGGTAAAGATCCACCAGTAGTGCCTGCTAAAATTCAGATTTTCTCTAAAATGTATTTATTAGCTAATGTTGCTAGTTTTTTTACATACTTCAAGTGAACATGTGAAGCAGTTCCTAAACTACAGTAACCCTAATATAGGTATTTGTCACTACACCTAATGCCACAGATCCAGTAAATATTACAGAGCCTGTTGGTGAAGGGTACGGGTGGTTGGGGATGTTGTCAACGCGGCCTAAGCAAAACATTTTACAGGCTCTGCAGAGCTTAGTGAATCTACTCCATTGTCTTCACCACCTGCAAAGATTATATGGGCAGAACTAAAATCTGCTGAGGTCATTGATCAAACTAGTTTAGCTGATGGCTTCTCTGTGCTTGTTACAGCAAACTGCAACCTTTCTGAACACTCACATTGTCACCTAATAAAGCAGTTTAGTCGAGCCGCTAATAAATACAGTAATAATAATAAATTTGCTCATACAGGAGCAGAACACTCCACTTGTCAGAACCCCCATGAATGAATCAAGAATACGCAGGGAAAAAACATGTGATCTGTGAGAATACACAGAGCAGGAAACGTCTAATATTCTTGGCTAGACAATAGTATTATTATTATTATCATCCTTTATTTGTAATGTGCCAACATATTCGGTAGCTCTATACAAGGGTTAAGTACAAGTCAAGAACAACTTCAAACAGTGCAAAGGATGGAGGGCCCTGTTATTGAGCTTTCAATTAGACAAACACAGTGCTTTCCGTAAGGCACCTAGCGAGATTGAGACAATATAAGAGTAATTTAATAAATAATCATTGGTTATAACAACTAATTATACACAATTATTGTAGAACTGAAAGTGCACAAAAATAAATATAACTGTAGTGGTTGTTATTATAGCTTCTGAGAGGAAGTGTTAGATAACTGAGCTTGAAAGTTGGGTATTGTAAAGGGACATGGAAAGCTCCTGGATGTTACTAGGTATATAATATCCCTGCGTATCTATTTACTTTTATGTACTTTATTTTATTAAGAAGTGCTTGTATGCTCTCTATTTACTGCCTAAATACATAGTTATATGGGTCTGCAGACATAGAGCCTCATTCAATTGTGAGTTGGCCAATTGAATAGGTCTCTATATAAGCACATAACATATTTTTATACAGAACTTTTTAGTTACTGAACTTCTATCCAAAATCAAGGTCTTCACTAACTAAAAACTTCTGTCAAAAAATATGTTATGTGCTTATATAGAGCCCTATTAAATTGGCAAAATTGCAATTGAATGAGGACCATAGACAAGTAGGGCTGGATGTGTAGTGTAGTGTCCTGGCCTATCAGGGACCATGTCATGGCAGCATTTTGAGGAATGTTGCTGAGAAATGGTCACTGATTGGTTAGTATGAGACACAGAGTCTGTGTCTGCATACACTGCATTGGACAGACCCATACAGGATTTTTGGCAGTAAAAACAGATTGTATAAGCACTTCTTAAAAAAATTATGTAAATAGAGGGATATTATACACCTAGCAACATCCAGGAACCTTCCGTTTCCTTTAAGCATCAACTGTTCCTTATAAGACTCGCCAAGACTGTCCGTTTTTTCTGACTTCTTATTAGAAAAAAATGACTGGACTTTTGGAAGGTCAGCAAATAAGTATTGACTGAAGTTGGGTCGTTTTCACTCAGCAACTCCAAGAAAAGACAGAACCGGACGCGTCGGGCGAGTGGATCAATTCTGTGTCATTTGCATCTAAAATGAGAAAGAGGAAGAAAACTCTAAAAAGATTCATTTATTTCTATTAAAATTCTGCATCGATCGGCAGCTCCGGCACCTTCCCAGCGCTCCGTGTCCAGGGTGGGAGTCCAAAAATGAATCCGCCGTTCGCTAATTTGCCGCGCTGACCTTGCTGATTGGCTGGGCCCTGATGTATAATTACTTTGGAGCTAGAATATTTAACGAGGGGCCGAGAGCAACAAAATGTGTGAAATCCTGACCGTGTCTGGTGTTTAAATATATTCGGTAATTAAAAGGAAACAGGTTAACCATTTTATTGCCAGTGTCCTATTTATAATATTCGAATTTGATGGCGGACCAAATGTTTTTTAGTCAATGAAAAAAATCCAGTCTATAATTTTTTATTATCCTTTATTTATAACGCGCCAACATATTCCGCAGCGCTATACAGGGGTTAGGTACAAGTATAAACAATTACCCCACAATGAAAATAATGGAAGACACTATAATTGTAAACTATCGCATTCAGTTTTCTTTACTTGAAGACATTTAGTTTTTAGCTATTTGGGGCACACTGAATGCCGATAGGATCTATACAGGTGGTCCTAGGGATAAGGACGAGATCTGTTCCTGAGAACGTTCTTAAGCCAAATTTGTATGTAAGTAGGATCCCTGAATAATAATAATAATAACAACACTATAATTGCTCATATGTGGTAATAATACAGTGTAATAATAATAATACCCCTGTACGGTAATAATAAGTTACAAGAACTAAAATTATGCTCTTTCTTTTAAATCAAATAAACAGAACATAAAAAAACTCATACAAAACTGCTCAATGGAAGGTATGATCATAAGGCTGAAGCTCAATTATTTTGACCATGAGAAGACATGATTCTTTAGAGAAGACTCTGATGCTGGGAAAGATTGAAGGCACATGAAGAAGGGGATGGCAGAAGTGGAGATGGATAGATGAGGTAATTGAAGCAATGAACATGAACTTGATGGAGCGCAGAGGGGCAATGGCTGACAGATGTGCCTGGCGAGCTGCAGTGCATAAGGTCAGGGAGAGTCAGACATGACTGAATGACTAAACAACAAAAAAATGGGTTAAAGGTTAATATTGATATTAATAATTAATAATAATAATAAATTCAGAGAGCGTCTCGGAGGTGGAGTGCTGGAGGACTCCTTCACTCATCACTCGCAAACACCTCCTACCTTAGTGAATCCTGTCCATAAGTGTATGGAGGAGAGTGATTGTGTTGTGAGTCCCACCGGCTTGGAATTGGGTTCTTTGGCACACAAGATAATTGCTGTAACATTAGTCCGCGTTTCTCACATATAATCCCTGTTAAGCCCCTGATAATACATTTTTAGGATCAAAGATGAGCAAAGCATCTCCGTGTGCTGTAGGTTATGCATTTTTAATTTCTTTTCTATTGGCTGGCAGATGTCACCTCACCGTACTGTACAGGGCTGCGCCGGCGCCTCATTACACATGCCAGCATTGAATATTCTGTCAGGATATTGAGGTTATTATGAGTTTCAGGGAACGGCTTTTCATTTTTTATTAGGGAAATTAATCTAATTGCACATTAGCCCAATTGTATGAGCAGCTGTTAATATCATGTTGTCAACGCAAAAATGAGAGGGGAAAGACAGGCTCCGGGTGGGACTTGCAGTGGTCTAACTCTCTTTTTTTAATTTAGAAATCTGTTTTAATATTAAAATCTGTTTGGTTTATAGAAATTAATATTTTTGAACACATGTATGGAAATAATTCTATTAACTTTGTGGATAATGCAAAATGGGATGACATCTGTGTCTATAGGGGCAGTAAGGGGAGCAGTTGCCCCCTTTCCTGACTTGGGTTTCACATGATAGCACCTCTGTACCCCTATTTCCCACTTTGCTCCCATCTTGCATTATACATGAATTTAACGCAAAATTCTGTTTTAAGGCTATCTGGCACTTTGCGGGATCTCCTGTGTGTGCGTCTGTCTGATTGGATGTCTCATATCAAATCAATTTATTGAGGAATTCTGTATATTTGTGATTCAAAGTACATTTGAAACTTCGTGTGTGAGCTTCACCCCGAAGTAACCTATGTACACAGAGTGTCCTAGCCAATGAGCTGTGCAAAGTTGTGTCCTAGCAAATCAGCTGTCAGTATCACGGCTGCTTCCCAAGCAGCTTTATCTTATTTAGAGGAAAACAGAACATTGTTGTACTGCCTCTGATTGGTCACAAATCATTTTGAATTTTATGCTAATTTAGCTTGGATTTTCAGGGGTGTTCCTTCTCAAAATTAACTGTTTGACTTTTACAAACGTTAGGGTAAGTTTATTAATGTTGATTTTGGACTTATCCTGTTTTGTGTGCGCATTAGTGGAAGCGTGCCACCGTCGACTCTAGGAACGCGGGCATGCTCAGGACGCCATCTAGCGTTGAAAAGTAGGTAGAACACCCCTAACCCTGTAATTCTAGCCCTCTAACCCTAACCCTCTAACCTTAACCCTCTAACCCACTAACCCTCACTTCCTCACCCTAACCCTAAACCCCGAACCCTAACACCCTAACCCCCTAACCCTAACCCCCTAACCCTCTACCCCTGAACCTCTTACCAGGCGTAGAAGCTCATTTATAGCGCTAGATCGCTTTTGGAGCGAGCACGCATTCCTAGACTCGGCGGCGGCGCTCTGTTCTGGCCCACACAAAACAGGATAGGACCGTGATTTTGTACACTACTGGTTCTCCTCTATCAGATGCATTCATAATCCATGAAACTTCCATATATCTTTAAGTGTGCTATGCCAGCGAAGTTTATAGTCAGCATCGGGAGCACTGCTGGGAGACAGACGCACTCACAACCCGATACCTGAGACTAGCGCTTTATGTGTCTCTTTCTGTTCTGCTCTACTGTGTCTCTTTATGTGTCTCTCCCTCTCTGTGTCTATCTCTTTGTATTTCACTGTCTGTCCCTTTCTTACAGGTGGTTGCAGCCACTGAATGTTCTAGTTGCTCTCTTTAAGTGATGTCATTATATGTAATAATTTGATTTTAGTAGCTATGAAATATCATTTGTGATGGGTAATATATAAATGGAAAACAATATGAAATTACACTAATTCAGTTTACAGCATGACTTTTTCAACTACCAGATGTAGCAGTTGTCTAATCTCTCTCTCTCTCTCTCTCTCTCTCTCTCTTTCTCTTTCTCTCTTCCTCTCTCTTCCTCTCTCTCTCTCTCTCTCTCTCTCTCTCTCTCTCTCTCTCTTTCTCTTTCTCTCTCTCTCTTCCTCTCTCTCCCTCTCTCTCTTGTTTCTGTCATTTATGACATTAATACAATGGAATATGCTACAAATAAAGTTAATATATTTGCTCCATCTCTGTATGTATGTGTATCTGTCTAATTCTCTGCCATTCATTCTTTGCCACTGCAGTTGTGTTTTTGTCTCTCTCTGCATTTTATACTATGTGTATGTACATATATACAGTAAAATCCCGGTTATCCCGCACCTAACAAACTGGGACTCTCAAGCAACCGGCACCGGCATCAATTACCCATTTAAAAAAGACTCCCGCTAAACCGGCATAACTGGCACTATACGGCAGTTCGAGACTGCAAAAAAATACTAACTTTTTTTCGAAATGTTTTTTTTCTGGGCCTAAATGGCCCAGTTTAGGTGCTAATGCCTCTTTAAAGGCGTTTTGAGGGGTTTGGGGGGGTTTAAAACTACACTTATCTGGCAATAGGGAGTCCCCATAGGTGCCGGATAACGGGGAGTTTACTGTATATATTTCAGTATCTTAATCATACAATAGTATTATGTTAAATGCATTTATACGTGTATAAACATTTTTAAGTGTCTATATGTGTTTATTTGTGTTTTATTTAATAGTATTTGTGTATAAATGAATTTGTATATAGGTGTTTATGTTTACATATATTTAGTTCACATGTGTTGATTATCTGAATTGCCATAATTATAATAGGAATAGTTTAGTTTTCCTTTTGCCCCCCTGGAAAATTTCCATGAATGCCCTTGAGTCGGATGTCACCAAAGATATTGGGTAGGACCAACTGAAATGATCATCATAGATGGGTTATATATTTAGGACATTACACATCCATAAGGGTTCTACGTAAAGTATAGTAGGTTTGGAAGTGGTTTGGAAATCTCTCTTGCAGACAACCTGCTTTGTCCAGTAGCACAGCCTGACTATAACCAACTAGGTCATCACTTTGGCATGTTGTTAGTACATTTAATTTGAATAATTTGGTATTTAGAGATTGTGATAGAGACAAAATCATGCAACCATCCCTGGCTGATGATAAAGATATGATAGATATATATAGATAGATGGATCGATAGATAGATAGATAGATAGATAGATAGATAGATAGATAGATAGATGGATGGATGGATGGATGGATAGATAGATAGATATGTAGATGGATGGATAGATAGATAGATAGATAGATGGATGGATGGATGGATGGATAGATAGATAGATATGTAGATGGATGGATAGATAGATAGATATGTAGATGGATGGATAGATAGATAGATATGTAGATGGATGGATAGATAGATAGATATGTAGATGGATGGATAGATAGATAGATATGTAGATGGATGGATAGATAGATATGTAGATGGATGGATAGATAGATAGATATGTAGATGGATGGATAGATAGATATGTAGATAGATGGATGGATAGATAGATGGATGGATAGATAGATAGATATGTAGATGGATGGATAGATAGATGGATGGATAGATAGATAGATAGATAGATAGATAGATAGATAGATAGATAGATAGATAGATAGATAGATAGATAGATAGATGGATGGATAGATAGATAGATAGATAGATAGATAGATAGATAGATAGATAGATAGATAGATAGATAGATAGATGGATGGATAGATAGATGGATGGATGGATAGATGGATGGATGGATAGATAGATAGATGGATGGATAGATAGATAGATATGTAGATGGATGGATAGATAGATATGTAGATGGATGGATAGATAGATAGATATGTAGATGGATGGATAGATAGATAGATAGATAGATAGATAGATAGATAGATAGATAGATAGATAGATAGATAGATAGATAGATAGATGGATGGATAGATAGATAGATAGATAGATAGATAGATAGATAGATAGATAGATAGATAGATAGATAGATGGATGGATAGATAGATGGATGGATAGATAGATAGATGGATGGATAGATAGATAGATATGTAGATGGATGGATAGATAGATATGTAGATGGATGGATAGATAGATAGATATGTAGATGGATGGATAGATAGATAGATAGATAGACATACAGACAAGAAATAGCTTCTATTACAGAAATGAAGAGTACAAATATAAATAAATTGTAAATGGTTATTATAGTTTTTGAATGCAAGTGTTACATAACTAAGGTTAAAATCTGAGGATTTTAAGCATAAATTATCTAAACAGGACCCCACTCCCTCTTTCTTAATCTTGGGCTGTTAATTAACTATCACAAGAGTGGAGTTGTTTTGGAAGAGGAGCATGCCCAATGATATAAATATGTAATATCATTATCATTTAACTTACAGAGCATGCTTGTCCTCTTTATCACCCCCCAATGTAAGAATTAATTAATGTCCCTAAATAAGGAGAGTTAAAGTGAAGGAGGTCACATAGAGATCATTTCTGTGTTGCTTAAATTACCAAACTTTCATTTATCTAATGCTTCCACCCCAAACTTATAACAACAACCAATTGTAACTATATTTATTGTGGATGTTTCATTTCTGCAATATTTTGTGTGTGTGTATATATATATGTGTATGTATGTATCTTCCGATATATATATATATATATATATATATATATATATATATATATATATATTTATTTATTTATTTATGTAAATATATGTATGTTTGTATATAAATGTGCGATACTTATATTGCTCCCATGCCGGGCGTCTCCATTGTACGCCCTCGGATTGGTGCAGGATTTTATTATGGATATATATAATGATAGCATTGTCTCTACACACATCATTATAAGATATAATCTTCCTCCCCATCCTATCAGGATGTCTCCATCCCATCCTCTGATTTACGGTCTGGGAGACACATGATTGAAGTGTCGCTATAAAAGCTGTGAATATCCCATTTCCCTGCTCTGTGCGCTCTGTTTATATGTCACTCTTCTGATCCCGATGATCTGTATCCTTTATTAAATCATTCCAAGATAACACTTTACAAACAGCCACAGAAAGCCATAATGAAGGCTCCTAATTAGCTGATCATTTCACTATAATCACTTCCAGAATACATTATCCTGAGAGTAGCATGCAAGAGGAATGGCTGCCATATGCCTATCTATCTATATATCTGTGTGTAGGCAGAGCATGTACTGCAGGCACCCGCTGGGCCAGGGACATAGCTCATTCTGGAATGGTGGTGCAGTAATGATAATGAGTTTATCTGCTCACTCCCATCTCCTGCAAATGAACCTAAAGCTACCAATAACAACACTGAGTATCTGCTGTAAGGAATGAACTAGAGTTCTTCCATCTTAATCCGGAAAACAGTTGATTTAATTCCAGTGCTTGTGAGATCCAGAACACTTCAAACAGATTATTGTGGAATGTGGCACTGTACATTGCCATTACACACTTATATGAACAGAGCAAATTTAAGTGCAGTTAAGTTCCTCTATAATCTGTCTGTAACTGTGACTAATGGTAAGTATAAGGATCTCCTCAGCTCACTTAGTCTCTAAGGAACAGCAGATAGGGTCTCAAGGACCTTTGGCACTCCCAGGACCAGCTGTTATGTAACATCATCTATCCTGTCCCCCCTTAGAGATCATCCATTCTTTCCCTGCACTGCCTCATAGATCATCACCTCTTATAGATCATTTATCATCTCTCTGCTCCCACCATCACCCCTTGCAGATCTACCTCTACCTATTCCATCTTAAAGCTCATCACCCCTTACAGATCATCCTCTCCCTGCTCCCCCTTATATATCATAACCCCTTACAAATTGTTCACCCTCTTTCTTCTCCGCCTTATAGATCACCACCCCTTACAGATCATCTATCCCCTTCATGCGCCCACTTATAGTTCATCACCCCATACAGATTGTGGACTATTTCCCTGCTCCCCCTTATAGATCATCCATTATCTCCCTGTACTGCCTGATAGATCATCACCCTTTACAGATCAGCAATTATCTCCTTGTACTGCTTCATAGATCATCACCCCTTACTGATCATCCATCCTCTACCTACTCCCCCTTATAGATCATCACCCCTTACTGATCATCCATCCTTTACTTACTCCCCCTTATAGATCATCACCCCTTACCGATCCTCCATCCTCTACATACTCGATCTTATATAGATCATGACCCCTCACAGATTATCTATCCTTTACCCGCTCCCTCTCATAGATCATCACCCTTTACAGATTGTCACCCTCTCCCTGTATCTTCTCATAGATCCTAACACTTTACTTTACAAGAACAAGATACAATTCAAAAACATTTCTGCTTTACATTCAGTCAAGTCATCTGGACATGCCCACCATCGTTCTCCTCTTCAAATCACTTCAACTTTTCAAAGCAAATGTACTTCTCACCTCTCCACCTCCTCTGTCCAGCAAACCCAAACTCAGTTTTTCAGCTTTATCACCAACACCAGAACTAGTTACAACCACCAGATCTAATCTCCCAACTATAAAAAATAAATATTATGGCAAGAATCCCACATTAACCTGCAAACATCAAAATAATCAATACATAGCCCTATAGACACATGGACAACTCGCAGACCCCCACCTAACCTCCTCTCTCCCAGGACCCTACTGGGCCATACTTTGCTGCCATGTTTTACCATTACTCCAAGCATTTACTGCACTCTTCAGTGTTTCTCTAACTTTAGCCACATGTGCCTCTTGTCTAAATTGTACAATTGTACATAAGTTTGTCACTTTGGTTATTTTGACTTTCTCTATGTCTTCTCATGAAATGACCATTTTTTTTTTGTACTGATCTCCCTTTTGGTCAGACGGATGGCCAAATACTACCAAACTTTATCATGTTATTGTTAGGTCAAGATTCTGATCTGTCTTCCTTTTCTCCTGGGTTTCAGGTCATTTACAACTACGTGTTTTATTAGCTATTAACTCAAAAAAATATACAACGAGGTCAGAGACCAAATTATTAAACCTTTTATTCCCATAATGCCTTTTAATGTATATGGGCATGCCTACAGTCTAGCTATACATTGAGACATTTGTTTTCAAGATATGAAAAGCCAGAGATATAATCTGAGCTCCCAAGTAACTTGAATAATGTGAGTACCTTTACCAAAGAGCTTATAATCTAGTGGTATTATAGGAAACCCTGCCCCATGAAGCTGACAGTCTAGAGTAGGGGATGGCAAGTTCGGTCCTGGAGGGCCATATACATGCCTGGATTTGAGGATATCCCTGCTGCGCATAGGTGAGTCAATCATTTCTTCAGTCACCCTGATTGACTCACCTGTGAACAGAAAGGATATCTTGAAATCCAGGCTTGTGTGTGGCCCTCCAGGACCGAACTTGCCCACCCTGGTCTAGAAGTATAAAGTCTATTGGTATAACTGGAGACCCTGACCCAAGGCACTTACAGTTTACAGGTATAATGGGAGACCATGTCCCAAAATACCAACTGTCTAGAGATACAGTGGATATAAAAAGTCTACACACCCCTGCTAAAATGTCAGGTTTCTGTGCTGTAAAAAAATGAGACAAAGATAAAACATTTCAGATTTTTTTCCACCTTTAATGTGACCTATAAACTGTACAACTCAATTGAAAAACAAACTAAAATCTTTTAGGTGGAGGGAAGAAAAAAAATAAAATAAATAATGTGGTTGCATAAGTCTGCACACCCTCTTATAACTGGGGATGTAGCTGGGTTCAGAGTTAAGCAATCACATTCCAAATCGTGTTAAATAGGAGTGAGCATACACCTGCCATCATTTAAAGTGCCTCTGATTAACCCCAAATAAAATTCAGCTGCTCTAGTTGGTCTTTCCTGAAATTTTCTTATTCACATCCCACAGCAAAGGCCATTGTCCACAGAGCTTCCAAAACATCAGAGGGATCTCATTGTTAAAAGGTATCAGTCAGGAGAAGGGTACAAAATAATTTCCAGGGCATTAGATATACCAAGGAACACAGTGAAGACAGTCATCATCAAGTGGAGAAAATATGGCACAACAGTGACATTACCAAGAACTGGAGCTCCCTTCAACATTGATGAAAAGACAAGAAGAAAACTGGTCTGGGAGGCTACCAAGAGGCCTACAGCAACATTAAAGGAGCTGCAGGAATATCTGGCAAGTACTGGCTGTGTGGTACATGTGGCAACAATCTCCCGTATTCTTCATTTGTCAGGGCTATGGGGTAGAGTGGCAAGACGAAAGCATTTTCTTACGAAGAAAAACATCCAAGACAGGCTACATTTTGCAAAAAACACATCTGAAGTCTCCCAAAAGCATGTGGGAAAATGTGTTATGGTCTGATGAATATATGATGAAACCAAAGTTGAACTTTTTGGCCATAAATCCAAAAGATATGTTTGGCGCAAAAACAACACTGCACATCACCAAAAGAACACCATACCCACAGTGAAGCATGGTGGTGGCAGCATCATGCTTTGGGGCTGTTTTTCTTCAGCTGGAACTGGGGCCTTAGTTAAGATAGAGGGAATTATGAACAGTTCCAAATACCAGTCAATATTGGCACAAAACCTTCAGGCTTCTGCTAGAAAGCTGAACATGAAGAGGAACTTCATCTTTCAGCATAACAACGACCCAAAGCATACATCCAAATCAACAAAGAAATGGCTTAACCAGCAGAAGAATAAAGTTTTGGAATGACCCAGCCAGAGCCCAGACCTGAATCTGATTGAAAATCTGTGGGGTGATCTGAAGAGGGCTGTGCACAGGAGATGCCCTCGCAATCTGACAGATTTGGAGTGTTTTTGCAATGAAGAGTGGGCAAATCTTGCCAAGTCAACATGTGCCATGCTGATAGGCTCATACCCAAAAAGTGTGCTGTAATAAAATCAAAAGGTGCTTCAACAAAGTATTAGTTTAAGGGTGTGCATATTTATGCAACCATATTATTTTATTTTTATATTTTTTCTTCCCTCTACCTAAAAGATTTCAGTTTGTTTTTCAATTGAGTTGTACAGTTTATAGGTCACATTAAAGGTGGAAAAAGTTCTGAAATGATTTATCTTTGTCTAATTTTTTTACAGCACAGAAACCTTACATTTTAACAGGGGTGTGTAGACTTTTTATATCCACTGTATAATGGGAGACTCCAACCCAAGAAGCTCACAGTAGTGATGTCCCGAACAGTTCGCCGGAGAACTATTCACATCGATTTTCGAATGTTCGCGTTCGCATCAAACGGCGAACACATGCGCTTTTCGGTCCGCCCTCTATTCTTTATCATTGAGGAAACCTTGACCCTGCACCTTACAGTCAGCAGACACATTCCAGCCAATCAGCAGCAAACACTCCCTTCCAGGGACTTCCATCTGAAGGACAGCCTCCATGTTAGAATCATTCTGAAGCTACATTTGTTGAGAGAGGACATATATTCTATCTGCTGCTGATTTAATAGGGAAATAGATAGCCAGGCTGAGTATTTAGCTTTCACTATACACTTGAAGGACTCATTTGATATCTGCTTCAAGAACAGCAACCCAAAAAGCCCTTTTTAGGGCTAGAACATCATTTATTTTATTTTATTTTTTTTTTCTGCTGATTTAATAGGGAAATAGATAGCCAGGATTTATCTTTGTCTAATTTTTTTACAGCACAGAAACATGACATTTTAACAGGGGTGTGTATACTTTTTATATCCACTGTATAATGGGAGACTCCAACCCAAGAAGCTCACAGTAGTGATGTCCCGAACAGTTCGCCGGAGAACTATTCACATCGATTTTCGAATGTTCGCGTTCGCATCGAACTGCGAACACATACGCTTTTCGGTCCGTCCCCTATTCTTTATCATTGAGGAAACCTTGACCCTGCACCTTACAGTCAGCAGACACATTCCAGCCAATCAGCAGCAAACACTCCCTTCCAGGGACTTCCATCTGAAGGACAGCCTCCATGTTAGAATCATTCTGAAGCTACATTCGTTGAGAGAGGACATATATTCTACCTGCTGCTGATTTAATAGGGAAATAGATAGCCAGGCTGTGTATTTAGCTTTCACTACACACTTGAAGGACTCATTTGATATCTGCTTCAAGAACAGCAACCCAAAAAGCCCTTTTTAGGGCTAGAACATCATTTATTTTATTTTATTATTTTTTTCTGCTGATTTAATAGGGAAATAGATAGCCAGGCTGTGTATTTAGCTTTCACTACACACCTGAAGGACTCATTTGATATCTGCTGCAAGGACAGCAACCCAAAAAGCCCTTTTTAGGGCTAGAACATCATTTATTTTATTTTATTATTTTTTTCTGTGTAATCTAATTGCATATGCCTGCCTGCTAGCGTGTGTGTGAGGCCTATTGCATCTACTCTGCCAACTTTTGCCAGTGCTCAGTGACACTCATATCTAGTGCAACCGTAGTGTACAGTGACATAAAACAACCCTTTTTTGACTGTAATCGGTTGAATATCAGTTGCCTGCCTACAGGCATGTGTGTGAGGCCTATTGCATCTACTCTGCCAACTTTTGCCAGTGCACAGTGACACTCATATCTAGTGCAACCGTAGTGTACAGTGACATAAAACAACCCTTTTTTGACTGTAATCGATTGAATATCAGTTGCCTGCCTACAGGCGTGTGTGTGAGGCCTATTGCATCTACACTTTTGCCAGTGCACGGTGACAATCATATATGGTGGCACCTTAGATTGCACGCGCAGTGCCCCAAATTTGAAGTGGGAGGACCAACCAAGCATCTTTTTCCATCTCCCTGTTCCAAATATCCATGCCATATACACGTCCCCTGATAGCTGACGTAACAGGTATTAAACCGATAGGAATAGTACTACTTAATAGTACACACCTTATAATAACGCAGACAGAGGCAACGCAAAGAGAGAAGTCTGAAGAAGAGGAGTCAGAGGAGGAAGGTGGCTTTGAGGAGGTGGAAGACCAAACACAGCAGGCGTCCCAGGGGGCTTGTTGTCACCTTTCGGGGACCCTTGGTGGCTGGGTGGAGGAAGAGACCTTCAATGACATCATTGAGGACAAGGAACGGGACCTGGCTAGCTTGGTATCCAACCTTGTGCAAATGGGGAGTTTGCGGTTGTGCAAAGGGACTGTTTGCGGTGCATTTAATGAGGAGATTGGTCTGTTACTGTGAAGCGGGTGTAACCCTTACACTACCTGATCGATACAACATCATACCTGATGTTTTAAAGCATGTTATTTCAAACAATTTAGGAATGTTAGGTGATTTATGCCCTTTATGGCTTAAAACCAGACTCTGCATCAACTATGTAATTTTCCGTGGGAGTTTTGCCATGGATACCCCTCCCGCATGCCACAGTCCAGGTGTTAGTTCCCTTGAAACAACTTTCCCATCACTATTGTGGCAAGAAAGAGTCCCTGTGGGTTTTGAAATTTGCCTGCCCATTGAAGTCTATGGCGGTTAGCCGGGTTCGCCCGTTCGCGAACATTTAATGGAAGTTCCCATCCGCTGTTCGCGAACCGAAAATTTGATGTTCGCGACATCACTAGCTCACAGTCTAGAGGAATAATGGGTAACTCTGACCCAAGAAGCTCACAGTCTAGAGGTGTAATGGGAGACTGTCTGAAGAAGCTCACAGTCTAGAGGCATAATGGGTGACGCTGACCTAAGAAGCTCACAGTCTAGAGGTGTAATGAGAGACAGACCCAAGAAGCTCAAGGTATAATGGGAGACTCTGACCCAAGAAGCTCACAGTATAGAGATATAATGGTAGATTCTGACCCAAGACGCTCACAGTATAGAGGTATAATGGGAGAGTCTGACCCAAGAAACTCACAGTCTAGATGCATAATGGGCGACTTTGACCCAAGAAGGTCACAGTCTGGAGGTATAATGGGAGACTCTGACCCAATAAGCTCAGAGGTATACTGTATACTTGGTGTCAAGGCACACCAAGGTTCTTGTCATTAAGATGTAGGTCACATTTATCCTTTATCAAGTACATTGTAAATTATCTGCATTCTTTCACTAAAAATGGGTGTTTTGCCCTTGTATTATTTCCAAGCAATACAGATTTGTAAATATTTAGCAAAGCGTGTCATTTATTGAACACATACAGTGTAATTACAGCTTGTCTCTTGATTGAATTGATTAGTGTGATTCCAATTATGGTGATGAATGAATGATGAAATTAACAGCAACTGATGCAGCGATTGTCACATGGAACCTGCAGCTCTGTGGCAGAGAGAGAGAGAGATGAGTGCAAACACACACACTAAACAAACACACTAAACAAACACACACACAGCAAACACACACAGCAAACACACACACTAAACAAACACACATAGCAAACACACACAGCAAACACACACAGCAAACACACACACTAAACAAACACACACAGCAAACACACACAGCAAACACACACACAGCAAACACACACACTAAACAAACACACACAGCAAACACACACACTAAACAAACACACACAGCAAACACACACAGCAAACACACACACAGCAAACACACACACTAAACAAACACACCCGGCAAACACACACACTAAACAAACACACACAGCAAACACACACAGCAAACACACACACTAAACAAACACACACACTAAACAAACACACACAGCAAACACACACGCTAAACAAACACACACAGCAAACACACACACTAAACAAACACACACACAGCAAGCACACACAGCAAACACACACACTAAACAAACACACACAGCAAACACACACAGCAAACACACACACTAAACACACACCCAGCAAGCCCACACAGCAAACACACACACTAAACAAACACACACAGCAAACACACACACTAAACAAACACACACACAGCAAACACACACGCTAAACAAACACACACAGCAAACACATACACTAAACAAACACACACACTAAACAAACACACACAGCAAACACACACACTAAACAAACACACACAGCAAACCCATACACTAAACAAACACACACAGCAAACAAACACACTAAACAAACACACACAGCAAACACACACACTAAACAAACACACAGCAAACACACACACAGCATACAGACACACATACACAGCAAACACACACTAAACAAACACACACACACACACAGCAAGGAAACAAACACACACAGCAAACAAACACACACAGCAAGCAAACACACTAAACAATCACACACACATAAACAGCAAAGCACGCACACATCAAACACACACACTAAACTAACACACACACAGCAAACACACACATGCACACTATAGAAACACAAATATACACACACACACTAAACAAACACACACAATAAACACACACATACACACTAAACAAACACATACTGCAAGCAAACACACATAGCAAACAAACATACACAGCAGACAAACACAAACACACTAAACAAACACACACAGCAAACACACACAGCACTGTAAAAAAGTATTTATGTTTGAAAAAAATGGTTCTATAGTGTAGATTAATTACATTACATTGAAACACAATGGGGCTGTTTTCTCCTCCTCTGTCCTGACTTGTTACAGGACATAGAAGGGCTTCAGCTACTTGTGTGTATTTCTATGCAATGTGATAAGATAAGAAAACATAATTAACAGACTTTCCACAAGGCTCTCCATGAGATGTTGTGTACAATTCCTCTTAAAGTGAATAAAACACATTGTTTTTCATGTTTCTGTGACGCTTTATTGGTAATTTCCTTAAGTGAATATAATTTATTTCACATACAGAACAAAATGTAGGTAATATATAGGACATATTCTTTTAAAAGTATCATCGAAAATTTTAGACTGCAGGAAATCTTTAAGACAGAACATGCAGCCTGGACTATATCCTGGATATAATGATAATGTTTGTATACCAGAGATCAGGGGGATGATTTTCATCTCTTTTTTGTGAGTATTTATGTTATCACTTTGTATTTTATTATTTACACACCAGTTTCTAAATTCAAGCTTTTATTCCCTGCTGTGAATTCACATCAATAAAAGTTTGTTTATTTTGCATATCTCTGTCCAGTCATTATTAATCTTTATTACTTCACTAGCGACTTGCCCGTCAAAAATGACGGCAATAAAATCTGAAGCCTGGCAATGCTGTTTACCACACTTTAACTTGCGGGCATCGCCAACCCACAACTTTCGTGCCCCACAATGATCGGGGCACTCTCTCTCTTTCCCTTCCCTTCCTCTCTCTCTCCCCTCTATCTATCTATCTATGTATCTATGTATCTATGTATCTATCTATCTATCTATCTATCTATCTATCTATCTATCTCTCCCCTTATCTCTTTCTCTCCACTGTGTCCTTTCACCCTCTCCTTCCCACTCTTTCTCCCTCACTCTCTACATCTCTCACTTTCTCTCTTTTTCACTCCCATTCTTTCTTCCTCTCTCTCTCTTCATTCTCTTTCTTCTGTCCATCAAGCACTCGCCGTCTTTCAACTGGAAGCATAGATTATTGTTTCAGCAGATAAGAACCAGTAGGCCCATCTAACGTACACATTTTATCTATCCAAGACCCATGGATTCTTCTATCCCTTTACTGTATTCGTCTGTAAATCACCAGTTACCTCTGAGACTACAAACCATAACCTCTTGTTCTGACCATGCTGTTCTCCTGAAGTTTCCTAAATCTGTTAATATATTTGATTTTTTTCCTACATCTTCCCTCACGCTTCTCTCCTTCAAGATGTAAGTTGTCCTTATCAATGTACTCTCCCTTCTCTCCATGGACCTATGTCTCCATGTCCCTGTCAGGTAATGCTCTCTCCCTGACGTCTGTCTCATGCTGTCCCTCCTGTCCGTGCATCTGTCCATTCCTATTATGGAGCTGCACCTTGATCCGAGCTCAGAATAGAAAAACCTTTTAGTGATAAGAGACAGAGAATCAGACGAGTGACATCCGAGTGACCGAGAGGTGAAGGTCAGGAAAGGAGATGTGACAGGTGACTCCTGCATAACCACAGTGCTGGTACGTCATACGGCACCAGAGTCAGGCATGGCAAGAGTTAATAGCGCAGGCTTCTGAATCAACAGAAAACAATGAGCTTTCCATTAGAGCTAATGAGAGCACTGGCAGATGTATATGCCACATTCCTGTTATGCTCATACAAACTTGATGTGTATTCAAAGTCTCCTACCACCTCAGGAAGTAGATCACTGAAAACTAAAATGGTAGAATCCATAGCTGCATATTTGCATACAGAAGTAATATATTAGAGGCTGTCGTATTTCTCTACACTCACACATAATGCTTATTTTCAAGTGTAGTTCTTCGTACTAGCAGTGTTCTCTGCAGTAAATCATCACATATTATAGTTGTCATAATTGCAAGTTGTCATTGCGCAATGTTAAAAATTGCGCAATGGACTTAGGCTGCAAAGAGCGCTGGCGATGAGCGCCATAGGTGCTCATTGAATGCCCGCAGGACTTTAAAACATCCTAGACATGAGCACAGAAGGTGCTCATGTCGATGGTCGCGATCACCGCTGAAACCCATAGCACTTTGCCGCTGATGGCGAGGCACGCACTTTACAATTTTAACGACCAAAATGTTTCCAACTCCAAAAACCACCAAAAAACACCAAATAATAAAAATACAAAAAACGTAAACACTCCTACACAGCACAGGGGGAGAGCCAGTGAGCCTGTGAGTGACGTTGCAACTTAATTTGAGGCATATTTGGCGTTTTTCAGTGATCGAAAATCAGCTAAGCGAGAAAAAAAATGTCTGCCGAAAAAACGTAACAGGATGAAAAAGGAGCCCAAAGCCAATAACACTTAGCGAAAACCAGAACAAACAAGCCCAAAGCCAGTAATGCTTAGCCAAAGCCAGTAAAAATGAGTGAAAAAACAGTAACACAACGCAAGCAACGGCACTCATCGCGAGCCAGGCAAAACTTGAGCAGAGACACAGAGGAGAAAGACACAGAGGAGGGAGAGGGGGGACAGGGTGGACAGAGACACAGGGCTGAGAGATGGATGAAAAGAGACACAGTGGGGGGAAATAAGGAAAAACAAAAGACACAAATCAAGGAGAGAGGGGAAACAGAGTGGTCAGAGAATGTGGAGAGGCTCACAATGAGCGCCAAAGGCGCCTATTACGAGCCACACAATGAGCCCCAAAGGCGAACATTGCGGGGCTCACAATGAGCACCAAAGGTGATCATTGCAAACCACGAAAGTTGCGGGTTGCCAAGGCCTGCAATGAGCACTGAAGGTGCTCATTGCGAGGCCCGTAAAGTAGATGGAGGAGAAGCAATGAAACTTGTGTTTCTTATTGGAATTTGAAGCCATATTTGTCTCTTTTGGCTAACTAGGTGTCAATGTCTTCCTGCATGGCCGCCAATGACCCCAGAAAAGGAGTGACAGATGGGTGACTGTGCATGGCCGCCAATGACCCTACACAGGGTGTCACAGATGGATGACTGTGCATGGCCGCCAGTGACCCCACACAAGGTATCACAGATGGATGACGGTGCATGGCTGCCAATGACCCCACACAAGGTGTCACAGATGGATGAAGGTGCATGGCTGCCAATGACCCCACACAAGGTGTCACAGATGGATGATGTGCATGGCCGCCAATGACCCCACACAAGGTGTCACAGATGAGTGACTGTGCATGGCCGCCAATGACCCTACACAGGGTGTCACAGATGTATGACTGTGCATGGCCGCCAATTACCCCACACAAGTTGTCACAGATGGGTGACTGCATGACCGCCATTGACCCTACACAGGGTGTCACAGATGGATGACTGTGCATGGCCGCCAATGACCCCACACAAGGTGTCATAGATGGATGACTGTGCATGGCTGCCAGTGACCCCACACAAGGTATCACAGATGGATGACGGTGCATGGCCGCCAATGACCCTACAAAAGGTATCACAGATGGATGACGGTGCAAGGTCACTAATGACCCCACACAAGGTGTCACAGATGGATGAAGGTGCATGGCCGCCAATGATCCCACACAAGGTGTCACAGATGGATGATGTGCATGGCCGCCAATTACCCCACACAAGGTGTCACAGATAAGTGACTGTGCATGGCCGCCAATGACCCTACACAGGGTGTCACAGATGGATGACTGTGCATGGCCGCCAATGACCTCACACAAGGTGTCACAGATGGATGACTGTGCGTGGCCGCCAGTGACCCCACACAAGGTATCACAGATGGATGACGTTGCATGGCCGCCAATGACCTCACTCAAGGTGTCACAGATGGATGACTGTGCGTGGCCGCCAGTGACCCCACACAAGGTATCACAGATGGATGACGTTGCATGGCCGCCAATGACCCCACACAAGGTGTCACAGATGGATGATGTGCATGGCCGCCAATTACTCCACACAAGGTGTCACAGATGGGTGACTGTGCATGGCTGCCAATGACCTTACACAGGGTGTCACAGATGGGTGACTGTACATGTCTGCCAATGATCTTACACAGGGTGTCACAGATGTATGACTGTGCATGGCCGCCAATGACCCCACACAAGGTATCACAGATGGACGATGTTGCATAACTGCCAATGACACCACACAAGGTGTCACAGATGGGTGACTGTGCATGGCTGCCAATGACCTTACACAGGGTGTCACAGATGGGTGACTGTACATGTCTGCCAATGATCTTACACAGGGTGTCACGGATGTATGACTGTGCATGGCCGCCAATGACCCCACACAAGGTATCACAGATGGACGATGTTGCATAACCGCCAATGACACCACACAAGGTGTCACAGATGGATGATGTGCATGGCCGCCAATTACCCCACACAAGTTGTCACAGATGGGTGACTGCATGACCGCCATTGACCCTACACAGGGTGTCACAGATGGATGACTGTGCATGGCCGCCAATGACCCCACACAAGGTGTCATAGATGGATGACTGTGCATGGCTGCCAGTGACCCCACACAAGGTATCACAGATGGATGACGTTGCATGGCCGCCAATGACCCTACACAAGGTATCACAGATGGATGACGGTGCAAGGTCACTAATGACCCCACACAAGGTGTCACAGATGGATGAAGGTGCATGGCCGCCAATGATCCCACACAAGGTGTCACAGATGGATGATGTGCATGGCCGCCAATTACCCCACAAAAGGTGTCACAGATAAGTGACTGTGCATGGCCGCCAATGACCCTACACAGGGTGTCACAGATGGATGACTGTGCATGGCCGCCAATGACCTCACTCAAGGTGTCACAGATGGATGACTGTGCGTGGCCGCCAGTGACCCCACACAAGGTATCACAGATGGATGACGTTGCATGGCCGCCAATGACCCCACACAAGGTGTCACAGATGGATGATGTGCATGGCCGCCAATTACTCCACACAAGGTGTCACAGATGGGTGACTGTGCATGGCTGCCAATGACCTTACACAGGGTGTCACAGATGGGTGACTGTACATGTCTGCCAATGATCTTACACAGGGTGTCACAGATGTATGACTGTGCATGGCCGCCAATGACCCCACACAAGGTATCACAGATGGACGATGTTGCATAACTGCCAATGACACCACACAAGGTGTCACAGATGGGTGACTGTGCATGGCTGCCAATGACCTTACACAGGGTGTCACAGATGGGTGACTGTACATGTCTGCCAATGATCTTACACAGGGTGTCACGGATGTATGACTGTGCATGGCCGCCAATGACCCCACACAAGGTATCACAGATGGACGATGTTGCATAACCGCCAATGACACCACACAAGGTGTCACAGATGGATGATGTGCATGGCCGCCAATTACCCCACACAAGTTGTCACAGATGGGTGACTGCATGACCGCCATTGACCCTACACAGGGTGTCACAGATGGATGACTGTGCATGGCCGCCAATGACCCCACACAAGGTGTCATAGATGGATGACTGTGCATGGCTGCCAGTGACCCCACACAAGGTATCACAGATGGATGACGTTGCATGGCCGCCAATGACCCTACACAAGGTATCACAGATGGATGACGGTGCAAGGTCACTAATGACCCCACACAAGGTGTCACAGATGGATGAAGGTGCATGGCCGCCAATGATCCCACACAAGGTGTCACAGATGGATGATGTGCATGGCCGCCAATTACCCCACAAAAGGTGTCACAGATAAGTGACTGTGCATGGCCGCCAATGACCCTACACAGGGTGTCACAGATGGATGACTGTGCATGGCCGCCAATGACCTCACTCAAGGTGTCACAGATGGATGACTGTGCGTGGCCGCCAGTGACCCCACACAAGGTATCACAGATGGATGACGTTGCATGGCCGCCAATGACCCCACACAAGGTGTCACAGATGGATGATGTGCATGGCCGCCAATTACTCCACACAAGGTGTCACAGATGGGTGACTGTGCATGGCTGCCAATGACCTTACACAGGGTGTCACAGATGGGTGACTGTACATGTCTGCCAATGATCTTACACAGGGTGTCACAGATGTATGACTGTGCATGGCCGCCAATGACCCCACACAAGGTATCACAGATGGACGATGTTGCATAACTGCCAATGACACCACACAAGGTGTCACAGATGGATGATGTGCATGGCCGCCAATTACCCCACACAAGTTGTCACAGATGGGTGACTGCATGACCGCCATTGACCCTACACAGGGTGTCACAGATGGATGACTGTGCATGGCCGCCAATGACCCCACACAAGGTGTCATAGATGGATGACTGTGCATGGCTGCCAGTGACCCCACACAAGGTATCACAGATGGATGACGTTGCATGGCCGCCAATGACCCTACACAAGGTATCACAGATGGATGACGGTGCAAGGTCACTAATGACCCCACACAAGGTGTCACAGATGGATGAAGGTGCATGGCCGCCAATGATCCCACACAAGGTGTCACAGATGGATGATGTGCATGGCCGCCAATTACCCCACAAAAGGTGTCACAGATAAGTGACTGTGCATGGCCGCCAATGACCCTACACAGGGTGTCACAGATGGATGACTGTGCATGGCCGCCAATGACCTCACTCAAGGTGTCACAGATGGATGACTGTGCGTGGCCGCCAGTGACCCCACACAAGGTATCACAGATGGATGACGTTGCATGGCCGCCAATTACTCCACACAAGGTGTCACAGATGGGTGACCGTGCATGGCCGCCAATGACCTTACACAGGGTGTCACAGATGGGTGACTGCATGATCGCCAATGACCCCACACAAGGTGTCACAGATGGGTGACTGTGCATGGCTGCCAATGACCTTACACAGGGTGTCACAGATGGGTGACTGTACATGTCTGCCAATGATCTTACACAGGGTGTCACAGATGGGTGACTGTACATGGCCGCCAATGACCGCACACAAAGTGTCACAGATGGGTGACTGTGCATGGCTGCCAATGACCTACACAGGGTGTCACAGATGGGTGACTGATTATGGCCGCCAATGACCCCACACAAAGTGCCACAGATGGATGACTGCACTTCTCATACTTCTCATATGTTTTTACTCGTATTTTGTAGACTTGAACAGAAACACGTTCCACAGATCAGCGCATTTCTCACTGAATTCATTACACCCCCATCCTGGCGAGTTCATTACTTGTAATCCCCAGAGACAGTATCAGGCAGATAACCACTTTATCCAGCCTCAGATAACACAGTCACAGGACTATAACAGGCAGTTACACAGAGCTGTTGATAAGAGCAGTCAGCGCGGCCTCTCTCCGAGCTGCGCCAGGCTGGTAATCCAGTAATCTGTGCGCTGTGTCTCCCGGCTCCCTCCTTTCATGCTCTATTACTTCCTCGCCTTCCTTGTCTTTCTTCCTTGAGCCTCTCTGTAAAGTCTTGTCTGCTTTTATTACCTGGCGGATACATTGATCTAACCCCGGCAACCTTTGACATTTTATTTTTTTGCCTCAATCTCTTTTTAAGGGAAAAAATGCTCTTTGGGAAATCTGCACCATCGAGTAAGGAAATGTTTTAGTGGTTGGGGGGTGGGGATCGTATTGGAATGAACTGAACGAGAGAAGAGAAAAAATCCCATGAAATGAGCTCAGTTTATCCCCACATATAGAAGAGATCAGAAATAAAAAACAATGAGACACTCCACATGCCTTATACAGGGTGGTTGTTGTGCTGAACGCTCAAAATCTTTTGACTTACATTTGAAGGTAAAGCAATAAAGGACTCAAATAATAATCTCCCCCTGAGTTGCAGTTGGCAGATAGGGTCCATAGACCATATTTATGTGACTCTATGGAGTTTGGATGCAGATAATATCTCTAATCAGTTCTATTTAATGTTGTAGAACTTAAGAATTTGACTAAAAGTTAGGGCACCTCACCGTATATATCTGCCACTTCTGACCGACAAGTAGTGATTTAAAGGTCCAATATGGAAGTTATCTAAAGGTCCTATATGGGTTGTTGTTTAATCATTTAGTCATGTCCAACTCTCCATGACCCTATGAGCCAATATCGGTACAAGTGAGCTAAAAGAGGCTGCTCTCTGAGTAGGTATATAGAGCAAAACTACTCAGGTGTTGTTTCTACTCAGATTGAGAGCCACTGCCTCAACTTTGGCCAATATGGAAGTCTCCGAACAAAAGCAGATTATTCTAAAAGAAAGATTTTCTCAACAAAAAAAAAAAAAGCTCAAGGTTTACACATCTGCTAATGTTGCTAGTTTTATCGTGAATTTCACAAATATGTGATGTTTTCCCTAAACTACTGTGATCCTACAAGTTTGCACAGGGTAGAGTTTGTTAAGTTGATACATTGTAGTCAAATGCAGTTACAATCCATTGTCACAGGTTACAGTCACTGACCAGTTGTCATACACAGCAGTGTTTTATACACCAACAAGTGCTCAACATGGCCGCCTCACACTCTTTGCTTTTTGCTGTAAAAAAACAGTTGACTCTTAAATAGTTGCCAGGAGCCTACAGAGGCCTTGGTGCTTGGTATGTCACCCACACAGCCCACCTCAGGGAAACATTGAAGATACATCTTAAAATTCCAGCAGAGAAGTGACTAGGAGCCGGATGCCATCAATGGGCCAGGCGAGAGAAGTGTAAGAAATCCAAGAGAGGGGAGCGCTGGCCAAGACTGCCCTCTACAGGACAGAGGGCATCACACAACCACAATACTGCAATTGGTACTGTGCAAGCCTGAGAGGGTCTGGGGTCATGGTTGTGTATGTATGTATATATAAGCTATTTTACGGCCTGTGTATACAATGAGCTGTATCCCCCCCCCCACACAGAATTATTCTGACTCCCACACCCCTGTCTGGGGTGATGGGAGATATTTACAGATAATATATATGAACCCCCACACAAAAGGATATGTGCTAGGGAGCTTACAATCTAATGGAGGTCCACCACCTAATTCAGGAAGATCATTGCTATATAGTTTTGTTTACTAGTATTAATATCATATAACCTCATTGGGTCACCCAAATACAAGAACAAAATAAAATGGAAGAACTGGCAGAATATTTGATAACAGTAAGAACCACAAAACACTTGGAGATAATGACCCAATACAGGGTGAGTGACCACAGGCTGGACATACAAACCGGGTGACCTAAACAGATATGGAAACCCCAAGAAGTAAGGGTTGCTCTTCCCAATGGGTCCCTTATCGCTCTTTTTCCTCTCTAGTCAAGACCTATTTTGTTTAATTTAATTTTTTTTAGTGTTCATTTCCTTTTGTGTCCTTTTGGTCTGATTGACCTTATTGTCACCTTCACTGAGATGCACCTTAAACCTCGCTCTTTCTCTCTCCCTCTCTTAGCATAGTAAGAAAAATGTAATCACTAAGAGTACATTTTAACCCATTTGTACAGTATATATTTTAAATATGGTGCTACATTGTTACTTTGAATTCCCAGGGATAATTCTATAAGACATTAATAGATATTCCCCCAATATTTCAATCTAAACAAGGAGAGATTATATCTATAGCCCAATTAGAATGGATGGATTAATTTTGAATAAGAACTTTCTTCATCAAATAAATTAGTTGTTGTTTAATCATTCAGTCATGTCTGACTCTCCATGACCTTATGGACAGCAGCATGCCAGGTACATCTTTCAGCCACTGCCTTTCTGAGATCCTGTGATCATCAAGCTCATGTTCAGTGCTTCAGTGACCTCATCTATTCATCTCCGCCTCTGTCATCCCCCTTCTTCTTGTGCCTTCAATCTTTCCCAGCATCAGTCTTCTGTATTGAATCCTGCCGTCTCATTATATGTACAAAATAGATGAGCTTCAGCCTCATGATCAAACCTTCCAGTGAACAGTTTCTCTTGATTTCCTGTAGTAATGATTTCCTGGATCTTCTTGCAGTCCAAGGGACTCTAACCAGTCTTCTCCAACACGACATCTCAAAAGCATCCATTCTACGTCGCTCAGATTTCATTATGGTCCAGCTCTCATATCCATATGTTATTACTGGGAATATTATACTTTTCCTAGTATCCACAAATGTAGACTATTACATTAAGTTACTTTATGCAGAAGATAATATTGTTACAAGTGAAGTTAATATGTATCAATGCTTTGCATATAACTTTATTCGAGCCACAGACACATTTCGAGCCGCACTGACCTGATTTCAAAACCCTGTGGCTCAGTTCTTTGTGCTTTTTAAGATCTGCGGCTCAAGGATTGATAGGACTGGGAGATGTGGTTAACCCTTTCAGTGCAGGGCATTGTGGCCCCTCCGCCAGTGAGATGTTCTTTAAGGCTGCATTTTACTCTTGGCTCTCACACCCTGGCCTTTCCTTATCCAGATAAAACACTTTTTCTGACTCAGCTCTGCATGTGGTACTTTACACAGCAGGATAATGGAAACTAAAAATATGGTGTGTTACCCAGAATCCTTTTCTGCAGCTTTTCATTTAAGCAAAATGGAAATAGTGATGGAGCTACTGCTGATGCATTGAGTGCAAAGCACCAGGGCCCTCAACTGAGTAGGGACACTCTACTACTGGCAATCCAAGGGGACCGTATTAGAGGAGAGGGGCAGATACAGGTAACCTTAGGGGTGATCTAAAAAACCTATATATATTATCTGCATGTTTTATTGACTCCTATAGGCATCTACCTTGTGCTGGGGGGGGGGGGGGGGGGGTCACATTATTTTGCACCAAGGTCCTCCTTTCACCAGCTCTGCCATTTAATGGGAGATTGTACTATTAAGTGATACACAAATATTGCAACAAATATAGCACATTGAGGTCATTTTTTGATGTACCTAATGTTATCTTGAGGATTTATTAAAGTGAAACAGCAACGGTGAAAAGTACACAAATAAATAAATATAGTAACAATTCATTGTCAGTAAAAGAAATATAATTATTAACATGTATACCTCTGTGTCACTTTAAGACAAGGCTTTTAGGTAAATATATTTGGCAATCTAGATGGACCTATCGGTGTCACTTTCGTGTTTTTAAGGGGAGAACATAAGATTAGAGACACATCAACAAGCCAAAGTACCGACTTATAAAAAGATTAGTAGATACATGGAGCTGCCTCCAGAAGTGGTAGTGAAGGAATTTAAGCATGCCTGGGATAAGGATAAGACTATCCTGGGGTTTAATTAAAGGGATACTGCCTCCATAACAAGTTGGTTTGTTATTGAAACTGGCTGTACTCTGCACTAGCTGTTTTGTGAGATATTCAGCATTGTTTATATCTTCTGTGTGTTAATATCTGGCTCCATATGCTAATTTGTAGCTATGCATGCTTGATAATTATGTATAACTGCCTGATAACACTGGGGCACAATGTTGTTGTCACCACAGAAACAAACAAGCAGACAACAAAGTAGAACTCTGGAGCTGCTACTTTGTATAATAATACCACACAAACAATGCTGAATATCTCAGGGAAATATTTCCATTGTAACAAATGGCTAGTGCAATGTATAGCTTGATATCGATGCTCTTTAGGAATGACTGCATTTTGGGGTAGATAGATTGGGATTTGTTTCTATAACATGACTTTCTCCAGGCAGGGCTTCCTGCAGTTCCCAAGCCCATTAGAGGAGCACCCTTGGGTGCAGCCTTGTCACATGTCATTAGGCACAGACCCTGCAGATCCTAATCTGAGGCTACAGCTTTCACTTAGTATCCAGACTCCATCCATAATTCAGCAGGTACGATGTGTCCTGGGCCTGTCCCCTGGTTTCAGACAGTCGGAGAGTGCTGCAGATGTCAGCTCCCTCTCTCCGGGGTCCCCTGGGCCAGCTCCTCTCGTCCCTCTCCCTTTTCCGTGCGGGCATCTCTTTATTTCGGGGGTTGCCATGGAGATGGAGTGAGATGTCCTGCCGCTCTCACCTTTGCTGTCTCGTTTGGTACAGATCGCTGTCCTGGCGATGAGATGCACATACAGATGTCTGATTCCTGGCAGATGGTCTCTGGGGCCCCCTACAACACAGCACTTCACATCCTCTGTCTCTCCCTCTCTAATGGCCCATCACATGTCTCTCTGCCTTTCTGATCTCTCTTTTAAGTGGGACAAAGCCTCTCATGAAAGTGCTCTCCTCAACACTCTCAAGTACGACCTGTGCAGCTAAATGCTGCAAATGCCAGGCGGGCGCAGAGGGCACACGTGGAGGGCCCCATTAATCAGGTGGAATGGGACACGTCGGGGGCTTAATGCAGGGTGCTAAATCAAAGGGATCATTAGGTGTGAGAGGGTGAGAGTTAAAGGGAGAGGGGGGGAGAGAAGGGAAAGAAGGAGAGAAGAGGGGGAGAGCTAGGGAGTGAGGGGGGGAGGGAGGGAAAGAAAAGAGAGAAGAGGGGGAGAGCTAGGGAGAGGGGAGAGGGAGGGAAAGAAAGAGAGAAGAGGGGGAGAGGGAGAGAAGGGAAATAAGGAGAGAAGAGGGGGAGCTAGGGAGAGAGGGGAGATGGAGGGAATGGAAAGAAAAGAGAGAAGAGGGGGAGAGGGAGAGAAGGGTACGAAGGAGAGAAGAGGGGGAGAGGGAGAGAAGGGAAAGAAAGGAGAGAAGAGGGGGAGAGGGAGAGAAGGGAAAGAAGGATAGAAGAGGGGGAGAGCTAGGGAGTGAGGGGGAGAGAGAGGGAAAGAAAAGAGAGAAGAGGGGAAGACGGAGAGAAGGGAAATAAGGAGAGAAGAGGGGGAGAGCTAGGGAGAGGGGAGAGGGAGGGAAAGAAAAGAGAGAAGAGGGGAAAAGGGAGAGAAGGGAAAGAAGGAGAGAAGAGGGGGAGAGCTAGGGAGAGGGGAGAGGGAGGGAATGGAAAGAAAAGAGAGAAGAGGGGGAGAGGAGAGGGGGAGCTAGGGAGAGAGAGGAGAGAAGGGAAAGTAAGGAGAGAAGAGGGTGAGAGCGGAGAGGTAGAGAAGGGAAAGTAAGGAGAGAAGAGGAGGAGAAGAAGAGAAGGAAAATAAAGGAGAGAAGAGAGGGAGAGCTAGGGAGAGAGGGGAGAGGGAGAGAATGGAAAGAAAGGAGAGAAGAGGGGGAGAGGAAGACAAGGGAAGGAGAGAAGATATGGTGAACTAGGGAGAAAGGGAGAGAATAGGGGGGAGGGGAGAGGGAGAGAAGGGAAAGAAAGGAGAGAAGAGGGGGAGAGTTAGGGAGAGAGGGGAGAGGGCGGGAATGGAAAGAAAGGAGAGAGGAGGGGGAGAGGGAGACAAGGGAAGGAGAGAAGATCGGGAGAACTAGGGAGAAAGGGGGAGAAGGGAAAAAAAGAAGAGGGGAGAAGGAGATAAGGGGGAGTTATGGAGAGACAGGAGAGGAGAGAAGGGAAAGTAGGGAGAGAAGAGGGGGAGAGCTACGGAGAGAGGGGAAAGGATGAGAAGGTAAAGAAAGGAGAGTAGAGGGGGAGAGCTAGGGATAAAGCGGAGAGGATGAGAAGGGAAAGAAAGGGGAGAAAAGGGGACAGAGAGTCAGGGGAATATGTAGAGAAGGGAAAGAAAGGAGAAGAACAAGATTCAGGACGAAAAGAGAGAGAGTGAGGAACATAGAGTAGAGAGAAAGCTAGAAAGGGAGGGGGAGAGGAGGAGAGAGGGCTTGGGAGAGAGGGAGCCAAAGAGAGAGAGAGAGAGGAGTGAGTTGCTGCATTAGAGAGAGATGAAGCTGGGGAGAGAATAGAGATAGCTAGGGAGAGATAGAGCAAGTCAGGAAGAGAGGGAGTTTGGGAGAGGAGAGCAAAGGACAGAGAGGTAGACAGAGGAGAGGGTGGCATGGGGAAATTAAGCTAGGGATAGAGGGGGAAGAAGTGAAGCCAGTGAGAGAGGGGATGAAAAAAGATGGAGATGAAAGTGAGAGAGTGTCGAGGAGAGGAAGGAAGTGCCAGAGGAGTGAGGGAACCAGAGAGAAAGGGAGAGAGGGAGTTAGAGAAGATGGAACATGGGGGAGAGAAGAGAGAAAGGAATCCAAGTAGAGGTGGGATAGGAAAATAAGTGAATGAGGGGGAGAGAGAGGGAAAAGGACTTAGATCCTTGTTGGGGAGACAAGAGGATGGGGAGGTGAAGGAACTAGTGTGAGAAGATAGAGCCTGCAAAGGGGGGAAGAGAAAGGAAGCCTCTTCCATGTGTCCCCGTTTACTAATTAACCCTCTCTACCTTCCCCCCACTCTCTCATTCCCTCTCTCCTCTCCCTATCTCCTTCCACTTCCCTCTATCTCTCTCCCTCTCTCTCTCCTTTCCTCTCTCTCTTCCACCCCTTTTACTTCCTTCTTCTCTCCTCTCTATCTCTCTCTCTCTTTCTTCATTTCCCTCTCTCTCGCTCCTTCTCCCTCTCGCCTTCCCTCTCTCTCTCTCCACCCTCTCTCTCCCTCTCCTCTCTCTTCTCCCCATCTGTCTCTCCCACATCCACCCCACTCCCCTCTCTCTCCCTCTCATTCCACCACCTTTCTCCCTCTCTTTCCCACCACCTCTCTCTTTCCTTTCTCTCTCCCCCTCTCCCTCCCCTCTCTCCCCTCTCTCTCCCTCACTCTCTCCCACCACCCCTCTCTCTCTCTCCCCCCTTACTCTTTCACTCTCCCTCTATCTCTTCCTCTCTCTTTCCCACCGCCTGTCTCTGCCCTCTCTCCATTCCTCCTCTCTCTCTCCCTCTCTCTTCTTTCTCTCTCCTTCCCCCTCTCTCTCTCTCCCTCTCTCTCCCTCTTTCCCCCTCTCTCCTTCCCCTCTCTCTCCCACCACTGCCCCCTCTCTCTCTCCTTCCCTCCCCTCTCTCTCCCGTCTCCCACCCCTCTCTTGATCCTCTCTCTCTCTCTCCCCTCCCTCTCTCTCCCACCACTGCCCTCTCTCTCTCTCTCCCTCTCCTCTCTCTCCCTCTCTCTCCCTCTTCTCTCTCTCCCTCTTCCCCCCTCCCCTCTCTCCCCCTCTTTCCCCCTCTCCTTCCCCTTCTCTCTCTCTCTCTCTATCTCTCTCCCTCGCCCTCCCTTCCCCCTCTCTCCTTCCCCTCTCTCTTTTTCCCTCCCTTTCTCTCCCACCACTGCCCCCTCTCTCTCTCCCTCCCTCCCCTCTCTCTCCCTCTCTCCCTCCCATCTCCCACCCCTCTCTTCATCCTCTCTCTCCCCCTCCCTCTCTCTCCCACCACTGCTCCTCTCTCTCTCCCACCCCTCTCCCTCCCTCTCCCCCACTCCCCTTTCTCCCCTCTTTCCCCCCTCTTTCCCCCCTCTCCTTCCCCGATCTCTCCCTCCTTTCTCTCTCTCCCTTTTCCCCATCTCTCCTTCCCCTCTCACTCCACCACCTTTCTCCCTCTCTTTCCCACCACCTCTCTCTTCCCTTTCTCTCCCCCCCCTCTCTCCCCCCCCTCCCCTCTCTCCCCTCTCTCTCCCTCACTCTCTCCCACCACCCCCTCTCCCTCTCTCCCCCCTTACTCTTTCACTCTCCCTCTATCTCTTCCTCACTCTTTCCCACCGCCTGTCTCTCCTCTCTCTCTCCTTCTTCCCACATCTCTCTCGATCCCCTCTCTCCATTCCCCCTCTCTCTTCTTCCTCTCTCCTTCCCCTTCTCTCTCCCTCTCTCTCCCTCTCTCTCCCTCTTCCCACCTCTCTCCTTCCCCTCTCTCTCTCCCTCCCTTTCTCTCCCACCACTGCCCCCTCTCTCTCTCACTCCCATCTCTCTCCCTCTCTCCCTTCCTCCTGTCTCCCACCCCTCTCTTCATCCTCTCTCACTCCCCCTCCCTCTCTCTCCCACCACTGCTCCTCTCTCTCTCCCACCCCTCTCTCTCCCTTTCCCCCACTCCCCTTTCTCCCCTCTTTCCCCCTCTCCTTCCCCCTCTCTCCTTCCTCCTCTCTCTCTCTCCCTTTTCCCCATCTCTCCTTCCCCTCTCTCTCTCTCTCTCCCTCCCTCTCTCTCCCACCACTGCTCCCTCTCTCTCTCCCTCTCCTCTCTCCCTCTCTCCATCCCCTCTCTCTCCCTCTCTCTCTCACCACTGCTCCTCTCTCTCTCCCACCCTCTCTCTCCCTTTCCCCCACTCCCCTTTCTCCCCTCTTTCCCCCTCTCCTTCCCCCTCTCTCCTTCCTCCTCTCTCCCTCTCCCTCTTCCCAACTCTCTCCTTCCCCTCTCTCTCTCCCTCCCTCTCTCTCCCACCACTGCCCCCTCTTCTCTCTCTCCCTCTTCCCCCCTCCCCTTTCTCCCCCTCTTTGCCCCTCTCCTTCCCCTCTCTCTATCTCTCTCTCTCTCTCTATCTATCTATCTCTATCTCGCGCCCTCTCCCTCCATTCCCTCTCTCTCCCTCTCTCCTTCCACTCTCTCTCCCTCTCTCTCACCCTCCCTCTCTCTCCCACCACTGCCCCTCTCTCTCCCTCTTTCAACCTCTCCCCTTCCCCCTCTCTCTCCCTCCCCTCTCTCCCCCTCTTCCCCCTCTCTTTCCCCTTCTCTCTGTCTCTCTCACTCCCTCCCCTCTCTCTCTCTCTCTCTCTCTCTCTCTCCTTCCCCTCTCTCTCTCTCTTCCTCCCTCTCTCTCCCGCCACTGCCCCTCTCTCTCCCTCTCTCTCCCTCTTTCACCCTCTCCCCTTCCCCCCTCTCCCCCTCTTCCCCCTCTCCTTCCCCTTCTCTCTCTCTCTCGCTCCCTCCCCTCTCTCTCCTTCCCCTCTCTCTCTCTTCCTCCCTCTCTCTCCCATCACTGCCCCATCTCTCTCCCTCTCTCTGCCTCTTTCACCCTCTCTCCTTCCCCCTCTCTCTCCCTCCCCTCTCTCCCCTCTTTCCCCCCTCTCCTTCCCCTTCTCTCTCTCTCTCTCTCCCTTCCTCCCTCCCCTCTCTCTCCCTCTCTCCTTCCTCTCTCTCTCTCTCCCTCCCCTCTCCCCCTCTTCCCCCCTCCTTCCCCTTCTCTCTCTCCCTCTCCCTCCCTCTCTCCTTCACCTCTCGCTCTCTCTCCCTCCCTCTCTCTCCCACCACTGCACCTCTCTCTCCCTCTTTCACCCTCTCCCCTTCCCCCTCTCTCTCCCTCCCCTCTCTCCCCCTCTTTCCCCCTCTCCTTCCCCTTATCTCTCTCTCTCTCTCTCTCCCTCCCTCCCCTCTCTCACCCTCTCTCCTTCCCCTCTCTCTCTCCCCTCTCTCCCCCTCTTTCACCCGTCTCCTACCCTCGCTCTCTCTCTCTCACTCTCTCTATCTATCTCTCTCTCCCTCTCTCCTTCCACTCTCCTTCCCCCCTCTCTCTCTCTTCCTCCCTCTCTCTCCCACCACTGCCCCTCTCTCTCCCTCTTTCACCCTCTCCCTTTCCCACTCTCTCTCCCTCCCCTCTCTCCCCCTCTTTCCCCCTCTCCTTCCCCTTCTCTCTCTCTCTCCCTCCGTCCCCTCTCTCTCTCTCCCTCTCTCCTCCCCCTCTCTCTCTCTTCCTCCCTCTCTCTCCCACCACTGCCCCTCTCTCTCCCTCTCTCCTTCACCTCTCTCTCTCTTCCTCACTCTCTCCCCCTCTTTCCCCCCTCTTCTTCCCCTTCTCTCTCTCTCTCTCTCTCTTTCCCTCCCTTCCCTCTCTCTCCCTCTCTCCTTCCCCTCTCTCTGTCTCTCCCTCCCCTCTCTCCCCCTCTTTACCCCCTCTCCTTCCCCTTCTCTCTCTCTCTCTCTCTCTCTCTCTCTCTCTCTCTCTCTCTCCCTCCCCCTCCATCTCCTCTCTCTCCCTCTCTCCTTCCCCTCTCGCTCTCTCTCCCTCCCTCTCTCTCCCACCACTGCCCCCCTCTCTCTCTATCTCTCTCTCTCCGGCCTCCCTGCTGCTTAGAGCCTCCCAGCTGTGGAAGCAAAAACACAAAAACCTGCAGCTGCATCTGTAATTAAACAGCCTGGCATCTGAGCAGGGAATGGCTCCCAAGGGGAGGAGGTAAAGAAATTACAGGCAGCAGCCCCAGCCTTGTCAGTGATGTGAGCCACGTGAGGCCATGTCTACTAAATGTCACAGGGAGATGTTCTATAGCACATGACAGAGTGAAGATGTATTGATTCTTGTCTCACTGAAAAAATATTTTATATAGTGAGCTACAGAGGCTGAAAAAGAAATAGAGATCTTGAGAAATAGAAAGAGAGAAGAGAGAGGACGGACTAATTTATCCATTTGTTATACAGAAATATACATATGATGTTTATTTACGCTCTGGCAGTAATTGACATTTATTAATCCGATCGCCATCCTCTTTGAAGATCATTTACAAATTTTAATTTTATATTGAATAACAAAATATATCGCACAGCATAAGTATATAGTTTCACAAATATTAGTAAAAAAAAAGGAAAATAAATATATACAGATATTGGATAAGATCATTTAGAAAAACAATAATGAAATATACATTTTTTTTTGCACTAATATAAATCCAGGGAAATAAAGCTCCATTGTTATCAAATGTTTAAAATATATTATGTTCAAGAGCTGCACTAAAAATAGGCAACATATGTTTAAAATATAAAAAAGGTTCTAATTTGTTACCTTTTATATGCAATTATGAAGTTTCTATCTGCAAAGTGGGAATATACAATTTACATGCCTTCTTTAGGTTTAATGGAAAGCTCATTAGTTTACACAGACACACCCTCCTGAAAAAAGTAGCAGATATAGGCCCCTATTTATTTCTAAGCCTGTAATTACCTTCACACTGTCCGTATGTTTGCGGGTTACAATTTTTTTTACATATATAGATGTATTCAAATGACTCAAGCCCGCAATTACAGGCTCACAGTCCCAACACGCAAATCACGAACCCGTACGTAGCATTTCAGGACATGATCATGATCAATTCAGCAAGCCCGTAAATTACAATTTAGACAGAGCAAATAGTAAATGAGACAGACATGACATCAATAAAACATGGAGTTTAGACTACAATCAATTAGTGTTTAGATTCTCAATCGGACTCGCAATCCAGAAATGTAGAAAATCAATACAAATCAATAAAGCAACTGTTCTAGTCCATGCGGGTTCCATGATATATATTAACTTATTGATTCCCGGGGTTGATATAACATTGAAATAAAATGTAAAAAAATATTTTTTTATTGCAGATTTGCGACCTTGAGACTGCTGTGCAATTAATTCTAATGTCTTACATTTCTTTCCCTGTATTTTTAAGTACAGTAGTGTGTGTTTATTTGCGTTTACAGTGTTACAAACAGGTGTTGAACCCACTTGCGAGTCCTATCCAGTACTAGTAGAATTTTTTTATACATTTGCCATTCACGGGTTAGAAGGCAATTGCGGGCTTGATGAATTGTTATAATTGAATATGAATTTTGTGTCTATAGCACTGGTAACATTCATGGGCTTGAAACATCAAAGGAGGAGATAGGACAGAGTTACGATTTTGACTACCACTGGGATTTTGAGCCTTTAACTTGCAATTAAAAAATGTGAGTAGCAATATGTAGCCAATTAATTATCATTATCCTTTACGGGATCCATTATGGGCTGATGTAATTACGATTTGAACAATTAAATAGGGGCCATAATCAGGTGAGAATGAAGCCAAACAGTAAAGAAAAGTTGCATATCAGTGTTAAAAAATAGAAAAGTTATGTTTATTTTATTGATGTTTTACTTTTTTTCATAAAACATTTGGAACATTATCCAGTTTAATTATTCCAAATGACCTCAGTGGTTGCTTCACATAAAATTGGTTCAACGCGCGTTTCACTCCATGTTGTAGAGGGCTTTGTTTCTTTAAGATATGGCGTTTCTCCATCTCTATATTTATTATTTTGGGTTCTCAGTAAACAGCCTGACAATCTCATCCAATAATCTCAGATTGGTTTCTTACCTTATTTTACAAAACACCTTGTTACTGGGAAATAACTCTGCAAATTAAGGCAGAGAACCTTCCTGGACTTGAAGGGATATTTAAATGGCAGAGGTCTGATTTGAGAATTCGCCAGGCGGGTCCCTCAGGACATTTCAGAGTGAGAGATAACTGCGTGCGATCCTGGCAGGTCATTACTGCGGCTCACGCTGGGACACGGCGCAGTGTGACACCGACTCGCTGCTTCTCCATTCTGATTACTGAGGAGCCCAAAAAATGCTTTAAAAAAAAAAAAGGTTAAAATGAATCTCTGTTGTGTCTGACACCGAAGCTCAGCGGCGCAGGGGGCGGGGACATGACGCATGTTTCTGCAGTTAGGCTTCGGCCTAGAATTTATTCTTTAATATAGGGTCAAAAAGAGGCAGTGATGTCGTTAAAAGCAGTTGTTTTTTTTTTTTTTTATGTCTTAAAGGGCCACTGTAGTTCTCATACAATAGAGTTTAATTTGTTGGTTTTATAACTGATTAGCAATGAAAGCACTACTGATTAGATATTAGCTGATCTGTTTCTATCCACATGCTATGAGGGGGGTAAGAGAGGATCTACCCAGGAAGTTATCCTGATAGGAGTCTTTATTTGCCTTCTTACCTACACACGCCACCACAGACGAACCTAGAGTGGGCTGTAGGAAATGAAGAATGTATGTATAATAAATAACCCTTCATGTAATGGTCAGAGGGATTTATTCCATGGTTCTCGTATGAACTCTTGGAAGACTGACTTATAGCTACTGGAACTTTAAAAAATGAATTTTGGGGGTATTCCCTGGCACCCATAAAAAAGTATCCCATAAAACGTACTGATTCGCACCCAGAGCTCTCTAACTCTAACATGAGCTCGCAGCCTTCTCGCAGAAGATTCAGTGTCTCTGTAGTCTCCATAAAAACGCTACAGAATGGTTCCCACTAACATGAACATACCACACTAGCCCTAACATCCTTCCTTATTCCTATATATATATATATATATATATATATATATATATATATATATATATATATATATATATACAAACCCCTTCCCATGGCAGTGAAGGGCTTAAATAATAATAAAATCAAATGTAGGGAGGTAATGAGCAGTCCGCCTATGACCCACTACCTCCTATGAGTTGGGTATCCCTAGGATCCTCCCTTCAATACTCATTGTAACCTATACTAAATACTATCCTACCTTTAATAGCCATGAACACCTATGGTACCTATACTATAATCATGGGGGTCTCTGTGGAGCTTCGTAACACTTAAACCTTACCACTTACAGTAAATTCTAACATAGGGGCCCTATTTACCCCACTTTATCCTATTCCTCCATGGGGGTCCACAAAGAACTCTATAGTATCAAACACTACCCCAGTCAAACACAATTAAATAAATAAAAAAAATAAAAAAAAGATCTTACAAAAATGTACAAAACTACAGAAATAATAGGGGTTAAGATTATGTGCCATGGGGTTCCATGTGTTATAGTATTGATGGAGGAATCCTGTGTGATACCTGGACTCATAGAGGCTAGCGAGTATGGCGGAAGGATGCCCTGGCTCATAGGGGTAGCAGTAGTAGTGGTGGTAGCCACTTAATTGTGATAGATTTGAGCAATCAAGCCACAAATCCGACACAGTTAAGGTGTCAGCTCCTTGACAGTTATGGATTTGAGAGTCCAGGCTCCTCAGAGACATTTTCTGCCCCATACTCAGAGGCTTTATTAATATTTTGGACACTCGGAGAGACTTCCAAGTAAACTTCAGCGAGATAGATATTGTTGCTGGACGCATGAGATTAGGATATTAAGGACACTTCCTAGAATGGAGGCCATATTTACCTCTTGTTCCTTTGTAGAATTTGTCTTCCTAACAAATAGATGCAGATTTCCATTTGCTAATTATTTTGGATTTTCTAACCTAGATCGGCATCCAGGAGCGGCATCAAATCATGGAAACCAAACGGAATGAATATCTTATCTGCATCCACAGACACTTCCCAGGTGAGAAAACGGGTTAACGAAAAGAAGAATGTCTGCCCCCAGTAAAGCATAGCTGCATATTAGAGTTAATTTAGCAAAGATCATATTTATTATAAAATCTTTATAATTATAAATATAGTCTATCACCCTTTTGCTCTTCTATTAACCCCTTTGCTCCTGTTAACCACTCTGCACCTCCCTTATCCACTCCTCTGACTCTTTAACCTTTCAGTCCCCCTATTTAACCTCTTCCCTGCCTTGCAGTGGAGCCTCCCTCCTCCGCACAGCCTCTGAAGTGGTTGCTCTCATGCATTCTTCCCTCTCCTCCTCCCTCCCCTGCTCTCACATTGATTCTCCCCTCCGGCCTCCTCTCTACCACATCCCAGCACTAAAGGGATCCTTATTAATTTATCAGAGGGTTCCTTTAATGTGTGGTGTGATTTTAGGCCTGCACCGGGCTGTACTTCCCTGCTATTGATCCCTGCAGCTCTAACTCGTTTGCTTACTGATATTTTTTAATCCTCTCCTTGCAGTGAGTTTCATGACTTTGTTCCACTGATGTTTGTTTGATTCTGATTATCCCAGAAATGCTCCGAGGTGTTAATTCCCTCTTAATATCCATTAAGCAAGGTCAGGGGTCAGTCCACAGTTTTGTACATTTGTATATACAATATAGTGTAAGAGATCTATAGGTGTGAGTCTGTGTGATCTCAGTCTGGAGGAGGAGTGCTGGACATCAAACAGCACAAATAACTGCAAGGATTCCCTGCGTCTACTAGTGTGCTGTGTGTGTGTATCAATGTGGGCTTGTGTGTGTTTGTGCATATAAATCAGTGTGAGTGTGTGTATATATCAATGTGTGCTTGTATGTGTGTGGGTATATTCATCAATGTGAGTAAATATATATCAATGTGTGCCTGTATGTGTTTGTGTATAAATCAGTGTAAGTGTTTATATACATCAATGTGTGCTTGTATGTGTGTATATAAATTAGTGTAAGTGTATATATACATTAATGCGTGCCTGTATGTGTTTGTGTAAAAATCAGTGTAAGTGTATATATATATACATCAATGTGTGCTTTTATGTGTGTACATATAAATCAGTGTGACTAAGTATATATACTGTGTTTATATATATATATATATATATATATATATATATATATATATATATATATATATCAATGTCTGCTTGCATGTGTGTGTAAAAATCAGAGTGAGTGTGTATATACATCAATGTTTGCTTGTATATGTGTGTGTGTATAAATCAGTGTGTGTAAATATATATAACAATGTGTGCCTGTATGTGTACGTATATAAATCAGTGTTAGTGTATATATACATCAATGTGTGCTTGTATGTGTGTGCATATAAATCAGTGTGTGTGTGTTTATATCAATTTGGGCTTGTATGTGCGTGTATATAAATCAGTGTGTATATATATATATCAATGTGTTCTTGTATGTGTGTGTATATAAATCAGTATGTGTATATATATATATATATATATATATATATATATATATATATATCAATGTGTTCTTGTATGTGTGTGTAAATAAATCAGTGTGTGGGTATATATATGTGTATCAATGTGTCCTTGCATGTGTATTTATATAAATCTGTGTGTGTGTGTATTTATATCAATGTGTTCTTGGATGTCTGTGTGTTTAAATCATTGTGTGCTTGTATGACGGTGTGTATAAAGTGTGTATGTGTCTTTAAATTAGTCTGTGTATTTGTATGTGTGTGTATATATAGATCAGTCTGTCAGTGTGTGTATATAAATCATTGTGTGACTTTTAGCCTCATTAAATTGGAGCTACGTTTGAAAAAGTAGCCCGTAGTGAAAAACATAGGGCTGAAGGCTATTAAATTAGCCTTGTATCGCTATATGTTGCCAGCTTGCAGTGGAACATCGCAGCACGCAACCCTTTGATCTGTCCAGCCCATACCCGCTACATTCCTATCATACTATTAAATTGCTACGAAGTCCTCCTTGAGCTAGCCCGTAACACTCAAATTGAGCCAAAAGCCTAACGAGTGCTGGGGAGGACTTGTAAAGGCTTTAAAAGCCCTTACATTAGCTGCGTGAGTAGCAGAAAAGACCCCCGGCCCCTAAAGCTCCCCCCTGCTCCCCGATCAGGACCCCTGTGGCAGTTAAACAGTTAAGCCCTGCCACGGGTGGTACTCCAAGTATCCCCGGCACCTAAAATGTACCCACTCTGCTGGGGGTCCCCATCAGGACCCTTGCAGTGTCCGTACATTAAGCCTTGCAAATGGGGGATCTGGAAAGGACCGCAAGGGTCCTTAAAGGGCCCACGATAACTAAAAAATGAACCCCTGTCGTGGGGGTACCATAAGTACTCCTCCGCCCGGCACCTAAATTGAACCCCATCCCTCACGGGGGTCTATATAGACCCTCATAAGCCTCTAATTAACCCTATCATTCCCATAAGGGTCTATACAGCCCCTTCTGGGACAATACTTAACTTCTATATTAATACTGTAAGTGCCATGAGGGTCCTCCTGGACCCTCATGACACAAAATCTAAACACTACACTATTAACCCTTTCCTACTCTATCCCATTCTATTAACCCCTCTCTACCCTGTTAACCCCTCCTCTACCCTGTTAACCCCCCTCTACCCTATTAACCCCCCTATGCCCTAAAAAAATCTAGAATTACATAAAATAAGAAACATAACTTACAGAAAATAAAAAACTACTTTACAGGAAAAAAAAACATAACTTACATAAAATAAAAAAATCTACCTTACACGAAAATAAAAAACTTAACTTACATAAAATAAAAAACCTGCTTTACAGAAAATAAAAAACATAACTTACATAAAATAAAAAAGCCTAAATTACAGGAAAATAAAAAAAAACGTCAAATGCAAAAAAAACTAAATACATTACGTGCAATAAAAAAGCCTATAATTGCATATACTAAAATCCCTATAAATACACCTAAAACAACCCCCTCACTAAAACTAGAATAGGGTAAATAAGACCACTTACCTTGCCCAAATGCCCCTCCAGCGACGATGGTCTTCTGTGCTTCATCCCAGACAAGGGCCCTCCATAAATGTCCCCATGAAAAAAGAAACATTGCAATGAATAAATAAATAAATACAACATATAAAACAATATATTCTAAATAGTACACTTACTATTCAAAAATACCCATGCAGTGATGCCCCCGTCCTCCTCGAAGTCGTCGCAGGCAGGCCCCTGCAAAAATAACCCGATGATCTAAAAATGTAAAACAACTAACAGAGCTAACAGCATTCTCTGCTAAAATTTAGAAATGGCACCTTGTGCGTCTATGTAATAGCGTGCATTAGTGAGTAAATGTGTACTTATGTTTGCATATGGAAGGGTGTGTGAGTATATGCACTAGAGTGTTTTGTATAACACTCAGAACTCTTATGTGTTTTAATGTATGTATTTGTGCATATATTTAAATGTGTAATTATATGAGTATTTGTACTAGTGTGTCTGAGGAAAATGTACTAGTGTGTTTGTGTACCACTGAAGTGGGTCATGCTTATGTGCGTTAATGTTGTGTTTGTGTGTAAAACCAAGTGTGAATATATGTGCTTTTGCCTATGTGTCTGCTTGTGTGCCAGTGTATGGTATTGGTGTCTGTTTACCAGTATGTCTGCATACCTACCAACTGTGTCTCTTTTGGAAGAAAAGTCCCTTTTAAGAGAAATACCCTCCATCCCTCATACCCCCCCCCCCCCCCCCCACCCTCAACCTTCTGAAGGATCATTTGCACCTTTAGTCTAAATTCCATCTTATCTTTTCTACAAAATGTCTGGAGGAAGGGTCTACACAGATATATTACATGATGTAATTTACATATACAGTGGTACCTCGGATTCCTGTTGGCTCCGGTTTTGGGGGGTTTTGGTACTCGACTGGGGGAAACATGGTTTGGTACCTGACGCTTGCTCGGTTCTTGGTGCGTGGGGCTGGTCTGATCAATTGCTTGGAACTCAGCACTTGCTTGGAAATCGAAGCATTCGCAAAACACCTGCAGCCTGTGTAAGAGGCAATGTGTAGCCTGCGTAATAGCCAATGTGCAGTCTGTGCCTGTAATAGCTAATGAGCAGCCTGTGTCTGTAAGAGGCAACGTGCAGCATGTGGGCATCATTCTATTAAGGGCCGTCGGAGTTGCGTGGCCGCAAGGGATGGCCGTAAGCTACTTCCCTATTCTATTCCCTTGGGCGGAGGGCTCCGGCCGGCTTGCGACCGGCGCCCTGTTATCCCTTGCGGCCACCCCCGCCGCAGGGAAAGCCTTTGATCTTATGCGGTCGCAAGAAAAACCAGGTTGCTATTCCAATGCTATGCGAACCCTTCCTGTCAAGGCTGTAATTCGCTAAAACCGAGCCGCAGCTTACTTACACCAAAAAGGTCCCGCAAGGCTCTTACTTACAAATCGGAGCACCAATTAAGCACATAAAAAAACCATCCTGTACTTTGATGAGACGTGAAAGTGATTGTAGGTGTTAGAATTCATAGCACAACATTCCCCTACACTCAAATCTGAAAATATTTTTTTTTTGTAATTCATGTTCAATTTCCGTGTCCAGAGTCCCACGGACTTGGAGCATATCAGACCCGCAACGGCTGTGGGATTAGCCTCCGTCAAGTTCGTAAATGGGTAAAATATACCCTTGGGTTGCAAAGGGCTTACAAATCGTAGCATAGAAAAGCCATCCTGTACTTTTATTAAAAGAGAAAGTGATGTTTGGTCTTAGAATTAGTAGCTCAACATTCCCCTACTCTCAAATCCGCAAATAAAGAAATGTAATTTCATGTTCAATCTTCGTGTTCTATCTATCATGCAAGCCCGTACGTGCTTGAATAACAAGCTACGGGCTTGGAGGTCATTGAAGCCCGTGGGACTTTTGGCGGGAATTAAACCTAAAATCAAAGAATATCATTTGGCGATGTGCAAGCTTGAGAATGTTTTGCTATTAATCCTCATGTCCCCATTGTGTTCCCCATCATTTACAGTGCTTTGCAGTGCTGGTTAGAATATATATTTGCTTCTACAATGCTTTGAGTTTGTGGCCTTCAACCTCCGAACCCGTACAGGTTTTAACAACGATTTACTGGCTTCGAGGTCATTGAAGCCCGCGGGACTTGGGACGGAAAATAAACCTGAAATCAAATATTGGATTTGGGCAATGTGCAAGCTTGAGAGGGTGTTGCTGTTAATCCTCATGTCCCCCATTATGTTGCCTATCATTTACAGTGCTTTACAGTGCTGTCTTGAATTTATATTTGCATTTACAGTTTTCCGACTTTGCAGCCGTGAAACACGATTTACGGGCGCTCAGGAAATGCTTGCGGCTGATTGCATAGTTTGCAGCCAGCCATAGGGGGGACTTCCTTGCGGCACTGTCCATTTCAATAGCAGCGTAGCCATATCGCTACGGAGGGCCGTCAGCTGGCCGCAAGGAATCGCAGTTTTGTGGCCCTGTGTCTGTAAAAGCCAATGTGCATACTGTAGGCCTGATTCGAATGCGATTTGGCCAATTGAATAGGGCTTTATATAAGCACATAGCATATTCTTTTACAGAAGTTTTTAGTTAGTGAAGACCTTGATTTTGGAAACAAATTCACTAACTAAAACTTCTGTAAAAAAAAATGCTATGTGCTTATATAGAGCCCTATTCAATTGGCCGTTTGAATGAGGCCCTATGAGCCTGTGTATGTGAGAGCTAATGAGCAGCCTGTGCCTGTAATAGCTAATGTGCATCCTGTGTCTGTAAGAGTCAATGTGCATCCTATGTCTGTAAGAACTAATGTGCAGTCTGTGTCTGTAAGAGGTAATGTGAAGCCTGTGCCTGTAAGAACTATTGTGCATCCCGTGTCTGTAAGAGCTAATGTGCATCCTGTGTCTGTAAGAGTTAATGTACAGCCTGTGACTGTAAAAGTCAATGTGCAGTCTTGTCTGTAAGAGCCAATGTGCAGCCTATGCAAGAGCCAATGTGCAGTCTGACTGTAAGAGGCAATTTGAAGCCTATGCCTGTAAGAACCAATATGTATGCTGTGCATGTAAAAGCTAATGTGCAGCCTGTGTCTGTCAAAGCCAATGTGCATCCTGTATCTGTAAGAGCTAATGTGCATCCTTTGTCTGTAAGAGCCAATATGTATCCTGTGCCTGTAAGAGCTAATGTGCACCCTGTGTCTGTAAGAGTTAATGTACAGCCTGTGACTGTAAAAGTCAATGTGCAGTCTTGTCTGTAAGAGCCAATGTGCAGCCTATGCAAGAGCCAATGTGCAGTCTGACTGTAAGAGGCAATTTGAAGCCTACGCCTGTAAGAACCAATATGTATGCTGTGCCTGTAAAAGCTAATGTGCAGCCTGTGTCTGTCAAAGCCAATGTGCATCCTGTATCTGTAAGAGCTAATGTGCATCCTTTGTCTGTAAGAGCCAATGTGCAGCCTGTGCTTACAAGAACCAAAGTGTAGCCTGTGCCTATTAGAACCAAAGTTCCAAGCGATAACCTCCCTCCTCTTCCTCTACATCGCCACCAGCCCTCAAGTCTTCTAAGTACAGTTAAATTCTACATTATCTGATATAATTATTGTTTTTTATTTATGTCTGTTTAGTTTTAAAGTTTTGTATAAAAAAACAAGACGATCAGTTCAAACTAAAATGTGAAAAATCTGGCGTCTGGAACGGATTATTTCAGTTTACATTGATCCCTATGGGAAATGCTTGTTTGGAACTAATCCTGTTATCTGGAACAGATTAAGGACGAGAACTGAGGTACCACTCTATATATATTATTTGGGCACTTTATGGTGTTATATTTATGGTGTGCTCTTCTGGATAACTTCACTTGATAATGGGAAAATGTGTTTACAAAGTAAAAAAAATACAAAATACAGTCTTTCATTTCTAGCTATTGTATTAACCTGCAATTGACCATGGCTGTTAGAAGATCTCCATTCAATTTTACTAAAAGCCTGCCTCATTGATGTGGAACCCAGACTCAACCGCTAAGGAGAGCTCTAGAGGACCGATATGGAAGCCTGCAGATGAAAGTAGAATCTACTAAAATTAACATTTTGTCTAAAATGCTACTAAACTTGTGGCTTACACAGCTCCTATGTGATATATTTCCCCTAAAATATGATGGTCAATTAACCTGCTACATGGTAATAGATAACACGCATTAATAGTTGTCTGCTTTTCTAAATTTCTGTCCCTCTTTGGACACTTGAAATGTTGAAAGGGAGTATGTGTGTGAGTGAGTATGTGTGTGTATGAGTATGTGTGTGTGTGAGTGAGTATGTGTGTGTATGTGTGTGTGAGTATGTGTGTGTGTGAGTGAGTGTGTATGTGAGTGTGTGTGTGAGTGTGTGTGTGAGTATGTGTGTGTGAGTGTGTGTGTGTGTGAGTATGTGTGAGTATGTGTGTGTATGTATGTATGTGTCTGAGTATGTGTGTGTGAGTAAGTATGTGTGTGTGTGTGAGTGTGTGTATGTGTGAGTATGTGTGTGTGAGTATGTGTGTGTGAGTATGTGTGTGTGTGAGTGTCAGTATGTGTATGTGGATGTGTGAGTATGTGTGTGTGAGTATGTGTGTGTGTGAGTATGTGTGTGTGTGAGTATGTGTGTGTGTGAGTATGTGTATGTGTGTATGTGTGTGTGAGTATGTGTGTGTGTGTGAGTATGTGTGTGTGTGTATGTGAGTGTGTGTGTTCTATGTTGTCTGGATATATGTGTGGGATATATGTGTGTGTGTGTGCAAAATCTTCTAGGCAGATTGAATGAGCAGGCTAGATAGATTTCTTAGTTTAATGCATCTATATTATTTATTTTTTGTTTCTTTGTATCTTTGCTATTTTATTCCTACTTTTTTTTCAGGTAACTAGCAGCCTCATTTAATTCGAGATCGTAAGTTCTAAAAAGTAGCACTTACGTTTGCGGGCCTGCTGCGAGCCCAATTTAAGGTGCAATTCAATTGGGCCCGCAAGTTGGGGGCCGTCGCGAGAATCGGAAACCATGCTATTGACAGTAGCATTTACAGGCTTGAACATGATCGCAGACGGAAGCCCGTAACTTGTGGTTCAAGTCCCAAAAATCGGAGCACTCTAAATGCAAATATAAAATCAATACAGCACTAGGACTTCAATGAAATATGAAGGTTGGATTCCAAAGTCCTACAGGCTTGGAGGTTGAAGCCCGTAGGACTTTGGACGGAAATTAAACATGAAATAAAGTATAATTTTGCTGATGTGCGAGCTTGAGGGGGTTGTTTTTTTAATTCTAGTGTCACCCATTGTGTTCCCCATCATTTACAGTGCTGGATTGATTTTTTATTTGCTTTTAAAGTGCTCTGATTTGTCATTAAGCCCTTTGCGAGACCTCCTTGGTCCCAGTAACCTGTGGTTCGATTTTTGCCATTTGCGGGCTTGACGGAGTGGTTAGGACGGGAAAAACTGAGCAATTGAATAGCGATTTGCGATTTTAGCGGCCGCAACTCGAGGCCGTGAAAGATCAAAGGCTTGGAGGGAAGTAACTTGCGATTTTACAGCTTGTAGCACGTAACTTGATCGGAGCCCGCAATCGGAAGGCAATGGAATAGCAAAGTAGCTTGCCACATCTACTTGCAAGCCCGGATCTAAAAAGTTTGCAGAAATTGAATGAGGCTGTAAATATATAGTTTAGCTGACACTGACACCTAGTGTTCACAAGTGGTATTACAGTTATAATATAATTTTACATCACAATGTGCTACACTTGGTAAAATGAATAGTTTCCCCAGTTCCTATGTAACTATATATGTTATTTTCAATAACATATTTTACTGAATATCATAGAATTGATGATATATACCTAGGCTCTCCAGGGACATTGCCAACAATCCAGTAACAAGAAACAGACCACAAGCCTGGGGAAGGATTCACTAAATTTCAGTCATAAATCAGACCATTGTGGATTCAGACATTAATAATTTAATATTGTTTATGGAGAGACCATTATGGAGATTATTCTGTATACAGAAAATATAATGTGGCGCCTTGCTGCAAGAAACCTAAAAGTTAATGACTTAATGGGAGACTCTATCCCAAGGAGCTTACAATTTAATATCATAATGGCATGCTCTGCCCCAATGCATATACCATCTAGTATTATATTGGGTGAGCCTACCCCTAAGGAGGTTACATACTAGTGGTATAATGGGTGACCTTGAACAAAGGAGCTTACAATTTAATATCATAATGACATGCTCTGCCCCAATGCATATACCATCTAGTATTATATTGGGTGAGCCTACCCCTGAGGAGGTTACATACTAGTGGTATAATGGGTGACCTTGCACAAAGGAGCTTACAATTTAATATTAAATTGACATGCTCTGCCCCAATGCATATACCATCTAGTATTATATTGGGTGATCCTACCCCTGAGGAGGTTACATACTAGTGGTATAATGGGTGACCTTGCACAAAGGAGCTTACAATTTAATATCATAATGGCATGCTCTGCCCCAATGCATATACCATCTACTATTATATTGGGTGAGCCTACCCCTAAGGAGGTTACATACTAGTGGTATAATGGGTGACCTTGCACAAAGGAGATAACAAACTAGAGATTTAATGAGAAGTTCTGCTCCTTTGGTCTTGCAATCTTGTGATATCATTCTGAATTTCGGAAACATGTCTTATACTTTTACTGAATAGATATAAAAATGTACAATTTCCATCAGACTGTTATGTTTACCCTGAAATCCACACACACAGATATATTCAATGGGTCGGTATCGCTGAGCAGTACTTGGTATTCCAGTCCAATGTTTAGTCTTGTGGACAAGTCCTGTTCCTACCTAGGACATGCTTTGATGCCCCCTGCTCTCCCCCCTCCCCGCTTGCCCCCCAAACCAGCTTGCAGTGGTAATCAGGGCATTTGAGGACAGAGCAGGCTTGACAGAAGCATCTGGGCCCCGACCTTGCGTGTCTGCTGCGCTTTTTGCTCCTGGTATAAATATTTAACCAGCCAGAAAACGCCTGTTATTGTCATGAGTATGAATAAATTAGCTGCTACAGTTTTGAGCCTTTGCAGCTCTGAGCTGAGATATCACTCTCTTGTGAAGCCTCGGTGAGCCATCTTCATTCTGCCCAAGTAAAGTCTGCTCCAGTGTCATGCTGCTGTGCCCTGCAAAGGTCCCATCAAGTCGCACTGCTCTGCATAGCTTCACCAAGCAATCTGAGGGATAAAACAGCAATCTTATCTTATTTTCACTTACTGAGAAACATTATGAGCCTCATTGAGTTGAGGCTTTTGGGAGATCCAGGCTCGTAAATGGAGCCCCCAAGTTACTTTGCTATTCAATTAGTGGCATTACGGAGTTACGGACTCTGGGCTGTGATTCATTGTGATCCATTGCGATTTGTAAAATCGCAAGTTAATGCCCTCTCCAAGCCTTTGATCTTTCATGGCCGCAAGACTTCTGAATGCTGACATCGCAAATCGCCCTTCAATTGCTCCGATTCCCCCTCGCTAACCACTTCGTCAAGCCCACAAATGGCAAAAGTCCAACCACAAGTTACTGGTACCAAAGAGGTCTCTCAAAGGGCTTAATGACATGTCCGGATCACTTTAAATGCATATATACACACACTACTGTATTTTTATTAAAAGTGAAAGTGATGTTAGGTCGCAAATCTGCAATATAAAATACTTTATTTCATGTTTCATTTACTTGTTATATTGATTCTGGGACTCAATTTGTTAATACATATAATGGAACTCGCATGTAATAGAATATCATATTTACGGCTTTATCAATATTGCGTCATATCTGGAATGAGGGTCCGATCGTAACTTATAACTCAAGCCTGTATGACTTTGAAATCCAACCTCCATTTTTCATTGAAGCCCTACGGGCTTGAACATGATCGCTGATGCAAGGCCGTAACTCACGGTTAGAAACAGCCAATATAATGTGGGTCCGATCGTGACTCGTGGTTCAAGCCCGTAGGACTTCAATGAAAAATGGAGGTTGGATTTCAAAGTCATAAGGGCTTGAACCATGAGTCATGATCGGACCCACATCACATTGGCTGTTTCTAACCGCGAGTTAAGGCCTTGCGTTAGCAATCACGTTCAAGCTCGCAAATGCTATTTTCCATAGCATTGTTTGCGATGTGCGCCTTCTGTCTGGGACTTGCAAGCCCGGCCAATTGAATAGCACCATAATTTGCGGCAAGACATACGTCCTACTCCAATCGAGTTGCGGCCTCCGAATTGAATTAGGCTCTATATGTCTCCAGATTCTAACAGTGCCCCTCCAGATCAGAACCACTTGTTCTGCCAGATCCCCAAAGTCCAGTCCAACATGAATCCTAATATTGCACACCACTGTCTCTGAACCAGTCCATCCAGATCAGACCATCTTGTTCTGCCAGATACTTGCCTGTCTTCTCATATTAGACCCACCTGATCCTCCAGACCAAACCTATATGTTTCCCCTACATTAGACCGTTGTCAACCAGATAACCCTCCTGACCTTCCAAATTAGACCCCTTTGTTGACCAGTTTCCAGACCCACATGTTCCTTTTATTATTATTATTATCTAATATTTATAAAGCGCTAACATATTCTGCAGTCCCATACATAGTATAAAACAGAACATAAAAACAATATCAATATGGATTAAATGAAAAGAAAGCCCTTTTTTTGATTTTATGAACTTGAGTACTTTTTCAAGCATACGATTAAAAACTTGCAAACTTACAATCTAAGGGATTTGGAAGGTGATAAATTGGGCATATTAATTATGAAGGTGATAAGCATTATTAAATAAATGTCTTTTTAATGAGACTTTCTTTCCAGACACACTTCTTCACCGAACACATCTGTTTGTGTCCCTAGATTAAACCACTTATCAAAGCCATATTAAGAATACAACCTCTCCAGATCAGAACTACAAGATCTCCAAAGTCCAGTCCAACTTGAACCCCAATATTGCCAACAAGTCTCATTTGAGATCAGATTGTCTTATCCCCAAAAAAATGTTTATCCTCCCAGATTGTCCTGGTCTACCCATCCCATTGTTCAGGCATTTTGGCTTCTTATTTGGTGACTCTCCTCTCGGAGCCCCCACTCCTCAGTAAAGTTTATGTCACTTATGCCTTTATTTCTATATCCCCCACATCCCATGAAATTCACCCCAGCGCCTCCGCAAATTAATTCAGTTCTCTTAGATATTGCTCCACATAAAAGTTACAATTACAGGAAAATGCTTGAATTGCTCTAAAATATCAGTGATGTTAAAGTTTTAATATGTATTACTTTAATAAGTACTAATATTTCTGTATTTTTCATGACATGCATAATAGGCGCTGTTGACCAATGCAGCGAAGTTATAACATTTTCAACGAAATCTATATAATTCCCTTGCTCTGGAAAACTTTAGTCTGACGTGATCTCACTATGATGTCCACAATATGAAAGGAGAATCCTCATAGGGAAAGGAGATGATGGGATCCTCCATCACATGAGGTAGGGCTCATTACAAATAAGTATTGGGAACAGACAGACACAAATAAAATAAATATGTGTAAATAGGGAAATACAGTATATAGCAATTATTATGAACTCCACCTATGTTTGACATCAGCAGCGTGTAGCCAATGAAATACGACACAGGTCGTGAGCTGGTTTGGTGGGTATATAAGGTGACATGTAGGCATTCTGCAAAAGTATCAACCATTGCTGTCATGGGTAAAACATGCTATTTATTGAACTTGGGATGTTCATTGGCCTTCTGCTACTGCACAGCACCATGTGCCATCGATGTCAGAGGTGAATGTCGGCTGTGAGGGCCAACGGACATACTACAGTTAAGCAACTCCCAATCCAAATGAACTAGTGGGCTACCATAAGTGTGTCTAAAATGACAGTACAGAGAACCCTGTTGCTTATGGGGCCCTGAAACAAATAACTGGTCACTGCACCCATGCTTACAAGGGATCAGCATAAGAAACTGCTTTAATTTGCTAGACAGTACTGAAATTGGACCTCTTCTGATTGGCAAAGGGATGCCTTATCAGATGAGTTATGTTTTCTTGGACAGACGTTTGCGTGTCAAGCACAAAACCTTGGAGAACAAAAACACTGCAAGCATTGTTGGAAGAACACAAGCTGGTGGCGGCAGCGTTATGGTCTGGGGAATATTTTCTTGCCATTGCCTAGGTCCACTCTTACCTCTGGAAGGCACTCTCAACCGATTGGGTTATCTATCCATCCTTGCAGATCAAGTACACCCATACATGTTGACTGTCTTCCCCGGAGTGGATGGGATCTTCCAGCAGGATAATGCAACATGTCATATGGCATAAATTGTCTGGGAGTGGGAGCCTTCCAAGTACTTCCCTGGCCTCCATATTCCACATATTTGAATTATTGTCCTTTATTATCCTTTATTTATAATGAGCACCTGTGGGACCCCCTTGATCTCCATGTTTGCTGTATGTATCCTCCACCATGCACCCTTCCGCAGCTGTCGGTGGCACTGCAGTCTGCATGGCTCCAGATACCCTTGCCAACCTTACAGCATCTTACTGACTCAGTACCACACTATCTAGCTGCTGTCCGTGCTGTACACTGTGGTTATTTGGGATATTAGCTGGTGGTCATAATAATGGGACTGGACTATTTATGTATGTTGGGTGGACCATCAAATAAAGAATAAATAAATATCAAAGCATCAATAGCTGTATATAGTAGAATAGAGTGGTCCAATGGTTTTTGGCCTCAGATTTTATTCCAAATTGAACAGAAGGAAACATGAGATACAAGAAGGAAATGTTACCTTTACCTGTTACCTAAGTAACTTATTTAACAAAATATTTAGCAACTATAACATAGAGCCTGATTCAATTGAGAAATTGTACGTTACGTTGCCAGTAAGTGAGGCCGTAAATTAATTTGCTATTCAATTGGCCTCTTTTTGCAGGCTCCAAATGGTTTACGGGTTACGGGCTTGAAAACTTTGCAGTGGTTAAACTTACAGCCTCCCGAAGCCTTTGATCTTTCCCGTCCGCAAGAGTTATGATCGCTAAAATCGCAAATTGATATTCAATTGCTATGATTCCTCAAGCCCGCAAATGTTTTCACATCCATAAACGGCAAATGTAGAAGAAAATCCTACGAGTGCTAGAGAGGACCCGCAAGGCAAATAAAAAATCAATACTGCACTGTAAATGACGGGGAAAGCGATCAAAGACACTAGAATTAATTGCTCAACAGTCTCAAGCTCGCAAATCAGCAATAAAAAATCAGATTTGTTAATGTTTAATTTTGGGGTTATATCAATCTTGGGAATCAATGAGTTAATACATATCAGGCCACCCACACACCAAAACAGTATTGGCATTCATTTTCTTAATTTTGTATTTTGAGGGTTTGCGAGTCCCATCGCATATCGGACCACCGAACCTAATTGATTGACATGTAACCTCCATGTTTTACTGCCGTAATGATGGCGGTCTCATTTTCTATTGGCTGTTCTGGAATGGGAGGCTACGGTCTTGCTTAATTGATCATGTACCCGCCCTGAACTGCTACATACAAGTGCATGGTTTAAGGCTTTTGCATTCTGCCCGTAACATGCGGGCTTGTTCAATTTAATAGCACCAGAATCAGAGACGAACGGGAACCTGCAGCAAGCCTGCAGACATACGGCCTGTATCGCGCGAGATGCAAGCTTGCAATTGAATTGGGCTCATAATATTTCCGTTAAACCAGAAGAAAATTAATCACGGGTAAAAAAAATAAAAATAAGGGTTTGTTTTATATATACTGTACAATATTTTACATTTTTATTTAAAAGTGAAAACACATGAATACCATTTTTAAAACAGTGAAACAAAAATACTTCCATTTAGCAGGCCCCTGTGGTTTGGAAAAACCTGGCATGTTTCTTAATTGTGTAATAAACTAACAGCATTAGCATCTGTATAAACCAATGAATGTAAAATATTTTTTGGAGAAAATGTAACTTCTGAATATTAGTTTGTTTAATGCAAGTATTTTGTTTCTGAAAAGTCTGAAGCTTGAGGACTTGTGCTAACTTATTGAACAGTGATGGGAGGTGGGAGAGGAATGGAATAAATGATGACTTGTTAAATGATTAGAGGTTAAGGATTTTACAAAAAGCCCTTTCTCCAAAAATCAATCAATGCAAGCCTTTGCATCTAAAAATGTAAACACCCCTATGTAACGGAGTTGGAACACGAATCCAATATCTCCGCTGGTATACGGTAAAATATCCAAGAAGCACTACAGTCTCACCATCCCCAACCTCCCATATTGGACGACACTCAATTGGGAGTCAAAGTATACTGACTTTAATTTGTTGTGCAGAGATATATATACACATCTCTTCCCACAGGCAATACACATCCCCCATAGTTTGCCACACAATACACATAGAGGGACAATAGGTGGGTCACACCTCCCTGAGGCTACCTGGCAACTTTGATACAATCAGACATTGATTAGATCATCCTTCCCTTTGTTCCATCTTCACAATGTGAAAACTTCACACAATGGACCTCTCTTGCGTATGAGGAGCCCTTGTAATAGGATTATCTATTATGCCAAGGTCTGCAATAGTCTGGGCTAATATTCTGCAGAGCATAAACCAACATACATACAGTATAACAGTAGGATCATATTTTAAACATAACCATAAAACAGGGTAAAACAGTGATGGGTTCCGTTACACACCTCCCCGGTGACCATAAGCCGGCATACACGGTCTGATCCCAACGGATCGGCCTGGGGATGTCCGGACAAAAGTATTTGTTGGTCAATTCTCTAGTTTGACAACCCATCAGCATGACTGCAATTCACCTTTACTCACATTTCACATATCCCCAGATAGCTGGGATCTGAGCGCTCAAAACTACCGAATAGCGCTCAGATCCCATTCACACTGTTCAATTGCCATGTAGCTAAAGTCTTTCCCATAGTCTTTCATTATATGAATGGGCTCCATGGCATAGCTATCTGGGGTATCACCGCTCCCACAGGGCAAGTACCGAATGACCCCCCTGTATTTAAAGGGCCAGAATGAGTGACATACACTCTGGTATGGCCGAATACTGTTTTTAAAGGGCAATATGTCCCAGGGCCATAGTCGCAGGGCAGGAGGCTGGCAATAAGTCCTCTCCAGGACAAAGTGGCGAAGGGCACTTCGTCACACATCTCCCCTTTGGGGGAATGTCTAACCAGGCACCTGAATATTTCGCTGTGGTGATGGGGCAACACGCTGAGGGGACTTGAGGGGCAGAGGCCAGCGGCACTCTGCCCTGATGCCAGCTCTTCTGCTGGTATAACCTGCAGGACATCCTGCTCTGTACAAGGGACAAAGGGGGGGCAGAGGCCGACTGCACTCTGCCCCACTGTCAGCTCTTCTGCTGGGGTACTTGGGACATATTCCGGCTCAGTAGCCAGGGAAAGGTGGGGGTCAGTGGGGGTTAACATTTCCTCTGGTAACCCTGGGGGAAACATTAGGAGTTAGCTGGGGAGGGGAATTTGTACTTACCCCCTCCTCTGGTTGTCCCAGTGAGGGTAGTTGGGGATCTGGACAGGCTGTCCAGCATCCCGGTAGGTCAGGCACAGAGACCACGGTCCCATCTGCGCCGTCTGGGAGATTGGTGTCTCCCCTTGTTAGGGTAAGTTGGCGCTGGGGAGAGAGGGCGACACCTTCAGCTCCCTGGGGTTCACACGGCCGCTGGGGGGGAAGGACGACACCTTCTCCTCCCTGGGATAAACACTGCAGCTGGGGGGGAAGGACGACACCTTCTGCTCCCTGGGGTACACACTGCCGCTGGGGAGGAAAGACGGCACCTTCTGCTCCCTGGGATACACACTGCCGCTGGGGGGGAAGGACGACACCTTCGGCCCCCTGGGGTACACACTGCCGCTGGGGAGGAAGGACGACACCTTCTGCTCCCTGGGATACACACTGCCGCTGGAGGGGAAGGACGACACCTTCGGCCCCCTGGGGTACACACTGCCGCTGGGGAGGAAGGACGGCCCCTTCTGCTCCCTGGGGTACACACTGCCGCTGGGGAGGAAGGACGGCACCTTCTGCTCCCTGGGATACACACTGCCGCTGGGGGGGGAAGGATGACACCTTCGGCCCCCTGGGGTACACACTGCCGCTGGGGAGGAAGGACGGCACCTTCTGCTCCCTGGGGTACACACTGCCGCTGGGGAGGAAGGATGGCACCTTCTGCTCCCTGGGGTACACACTGCCGCTGGGGAGGAAGGACGGCACCTTCTGCTCCCTGGGATACACACTGCCGCTGGGGGGCAAGGACGACACCTTCAGCCCCCTGGGGTACACACTGCCGCTGGGGAGGAAAGACGACACCTTCTGCTCCCTGGGATACACACTGCCGCTGGGGGGGAAGGACGGCACCTTCGGCCCCCTGGGGTACACACTGCCGCTGGGGAGGAAGGACGACACCTTCTGCTCCCTGGGATACACACTGCCGCTGGAGGGGAAGGACGACACCTTCGGCCCCCTGGGGTACACACTGCCGCTGGGGAGGAAGGACAGCCCCTTCTGCTCCCTGGGGTACACACTGCCGCTGGGGAGGAAGGACGGCACCTTCTGCTCCCTGGGATACACACTGCCGCTGGGGGGGAAGGACGACACCTTCAGCCCCCTGGGGTACACACTGCCGCTGGGGAGGAAGGACGGCACCTTCTGCTCCCTGGGGTACACACTGTCACTGGGGAGGAAGGATGGCACCTTCTGCTCCCTGGGGTACACACTGCCGCTGGAGAGGAAGGACGGCACCTTCTGCTCCCTGGGATACACACTGCCGCTGGGGGGAAAGGACGACACCTTCGGCCCCCTGGGGTACACACTGTCGCTGGGGGGGAAAGACGACACCTTAAGCCAACTGGGGTACACACTGCCGCTGGGGAGGAAGGACGGCACCTTCTGCTCCCTGGGGTACACACTGTCGCTGGGGAGGAAGGACAGCACCTTCTGCTCCCTGGGGTACACACTGCCGCTGGAGAGGAAGGACGGCACCTTCTGCTCCCTGGGATACACACTGCCGCTGGGGGGAAAGGACGACACCTTCGGCCCCCTGGGGTACACACTGCCGCTGGGGAGGAAGGACAGCACCTTCTGCTCCCTGGGGTACACACTGTCGCTGGGGGGGAAAGACGACACCTTAAGCCAACTAGGGTACACACTGCCGCTGGGGAGGAAGGACGGCACCTTCTGCTCCCTGGGGTACACACTGTCGCTGGGGAGGAAGGACAGCACCTTCTGCTCCCTGGGGTACACACTGCCGCTGGAGAGGAAGGACGGCACCTTCTGCTCCCTGGGATACACACTGCCGCTGGGGGGAAAGGACGACACCTTCGGCCCCCTGGGGTACACACTGCCGCTGGGGAGGAAGGACAGCACCTTCTGCTCCCTGGGGTACACACTGTCGCTGGGGAGGAAGGACGACACCTTCTGCTCCCTGGGGTACACACTGCCGCTGGGGAGGGGAATTAGTTGGAGTATTCCACATGGAGCGGTTTCTGTGACAGTCTCTCTGCATGTGGCCCTGCTGGTTACACGTGTGGCACCTGATGTACCGTGGAGGAGTTTGGTAGTTCCCACCACCTGGACGCAGTGCTGGGGGGGGGGGGTTAATGGTGGGAGGTGGGTTAGCAGCTCCCAAGATGGACCGCTTCCGTGCCCACTGCTTTTCCATTATGTATTTGTTGACATCTGTCATTAACCATTCCAAGGTTATTATGGGAATCGTACCTGGGAAAAATGCCAGTCTGCTTTGGAGTTCTCTTCCAAACTCAGTCTGTGTGCTGTCCGTAAGTGGTGCTGTAGCCGCTGCCCGGTCTCCCTCCCTGAGTTCCTTTCTGTCTGCATCCCTGTAGTCCGTGGCCGCCTCTTCCTCCTCATCATGGAGGAAAACTTGCCGGTTCCATCCTGCTGTAGCCAGGGGCGCTGTACGGATACTAGCGTTGCCCTCAATTTGTAACTCCACGGAATGGTGTATCCTGTAGCTGTCCTTCTGACCGTGAGAACAATTCCGCCACTTGCCACCAAATGTAACAGAGTTGGAACACGAATCCAATATCTCCGCTGGTATACGGTAAAATATCCAAGTCCCACTACAGTCTCACCATCCCCAACCTCCCATATTGGACGACACTCAATTGGGAGTCAAAGTATACTGACTTTATTTTGTTGTGCAGAGATATATATACACATCTCTTCCCACAGGCAATACACATCCCCCATAGTTGGCCACACAATACACATAGAGGGACAATAGGTGGGTCACACCTCCCTGAGGCTACCTGTCAACTTTGATACAATCAGACATTGATCAGATCATCCTTCCCTTTGTACCATCTTCACAATGTGAACACTTCACACAATGGACCTCTCTTGCGTATGAGGAGCCCTTGTAATAGGATTATCTATTATGCCAAGGTCTGCAATAGTCTGGGCTAATAGTCTGTAGAGCATAAACCAACATACATACAGTATAACAGTAGGATCAAATTTTAACTATAACCATAAAACAGTGTAAAACAGTGATGGGTTCCGTTACACCCTCTTACAAATGAAACACTCAAAACAATTAAGTGACAGGCAGAAATATTTTGTTTTTTCAATTAAATATCAGCTTAAGGGCATTTTTGTAGTTTACAGGGCGATTTACTTCACTATAAGTACTTTTCATGGTGTGAAAGAGCACAATATTCTATGTTACAATGATCTATTGTTTTCTTTTAAATACACTAATAACACCTAAAATCCTACAGTCTTTACAAACACACTCCTAACTTTTCCATGATTAACAACATCTGCTAACACCGAGCAGTGAAGGCTCCGTCAAGACAAAGATTTATAGTTTTTCCCTGAACCTCAGGAATGCAACAGGAGATGTTGACCCCCAACTGTCATTTTTAGCTTTCTCCAGCAGTCCTTTCCCTGCACAGATTAATTTGTGAAGGGTTAACTCTTTATGCTTATGCTCTCTGCACAGAGCTGCTGTTGTGGGTCTGTCTGGGGACATGTCATTTATACATTTTTCTGTGAAAAAAGAACATATTTCAAAAATTCCAAACGTTTTTCAACATGATTTTATGAAAACTGCACAGTGGTGTGCTCCAAGTTGTACTGAATTATCTGTCACTTTAATTATGCTCTTATCAGGCACATGATACAGAGTAAAAAACAGGCATTTAAATTATACAAACAAGAGGGGACAGAGACTGCTTTACGTGAGTACACGGAAATCAACAAGGCTTGCAAAAGGGCGATTAGACTGGCTGAAATAGAAAATTAAAAATTAATTGGAAAAGAGAGCAAGACTAACCCTAAAATATGTTGTACGTATATTAATGGGAAGAAGGCGAGGAAGGAAGCAATAGGAACATTACAATGTGACACAGACCATCTGATAATTAGAGACCAGGAAAAGGCAGATGAGCTAAATAGGTTCTATTCTTTGGTATACACAAGGGAGGTACCAGTGGTTGGGACACTGCAACATAATGGGGCTACACTACCTTCACCAAATAACTGGTTAATGCAGGAAGTAATCCAAAAGAAGTTGGAAAAAGTAAATGTTAATAAAGCCCTGGGTCCTGATGGAATACATCCAAGGGTACTGAGGGAACTGGGTTCTGTAATAGCCAAACCATTATAATTAATTTTTCAAGATTCACTCAACACAGGGTCTCTACCAGATGACTGGAGAAAAGAAGATGTGATACCTATATTTAAAAAGGGAGCAAGAGCAAATCCGGGGAATTATAGACCAGTGAGTCTCACTTCTGTAGCGGAGAAGCTTTTAGAAGGGTTAATAAGGCATAATATACAAGAATATGTCTATTTGAACAGGATAAGTAGGAGTCAGCATGGATTTATGATGGATAGGTCATGTCAAACAAATCTAATTAATTTCTATGAGGCGTTTAGTAGGAACCTGGATCAAGGCAGCTCAGTGGATGTAGTCTTTTTGGATTTTGCAAAGGCTTTTGATACAGTGCCACATGGGAGACTATTGTGCAAACTAAGGGATACAGGAATTGCAGTAAATATCTGCTCATGGATTGAGAGCTGGCTGAAAGACAGGAAGCAAAGGATTGTTGTAAATGGAACATACTGCGATTGGACTAATGTGGTAAATAGATACCTCAGGGTTCAGTATTAGGTCCTCTCCTTTTTAGCATATTTATTAATGACGTAGAGGTGGGACTGGAAAGTAGTATCTCCATTTTTGCTGATGACACAAAGTTGTGCAAGGTAATTAAATCAGATAATGATGTGCTTTCCCTCCAAAGGGATTTACATAAAATTGAGGAATGGGCATCTAAATGGCAGATGAGATTTAATATGAATATATGTAAAGTTATGCATCTGGGAAGGAAAAATAGCCATGCAATTTATAATCTTAATGGAGCAAATATAGGGGTATCAAATATTGAAAGGGATTTGGGAGTGCTTGTGGACAACCACCTAGGTAACAGGGCTCAAAGCCAAGCAGCAGCTGCAAAGGCAAATAAAATATTAGCAAGTATTAGGAAGGGTATAGAAGCAAGGGAAGCAAACATAATTCTGCCACAATAGGAATCTTTAGTATGCCCTCATTTGGAATATGGAGTACAATTGTGGGCACCACTTCATAAAAAGGTAATTTTAGAGCTGGAAAAGGTACAGAGGAGGGCAACGAAACGAATAAGGGGAATGGAGGGGCTAAGTTATGAAGAAAGACTAACCAAATTAAACTTATTTTCTCTAGAAAATTTTTTAAGAGGAGATATGATTACCCTATATAAATACATCCAGGGTCAGTATAAAGATTTGTCAAGGGAGCTTTTTGTTCCAAGAGGTTTTCCATTGACAAGAGGACATCCCTTGAGGTTAGAAGTAAAAAGATTCCACCTTAAAGAAAGAAAAGGGTTCTTCACAGTAAGGGTGGTTAATCTGTGGAATTCTCTACTAGAGGAGGTGGTGACAGTGGATTCGATAGATAACTTTAAAAGAGGAGTAGATTTATTTCTAATTAAAAAGGGAATTCAGGATTATCCTGGATAATTAGAGATTATTGATCCAGGGAGAAATCCGATCGCCAGTATCTGGGGTCAGGAAGGAATTAATTTTTTTCCCTTTGAGATGAATGGCTAAGTTTCACTTGTATTTTTTTTCTGTTTACCTTCCTCTGGATCAATTAATTATTAATTTTAAAACAATTGTTGATTAATAATTTACAATTAATTAACAACTAATTAATTAATAACTAATCCGCATATTGCAGATAAGAGGAGATCTTAAAAGTTTGAACTTGATGGACTGAATGTCTTTTTTCAACCTTAATTACTATGTAACTATGTAACTATGTTTTTCAAATATATATATCGGTTTCTATATCGGTTTTCATAAATTCTTTAATATGCAACATACTTTGATATGGCACATAGTGTATTATGGCACCTCTCATCATAGGTAGGTTTTCTAGTGTGCTTCTATTTTCAGTCTGACCCTGAGATAGTGTATCCAAGAGTATTGACAGGCCACGTCATTGGCCAATGAAATATTAACCTACAAACTGTCTTATCAGCTATGGACATACTATAAACAAGTTCCTCGAACTAGGTGATTAAGAGACCTGGAAACAGATCTTCATAGATTGTTCACTGAGCTTTCCAAACCACAAAGGCTTTGTCTTCTGTTGACTTAATGTTGGGAAAACTCATCAATGAAGATTTAATTTAGAGTTGGTTATAGCCAATACATTCCTTGGATAATGAGGGGGATTAATAAGGAATCCAATGATGAACAAACTGATATCTGAGGAACTCTTCTCTGAACCTCACCACTCTCTTCTTCACATATATAGAGCTTTACAAATCTGCCAGCATGCACTTCTTCAAGACTAAGGGCCTCATTCAATAGCGATTTGGCCAATTGAATAGGGCTCTAAATAAGCACATAGCATATTTGTTTTAAATACATTTTTAGTTAATGAACTTCCATCCAAAAGCAAGGTCTTTACTAACTAAAAACTTCTTTAACAAATATATGCTATGTGCTTATTTAGAGCCCTATTCAATTGGCCAAATCGCAATTGAATGAGGTCCTAACTCAGTAAACATAATATCTTTCTAGTAAGATATGTACCCCCAGGTGCCCTCTCCTCCTACCTGGCCCATCTGTGGTGTCACTGGGTTAAGTGGCGCTCACTATCAGGGGATGTGGCTATGAGTTAAACCCATCCAATATCTCATAGCTTGTTGAGTCTTCGCTCAGAGCGATTTGCTTGTGGCATCATGATTTATGAATGCTCAAATATATATTATTAGCTGACTGTATCTGAACAAGCCACTCTCGGCTCTGCCACAAGGTAATTTGAAAGGTTATATTTAGTATAATTGAATATATTCTCTGCAGAACGGCAAATCTCTTGAAGTGCTTATACAGCGAGCAAAGCTACTCGTGCGCTGACAGGCACTGAGCATACAGATGGGATCCTGGGAGCAAATGCTATCTATTTCAATTTCCAGAAACACAGAAACATTAGGACCCGGACACGGATAGAATGAACTGCGCAACCAGGGACCTGAGTGTCACACGTGTGAGGGAGAGGGGCCTGAGGATAATAAATGGATGTGATGGAGAAAAGGGTCTAATAATGCGACAGATTATGTACAATATATATATATATATATATATATTTATACATACCGTATATATATATATATATAGAGAGAGAAAGATCTATAAATATATAGCTATATATATATATATTTTTATATATATATATATATATATATATATATATATATAGAGAGAGAGAGAGAGAGAGAGAGAGAGATCTATTAATATATACCTTTAAATAAAAACACACACACACATATATATATATATATATATATATATATATATATATGTCTATAGATACATCTATAATTGCACTTATACAGAAACCTTTTCAAGAAAACACGTATGATTATGGGACACATTCTGTACAATGTATGTGTGTTTGTTTGAAATTATTTATGCCACAGACTTCCATGAAGTTCTTTAGAAAAAAATATTTGCCACTATAGACTTTTCTATGATCCTCTGTACCAAAAAAATATTTTCCTCCATGCTCTCATATTGGTTCTTTGAACAAGGAATAATTTATTTTCATAACCCTCCATGAACTTCTCTACAGGAAGTTCCCAAAATGTCTTTATTTATTTGGCTTATACAGTGCTCTTTGTAAAATAGGGTAGATAGTGCTACTAGTCTATACTTTTTCTTTATTTTCTTTAAAGCATGCTAAGAAGTCTAGTATTGTCCTAAAATTATTGATATGAACTGCAGGAAAAAGACCCACAGCTCCAAGAATTGTAAGTGCCTTTCTCTGAGGTCAGTCACTCAGTCTTCTGGGATTGGTCACAGACTTGCGATTTTCCATGTGTAGCAATGACTTTTAGGCCAGAGGTGACTAGCAGCTGAGAGCAACACTGAACAAACAATAACTCCTGTACTGAAGTTGAATTGAGCAACAAACTAATCTGGATGCTAATGAGTTAAAATAGTGACATTAGATTAACAGCTATTACACAGTGACTGACTCTTTTCTGGCATCACCAGATGTAGACAGCAATGACTAATATTTGCTAATGTACTGATAAACAGTTACAGTACATAATACTCTATACAAGCATAGGCATTTGTACTAAGTGTTATGATAAAATGCCAGTGTTATTTGTTCTTTTCCATGTTTTTCTCCACACAAAGTATGATAAGCAGCACATGTACGTAATAATTTAGCTTTCAGAAAACATTGTTCCTACTGTATCTACCTAATAATGTTAACAACCCTGATAGACATTGATTTACTATGACCCTCATTCAATTCGGGGCTCGCAACTCGGTCACAGAAGGCCAAATGCCTGCGATTGAGATGAGGGCTCTATTTGGTCTCCGATTGTGATGCTAATCAATTTGCCAGGCCCTTAAGTTAGGTGCTGGTCCAGAAAATCGGAACACCATGCTGTCGGATGTAGCATTTCTCGGGGCTTGAACATGTTAGGGGAGCAAGCCCGTAACTCCAGATGCAGAAACAGCCAATAGAAACAGAAATCATCATCATGTCCAACCTCCAAGCCCGTAACTCGTAAGTGAAGGCCATAGGGTTTTGAAATCCAACCTCCATTTTTCAATGTCCTCCAAGCCCGTTGAACTTTGAAAAATAGAGGTTGGATTTCAAAGTCCTACGGGCTTGGAGATTGAAGCCCGTAGGAATTCACATTGATTGCTGTGATTGATATGTCACGAATATTGAACATAAAATAAAGCATTGGAGAATGTTGTGCTATTAATTCTAGGACCTAACATCACTTTCACTCTTAATAAAAGTACAGTATTGCTTTATTATTTGCTTTTAAAGTGCTCCGGTTTGTCATTAAGCACTTTGTGAGACCTCCTTGGTACCATTAACTTGGGGTTAGATATTTGCCCTTTGCAGGTTTGATCGAGTGGTTAGCGAGGGGGAATCGGAGCACTTGAATAGGGATTTGCGATTTTAGCGTTGAGACAGTAACAGGGCATTAACGTTCGATTTTTTAAATCGATATAAATCGCAGCTCGGAGCCCCTAATTCAACCAGAGCCCGCAAACTGACGCCAATTGAATAGCAAAATAACTTGCGGGCTCCACTTGCGAGCCTGTATCTCCCGAAAGCCTCAATTAAATCAGGCTCTATGGTTGTAGGGAGTCCCCTTTGACTTTTCTGTGATCTTTTCTATAAGGAATGATTTGTCTCCAGCCATTTTTTAATTGCACTAAACATTTTGGTATTGTGAGTTAATTAATAGCTTTACCTTCATCCTCTTGAAATCCCAGAGTGTTTTGTCTTGGGTGCTGCAGTTAGTCAGTCACAATCCACTCAGTGAGCAGGATGTGTAATTCTTAGCCTCCTGTTGCACACACTAAAAATGAACCTGCATACTGTTGCATATAGGTGATCAGACTACTGTACTACACCTATGCCCAAGCTCATACATAGTAGATATATGACCTTTACTTTCTATAGACCAAACATGTTAAGTCAATAACAAGTCAAAGCAAACTATTGTGAACGGGTGCTCTAATGTTGTCTTTGCTGAAAGGTTGGTATTTGTGCTTAATATCTTCAATCCCTTTTGTAATATTATTTCAACATCCTCCTAAGAAACATCCCAACATCATAAACACTCCCTGCTCCCTTGTAGATCTTCATTTGCTATCCCACTCGACAATCCACTGAACCAAGTTAAAATTAAGCAATTGTAAGTTACTGGAGCCCGTAATGGAGGCAGTAAGTTAATTTGCTACTCAATTGGGGTTTTTGTTTTTGCAAGCCGTAAACAGGCTACGTGTTAAGGGCTTCAAATCCGTGGGGTTGTTTCAGACCGCAAGAGTTACATTCACTAATCACTCTTCAATTGCTACAATTCCTCAAGCCTGCAAATGTATTCACACCTGTTAAAGGCAAATGTAGAAGAAAATCCTACAAGTACTAGAGAGGACCAGCAAAGGGGTTAAATACATACCCGTAGCATTGTAAAAGCAACTACGGCCGTAACATGGTTGCTTGTTAAATTGAATAGCACCAGAATTGTAACAGACCTGAGCCCTCAGCAGGCCAGCAGACATACGGCGTATATACCGCGAGATGCGGGCTTCAAATTGAATGAGGCTCTATGTTCTCATTCAAACCTTTCTCAGCAATGCTGAACAACTCTATCTTAAATATTAATCATAATATTGAAATAACCCATCTTGTGACTGACCCAATACACACTAATGGAATATACAGTGTGTCTAGGATAAACACCCATGATGGAATTTACTGACTGGCCCAGAAACGTTCCACCCCTAAAGGAACCTAATTATGTTTCTAATCCAACCACATCTAACCACATCTATGGCTCTAGCACCCACTCCAACATCATTGGTCTACCCAAGCAACACCAACCCTCATGGGTTTCCATTTTGACTAGTCCCAAATAACTGATTCCTCTTTGGACTCACTGGTGCAAGCATAGTCAGCCTCAATACAAAACTGTTTCTGGGGAATAGGTTTATGTATTGACTGAGAAGGCATTATATGAGCTCAATACCGAATTATGTTGTTTTATAATTTGCTACTCGACTGTATAGACCTTCAGAATATGTTGGTGATTTATCAAAAAGACACTATGCTGCTTATTTCATTTTCAGTTTATTAGCAGATAATGCAAATATAAACAGGGTAAAGGGAACAGAAAATTAGTTCTGATTGCTATGGGTGACATCCTGGTCTGGAGACAAGATCATCTGAATTCATGTGTGGAGGTTAAATCCTCTTCTGTGAGATGTTTTTGATAAAATTATCCTAAAACAATCATATTGTTTATAATCTGGCATCAACGTGGATAGCAGCAAAAGGATCCTCATCTTGGTTACTGATCTGGAAATTAGCTCTACCATCACCGCCAACATTGATCTGCCTGCCAGTGCAGCGGGAGCCCTCTTTCTGCCCCGAGATGACATCACAGTAGGTACCAGCTGGGAGCCCAGTGTTCAATGTGACATCCATGTGCCTAAAAGATCAGAAAAATATAATGAATATCCCTATTGATCCCTAGTAAGGAGTTTTCTAAATCTCATTGATTATTCCTCTATCGCTGATCCATATTTCTTTGTTATAGCTCAGACTACATAAAGTTGATTAACTCACCAGTCATCATTGTTAAAGACAATGAATCCTCTATTTCCACGACCAAATGCCACTTGGTTGCTCCCATTGTCCCACCAGTTAGTGAAGGCTTGACCATCCACCACATTACGGAAGATAACCATGTTCCTACAAGCACAGCATGTCCAAGAGTCAGAGATGTTCATTCAAGTATCCCAGTATGGGATGGATGTACTTAACAAATATATTTTTGCATGCTCACATTAGTATTATACTAAAAACACAGTATCATATTCCCTACTTGATAAATTGTTGAAGCAGGACATGTTGGCCCAGGAGCTTTCAAGAAAAGATTTATCAAAAAAGATACCATTTAACTACAGCAATAACTAGGTTTAGATTAAAAAACTGCTTCTTTACAAAAGATGGCATATTTGAGGAATATCTGTAAATATAGCATTTTGTTAATTCATTTTGAGCCATTAATGATTTTTACTCACTTGATCTGCCGCCATCTGTGCTCACAGACCCAGTTGTCCCCACAGGTTGAGTCGGGATTAATAGGAACTGATTTTATTGATCCATCAGAGTTAGTAGGGGGTCCAATCCAGTCATTAACATCCTACAAAACAGAAAGTCCCCCTTTTAATTAGTCTCCATCTTTAATTATTCCCAGGTTTAGATATATTAATTGGAGTGTAAAAACAAATATGGAGGAAATCATGTGAGTCATACATGTATGTGGCAGACACATACCTTTCCATTCACCCAGTTCCTGGGCCATCTAAAACTGGACATTACACGTGTGAACCCATAAGGATGAGCCAACATGAAGCCAACTCCCATCTTGTACAAACTGAAGAGAAAAAGAGAGAGTATTAACGGTTACAGTGGCAATGACCAAAAAAATCAGGATAATAACAGCTTCTTGTTACCATTTCCTGTGAGAGCATGGTCCTGGGCATGGTGACAACTTGCATGTTTGTGAAGTCGTTTCTGAACCTTACCTAGATCTCTAAATGTTTTATAACATATAAGAGCTTCTGAAAAATGTTTATGCAAAGATTGCTAACCTTGACCTCTGTGTGGATTGAAGAATACCTTCATATAGTGATTAAACCATGTAAGTGTGCAACCTTATCTGAATCTTCCAAGGATACAGGGAAACCTAGAAATGGAAATTGCAGTGCCTACAAAGTTTCACTAGATAATACTGACTCCCTTTATCAGGTCACAGTATGGAGAAAGCCACTTTCTTTCACAAAATATGACACAGACGAAATCACTTTCTACTGCACATTGTGATTAACTACACTTAAATTCCTATATTTCCATAATTAAGCAAGTGTATCTCTTCAAAACTGCATATTGTATTGATAGATCTACAGTTCTTCTTCAATGAGTTAATCTATGAATTGTAATAAGAGCTGTAATGGTTTTAGCCTTGGAATGAAAGTATTTAAATCTAAACCAAGGAGCAAGGTCATGTTCCCAATATACAGTTTTGCCATTATCAAACAGCAACTTATGAACATATACAGTTTTACACAGTTTAAAAAAGTTGAAAATCACCTGAATCTTATGCATTTTAAAAGTTCAATAATAATAAAAAAGTCTAAAAATAAAAATGAATTTAAAGAAAATGCTTTACAGAACAAATGGTGACATAAAACCGAGAGGCTCCAACTTACCGTGCATCAAAGAAGGTGAGGATGGAGGCTCCTCCTGCTCCATGTCCTCTCTGGTTATCATGATTGTCTACAAACACCAAGGCTCTGTCACTGGCCATGAAACCCCATCCTTCTCCCCAGTTCCTAGAGGAATAAGAATAATAAGAAAAGAGAGACAGAATAAAGATCTAGTAGCTTCATCCGTGTGGCCTTCTCCAACACAGCCATACTATTTGACTAAAACTCTTTGATATTTTATATATTATAAGGTACAATATCAGGCTTAGGTAAAAAAAGAAAGAAATATATGTATATGTCATGGCACATTAGGGTTAGACAATTTAGGGACAGTGAGGAAGACATCTTACTCTTATCCTGTCTTTGGTGGTGAACCAAATTGTTTTAATATGAGGCTAACAATAATAATGCAGAAAGAGTTAAAGATGAAAGTTAAACAAGAAATTAAGACTACAAATTTTATGATAATGATCCACTTTTTCCTACCTCAAATACGACATTTTTTCTCCGTTCCACTTGCGGATCACTGCTCCAAGTTTAGCCCCATATTTAAATTCAGTCACTCGTCCAATTCCAAAATACTCATTGACTGAAATAGCTTCGCCTCCAAGATCAATAACCTGGAAATCAAACCAGGAGATTGAGCTCTGAGTGCCAAAGAGTATCATACATGAAAATTAGATTTAAAATACTTCTCAGATTTGGAGACACCAACATCTGACTTAAATTATAATTTACAACTTTAAGAAGAATTTCTTTGGATTATATGAATGGATTTTATGAATGTAACACTGCAGAACAAGCCTGAAATATTCTGCTGTATCACAGGAGATATTGCAAGACTGAACTCAGTCAACTGCCATTTTTATATAATATACAGATGTGCTAAGGTTTATCCTTCATCATGTTACTAGCTATGTAAACCACTTCTCACCCCTTTTCCATTGAAGTCAATGGAGATAATTATCAGTGTGAGATACCATGCTCATGACATGGTGGATGAGCTTTAGCACATTCATTTATTTAATGTGAGAAAAGCTGAGATATGGATAGGAACCATTACTTTTTTTCTTGAATGTTCAATAACTAAGATGTACCTCTTGGAAGATAAATGGCCGGGTACCACCGGGGAACCACCTGGTATTCAGGTTGTTCAGTCTGGATGAGATAGCCTGGAGGTCTCCTGGCCACATGTGCTTAGCTGCATCAAGTCTGAAGCCGGCCACACCAATATCGATCAGGGTGTTCATGTATCCTGCGATCTTTCCACGTACATAATCCTTCTCCAGTGCCAGATCCAGGAGGCTCACCAGTCGACAGTCTCTGACCTACATGGAGAGGCATAGGCAGAAACTACAACTGATTAGTACTCATTTTGGTGGCATGTGGAGCTACTGAAGACATTAGACTTTACCTTGTCCAGTCAAATACTATAAATATTATTTCATGTTTTGTTTTTTAAGTTTAGTAAAGACAAATGCTTGTTTATATCATTTGGCATTCTCAAGACATATCAACATTTTAAAATCCCAGAATTCTCTATAATTTTACTAAAGTTTGCTATGGATTGAGATTAGCTGCAATTCTACAAGGGTATTTGCAATTGTAAGGTGTACCAGGTTGTTTTTGTTTGCATTGTTCAGTCGTGTCCTACTCTCTGTGACCACATGGACCGCAACACACCATGCTGATCAATTTGTTATTCATGGCAGAGTGGGTTGCCAGTTCCTTTTCCAGTGGGCCACAGCACACAGCTCCTGGTATTCCTAGGTGGTCTCCCATCCAAGTATTGACCAGGCCCAACCCTGCATGGCTTCAGGGTGATGTGACCTCTTGGTTCCCTGACTGGAATCAAGCCCAGGATGCAGCAGTGAAAGCACCAAAGTGCACCAGGTAGTCTGGTTTATTTGAAAAGCTCTCATATTTTTAAAGAACATTGCATAATCTTATAAATCTGTTGGGCTCATCATCTTTTTTGCCCATTTATTGTTATATTTTTAAGCTTATGACCCCCTATAAATGTGCTTGCTGTGCAAATATTTTATGATGTAAGACTAAGGCTAATGAGTTATCACAGGATTCAATTACTTGACCTGGTGATCACAAACAGCATCTACCTGATAAGCATCTCCATAGTTTTCGATATCACCACTACCGGTCCTGCATTTTCCATCATTGAAATCCCAGCCAGTATAGGGGACAGAGGGGAAATCTCTGGATCCTGTATTGAAATAGCTCCCGCAGGTGGAATGAGTTCCAGTGCCACCGCCTGAGCCACACATATGATTAATTATGGCATCCACATAAATGTACACCTAAGAGAGAGGGTAATGATAAAAAGAATGATGAGAGACGGGAGAGCATGGAGAGGTAAGTAGACTATAAATACAAGGACATATTGGATAGGTCTAGTGTATGGATTGCATAAACTCTCATACATGTATAATGGAAAGCTGCTATGAAAGCTGCAATTGAGCCATGATGCATCTACTTGTCCTTTTTGTTAGGTTCTGCATAAGCTTGTTCATTGTGTAGACCAGCCAAGGTACGACAATAAAATCTGTTGGAACATACCCCAACATTGTTACATCTGGTCACCATATCCCTGAACTGCTGCTCATTTCCAGAGCGGGTGCAGAGCTTGTAGCTGATTGGTTGGTATCTCTCCCACCAGGGTCTGTTTGGGTTGGTGACAACGATGTTCTCACTTGGTGGAGAAATCTAAAAAGAATATGAATATAATATATTATTGTACATGATATGATGATGTGAAGTTATGAGAATAGAAAAAAAGAGTAGAGAAAAGCACAAGACATGGGTGATAAAGTTGTGTCTGAAATACACAATAGGTATCCATAGTCCTACACTCTGGCCCCATCTTGTCCTCTTGTAGACATTAAAAAATAGTCTCTAACATTACTAGGTATAGAAAGAACAATTAAAGACTATGCATTGTTCTTTTTAGAAACCTCAAATACATAACATTTGAACCTCTGGATAGAAATGCAACATTTTTGCATTCTATTTCCAATTAAACATAAAACGATCTTTGATTTGACAATACTATCATCCTCAACAGCATGTGCAAGACAAGTGACATCCCCAAATTAACATGTCCCTTGTCTCCATCGTTATATATTTGTCATTGTGTGTTATTTATGCATCATCTTTCTTTATATCCTTTTCCCTGACCTCTTTGGGCTTTGTATACTGACCTGGACCCCTCCAAATCCATTGGGTGCCAAATATCGCTCACATTCCGCTGCAATGTCATCCCATCTCCATTCAAACAGATGGACAATAGATGTCCTTCCAGATCTTGTGTTGGGATTGTACTGAGCTGAGCAAAGCCCAGCGGCAACCAACAGGAGAAGGAGCTTCATCCTGACTCCGAAAATTACTGGTCCCACTCTTGCAGCTTTATAAACCCTGTGTGTTACATAAAACTTTGTGAACACGGGACATCTGGCCACCTGTCATTTGTTTATTGTGATATGAAAGGCCAGGTGGCGATATGATAGCAGTTCTCACTGCTAGAACATGCTTCTTTTTATAGAACAAATATTCTGCCTATCAAGTTTATCTGGCACGTAGCATATACACAACATGTACGGGAGAGCAAATCCACTTATTGGACATTTGCTTTACTAGACTCACTACAAAATCTCCCTCAGTAGAATACAGTGACATTTACTGAAAGGTCTCACTCATACTCACTAGAAGACAGTTCTACTCAGTAAGTTTGATTTATGATCCGCAAAGGCACTAACTAAAAGAAAAGCAGATCTACAGCCTTGCGATTCGGTAAATTTAAAAGGGCTTTATATAAGCACATAGCATATTTTTTTTCACAGAAGTTTTTAGTTTTAGTGAAGACCTTGCTTTTAGATAAAAGTTCACTAACTAAAAACTTCTGTGAAAAAAAAAAATTGCTATGTGCTTATATAGAGCCCTTTTAAATTTACCGAATCGCAATTTAATAAGGCTGCTAATGTCCATCTGTGCAATGCCATCAAAACATAAAGTATTTTTTGATGAAGATTCCCATGCACTAATTTAAAATAAACTTACAAATAGTGTAATTCAAGAAAACAGGTGCCTACCTAACAACTAAGATCAAGAATGTCAATGTTCTGGATCCCAATCTTGTAGACCCATGATAAGCCCTCAAAAAATAAGTTATATTGTTATTTTTATTAGAGAAATGTTTAAAAAAAACACTTTTAAACTATGCAAAGTCTTAGTGGATGTTTCAGATCCATGTAAATGCAAGGATTATCTAAAGCCCGGGGTTAATGAGATCACCATTACGAGAAATAACTGACCTGTAAGAACAAATTGCTGGAAAAACTCAAAAGAAAGGCATGGACAATAGTTATTACCTGAAATCATTTCTGGGATAGAAAATCCCAGTCAAGTGAGCTTGAGTTGGACCAAAAATGCTGTCTCCTCAGATGGCTTCTCCATCCAACATTGAGGACAGGTTATGTAGAGAGCTTGTAGACTTAAAAATACATATAGAGAAATATATAACCACCTACAGTTAATGATAAAACATATAAATACAGATACATGCAAACGATAAATTCACCTGTAATAATAAAATGTCACCAACCTACTCTGGATGAATCAGATTAAGGCACTGATGGGATCCCTGTTACTGGTTTGTTTCAATGGTCCACAATAGAAGTACTGGTTTTCAAAATCCCTATAAATATTACAGACCGTATCATGAGTTTTTTGGTTTCCTGGTAATCTGCTGTGTTTATCACTAGGTTTCAGCATTAGGCATATAAAGTCTACAGTAAGACCTTGAACTCTGTCTATGTTTGTGTATGTGGTAATATTGATGGTGAAAGTCCAGTTTGTGGGTCTCATTCAATTGCGATTTGTCCAATAGAAAAAGTTTATAGTTAGTGAAGACCTTGCTTTTGAATAAAAGTTCACTAAGTAAAAACTTCTGTAAAAAAAAATGCTATGTGCTTATATAGAGCCCTATTCAATTGGCCAAATCGCAATTGAATGAGGCCCTGTGAGACCAATGGAAACTTTATTTGAGTGATAAATTCTGCATAGACCTTTAGGACATTTTCCAACTTATTTCCCATCACAGGGATTCGCAGAACAGCTGTCAATCACATCCCTGCCAGGCACCTAGAAATATTGACCTCTCATAGAGAGACATCTAGATCCGTGAGTGATTCCTTCCCTTCTGCAGGAATACTTTCTTAACTATTAGTTTGCCAAGTCTACTAGAACTATTTCAGTAATAACCTTAGAACTAGGAGCTGCGGTTATTCACACTTACCTATTAACTGCAGCTTGTCAGGCCTTTAGTCATTGTGCATTATACAGCACAATCAACACATCTTGTCAAATGTTATTACTTTATAAAATATGAGTTCTGATCATTTTTTATGTGTCTTTAAACAAAACCCATATTATTGTTTTCCTTATCTTGCTACCCATCCCTGTTCCCTTACTTTCCCCCTTCTAAACATTCCCCCTCCCAAAAAATAAATACAATAGGAAAGACACTATATCAATTAATATCTAATTTAAGACCAATTGTGTCATCTCTATATCCTGAACCTCTACCAGTCTGATCAACTTTACCTATCACCTTGGTTTAATCCATGCTTTGTCTGACCAAGAACCAAGTCTTCAGTCCCAATTAAAGGTGCACCTGCAAATACCGGCCGTAAGTTCACGGGCTTGAAATTTGCAACAGTTACAGAACGATTTAATAAAACAAACACGCAGCTACCTGGCCGAAAGCCTAAACCGTAAACCATGCACCCGTAAGTAGCATTTCAGGGCATGATCCTGATCAATTAAGCAAGGCCGTAACTACCAATTTAGAAACAACCAATAGTAAAGGAGACCGTCATCATTACGTCAGTAAAACATGGAGGTTAAATCACAATCAATTAGCGTTTGGAAGTCCGATATGCGATCAGACTCACAATCCGGCAATGTACAAAATAATAAAAATGAATGGAGATACTATTCTAGTTCATGTGGGTGGCCTGATATGTATTAACTACTTGATTCCCGAGATTGATATAACCTGGAAATAAAAAGTGGGAAAAAAATGTTATTGCAGATTTGCAAGCTTGAGACTGTTGTGCAATTAATTATAATGTCTTTCATCGCTTTGCCCTTCTTTTACAGTGCAGTATTGATTTTTTATTTGCATTTACAGTGCTACAGACAGGTGTTTAACCCTCTTGTGAGTCCTATCTGGTACTTGTAGGATTTTCTTCTAAATTTGCCATTAATGGGTGTGAAAACAATTATGGCCTGAGGAATTGTAGAAATTTGTAGGGATTTGCGATTGTAACATTTATGGGCTTGAAAGATCAAAGGCTTAGCTGGGTCGGAGATACGATTTTGACAACCTCAGGGATTTTCAGCCTGTAACTCGCAGATCGTTTGCAGGGCTACATTATGGGCTCCAGTAACTCACAATTTCTCAATTTAACAGGGGCCCATGTCTTATATCCTAACCATTCAACACCACGGAGGACTGCAGAATAGAGAAAAATTGAGAGAAGAGTAGACCTGTTTCTTATAACACCCAGTTGAATACCAAACATGTTTGCTAATGATAATTATAAGATTTGCATCAGAGTTCAATTTGAATTCAAAAAGATCTCCAAACTTTTACTCACATCTCAAACAGTAGAATCCCGAGAGGTGTAAGTAGATGATTGGAGATGTTTATGCAGCCACCAAGGTAAATTTCCACTAGCTACAGAGTCATATTCAATTGAGTTTTCGGGCGATCCAGTACCCCCGTAAGTGAGGTCGCAAGCTAATTTGCTATTCAATTAGCGTCTTTTTGTGGGCTCCGAATGGCTTCCGAGTTACGGCCTTGGATGGTTAAACTCGTAACTTACAGCCTCCAGAAGCCTTTGATCTTTCACTTTCGCAAGGCTAAAATCGCAAATCACTATTCATTTGCTCAATTTCCCCAAGCCCGCAAATGTTTTCACACCTGTAAATTGCAAATGATGGAGAAAATCCTACGAGTACTAGAGAGGACCCGCAAGGGGGTTAAACATCTATTCGTAGCACTGTAAATGCAAATAAAAAATCACTACTGCACTGTAAATAATGGGGAAAGCGATGGCAGACATTAGAATTAATTGCCCAACAGTCTCAAGCTCGCAAATCAGCAAGATCTTAGATTTTTTGATGTTTCATTTCAGGGTTAAATCGATATCGGGAATCAATGAGTTAATACATACCAGGCCACCCATATGGACTAGAACAGTATTGGCATTCATTTTTATAATTCTGTATTTTGCGGGTTTGCGAGTCTGATCACATATCGGACCACCGAACCTAATTGACTGACATGTAACCTCCATGTTTTACTGCCGTAATAAGGACAGTCTCTTTTTCTATTGGCTGATTTGAAATGGGAGGTTATGGGCTTGCTGAATTGATCATGTTCCCGCCATGAACTGCTCCGAACCATTGCATGGTTTAGGGTTTTGACTTTGGGCCTGTAACTTGTGGGCTTAAACAATTGAATAGCATTGCAATCGGAGACGAACGAGAGCCCGTAACTCACCCGCAGACATATGGCCGTCTGTGATCGAGTTGCGTGCTTCGAATTGAATATGGCCCACAGTGTCCAGTTTCAAATTCAGTTGAGTATTTCTGTCTTTAATGAAGCAGATTCATGAATGAAACCCTTTTTTATAGGGATGGGGTAAAACATTTGAGCAATGTCAATTTAAGTCTCTGGATTTGCTTGTGTATCAAAAAGTAATATTTAAACTGTTATCATAAAATAAAATGGAACAAACAAAGATGCCACTAGGCTGGTCAATCTAATTTATTTGGTAGCTCTGTCCAAATATATAGTGTGGGCTTTATACCTCAAATCAACATGTTATTTTGAGTGACAAATGAGATTTCCTGCGCAGGACAGAAAACAGGAATATTTGAGTAGGAGATATGCCGTAAAAAGTGCTATGAACATTTTATTTAAGGGAAAGTGGCACCATAAATAAAAAGAGTCTGGTGGAGCTTACCTCGTTCACTTACTGTATATCCATTACTGAAAATGTAAGACAGGGCTGTGACCATTCAGATTATCAAGGTGTTTCCAATCAATAAGCATACACTTCCAGCCAACTGGAATTCTGATTGCAATTAGAAATACAATAAGTAATATAGCAATTAAATCAGACCTTTCAATGGTACATAAGAACATTGTATTTAGAGCAAAATGAAATAACCCCACTGTCTCTGACAATTTGTCTGATCTCTTCTAATATGTCTTTTGTCTCCTCATCAGGTGTCTTAGATTCCCAAACCCCACTGCGTATCTTTGGTTTCTCCTCCATACTCACCTCTCATGTCCAGCCATCTGGTCAGTGCATTAGCACAAGAGGGAGAGGTGTGGACAGTGCAGGACATTGGAAACACCTATTTAAACTGGTGACAGTGTATGACTTACCTGAGCCAGTACATGATAAAAAAAATGGCAGAAGAAACTCAGAGGGGCACTTTGAGATGGTGGTACCCAGTGGTCAGTGTTATTTGTGTCACAGGAACCAGAAGGGCATTCCTAATAAACTGTTGGATTAATCTAACTGAGGAAATCTTGGGGGTTATTTAAAGTCTATAAAAGTCACTATTAAAGGCTGTTCCCCTACAAACAGAGTAGTCATTGTCTTTCATTTGAAGACAATGACTACTCTGGTTGTAGGGGAACAGCCTTTAAACAAATCAATGGCATTAGTACACTTTCATCCTAAGAATTTATTGATGAATAGAGAAATGATGACTATAAGCCTAGGGTTGTTGAAAGCTACCAGTTGTGCTGATATTTGTCCCCATAGATCCCTATGTTCTAACTTTCAGCTTTGCATTTTCTATCATTGAAATCCAGATAGGAGTATGGTAAAGCAGGGGAAATTCAGATTTTTGGGTTGAATTAGACCCCACATGTGGCAAGGGAATTAGCCCCCACATGTGGTAGATGACAGCGTCAACATACATATGAATCTAAGGAGTGTAATAACACATGAGGGATACTGAGCCATTTTCACTTAACATTTTTATTTTTCTTCTAATCTTATTCACTTTTGACTTTTTGTATTTTTACCATAAATATACTAGTTTACTAACCTCTGTGCAAGTGTCCCTTCTTTCAATATGTAATTATAGATTTACATTTTATTGATCTATCAATGATTCTTATATACTGCATATGATGCAGAGCTCCAACGTGGTTGCAGTTAATCTCATTTTATTTTTATTTTTCAATTATCTAATTAAGTCCTGTGTGCAGCTTGTATGTAGACATGCCACGGACCTACTGCAAGATTCGGGCTGCACCCCTGTACTATAAATACATATCTGTCCTCTATCCACAGCTCCTTGAGTTTGGCAGCATCCGCTGGCATTAAAGAGCATCTGACATCCAGTGATGTAGGCCAATGAGATGCTTTTGAGGGGCCAGCCATTAATCAGTTAGTTTTAAACATAGCTGAATAATTCCACACTTACAGCCTTATTAGGGGAAGAGACATGGGGGGGGGGGGGGACACAGGGGAGGGGGCAGAGAGACAGAGGAGACACAGAAATGGGGAAAGAGATATGGGGGAAAGAGACACAGGTGCAATGGGGAAGAGACACAGGGGAGGGAGGGAGATACAGGTAAGGGAGGAGGGGGGAAGAGACACAGGAGAAAACACACGGGAGAGGGAGGGGAAGAGACATGGGGGAAAGAGACGCAGGGGAGGGGGATGAGATACATGGGAGAGAGTGTTGGGAAGAGGCACAGGGGAGGAAAGATGGGGGGAAGAGACACAGGGGAGGGAGGCAGAGACACAGGAGAAAACACACGGGAGAGGGGGGGAAGAGACATTGGGAAAGAGACACAGGGGAGGGAGGAAGAGATACATGGGAGAGAGTGCGGGGAAGAGACACAGGGGAGGGGTGGAAGACACAGGGGTGGGAAGAGGAGAGGGGTAAAGAGACACAGGGATAGGGAAGAGACACAGGGGAGGGGGGAAGAGACACAGGGGAGGGGGGCAGAGAGACATGGGGAGACACACATGATGGGGGTAAGAGATATGGGGGAAAGAGACACAGGGGAGTGGGGAAAGACACATGGGAGAGGAAGGGGAATAGACATGCAGGAAAGAGACACAGGGGAGGGGAAGAGATACATGGGAGAGTGTTGAGACACAGGGGAGGAAGGATGGGGGAGAGACACAGGGCAGGGAGGCAGAGATACAGGGGAGAGACACAGGGGATGGTGGAAAGATACAGGGGAGGGAGGAGGGGGGAAAAGGCACAGTGGAGGGGGAGAGACAAAGGGGAGGGTGGAGGGGGGAAGAGGCACAGGGGAAAACACACTGGAGAGGGAGGGGAAGAGGCATGGGTGAAAGAGACACAGGGGAGGGGGATAGATACATGGGAGAGAGTGTTGGGAAGAGACACAGGGGAGGGAGGATCGGGGGAAGAGACACAGGGGAGGGTGGCAGAGACACAGGGGAGAGGGGGGAGAGACACAGGGGAGGGGGGAAAGACACATGGGAGAGGAAGGGGAAGAGACATGCAGGAAAGAGACACAGGGGAGGGGAAGAGATACATGGCAGAGTGTTGAGACACAGGGGAGGAAGGATGGGGGAGAGACACAGGGCAGGGAGGCAGAGATACAGGGGAGAGGGGGAGAGACACAGGGGATGGTGGAAAGATACAGGGGAGGGAGGAGGGGGGGAAAGGCACAGGGGAGGGGGAGAGACAAAGGGGAGGGAGGAGGGGGGAAGAGGCACGGGGGAAAACACACTGGAGAGGGAGGGGAAGAGGCATGGGTGAAAGAGACACAGGGGAGGGGGATAGATACATGGGAGAGAGTGTTGGGAAGAGACACAGGGGAGGGAGGATCGGGGGAAGAGACACAGGGGAGGGTGGCAGAGACACAGGGGAGAGGGGGGGAGAGACACAGGGGAGGGGGGAAAGACACATGGGAGAGGAAGGGGAAGAGACATGCAGGAAAGAGACAGAGGGGAGGGGAAGAGATACATGGCAGAGTGTTGAGACACAGGGGAGGAAGGATGGGGGAGAGACACAGGGCAGGGAGGCAGAGATACAGGGGAGACGGGGAGAGACACAGGGGATGGTGGAAAGATACAGGGGAGGGAGGAGGGGGGGAAAGGCACAGGGGAGGGGGAGAGACAAAGGGGAGGGAGGAGGGGGGAAGAGGCACAGGGGAAAACACACTGGAGAGGGAGGGGAAGAGGCATGGGTGAAAGAGACACAGGGGAGGGGGATAGATACATGGGAGAGAGTGTTGGGAAGAGACACAGGGGAGGGAGGATGGGGGGAAGAGACACAGGGGAGGGTGGCAGAGACACAGGGGGAGACACACAGAAGTGGAGGGAAGAGACATGGAGCAAAGAGACACAGGGGAGGGAGGAAGAGACACAGGGAGGGAGGAAGGGGGAAAGACACACGAAATGGGGAAAAGAGATATGGGGGAAAGAGACACAGAGGAAGGGGAATAGAGACAGGGAAGAGAGAGTGGGGAGGAAGAGACAGAGGGGTGGAAGAGGGGGAAGAGAGACAGGATAGGGTGGGAAGAAACACAGGGGAGGGAGAGGGCGAAGAGACACAAAGGAGTAAGAGGGGGAGAGACACAGGGGAGGGAGAGGGGGAAGAAAGAGACACGGGAGGGGGAGAGACAGGGGAAGGAAGAGACACAGGAGAGAGAGGGGGAAAATGTTATCCCGTCATTTATGATGGGCAAATGACTAGTAGTACATAACCTTTTAAAAAATATACCGTATATACTCGAGTATAAGCCGAGTTTTTCAGCCCTTTTTTTAAGGCAAAAAAGGGCCCCCTCGGCTTATACTCGAGTCACTCTCCCCCCCGTGTCTCTCTAACCCCCCGGTGTGTCTCTAACCCCCCGTGTGTCTCTAACCCCCTCGTGTGTCTCTAACCCCCTGTGTGTCTCTAACTCCCCCAGTGTGTCTCTTTACCCCCGGTGTCTCTTTCCCTTCCCCCTCCTCAACCTAAACACCCCTCCTCAGCATAAACCCCCTCAACCCCCCTTCTCCACCTAAACCCCCCTAAATACCTCCCCCCTCTCCCCTCACTTACCTGCTTGTGCTCCGGCCTCTAATCCTTGACCCGGCACCGGCGTGCATGTGACGTCACATGCGTGCCGCGTCATTAGTATATACCGGGTGCCGGCATCCGGTATATGCTAATGACGCGGCACACATGTGACATCACATGCGCGCCGGCGACGGGTCAAGTAGCGGAGGCCGGAGCACAAGCAGGTAAGTGAGGGGAGAGGGGGGAGGTATTTAGGGGGGTTTAGGTGGAGGAGGGGGGTTGAGGGGGGTTTAGGTTGAGGAGGGGTGTTGAGGAGGGGGGTTGGGGTTGAGGGAGGTTGAGGGGGGAGGTTGAGGGTGGTTGAGGTTGAGGAGGTGTGTTGGGGTTGAGGGGGGTTGAGGTTGAGGAGGGGGTTGAGGGGAGTTGAGGTTGAGGAGGGAGGTTGGGGATGTGGGGTTGAGGATGGGGATGGGGGGGTTGAGGAGGGGGTTGAGGATGGGGGGTTGAGGAGGAAGGTTGAGGATGAGGAGGGAGGATGAGGAGGGAGGTTGAGGAGGGAGGAGGGAGGTTGAGGATGATGAGGGAGGTTGAGGATGAGGAGGGAGGATGAGGAGGGAGGTTGAGGATGAGGATGAGGAGTGGGGTTGAGGAGGGAGGTTGAGAATGAGGAGGGGGGTTGAGGAGGGTGATAAGGGAGGGGGGAAGAGACACAGGAAAGGGAGAGGGGGGACACCGAGGGCACAAGAGGGACACAGGGGACAGCACATTTCCCACCCTCGGCTTATACTCGAGTCACTCATTTTACCCAGTATTTTGTGGTAAAATTGGTGCCTCGGCTTATACTCTGGTCGGCTCATACTCAAGTATATACGGTAATTGTCCCTCTTTGGCCATTTGAAATGTTGGTTGACTTATGATATAATAATATATCTCTTGGTTCTCCAGTAGCCCAAAGAGCACTCTTATTGCTTTAATAGCAGTTTGTGGGGTGAGAGGCTGAAAGAGGGAACACATATATATGAGGGCTTAGAGCAACATAACCTTGGCTCACACTTGAACATCAACAATCATTTCACAGTGAAACAAACGTTGTTTGACTGACTTTTGACTGTTCTTGTAATGAAACATCATTAAGATAAATATAGGCTTTCTATTTTCAATTATGGGGCCAGCCATTTTGCCATTAGCAGATTCCCTTTTATAACAACTTGCATTCTAAGCTAAATGATAGGGCAGTCCATTCTTTGCAATGTATTAAGTTATTTTTTGCCTTTAACTTAACCCCTTTACAGCACTATAGAATATGGTGGAGCATCACATATATAGTTGTGAGCATGCGAGTTGTTGCTAACGTTTGCGGGCCCGCAGCCCTCGCGAGGCAAGGGACACAGTTGTGCTTATATTTGTCCCCAAAAGGCGCTCCATGCCAGCAACTGCGGCCCTCGCAAAAAAAAACGTGACGCGCAACGACTCATTCCGAACCCGCAAAAAACGGCTGAAAACAGCGCGCATGAAAACATCAGGAACATAATAAATAAACACAACAAACACATAAAAAGCTTACTTACAGCAAGGGGGGGCATCCAGTACCTCGAAAAGTGAATTTACACGTCCATTTAAGTCCAAAAAAACGAGTTTAAAGTGCCGAAAATCACCTAAGCAAGAGAAAAAATGTCCGTCGAACAAAACAAAAACAAGGCTACAGACGCAACAATACTACAGTGACTCGCAAAACTGAAACAACGCTACAGTCAACTTTACGAGGTACGTAACACATCCTATGCGGCACGTACCACACTGATATTACGCTGGAATGCAAATAGCGCATGCGTACTGCGTTCTAACGGTCTCAGGCACCTCAAAGTTTATAAATAATGCCTACTTTCCAGAAAATTCTACATTTCTACTCAGGTGATGAACGGAGTGACTGGATAGTTAACTGCTGCTGTTACTTGAAAAGAGAATTATTTCCTAATTTCCTACTTTACACTGTGCAAATTACAACTGAGATGTAAGCTATAATATATTACATTTTATTACCAAGACAGCAAAAAAAATAAAAAAAAATACAAACTTTAACTATGAAAATGGAATTCATGTATAGTGACATGTGACACGCACATATATGTGTATAGGCCCTACAACAAACTAATGTTAACTCAAACTAATGACATAAGTATATTCAAATGACATTAATTTACAGCAATTCATAGCAAAAAATAATATGACACTAATACATATGTAACCTGAAGCTGAATCTTTCCCCTTTTTTCACTATTCAAACAGACTCTGCATCAACAGCGTCGCTCAAGAATTTGCACCGTGGACTGTCAAAGAGAATTACTTTTAAAGAACAGAAAGAAAGAAGAAGAGGTAAGATAGAAAAATACATTACATGCTGAAAAAGACCATGCTTTGCAAAATCAAAAAAAATAAAATATACAATTAACCATTTAACTTTATTTTTTAAACAGACACTACAAGAAGACTGGCGGATTAAGATTGGCAGGAGGGGACCCTCTGTCATTCGGACAAGGACAACACTTCAATCAAGGTATAGTAGAAAAAGTAGAAAAAACTACTGTATATACTCGAGTATAAGCAGATCCGAGTATAAGCCGAGGCACCCATTTTACCACAAAATACTGACTCAAGTATAAGCCGAGGGTGGGAAATGTGCTGTCCCCTGTGTCCCTCTTGTGCCCTCTGTGTCCCCCTCTCTCTCCGTGTCTCTTCTCCCCTCTCCCTTCCCTGTTTCTCTTCTCCCCTCTCCCTTCCCTGTGTCTCTTCTCCCCTCTCCCTTCCCTGTGTTTCTTCCCCCCTCCCTTATCACCCTCCTCAACCCCACTCCTCAACCTCCCTCCTTATCCTCAAACTCCCTCCTCATCCTCAACCTCCCTCCTCAACCTCCCTCCTCATCCTCAACCTCCCTCCTCATCCTCAACTCCCTCCTCAACCTCCCTCCTCATCCTCAACCCCCTCCTCAACCTCCCTCCTCATCCTCCCTCCTCAACCCCCCCATCCTCATCCTCTCTCCTCAACCCCCCATCCTCAACCCCCCATCCTCAACCTCAACCCCCTCCTCAACCCCTCATCCTCAACCTCCCTCCTCATCCTCAACCTCCCTCCTCAACCCCCCCATCCTCAACCCCTTCCTCAAGCTCCCTCCTCAACCCCCCCATCCTCAACCCCCTCCTCAAGCCCCCATCCTCATCCTCCCTCCTCAACCCCCCCACCCTCATCCTCAACCCCCTCCTCAACCTCAACCCTCAACCCTCCGCAACCTCAACCCTCCTCAACCTCAACCCCCCCTCAACCCCAACCCCCCCTCCTCAACCCTCTCCTCAACCTCCCTCCTCAACCCCCCATCCTCAACCCCCCCATCCTCACCCTCTCTCCTCAATCCCCCCTCCTCAACCCCTCCTCCTCATCCTCCCTCCTCATCCTCAACCTCCCTCCTCATCCTCAAACTCCCTCCTCATCCTTTCTCCTAATCCTCCCTCCTCAACCCCCCTCCTCAACCTCCCTCATCAGCCCCCATGCTCAACCCCCTCCTCAATCTTCCTCCTCAACCCCCCATCCTCAACCCCCTCCTCAACCCCCCATCCTCATCCTCAACCCCCCATCCTCAACCTCCCTCAACCCCCCTCCTCTGGCACCCGGTATATGCTAATGACGGGGCACACATGTGACGTCACATGCGCGCCGGCGCTGGGTCAAGAAGCGGAGGCCGGAGCACAAGCAGGTAAGTGAGAGGAGAGGAGGGAGGTATTTAGGGGGGTTTAGGTGGAGGAGGGGGGTTGAGGGGGGTTTAGGTTGAGGGGGGAGGGAAAGAGACACGGGGGTAGAGAGACACACGGGGGGTTAGAGACACACGGGGGGGTTAGAGACACACGGGGGGGTTAGAGACACACGGGGGGTTAGAGACACACAGGGGGTTTACAGAGACACGGGGGGGTTAGAGAGACATGGGGGGGGGCGGAGAGTGACTCGAGTATAAGCCGAGGGGGCCCTTTTTTGCCTTAAAAAAGGGCTGAAAAACTCGGCTTATACTTAAGTATATACGGTATATATGTTTAATGGCCGCCAATATAAAAATTGAAAGTAAAAAAAAAAAATACATACAAATTTAATAAAGAACAAAACAACACAGTTCAACAAACTTCACAAAGACCTATACAATTTATGAAGACAGATAGTTTCACAGAAACCAAAAAAAAAAGAGGTGGCCACAAAACAGGATAGCATCCGAAACATTAGCAACATACATAAAACAAAAGTATTCCTCCTCTTTAATGTAAAATAACCTCCAACCATCACCCACAAGCCAAATGCAGCAAACAAAAAGTGGTGAACACAAAACAGGATAAAAATAAAAAGCACAACATGATATAGAAAAGGCAATTAACATTCATTTTTTCTGTCCAACATCATTGAATAATAAGAAGACTAATTAAGCAAATAAAGTATGCAAAATATGGTGGACACAAAAACAGGATTGTACCAAAAATCACACAAACACACAGAAAAGTAAATTAATATTCTTCTTTACTGTTTAACAACCTATACGCCTTACAAAGAAGCCTAGTAAGCATACCAAAAGTGGTGGACACAAAACAGGATAATGCTAAAAACATTGCGATCATATCCAAAATAGGAAAAACATTCATTTTTACTGTACAACAACATTTAATACTCATAAAAAGACTAATTAAGCAAATAAAGTATGCAAAATATGATGGACACAAAACAGGATTGTACAAAAAATCAAACAAACAGATAGAAAAGTAAATTAATATTCTTCTTTACGTTTTAAGAACCTATAAGTCTTACAAACAAGCCTAAATAAACATACCAAACGTGGTGGACACATAACAGGATAATGCTAAAAACATTGTGATCATATCCAACATAGTAAAAAACATTAATAATTACAGTAAAAAAAAAGGATAACTGTAATATACAAATACAATTAAAGAATTTTTAAAAGGCTGCACAAAAACAGCATAGCATAAAAATTCACCATAACAGATAGAATAGACCAAAACAATGAAATATGCTATTCATTACAAATACATTCAAATTAAATAACATTTTCTTTTTTCTTTTACAACAGACACTGCGTGAAGAGCATCGGATGAAGACTTACAACAGTGGACCAAGAAAGATTTTGCTTGAAATCACACTTCAAACAAGGTAGAGTATAAAAAGTAAAAAAAGAGAAAACTAAATAAACATGTTTACTTTGCATCCATGTCAACAGAAAAAAAACAACAATAACAACCACTAATTATAAGTTTTACCAAAATATTATTCACACATTTGTCATTTTCCTGTTATTTGTCTTTAACAGACAACAATGTTTAAAATTAAACCCAAACCTCAATCTAGGCAAAAAAAATAAAAAAAACATAAAACAGCATAGTCCACAAAAGTGTCAAAACACAGACTAAATAACATTTATCATTCTCAATTATTAGTCGTAATGTACAATATTAAGCATAAAACCTAACCACACACATAAAATAGAATACTACAACAAATAGTACTAACACCCAAAAACAAAAAGAGAAACCTTTTCACAGCCCCAAAATATAAGCCTTTAAATAAAATATAAAAATACTATTACGACAATCATCTGAAGGACAAATTAGAAAGACTAATTTCTGCACTCTACTATGCCTATAAGCCAAAAGTACAAAAAAAAAAAAAATACCATTTCAATTAACAGTATACACCATTTCAATTAACAGTATACACCTACTACATGTAGAAGAAGGTATAGTGTAATTACCTTGAGTGTGCTATTCATGTAAGCAAAAAATGACAACCTACGACAGAAAGTAAAAGCAAAAAAAATAAAAAACACTTATTTAACAAGTACTGCTACAATGAACTACAATCACATATAAACAAACTGTTCATAATAAAAAATGTAAAAAACAAACTTAACATCTCAAACTAAACTAATTATACATTATTTTCTTTTACAGATTACCATGGCTGATAACGATAGCAAACAAGAAAAGACAAGACGTCAAGCTAAAGAATGACAACAGAGATGGGCCAACCAGCAGACACCAGAGCAGAAGGAAATTTGACGAGAAAAAGAACGCAAAAGAATTGCAAGCAAAAGACTATCACCTGCAAAAATTAAAGATACACCAAAAAAATCTACTAAGAAAACAAAGCATTTAGAACCTGTTCCTGAAACATCAGATGACATTTTACCTGAACAAATAAAAGATATAACAAAAGCCACCAAAAAAACAAAGCATTTACAACCTCTTCCTGAAACATCACATGACATTTTATCTGAACAAATAAAAGATATATCAAAAAAGCCACCAAAAAAACAAAGCATTTAGAACCTCTTCCTGAAACATTACATGACATTTTACCTGAACAAATAAAAGATATACCAAAAAAGCCACTAAAAAAAACAAAGCCTTTAGAACCTCTTCCTGAAACATTACATGACATTTTACCTGAACAAATAAAAGATATACCAAAAAAAGTCACCAAAAAAACAAAGCATTTAGAACCTGTTCCTGAAACATCACATGACATTTCAACTGAAGAATGCGAAAATGAAACTGATATATGCTTTGCAAATTGTCCTTTACTCAACTCTTTAGCAGTAGAGGATCATAATTGTGGGGATATGAATACTCAATGTCAGTTTTGTGAGGCTTATCATTCTAAACAAGAGATGGCCAATTAATTAGTTGCTGTCAAAAAGGCAAGGTCAAACTTCCAGAAAGACAACAATTCCCAATCTATTTATAAAACATTATGGCTGAACCTACTTTTCAAAACTACAAACATTTTAAGACAAAGATAAGATCCTACAATAGTGCCATATCCTTTGCATCTATGGGGGCAACATTAGCTGCTAATGTACCAGGACATGGTCCTTACTGTTTTAAAGTCCAAGGCCTAATTTACCATCGGACTTCACATTTACATCCAGAGGAAGGAGAGCAAAGAAAATTTGCTCAACTATATGTCCTAGATACAATGGAAGCTGTTGACCAACGTATGCAGCTGCAAGAAAATAAAAAATGCTTACCCAGTGTTTTTATAGAGCTAGATAACATTATGGCCAATTACCCCTACACTAAAGCTTATAAAAAATTGGCAGAAGTAGAAAATGAACATCAACTTCATGCACAAAGACATCAATTACCAATCCCAAAGGTCAATATGGTGCTTAAAAGAGATAACCATACTGATAAACGTCGTTATAACTTGCCAACATCAAATGAGGTTGCAATGGTGTTTCAAAATGATGAAGGAGAACCACCATTTCAAAGAGACATTAGAATATATCCCAGAAATGAGGAGCAACCATTCATTAATATCAGTATCTTAAGTCCGAATTTAGATCCAATGACATATCCCATTTTGTTCCCAAACGGAGAAGCAGGTTGGCAACCAAAATTAACACTTCCCAGTTACCCAAATGCTAAAGCCAGAATCCGAAATAATGTTTCTATGCTTGTATTTAAAGTAGCTCAAATTGCCATTCGAAATACATTTAATCCAATTTTATGTGGTGGAAAACTAACACAACAATGGATTATTGATTCCTATTTGCAAGTTGAGGCCAATAATTTAAACGTTACAAAATATCAACAAGATAAACTACGTGTAGAACAATATTGTGGACTAATGGACTATGTTGCTGAGGTGGCTACAAGCAGAGACATGACAGCTGGCAAAGCCATCATTTTACCATCTTCTTTTCAAGGATCTCCTCGAAATATGAGAGAAAGATACAATGATGCTATGGCTATTGTCACCAAATTTGGCAAACACGATTTATTTATTACGTTTACATGTAATCCCCAATGGCCAGAAATTAAACAAAATTTACTTCTTGGCCAAAGTTCTTCCGATAGACCAGATTTAGTAGCAAGAGTTTTTAAAGTTAAATTAAATGAATTAATACGTGACATCACTATAAGTCACTCTTTTGGCAAATGTCTTGCGTATGTATATACCATTGAATTTCAAAAAAGAGGCCTTCCACATGCACATCTTTTCATAATACTTCAAGAAAAAGATAAATTAGATACTGGTGACAAAGTGGATGCAGTCATTGTTGCTGAACTACCAGATCCAGAACTATATGGTAGACTATATGAGATTGTTACTCATCGCATGATTCATGGACCCTGTGGCGATCTTAATCCACAATCACCATGTATGGAAAATAATTAATGTTCCAAAGATTTTCCAAAAGATTATAGAGACAAAACGTATGCCAATTGGGATGGCGATCCACTTTATAAAAGAAGAGAAGGAGATAGTGCCATTATTCGTGGGAAAAAAGTGGACAATAGATATGTGGTACCCTACAATCCACATTTACTCATGAAGTATAACGCACACATAAATGTAGAAGCCTGCACTTTCATCAAATCAATTAAATATGTGTACAAATATATTTACAAAGGCTATGATGCAGCTACTGTTGTCGTCAAAAGTGCAGACAACCCTGAAAGCACTGAGTTAGTACATGATGAACTTGCATCTCATGTAGATGCTCGCTATGTAAGTGCACCAGAAGCTATGTGGCACCTTTTAAAATTTTAAATGCATGATAGATCACATGCAGTATATAGATTAGCACTACATTTGCCACAAAGACATTTAGTGTATTTCCATGCTGGAAATGAAAGTAATGCATTGGTCCAAAGTGAACATCGTCACACTACACTAACTGCATGGTTTGAATTAAATTCCACAGATTCAGAAGCAACACAATTCTTATATATTGAAATTCCATATCACTATGTTTTTGTGAATGGATTATGGAGACCTAGAAAAAGCAGAGGAAATAAAATAATCCCAAGAATTTACACAGTCAGTCCAAGAGATCTTGAACGTTTCTGCTTACGACTATTACTTTTAAATGTACCTGGAGCACAAAGTTTTGAACACTTAAGAACTGTTAATCCCATAGTATATGAATCCTTCCATTTAGCTGCAAGACATAGAAACTTACTAGCTGATGATCCAGAATGGGAAAGATGTCTAGAAGAAGCAGCACTATGTCAAATGCCACGGCAGATGAGAGAACAATTTGCATTTATTTGTATCTTCTCAAATGCTCCAAATGCATTAGCTTTGTGGGACACATTTAAAAGTAATATGGCTGAAGACTTTATGCAACGATACAATGAATCTATTGCACCCTTAAAAGGGTTAATGGAAATCCAAGAAGTATTTTTACCTCATGGATTAAGTTGTACAAGTTTTAATTTGCCTGATCCAGGTCTTATAGATGACATAAACTTTGAAGACTATGACATTCAACTACAAGTACAAAGAACAAAAGAAAGACTTGCAACTTTAAATACGTTACAATTGCAAGCATTTAATGCCATTAAAAATGCAATAGATGATGACATGGTCGAAGAGCGTTATTTCTATCTTGATGGACCTGGCGGATCAGGAAAAACATATCTATACAATTTATTAATGAGTTTTGTACGAGCACAAGTTCAAAAAGCACTGCCGTTTGCCACTACTGGAATTACTGAACTTTTGTTACAAGGTGGAAGAACTATACATAGTGGGTTTAAACTTCCAGTACCTATTTTAGAAACCTCTGTGTCACATATTTGCATGGCATCATTACAGGCAAAAACAATTAAAAAAGTAAATTAATTATAATAGATGAGGCTGTCATGCTATGCCCTCCAATGTATTGACCTTTTGCTTCGTGAAGTCATGGGTAATACTTTAGGTGGCGATTTTAGACAAACATTACCTGTCGTTGTACATGGAAATCGAACTGACATTATCGAAACCTGTATAAAGTCAAGCACACTATGGAAACATTTTACCCATCTTCAACTGCAACAAAATATGAGATCAGAAGGCCAAATTGATTTCAATGATTGGCTTATTAAAATTGGAAAAAACAGAACAGAAAAAATACCAAATTTACCTGACGACACTGTGTACATCCCACCTCATATGATTTGTCACCAAGACCTTATATCGGCTATATTTGAAGGTAGTATAAATAACCAGGAATATTCAGAGCTTGCCAACCAAGTCATACTAACGTGTAAAAATAAGGATGCATTAATCCTCAATAATGAAATCTTTAAAAAAAATGTATGCACCACAAAGAAATTATCACAGTGCTGATTCTGTACTTGCTGATGACAAAGAAAGTCAGGCAAACTTTTCCACTAAACTCATAAACTCACTAACTCCTTCTGGAATGCCACCGCATATTTTGCAGCTAAAGAAAGGCGCAATTGTCATGTTACTGCGAAATATGAACCCCAAAAAAGGCCTATGCAATGGTACAAGATTAATTGTTCAACAATTAAAGGACCATTTCATAGATGCTGAAATTTTAACTGGTACCTGTCACAACCTACAATGATGATGGAGTATAGAGAATCCTAGTCCTCTTATCTCCTGTAGGTTTTAGACCTAAGTTTGGGTGGCTCCAGACCAATGGACAGTCTTTGTAGATGCAAGAGCATAAGTCCCAGCTTTTGAAAGTGTGCCTGGGAAACCTGGAAGGGAGTCAGAAGCGATCTCCTCTACCAGCATATGCCCCTGGGTCAATAATACACCTACACACAAAGTCTTGATGAAAATTATGAACAACTTTATTTGGAAAACAACATCTTTTAAACAGGCATACAACATTACAAGGAGGGGCTACCTTTAGTCAGCCCCTAACTGCCTCTGTCCAATCAGGTAGGGTCCCTACGTGGGAACCATGAGACTCCTCCCAAGGTCCACCCACTAGGCGAGGCCAACTAATTCATTTGGGCTCTGAATCTCCAGGGCAAAGCATACCTTGGTTCTCTTGTGCCCATGCTATAAAGGCTGAGAAGCCTCAGGCCATCCCATTGCTTCTGGGTGCCTGCCTGTCTGCTCTCCAGCTGTGAGCTCCCAATTTTTAGCACTCTGCTGGACACTTAGCTAATGGGATTAACAGGCCTTTGGGAACAAAGGAGGGTTGGCTGTATTCAACGACTTCCCCTCTACAATATAATAACATACTAATAGAATAACATACATTCATATTTACAAATATAACACCCAATGTTTCACCCACATACAACCAATATGTCCCATTAGATCCCTCACAGGATACTCATTACAGTGAGCCTAAACATGGGAGGTATGGGAATATGCTAAGGGATAAACTTATAATACTTTATCCCCTAGACCACAACATAACAATATATCCATAACAAGTGGGCCCCAAACCTTTTCTTCCACAGCATGAGCCATGAACTTTGTCCAAACACAATATGGCCACTGGCTGATTCATGACAAACCTTCCCCAAGCTTGCCCTTCATCCAAGATTTTCCCAGCTACGCTGATAGTCATGAATCTGCTGGTTTGGCCAGGCCCGCTGCATGTTAGGCAAGTTCATGTCGGTGCGCACACAGTCCCAAGGTGCAGAGTATAGACCTCCCCCAGCCCTTGGCCTTGCTCCCACTGTATAGAGCAAATTGCTCTTGCCCTGCACCCCCACCCAAGTAGTCCCGGATCCCACCTCTCTCTTCTTGGGCAGCAGCATGTAAGTCACTGGGGACACAGAGGGTTGCACCCATACACTCTTCTGAGGCAAAACAGTATTTTTGGGAACCCCATAAAACAACTCCTGTCCCATAGCAACCCCTTTCCCTCCAGCCAGTCCCCACAGCTGGGCTGGGGTCTCTAAAACAGTCTCTGGGCCTATGGGATTGCAAGGGGGCAGTCCAGTACCTCTCTCAGCAAAATCATTATTGTTGGGAGCCCAATAACACAATAACTGCAGTAAAGTACATACCGGTCTGCGCTTGACTCCCGCGTCCCTGATGGAGTCCGGACTTGGATGCTCCATTTGCTCTGGCTCCTGGAAATCTGTATCTTTGGACAGACCCTCCTGGTTTTCTTCCCCTGGGTCTGTCTGTGATGCAGCCTGGAGAACTACGCTGTTCCCACCCAGGCTGTGCTTTGGGGCCCTCAGCTGACCCTCTTCTTCTGTTATCTTTTGCTTGGCAACTTGGGAATCATACTTTGTGGATTCCTGGGCCCTCTGAGCTTTGTCTGCTCCAGAGTTTGTATTGGACTCCTGGACACTGGTCATCTCAGGCAAGTCCTCACTACATACACAATCCTTTGGGGTGCCGCAATGCACCCATGGCTCTTTCTCCCAGGCAGGCACGGCTATCCCTAGCCCTGGTGCCACTGCCTCCTCCTGTGTGAGGTCCGGTTCCCTGTAGCTAGGAACCAGTTCCTCCCCCCCCCCCCCCCCCACAGTCTCTTAAATAGCAATCCTGAGCCCCTGCCTCCATAAGCAGTTCTGGCCCATACACATTGCCTAGAACTTCTGAGGGCAGACTTAGTTAATCTGGCCCTACCTGTTGAGTAGTTGCTGGGGTTTCTGCCAGGATTTGTGCTGGAAGGTAGTCCTCAGGTGAGACCTTTTCCACATCCGGTACCTCAGGCGTGACCCATTTAGAGAAACTGTGCTCGGCTAGCATTTCCTCTGGGATTAAGTCTCTTGGGGTATCAGGGGACAAACATGGGTTATCTGACCCCACCCAGGGAACATTCCCCTGGGTCTCTGGCTCTTGGAGCTGGTGATTTGGTCCCAAGCTGACTTTACCATCCCTTCTAGGCTCTGACACAGTCTCTGCATTTTTTAGGGGAAAACAGTCTCCATTCCCAGGAGGTGGTACAGGGGCAGGGTTTACCCCTTCCCCCTCCTCCTGATCCTCTGACACATCCCACTCAGAGAGCTCCTCTAGGCAACTCTGAGCCAGTTCTGCTTTCTGGGCCTCAGACAGCCCAGGGCACGGCCTTGTATATGTGGCCGCCTCCATTTTGCTTACCCACATGCGCTCTTTCCATATTCTCTGGAACATCTGGTCAAGCACGCAGCCCACATCTTGTGCTGTTAACTTTTCTGGAAAAAAGTGTCTGGCTTCTTTAAACCGTCTTTTTGCTTCTTTGGTAATATCCGTCTGTTCCATTCTTGGTCTTTCTGTGGAGTATCCCACCACTGCCACCAATTGTCACAACCTACAATGATGATGGAGTATAGAGAATCCTAGTCCTCTTATCTCCTGTAGGTTTTAGACCTAAGTTTGGGTGGCTCCAGACCAATGGACAGTCTTTGTAGATGCAAGATCATAAGTCCCAGCTTTTGGTAGTGTGCCTGGGAAACCTGGAAGGGAGTCAGAAACGATCTCCTCTACCAGCATATGCCCCTGGGTCAATAATACACCTGCACACAAAGTCTTGATGAAAATTACGAACAACTTTATTTGGAAAACAACATCTTTTAAACAGGCATACAACATTACCAGGAGGGGCTACCTTTAGTCAGCCCCTAACTGCCTCTGGAAAATCAGGTAGGGTCCCTATGTGGGAACCATGAGACTCCTCCCGAGGTCCACCCACTAGGTGAGGCCAACTAATTCATTTGGGCTCTGAATCTCCAGGGCAAAGCATACCTTGGTTCTCTTGTGCCCATGCTATGAAGGCTGAGAAGCCTCAGGCCATCCCATTGTTTCTGGGTGCCTGCCTGTCTGCTCTCCAGCTGTGAGCTCCCCATTGTTAGTACTCTGCTGGACACTTAGCTAATGGGATTAACAGGCCTTTGGGAACAAAGGAGGTTTGGCTGTATTCAACGACTTCCCCTCTACAATATAATAACATACTAAGGCCCTCATTCAATTGCAATTTTGCCAATTGAATAAGGCTCTAAATAAGCACATAACATATTTTTTTTAAAGATGTTTTTGGTTAGTAAACATCTATGCAAAAGCAAAGTCTTCACTAACTAAAAACTTATTTAAAAAAAATATGCTATGTGCTTATTTAGAGCTTTATCCAATTGGCAAAATCGCAATTGAATGAGGCCCTAATAGAATAACATACATTCATATTTACAAATATAACACCCAATGTTTCACCCACATACAACCAATATAACCCATTAGATCCCTCACAGGATACTCATTACAGTGAGCCTAAACATGGGAGGTACGGGAATATGCTAAGGGATAAACTTATAATACTTTATCCCCTAGACCACAACATAACAATATATCCATAACAAGTGGGCCCCAAACCTTTTCTTCCACAGCATGAGCCATGAACTTTGTCCAAACACAATATGGCCACTGGCTGATTCATGACAGTACCCATAAAGGAGAGAGTATTCATACCAAAAATAGATTTAGCACCAAGTGAAAGTAGTCTCCCTTTTATACTTCAAAGAAGAAAATTTCCCATCATTATGGCATTTGCCATGACCATTAATAAATCACAAGGACAAACGTTCAAATCTGTGGGTATTTTCTTAGAACAACCAGTATTTGCACATGGCCAATTGTACGTTGCATTATCACGGTGCAAAAATCCACAGGCTATTAAAGTTTACATTGCAAAGAATGAAAGTCAAGGTGATTTATTAGAAGATGGATGTATTTTTACTAAAAACATTGTCTACTATGAAGTATTTTAACTTTTCATTAAACAAACAAAAGCCATGCAAAACAAATTTAAAAGCAAATGCAAAAATATAAAAAAAAACATATAACCACCAAATTTTTAAAACAAATACACATAAATGTCCGTTCCCTTCAAAAGGTCATTATTACGCAACAGAAATTACATTTACAAAAACAATATTTTCCTGTTAAACTACATTAAATTGTCAAACACATACAGAACAGTGCTTACACAGCGTGCAACAAGTTTAAGTTCTTGCGTTCTCTTTTTAGAGAACCACTTTCCCACAGACCAAACTATATGTGTGACTTAAAACAATTACTACAGCAACAAACAAAGGTCAACCATTGAAAAATACAAATCAATAAACAATTCAGTCATAATTAATGGAAGTACTGTTTATGGATGATTAGCCTCACAAAACACTTGCCTTGCATTATTTTCCCAAATTATGTTCAAATGTTAATTAACTATGTTACTGTTTATAATGTTACAAGTTTGAAAAAAATATTTTCAAGTTCCTTACTTAGACAAATAAGAAAGTTCAAGTTTCAAAAACTATACTTTCAAGTTCCTTACTTAGACATATTACAAAGTTCATGTTAAGAGCTCAACCACGTTTTAAGTCACAATGTAAATGTTGTCTTTTATGTTAAACATTAATCCAGGGAGTAATCTGATCTCCAGTTAATGGGGTCAGGAAGGAATTAATTTGTTTCCCTCTCTGATACAATTGGCAACGTTTCAAGGAGGGTTTTTAGTGTTTACCTTCCTCTGGATTCAATGTATATTTAAGTTAACAATTCTTGAAGATAGAACTTCCATGTTAAAAAACCATTACCTCAAGTTTACAATACTGATTAATTTAAAGTTCAACTGTTCTTACATTCAAATGTTAATACTTTTAATACAAAATGCTTTAACAGTTACTGTTGAACAAAAGAACATTTTACAAAAATAAACATGTTTAATATCACAATAGTACTTATTTCATCATAACTAAAACTTTACATGTGTCAAATAAGTATATTAATAATTAAACAACTTTCCAAACGTACACATCTCATTGCCGTCATTTTTTGACGGGCAAGTCAATAGTTACAAATAAAAGGAAGACACTCTGCATAACCGGATGGGTAGGCTGGCCTCGTTAGCCTTGGTTGGCAGCCAGCCTAAGAGAAGGCCAATTCTAATTTCAAACCCGGGCAGATGCAGCTCATTAGCCCTGTTAGGCTATCCATCTAGGATATGGACACTCCAACATAACAACTACAACTCAAGGACCTCATTGTCACTGTCCCAGCTTGCTAGGCCATGATAGATGAACCCAGAGTGTACAGGGTGGGTCCAGTACTGCGCAAAATGCATCTCACCTAAAAATTCCATTGTGCAGGACCAAGGGACACGTCTACATCTAGATAAACAACATTTTTAAGCCCTGCAGCACTGGGAAAGGGGCAAAATGGCAGGTGGAAGATGTCACTTAAAGCAAAGGACTCAATTCTGCATGCAGGCGGTTCAGGTGTATGGGTCGCCTGATGCTGACCCAGAAGACAAAGGCATCATTCTGCAGCACTCTGAACGACCAAGCAGCCTTCTCAAATTACATATCTGCTTGTTCCACATGGAGAGTGGACTAGAAAAAAAGCAGCAGATTACAATTTTCAGTGTCTGTGCCCCAACTCTTCAAGCAAATTCAGCGGAAAAGGACAAGTTTTATACGGACCTGCGCAATCTCATACAGAACGTCCCTGCAGATAATAAGGTCATCATCCTCGGCGACTTCAATGCCAGAGTAGGCAAAGATTCAGATGCTTGGAAAGGGGTACTTGGCAACCACAGTGTTGGAAGCTACAACAACAGGCCCTTCTGCTAGAATTTTGCGCGGAGCAGAAACTCACCATCACCTACACCGTTTTTCCAGAAGAAAAACAGACTGAAGACAACCTGGATGAATCCTCGGTCCAAGCACTGGCATCTTATAACCCTCATTCTGGTTCACCAGCGAGACCTTTGAGATGTCCTACTTACTTGAGTGATGCCCAGCACAGAATGTATTATGGACCACCACCTGGTGCACTGCAAACTTTGTCTCCACTTCAATCCTAAGCCAAAGAGGAAAAAGTTACAGATAGGCTACCTCCAGTCGGCTGAAGTGAAGGCTGATTTTCAGGCAAATATCCAGTCAAGACTAGAGAATTGCAGATGCTTCATGGATCCCTCTTCAGATGCTCTTTGGGAATACTTCAAAACCAGAATTCTGCAGACCTCTGAAGAGGTCCTAGGGTTCTCCACAAAGAAGACCAAAGACTGGTTTGAGGAAAACAATAAGGAGATCCATGAGTTACTGTTGAAAAAGAGATCTGCTCATCAAGCGCATCTCAATCAGCCGTCCTGTCCTAAAAAGACAGCAGGCTTTCGTCTTGTGTGCAGCAACTTCCAAAGAAAGCTTCAAGAAATTCAGAACCAGGTGTGGACCAACCTAGAGGAAAGGACTCAGAGTTGCATTGATGTTGGTGCCTACAGAGGCTTTTGTGAAGCCCTGATGGCAGTGTATGGCCCTTCGCACCTGGTCCAAAGCCCATTGCACAGTGCAGATGGTCAAACACTTCTTACAGACAAGGCATTGATTCTGAACCGGCGGACTTACCACTTTCAGACTCTATTCTGTGCCAACCGCATAGATTTATTGTCAGCGCTCAGCCGCATTCCACAAAAACAAATGAAAACAGAATTAGATGAAATCTCTACTCTTGAAGAGACTGTTAAAGCTATTGAGCAGCTAAAGAATGGTAAGGCAGCAAAAGTTGATAGGATCCCAGCAGAGATCTGGAAACATGGGGGCCCAGCATTTCATGCTAAGCTCCATGCGCTCTTTGTTTGCTGCTGGCAAACTGCTACAGGATGGGAGAAGGGAGAAAAGTCAGACTGCTCCAATTACCAGGGGATAACTCTGCTCTTCTTGCGGAGAAAATCCTAGCAAGAGTACTCCTCAACAGACTGGTGCCCAATATTGCAGAAGAACTTCACACAAGCAGCTCCAAGAGAAATGAAGAGAACAGAACAATGGACTTTGTCAACCTTAACAAAGCGTTCAACACAACAAGCAGAAAGGATCTGTCGCAAATCCTGGAATGTATAGGATGTCCTCCCAAGTTACTCAACATGATCATCCAGCTACATGAAGACCTGCGTGACCAAGTCAGGCACAGCAATGACCTGTCGGAGCCCTTCCCAATAAGTAATGGCATGAAGCAGGGCTGTGTCCTTGAACCAACCCTATTCACGCTATTCTTCAGGATGATGCTGCAAAGAGCCAAGGCAGACCTTGATGATGAGCAGTGGTGTACCAAGGGGTGGGCGATTGGAGGAGTCCGCCCACCACTAGTTGCTCTCCTGACCCCTTCCCCAGCTCTCTCCTTCCCCCAGGCCTCCTGATCTCTCCTCTCTCCTCAGAGTCATTTGACCAGGGAGATGAGGTGCTACCAGGGGGAGAAGCCACTGCAGAATTGAGAGCCAGGGGAGAGAGGACAAGGGTGGAGGGAGAGAGAGGGAGAAATGTGCCCAGTCTGTGTCTATACCAGCTAATGTGCACAACCTGTGTCTGTACCAGCTTATCTGCAGAACCTGTGTGTGTAAGCACTGATGTGCCCAGCCTGTGTCTGTACTAGCTAATGTGCTCAGCCAGTGTCTGTACCAGTGTGACAATATGAGGGTGGGGACTATTACAGCCCAAGGCCACCTGCTATAGACTACAAATTAACTACCCACAAGGACCGTTTGGGTTCATGAAAATCTCTGCACCAGTACCCTAAAAACTGGCTTCTGTATCTGTCAGGGTTTCTCCATCAGGAGTCTCAGTAACCTTTCTGTGCTAGTGACCAGGACAGGTTACTTGTAGGGTGGAGATAGGTTCGGTATCGCAGCCACCAGGAGCAAAATAAGAAACATACAATTTATTTATGCTTCAGAAGTTAACTGTTGTAATTGTGAAAAGTCAGCAATATTTATAGCAGTTAGATACAGAGGGGGTGTACACAGTGTAACAATGAGAGGGTGTGGCAGAAAATTACAAGAGATGACCCCACATGGGGTTAAGCAGTAGCTTGATGGCTGGCACTTGAAAACAATAGGGTTACCTTCTAATACACATCCTGTCTAGCACATCAGAGATGTACTTAGCTTATCTGGCAAACAATGGGATAAAGCAGATAACAATATCATGGAGTGGCTGGAGCCAAGCCATCTGTCCTTTAATGGACTAAGATCCAGGAACTGGAAAAGGGGTCAGTGACAACCAGGTAATGTGCCTAGCCCAATGTGCCCAGCCTGTGTCTGCACCAGCTAATGTGCCAAGCCTGATGTGCCCAGCCTGTGTCAGTACCAGCTAATGTGCCCAGCCTGTTTATGTAATTGCCCAATGTGCCCAGCCTGTATATGTACCACCTAATGTTCCAAGCCTGTGTATGTAAGTACCAATATGCCCAGCCTGTGTCTCTAAGTGCTAATGTGCCCAGCCTGTTTCTGTAAGAGCTAAAGTAACCAGCCTGTACCTATAAGAGCCAATATGCCCAGTCTGTGTTTTTTTAAGAACCAATATGCCCAGACTGTGTCTGTAAGTGCCAATCTGCATCCTGCATCTGTAAAAGCCAATGTGCAGCCTGTGCTTACAAGAACCAAAGTGTAGCCTGTACCTATAACAACCAAGGTGTAGCCTGATCCTATAAGAACCAAAGGTCCAAGCAATAAAATCTCTCCTCCTCTACATCACCACAATGCCATTGGGCCCTCAAGTCCTCTCAGTACAGTTAAAGTGAAGTTAAATTGCATGTTATTTGATGAAATTATTGATTTTTATTTTTGTCTGTTTAGTTTTAAGGTTTTGTATCAAGAAACAAGCCATCAGTTCAAAGTAAAATGTGAAAAATCTGTGGATCGTTACAAATTATTTCAAGTTACATTGATTGCTATGGGAAATGCTTGAAACAGATGAAGGATGAGAACCTAGGTACCATTGTGTGTGTGTATATACAGTATATATATATATATATATATATATATATATATATATATATATATATATATATATATATATACTGTGTGAGTTGATGCTGGAGGGGGGTCGGGAAGCACAAAAACATTTTTTTACTAACTCACCACGAAAGAAGGGGGGGGAGAGAGAGGGACAAATGAGGGGTAAAGGGAGAGGGAGAAGGAGGGGGAGAGAAGTGAGAGGGAGAGAGAGAAGGTGGGAAGAGAAATGTGAGAGAGAAGAGACAGAGAAGGAAGAGGGAGAAAGGGAGAAGGGGAGAGTGAGACAGGAGGGGGAGAGAGAAAGGAGGGGGAGAGAGAGAAGGGGGAGAGGGGAGAGAGAGCAAAGGGGGAAAGAATGAGAGAAGGGGAGAGGGGGAGAGAGAAGACGGAGAAAAGGTGACAGATAGAGAAGGGAAGAGAGTGGAGTGTGAGAGAAAGGAGGTAGGAAAGAAGAAGATTGAGGTTTATATATATATATACATACACCATTATGCCCACAGAAATATACAATAATATATATATATATATATATATATATATATATATATATATATATATATATATATATATATATATATATATATATATCAGTATCTCACAAAAGTGAGTACACCCCTCACATTTTTGTAAATATTTTTTTATATCTTTTCATGTGACAACACTGAAGAAATTACTCTGCTACAATGTAAAGCAGTATGTGTACAGCCTGTGTAACAGTGTACATTTGCTGTTGCCACTGGACTTACTCATAATTATTATGATTGTCAATAAAAATTCAGTGGGAAAAATAAAGAATATAAAATACTATCTTTGTATAAAGTTTTGTAAATAAATTAAAAAAAATATATATATACATATATATTTTTTATTATTTTTTTATTCTTCCCCTTGCACTATAAATCTGCCCCCCACCTTTTTTTTCCTTTGAACTCCCTCCTTTAGTTAGAATCCTACACTTTTGCTAGAACTGTATGCTAGAAATGTTTGCAAGCTCACAACTTCGCCCCTTCTCCTGTTTATATTAACTTCACACAGGAAATTACACACTTTACTTGTCTGAGTAAATCAGATGCAGTCACACACAAGGCCCAACATTACTGTATATGCAAGTATAACCAAGGCAAAAACACTCCCCTCTCACCTGCACCAAATCACTGCACACAGGAATAACACTATACTTGTCTGAGTAAATAAGAAGCAGCAACACACTAGGCCAAAACTTACTGTATATGCAAGTATAACCCAGGCAAAAACACTCCCTTCTCACCTGCACCAAATCAAACACAGGGAATAAACACAGAGCTGGTGGATGTTAGAGACCTTGCACTCCCCCACCTTCCATTTGAGGATGCCCCACAGATGCTTAATAGGATTTAGGTCTGGAGATATGCTTGGCCAGTCCATCACCTTTATCTTCAGCTTCTTTAGCAAGGCAGTGGTCGTCTTGGAGGTGTGTTTGGTGTCGTCATCATGTTGGAATACTGCCCTACAGCTCTGCAGCAATGCTGGCAGCACTCATACGTCTATTTCCTAAAGATAACCCCTGGATATGATGCTGAGACTGAGCAGTAGGGCAGTATTGCAACATGATAATGACCCCATACCTTGCCTTGGTAAGAAACTGAAAGTAAGTAAAAAAAAAAAAAAAAAATAACAACACACTCACACCCAGTGGGAGAGCCAGGAAGCCTAGGAGTGAAGTTGCAAACGAATTGGAGCCATATTTTTCATTTTTTGTCGAACGGAAATAGACTAAGCGAGGGAAAGAATGGCGGACGAAAAATGTAAAAATTCTGAAACAGGATGAAAACAGGGCTGTGCAACGCCAGGCACACAGGACTTTGAAAATAATACCAATACAGGTACTCAGATGAGCAAAACCCTCACATTGTGTGGCAAACAGCATTGCCAGCCCTACTATTTTTTTCCTCATTCTTGACGGGCAATTTCCTAGTATTAAATAATTGTTGGGGTGAAATACCTCCTTAAAAATATCCACTACACAAACTAAAGATCAGACCCACGCTAATAATAGGCAATAGCCTTGAAATGTGATTCCTGGCTTGTCTATAATCCAACCCTAGCTGTGCTCAAAGCTATTTGATAAAGCAGGCATATGCTTAAGGGAAGCCATGTTTCATATGGTTATGGATTTCAAGAGCGTAGCCTTTGCGGGCACATTTGCCTGTCCCTGCCAAGGTTCCCAAGAATGCAGTGTAATAACTGTATTTCTTGGAATTCTGGGCATTTAAATGTGGACACAAATGTACTATTTACTTACTATATACATATATATATCAACATAATCATTTTGATATTGACTGGTATATGATATTCTAGTGAAACGTACAGTTACATACTGGCTGGATATTACTGAAGGGATTAGAGTGGATCCCAATAGTGTGTATTATTTGATAGATCTGATTTTAATAATCAATGTAATAAATGTTAAAGTGACACAAAAAAGGTCCCATTTATATTACATATGATGGACAAATATTCACACAGTTGTTATTCCTACCATATAATCTGATTCTTCAGAGTTCATGGACATATATATAGCTTTGATTTAAACAATTTGGGGCCCAGCACAACAATCTCTCTCCAACATGAAGAGATTAGTGGTAATAGAACATGATATTGATAGAGAACCCTAAACAAAACTGTATTTTGGACAGCTTAGCAGCATTTTATATTCTAGTGTATCTTTAACTCTTATATGATATATGGCAGAAATATGTTATTTTCTCTTTACTAATCACTAATTCAGTACAACAGAATGTCTTAGGTGAGCTGCATTGCATCTGAGTATCTGAATAGGGTTCCATGTTTATTTAATTGCGATGGTCAGGTGACACATTTGATACCAAAATAACCTGCAATGCATTATTTTGAGGAATGCATATGTCTAACAAATAACTCCAACAAATAACAAATAATAAGTCCAGTGTGCACAATATTATTTTATTGATAATGGATGCTGTTACAGATATTTATAACTTGGCGTTCACGTGGATAGCAATGAATGGGTCTGCGGCTGAGCTGCTGATAACAAAGCGAGCAGTGCCATTACTAGCCACTGTGACCTGTGTTCCAGTGCAACGGGTGCCGTCCTTTTGCCCAGAAATGACATCACAGTAGGTACCAGCTGGGAGACCAGTATTCAATGTTACGTCCATATTACTAGAAGAATGAGGTTTGGTTAGTTAATATTCATAAAATTGCTAATTGCTACACAATATGACAATTGTGTAATATCTAATTTGACATCTTGATGATTTAAAAACAGACATGCAATGCAGGATTGCAGTGGGAACAGTCAAGTAGAATGAAGAATGTATATGTAGAGAAAATGTCACGAGAAGAAGCAAATAGAACAACATTGAAAAAGATCCAAGAGGTTGATACCTATAGATTCGAGTCACACTAAAACAGAAGAGATGGAAGAGCCTAGACATGTAGATCACTCACTAGGTTTCATTGTTAAAGATAATAAACCCTTTGTTTCCACGTCCAAATGCAATCTGATTTCCTCCATTGTCCCACCAGTTAGTGACGGCCTGGCCATTAACCGCGTTACGGAAGATAACCATGTTCCTGTAAAGAGAGCAGAACCTTGGTGAGCAAGTAAAAGACATGAACGGACATATATTAAAGCTAAAAAGACCAAGCCAAGAGAAGCAGGCCCACAGCTATAAATGATAGCTATGGCAATTGTTAGTAAGGAGATGACATCCTACTTACTTAATCTGGCGCCATCTATGTTCACAGACCCAGTCATTGCCACATGATGAGTCAGCATTGATGGTGACTGCCTTGGTTGACCCATCAGAGTTGGATGGTGGTCCAATCCAGTCATTTACATCCTTAAGAAATAGAAATATTTCGAATGATACACCAGATTTGGTTGGCGGAAATGGGAGGGAAATTGACCATGTCATTGCCCTTGTGACTCAGTTGCTGCCTAATATTTAACAGTCTCTCTTTGGCTATATTTTGTACAGTATATTTGTATACTGTGATTTTATAGGAAGGAATTACCAAGTGTCAGTATTGCCAGTTGTACTAGTACATTAGCAGACACTAAGAGGCTGTATAAGAAGAATTGCTAATTTCTTACACAGGTGTATGATGTAGATTTACGTACATTACAGGTATGTTTTTTCTTAAGAGAAAAAATTATATATTTATGTTTATATTTTTAAATTATGTAGCATACAAAAATAACATTTATATCCACACATGTCAAGAGACTGGAATCATCCGATATGTTTTCATTTTCCAACAAGACAAACTATTTTGAGTTGTGAGTACAAACACAACTAAATTTTGTGGGCATCAAAAAAATCTAATATATACACTTCAAATATAATTCTACCTCTAACTAATATCACAAATTTTAGGCATTAACAAAAGCTTTGCGGAAATTGACATATTCTGTCACGACTTCTTCTGAGGGTTTGTGGATATACTTATTTATTGAAAATAAAAACATTTTGATTAATAGTTATTCTCTTCAGACAAGTTAAGATCATCAGGGAGTGTTGGGCTCCCTTTGGAGCGCGTTGTAACATCAAGCTTGAAGGACAATGGAGTACACTGGCTGGATATTACTGAAGAGTTTGGAGTGTATCCCAACCAGAAAAGGATGAATGTTTTTGTTAAATATGCTTAACAAAAAAGCAGAGTTATGGGCAGGTTCACATCATGGAGGAGGGGGATCAAGTTGCTTAATTATGATTATCCCCATGAGAATCAAAGAAACACTATGACTTTACCTGTCCATTAACAAAGTTCCTTGTCCAGCGGTAACTGGACATGACACGAGTAAATCCATAAGGGTGAGCCAACATGAAGCCTACTCCCATCTTGTACAGACTGCAAAGGACAAGAAGCAAATTAATCAGAGTTTGCAGACTAATCAAGGAATCAACATGCCACTGCTAGAACATTCAAGCTTACCGAGCATCAAAAAAGGTGAGGATGGAGGCTCCACCAGCGCCGTGACCTCTCTGGTTATCATGATTGTCTACAAACACTAAGGCTCGGTCACTGGGCATAAATCCCCAGCCTTCTCCCCAGTTCCTAGAAAGAGGAAGGGGTTAAGAACAATATCTAATTGCAGAATCTACATACACATATTTCTCTTCACTTACTTCAGGTAGGCCATCTTTTCTCCATTCCATTTACGAATCACATTTCCGAGTTTTGCACCATATTTGAATTCTGTCACACGCCCAATTCCAAAATATTCACTTGAAGATATGGCCTCCCCACCAAGATCAATTACCTGCCAGAGAGGCCATGAGATCGATTAACAGACTGGTGAATACTATAAAATATCTAGTCATCATGTGAACTGTATCATATTAATAATTCCTGCTGTAATGGAAAACATAGTCTAATCAATCTAGGAGCTTAATGTGTTTTACAGCTAAGGCAATCAATGTCCCAGAACATTGATCAACAGCTTATGCCTATATTTATTCTGAAACCAAGTTTAGACCAGACACATTTCTTTGTCATCACATCTTACTTACAACTATAATTGTCATGGTGGGTGAGCAGAGCACTCCTAGAATGAGAGAGTAAGATGTGTTCAATCTATGATGTATGACATAAGAAAAAGCTAAGGACCATCTACACTAGGGTTATAAAGGTGAATCGTCTTGTAGACAACACTCCATACTAGATTTAATCAATTAAAAGCCCCAACTTCTGGATGAAAATGACTCCAAATTAATCATTTTAATTGCCCTGTATGAGTACAGAGCTGTTAAGACTATATCTCCAGCCATGTCAGCAAGACACATTAAGAGAAATGGTCAAGGCATCAAATACATGGGAAGATTGTTCAGTTCTACAGTAAAGATAAGGGTTTCATCAAGTGAAAGTGAGGGTTGGCTGTGTAACAGAAAGACTGCTCTCTAACACTACTATTGTGAATTCTGCTACTCCATTTACCCTTTGACTCTTCTTTCTTCCTCAAAAAATGTATTTGAGAAAATGTCCTGGAGAGGAAATAGCTGCCTGCTAATTCCTAACTCTTTATTTTAGTATTGCAATATGATATCCAGGCCCCTGACACTCTCTGCAAATTGATTTTTCGAAATAAAACCAAAAGGACAGACATGCTCTATGAAGGCTCCCATTAAGCTATTTGGACCCATTTTCTACCCATTCACTACTGAGTAAGGACAAACATATTAACGGTGTTACCTCCTGAAAGATGAAAGGTCGAGTGCCACTGGCAAACCATTTTGTGTTCAAGTTGCTCAGTCTGGATGTGATAGCTTGGATGTCTCCGGGCCACATGTGCTTAGCAGCATCAAGTCTGAAGCCAGCAACACCAATACTGATCAGATTATTCAGGTAGTCCGCAATCTTTCCACGCACATAATCCTTCTCTAGTGCCAGATCCAGGAGACTCACAAGACGGCAATCTCTGACCTGAAAATTAATGATGTCTTTGAGTAAAGATAGGTTATTTCCTACTAAGGTAGTACACTCGCCATGCTAATAAAGCTTCAACAACATGATACTGTTATTACTAAACAATAGAAGTAGGAACAAATAATGCTGACATCAGATATAATCCTATATTTGATCAAGTTTCCCAGTTGGGCTTTTGTACCTGATTTTTGTCCCCATAGTTCTCGATGTTCCCACTTCCAGTTTTGCATTTTCCATCATTGAAATCCAGACTGGAATATGGAACACCAGAGAAGCTTCTGCTGCCAGTGTTGAAGGAGCTTCCACATGTAGCGTGGGTCCCAGAGCCGCCCCCAGATCCACACATGTGGTTGATGATAGCGTCAACATAGATGTGAACCTGCAGATTGGAACATATTAGGGAAACTGACTCACTTTATTTCATCTTTTATTGAACTGAACAGATTGCTTGTTGTCTTGTGGTGCAACATTGCTTAGCAGAGTCTTGTGACAGTGCTGGTTACTCTCTGTGTCTGTGGGTAGTTTTAGTGAGTAGCTACTCTGGATTTATGGCTGCTTTCTCAGGGTGTGGTGACTGCCTAGATTTGTGGTCACATGTAGAAATGATCTTTTTCTCTATATGCAGCATATTTAATGTACCATCTTGATGATTCTTCATTGCAGATCTCCAGCTTCTCCCTGGTACCCAGTTAAAGTCAAGCTGGCCTTCCATTTCTGTATGACAGTATCCATTAAATAGGAATGGGTGAGATGTCAAAATGACAACATTCAATGTAATTATTTTCTGTATTGCATCTTTGTTACCGGTAGTATTAAGTTTATTACCCTGGTACAGTTTCACTACATTGGGTCATCTATTAACCATCTCCAGGGAATCAGCCAGTGATGATGAGGAGTGTTGGCTTCATTTTATATTATCAGTTTAGCACTAATGTCTTTACATGAGGATCCCAACCCCTTAATGTCATTCTATACTAGGGCAAGTCATCACTAGATGTACTAGTTGTATTGCTTCAAGCTGTGTCACAATCTCTAGTAATATCCTTACCCCAACATTATTACACCGGTTCACCATGTCCCTGAATTGCTGGTCACTTCCAGAGCGGCTGCAAAGCTTGTAGCTGATTGGCTGGTATCGCTCCCACCATGGTCTGTTGGGGCTGGTGATAATGAGGTTCTCATTAGGAGGGGACACCTGTAATAATAACGTTCAGCAATAGTCAGTTGAGTCCTAAGTGATACACACATGTAGTCAAACAGGAACAGTCATTGGTTGAATTAAGCAGATAAATATCAGGATCATTTCAGGAATGGTGGAGAAAAACGATAGATGGCAAAGTGTTGGCTAGTTATCTATAGGATAAGGCAAGGTTCTTGAGGGCCAGTATCATATCAGATTTTATTTATTTTTGATATCTTTGTTTTCATGGCTAGGATTAGTGATCTATGTCTGTCTATGCCAAGAAAGCTTTCATAATATCCCTGCATGCAAAGAAATCACTATATGCAGTGACACTTTCTGCCATATTGTATAAACAGAAAAGAAAACTTTAAGTTCCCATAAAGTATAATATTTATAATATGCTTTTTTGAAGAAGTTGGCTTGATAACGTACAAAATGTTTTTGCACATTTTAAAATAAATAATTACAGCTTTTAACTTTTGCCTATTGCATTAAATTCTCATATAATGATGACGGACATTATGTCTTTGTTTGTTAAAGGATTAAAAACCTGTGAGCAGGGCCGTATCTTCCTTTTTGGAGCCCCTAGGCAGTGAAGTGGAGGAGCCCCTGCGAGTGGGTATGCAAGGTATGCACGGACCCATTTTTGCCTTTTTTGTATGTGTAAGTTCCTTTCTTGTTGTTACTGTCTTGTTCTAGGTGGTTACCTCCTAGTTGCCAGTCTATGAACTGCAACATTAAAAAATTTTAAGCCAGGAACCATTTTTTTTAAGAAGTGGCGCCCCTCACCGGGAAGTGCCCCTGGGCGGCTGCCTATTTGGCCTAATGGGTAATCCGGCCACGCCTGTGAGGAGTAGGAAAAACAAGAAATGCAGATAAAATCTGTATTCACTTCAGCTAAAATATCCTCTTCAAATAGCCTCTTGACAGTAACTGTCACTGGCAGAATATGGCCCCATAAGTATGTAACGTTTTTAACAAATTACAGTTGTCCTTTATCCATCTCTTTTCTTTAAATCCCTATTGTGGAGTTTGGATATAGAAAAGACTGGCAGTAGTTTGGGGAATAAAGAGCATATAACTGAACATATCCTTTGGCATAAAATCCAAATACATTACTGCTTCAATCACTTGCATTTAGTTTGTTCATACAAAAATATCATTAACATCTACAATGGCTTGGGATCCAAGGTCTTATCTTCTACTCTAATATTTCAACAATATATTAATTGCATTAATATGAAACAGGTTCAGACTTTTTACAAGTTATAAACTGTACCAATGGTGATTGTCCACTGGATGGTCATATCCATATGGCAAATGGTGTTCATGGTCAGTGGCAGAGCTAGTGAATGGAGGATGCTGGTACAAAAAAGAATTGTGGACCAGCAGAGGCCGTGGGAAATTCTGGGGGCCAAGGAAGCACCACTAGGGGCCATAGTGGGCCTTGGGGGGTCTGTCAGGGGCCAGAGAAGGCCACAGGGAGCCAGAGAGGCAAGTAGGGGTAGTGTGAGGACAGACAGCAGGTGCGAGGGCCTGTCGGGTGATAGGTCCATTGAGCAACTGCATTGGTTGCACCTGTAGTTCCTTTGCTCCTGTTCATGCCTCAATACCCCAAGACACTGTAATAATTTGGGTGGGGGGGGGGGGGCTTCATACTGTGCTCACTTTTACAAACTTTAAATGAAGGTTAGGTAGGTTTAGCTAAACAAAAACACCTAAACTTAAGATAATGAGCTTCAGGGTATTGGAAATTGATTCATGGACACATTTTATAGTATGACTTTGGGAACAGGAAGCAATGATCCCACCCGATACAAGGTCAATTTGCAAAATGTTTCAAATTCCTTAATTTAGATCAATACAAATAAAATCTATTTTATAGGAGATAAAAGCAGATTTACAAGTTTGATCTTGAGGGACCTATTTTCATCATTAACTATTACGTTACCAACTTCTTGCTACTTGAAAGTAAATCATGTGGAAAACAAATATATAAAGCACACTCACCTGTACCCCTCCAAACCCATTGGGTCCTAAGTATCTCTCGCATTCTGCAGCAATGTCAACCCATCGCCATTCAAAAAGGTGGACAATAGAAGTTTTGCCAGACTTAACATTTGGATTGTATTGTGCGGAGCAAAGCCCGGCAAAAACAAGGAGAAGAACAAGCTTCATCTTGGGTTCTACTGTGACCAGAATTTGGTCTTGGTGCCTTTATATAGTACACTCTGGAAAGGATAGGAGGGCTGGTTACACCTTGTCCAGCTGCCGGTTATGTTACAGCAGGTGAATTTCCAACAAAAAATTCTCACTGTTATATAATTCTGAAGATTAACACAGCATGGAAGGCAAACGTTACCTTGAGGATGCTTTTAATAGCCATTATCTAACTGCTAGTTATATAGGAGTTATATAAGAACTAGAGACCTGCCCGTCACAAAATGACGGCAATACAATTGTAAGGCAGGTAATGCTATTTGCCCCAGACATTAATTTTTTTGGTGGTCCGAGATCCTTTGGCGCTCATCGCGTGGCTCGCAATGAGCGCTGTTGGTTGTTGTATTTTTTTTCTGATAGCCGCTTTTGCTAATATTGTTTCGTCGGCGCTGCTTTTTGCGCTTATTGCAGGGCTTTCTGTGCTTTGAGCAGTATTGGCACTCGGTGTGAGTGGCGCGGTGAATGGCTTTTGTGTTTATTGTGAATTATTTTTTGTGTATATGTATTTTTGTATGCTAATTAAATAATTAATAAATTAATAAATTAATATACTTTACCTATTTGGAATTAATATATGCAGGATTGCGCTGAAGAGCTGACAATCTGTTTTGATGTTCATGCAGCATACAATGTAGGTTTGCACTGTTGTGGAGCTGAGGTGTAACTGTCAGTAATCTGTGCAGTGTGTATTGTAAATAGGCTGCGTGCGCAAGGGAAATCCGTAGGGTAGCTGTGTCCTTTTGCATTGTGTAAGTTAGTGTTGTAAAATGGCGGTGAATGTGTGTGGTACGCGGCTGTGGATGATGTAGCGTCCTTGCTAAAAGAGTATCTTGTACCTCGTATGGCTTTCTTGAAAAGCTGTATGTACTTGGTGGTGTTTTGCGTCTTTAGGGTCCTGTAGCCTCGTTTTAGTTTTTTTCGGTGGCCATTTTTTCTCGCGCTTAGGAGATTTTCGTGTGTCTAAACTCTGGAATTTGGACTTAAATTGAGGTGTAACTTCACTTGGAGAGGTCCTGGGTGCCCCCCCCCCCTTGCTGTGGGTAAGCTTTTTATGTATTTTATGTGTGTATTTATTGTGTTTTTAATGTTTTCAGATGCACGCGGTTCGGCCGTTAAGTCCGTAAATTTTCCGTTGTAAGGCCCGCAGCCCGTTTTTTGTGCAAGTCCGTATTTAGTGATTACGTGTTAGATCTATTTTGGTAAAGTGCCACTTGTGTGGGTGTTTGTAACAGTGTGTGAGGCGCTGTAGAGCCTCAACCTCCGTAAATGCGGCCCCTCGCTTCGCGACGATCTGCATTTGCTGCCTACAATGAGCCCAACGTTTTTTGAAGCCTGTAAATTGTAAGCTGTTTGGAGCCTCTCTATCCCTCAAGCCAGTCACGTACGTGCCTTGTGATGAACGCTTTTGGCACTCATCGCGAGCCCGGCAATGAGCGCCTTCGGCCTTTGGCCTTCCGCGCTCATTGCAGCCCCATCAAGCCAACAATGAGCACCTTCGACATGCGCAACCCGTAACTTTTAACATAACGTTACCAACAAACTTGCAATTACGACAACTATATATGTGATATATATATATATATATATATATATATATATAGATTACCCAAACAATTTGGTGAATAGATAAGGCTTAGGCATCTTTTTGAAGATTTCCAGTGGCGACTAACCGTTATGGGGAGAAACAACCCCAGAATGGAAGCAGAAAGACTGATAGCTCTAGTGTCAAATAACGCTAAGAAATCTCTTGGTAAATGTAGTCATGATGCACTGGTAGATCGAAGAGCACAGGTAGGAACTAAGTGATGTGACAGCACACTTGGGACCCTAACTTTTTAGAGCTTGAAAATGACTAAACCAACCAATAATTTGGTAACTTCAAAGCAACCAGTGCAGAGAAAGAAGGATGTGTGTTATGGTACAGTAGAGGTTGTAGTGGCATTCTACACTATCTGCAGGAGATGTAATAGTTTACCTGGAGGTCGAAGATACTGTACATTATAGTTTGAAAAAAAATTGCCAATGTAGACATAGCCTCAATGGGAATCAAATATTTAAACCTGGTTATATTTTTCAGATGGAAGAGGGATCATACACATAAGTACAAAAAGTACAATACTGCATAAATACGTTACACACATACTCTGAGTTATGTTTTACTCCTCAATATTCCAGGTCATTAAGCAGACTGTTCGGCAACATTGTTGTATAGAGGTAGTGTCCTCCAACCAAGTTCACCTGTTTCACCAGGGTTCAACATCAGTCAGTTGCTACTCATCCAACCTAAGAGATCCACTTGGTTTAAATGATAGTTCTGTGTGTCATCAGGATGGCAATGACAAGCTCCACCATATATCATTACTGATAGAAAACATATACACAGCAAACGCTGGGGACACAATCTGCAATTGATTTTTAATGTGGATTGCCATTGAGATGAGATGTTGAAGTCAATCCAAATAGTGTTCTGATTGATATCTTCTTCTTGTCTCTGTAGGTCATAATAGCCCAATCTCACAACCTTGAAGGCATGTTCCTCAACCTCCTCTTTCTATGTCACATATTCTGGTTATCAATTTCTGATTTTTCCTTAATATCTGACAACACACAGTGTGTGGATTTGCAGCCTCATTAAATTGCATTTTGGCCAATTGAATAGGGCTCTATATAAGCACAGAGCATATTTTTTTACAGAAGTTTTTAGTTAGTGAAGACCTTGCTGTTGGAGAAAAGTTCACTAACTAAAAACTTCTGTAACAAAAATATGCTCTGTGTGTATATAGAGCCCTATTCAATTGTCCAAATTGCAATTTAATAAGGCTGTAGATCTGTATGACATTATCCATGATTATGTTCACCTGTTTAATTGAGCAGATCTAGACAAGTTGTAAGTGCTATGCACATGACTGGTTTCTCCAATTGCATGGAGTGATTTCTGATGATCCTTTTTCTCACCAGATTCCGGTTACAGTGGTATAGTGACGACATGTGACCTTGGTAGGTGCTATGCATCATGCTTATTCTAGACTATGACATTACCCCCTGAAGGTATCCCCTTGTTCACAAGCACAACCTCTTGCCCTTACGGTATCCACACCCATGATATTAATGCAGAGTCTTGTCCATTCCTGATTGTGCTCTGTGTATGAAATAAAGCTTTGTTATACCGTTCACACCGTGTCAGTGTGTTGTCAATGGTTGGGATTTTGGGACATGAACATACATCCCATTTGTGTCACATTCCTATATCAGTAAACTAATGAGCATGAGTTACTATGCAATAGATTAATACATGACATAATAATAATTAAAATAGTAATAATAGCATTATGTATCATATCACATATTATAATTGTCTAACTACGAGACGTCGTCACGCTTTGCGTGGTGCGTAGCGAGGCGAGCCATTAAACCCGAAGCACTTAGGCAATAAGCGCCAAAGGCGCTCATTACCGGCAAGCCTTGCTTAGCGAGGCGAGCCGTTAAACTCGGAGCACTTAGGCGATGAGCGCCAAAGGTGCTCATTGCCTGCGAGCCTCGCGAATCAAGGCGAGCAGTGTAGGGTGAATGAAACACTCGGGACTTACCCTACAAACAAATTAGGCTTAGGTTGAAAGTAGTTGAGGAATGTGGGACTTAGAAAAAAAAAGATACGAGACGCAAAAGATTACGAGATTAGCGGCCAGTGAGCAGTGTTGGGTGAATGAAACCTAGAAAAAAAAAAAAATATGAGACGCGGGACTTAAAAAAAAAAAGATACGAGATGCAAAAAATTACGAGATTAGCGGCCGAACCAAAAACCTGAAAAACACACTAACTACACCCAAAAAAAATTCAAAAACCTAACAGACAGCATGGGGCAACAGCCAGGACGTCTGTGAGTGAGGTGGAACGCAAATTAAACTCGATTTAAACGCAAACCGCGTAAAACACAGCCAGCCACGTATGTGGTAGAAAAATACTTACAGGAAGGATGGAAAATAACCACGGAATGTCTAAAACATAGACTAATGGCGCCATTTTACAATATTAACTTACACATTTATACATTAACATTGTGAAATGGCGGATTTCCCGCCTAAAACAAAGTTTTTGTCTCGAGCACGCAGCCAATATATCAAGCACACTTTCCACAGAACTGACACTGAACATTTTCTGCTGCTGAAAAATCTAAAGAGATTGTTAGCTCTTTAGGATACTGATTGATGAATATTAAATTAAAAAAGGTACAGTATATTAATAATCATTAATCAATAATTAATTCATTATTCATTTAAAAAAATATATTTTTGAAACAAATTGAGCAAACAAGAATTGACGCTTGATTTAGTTTAGCAATACTTTCATGCTTACCTGTTTGTAAGATATTAATTAATTGAATAATTAATTGATAATGTACTTTAATTTATTAATTATTAATTAGTAATCATTAAGAATAAAACAGCTTAACGTTTATTAATACATGATTAATGCAAAAAAATTGCGAAGACATTTACACATTGATTCATTAATTATTAATGTACATTATTTAATTAAATAATTCTTAGTAGTCATTATAAACAAACAAAAAAAGATTTTAAAATGCCTTTAGTTTAGGAATATATTAATGCTTTCATTTTTAAAATACATTTAGTCAGTGATTAATTGATAATTAATGTACATTAATGTATTAATTTGTAATTAGTAATATAAAAAAAGGGAAAAAAAAAGGACCACAAACAAAATGTATATTTTAAGATGCACTAACATAGCCGTGATCATGCTGATTGCCTAATAGGGATTAATTCAAATATTACAAATGGTTTCCATTTTTTTTTACAGTTTCAGTGACGCTGCAGCTGAATCAACACAGAAAGTGACGTTTGACCCATCGGCGCCCTTCCCAATACGTAATGGCGTGAAGCACGGCTGTTTCCTTGCACCAACCCCTATTCATGCTATTATTCAGTATGATGCTGCAAAGGGCCACGGCAGATTTTGATGATGAGCAGTGGTGTACCAAGGGGTGGTCGATTGGGGGAGTCCGCCCACCACAAGTTGCTCTCCTGACCCCTTCCCCAGCTCTCTCCTTCCCCCAGGCCTCCTGATCTCTCCTCTCTCCTCAGAGTCCTTTGACCCGGGAGATGAGGTGCTACCAGGGGGAGGAGCCACTGCAAAGTTGAAAGACAGGGGAGAGAGGACAAGGGTGGAGGGAGAGAGAGGGAGAAATGTGCCCAGCCTGTGTCTGTGCCAGCTTATCTGCACAACCTGTGTATGTAAGTACCGATGTGCCCAGCCCGTGTCTGTACTAGCTAATGTGCCCAGCCAGTGTCGGTACCAGTGTGACAATACGGGGGTAGGGATTATTACAGCCCAGGGCCACCTGCTATAGACTTCAGATTAACTATCCACAAGGAACGTTTGGGTTCATGGACATCTCTGCACCAGTACCCTGATATCTGGCTTCTTTATCTGGCAGGGTTTCTCCATCAGGAATCAGCACTTTCATGAGCCTCCGAAACCTTTCTGTGGTAGTGACCAGTACAGGTTACTTGCAGGGTGGAGATAGGTTCAGTATCGCAGCCACCAGGAGCAAAATAAGAAACATACAATTTATATATGCCTCAGAAGTGAACTGTTTTAATTTTGAAAAGTCAGCAATATTTATAGCAGTTAGATACAGAGGGGGTGTACACACTGTTACAATGAGAGGGTGTGGCAGAAAATTACATGAGATGACCCCACATATGGTCTAGCGGTAGCTTGATGGCTGGCACTTGAGAACAATAGGGTTACCTTCTAATACACATCCTGTCTAGCACATCAGAGATGTACTTAGCTTATATGGCAAACAATGGAATAAAGCATATTACAATACAATGGAGTGGCTGTAGCCAAGCCATCTGTCCTTTAATGGACTGAGATCCAGGAACTGGAAAAGGGGTCAGTGACAACCAGGTAATGTGCCTAACCTGTGTATGTATTACCAATGTGCCCAGTCTGTGTATGTAAGAGCCCAATGTGCCCAGCCTGTGTCTGCACCAGCTAATGTGCCCAGTCTGATGTGCCCAGCCTGTGTCTGCACCAGCTAATGTGCCCAGCCTGTGTTTGTTCAAGCTAATGTGCCCAGCCTGTGTCTGTAAGTACCAATGTTCCCAGCCTGTATCTGTAAGAGCTAATATGCCCAGCCTGGGTCTGTAAGAGCTAAAGTGCCCAGCCTGTGCCTATAAGAGCCAATATGCCCAGTCTATGATTGTAAGAGCCAATATGCCCAGCCTGTGTCTGTAAGTGACAATCAGCATCCTATGCCTTTAAAAGCCAATGTTCAGCCTGTGTCTGTCAGTGCCAATGTGCCCAACCTGTGTCTGTAAGCGCCCAAATGCATTCTGTGCCTGTAAGAGTCAATCTGCATCCTACACCTGTAAGTGCCAATGTGCATCATGTCTACGCCTGTAAAAGCCAATGTGCAGGCTGTGCTTACAAGAACCAAAGTGTAGCCTGAACCTATAACAACCAAAGTGTAGCCTGATCCTATAAGAACCAAAGGTCAAAGCAATAAAATCTCTCCCCCTCTACATCGCCGCCATCCCATTGGGCCCTCAAGTCCTCTCAGTACAGTTAAAGTGAAGTTAAATTGCATGTTATTTGATGTAATTATTGATTTTTATTTCTATCTGTTTAGTTTTAAGGTTTTGTATCAAGAAACAAGACCATCAGTTCAAACTAAAATGTGAAAAATCTGAGGTCCTTCACGGATTATTGAAATTTACTACAAGGGGGGGGGAGAGAGGGGGAGAAAGGAGGGGTAAAGGGAGAGGGAGAAGGAGAAGGAGGGAGAAAGAAGTGAGAGGGAGAAAGAGAAATGTGATAGAGAAGAGAGAGAGAAGGAAGAGGGAGAAGAGGAGAAGGAGGAGTGTGAGACAGAGAAGGGGGAGAGAGAAAAGACGGGGAGAGTGAGATACAAGTGAGAGAGAAGGGAGATAAGAGGGAGATGAAGAAAGAAGGTAGAGAGAGAGAAGGGGGAAGAATGAGAGAAGAGGAGAGGGGGAGAGAGAAGAAGGAGGAAAGGTGACAGATAGCGAAGGGAAGAGAGTGGAGTGTGAGAGGAGGTAGGAAAGGTGAGGAAAGATAAACAGGAAGAAGATTGAGAATGGTTTATATATATATATATTAGCGACTTGCCCGTCAAAAAATGACGGTCAATAAAAGAAAGTGTCGAAATGCTGTTTGTCACACAATGTGAGTGTACTGTGTGCCTCAAGTAACTAAATTCCTCCAAAAGCAGAAATCTACATTACATAAAATAAGAAAAACTAAAATCACCAAAAATAAAAAATGTACATTACAGAACAAAAAAAAACAAACCTAAGTCACAAAAAATAAAAAAAGGAACATTATAAAAAAATACATTACAACCCCCCCACTACAATTTTTTTACAAAAATTGCACACCTGAAAATTAAATATATATAATACATACATAAAATACATACAATACAATACAATTAAATAAAATACAATACAATTAAATAAAATACAATACAATACAATTAAATACAATACACCCCTATCTAATATACACGCCACTATCTAATAAACATGCCACTATATAATGTAATATACATCCCAATATCTAATATACAATACTATCTAATAATACACCCACCTATCTATCTATCTAATATACAATACATGCTATCTATATATATAGCTACCCTAATTCTAAGCTACAATAAAATAAATAAGACCACTTACCTTTTAGATGTTTCTTCAGATCAGCAACCTACGGTAAAAAAGCTTAAAAAAAAGAATACAACACATATACATGAAATACCTAAACATTCTAAACATTCTAAATATTCTAAATATTATACTCACCTTTCCAGCATGTCCCGTTCCAGCATGTCACGTCCCAGCATGTCACGTCCTCCATGTTTCGTCCTCCATGTTTGTGTCGTGTCCGGCGCTGCTCCTCTAAAAAAAAACATTACATTAGTAAACATAAACCAAAGTGAAATAAACACAATCTACATTATACTTGCCTTTCCGCGATGTCTCCGGCTTCCTTGTGTTCTTCTCCGGAAGCATCCGCGCATCAAAAAAAAAAAGCGACACACATCAGCCCTGGCAGATGTCTCTGACGCTAATGACCTTCCTATGGAGTGTTCCAGAATAAAATTGGCAATGGCGGGTTCTGATTGGCTGAAAAGGCTGTCTATCAAATTCAGCCAATGAGAAGACCCCATTTGTGAACCAATGAAAAAAGTATACACCCCAAAATACACGCTGATTGGATAACACACCTGTCAATCTTTATTTGAACCAATCCTAAGGCTTTATTGCCATCAAAGATTGACAGGTGCATTAACCAATCAGAGTGAGATTTTAGGGTGTATCCCTTTGTGATTGGTTCACACATTGGCGCCTCCTGATTGGGTGAATTTGATAGACAGCGTTTTCAACCAATCAGAAGGCACCATTGCTTATTTTCTTCCGGAAAAGTCTCCTGGAGCCTCATTAGCGTCGGGGATGTCCGGGAGTGCGGATGTAAGTATATATATATATATATATTTTTTTTATACAGGGCATGGCAGAAGAGGATCCGGAGGAGGCCGGAGACATCGCGGGGAGGTAAGTAGAATGTAGATTATGTTTATTTTATTTTGATGTATGTGTATTAATGTTGTGTTTTTTTAACAGGTGCAGCGCCGGATAAGGATTAAAAGAATAAGGACAGGACATGCCGGAAAGGTGAATAGAATATTTAGAATGTATAGAATGTTTATTTTAGAACTGTAAACGTGTTACTAATTATTATTTTTTTTTCGTAGGTGGCTAATCTCAATTGACATCTGCAAAGGTAAGTGGTCTTAATTATTTTATTTTAGCTTAGAATTAGATTAGTTTATATATAGATAGCATTTATTGTATGTTAGCTAGGGGTATGTGTTTTATATAGATAGCATATGATGTATTGTAGATAGATTATGGTATTTATTTAGATAGATTGGGGATGTATTATTATATAGATAGCATGTATATTAGATTATGGTATTTATTTAGATAGATTGTGTGATGTTTATTAGATAGGGGTGTATTGTATTGAATTGTATGTATTTGTATTGTATTGTATTTGTATTGTATTTGTATTGTATGTATTATATGTATTTCCTTTTCAGGTGTGTATTTTTTTTTTCTGTAGTAAGGGGGGGTTGTAATGTTTTTTATTTTATTTTCTGTAATGTTCCTTTTTTATTTTTTGTGACTTAGGTTTTTTTATTTTCTGTAATGTAGTTTATTTTTTTTGTGAGTTAGGTTTTTTATTTCATGTAATGTAGATTTTTTTTGTGACTTTAGGCTTTTTTATTTTCTGTAATTAGAGTGGTGGGGGTTAATAGGGTTTTTTTTTTAAGTCGTGCGTGTGACGTGTTTAACGGCTCACCTCGCTACGCGAGGCTCACCAGCAATAAGCGCCTGCGGCGCTCATTGCCTCATTGCTTAAGTGCTACGATTTAACGGCTCGCCTAGCTATGCGAGGCTCGCCGGCAGTGAGCACCTGCGGCGCTCATTGCCTAAGTGCTACGGTTTAACGGCTCGCCGTGCGATGAGCACCTGCGGCGCTCATAGCTACGTCGTACGCACTACACAAGCAGCGTGACGACGAATCGGAGTTCGACAATTATAATGTGTGATACATACACCATTATGCCCACAGAAATATACATATATACAGTATCTCACAAAAGTGAGTACACCCCTCCCATTTTTGTAAATATTTTATTATATCTTTTCATGTGACAACACTGAAGAAATTACACTCTGCTACAATGTAAAGTATCACACTGTAAATTTGCTGTCCCCTCAAAATAACTCAACACACAGCTATTAATGTCTAAACCGTTGGCAACAAAAGTGAGTACACCCTTAAATGTAAATAAAAATTCAGTGGGAAAAATAAAGAATATAAAATAATATATTTGTAAAAAGTTTTGTAAATAAAAAATAAAATAAAAAAAATATATATATTTTTTTTTTTTTTATTCTTCCCTTGCACTATAAATCTGCCCCCGCCCGCCCTTTTTCTTTGAACTCCCTCCTTTAATTAAACTCCTACACTTTTACTAGAATTGCATACTAGAAATGTTTGCAAACTCAGAAGTTCGCCCCTTCTCCTGTTTATATTAACTTCACACAGGAAATTAAACACTTTACTTGTATAACCGAGGCAAAAACACCCCCCTCTGACCTGCACCAAATCACTGCACACTTGAATAACACACTTTACTTTCACTCCTCCATAATGACATCACAGAGCTGGTGGATGTTAGAGACCTTGCACTCCCCCAACTTCCATTTGAGGATGCCCCACAGAGGCTCAATAGGGTTTAGGTCTGGTGACATGCTTGGCCCATCCATCACCTTTATCTTCAGCTTCTTTAGCAAGGCAGTGGTCGTCTTGGAGGTGTGTTTGGTGTAGTTATCATGTTGGAATACTGCCCTATGGCTCTGCAGCAATGCTGGCAGCACTCATACGTCTATTTCCTAAAGACAACTTCTGGATAAGATGCTGAGACTGAACCCAAACACACCTCCAAGATGACCACTGCCTTGCTAAAGAAGCTGGAAGTAAAGGTGATGTACTGGCCAAGCTTGTCACCAGACCTAAACCCTATTGAGCATGTGTGGGGCATCCTCAAACGGAAGGTGAGGGAGTGCAGGGTCTCTAACATCCACCAGCTCCATGATGTCATCATGGAGGAATGGAAGAGGACTCCAGTGGCAACCTGTGAAGCTCTGGTGAACTCCATTCCCATGAGGGTTAAGGCAGTGCTGGAAAATAATGGTGGCCACAGAAAATATTGCACTGCGAGCCTTGTGAAGCGAGGTGAGCAGTTGAGGCACGCAGTTTGTTCAAACGTGTAACTCTGACACTGAAAAACAACCAAAATAATTTAAAATAATAACACACTCATACCTAAGGGAGAGAGGCAGGAAGACTAGGAGTGAAGTTGCAAACAAATTGGAGACATATTTTTCATTTTTCGTCGAACGGAAATCGGCTAAGCAAGGGAAAGAATGGCGGACGAAAAACGTAAAAATTCTGAAACAGGATGAAAACATGGCTCTGCAATGCCATGACACAGGACTTTGAAAATAACACCAACGCAGTTACTCGGAGGAGCAAAACCCTCACATTGTGTGGCAAACAGCATTGCCAGCCTTACTGTATTTTTCCCTCATTTTTGACGAGCAATTTCCTAGTATTAAATAATTGTTGTGGTGAAATACCTCCTCAAAATATCCACTACACAAACTAAGGATCCGGCCCCAGCTAATGATAGGCAATAACCTTGAAACGTGATTCCTGGCTTGTCTATAATCCAACCCTAGCTGTGCTCAAAGCTATTTGATAAAGCGGGCATATGCTTAAGGGAAGCCATGTTTCATGTGGTTATGGATTTCAAGAGCGTAGCCTTTGCGGGCACATTTGCCTGTCCCTGCCAAGGTTCCCAAGAATGCAGTGTAATAACTGTATTTCTTGGAATTCTGGGCATTTAAATGTGGACACAAATGTACTATTTATTTACTATATACATATATATATATATATATATATATATATATATATATATATATATATACACATATATATATCAACATAATCATTTTGATATAGACTGGTATATGATATTCTAGTGAAGCGTACAGTTACATACTGGCTGGATATTACTGAAGAGATTAGAGTGGATCCCAATAGTGTGTATTATTTGATAGTCTGATTTTAATGATCAATGTAATAAAAGTTAAAAAGTCCCATTTATATTAGATATGATGGACAAATATTCACACAGTTGTTATTCCTACCATATAATCTGATTCTTCAGAGTTCATGGACATATATATAGCTTTGATTTAAACAATTTTGGGCCCAGCACACCAATCTCTGTCCAATATGAAGAGATTAGTGGTAATAGATCATGATATTGATAGAGAACCCTAAACAAAACTGTATTTTTGACAGCTTAGCAGCATTTTATATTCTAGTGTATCTTTAACTCTTATATGATATATGGCAAAAATAGGTTATTTTCTCTTCACTAATCAATAATTAAGTACAACAGAATGTCTAAGATGAGCTGCATTGCATCTGAGTATCTGAATAGGGTTCCATGTTTATTTAATTGCGATGGTCAGGTGACACATTTGATACCAAAATAACCCGCAATGCATTATTTTGAGGAATGCATATGTCTAACAAATAACTCCAACAAATAACAAATAGTAAGTCCAGTGTGCGCAATATTATTTTATTGATAATGAATGCTATTACAGAGATTTATAACTTGGCGTTCACGTGGATAGCAATGAATGGGTCTGCGGCTGAGCTGCTGATAACAAAGCGAGCAGTGCCATTACTAGCCACTGTGATCTGTGTTCCAGTGCAACGGGTGCCGTCCTTTTGCCCAGAAATGACATCACAGTAGGTACCAGCTGGGAGACCAGTATTCAATGTTACGTCCATGTTACTAGAAGAATGAGGTTTGGTTAGTTAATATTCATAAAATTGCTAATTGCTTCACAATATGACAATTGTGTAATATCTAATTTGACATCTTGATGATTTAAAAACAGACATGCAATGCAGGATCGCTTTGGGAACAGTCAAGTAGAATGAAGAATGTATATGTAGAGAAAATGGCACGAGAAACAGGGTAGAGAAGCAAATAGAACAACATTGAAAAAGATCCAAGAGGTTGATACCTATAGATTCGAGTCACACTAAAACAGAAGAGATGGAAGAGCCTAGACATGTAGATCACTCACTAGGTTTCATTGTTAAAGATAATAAACCCTTTGTTTCCACGTCCAAATGCAATCTGATTTCCTCCATTGTCCCACCAGTTAGTGACGGCCTGGCCATTAACCGCGTTACGGAAGATAACCATGTTCCTGTAAAGAGAGCAGAACCTTGGTGAGCAAGTAAAAGACATGAACGGACATATATTAAAGCTAAAAAGACCAAGCCAAGAGAAGCAGGCCCACAGCTATAAATGATAGCTATGGCAATTGTTAGTAAGGAGATGACATCCTACTTACTTAATCTGGCGCCATCTATGTTCACAGACCCAGTCATTGCCACATGTTGAGTCAGCATTGATGGTGACTGCCTTGGTTGACCCATCAGAGTTGGATGGTGGTCCAATCCAGTCATTGACATCCTTAAGAAATAGAAATATTTCCAATGATACACCAGCTTTGGTTGGCGAAAATGGGAGGGAAATTGACCATGTCATTGCCCTTGTGACTCAGTTGCTACCTAATATTTAACTTTGACTATATTTTGTACAGTATATTTGTAGACTGTGATTTTATAGGAAGGAATTACCAAGTGTCAGTATTGCCAGTTGTACTAGTACATTAGCAGACACCAAGGGGCTGTATAAGAAGAATTGCTAATTTCTTACACAGGTTTATAATGTAGATTTACGTACATTACAGGTACGTTTTTTCTTAAGAGAAAAAAATATATATTTATGTTTATATTTTTTAATTATGTAGCATACAAATATAATATCTATATCCACACATGTCAAGAGACTGGAATCATCCGATATTTTTTCATTTTCCAACAAGACAAACTATTTTGAGTTGTGAGTACAAACACAACTAAATTTTGTGGGCATCATAAAAATCAAATATATACAGTTCAACTATAATTCTACCTCTAACTAATATCACAAATTTTAGGCATTAACAAAAGCTTTGCGGAAATTGACATATTCTGTCACCGACTTCTTCTGAGGGTTTGTGGATATACTTATTTATTAAAACTAAAAAACATTTTGATTAACAGTTATTCTCTTCAGACAAGTTAAGATCATCAGGGAGTGTTGGGCTCCCTTTGGAGCGCGTTGTAACATCAAGCTTGAAGTACAATGGACTGCACTGGCTGGATATTACTGAAGAGTTTGGAGTGGATCCCAACCAGAAAAGGATGAATGTTTTTGTTAAATATGCTTAACAAAAAAGCAGAGTTATGGGCAGGTTCACATCATGGAGGAGGGGGGTCAAGTTGCTTAATTATGATTATCCCCATGAGAATCAAAGAAACATAAACACTATGACTTTACCTGTCCATTAACAAAGTTCCTTGTCCAGCGGTAACTGGACATGACACGAGTAAACCCATAAGGATGAGCCAACATGAAGCCAACTCCCATCTTGTACAGACTGCCAAGGACAAGAAGTGAATTAATCAGAGTTTGCAGACTAATCAAGGAATTAACATGCCACAGCTAGAACATTCAAGCTTACCGAGCATCAAAAAAGGTGAGGATGGAGGCTCCACCAGCGCCGTGACCTCTCTGGTTATCATGATTGTCTACAAACACCAAGGCTCTGTCACTGGGCATAAAACCCCAGCCTTCTCCCCAGTTCCTAGAAAGAGGAAGGGGTTAAGAACAATATCTAATTGCAGAATCTACTTACACATATTTCTCTTCACTTACTTCAGGTAGGCCATCTTTTCTCCATTCCATTTACGAATCACATTTCCGAGTTTTGCACCATATTTGAATTCTGTCACACGCCCAATTCCAAAATATTCACTTGAAGATATGGCCTCCCCACCAAGATCAATTACCTGCCAGAGAGCCCATGAGATCGATTAACAGACTGGTGCATACTATAAAATATCTAGTCATCATATGAACTGTATCATATTAATAATTCCTGCTGTGACAGACAGATAATAGAAAACATAGTCTAATCAATCTGGGAGCTTAATGTGTTTTACAGCTACGGCAATCAATGTCCCAGAACATTGATCAACAGCTTATGCCTATATTTATTTTGAAACCAAGTTTAGACCAGACACATTTCTTTGTCATCACATCTTACTTACAACTATAATTGTCATGGTGGGTGAGCAGAGCACTCCTAGAATGAGAGACTAAGATGTGTCCAATCTATGATGTATGACATAAGAAAAAGCTAAGGACCATCTACACGAGGGTTATAAAGGTGAATCGTCTTGTAGACAACACTCCATACTAGATTTAATCAATTAAAAGCACCAACCGCTGGATGAAAATGACTCCAAATTAATCATTTTCCTTGCCCTGTATGAGTACAGAGCTATTAAGACTTTATCTCCAGCCATGTCAATAAGACACAGTGGGAGAAAAGGTCCAGGCATCAAATACATGGCAACGCATTGTTCAGTTCTACAGTAAAGAAAAGGGTTACATCAAGTGAAAGTGAGGGTTGGCTGTGTAACAGAAAGTCTGCTTTCTAACACTACTATTGTGAACTCTGCTACTCCATTTACCCTTTTGACTCTTCTTTCTTCCTCAAAGAATGTATATGAGAAAATGTCCTGCAGATGAAACAGCTGCCTGCTAATTCCTAATGCTTTATTTCAGTATTGCAATATGATGTCCAGGCCCCTGACACTCTCTGCAAATTGATTTTTCGAAAGAAAAACCAAAAGGACAGATATGGTCTTTGAAGGCTCCCATTAAGCTATTTGGACCCATTTTCTACCCATTCACTCCTGAGTATGGACAAACATATTAACGGTGTTACCTCCTGAAAGATGAAAGGTCGAGTGCCACTGGCAAACCATTTTGTGTTCAAGTTGCTCAGTCTGGATGTGATAGCTTGGATGTCTCCGGGCCACATGTGCTTAGCAGCATCAAGTCTGAAGCCAGCAACACCAATACTGATCAGATTATTCAGGTAGTCCGCAATCTTCCCACGCACATAATCCTTCTCTAGTGCCAGATCCAGGAGACTCACAAGACGGCAATCTCTGACCTGACAATTAATGATGTCTTTGAGTAAAGATAGTTTATTTCATACTAAGGTAGTTCACTCGCCATGCTAATAAAGCTTCAACAACATGATACTGTTATTACTAAACAATAGAAGTAGGAACAAATAATGCTGACATCAGATATAATCCTATATTTGATCAAGTTTCCCAGTTGGGCTTTTGTACCTGATTTTTGTCCCCATAGTTCTCGATGTTCCCACTTCCAGTTTTGCATTTTCCATCATTGAAATCCAGACTGGAATATGGAACACCAGAGAAGCTTCTGCTGCCGGTGTTGAAGGAGCTTCCACATGTAGCGTGGGTCCCAGAGCCACCCCCAGATCCACACATGTGGTTGATGATAGCGTCAACATAGATGTGAACCTGCAGATTGGAACATATTATGGAAACTGATTCACTTTGTTTAATCTTTTATTGAACTGAACAGATTGCTTGTTGTCTTGTGGTGCAACATTGCTTAGCAGAGTCTTGTGACAGTGCTGGTTACTCTCTGTGTCTGTGGGTAGTTTTAGTGAGTACCTACTCTGGATTTATGGCTGCTTTCTCAGGGCGTGGTGACTGCCTAGATTTGTGGTCACATGTAGAAATGATCTCTTTCTCTATATGCAGCAGCTTTAATGCAACATCTTGATGATTACTCATTGCAGATCTCCAGCTTCTCCCTGGTACCCAGTTAAAGTCAAGCTGGCCTTCCACTTCTGTATCACAGTATCCATTAAATAGTAATGGGTGAGATGTCAAAATGACAACATTCAATGTAATTATTTTCTGTATTGCATCTTTGTTACCGGTAGTATTAAGTTTATTACCCTGGTACAGTTTCGCTACATTGGGACATCTATTAACCATCTCCAGGGAATCAGCCAGTGCTGATGAGGAGTGTTGGCTTCATTTTATATTATCAGTTTAGCGCTAATGTCTTTACATGAGGATCCCAACCCCTTAATGTCATTCTATACTAGGGCAAGTCATCACTAGATGTACTAGTTGTATTGCTTCAAGCTGTGTCACAATCTCTAGTAATATCCTTACCCCAACATTATTACACCGGTTCACCATGTCCCTGAATTGCTGGTCACTTCCAGAGCGGCTGCAAAGCTTGTAGCTGATTGGCTGGTATCTCTCCCACCATGGTCTGTTGGGGCTGGTGATAATGAGGTTCTCATTAGGAGGGGACACCTGTAATAATAACGTTCAGCAATAGTCAGTTGAGTCCTAAGTGATACACACATGTAGTCAAACAGGAACAGTCACTTTTCTATTGGTTGAATTAAACAGATAAATATCAAGATAATTTCAGGTGGAGAAGAACGATAGATGGCAAAGTGTTGGCTAGTTATCTATAGGATAAGGCAAGGTTCTTGAGGGCCAGTATCATATCAAATTTTATTTCTTTTTGATATCTTTGTTTTCATGGCTAGGCTCAGTGATCTATGTCTGTCTATGCCAACAAAGCTTTCATAATATCCCTGCATGCAAAGAAATCTCTATATGCAGTGACACTTTCTGCCATATTGTATAAAAAGAAAAAGAAACGTTAAGTTCCCATAAAATATAATATTTATTATATGCTTTTTTGAAGAAGTTGGCTTGATAACGTACAAAATGTTTTTGCACATTTTAAAATAAATAATTACAGCTTTTAACTTTTGACTATTGCATTAAATTCTCATATAATGATGACGGACATTATGTCTTTGTTTGTTAAAGGATTAAAAACCTGTGAGCAGGGCCGTATCTTCCTTTTTGGAGCCCCTAGGCAGTGAAGTGGAGGAGCACCTACGAGTGGGTATGCAAGGTATGCATGGACCCATTTTTGCCTTTTCTGTACGTGTAAGTTCCTTTCTTGTTGTTACTGTCTTGTTCTAGGTGGTTACCTCCTAGTTGCCAGTCTATGAACTGCAACATTTACATTTTCTTAAACCAGGAACCATTTTTTTAAAGTAGTGGCGCCCCTCACCGGGAAACGCCCCTGGGCGGCTGCCTAGTTGGCCTAATGGGTAATCCGTCCGCGCCTGTGAGGAGTAGGAAAAACAAGAAATGCAGATAAAATCTGGATTCACTTCAGCTAAAATATCCTCATCAAATAGCCTCTTGACAGTAAATGTCACTGGCAGAATATGGCCCCATAAGTATGTAACGTTTTTACCAAATTACAGTTGTCCTTTACCCATCTCTTTTCTTTAAATCCCTATTGTGGAGTTTGGATATAGAAAAGACTGGCAGTAGTTTTTGAAATAAAGAGCATATAACTGAACATATCCTTTGTAGCATAAAATCTAAATACATTACTGCTTCAATCACTTGCATTTAGTTTGTTCATACAAAAATATCATAAACATCTATAATGGCTTGGGATCCAAGGTCTTATCTTCTACTCTAATATTTCAACAATATATTAATTGCATTAATATGAAACAGGTTCAGACTTTTTACAAGATATAAACTGTACCAATGGTGATTGTCCACTGGATGGTCATATCCATATGGCAAATGGTGTTCATGCCCAGTGGCAGAGCTAGTGAATGGAGGGTGCTGGTACAAAAAAGAATTGTAGACCAGAAGGGGCGTGGGAAATTATGGGGGCCAAGGAATCACCACTGGGGGCCATAGTGGGCCTTGGGGGGTCTGTCAGGGGCCAGAGAAGGCCACAGGGGGCCAGAGAGGCAAGTAGGGGTAGTGTGAGGACCGGCAGCAGGTGTGAGGGCCTGTCGGGTGATAAGTCCATTGAGCAACTGCATTGGTTGCACCTGCAGTTCCTTTGCTCCTGTCCATGCCTCAATACACAAAGACACTGTAATAATTTGGGTGGTGGTGGGGGGGGAGGGGGCTTCATACTGTGCTCACTTTTACAAACTTTAAATGAAGTTTCGGTAGGTTTAGCTAAACAAAAACACCTCAAAATAATGAGCTTCAGGGTATAGGAAATTGATTCATGGACACATTTTATAGTATGATTTTGGGAACAGGAAGCAATGATGTCTTCCCACGCGATACGAGGTCAATTTGCAAAATGTTTCAAATTCCTTAATTTAGATCAATACAAATAAAATCTATTTTATAGGAGTTAAAAGCAGAATTACAAGTTTGATCTTGTAGGACCTATTTTCATCATTAACTATTACCTTACCAACTTCTTGCTAGTTGAAAATCATGTGGAAAACAAATATATAAAGCACACTCACCTGTACCCCTCCAAACCCATTGGGTCCTAAGTATCTCTCGCATTCTGCAGCAATGTCAACCCATCGCCATTCAAAAAGGTGGACAATAGAAGTTTTGCCAGACTTAACATTTGGATTGTATTGTGCGGAGCAAAGCCCGGCAAAAACAAGGAGAAGAACAAGCTTCATCTTGGGTTCTACTGTGACCAGAAGTTGGTCTTGGTGCCTTTATATAGTACACTCTGGAAAGGATAGGAGGGCCGGTTACACCTTGTCCAGCTGCCGGTTATGTTACAGCAGGTGAATTTCCAACAAAAAATTCTCACTGTTATATAATTCTGAAGATTAACACAGCATGGAAAGCAAACGTTACCTTGAGGATGCTTTTAATAGCCATTATCTCACTGCTAGTTATATAGGAGTTATATAAGGATGCACGTAAAGAGGGTAGACAACCATTTAATTTGTAGAAGAGATACCAATGAGATCTGAGGTTCTGTATATACATAAAAACACCTGCAGAATTTGTTCCATTCCCACACATAATGTTACATGAATTATTTAGTTTTCCTTTCTCCTGTCACTGTCTTGGATACGTTGTGACTGCACATTTACAACTTGTTGGTTTTATTTCTCATGGTCCGTAATCCCGTATAATACAAGTGCATAATATAAGATAATGGACACTGATTCACACAGTAGGACCAATACTTTTGGATCCAGATGATTTCTGTTTTCAGACAATTATTAGGTAATTCATGGGCAACTTATTTCACTTAAACAATTTAACGCACGGCCACAAAGGTACCACAAAGGAAATGTGTACTGTAACGGAGCTGGAGCACGCAGTCCAATATCTCCGCTGGTATACGGTAAAATACCCAAGAGGCACTACAGTTTCACCATCCCCGACCTCCCATATTGCACGACACACAATTTGGGAGTCTAATGAATACTGACTTTATTTACCTTTACAGAAATATATATACATCTCTTTGGCCACAGGTAATACACATGCCCATATTTGGCCGCACAATACACATAAAGAGAACAATAGGTGGGTCACACCTCCCTGGCAACTTTGATACAATCAGACATTGATTCAATCACACTTCTTTGTTCTTATCTGAGAATGAAAACACAATAGACTTCCTTTATCTTATGCGGAGTCGCTGTAACAGGATTATCTCCCATGCCAAGTAGCTGCAAATGTCTGGGACAATATTCTGCAGAGCATCAACCAACATACATATAGTAGGATCATATTTTAACCATAATAATCATAAAACAGGGTAAAACAGTGATGGGTTCCGCTACACACCTCCCCCGTGACCATAAGCCGGCATACATGGTCTGATCCCAACGGATCGGCCTGGGGATGTCCGGACAAAAGTATTTGTTGGTCAATTCTCTAGTTTGACAACCCATCAGCATTACTGCAATTCACATTTACTCACATTTCACATATCCCCAGATAGCTGGGATCTGAGCGCACAAAACTACCGAATAGCGCTCAGATCCTCTTCACACAGTTCAATTGCCATGTAGCTAAAGTCTTTCCCATAGTCTTTCATTATATGAATGGGCTCCATGGCATAGCTATCTGGGGTATCATGGTTCACACAGGGCAAGTACCGAATGACCCCCCTGTATGTAAAGGGCCAGAATGAGTGACATACACTCTGGTATGGCCGAACACTGGTTCCAAAGGGCAATATGTACCAGGGCCATAGTCGCAGGGCAGGAGGCTGGCAAACAGTCCTCTCCAAGCCAAAGTGGCGAAGGGCACTTCGTCACACATCTCCCCTTTGGGGGGAAGTCTAACCAGGCACCTGGATATTTCGCTGGGGTGATGGTGCAACACGCTGAGGGGACTTGAGGGGCAGAGGCCAGCGGCACTCTGCCCTGATGCCAGCTCTTCTGCTGGTATAACCTGCAGGACCTCCTGCTCTGTACAAGGGACAAAGGGAGGGCAGAGGCCGACTGCACTCTGCCCCACTGTCAGCTCTTCTGCTGGGGTACTTGGGACATATTCCGGCTCAGTAGCCAGGGAAACGTGGGGGTCAGTGGGGGTTAACATTTCCTCTGTTAACCCTGGGGCCACATTAGGAGTTAGCTGGGGAGGGGAATTTGTACTTACCCCCCTCCTCCGGTTGTCCCAGTGAGGGTAGTTGGGGATCTGGACAGGCTGTGGGCGCAGAGACCACGGTCCCATCTGCGCCGTCTGGGAGATTGGTGTCTCCCCTGGTTAGGGTAAACTGTCACTGGGGGGGAAGGACGACACCTTCTGCCCCCTGTGTTTCACACTGCCGCTGGGGGGGGAAGGACGACACCTTTGGCCCCCTGGGGTACCCACTGCCGCTGTGGAGGAAGGTCGACACCTTCTGCTCCCTGGGGTACACACTGCCGCTGGGGGGGAAGGACGACACCTTCTGCCCCCTGGGGTTCACACTGCCGCTGGGGAGGAAGGACGACACCTTCTGCCCCCTGGGGTTCACACTGCCGCTGAGGGGGAAGGACGACACCTTCTGCTCCCTGGGGTACACACTGCCGCTGGGGGGGAAGGACGACACCTTCTGCCCCCTGGGGTTCACACTGCCGCTGGGGAGGAAGGATGGCCCCTTCTGCTCCCTGGGGTACACACTGCCGCTGGGGAGGAAGGACGACACCTTCGGCTCCCTGGGGAACACACTGCCGCTGGGGAGGAAGGACGACACCTTCGACTCCCTGGGGTACACACTGCCGCTGGGGGGGAACGACAACACCTTCGGCCCCCTGGGGTACACACTGCTGCTGGGGAGGAAGGACGACACCTTCAGCTCCCTGGGGTACACACTGTCGCTGGGGAGGAAGGACGACACCTTCAGCTCCCTGGGGTACACACTGTCGCTGGGGAGGAAGGACGACACCTTCTGCCCCCTGGGGTACACACTGCCGCTGGGGAGGAAGGACGACACCTTCAGCTCCCAGGGGTACAGACTGCCGCTGGGAGGGGGAATTAGTTGGAGTATTCCACGTGGAGCGGTTTCTGTTTCTGGGACAGTCTCTCTGCATGTGACCCTGCTGGTTACACGTGTGGCACCTGATGTACCGTGGAGGGGTTTGGTAGTTCTCACCACCCGGACGCAGTGCTGGGGGGGGGGGGGGGGGTTAATGGTGGAAGGTGGGTTAGCAGCTCCCAAGATGGACCGATCCCGTGCCCGCTGCTTTTCCATTATGGATTTGTGGACATCTGTCATTAACCATTCCAAGGTTTTCATGGGAAGCGTACCTGGGAAAAAGGCCAGTCTGCTTTGGAGTTCTCTTTGAAACTCAGTCTGTGGGGTAATAAGAGGTACTGTAACCATGAGTTCCTTTCTGTCTGCATCCCTGTAGTCCGCGGCCGCCTCCTCCTCCTCATGATGGAACGCTGTCTGAAAACTAGCCGGTTCCATCCTGCTGTAGCCAGGGGCGCTGTACGGATACTAGCGTTGCCCTCAATTTGTACTCCACGGAATGGTGTCTCCTGTAGCTGTCCTTCTGACCGTGGGAACAATTCCGACACTTGCCACCAAATGTAACGGAGCTGGAGCACGCAGTCCAATATCTCCGCTGGTATATGGTAAAATACCCAAGAGGCACTACAGTTTCACCATCCCCGACCTCCCATATTGGACGACACACAATTTGGGAGTCAAATGAATACTGACTTTATTTACCTTTACAGAAATATATATACATCTCTTTGGCCACAGGTAATACACATGCCCATATTTGGCCGCACAATACACATAAAGAGAACAATAGGTGGGTCACACCTCCCTGGCAACTTTGATACAATCAGACATTGATTCAATCACACTTCTTTGTTCTTATCTGAGAATGAAAACACTGTATACAATAGACTTCCTTTATCTTATGCGGAGTCGCTGTAACAGGATTATCTCCCATGCCAAGTAGCTGCAAATGTCTGGGACAATATTCTGCAGAGCATCAACCAACATACATATAGTAGGATCATATTTTAACCATAATAATCATAAAACAGGGTAAAACAGTGATGGGTTCCGCTACATGTACGATTATTGTGGGAGAGAAAAACGCAAATTAAAGGATAATCGAGGAATATACAGTGGAGGGTCATGTTTTGGGAGGTTTTGTTAGCTAGGTCTACTTTCAAAAGGAGTGTGCACGTGTTAACTGTCAGTCGGTATCCTAATAGTTCATGGCAAGAGGAGAAGGGAATAATATTGCAGGATCACTTAACAGAAAGTTTTCTTCATGACTGACCATTAATTTGTAGACCAAAAAAATAAAATTTTGCTTGGTGCCAGTGTTACTGGCTTGGGTTAAGGGTTAATGCTTTTGGTAAAGTGTTACTGCGTTGGTGTAAATGTTACTGTTGCGGAGGAAGTGTTACTGGTTTTCCTTAAGTGTTACGTGGTTGTGGCTGTTTTTTGCGTTTTTACGTTCACCATTTATTTTCTCGCTTAGGCGATTTTAAATCATGAAAACTGCAAATATTCCCTGTGCTGTGTGTGAGTGTGTAAGTGAATTTGTGGCATATTCGTTGTTTTTTTCAGCTTTATACTTTTCAGTGATTCGGCGTAGATAAGTCGTATTTTTGCAAGGCACACAGTCCATATACGTGCCTGTGTTCCTTAGTCCTAGAGGCTGTAATTTTACGTCCCTCACTAAGTGCTGCAATGAGCGTCTTTGGCGCTCATTGCAGCCTAAGTCCCGCATGCCTCAACTGTTTGCCTCGCTTTGCCTTCAGAGCTTATTGCGAACCTCTCCCCCCCTCTACTCTCCAGTCCTCCCAATGAGCGTCTGAGGCCACTCATGGCAGGCCTCAGCCCACCCGCAAATTTCGTGCCCAGCAATGAGCTCCTTCTGTGCTAAGCGCTAGCCCCGCAATGAGCGGCTTCGGCGCTCATTGGGAGCTTTCCCCCCCCTCTACTTTACGGTCATTGCAGGCCTCGGCCAACCCGCAACTTTCGTGCCCCGCAATGAGCTCCTTCCGAGCTGATTGCAAGCCCCTCCCCACCTCTACATTACGGTCCTTGCGATGAGCGTCTTTGGTGCTCATTGCGAGCCCCGCAATGAGCGGCTTTCCGCTCATTGCAGGCGTCGGCCAACCTGCAACTTTCGGACCTTTGGGGCTCACTCTATCCCTCCCGTATCTCTTTGCCCCCTCTCCTTCCCCTGAGGTTTTCTTTCCCCTTATCTCCCTCCCCTGTGTCTCTTTCCACCCTCTCCCCCCTCTGTATCCCTGTTGGCATTTACTGGTGTTAAACCATTTGCAGGCTTGAGAAATTGTTATGGCTTTACCTCCCCAAAACGTCAATTAAATATCAAATTAGCTTGTAACCTAACTTACCTGCTCCCTGCCTCTCCCCCTGTGCTGTGTGTGAGGTTGTAAGTATTTTTTTTCATTAATTAGCATCATTTGGCGGTCTTCCGACGGCTTCCGAGTTACGGTCTTGAAAGAAATGGTGGTCATTAAATCCTTAATTTTTTTTGAAGCCTTTAAATTTTAAGCTGTTTGGAGCCTCTCTACCCCTCAAGCCAGTCACATACGGGCCTCGTGATGAACGCTTTTGCTGCTCATCGCGAGCCTGGCAATGAGCGCCTTCGGCCTTTGTTCTTCACTCATTGCAGCCCCATCAAGCCAGTAATAAGCGCCTTCAACATGCGCAGCCCATAACTTTTAACATAGCGTTACCAACAAACTCGCAATTACGACTGTTCTTTTTGAAGATTTCCAGTGGCGCTACCGACTAACCGTTATGGGGAGAAACAACCCCAGAATGGGAGCAGAAAGACTGATAGCTCTAGTGTCAAATAACTCTAAGAAATCTCTTGGTAAATGTAGTCATGATGCACTGGTAGATCGAAGAGCACAGGTAGGAACTAAGTGATGTGACAGCACACTTGGGACCCTAACTTTTTAGAGCTTTAAAATGACTAAACCAACCAATAATTTGGTAACTTCAAACCAACCAGTGCAGAGAAAGAAGGATGTGTGTTATGGTACAGTAGAGGTTGTAGAGGCATTCTGCACCATCTGCAGTAGATGTAATGGTTTACCTAAAGGTCGAAAAAACTATACATTATAGTTAAAAAAACTGCCCAATGTAGACATAGCCTCAGTGGGAATCAAATATTTAAACCTGGTTATATTTTTCAGATGGAAGAGGGATCATACACATAAGCACAAGAAGTACAATACTACATAAATACGTTACACACATACTCTGAGTTATGTTATACTCGGAAATATTCCAGGTCATTAAGCAGACTGTTTTGCAATTTTGTTGTATAGAGGTGGTGTCCTCCAACCAAGTTCACCTGTTTTACTGGGGTTCAACATCAGTCAGTTGGTACTCATCCAACCTAAGAGATCCACTTGGTTTAAATGATAGTTCTGTGTGTCATCAGGATGGCAATGACAAGCTCCACCATATATCATTACTCATAGAAAACATATACACAGCAAACGCTGGGGACACAATCTGCAATTGATGTTCAATGTGGATTGCCATTGAGATGAGATGTTGAAGTCAATCCAAATAGTGTTCTGATTGATATCTTTTTCTTGTCTCTGTAGGTCTTAATAGCCCAATCTCATGACCTTGAAGGCATGTTCCTCAACCTCCTCTTTCTATGTCACATATTCTGGTTATCAATTTCTGATTATTCCTTAATATCTGACAACACAGAGTGTGTGGATTTGCAGCCTCATTAAATTGCGATTCATCTAACTGAATAGGGCTCAGAGCATATTTTTTTACAGAAGTTTTTAGTTAGTGAAGACCTTGCTGTTGGATAAAAGTTCACTAACTAAAAACTTCTGTAACAAAATATGCTCTGTTCTTATATAGAGCCCTATTCAATTGGCCAAATCACAATTTAATAAGGCTGTATATCTTATCCATGATTATCTTCATCTGTTTAAATGAGCAGATCTAGACAAGTTGTAAGTGCTATGCACATGACTGGTTTCTCCAATTACATGGAGTGATTTCTGATGATCCTTTTTCTCACCAGATTCCGATTGCAGTGGTGTAGTGACCACATGTGACCTTGGTAGGTGCTATGCATCATGCTTATTATAGACTATGACATTACCCCCTGAAGGTATCCCCTTGTTCACAAGCACAACCTCTTGCCCTTACGGTATCCACCCACACCACACCCATGATATTAATGCAGAGTCTTGTCCATTCCTGATTGTGCTTTGTGTATAAATTAAAGCTTTGTTATACCGTTCACACCGTGTCAGTGTGTTGTCAATGGTTGGGATTTTGGGACATCCACATACATCCCATTTGTGTCACATTCCTATATCTGTAAACTAATGAGCCTGAGTTACTATGCAATAGATTAATACATGTATATTAATAATTAAAATAGTAATAATAGCATTATGAATCATATCATAATATATATGAGATTTATTAATAATAATAAAGGTTTACTACACATGGAAAGTCCAATTAGTTATACTGTGGAGTATCGACTTTCCCCTGAAGGCGTGATAGCAATATGGCAGGTGATGATGTGAATTGATTGCTAGCAAAACTTAATGGGAAGTCACCAAAAGGGAATGGCTATACATCTTGGCACATGGCCACCAGCAATGGCGTAGGACTTTCCAAGATGGGCGTAGCGGAGATTATCCCAGATGGAGGCGAGTTAGCTGTTGATCCCCGTGCCTCTGTACAGCCTCCATGTGATTTTGCGGCCATTCCTGATGCGAGTAGATTAGTGTGGTATATGTTCCCCTGGTCCCCTTGTGGATTGCTAAGTGGTGGTGGTGAAGGGGCTTGTATACCTGAATGAAGCTGTGAGCTATACCATGTAGGGCCACTGTAGGTGGGCAGGTCATAGCAGAGAGGTCAGACAAATCCCAGTCCACTAGAGAAGGAACTGGCAACCCACTCCAGTATATTTGGCATGCAAACCTTGTGTATACACACAGACAGAGACATTAGCAGGTGTGCTGCAGTCCATAGGGTCACAGAGAGTGGGACACAACAGAGGGACTGAACAACCATATGTGAAATGTTTCCCTGGTACTTGATACATGCCATTTGGCGGTGTAATTTGGCCACTATTTGTTGTCCTAATATAGATGTGATGAGTTAAATATATATAAGATTGTATTTTTAGGGTCAACATTCGATCCTCTGAGAGTGGGAAAGGGTTGATATGTCAGATATGTATTTGTGTTGCAATTTGAGGTAGTGTGTCTTTAATAGCTTTCAGCATGTTGCAGCATGGCTTTTCATATTGGCATATGCATGACCATTACAACCTTTGAGGAAAGCAACATTACATTTTTTCCAACATTTGATATTTGGGAGTTGTTGTGCATGTAATTGTAATGCCTTTTATTGCTTTCCCCATGTTTTAAAGTGTATTGTTTCTTTATATTGTCATTTGCAGCGTTACAAACTAGTCTGTAAACCTTTTGCGGGTCCTTTTTGGAACCTGAGCGATTTTTGCAAGCGATTAGCGATTTTAGCCTGCAAAAATACGCCAATCGAATAGCAAAATAACTTGCAAACTCACTTACGGGCTACCGTATCGCTCAAGAGCTCAATTGAATGGGGGGCTTTATTAGCAAAGAGGAAAGCAAACAATTCACATTCTGTCTTAGAAGAGGCTGAACCAGATTGTAAGCATGTTGGTTTGAATGACCTTTCAACAATTCAGTCACTGGTCCGATTATTACTGCAATTTCTCATAAACGGATCTCTAACTTCAGATTGATTCCATTTTATTAAACAGATTACTTGAAATTATCAGTTTGGGATCCATGTAATTCTAGTATATCTGCGACTGTAGCTTTCAGAAAACTTGATGCTCCCACACATAAACAAATCCTGTAACGTCATCTATCTTAGGAAGCCATCATCCTGAAATCTGGGGTTATGACTAGAACAAATGCATTCTCACACTAAATTTACATTGATGTTTGTCATTTTTATCAGTCAGTTTGTCTTTCTGGTTCACCAACCAATCTCTTGCATTTATTGAAGTGTTAGATTGTTATTCTAGCAGAGAACTCCCTTGGGTTCAACATCTATTATTCTCAGCACAAAAAGAAATTGTGAGAAAATATCATTAAATGCAGAACATCACATTCCAAAACGATAAGCGCAAAGCTGGGTGGATCAGAAAGGCTGATTGACAAGTAAAAATTACAAACTTCAATATACATTTTGATAATGTCCTTATTAACTACAGTTTGAAAATATAATGCTAGGATTTTTCCTTTTATTCGGATTTATTACTGCAATAAGATGGAAACCTGTATTCTACATCGTTGAGGTCTTGTGGACCACTCAAAAGTTGTGGTGTCTTCACAGATTATTGTATGAAGTTTATGACTCTCTTGGGAATGTGTAGCATATCAATCTGGTCTCAAAATCCAAAGCAATTCTCCATCAAACAGGAGAAACGGCAAACGCCAGATGTATGTTTCAGCCTCGTCGGTGAGGTGGAGTTGCACTCCCTAAGTGGGTTATCATGCCCTAACTGATGAGGCCCAAGAAGTTGAAACGTACATCTGGAGTTTGCAGTTTCTCCTTTTCAGGGTAGAATTGCCTGGTATTTTGGGGCTGAATCACTCTACTGATTAGGACCAGACTGATATACCATAGGATATTTCTACCTGTGAAGGGCACAAGTGGCTAAAAGAGGCTGCTCTTGTAGTGGGTTATCATGTCCATAGTACTAACCTATTAAAGACATATCTGAGTGACCTGGATTATGAAAACATCTGACAGAGGAGAAACAGTAGTGTATGCAAACATTTTGTTCATGAAAAATACTAAAATAAACATCCGGTTTGCTAAATCTTTTCAGTTTGCTAGTTGACACCCCTGAAATCCCTGCTAAGATTAGCATAATAGTCATAATTTGTTTTGGCCAATCAGGAGAAAGCAGAGGTTAGCTGATACATTTGGATCATACTCTGGGATTCCTGTGTCGCAAAGAAGCCTGGGATATGTGGAGCATTACTTCCTGTGGTCTCTACCAGAAAAGTAAAACTCTGTATCTGGCTGTATTTGGCGTACTTGGTTATGTAGGCTTCCTGTTGGAGTGCAAAGCTGGATTTTTACTTTCCTGCACATAACTTTGTAAGTACACCAAACTTATCAATATTATACATATTTTTCTGATAATCACTGCCTGTTTCTTAGCGAACATTAGAAACCCAGGAAACTAATATGTATATATATTATACCACCTGACTGATGCTCTTAACTATATGATAGGGAGTTGTTACAGAGATGTTGTTATCATGGGGTTAATGGTTCTTGAACATACTACTTAGGAGTCCTGAATATTGAGGTTATCTAGCAAGAAGTCCCAGAAAGAATGAAGAAAAATAGCTGTTGTAAGGCAGATTAGTTGCTATGTTGATATTCCTATATAAAGCAGATGTTTGTCATAAAGCGGCATGTGAGTGGGGCCTAGGGCTGCTATGAAACCCATCTATCTTTATCAGAGCATGTCCCCATGATCCTTCATACATTCCTGGTCACGTCAGTCACTTCAATACCATACTGTGGAACCTTTGCTTTGTTTCTTTAATCACTTCTTCAAAGTTTTTTTGTTGGAGCACGGGGTGTGTTATTTTATTTATCAGCTGATGCAGAGATGAAGGAAGAAACAGAGGACAGAAGGAATTCTTAGACTAAAATCAACACCACACCCCATTCCTCTGGGAGAGCGAGAGGCAGACAACTTACATCAGGAAATTAAACTTTTGCTGTACAGATATGTAACTGCCCCTCTAACACCCACAGCTCCCCCCAATGTATCATGGATAATTTCCATTTACCCTACACCTCCTTAATTAAAGGATTTTATAAATCATTTTGAATACTAGACATGTTCTCTACATGAGGAAAAAAAGTGAAACAAAACTTGTAAAATAAGATTTATTTACATCATAAAAGAAAAACAAACATTCAGATAAATTGCAAATTCCATAACCTTAATTTGAAACACACAAATGTCTCATTTGAAGTCATGTCCTGGTCCACAGGACCGTGGCTGCTCCTCATCTCTCAATGACGATTCATATTACAGACCAGTAAAACCTGCAAACAAACATCTTACAGCTCAATGTGTGATTTGTGGACTTAACACTTTTTTGGTAAATTAATACCTATTTCTTGTAAAACAATCACTTTATAGGTGATGAGCTCTTGGTTAAAATAAATAAATTGAAATAGATTAATTCAAACAGCTTTCTTGCATGGAAATTGCAAAGTCTAGGCTGGATTTATCACAATGAAAAATAAAGGGCATACATTGAAAATTAAGAACAGACAACATACAGATATATACATTTAATTACCAGAGGAGTTTTGAATATGAATAAACTTAAAGGGATATGGAAGGTTTTGGGATGTTACTAGGTATACTATATCCAGCTGTATCATTTACTTTAATGTACTTTGATTTTATGCAGTAAAAGCAGAGCTTAAAGGTGTTTCTTAATGAAGCAAACAAATAGTCCCTCTATAGGTCTGCCCACTGTAGCTCATGAAGACACATACTCTATTGTACTTGCCGTGCAGTGTCTCATAATAACCAGTGCTGTATAGTGCCTCATAATAACCAATCCGTGAACCTCTCAGCAACATTCATGCTACTGAGACAATGCCCGATAGGCTAGGACACTACACAGCACATACAGCCCTATAGTGTATGTGTCTTCATGAGCTGCAGGGGGCAGTTCCATACAGGAAATATTTGTTTGATTTGAGACAGTCAAATCAGAGCTTATTAGGCACTTCTTAAAAATGAAAGTACATAAATGTATAATCATATACCTACTAAAATCCACAAATCTTCCATATTCTTAATAAATACAAGACTAAAGCAGGAAACCATCAAAGGGTCTATTTGTAAGCCCCATGCCTACTGGTGCCATTCTCATCACATCTTTCTCACCAAATTGAAATGTTCTCAACACCTCATTGCACGTTCCTCCTCGATGTATTGGGACACCTTATAAAGCCAGGTCCTGATAGCAGAAGATTTTTCTTTCACATGAAAGCAAGATCATATTTGTTGTGGTGCAAGGCTAGTGGTGATTCCACATTTTTTTTAGGTCTACTAAAAGGCACCCAAGTATCTACAGACCTGAGGGGAGACGACAACTAAATTCCACCCCAACACAACGCTCATGGCGGTATTTAAAAAAGGTAAATAGAGCAGGCTGTTGGGTTCCAGCTTTATTAGGTATTGCAAAGAAACATCTAGATGAACAGGTCTACAGTAACCCTTTAAATCTGAGATTTATTTTCCCAAAGCGTTTTTATATCAAATCCTGGTACTATCTGTCCAAACAATAACATGGTAAGGGTACTTAAACGAATACAGTTCCTGGATTTTACTAGGTATATCATATTCCTGTGTTTTACAGTCTAAGATGGGTCTTTATGGGTCTGCCCACTACAGCGTATGAAGACCTAGATTCGGTAGTGTTGGATGTAAAATGTCTCGTACTAACCAATCAGTGACCATCTGCAAAATACTGCTGAGACGGGGTGCCTGATAGGCTAGGACACTTCACTGCACATCTAGCCTACAGAGTGTGTCTGCATATGTTGCAGTGGACAAACCCATACAGGGACTATTTGTTTAGGTAGTAAAAACAGGGCTTATAAAGAAGGGGACAAGCAAGGCTGAAGTGCTGGAATTCTCTAGGACACGACTGTGCGCTCCTTATTGTTGCAAGTACACAACAAGGACACACTTTGTTTTAGTTTTCAACTTCGTTGTATTGTTTTGCATATTATCATCTAATAAGTAACCCAGTTAACACAATTATCCCAGGCTAAACTCTTGTGAGGTTTGATCGGTTTCCAAATATAAATACATTCATAAAGGATACAACAAGAAAGGATACATTTTTCATGCCAAAAACAGCTGTTACACGGCCATCTTTAGAGAGAAAAATAGCACAACTGGTTCATTGCAATGTTTGTAATAACTTCACAGATACATAAACACTGCTGGGTCTGCAGATCTAAAGCACCAGTCCAGTCCGGTTTTGTTTTTGGGATGATAAAAGATGATTTACAAAGGTGTCATAACCTGAGACGGGCTCATTCTGTATCACATTTCACACCTCATGTGTCAATCTTGAAAAAGGTGATTGTTCTCAGGTTTTAGGTCCACACTGAGTGGCAGCAAAATTAGTGACTTATTAGAATAACCATTCAGTTCTTCATTGTACAGATGTTTCATATGTCAGCCTGTGTCTTGGTCAGCAGAAGGAGAATGACACATTTTCTTTTATTTAAGCAACTTATATATATCTGATTATTATATATGCTATCCTAAGGTCTAGGTTTAAAAGGATAAGGCAGGTTCCTGGACATTACTACATATATAATATACCTGTGTATCTATTTACTTTTATGTAATTTGTTTTAGTAAGAATTATAAGTTCTGTTTTACTGCCTAAAATCAAACAAACAAATAGTCCCTGTATGGGTCTGCACATGCACCTCACAAAGACACAGACTCTGCTGTACTAGCTCATAGTAACCACTCAGTGACCACCTCTCGGCAACATGCTGCTGAAACTTGGTCCCTGATAGGCTAGGACTCTGCACTGCACAGAGTCTGTCTGTATACACTGCAGTGGAAAGACCCATACAGGGGCAAATTTGTTTGGTTTTAGGCAGTAAAAACAAAGCTTATAAAAACTTCTTAATAAAATAAAGTATATAAAAAATGAATACATACACAGATATTATATACCTAGTAACGTCCAGGAACCTTCCATATGCCTTTATGCATTTACATATTTTAGTGTGCTTAGTCCCAAGCATAGTATTTCTAAATTTTGGGTGTATTTTTACTACGCTATCTAATGAGGCCTTTGTTTGCTTTGCTATTTTCAGACAGGTGTATTTTCCTTTCTCCACAATATATATATATTGGTAGATCATATCCTAAAATAAAAGGATTCTCACTTCCATCTTATGCCCACAAATGCTGAGGTATTATGACATCTACTAACAGTAAACCACTACTGTCACTGATCTGAGCATAGCTTGAGAGATTATACTTCTGTAATGCCTTTTGTATAACTGTTCAGTCTGGTGTAAGAGTCTCTGGCTGTTTGCCCAGTTTCAAGAACAGTCCTGGTGGTGAACCCAGTTATAACTTACCGTTTATCGCTTCTTCTGAGGTTTTGTAGGTTCTGGCTTTGGTCGAGCTGACCGTGCAAATTGCTAGTTATGAATTAAGGCAGATAAAATGGCATGAGAAAAAAAAATATTACAACCACATACGTCACATTTAGAGACAACATTGTGAATCTCCAGAGAGGGAGCAAATGTATCACTAGCCCCTTCTCACAGGAGGCAGAGGAGAGAGGATGGAATTTTACACCCTGTTAAGGACGGCTCATATTTTTTTCCCCCTAAGTGGCAATAAAAAAATTATCATATGAACCAAAATATCCTGTCAAGCGTAAGATGGCCAATAAAAAGCAGATTTAGCTGCTGACTCTTTGTTAAAGGATCAGTGAAGTGTCATTTACAGTATTTTCTTTTGAAGAACTTGACACGATAATGGGCAGTTAAAAAAAAATAATAATAAATACAACCTTTATACTTAATTTAGTAGGGCTAGCCATTTAATGTCTCTTCTAACAAGATCATTCACCTGAACTTTGATGCAGATAAGAGCTCTATGAATTGATACTGAAAGACTGCCAATCATTGTAGCACTTAAGTGGAATATACAGTACAATTACCCTTCCCTTCAAGCTCCAATGTCCAAGCCCAAAAGTTTGTTAACATTAAGATTTGCTTTTAGGGTTACAGTGCTGTTAAAATCAGTTGCATACAAAAACGTGGTTTTTCTCGAATTTCAATTGTCCTTAAAAAGTGTAGAATTAGAAGTTTACTTTAAAAAGGACAGTTTTCAGTCCCAATGGCATTATAAAAAAAAAAGACCTGAAGTGGGTGCCAGTATGATACATAAAGAGTAGCATCTCCTCCCAAAAACAGATAACCCCACACATCAAGGCACACATGCATATCTAACCTAACAATCACTGCATATTAATGCTCAGCCGGGCATCTTACAAACATGATAAAGGATACAATCACCATGGGTTTATCATGAAGCACATAGCCATGAGTGTACTTCATTGCTTTAGCTGCCACCTCCTCGCTGGGGAACCCTATGAACGCTTGCCCTTTCATTCGCCCTTCCTTCATCAATCGAATGTCGAACCTGCACATATGTTTGGAGAAATGTAGTTAGGGAAGAGAACAGATTACACAAATTAAGCATTATGGTGTAATAAATATTTCCATACAGATGTCCAACCCCATTCCTAAGGACACATTTCAGCCCATATTTCAAGTATGCACTTAGATGCACAGTACTGTAAGTATGTGCTTAGATGTATAATAAAGTGCTGCTATTGTTCTAATACATTAAGTCTAACTCAGGTCTTAACTTACATGATCTTCTCTGTTTCAGAAGCAAAGTTGATGAATCTTCCAAAGATAAACTTGAGGTCCTGTTGAAGACATATCCGTACAGATGAACAGAAGATCTTTCTTCCGCACATATATTTTTATATATGGGATGTGGAGTCAGCAGTGCCCTTACCTTCTCATCCACTTGTTTAGACAGGTTTTTCACATACAGTCTGCAGTTTGGTTCTCCTGGATCATAGTTCTTAAACACAGATATTTTTTTCATCTCTTAAACAAAAAAAATGAACACAGGGTGAGGTTGCAAAGATTAAATATAAAAAGCCAGCTTATAATAAGGTCAGACTCACTCTAGACGTGTTAGACTCAAGAGGGAGTAAATACAGTGTTTTTTAAATTACTATTAAACACGTTGCAATCAAAGTTCAAGTGCAGCTATTTGAAGTAAGGCAAGCGCCTATTGTTCATGCAAAAAAAATATTTGTAATAATGTTTTTCACCGACAGAGGGGCCTTCAACACATTGCCCCTATTCCAGTGAAAGAATCAAAAATACATTATAGACACTGTAGGAGGTCTGTGTGCCCTTAAAAGAGCAAGGTACAAACTTTACACTAGGGTTTTTAAACATGAAACATGAGTGATTTAAAAGTTTACTGATCTTATTTGTTATATTGCAGCTCAAGCCCCCCCCCGCCCCCCCCCCCCCCCCCCCCCCCCCCCCCCCCAATAATAGCCAAAATAAGCCTGGACCTAATTGGTTCTGCAGCCATGAAATTAAGATGTTTGCTTCTGGGGAGGAAAGCTATGGCAAGTCTGGATAAGTTATTAAAAAGTAAAAATATATCACTATAAAACAAAAGGTGAGCCTAGTTATGGTATTCCCAGTAGTAACCATAAATAACTCTGAGTACTGCAGAATTGACACCTTTGAATTGAAAACTGCTTAGAGTCTTTTGGACTGCAAGAAGATCTGATTACTCCAGAATAGAGGAAATGAAGCCAAACTGTTCACTAGAAGGTTTGATCATGAGGCTAAAGCTCAAATATTTTGTCCATAGCATGAGAAGACAGGATTCCCTAGAGAAGTCTCTGAACAATGACAGAGATGGATAGACGAGGTCATCAAAGCAATGATCATGACAGCTGGGCATGGCATGCTGCAGACCATAGGGTTACGGAAAACTGGACACGACTGAATGACTAAACAGCAATTGGTTGTATTGGCTTTATACAAGTAATGATTGGCTTGATTTCTCAGACAATTTCTCAAGTGGGTGAAATTGCGGACTTCAAATTAAATATATAATATCTGCTTTTTAGAACAAATGATTGAACATTTCAGAGATCTGTGTTTTTTTCAAAGATTTACATTTTGTGTATCCGTTCATTCTGAATTGTCCAACAATCTACAAAAATATGTACAAATCACACGTTTCCTTCTCACTGGGTGTTTAAAAACAAGCTGCCTGTGCTACAAAATAACCAAGGTTAATAGCAACTAAAAATAAACGGTTCAAGTCATTGAGTTCCAGATTACACTTTGCGGAAATTCATCAATGTGCAAACTCCATGGAAATATATCCACAAGGAAAGATAGGACTGAAATCTATATAATGGTCCCGAGTGCACCATTTGTCAAGGAAACCATGGGCCATGCTCACAGGGAAAAATATCCACCATTGCTGTTATTCTATAGAGAACACAGGTCAGGGCTTTCTTGCATGTGCACAGGTAAGGCAATCACAGCCTTGGTCATTTTGATTGACTAACCTGTACATGACAATCCTGGCTCAAGTTCAGCACACCAGGTCAACTTGCACCAATTCATTGGAGCCATAGAGTAACATAACTTCAGAGGTCTGACATCACCTAGTTATGATACTCTATCCTCTTTAAGAACAACCTAAAATAACTCTAATTTTGGAATGACAGATTTCCTTAAAATAAAAACTGCATGAATACTGCATTTCTACACCCTGTACACTACACAATGTTTATGGCATATATAGCAAATTACCTTCTGCAGAGATCCTGTGTTTCTCCAATTCCCTTCTGGAGACGAACTCCAGGGGCATCTCATCCTCCTCTTCCTCGCTCTCCTGGTCACTAGGGACCTGTGTTGGGTAGATCTTCCCAAAGCCAGACTCAATATCACTCACTTCATGATCTTTTTCTACCTCTAAAAGACAGAAGAAGTGTTAAAAAGAGCTCTCTAAATAGCATGACTGATATTTTATATAAAATTCCTCACTGGATAACCATCCTCCTCAAGCTACAGGCAGTCAAAGATGAAATCACCCATGATACAAGCAAAGTCAGCAAAATATAAGATTTTCTCCAAAAAATGATTTCATGTTCCTTTCTTGGATACCTGCTAATGTTGTTAATTTGTTACAAAATTTCACAATCATGTGAAATTTTATTAAAATCCAAAGTGGTCATTTAGGAAAATATTTACATGTTTGTAAAGTATGTAGCAAACTAAAAACATTAGCAGCTGCGTAAGGCATGAGTAAAAAAGCAAGTGTAGAGAAAATCCTAATTTTACTGATTGTGTACAGAAGCTGACATGGTAGTAATACCTCCAGTTCAACGAATGAGAAGGAGTGCAGAGCAGGGAAACATCTTATCAAGTGCAGGGGAGGGATTGTCATCAAACACTAAACACTTAAATGAATCATCCAATGAGACAACAAACCCTCCTCGTTCCCACCCTCACTGCTCCTAAATAGATTAATAAAGTGTGCTTGCAATTTATTGTTTTTTCCTACAATTTTTTCCTACAAATTAATTTTTAAAAATGTCTTCCTCAGTGATTTGATTTCTCAGTGAAAAATGCATGTATTTCACAAGCACTGAGAACAGACCTGGACCCCACTGAATGATATTGTGTAATTTGTGAACAGATTCCATATACTCACTCTCTGGAGCTGCTGGTATATCTGCAGGAATATGAAGCTCCATTTTCTTCAGTCCAACATTAAGAGGCTGGTCAAAGACCTCGGAAGGCAGCAGTGGTGCATGAGCATTGCTGTAATAAAGTATTTCCAGTATTGAAAGTGAACAACTATAATATTTCTCCAACTTTCACATAGTAATATCATATTTCTAAATTTTCCAGTTGCATTCTGAGATTGTTAAATGAAAGCAAAATTTAAGTTACACAGCAATTATTGCAAAATGAACAGGACACAAATTAAAAATACTGAGAGAAAGTGTTAAATAATTAGAGGACCAGTTAATTCAGCACAATTTGGACCACATCCCAATTTTATCTGATTGTTTGAGGAGGTTTTCTTCCCAAGCCCATCTCTGCCATCTCTGCCTCCCTGCCCAGAGAGAATGTTGTTCCTCCTCCTAACTTAAAGTTTTGCTTTCTCACACCGAGCACATGTGCGCACACATACCGCATGGCATACACAGCACAGATTCACTTGCAGTGTGTTATTTTCTCAAACACAGCTTCCTTTGCGCTGCATGTGGGAGGGAGGGCGGCTGCACTGCTCATTTGCCACATGGAATGATTGACAGGACTCAGAGCCTGGACCTAGCAGCTTGGGCTGGGGGAAATTCTGTGAGTAACAGAGTTCCCCCCCCCCCATAGACCAGTACTACAGCCGCATTGGTCAGTGCAGTACACTGATAGGCTGCAAGGCACACACCTTTAATTAAGATGGTATGTGTGACCAGAGGGGGAGGCTTACACATGTCTTAAGAGTTTTTTTGCTTTTGTTTATTTACAATAAATAAATAAAACTGAACATGCAAAAGAGCATTATATTGGAGGCAACTGACCCTTTAAGCTAGAAAGCTGTACATTAAATGGCCATTTGCCTCACAACAAGTGCTCTTCATGGTGTGAAAATAATCTATTTTTTTTTATTAAACCAATAACTAAAATCTCAGTATGAGCTTTAAATATATGTTTATCCTGCCCACTCACTGTTGCATGAGTGATAACATATTTCTCAGTGTAGCACATGTAGCTGTGATAATTCTGTGAAAGATTATGATTGATAGCAGTTTTTCAGTGGACTCAGGACTGCACTAACCAGTTTGCTTATAGCCGACCTGTTTAGGCGAGTCCAGCATTTCATACCTGCAAAGAAAGATTTGTTTTCTCTTTTGATTTTTACATGGGCAGAACAGAGCCAGCAGAGCACTGATCTGCATTGTTCAATTTCCAGAAAGGCAAGAGTAAAAACCTGACCTTTCTGCTGTAAGAAATAACAAAAATTACAGGGTCTGTCCCCTTCAAAACTGAAAATGTAAACAATCTTACCACTGACTGGAATGGGACACATACTCCTGCAACCTGATTGGCTGTAATAATGCAAAAGCAAGTGAGCAGTCTATTACACAAGTAAACATAGATTTTATTTGATTTCTCAGTTAAAAATTCATGTATTTCAAAAATTCTATAAAGTATTTCAACATGCTTTTAGGAGATATATTTACTGTGATGTGGTCCAAATTGTGCTGAATTAACGGACCCTTAAATCAAAAGTTATCTAGCATCCAATAAATGACAGAACTGTAATGAAGATTCTTAGTCTAAAATGTCCCTATGGAGAGATATAAAACATGCACTAGCATTAGCCACAGGCAATGAGTATTTCATTGTACATACCCATGAGGTGCTGCTGGCACAGCTAGAAGGTCTTTTATCTTCATCTTCTTTCGAGGTCGTGGCTGCTTTGCTGCTTTAGGTTTTTTGGGCATTAGATCTGCCAATGCCTTCAAACGAGTGACTCTGTGGCACCAGAGAAAATCCAAAATAATTATTGCATAGTGAGTGACAATTGGTTCATAAAGATGAGATACAAAAACATGAACGAGTCAATACAGAGTGAGCACAATAACAGGTATTATTATAGCCACTGTTAGTGCCATGTAAATGTGTTTGAACATCTATTCTAACACTTCTAGATATGCATGTTTATAACTTTTGATAGAAAAATGTATAATTAGAATAGATCAAAATTAATCTTACCTGCTTGATGTGCCGGTTAACTCTCAATCTCCCTGCTGTCACATGACTCATATTGTTTTTGTGGAAGCCATTAGATATGTGCTGCTTTCAATTGAGAGCTGCTTATATTATTCAGGGAACTGTGATTTATCTACCATTACCCCTGTAATATGAGCATGTGTGACCATGAATGTTTTCCTAAATAGTTAACTAACAAACCTACCTGATGAAAAGTATGTTTATCTTGTGCCTTCCAGGCGTTCAATCAATGTGAGTTATGTGCTGTGAGGGAAGTGGAGACAGACCTAGCACCTCAGGCAGACAAGATTCATTTTAAAATAATTTTTATTACAGATGGGTTTAATGTTCACTTTACAAACACATATTTTCGAAAAACTGACAAATGGCAGATTAGATGCTCTCAGCCCCTTCCTGGCACTTAACTCACCTTTCTCAGTCCTGCTCACCAGACTGTATAGCCTTGCTCTATATATAAACACAAACACCCACCAGCACGTTTAACGCTCACCTCTCTTTTTCCTCCTCGTCGCCACTCTCATACTCTGACTCCTCTCGACTGGACACTTCCATATCATAATCATCATCCAGCTCCGGCAGTGATGGTCTCTCAGGGGAGTAAGATGGAACAGGAGGGTATGGAGCAGGCACAGCCAAGTAATCAGCATACTGTATAAAAAAAATATTCCATAGAAACAGATGACAAGATATTTGCCTCTTGTACCTCACCTCGCTTATTTAACTAATATAATACAATATTTAAAATATACTCTTTTGAAACCCTACAATTGATTAAGGGCAAAATGTTTTGAGAAGGTAAAAAAAAGAGGTTTGTTTTAATCTATTCTATGCATTTATCCTACTCTGGAGACCTTGTTATTGTTTCCAAGCGGCACTGCTTTGTGTAGCTCATATTCCAGAGAGACAAGAAAACTGTAACTTGAATTTTCTGCTGTAAAAAATTACAAAAATTGCAAGTCCTGTTCCCTTCGAAAATAGAAATGTAAGCAGTCTTACCACTGACTGGAAGGGGACACATACCTCTGCAATTTGATTGGCAGGTAAAGCATGAAAACACATGTTATTTTGCAGGTAGTTAAGATTTCAAAAAAAGTATTTATACCTGCTTTTACAAGATCTTTACTGTGATGTGGTCCTAATTGTGCTGAATGAAGTAGCACTTTAAAGATTCACACAAAGACTATCCAATAAATGTGTGTAGCAGTTTAAAAAAAAATTCAGAATAAAACAAATTTTAAATCAATCTCCGTGCCATTGAGGGTGGAATAAGCTTTTCAGCAAAAAACTACGCATACGCACAACTCCACTCAGTAAACACGTCCATGTATTTTTCAGCACTCTCAGGCACACGCAGCACAGAAGTGTCCTCATTTATTAGTACTGTGCTGCTGTGTGTCTACGTGAACATTCAGGAAAACGAAGACATAAGCAGCAATGACACTACTGAGACATATTAAGGGAATTATGTCTCTAATGTTGGCACAAGAGCAGGTAGGAGCAAAGCTTTTTTACATCACTAGAACTGCATCATGTTGACAGCCAGCAGCAGCACAGTACCAATGAAAACACTGCGCTCGAATTACAAGCAGACAGGCAACATTACCGACACATGTTCACAGTCACATTGAGTTCTAGAATATACCAAAACCTGCAAATCCACAGACAGTGATATTGTGGCTCACCACAAAAAGAGCTATCAAATGAGGGAGATACAGGAAAATGTTCATAGGATGATAAAAATTTCTACTTAGCCGCAGATATAATGCTTGTATTTAACCTTTTTCTGAAGAGTAGTGGAGCCCCCCGCCCCCCCTGCCCCCAATCTACTAATACCCCCAAAACATTTATATAAAAGGGGAACACCTACTCTCTAATAAGTATCTTTACGTAGCTTACAGTAGGCCTGGACCAGTAAGTGTTTCTAGCTATATAAGAGAATAGTTTGGTGTATTTCACAATACCACAGCATCCACTCACCAAAGGTGGCTGAGCAGTCAGAGGTCCAAAGGGTGCCGGCAGATTCATTTTGTTCATTAAGTGGAGCACCTAGGAGAAAGATGGTCCTGTTAGCTTAATTCATAGTGTGCACATAATTTACTTATTTTGTAATGCCTTCTGTTTTTGCGGTGAAGCCTATCCGAATACCATTCTGTCCATACACAATGCCTATTTCTTATCCCAACCCACTGCAAGAGTTAATTATTGGACCAAGCTAAAGATTCAGACTGAGGGAGAACTACCTATTGCAATTATATATAACATTTTTTGCAAAGTGAAATCCAGCAGTCGCTTCACTAGTTCTACTAATTATAGCTAAAGAAATGTGAGATATCAATTTAAATTCTGTTATCTGCACAGTGATTGCATTGCAGTTTTTATAAATCGCTCAACGTCAGATGGTGGATACCCTGAACTGCAACATCATTACAGAATTATATACATGTGCCTAGACTCAGCACAATGCGACTAATCATGTGCATACCTATAAAAACTGCTTATTTGATTTCACAAACATTTATGAATTTATGTTTCCATTACATAAGGATGGAATATAACTCTGAAGATACTCTTGATTGAACCATCATATATCACAAGGTGTACTGTTACCTGCAGTGCCAAGGACTTTGCACATTATATATATTGTTCCAGTAATTAACTTATTTTAGATGTTCAAATGTACTATTTAAACACATTTCCTGCTCAGAATTCTGAAAAATACAGTTATTGCACTGCACTCTGGAAAACTGGGTGGGGACATACAAATGAGTCCACAATGCATTTTCACTCCTTATCCAATACTGCTTTATGCATACGTTTGTTCGATTACACAGCTGTAAAGCATAGAATAGGAAGGATTATGCACAAGCTAGGAGACCTACTCACAGCGATTTTCAATTTTAAAAACGGATCTCATCAGTGTGGGGCTTGTACGTTACTTGTGCTATAGATTTTGTGGGAAAATTATTTACCAGAACATAATTTAGCTTATGGTGGCCAAAAGTGAACAGTAAAGAAATAGTACATTTGTGTTCACATTTGAATGTCTAAAATAAGTTAAAAAGAAATAAAAAAAATAGTTCCTGCTCAGAATTCCTAGAAATAGTTGTTGCACTGCACTCTGGGAAGCTGGGCAGGGACATGCAAATGAGCCCACAATGTATTCTCACACTTTAATCAAAATACCACTTTAAACACAGTTGCTTTCAGGCAGAAATAATTCTGCTGCAGCTGGCCCTTATTAGTAAAAATGGATCACACTGGGCACACTGAGGTATGTACTGTAAATAGTAATTTCAAAGGACAGGCCAAGAGAAAGGATTGTAATGTGTCAAGCACAGAATGGTTTTATAATCGAAGGTGCCCCTAGACCAGGGGTCACCAAACTTGGTCCTGGAGGGCCGACCCAGGCCTGGATTTGTGGATATCCTTGCTGCAAACAGGTGAGTCAATCAGGATGGCTGAAGAAACAAGATTCTTACCTGTTTACAGCAAGGATATCCACAAATCCAGGCCTGGTGCGGCCCTCCAGGACCGAGTTTGGTGACCCCTGCCCTAGACAAAGATACCTCAGGTGCACCCCTACTACAAACACACATATTAGGCCAGAAAACAGTACAATTTGACAGAATAGCTTTGGTTTTTCACCCAAAGCACTGAGGTAACATTTCTAGTGACGTTTTAACACATTATTTTCATTGTGTTTCCTGCAGGAAGGCCTAAACACCCACCTATGATGCCTTATGGGAAATTCGTCCATGGTTAAGCAATGGAATAAATAGGAGCAAAGGTACACTTGTAATCGAACATAATATCAGCTGTGTAAAGGTCTAACTGTGGTGAAAGAGGATGTATCTTACAGGAAACCAGGATTTCTTCATCTGGGAACTTTTTCCCGCACATAAATATACAGTAAATATCAAAGTTTACCTGCACATAAAACTTTGGCACACTTGCTAAAGCATTGGCAATGTTTGCCAGGACAGTGCTGGTAGGAGGGGGGTACAAATACTTCAGACTGGTCCTGATTGGGAAGGTGAGTCTGTGGAAAAAGAACAGAGTAACTGTGAGAAGGACAAATAGTGCAACATCTGGAAACAGAATTGGAATCTATACTAAATATACATTAAAGGTCCAATGTAGTTTGGGAAAAATAACAGCAAACTTCAATGGAAATTTACTATAGGGAAAATGCAATAACAATTTTTTTTTTTTTTATAAACGTGTTATTACTCATGGTTTTAAATTATACCATATTTGTTACTTCTGTATTATTTAATGCACTTTTAGAGAAGACATTTATATAAGCACTAATGTAATTATTAACCAGTATATATCACTACTGCTTGGTCTGTCCAGTGGGAGCGCAGCACAGTATAACATGTTTATTACACACCTGCTGCTCCGCTCACACCAGGTGATCCCGGCGTCCTTATTCAACATATAATCACACCCCCATTCAAAGCCTGTTGTATAACTATGGAAAACAAGTTACTGGCCCAGTGAACCACCTCACCCCTCTGTATTTGTTACACGTATTTTTAAAGAATGTGTTTTCAAACAGCTGAGAAATGCTCCATAAATGAGCCCTTGATTGGATAATATTCCATGATGTTTTTTTTTTTTTTAGAATAGTTATTGTCAAGACATCTCTCCCACTGACTGCCAGGACATTAAAGAACAGGTGGCATCTTCCCGTTTAAAGGGACATCACTTAAAAATGTAAAAAGTTGTTTTTTGTATGAAAAAAAGGATATAAAACCTGTTTAATCTCCTTGAAACAACATAATTGCTTTAAAGCGGTGTTATATGCATATACCTAAAAGGAGCCACGTACAAAATGGTATTGGATTAAAAAGTGAAAATGCGTTTTGGACTCATTTGCATGGTGCAGCAGTGCAATAAATGTATTTCTGGGAATTCTGAGCAAAAAATACATATTATATATACAGATTAAAAGGTGCAGTTTCCAAGTATGTTGTAAATTAAATATATAGGAAATAATGAGCACTGTATCAATTGAATTTTATTATAAAATGCATTTTTTTTTAGTAAACTCATATTGTGTTTTATAACCAGTCAATCGAATCTCAGCTGCTTAAGCATTAAAAAGTATGATCATTTCTCAAGGGTTCCTGTTACTGTACTAGAGCAGGACAAGCACCCCCTCAAAGGTCACTTTAATGTAGAGGAGAAGCACACAAGGTCACATTAAAGTATAACATCTAAATTATAGCTGACTGTTTTCATGGAAGTAACATTTCTAATGTTTAAAACATGCACCTATAAAAAAAAAAAAAAAGTTAAATAGGCCCAGTTATTGTACCCAGCAATTTCTGCTACGCCAGTTTGTATAAACAGCACAATGTATTCTGTTGTCAGTTACAGGAGTACAAGAAGTAATAAGGATATTGAGAAACAAACCCATGATTGGGGGCTAATCCTCTCTCTATGGAGATCTTGTTTGGAGTCTTCACCTCTTTGGCTGCATCTTCTTTCTCAGTACTAAAAGAAAAGTATGTATTTTAAAAATAAACATTGGATTCTTGTGGCTCCGATTTTTGTTAACAAATGTTGTAGAAAAATGGGTACATAACACATTATATTCACTTGAATATGAATATATTTAGTGAATCAGTCACACGTATAAAGTGAATTAAACACACATACGGTGCCCTGTGCATAGGAATATGATCAACCATAGTCACATATCTTAGACCCCTAGGAATTATAGATGAAAACCAGTTACCAGGCAGAATTAGAAGGGCCCAATATGGAAGGTTGTGAACTTGTACATAAAATATCAATACACCTAGACTGATCCCTGCTATTAAAGGCACATAGAAGGTTCCTGGGTTTTACTAGATATATTATACTAGCGACTTGACCGTCAAAAATGACGGCAATAAAATTTGAAGCCTGGCAATGCTGTTTGCCACACAATGTGAGTCTTTTGGCGCTCATTGCGAGCCTCTCCCCTTCATGTACTTCAACTTTCCTGCTTTGCAATGATCACCTTTGGCGCTTATTGCAAACCTTTCCTCCTGCCTATTGTACAGGCCACTCAATGCAGGGTTCATTAACCTGCAAGTTTTGTGCATGGGAATGCCATGTGTCTCTTTTCAGCATCTCCCCCCTGTCCCTTCCGTGTGTGTTTCTCCTCTATGTGTCTGCTGAATCTTTCCGTTAATTTTATTTTCAAAGTTCTGCGTGCCTGGCGTTGGTCGTGCAAGTGTTACTGTGTGTGGCTTGTGCATTCTCCAAGGTCTGCGTGCCTGGCATTGCAGAGCCTCATATTCACCCAGTTTCAGAATTGTTTGCGTTTTTCGTTTGCCATTTTCCATCCCTCGCTTAGCCGATTTTTGAGTGACGAAACACAGCAAAATCGGCTTAAATTCACTTGCAACCTATTTTTGTTGTTTTTAGATTTCCGCGGTTTGGCCGTTACAATCGTATATTTCCGAGTTTGCCCACCACATGAACCTAAAGACCCAGCCCCAATCCCCTTCACACCCCCCCCCCCCCCCCCCCCGAGATTCCAATGTCGGATGTCCCGCATTTCTCAAGTACTTGCAGCCTAAGTAAGTCCCACGTTCCTCAACTGCTGGCAGCCTAAGTGCCGCGTGCTTCAATGCCTGAACTGCTCGCCTCGCAGGGCACTGAACGCCTTTGGCGCTCATTGTCTAAGTCCTCCTAGCTCGGCTTCACGAGGCTCACAAGCGTGATGACAAATGGCGGTTTGACAACTATTATATGTGATCCCTGCTTATCTATTTATTTTTATGTACTTTATTTCACTAATAAGTGCTTATAAGCTCCGTTTTACAGCCTAGACTCAAACAAATAGTCCCTGTATTGTTCTGCCCACTGAAGCATATGCAGACACAAGGTGGGATTAGGAAGTGAAGTGTCCTAGCCTTTCAGGAACCATGTCTCATGGTGCAGCAAGTTGCTGAGAGATGGTCACTTATTGGTTGGTATGACAGACAGCATGGCAAGTACAGTAGAGTCTGTGTCTGCAAATGCTACAGTGGGCAGACCCATATAGGAACTATTTATATGATTTTAGACAGTAAAAACAGAGCTTATAAGAACTTCTTAATAAAGCAAATTACATAACAGTAAATAGATACAATATTAGGTATATAATATACCTAGTGAAATCCAGAAATCTTTTATACCCCTTCAAATAAACGCGTCATAAAAAAAAAAGTTTGAATGTTATGATCAAAAATAGATCTTCAGAAAATCATATTATACACATTGGACTTCAGTAAACTTGTAAAATGTTTCTATGGAGTGTTTTGCATTTAATCTAGCCCACATAAAATATTTTATATAGTGGTGTTGTTTTTACAGGAAAACGCATGGACAAAACGCTAAGAGCCTAAATCATTTTAGCAAAGGTGTCGGTTTTCGGAATCAAGGTGTAAGATTTTCTTTTAGGTGCACATGACACCTCCACAAACCTTTTCTTCTTGCAAGAGAGGGATGGCTGGTCTGGGAGGTGAACATCATTTTCTTTTGAATATTCTACAACGAGTGTGTGTCCCAGCACCGTGAGCTGATGAAGTACAGACAGAGCCTGTGAATACACAGAGGAGGAAATACAACATTAGCTTTAAATACTGAGAACAAATAATCATGGTGTACATATAGCTGTAAACACATTGAGTGAAACTGTGTGTGTATTTCTAGACCAATATATGAAATCGCTCAGATACTGAAAAGTATCAACTAATAATTTAACATTATTATTAAAAACTTGCATGACTGTTTAATATTCTTTTAAAAATTGGAAGGATATATTATAAATGTACCCATTATTTCAGTAATGATGTATGTTTAGTACAGGAATTTGGCAAGTGCTATGGGAAGTTGAAAGATGGTGGAACTAAATATTTTTGATTTTTATATAAGAAATTATTTATAACACACATTATTAGAGCCAATTCACGTTTTTCTGAAGCCTATTACACATTTTTTATCAGAGTTTTTTTTTTTTTAATGCCACCTAATACAAAACAAATAGAAGTTAACAAAAACAAGGTTACAGAGTGATCCAATATACATTTTGAACAAACAATATTTAGCTACTATATAGAGATTGTTTTGGTATTTATACTGCTTAACGATTGTACTTATTTTTAATTATCTAGTAGCCAACAGTTTTTATATAAAAATATATTTTTTTATTGAAAGACAATGTTATCACATGGAATAATTATAATAATCTGGTGTCATCAAATACAGATTTGATCTGATACATCATACATCAAATAAAGTTCCAGTTTATACTGATTTCAGTCTGTCGTCCCATTTTTTGTTTTTCTTACAGAAATTATAACTCTAAAAACCCTAAGGCCATTATTCAATTGCAATTTGGCCAATTGAATAGGGCTCTAAATAAGCACATAACATATTTTTTAAAAAGACTTTTTTAGTTAGTAAACATCTATCCAAAAGCAAGGTTTTCCCTAACTAAAAACTTCTATAAAAAAATATGTTATGTGCTTATTTAGAGCCCTATTCAATTGGCCAAATTGCAATTGAATGAGGCCCTAAGAAAGTAAAATAACCAGAACAAATGCATTAAACTGAGGAAATACACAAGAGTAAGTTTATGACAAATCTCTTACATTAAGAGAAATATTACATAGCTGTATGACCACTGGGTAATTTGTCAATCATTTTTAGACATGTCACTTGGACACTTGTGTTAATAATTAGGTGCCAAGAAAGAGTTGTTTTTGAAAGTAGAAATACACATTTTTATATTATTGATATTGCTTGACTAGAGCATTATTGATATGGCTGCACTAGAGCAAGGAAAGTTATTGTGAAATAGATTGTTAACCAAACTGAAAAATTAGAAATCATTTTAAAGTGAAATGCACCAACAGAATTGTCAGGGCAACTATGACGCTCTGCCACAGGCGCCACCGCCACCGGCAGCCGTGGCGCTCTGCCACAGGCGCCACCGGCAGCCGTGGCGCTCTGCCACAGGCGCCACCGGCAGCCGTGGCGCTCTGCCACAGGCGCCACCGGCAGCCGTGGCGCTCTGCCACAGGCGCCACCGGCAGCCGTGGCGCTCTGCCACAGGCGCCACCGGCAGCCGTGGCGCTCTGCCACAGGCGCCACCGGCAGCCGTGGCGCTCTGCCACAGGCGCCACCGGCAGCCGTGGCGCTCTGCCACAGGCGCCACCGCCACCAGCAGCCGTGGCGCTCTGCCACAGGCGCCACCGCCACCAGCAGCCGTGGCGCTCTGCCACAGGCGCCACCGCCACCAGCAGCCGTGGAGCTCTGCCACAGGCGCCACCGCCACCAGCAGCCGTGGAGCTCTGCCACAGGCGCCACCGCCAGCAGCAGCCGTGGAGCTCTGCCACAGGAGCCACCGCCAGCAGCAGCCATGGCGCTCTGCCACAGGCGCCACCGCCAGCAGCAGCCATGGCGCTCTGCCACAGGCGCCACCGCCAGCAGCAGCCATGGCGCTCTGCCACAGGCGCCACCGCCAGCAGCAGCCATGGCGCTCTGCCACAGGCGCCACCGCCAGCAGCAGCCATGGCGCTCTGCCACAGGCGCCACCGCCAGCAGCAGCCATGGCGCTCTGCCACAGGCGCCACCGCCAGCAGCAGCCATGGCGCTCTGCCACAGGCGCCACCGCCAGCAGCAGCCATGGAGCTCTGCCACAGGCGCCACCACCAGCAGCCATGGAGCTCTGCCACAGGCGCCACCACCAGCAGCAGCCATGGAGCTCTGCCACAGGCGCCACCACCAGCAGCAGCCATGGAGCTCTGCCACAGGCTTCAACAGCAATTTATTAAAATGAATGTGCTTCCTTCACAGTTGGAAAATTATGAAGGCCATCAGTGACACTCAAGTCAGTGTCTGGGCTGGGTCCAGAAGCCCCCACAAGAGAAACACACAACACAAACCTTTGTAGCTGCAAATTCATTGGGGTAGGTGGCAAAAGCTGCGTGTTTCTACAAAAGAAAGTAAGATTAAATGAGTCTTTCAATTTAACAGAATAAAATCCAGACAGAGACATCTCCAACTCATGTCTCATCATACTGGCACTCCATTCACACACCTGCACAGTCTAGACCCCACTCCTCTCACAGTTGTCTCTCTCGTCCCCATGCTGTCTCTCAGTCTTGCCATCCTGCTCCCCCAAGGAGCTGCTCTTTGCCAGGATCTCTCATTTGCTTGTACCCATGCTGTCACTCAGTCTTACTTTCCCTACACCGACCTGCACAATCTAAACCCCCCTCCTCTCCTAGCTGTCTCTCGGTCGATCCAGACTATTTCTCTCCTCACCAGACTGCTCTCCAAAGGCCCAGCTCCAGACCGTTTCTCTCATTCCCAAGCTGTCTCTCAGTCTCAGCAGACTGCTCGCCACCAGGATGTCTCTCTCATCACTTTTCCTACCTCGGTCTTACCAGACTTGCTTTCTGTCCACACAGCTGAACTGTCTAGGCCATACTCTGGTTGTCTCTCGGTATCATAAGACTTAACACACACACACTCTCACTCTCCTAAATTCCCTCTCTCCATTGCACACAGCCACATGATCTGTCTCTCTCATCAGATTGACGCTAACTCTGTGTCCCGCTCCTCACCCATTCCTCTCTGTCAGTTCTCCGTGCACTCTCTCTCTCTCACACCAGGCTGTTCCTCATCTCCATGTGCCCTCTCACACACCAGGCTTTCCCCATCTCCATGTGCCCTCTCAGTCTCCCTCACACACCAGGCTGTGTCTCCCTGTCCCTGCATACAGCCGTACGCTCTGGGCCCCGCTCCTCTCTAGCAGTTCCCTCTGCTCCTCCGGGCTCAGTTCTGCTGGTAAGTGTCGGACCAGCAGAGTCCGGCGGCCCCCGGGGTCCTGCATCACAGCGACCCGAGGCTGCACTTCTCGAGCAGGCCGCGAGATCCCACGAGAACTGGCCGCCATCTTGTGCTGCCATGGAAACAAGCACGATTGTCGCCATCTTGTATCACCATGGAGACAGCACTGCCGCCATCTTCTTAATTATCTTGAAATAAGAGGAAGGGTTTCTAAGAAAATAATGGGGTAAAAAAGGCAAAAACACAGACTCTGGTTTAGACTGCCCTCAGTGAGAGAGACTACTTCAGGAATTATAATGTCTTAGAGAGATTACCATGGAAAGAGAGAGACTATCCAATAATTAGACTGACTTGAATGCTAGAAATTACCTCAGAATGAGAAATACTATCCAATAATTAGACTGATGTAAAGCCAGGCAGGCTGTATGTTATTTTGTGTGCGCCATAAAGAGAGGGTAACCATTTATTTAAAATGGTATATTGAATAACACTTGATAATGAGTAACGTGACCTTTCCTGCTGTGCAGTGGCAGCCATCGGACACTAGGTGGCGCAGCCTCTTTTTGAGTTAATTTCTTAGGGGTTAGGATTAGGGCAAGAAATTCACAGACATCTCAGCTGCGCCACCTAATGGCTGGTCGCCGCCCCTGCTTGCGGCCAGCGAATAGGAAAGATCTATGACATTTTTTTAGAAAGAAAAAAGAAAACTCACACATTTACATGTTTTACTGTAGAACTTTCCTTTCTTGCTTCTGTGTGCTAATAAACAAATGTGTTTTCCATAAGTTATGTTGAAAGCGCTGACAGTTTTAGCTGCCACATTCTCAAAGGGCCACTTCTCTGTCCTAATTTCTTTGTATCTCTCTGCAGCCTTTGACACAAATTCTCCACCCTCTTGGCTTCTGTGACAGAGCTCACTCCTGGTTCACATCATACCTACAAGGTTGATCATTTGCTGGTTCACATCATACCTACAAGGTTGATCATTTGGTGTCTTCTTCTATGGCACCTCTTCTTCGTCTTGCCCTAATATTGTTGGAGTACCACAAAGATCAGCCCTATGCCCCCCTCCTCTTCTCCATCTATACATCCTCACTTGGTACCCTAATAAACTCCTTTGGGTTTCAGTATCATCTCTATGCAGATGACACTTGAATCTACCTCACAGCACCTGATTTATTCCCCTCTTTTCTAGCACGAGTTACCAACTGCCTCTCTAGCATATCCTCCTGGATGTCTGCCAGTCAGCTCAAACTCGACATGTCAATGACGGAGCCCCTAATCTTCTCTCCCCCCTTCTCTTCTTACATATCTCTCACCATTGACAATGCCATTATTACTTCCACCTCCCAGGCCCGTTATCTTTGGGTTCTACTGGACTATGCGCTCTCTTTCACTCCTAATATTCAATCTGCAGCTCGCTCCTTGCTGGCTTCACAGTTATCTGTCTGTCACCGTTATCTCCAGTCCATAATGAACGCATCCACTAGACTCATCTACCAAAATCAACGCTCAGTGTCTGCAGCATCTCTGTCACTCCACTGGCTTCCCATAACCTCCAGTATATTTTTAAAATCATGACCCTAACACACAAAGCACCCCCTTATATCTTTGCACACTCCTCAAAATACCCTCCCAACCGTCCTCTTCGATCTGCTTACAACCCTTAAGCCCCATTCTATTTGAGTGTTGTAATTTGCGTAATAAAGTGAAATCGGCTGTGGGAGCTTTTTTCCCCTGCAATACATGTTTATTCTAATCTTTTTGCAATATTATGCCACTCAGCCCACATCCTGCCTTGTCCGAAAGAGATATAGGTGTAGAAGTTCACTCGTAATATTACACCAAACAAAGCATTACGGATGAGACACAGCTCTAGAAATCAATATAAAATGAGAACGTCATGATTATTTTGAGTGAGAACAAGCACTGATAAATGTGTCAAGAAACTATGAGACTCATTCAATTGAGGCTTCAGGAGATCCGGGCTCGGAAATGTAACCCGTAACGTAATTTTGCTATTCAATTGGCATCTTTTTGTGGGCTCTGATCGAGTTAGGGCTGCGATTCATTGCGATTTTTAACATTGCAAGTCAATTCCCCTCCAAGCCTTTGATCTTTCAGGGCCTGCAAGACTTCTGAATGCAAAAATCGCAAATCGCTATTCAGTTGCTCTGATCCCCCCTCCGTCAAGCCCGCAAATGTCAGAAGTCTGTCCACAGGTTAAGGGTTCCAAGGAGGACTTGCAAAGGGCTTAAAGACATGTCCGGAGCACTGTAAATGCAAATAAAAAATCAATATTGTACATTTATTAAAAGGGAAAGTGATGTTAGGGCTTAGAATTAATAGCACAACAATCTCAAGCCCGTAAATCTGCAATATAAAATTAAATTTTTAATTAGTAATTTTCGGGGTTATATCATACTTGGGAATCAATGAGTTAATACATATCAGGCCACCCACACGTACTATTACATTGGCTTCATTCATATTTAATATTTAGTGATTTGCGGGTTGTCATGCCCAGGGCCTGACTGGATTGTTTTGGAATGTGACCTGGGCCTGGGCTGACCAGAGTTACCCTGTTTATTGTTATAGGTATGTATTTTTGTATTACTTATGGTCAAAATGACATATACATTGTATGTATTTTGATTATGTTACAGTGTGGTTATCTGGTGATGACTCCCCCAGCCCTCCTAAATAAACAAACACAGGGGGTCTTAGGCAGATAAACAGTCTAAGTGTTTTCAGCAAATAATTATAGGTTATATAATCACCAGGATAAATTTAAGGGCCTGGGCTCATCAGATTTACAGGGTTTATTATGTTAATTGGTCCCTCTTTTATGTGCCTAAGGATGCGGATTACTGTGATTGGCCAGCCTGTGTGCCAGAAAATTGTCTAAAATGTGAGAATTAATAAAGGTATGGCAGTTGTCTGGACTTACATAAACAAGGTGTAAGTCATTCTGTGCATTAATCCTAATTCTAAGGATTATCTGGTGTTCCTGTTATCCTGGTCTGTTGAAGCAAGTTCCTGGGTGTGGCACTGGTGTTTGGTCAATCTTCTGCTATCAGAGGTGTAAAAGGACAACACGATTGAATCAGGTGCTTACCAAGTCCAATTGAAGTAGCAGATCGTGACACGGGTCTGATCGCATATCGGACCCCAAATCGCTATTTGATTGCCCTATTAAATTCAAAGTGCAATGTGAGACTCGCAACGGCTGCAGGCTTAAAATTAATTCTGAGCTGGGCGCGAATTACAGGCTTGAGGTGACATGTCAATCAAATAGTGATTCGGGGTCCGATATGCGATCAGACCGGCAAATATTAAAATATTAAATATGAATGAAGCCAATGTAATAGTACCACCACCGGACACACCGCCTGCATCACCCCTGGCTCCAGCCGGGCATCAGAACCTCCCAGCCACCTCCTCACCCGGGCCTGCACCAAGGACCTCCATCCCCACCACCACCAAGGCAGGCTGCGCAGGCGGAGATGCTGGCCCTCATGCACCAGCAACTGGACCATCTTCGGGGATGTAGGTCAGCATCTCTGCCAATCACGCGGAGGTGATGCGCAGCCTGGCAATGTGCTCTAGGGAGGCATCATCTTATGACTGAGAACTATCTGGACGGGCTGCTATGAATTGGGCTGATCCCAAGCCCCACCTCCTCTACCCCGGATGCTTCGCCATCCCACCAGCAGCCTGGCCCCTCCTCTCCTTCCACCATGCCACCGCCACCCGTGGTGCTGCTTTTTTTTTTTTATCATATGTTGGACTGGTCATGCACATGCCAATATGAAAAGCCATGCTGCAACATGCATAAAGCAATTAAAGACACACTACTTGATTAAATAGCAACACAAAAACATGAAACTGATGCCATATTAAACCTTTCTCACTCACAGAGTCTCTATTGTGGAGCCTAAAATATAAATATAATTGCATATATATATCGCTCATCACATCTACATTTGGGAACACAAATAGTGGCCAAATTACACCTCCACATCACATATATCAAGTACCAGGGGAACATTTTATTGTTTGTTGTTTAGTCCTACAGTCGTTTTCGACTCTCTGTGACCCTATGGACTGCAGCACATTTAGCTAGGTCTCTGCCTGTGCTATTCTACAAGGTTTGCAGGCCTGTGATACTGAAGGGGGTTGCCAGTTCATTCTCTAATGGACTGGGATTTGTCTGACCTCTCTGCTATGACGTACCCACCAACAGTGGCCCTACATGGTATAGCTCACAGCTTCATTGAGGCACACAATCACCTTCACCACCACCAGCACTTAGCAATCCTGAAGGGGAACATACGCAGTACAAATCTACTCTAACCCATCAGGAAGGGCCGCAAACACACATGGAGGCTGTGAAGAGGCACGTGGATCAACAGCCAACTCACCTCCATCAGGGACAATTTCCGCTATACCCATCCTGGAAAGTCCTACACCAATGCTGGTGGCCACGTGCCATGATGTATAGCCATTCCCATTTTGTGAACTCCCATTATGTTTTGCTATTCATCAATTGACATTAGTGTGGATTGCTAAAAAAAAAAATTAAATTGTTGAAAGCAATTTTTTTATTGGGTGATTATTGTGCAAGTAATTGTAATACCTTTCCATGCTTTCACTATATTTTAAAGTGCACTGGTGTGTTTAAAGTGCCCTTTACAGTGTTTAAAAGTTGTGCGTAAACCCCTTGGTCCTATTTGAAGGCCATAATGTTTTGGCCTCCATTTTTGGGTTACGGGCTTGAACGGTATAGAGTCTTTGGAAATTTGTTGCAAAATTAAAACGTAGCAGTTATGGGCTTGACAGAACAAAGGATTTGTGGCCGAGACGTTCCACAGGCTTAAACCACAAGTCGTGCGCGGCTTGCTTTACGGGTTTTAATTTAATAGCTCTAAGTCTTGCAGGCGATGTTACAGGCTAGGATTTGACATCTGACGGAATTTTGACAGGCTTCGTTTCTATTGGCTGTTTCTAACTTAGGAGTTACGGCTTTGCTTAACTGATCATGTTCACGCCCCCGAAGTGCTACATACAATGGCATGGTTTACGATTTCGGGACGGGACTTGCTGGGTTGCCGAATTGCATAGCCCACAGACATACGGCCTATACGCCATAACTTGCGGCCTTGCAATTGAATGAGGCTCTATATATATATTAGGTATGTTTATATTTATATATGTATATATCTCTCTATATATATAGACTAGCGACTTATGCGTCAAAAAATGACGGTCAACATAACCAAAAGTGATGGAGGGCGCGCAATGGTGTTGGCACTTGATGCCGAGAAGGCATTTGATAGGTTAGATTGGACATTTATGGAAGCCACACTAAACAAATTCGGAATTCCGGAGGGTTTTCTGCGAAGCATAACATCATTATATTCAGAACCGACTGCGCAGGTTACATACCAAGGACACAACTCACTAAAATTCAACATCACGAGAGGGACAAGACAGGGGTGCACTTTATCACCACTCTTATTCGCCCTTAGTATAGAGCCCCTAGCAATTGCCATTCGTCAGCACACTGACATATCGGGCATACGAGTCGGCACGATAGATCATAAAATAAGCCTTTTTGCTGATGACATCCTGCTAACAATATCCAACCCCCTGATCAGTCTTCCCAATCTATTCAAACTTCTGTCTAAATTCGGCCCACTGTCAGGTTTCAAAATTAACACAAGTAAAAGCATAGCCCTTAATATATCACTTCCTCCCTCCACGGAAAAACTACTAGCCAATAACTTCCCAATAAAATGGGCCCCGAATTCTATCAACTACCTAGGCATACAAATAACAAAATCAACTAAGACCCTATATGAAGCAAACTACCCAACCCTCATTAATCAACTAACTAGAGACCTACACAGGTGGTCAGAACTAAAGATTTAGTGGTTAGGAAAGCTACATGCCGTCAAAATGAACGTACTCCCCAAACTGCTTTACCTGTTTAGAACTATTCCTATCTCGATATTAGCAATAGACCTGAAAAAAATACAAAAATTATTAATGAGTTTTCTGTGGAACAACAAAAAACCTAGAATTAACAGAGAAACAACTACTGCGACCAAGAGGGATGGTGGGCTTGGATTTCCAGATATTTCCAGGTACTTTAAAGCAACTAGATTAGCACAACTAGTAAAGTGGTATATCAAGGACTCCCCCCCGGTATGGGTTCAATTAGAAAAACACATACTAGGGTCCAATGATTTAATCATGCGCCAATTACTATGGCTCTCAACCCAGCAGGGCTTCAAGTTACCTTAATCAATCCCATCCAGTGTGAGGCACTCAATTAATTTATGGAAGGATATAAATAAGAGGAACAGGCTACTTGGCCCAGAGTCAGGGCTCAGCCCCTTATGGCCACTGTCAACTAACCCCAAAATAAATTCTAATGCTCAATACAGATGGTGGATTGATAATAATTGCTCAATAGCGGCAGATTTACCGGTTGTTAACCAAAAATGGTCCACCACCGCCTTCTTAGAGGACAAACCACTACCTCCGGGGGAATGGCTTAACCTACTTGCTATAAATCAAAGATTAAGTCACATCACTAAGAATAAAGGAGGGCAAAATACATCATTATTCGAAAAATGTTGCATTAAATTCCCGGGAGGGAAAGGGAACATCTCCATAATATACAACCATTTAAGCGAGTTAGTCACGCCCCCTAAATTACACTATGAGTCAGCATGGGAAACTGACCTCAACATACAATTAGACAGAGACCAATGGAACAGCATTCGGAAACAAGCAAAAATCACATCACTTAACGTAATTATGAAGGAAAACGCCTATAAAGTTATCATGAGGTGGTACTTAACTCCAGTAAGAATGCACATAGTAAAACCAGACGATTAGCGACACCTGCGAAAGGGGCTGCAACCAGAAAGGGACTCTAATCCATAAACTATGGGAATGCCCTATGATTAGACATACCTGGGTGGACACTTACAAAACCCTGGAGAAATTATGGGGTCAAAGCTATCCCATGAGACCAGAAGAGGCCATTCTGGGTTTACCGGTAGAAGGGTTGTCCAACTCAGAACAATTCCTAACCAACCAAATTTTCTTAGCAGTTAGGATAGTAGTAGCCGCCCATTGGAAATCACCCACCCCGTTGTTTGAAGTAGTCTTAAACAAAATTGAGTTCGTTCGGTCCATGAGCATTTTGTCCGCTGAGGTTGACCATAACTACAAACGCTGGGCCTCCTGCTGGGCCGCCTGGGAGACAAGACGAGGCAGATGAATAGGGCGAGTGACACTTTTCCCTCCATAGGAGCTATTAAGGGAACCATATCAGGAGTTGTCTTAACTTACCCAACACCATTAGCCTCATACAGTAACCTAAACACAGAGTTCGCAACATATTAGTAGATTCCAACCAAGCTCAAGACAACAGATGGTCAGGAATCCAAGTTCATAAATTTTTTTTCCCATAGTTATGGGACTTTATTACATATAGTTTTTTTTTTTTTTTTTTTACATTAGTTTTAAGTTAATTGAAAGCTAATACCAGCTATTATAATTCCAGAAAAACAGAAAAAAGAGAGGAGTTTTGGACAGGCAGATGACATACTAGAAACCAGATATGTGAAATACGTTTATTGTTAATTTCTACTTACCATCACAAATGTTTTTGCTGGACTATGTCGTATGTCTGACCAGTCTAATAAAAATCAATTTAAAAAAAAAAAAAGAAAAAAAATGACGGTCAATAAAATTTTAAAGCTGGAAATGCTGTTTGTGACACAATGTGATTCTCTGAGACTCTTAACCTTTTTGTTATCTACAAAGAAGTACACAAATTTATAATAAAGTTTTTTTATTTTTTTAACAATAAACTGTTAAACCATATTAAACTTTTTAATTGTCATGTATGCAGTAATAATTCTTGATAAATGAAATTTGTATGAATACGTATTGTGAGCTATTAGATAAAGTTTTCTAACATGCAACTTATATTGTAAACAGTGTTTAATGAATTATTTTTAACAATACTAACATCAAATAGGTCAACTTTGTATAAATTAATATTTTAAACCATTACAGAATGCTTCTTAACATGCAACTTGTAGTTGAACTCCTGGTAAAGCACATAGGTATTGGATCCAGAGGAAGGCAAACAGTAAAAACCCCCATTGAAACTTAGCCAATTGTATCAAAGGGGGAATTTTTTTCATTCCTTCCTGACCCCAGTAACTGGCGATCAGATTACTCCCTGGATGAATCCTGTCTATTTAATTATACATTTAAATTTATAACAAATGATTATGCTGCTACTGACATAATTCCTAACTAACATTCAATAAATCAACTTTTCAAACCTTGTAAAATACAATGTTAACAATTCAAACATTAACGTAAGGTAATAACATTTAGAATTAAATTAGTTAAAAATATAGTGATCTTGAATATTGAATCCAGAGGAAGGCAAACCAAAAAAAAAAAAAAACAGTGAAACTTGGTCAATTGTTTCAAAGTGGGCAAAAAAAAAATTCCTTCCTGACCCCATTAACTGGCCATTGGATTACTCCCTGGATCAATACTCTCTATATCACGAAACATTTACATTGTCCAACAAATGATGATCCTGCTACTAACATTAAACTTTAATTACATAGAATGAAACAACTTTTCAGTCCTTTGAAAACAGAATTTTAACATTACAAACATGAACTTAAAGTATTACAATGGAAACAGTAAAGGTAAGAAAATGCAAGGTAACTGTTTTGTGGGGCCAATCCTAGCAAAAGTCACTTCCAAGACATTCCATTTTTGTTTTGTCTGTCAAAGTGGTTCCCTTTAAAAGAGCCCAGCAGACTATTGTGTCTATGGGATCTAACCACTGTTTATTGTTGTTGTTTTTTTTTTCATTTTGTTCGGTTATTGTAGTAGTTTTGTAAAACTGTAAATAGAGTTTTGTATGTGAAATAGTGGTCCTCTAAGAAGAGGTCAAGTGACATTAAATTTCATCCTGGAAATGAAACCACTATTCTCTATGTTTACAAAACCTCATAGTACACAATGTTTTTTGTAAAAATGCGGCCATCGTGTAATAGATCACCCTGAAACTTTAATATCATCTGGATTTGTGCACCTTGAAAAAGCAACATAGAGTTGTCCATGTGCAAAAACCGGTTCCTGTAAAAAAATACCCACAGACTTAAAAGTTTGTCCTTGGGATTTATTGATGGTCATGGCAAATGCAATGATAACTGGAAATTGTCTCATTTGAAGGACAAAAGGCAAGCCACTCTCACTTGGAGACGAATCAATTCTTGGTATTAAAACTTGCTCATCTTTATGGGTACCAGTCATAATTTCTGCATGTATGAAATAATCTTTTAATTCATGCACAATTAATCTGGTCCCATTACAAAGTCCTTTTATGGATTCATATTTCTCAATAGTATGACAATTGCCCCTTTTTTCAATTGCAAAACATGTGGTGGCATTCCAGATGGTGTTAAAGAATTAATAAATTCTATACTAAAACTAGATTCACTGTCTTTATTGGCAGCCAGAACTGAATCTGCACTGTAATAATTATTTTGGGGTGCATTGATGAATTTTAAAATTTCGTTATTTAGATTCAAGGCATCTATATTTTTTGATGTTAAAATCAATTTGTTTGCAATCTCTGAATAATCGTCGTTATTGAGAGTGTTTAGAAAGATTGCCGATATCAGTGATTCCTTGCAAACCATTTGTGATGGAATTTCAAAGGTATCATTGGGTAGATCATTTATTTGTGAGTCAATCATTGAATTTGTTTTGGCCTTCAGATCTCATATTTAATTCTAATTTGAGGTGTGTAAATATTTTCCACAGTTTACTTGTCTTGATACATGTTTCAATTATGTCAGTCCTATTTCCATGTGGCACAACAGGTAATGTTTGCCTAAAATCTCCTCCTAACATCATCACCTTTCCACCAAATGGCAAATTATTATCCATCACTTCTTTTAATAATCTATCAATACATTGCAAGGCATGACATGACATTATTGTTGCCTCATCTATGATAATCAATTTACTTTTTTTTTGCTTGTAAAGAATTTCAGTCGAATATCTGACACTGATATTTCTGAAATGGGAACTGGCAGTTTAAATCTACTATGCACAGTTCTGTCTCCTGCCACAAAAGTGTAGCAAATCCAGTTGTTGCAAATGGCATTGTGATTTGACCCTGTGCTCGAATGTAACTCACCAAACAATTGTACAGATACATTTTTCCTGATCCACCAGGGCCATCTAGATAGAAATAACGGTCTTTGACCATTTCATCATCTGTAGCATCTGTGATGGCATTAAATGCTCGCAATTGTAAAGTATTTAAAGTTGCCAGTTTTTCTTGTGTTTTTTGCTGTTGAAGCTCAGTGTCATAATCATCAAAGTTGATGTCATCTATAAGTCCTGTATCAGGTAAATTAAAACATGCACAATTTAATCCACGAGCAAGAAATATTTCTTGAATTCCCATTAATGCTTTTAAGAGGGCAATGGGCTCATTGTAATGTTTCAAGAAGTCTTCAGACATATTTAATGTACATTTTCCCACAAAGTAAATGCATCAGGTACCTTGCAAAAGATGCAAATGAATGCAAATTGTTCTCTCATTTGCTTTGACATTTGACATAGTGCTGCTTCTTCCAGACACCTCTCCCATTCTGTATCATCTGCTATGAAGTTTTGATGTCTTGCAGCTAATAGGAAAGTATCACCAGGAATATGTAAAAGAAGTAATCTTAAACTGAAATGTTCAATGTCTCTTGGACTGATAGTATAAATTTGTGGTATAATTTTATGAGTATCTCTTTTTCATTGTCGACATTGACCATTTACAAATACATAGTGATATGGAATCTCCATGTATAAAAATTGTCTGGTAGTTTAATTGAAACCAAGCAGTAAGTGTTGTTTCTCTATGTTCACTTTGGGCTAAGGCAGTTATTATTACTATTATTTTATTATTATCCTTTATTTATAACGCGCCAACATATTCCGCAGCGCAATACAGGGGTTAGGTACAAGTATAAACAATACCCCACAATGAAAATAATGGAAGACCCTGTTATTGAGCTTTCAATCTGATATACACTGTGCTTTCCCTAAAGCACCTCACAAGATTAAAACTCGCAAACTTACATTCTAAAGGGTATGGGTAAGGTACAGGAGAGTGAGAGATGCATAGTGATTGTAGAGGCTAAAGATGATAAGCTTTTTTGAATAAATGTGTTTTTAAAGAGATTTTGAAGGATCTGAGGCAGGAAGATAGTCTGGTGGTGCGAGGTAAAGAGTTCCAAAGAATAGGGGCAGCACGTGAAAAGTCTTGAAGCCGGGAATGAGAGGAGGTGATGAGAGAGGAGAAGAGAAGAAGGTCATTAGCAGAGCGAAGAGGGCGGGTGGGAGTGTATTTTGGGATGAGAGCAGAGATGTAGGAGGGTGCACTATTGTGGAGGGCTTTATATGTTAGGGTCATGATTTTGAATTGTATTCTAGACGCTATGGGAAGCCAGTGGAGTGCCTGACAGAGAGGTGCTGCAGACACTGATCGTTTAGTATAGATGAGTCTAGCGGATGCATTCAAAATGGATTGGAGTGGAGACAGACGGGTGATAGGAAGGCCATCAAGAAGAGTGTTGCAGTAATCGAGGCGAGATATGATGAGAGCATGAATAAGAATTTTAGTTGTGTCTTGTGTGAGGTAGTGGCGTATTTTGAATATGTTTTTTAGGTGAAAGTGACAAGATTTTGTGAGTGATTGGATGTGGGGAATGAAAGAGAGGGAAGGGTCCAGTAGGACCCCAAGACAGCGGGCCTGAGAGGTGGGAGTGATGATGGCATTGTCAACAGTGAGAGATATTTGCGGAGTGAAAGCTGTAGTAGAGGGTGGAAAGATAAGGAGCTCTGTCTTAGACATGTTGAGTTTGAGTTGACGGGCAGACATCCAGGAGGATATGCTCGAGAGGCAATTGGCAACATGAGCTAGAAGAGAGGGGGAGAGTTCGGGTGCAGAGATGTAGATTTGGGTGTCATCAGCATATAGATGATACTGAAATCCAAATATTGTATAAGGGCACCAAGGGAGGATGTATACATAGAGAAAAGGAGGGGGCCTAGGACTGAGCCTTGGGGTACACCGACAGTTAGAGGGCGAGGAGATGAAGAGGTGCCAGAGAAGGAGACACTAAATGTTCGATTTTCTAGATAAGATGTGAACCAAGAGAGAGCAGTGTCACGGATGCCAAGAGAGTGGAGAATTTGGATAAGAAGAGGATGATCAACTGTGTCAAAGGCAGCAAAGAGATCCAGGAGAATTAGGATGGAGAAATTACCCTTTGATTTGGCGTTGAGCAGGTCATTAGTAACTTTTGTGAGAGCTGTCTCTGTAGAGTGTTGGGGCCGGAAGCCAGACTGGAAGGGATCAAGGAGGGAGTAGGAGGAAATGAATTGTGTAAGGCGAGTGTAGACGACACGCTCAAGTAGTTTAGAAGCCAAGGGAAGTAGAGAGATAGGGAGGTAATTAGATGGAGAAGCTAGATCAGATGTGGGTTTCTTAAGAATGGGTGTAATTGTGGCTTGTTTCAAAGGTGATGGAAACTTGCCAGTGTCTAAGGAAAGGTTGAATAGATGTGTGAGAGCTGGGATAAGTGTGGTAGAGAGGGGGGGGGGGGATCAGCTGTGATGGAATAGGATCATGTGGACAAGTTGTGAGACGAGAGGTTGATAGAAGGTTAGCAACTTCATCCTCAGTTACAGGGTTAAAGGAGTTTATAGTGGCTATAGGTTTGGGAAAGGGTGAAGGCAGACTGCTGTTTGTTTTTTGAGGAGAAGGTGTGATATGGACGCGTTGAGAGGAGAGTTCATTATGAATATTTTCAATTTTACTATTAAAGTATCTAGCAAAATCTTCAGCTGTAAGAGAGGAAGGGGCGGGGGAGGTGGGGGAGGGCAGAGGAGAGTGTTAAGAGTGGAGAACAAATGTTTGGGGTTGGAGGCCAAATTTGATATTAATGATGAGAAGTAGCTCTGTTTGGCAAGATTGAGGGCATAGGATAAACTTGTAATGAAGGAAGTCTGATGAGGAGCGAGATTTCCTCCATAGTCGTTCAGCGCTACGGGAGCACTTCTGGATGTAGCGTGTTTGTGTAGTGTGCCATGGTTGTAGATGAGAGCGGGGGGCGTCTGCCTGCGGTTATGGGGGGTAGAGAGTCCAGGGTGGAATTTAGAGTCAAATTGTATTGTGTGGTAGCAGTTCTTTCATTGGCTGCAGTAAAGCAAATAAAACTGACTTTGTGGCAAATGTACAGCTAATCGATACACAGCATGTGACCAATCATGCATCTCAAATTTCAGAAGACGCCACATTGCTTCAGGAGCACTGACATAGTGAGCATCTAAATAATTAGAAAGTTCGTCATGTAAAATTGGATTCTACTTTTCGTTTTGTGCACCTTGCACAACAACAGTTGCTGCATCATATCCTTTGTATATATATTTATACACATATTTGATGGATTTAATAGAAGTGCATTGTACTTCATCATCAAATGTGGATTGTATGGAACAACATATCTATTATCAACCTTTTGTCCACGGGTAATAGCTGTTTGTCCTTCTCTTCTTTTATAGAAAAGGGTATCCATCACAATTAGCATAAGTTTGCATTTGAAATTGTTTTGTACATTTTTTATTTTCCATACATGGTGAATTTGGTTTGATATCTCCACATGGCCCATGAATCATTCTGTGTGTTACAATCTCATACATTTTTGAATATTTTTCTTGATGTGGCAATTCAACAGTAATGACTGAATCCACTCTCTCTCCAGCATTTCATTTATCTTTTTCCTGCAGGATTTAAAGTATGTGTGCAGGTGGCAGGCCTCTTTTTTGAAATTCAATGGTATAAACAAAAGCTACACATTTTCCAAATAACTGTGCTTTAGTTATATCATGTATTAATGAATTGAGTTTTATTTTTAATACTCTTGCCACTAAATCTTTTCGGTCAGAAGTATTTTGTCCAAGATTCAAATTTTCCTTGATCTCTGGCCATTGTGGAGTACATGTGAATGTAATCAATAAATCTGTTTTTCAAAATTTTGTGACAATAGCCATGGCATCATTATATCTTTCTTGCATATTGCGAGGAGATCCTTGGAAAGTGGATGGCAAAATAATTGCTCTTCCAGCTGGAATGTCTCTGTTGGTAGCCAATAATCCATCAGCGACATAATCCATCAATCCACAATACTGTTCTACTCGAATCTTATTTTGTTGAATTTTTATGAAATGTAGATTATTTGCTTTGACTTGTAGATAGGAATTAATAATCCATTGTTGAGTGAGTTTGCCTCCACTTAAAATTGGATTAAAAGAATCCGGAATAGCAGTTTCTGCCACTTTATATTCCAGCATAGAAATATTGCATCTAACACGAACTTTACTATTGGGATAACTTTGCAATTGTAATTTTGGTTCGCATCCAGCTTCACCATTTGGAAAAAAAATGGGACATGTCATTGGATCTAAATTACAACTTAATATATTTATGTTTATAAAAGGTTGTTCTTCATTGCGTGGATATATTCTAATATCCCGCTGAAAAGGTGGTTCACCATCTTCATTTTTAAAGACCATGGCAACCTCATTTACTGTTGGTAAATTATACCGTCTTTCATCAGTGTTGCGATCTCTATTTAAAACCATATTTACTCTTGGCATTGTCAATTGATGTCTTTGAGCATGTTGCTGTTGTTCTTTTTCAACCTGTTCTATTGTTTGTATGTTTGACTGTATGGGTTGTTGGCCATAATTTTATCCAGCTGTTCAAAGAATATGCGCAAACACTGTTTATTTTCCAGAAGCGTCATCCTTTGTTCAACAGCTTCCATTGTATCTAAGACATATAACTGTGCATATTTCCTTTGCTCTCCTTCTTGTGGGTATAAATGTGAAGTGCGTGGTAAATTTGTCCTTGAACTCTACAACAGTAACGACCATGTCCTGGGACATTTTCTGCTAATGTAGCACCTATTGAAGCAAATGAAATTGCACTTTTATAAGACCTGATGTTTTTTTTTAAATTGGTATATTTTGGAAATGTTGGATTGCTCATGATACTTTGTAAGTAATCTGGAAATGTGTGTCTTTGTGGAAGTCGTAATTTTTTTTGTATTGCACATATTGTTTGTAGCTGCTCTCAATCTAAAGCTAAATATTATTAATGAAAGAATGCAATGATTTGAAAAGCATTTAGAATTTTTCCATGAAATAAATTAATCCATTTTTTTTTTTATTGGCATACATTAAAAAGGAAAGCACTGCACATATATATATATATATATATATATATATATATATATATATATATATATATATATTTATAATTATTAAGTTATTAATAAATGAATATACGTTAATTAATTAATCAATAACTTACATCAATGGTAAACCTAAAGAGGTAATTATGTTTTCCTAAAGAAGGGCAAACAGAAAGAGCTATGAGCATAGTATAGATCGAGCAAGTATATCGAACAAGTATAGATCAGGCTTAAAATAATGTGCAATTTTGTAATTTTCTTAATGATGAAATCAATTGACTTATGATGTATAATTTACGTTCTTTAAAAGTTAATTATGTAAGCATATATGCATATTTTTTTCTGTGTGGTTATTATGAATGAATAATTAAATACTAAGGGCCTCATTCATTTGCAAGTTGTGCAATGCAATAGGGCACTATATAAGCAGATAGCATTTTTTTTTTTTTTTTTTTTGGTGAAAACCTTAGTTTTGGAAAGATGTTCATTAACTAAAAATGTATGTAAAAATAATATGCTATGTCCTTATATAAAAATTGCAATTGAATGAGGCCCTAAATAAATATAGGTTAATTATTTAATCATTAACTGTCATCAATGCAAAACAATACGGGGCATCATGAAATCATATACCTGTGAAATTTATGTTATTTCCTAAAAAAACCTGCAGAAATCACTCTCTGTGTTCAGTCAGGTGCAGAAATGAGTAATCTGTGAAATGACATGAAATTCATTTTTAATGTTTGTATTCAATTAATTTGTGAGTAATTGAAACTATGATGTTTAATTGGCATAGATGCAAAACATAAACGCATAACCATCAATATATTCATAAATAAAATCATTATAAAATTTGATATGTAGCACATGTCAGATTCTAAGAAAGTGCTTTAAATATTTAAGTGCTTTGAAGGTCCTATCCCTGTCAGGCAATTATAAGCACTCCAGATATGTAAGTGCTTTGTAAAATATATATTTTTTTGATCTATTATAAATGTTTTATTTATTAAAAGCAATGTACATGAATGATCAGTAAGGCAGATATATAAGTGCAGGTTAAAAATCATTATTACTTTTATTGCAGTATAAAATGTAATTTTTTTTGTAATGATTACTAATAATTAATTAAAATATTGATATATGTTAATTAATCAATAACTGTCACCAATTCAAAATAAACAGACTTAATCCTTTTTTGTTCCATAAGAACTTAATGAAATGATATACCTGTAAAGGTGATCTTTATGCTGTTCAAAGGCTGCAAAATCACTCTCTGTGTTCAGTCAGCTGCAGAGACGATGAAACAATATGTCAAATAAGATGGAAAGTATTTGTAATATTTGGATTCATCAGGCAATCAGCAGCAACACAGATATATTGTCATAGATGCAAAACATAAATGCATAATCATCAATATATTCATAAATAAAAGCATTATTTTTGTAATGATTACTAATAATTAATTAAAATATTAATATACGTTAATTAATCAATAACTGTCATCAATTCAAAATAAAAAGACTTCATCCCTATCAGGCAATCATCAGCAACCCGGATATATAAGTGCATAGTAAAATATACATATTGCTTGTGGTCCTTTTTTTTTTTCTATAATATTACTAAATATTTAATAAATTAATGTACAATAATAATTAATCAATGACTAAATATATTCTAAAGAGTTAAGCATCAATATATTAATAAACTAAACACATTGTAAAGTATAGAATATTTGTTGTTCACAAAACACTGGGTAAAATGAGTGACTCCAGTAAAAGCCGAGGGTGGGAAATGTGCTGCCCCGTGTCCCTCTTGTGCCCTCTGTGTCCCCCCTCTCTCTCCCGTGTCTCTTCTCCCCTCTCCCTTCCCTGTGTCTCTTCCCCCCTCCCTTATCACCCTCCTCAACCCCCCTCCTCATTCTCAACCTCCCACCTCAACCCCACTCCTCATCCTCAACCTCCCTCCTCATCCTCAACCTCTCTTCTCAACCCCCTCATCCTCAACCCCCTCATCCTCAACCCCCCATCCTCAACCCCCTCCTAAACCCCCTCCTCAACCTCAACCCCCCTCCATAACCTCAACCTTCATCCTCAACCTCCCTCCTCATCCTCCACCTAAACCCCCCTAAATACATCCCCATCTACCTTTCCCCTCACCTGCTTCTACTCCGGGCTCTGCTCCTTCCGTCTTGACTCTGGCGCGCATGTGACGTCACATGCGCGCCAGGGTAAAGACGGATGATGCAGAGGCCGGAGAAGAAGCAGGTAAGTGAGGGGGAGGTATTTAGAGGGTAGAAAGTGAGAAGGGGGGTTGAGGATGAGGAGGGGGGTTTGAGGATGAGGAGGGGGGAGGGAAAGAGACACGGGGGGGTTAGAGAGACACAGGGGGTAGAGAGACACGGGGGGGTTAGAGAGACACTGGGCTAGAGATACACGGGGGGGATTAGAGAGACATGGGGGGGTTAGAGAGACACTGAGGGGAGTGACTCGAGTATAAGCCGAGGGGGCCCTTTTTAGCCTTAAAAAAGGGCTGAAAAACTTGGCTTATACTCGAGTATATACGGTACATTAATAATTAATGAATCAATGTCTAAATATATTGGAAAGAGGTAAGCATTAATGTATTAATAAACTTTAGGCAGTTTAAAATTGTATACATTTTTTTTTTCATAATGATTACTAATTACTAATTAATAAATTAATGTACATTACTTATTAATTATTCAATGAATTAATATATTACAAACAGCTAAGCATGAAAGTATTGCTAAACTAAAGCAAGCGTAAATTTTAAGTTTGTTGCTTAATTTTTTTAACTAATAATATATACCTTTTTTAAGAATAATTAATTTATTAATTATTTATTAATGGTTATTAATATACTTTACCTATTTGTATGTAATATTCAGTATCCTGAAGAGCTAACAATCTCTTTGGATTTTCCTGCAGAGGAAAATGTCCACTCAGACTGTCATCACCTGAGGAGAAAGTGTTAGTTCTGTGGCAAGTGTGCCCTATATATAGGCTGTTTACGCGATACAAAACCATTGGTTTAGGCGGGAAATCAGTCATTTCCTAATCTTAATGTGTAAATGTGTAAGTAAGTTTTGTAAAATGGCGGAATATCCCTGTGGTTGTCAAAATTGTAACTTACAACCCATCTAAGCCTTTGATCTTTCAAGCCCACAAGTTTTACTATCGCAAATCGCTTTTCAATTGCTACAATTCCTCAAGCCCTCAAATATTTTGTAAATGTCAAATGTAGAAAAAAAACCTACGAGTACCAGACCCCTGTTCGTCGCACTGTAAATGCAAATAAAAAAGCAATACTTTAAAAGACAGGGAAAGAGATGAAAGACATTACAATTAATTGCACAACTGTCTTAAGCTCGTAAATCTGCAATCAAAATTATTCTTTTTTATGTGTCATTTCGATATCAATCGCGGGAATCAATGAGTTCATACGTATCAGGCCACCCACATAGACTAGAACATTTCCTTTATTTTTAGGATTTTGTACATTGCGGTATTGCTAGTCCGATCACATATCGGACCCCTAAACACTAATTGATTGACACCTTTATTGTAACCTCTATGTTTTATTGATGGTCTAATTTCCTATTTGCTGTTTTTAAATGAAATGCTACATATGATTGCATGGTTCAAGTTGCGGGCTTGTTCAATTGAATCGCTCTGTAATTGTAGCAAATTTCAAGCCCGCAGACATACCGCCTGTACAACACAATCTGCAGCTTGCAATTGAATGAGGCCCTTAGCTTTCAGTGCTCTGCTAGATCATATAGAGGAGCATTGTTAAATAATATTAGAGCTTTGGCAAAGGGCAAATAATGAATGCCGAATTACTATGTAGCTAGTCATATGAAGGAAAGGGAGGAAAGCTATGGTAAGTCTGGATAAGCAATTAAAAAGTAAAGATATATGTGACCATCCGAGGGTAGGGACTATACAAGCCTAGGGCCACCTGCTATAGACTACAGGTTAACTACTAACAAAGACCGTTTGGGTTCTTGGAAATCTCGGCACCAGCACCCTGATATCTGGCTTCTGTATCGGTCAGGGTCCTTGCATCAGAAATCAGCACTTTCAGGGTACCAAGAGACTCCAGATCTGCTTCTTCTTAGGGTGCTTGATAAGATTTGTTACAATCAAACCTACCCACAGGATCCTAGTACCTCCTTGCAGCCATCCAGGAGAACAGGACCAAAATAAGAGACATACGATTTCTATATGCCTCAAAAGTGAACTGATTTATTTTGAAAAGTCAAACAATATTTATAGCAGTTATATACATAGGGGGTGTACACAAACTAACAATGAGAGGGTGTGGCAGACAATTACAGAAGATGACCCCACATGGGGTCTAGCAGTACCCTGATAGCTGACACCTGAGAACAATAGGGCGAACTTCTACTACACATCCTGCTGTCTCTTTGAGTGGTCCATACCTTAGAGTACATGGCAGATGGGATTAATTTAATTTGCTAACAATGGTCCAGAGCAGATACAATACACAATACAATGGAGTGGTTTACATACATAATCCAGTGGCTGGAGCCAAGATGTCTATCCTTTAATGGGCTAAGATCAAGGAACAGGGAAAGGGGTCTTTGACAATATATCACTACCAACAAACATCCTGAGGGTTAGAACTATGGTAATCCCAGTAGTAACATATGTATGTGAAAGTTGGACCATAAAGAAGGCTGAGCACCTTTGAATTGTGGTGTTGTTAATAACTGCTCAGGGTCCATTAGACTGTTCACTGGAAAGTATGATCAAGAGACTAAAGTTTTTTGTCTACATCATAAGAAGACAGGATTCCCTAGACAAGACTTGGATGCTGGGAAAGATTGAAGGAACATGAAGAAGGGGATGGCAGAAGAGGAGATGGATAGATGAGGTCATTAAATTAATGAACGTGAGTTTAATGGATCTCGGAGGGATGGTAGCTAACAGTGGCCAGTGTGCTGTGGCCCATAGGGTCACAGAGAGTCTACATGACTGAACAATAACAACTCATATGTATGTGGTGATCTAGTTAAGGAAGATAGATGAAAAGAGAGGTGGTAATGGGTTGATCTGCAGGAAGAGCAATAAGGACTATCCACACAAGTTACACCTGCCTACTCTGAACAGTGTCCAACGAGAAAGCAGCAAACCTCCACAGATCAAGATTTGTTAATTCGATACTTTGACATTCCCCTAAGGCCTTAGATACTTGGGTATCGACTGTGATCATATACAGTTTGTCACCCAAGAAGATATGTGCATATAGCTGGCATGCTAAATAAACTACACAACTGGCATCATCCCAATAAGGATTCCTCTGAGAAAATAAAATCAGACCTGCAAAAGCACTTCTGTTGCCACACCAAGAGGAAACACTAGGTGGAAACTCCAAATCAATTATATGAATCTGTCTGGGGAAAAAAAAAAATACTAACATGGACCTCAACAATGGTAGCTATTATGTTGTCACAGAACAGTATCACTAACTACATCCTACGGTCTCTCTTAAATAACTGAACTTTTTTTAAATTGAATTGCAATTTCTATACTTTTTATAAACATTTTATTATTATTATTTCCTTTATATGTAATGCACCAACATATTCTGCAGAGCTGTACAGGAGTTAAGTACAAGGCAAAAACAATGATTTTTTCTTTTATAGAACTAGGTAATAAGCTGAGGGCAAGGACCTCCAATGTAGTATTTTCTGAGATACTACCTGTGCCACGTCCTAGCCCAGGGAGGCAGAAGGAGCTTAGGGAGGTTAATGTGTGGCTACAAATATGGTGCATTAAGGAGGGGTTCCGGGTTTTAGAGCACTGGCGGACTTCTCACTTGGTGACAATCTCTATAGCAGGAATGGATTGCACCTTAAGGATGAGGGATCTTTTGTGCTAGGGGATAGGATGGTAGAACGAATGGGGGAGTTTTTAACAAATAGGTGGGGGGGAGGGACAAAATAGAAGTAAAGGGTTAGAAAGTGTAGAGGGGGTAAGGAACGCATTAGCTAGGGGGAGTAGATGTAGGGAGGGTTAGTACAGTCAGTAGGGAGGTATTGCTAAGTAACTCAAGTACAGTAGCAGGCACTTCAGAACTACAGACTCATAACATAAGGTGTATGTTCGATAATGCCAGAAGCCTGCCAGGAAAAATGGGAGAGTTGGAATTAAAAGCAGATAATGAGAAATGTAATTTAATAGGCATTACTGAAACGTGGTGAGAGGAATCTCATGACTGGACTGGTAATCTGGATGGTTATAACCTATTTAGGAAAGATAGTTTCAATGGTAAAAGAGGAGGAGGGATTTGTCTGTACCTTATATAAAGTCAGAGAAGATATTTATGGTGGAACTAGCGGTAATGTTGAATGTTTGTGGGTAGAGTTAAATAGCAGAGCAGCAAATTCTAAAAGAATATTAGTAGGAGTTTGCTATAAACCCCCAAATACAATTGAAAGTGAGGAAATGCAATTATTGTTACAGATTGGAAATGCAGCTAAGCATGGTCAAGTTCTAATAATGGTAAATTTTAATTACCCTGAAATAAACTGGATAAATGAGACCAGCAGTTCAGCTAAGGGGAGCAGGTTCTTGAGTACACCCAGAGATCATTATTTGGCCCAGGTTATACAAGAGCTTACTAGAAATGAGGCTATCTTGGATTTAGTTATCACAAATAATATTGATATAGCATCAAATGTTGAAATAGGGTAACCTTTGGGAAACGGTGATCACAACACAGTCTCATTTGAGATTGAATTTAAAAATCAAAACTGTAAGGGGCTAACAAAAACTCTTATTTTTAAAAGGGCAGATTTTAACGGTCTAAGGGCAGCGATACAACGTTTAGACTAGGACAGAGAACTGACAGGTAAAAAAACTGAACATAAATGGGCAACGTTCAAATCCTAACTAATCAAAAATACTAATCACCATATACCATGTGGAAATAAATATAAAAGGATTAAATCACAACCCATGTATCTTAATAAATTAAAGATGAGTAAAAAACAAGAATTTTAAATTATACAAACAAGAGGTGACATAGACTGCTTTTCAAGGAAATCAACAAGGGCTATTAGACTGACTAGAATAAAAAAAATAAATCTAAAATATTTTTTTAATATATTAATCAGAAAAAGGCCAGTAAGGAAGCTATAGGAACATTATTATTATAGTTTATTTATAACGCGCAGACATATTCTGTAGCGCTGTACATAAATTAAGTTCAGACAAAGATAAATACAGATTAACATATGGCAAAGGAAGGAGGGCCCTGTCTGAGCTAGGAATCAATGCGAACATTACAATGTGACACAGGTCATCTAATAATTAGTGACCAGGAAAAAACAGATGAGCTAAATAGGTTCTTTTCTTCGGTATACACAAGGGAGGTACCAGTGGTTGGGTCACTGAAACATAATGGGGCTACACTACCTTCGCCAAATAACTGGTTAACGCAGGAAGAAATCCAAAAGAGGTTGGAAAAGATAAATGTTAATAAAGCCCCGGATCCTGATGGAATACATCCAAGGGTACTGAGGGAACTGGGCTCTGTAAGAGGAAAACTATTATATCTAATTTTTCAAGATTCACTCAACACAGGGTCCCTACCAGATGACTGGAGAAAGGCAGAGGTGATACCTATATTTAAGAAGGGAGCAAGAGAGCAATTATAGACCAGTGACTCTCACTTTGGTAGTGGGAAAGCTTTTAGAAGGGTTAAAAAGGGATAATATAAAAAAATATGTCTATTCAAAAAGGATTATAGGTTGGAGCCAACATGGATTTATGAAGGGTAGGTCATGTCAAACAAACCTAATTAGTTTCTATGAGGAGGTTAGTAGGAACTTGGATCAAGGCAACTCAGTGGATGTAGTCTCTTTAAATTTTGCAAAGGCTTTTGCTACAGTGCAACATGGGAGACTATTGAGCAAACTAAGAATTACCATAAATATTTGCTTATAGATTGAGAGCTGGCTAAAAGACAGGAAGCAAAGGGTTGTGGTAAATGGAACATACTCGGATTGGACTAATGTGGGGTTCCTCAGGGTTCAGTATTAGGTCCCCTCCTTTTTAACATATTTATTAATGACTTGGAAGTGGGATTGGAGTGTGGTGTCTCCATTTGTGCTGATGACACAAAGTTGTGCAAGGTAATTAAATCAGAGAATTATGTACTTTCCCTCCAAATGGAAAATTTACATAAATTAGAGGAATAGGCATCTAAATGGCAGATGAGCTTTAATATGAATAAATGTAAAGTTATGCATCAGGTAAGGAAAAATAGCCATGCAATTTATAATCTTAATGGAGCAAATCTAGGGGTGTCAGATATAAAGCTAATAAAGGGAATGGAGGGGCTAAGTTATGAAGAAAGACTAACCAAATTAAACTTATTTACTCTAGAAAAAAGGCGTCTAAGACGGGATATGATTACCTTATATAAATATATCCAGGGTCAATACAAGGCTTTGTCAAGGGAACTTTTTTTGCCAAGAGGTTTTCAACTGACAAGGGGGACATCCTTTGAGATTATAAGTAAAAAGATTTCACCTTAAAGAAAGAAAAGGGTTCTGCACAGTAAGTGTGGTTAATCTGTGGAATTCTCTACCAAAGGAGGTAGTGACAGCGGATTCGACAGATAACTTTAATAAGGGATTGGATATATTTTTTGAATAAATATTCTTTTATTAGAAGGTATGCAAAATCCATCCATAAATAAAACATTCTTAACAGTCATAAATGTCAGTTTTATCAAGTCCTCTAAACATAAAATTATCATTTTGCAGCATTTAACTGACTAAACCTTCTTGTTTTTTTAATTTTTAGTGAGAAAATTTTCTAGTGTCTAGGCTGGTTTTTCCAACCATATAAAAAATACAAGGCAAAGTGAGCCAATTAAATTCTAGAGTACACAATTCATAGGAGTATACAATATAAAATGTATTACCTATCTATATTAACTAAACTATCATATACCATATCCCAGAAAAGAAAGAGAAAAAAAAAAAAAAAAAACTAAATAAAAGAATCATTGGCCCCTCATGGCGGCCACAAAGCAGTCCCGGCTTATTTCTCCCTCTTACCTCAGATCCTTCCCGCCATCCTGCACCACTGAAAGGTCTCCAAAGCTCCCCCACTCCAGTCCACTCCTTAGAATCGCTTCAAGCAAATACAGGCATTATACTAGGGGAACGCTAAAGGAGGATGTTATCCAAGGGTCCCAAACTATCTGAAATTGGGGCATCCTATCTAAAACAATATGAGTTTGCCTCTCATTAATAAGCAAATAGTTGATCTTCCTAATTACCTCTTGAAAGTTTAGATTCATGTCCTTCCATCTACTAGCTATGTGAATCTTTCAAGCTAGTGCCATTATTTGAAACAACTTGTTCTGGGATTGCGACAAGTTTTTAATATGGACCCCCAGTAAACAGGATTCAATTGAAGGAGCTACTTCTTTATGAAAAAGTGTGGAGGCTAAATGGGTCAATCGTTCCCAGAGATTCTGGGCACGTGGACAGGCCCACCAAACATGAATATGATCCCCCACATCTTGGCATCCCCTAAAGCATTTGTTACTCTCCTGCGGCCTAAACTTCTGCATTTTATCGGGAGTACAGTAGGCCCTGTGAAAAACTTTGATTGATGTTTCTAATAAAGCCGAATTAAGTGATCCTTTTGAAAGATTGGAGCAAGATTCAGTCCATTTATCCCAGTCCCACTCCACCCCCAGATCCTTTTCCCAATGCAGCATAAACTTGGGTTTCTGGCCCGCCGAAGTGCCCAGAAAGGTGTTATACAAAGAACTCAGATTACCCTTGGCAAGTGGGAGATTTTTACAGATAACTGATAGCCAGGAGGCTCTGGGGGGCCCGGAATCCTTAACCATCTTAGTAACCCAACTTCTAATTTTTAAGTAATTGTAGAGTTCTGTAGTTGGCAAGTCGTGAGTCGTGCAAAATTGGTCATAGGTCAGTAGTTTGTCATTGGCGAACCAGTTCCCTATGCGATCCAGGCATCTGGAGGTCCACCAAAATCTAGACATAGAACTTGAATCTGCTAGAATTTGTGGGAAGGACATAACTGATAGAAGGGGTGATAATTCCGTGCTAAGTCGATGCCTAGATCTAGCCCATCTCCAGGCCTGAAGCGTCAAGGAGATCATGGGGTTTTGATGAGTTATGAAAGGGGCAGAGTCCTCAGGCATCCAAACCAACTTATCCCAACTATGTGGGGACATTTGATAATTTTCCATAAAAACCCAAGATGGATGGTGTTTCGTAGAGTGGGCTCTAGGCAAAGGAGCCAAGTGTGCAGCTTTAAGATAAAGTCTTAAATTCGGAGTCGCGAGGCCACCCCTATTCTTGGAGCGAAACATCACCTGCCTGGGGATGCAAGGGCGTTTATCGTCCCAAATGAAACGGGAAATGCTATTCTGGAATTTGTCTAGGTCTTTAAGGGAGAGAGGGATAGGAAGGGATCTAAATAAGTATACTTATTTAGGTAAGATATTGATTTTCACAGCCGCAATGCGGCCTGTCCATGAAATCTTAAAGCTCCTCCATTTCTGCATATCCAACGTCAGAGATCTATACAAGGGAGGAAAATTTGCCCCGTACATATCCCCAAACTTGGAAGTAAGTCTAACACCTAAGTATTTTATAGACTGTGCGGGCCAAATAAACTGGTGATTAGCTTTGAGGATGTCAATCTCCCCCTGCGGCAATCTGATCCCCATCGCCTCAGTCTTCTCAAAATTCAGCTTGAGACCTGAGATTTTGCCAAAGTCCTGAACAGTGGACATGAGTGCAGGTATGGATGAAAGGGGATTGGTCAGGGTGCAAAGCATGTCATCCGCAAATAAAGAGCATTTGAAATGCTGGAGGCCTACCTGTAGCCCCTGGATGACTGGGTTGGCTCTAATCGCTTGCGCAAGGGGTTCTATGGCAAGAGCAAATAACAGTGGGGAGAGCGGACACCCTTGCCTGGTCCCTCTTTGAATGTGGATGTCGACTTTGTGATCCCCTGGGAGTTTTAGATTGGCTGCTGGGGAGTCATAATATCTCTTAAGTAAATTAATAAAGCGTCCCTTGAATCCAAATTTGTCCAGAATCTTATATAAATATGGCCATTCTACCGTGTCAAAAGCTTTCTCTATATCTAAAGCTAAGAGACAGACTGGTATATTAGACTTCTGAGCCATGAACTGTGCGTTCATGACCCTCCTAACATTGTCCCCGGCCTCTCTAAAGGGAACAAACCCAGTTTGGTCTTTGTGGATCAAATCGGGTAGAAATTTAGAGATGCGGGTGGCCATAATTTTTGCCAAGATTTTGACATCCCCATTGATTAGGGATATAGGGCGATAATTTTTCACCTCTAAAGGGTCCCTGCCATCTTTTGGGAAAATCACTAAGTCAGCCCGGTTTAGCTCCGGGGGCATAGGCTCTCCGTTTAATATGGCATTAAAAAGAGATGTCAAGTGGGGGGTAAGAAGAGGTTCAAATTTTTTATAATACAAGTTAGTAAAGCCAACCGGTCCTGGGGATTTGCCCAACTTAAGATTCTGGATGGTAAGTTTAACCTCCTCCTGTGTTATTTCTAAGTTCAAATCATCCAGTTGATAATCCGGTATTTTAGGGAGGTCGCATACATTTAGGAAAGAGTCTATATCTGATCCACTGCAGTGGGGTTGCGAGGAGTATATTTTTTGGTAATAATTTTTTATATATAATATATATATAATTTGGATATCATTGGGGCTGTAGGAGATTTGACTGCCAGGTATCCTAATTTGGGTGGTTCTGGGTTGGGAGAATTTATTGTTTAGTCTTTTAGCCAACAGGGAGTCAGGTTTGTTTGCCTTCCAGTAATAGAGGTGCTTCATTTTTCTCATAGCCCGTTCAGTTTGATGGGACAAAATAGCGTCCAGCTCAAGCCTAGTCTGGTCAATTAATTTACGCCCCTAAAGAGAGGGACGCTGTTGGTTTTTCTCCTCTAACCTCTTTAATGAGGTTGAAAGCTCTGTCTCCTTCTGCCTAAGAAGTTTCTTATGTATAGAGGACAGCTTAATGCAAGTTCCTCTAACAAAAGCTTTATGGGCAGCCCAAAGCCATCCAGTCCCAGTTTCGGGGGAGTCAGTAGTCTCGAAAAACAGCTGTATTTCATTGGATATGGAATCCATACTACTCGGGTTAGACAGTAGGAATTCGTTCAGAACCCATTTATAGGGAAGTCGAGGGTTAGGACCCAGATTCAGCTCAACAAGTACCAGAGCATGGTCTGACCAGGGGCAAGGGACTATCTCAGAATTTATGATAGAGTCATACAATGAGGAAGTGATAAGAAGAGCGTCAATCCTAGAGTATGTCAGGTGAGTCTGGGAGTAGAATGTGTACTCTCTCTTGTCTGGGTGCCTACCCCGCCAAGCATCAACTAACCCCAAGCCGTTTAGTAAGGACTTAATCTGGTTAGTCTTGTTGGGGAATCTGTTGGTCGGTTTTCCAGATGTGTCAAGGGTCGAGTCTAAGGTCAGGTTAAGGTCCCCCCCAATTATCAGTTTCCCCAAATCCTGAGCCTCTAGTTTTTTCAACAGGTCTATGAGAACAGAGTAGGGAGAGTTTGTAGGAGAATACAGAGATAGCAGCGTCATTCTTTCCCCTCTTATAGTCTCAGTTGCCATAACGTAATTGCCATCCCCGTCTACCCGAGTGGATTCTACCTGGAAGGGAAAGGTCCTATGCAGCAAAATTGCACAGCCAGCTCTCTTAGTGGGGAGAGAGGCTAGATAATAGGTAGGGTAATCCTTATATAGGAATTTAGGTTTGTTGCCAAGGGAAGAATGGGTCTCCTGCATGAAAATGACTGAGGGAGTATATTTTTTGTAGAATGCAAAGGCCTTCCTCCTTTTAAAGGGGGAATTGAAGCCCTTCACATTGTGGGTCACTATGGTGTATTTAGAAGTAGCCATTAAAAGTCGGGAGTGTAGGTGTATGCAACCTTAGCTAATAGCTGAGCACGTGAATGGCAAGGAGTGGAGGAGCCCGGAGAGCAGACAGAAGTCAAAGCGGGTATGCTGTTGGCGGCGGAGAAATCTCTCTTTTATCAAGAGGGCTGAGAGCAATGAAAAGGGAGAAAGGCAGTTTAATATCGGAGAGGTAGATAAATCTGGGATAAAGCAAACAAGCCAATAATAGAACAGAAACACAAAAATAAGAAAAAAAAAAAAAAACAGAGCAGGAAAACAACAAGTTTACAGTACGACTAAACTTCAAGCTGTAATTTCAAGAATATAGCAGGATAAGTATAAAACAGTCGACTACACATAACCCTTCTATCTCTATTTATAGTAAATAAAGTAAAAGACAAATCCACGTAATGTGGGAAACTAGTCTGGCAAACTATAAAAATTCTAAATGGTAATAGTACGAACTATTCTATCAACATTCTATCTGGATTATAAACAATGAAAAGTGAACATCAAATACTCAGCCAAATATTATCAAAGTCCAGCTAGGTAGGAGGCCTCTCCGGCCGCGGGCCCAACTTTGAAGTGGCCGAGAGTCCAGAGTCTGCTGAGGATACCAAGCGCTTGTCTTGCAGATCGCCTATATAGTCCCGAAAGCCACTGGGCCCCTCCAAGATAGGGACTTGTTTGCCATGAACTTGTGCTGGCTTTGAGGTCTGTGGCCTCTTAGGGATAAGCGAAACAAGTTGCTCTTGGTTTGCTGCTGTCGTGGGCTCCGGGCATAGCTGTAATCTCTGTCATACATCTAGGCAGTCTTCCAGGAAGCGGGTGGTATAAGTCTTGCCATGATAAGTGAAAGTCAGAGCAAATGGAAAGTTCCAACGGTACTGGATCTTGTGCTGAATAAGAATGGCAACAGCCGGTTTCATAAATCTCTGCTTATGCAGGGTATCCGGGCAGAGGTCCGCATAAAACTGCAGGATTGAGTCATCCGGCCCCTTGATAGTATGCAGCTTCCTGGTGGCCGATAGTAGAAGATCTCTGGCCTGCTGCCTTAAAAATCTAACAATAACATCCTTGGGAGCCTCCAAGCTTCTCATACCACCCAAGGCTCTATGGGCCCGCTCAATCTCCCACACACTTTCGGGCTGATTAGGGAGGATTATGGGGATTGTATCCCTCAGGTAGCCAGACAGGTCCTGTATCGCTCTCGGTATACCACGGATGCGTACATTGTGCCGGCGGGACCGGTTCTCCAGATCCTCTATCTTATCAGTGAGGTCAGAGATATGAATGGAGTTTTGAGCAATAGAGGATCGGTCTCTTTCTTGCGCCTCGGCCATCCGATCCGATGTGTCCTCCAGTATTTGAGTGCGGTGCCCCAGGTCCTTCAAGTCTTGTCTTAGAGGATCAATAGCTTTTGCCAGGAGCCGCTCAATAGTAGCCACTGACCTGGCAGAGAGGTCCATATATTGGCTAGCGGCGTCAGGAGTACCTTCCCTGTCCGAGCCATCCGAGTGTTCTGAGGCGCAGGGGGGGAGCATCTGGCAGATTTAGGTGTAAAGTGCTCCCTTATGCCCTTCGCTGAAGCAGTTGTTTTGGGTTTCGGCATTTTGGAATACGGGCCGTAGGAGTCAGCAAAAGGTCTGTTATGGAATCACCCAGGTATAGAATAGGGGGAAGCTATGCCCCAAGTGGTCTGAGTGAAAGTCCGCTGGCCCAAGTAGTAGAGTTTGTTAACATTATAAAGTTGAGTTGAGGTAGGTGATAGCTGTGCTGCCAGACCAATTTCCCATTCGTCTCTTTACTCCATAATTAGAGTGTAGTCCCCGGCCGGGTCACTGGAGAAGCCTTTGGAAATCCGGCCAAACAGAGAATAGTCCTTTGGTAAACGGGTGGCACAAAAAGTTGTACCCTCTTCGGGTAGTCTGTCTGCTTTTGTTGACGGGAGCCTGTAGAACTCAGCCTTAGAATAGATCAGTACAGACAGTAAGCAGCAAGGAATGGCAGGGAGACTTCCACTCTCGCATTATTCGCATAAAGCCAATGGTGATCTGCAGTATTGTAAACGTCCACAGGGTGACAGCACATGCGCTGATGTTGTAAGAAATTAACACAGTCCATGCAACTGGCAGTAAAAGCACAGGTCTCAAATATAGGTAGACACAATATTTAGTTTGATGCACAAATGTTCCATAAAAAGTGCCTAAAGATAGCGTCAGTTTCTGAGACCAGGTACACCCACAGTGCTCCCAAATATTATGCAATTCTGTCTCTGGCAATGCTGCAAGGTAAGTCTCTATATCAAGAGATCAGTCCTGAGAGGGTAGCTTAAAGAGTTGATTCACACAGCCTTAACCCCAGATCTCAGAATTGTGTGGGGAAGTGATAATCAATAGAGCATTGTGTGCCTTGCAAGCTGGGGAAAATTCAAGCAGCTTCCTCCTCCTACCCCACCAAGACTCTTTGATGGCAGCCACAGTGCCTTATACGTGGGGAGAGTGCTAAACACCCACTAATAGCGTTCGGTGCACTGCTCCCTCATTTGGGGATGTCTGGCTCTCTCCTGGGGCCCCTCTGGGGAGTCACAGCCCTCTGGGGAAGATCCCCCCTACCTGCAGCCGTCGGGTGGGTGCACAAGATGGCGGCCCCGCAAGATGGCGGCCGCGTTTCGCGGGCTTTCTGCTCCGTTCTTCAGGGACCCCACTCTGGCCAGAGGGGTCACCCTGGGATCCCGGCCGGATCCAGCCGCCACCGGGATCTGCTCCAGCACAAGCTCAGGAGCTGGGGAATAGAGCCCCGAAGTCCTCTGGGGCCTCAGGCGTCGTCCCGCAACCGGTGGCCTCCCGTGCTGTTGGGCCGCCTAATAGGCTCCACGTGGCTCCCCGGGGGATGGGGGCAACCTCCAGTGGTGCCCCGAGTGCAGGCAGGGCACAAGAAGCCGCTCCAGGGCAGAATAATAAGCCCTATTCGGAGCTCAATCCGGAGCTCAGACAAACACGTCTGACTTCCTCAGACGCCAGCTCCGCCCCCCGATTGGATATATTTTTTAATGAAAAGGGCATTAAGGGCTATTGATCCAGGGATAAATCCGATCGCCAGTATCTGGGGTCAGGAAGGAATTTTTCCCTGTTGAGACAATTGGCAAAGTTTCACTGTTTTTTTTTCTGTTTGCCTTCCTCTGGATCAATTAACAATACATCCGCGTATTGCAGATCAGAGGAGATCTAAAAAGGTTGAACTTGATGGACTAAAATCTTTTTTAAACCTAAATTACTATGTAACTATGTAATGTTAGCAGACAAGTGTAGGGCCCGGTCTTTGAGCATAAAATCTTGCATGTATAGTGCTTTCATCATAGCACCTTGCCAGATTAAAGCTAGCGGATCACTAAAAATGTTAGCGAAATATATTAAATATTTTAGGCTTACTTTGTTTTGCACTAATATTGCTTAGCAAAGTGACTGCTTACCCCACCTTATATTCTCTGTCACTGAGATCCTTCTCCATCTTGTTTAGCTGGAGCTTGCGCAGTATATGCAAATATAATGTCACTGTTGGTGTGGTGCCATCCACTTAGATGGGCAGACTCCACATAAAACAAAAGAGTACTTATTAAACAAAGTGTAATTCTTATTATTGCACAGCACACAAAACTCTTCCATTAATAAAAATAAATTATCCTTTAATGTCCCCTAATGTAAAAAGTATAAAACAGGATACTACAGCAGGGTGAAAATATGGAGATTCCACACTCTCTGTCCCTATTTTTTGAGATTTAGCCGTAAACGTACTGTGCATTGTTCTGCATCTAGACACCAATGTGGATTATTTGCCTTAGATTATAATATGTATAATATCAGAAGACTTAGGGCCTCATTAAAAATGTCCAAATTGTAGTTAATGTAGCCCGCAAAATTATTTATTATTATTAACCTTTATTTGTATTGCGCCAACATATTCCGTAGCGCTGTACAGGGGATAAGGACAAGGAAGAATAAATTGCCCACTTTTAGCTACCCCCAATCTATTTGCGGGTTACAGGCTGAAAATTCCTACAGGCTGCCAAAATCTTAACTAAACAGCACTGTACTTTAAAATACAGAGAAAGCAACCTAAGGGCCTCATTCTATTATCGGCCGCAGCCGCTGCGGGGCCGCAAGGACCGGCCGCAAGCTATTCTGCTATTCTATTCCCTTACGGCCGTAGGCTCCGGCAGGCTTGCGGCCGGTGCCTTGCTATCTCTTGCGGCCGATCGCGCCGGAGGAAAGCCTTTGATCTAAAACGGCCGCAAGAGATTTGCAATTCAATTGCTCCGGGAAACCTCTCTGCAAGGCTAAAAACGAGCCGCAGTTACTTGCAGGAAAAAGGTCTCGCTAGCACCAATTAAGCACATAAAATAGCTCAAATAAAGCCATCCTGCACTTTGAGAAGACTATAAAGGGATTTTAGGTGTTAGAAAAAATAGCACATAATTATCCTGTACTCAAATCCCTAAAATATTTCATTTTTAATATCCGTAAAATATACATGTAAAAAGTCCAGAGTGCTTGGAGCACCTCAGACACGCCCACGCCGCAGCCGGCAAATAAACAGTTAATTTGAACTCGGGTTTGGGCAGATGTGCAAGCTTGAGAGTGGGTTACTTTTAATCCTCATGTCCCCCAATATGATCCCTAGCATTTACAGAGCTATACAGTGCAGGCTTGAATTTATTTTTGAGTTTTTATATTTCACAGATTACGGCCGGTTCCAAGATATGCGGCCGGCCGTAAAAGGAGATCCTTGCGGGGCCGTATAATAGAATCGCGAGTTAACTGAACCCTCGCAAGGAATCGCAGCCTTACGGCCGATTTACGGCCGATAATAGAATGAGGCCCTAAGACATTATAACTAATTGCACAACAGTCTCAAGCTCGCAAATCTGCAGAAAAACAATTAAGTTCTATTTCTGTGTTATATTGATCCCGGCAATCAGTGAGTTACTACATATCATGGAACCCGCATTCACTAGACTAGTGGATTTATTGCTTTTTATACATTTCAACATTATCAATTTTTTAATGAGGCCCATAATGCCCAACCTAATACGCCTATTACTGCCATTAATATAACTTTATCCTATTCTACATGTGACTGTACTATAACTTTTGCAATCAAGGGTCAAACAAGGTCACTCTAATGGCACCAAAAAAGTGAAATCCATCACTAAGTCCAAATTCATGAGCATCCACAGAAGCTCAGGGCCCAGGGCCAAGAAAGTTTTCCACTCTTAATAAAATCCAGATCACCCCTTGGATGTGTTCCTAGAACAAGTTTAAACTTTTATTTTTATTGCTTTTCCTATGCAGTGCATTTGTGATACTTATAGATCATTAGAACTGATTAATTGTCTCAGTGTCCAAACTGTTTATACTGTAGGTACAATTTACCTCTAATTTGCAATTTAAAACGTGCTGTCCTGAATAATAACACTAAGTATGGCAAGTTTACATTCCATACATTTCTGTATATGTTATACTTATGGTGATTTATTACTGCAAGCATACTGGCAGAAAATCATATGATTTAAACCACTGGAAATATCCAGTAATGGTCATTTTTTGTGCTTATGTGTAAAATGCTGGGTGTAGATATTACAAACTGCATTAATATCAAAACATACAAAGATCAGAACTAACATTTTTATCGCCCAATGCTTTTTGTATTTGTCTGAGCCATTTGTGAAAATTGCTAACATCTCCTCTTTAATTATAAATTTAATTTAAGCTATAATAGATTACCACGTCTCATTTTTTGTCATCATCATGTCAATCTTTGAAAAAGAAGCATTTGAAATGCGTCAGGGTGGACTAGGGCTCCCAAATACCCTATCCTCTATTATATGTACCATAGTTTTTTAGTTACATCTGAAGAAAATTAAGAGCAACCATAGAAATCCCCATGTTCAAAAATGTTTTAATTGAGAAAAGAATAAGGAAAAAGCATAAATAAGATAATAATAATTTAAGATTGTGGAAAATGGGTGAATCAAATTTATAATAAAATAATATCATTAACAAAAATATCATTAGAAATAATAGAGTAGATTATTCCTAAAATGATTAACTAGGAACAAGTTATTTAACCAAATAGAAATTAATTTGGCTAAAAGATTATACATTAGTTTTTAATTCATCAAGGCTCCAAGAGGATAAAGTGTTCATTACACTAAGATTTTTCTATCTCTTGGTACATATAATCCTTGTAATTTAAAAAAAAGTATTTTTCACATGGTATTATTGTTAAATGTAATGAAGATTAAGAAATTTTATCAGAATTGATAAAATAAGCAAGAGTGCAGGAATAAAAACTGTGTTTCTATCCTAAAAATTATTTTCAATTGTTCAGTAAATTAATCACAGTATCCTAGCCCCAATGCGACATACTGTACATGATTAATATCTTTTGATACACTTTTTCTGTGCAACAGAAATTGATTTATATTTTTTTATATAGCACCAACATAGAGCTCTATTCTAAACTACTGACAAGCCTAATTTTGGCCTTGAGTGCTTTTTTCAGTAAGTTACACTTTTGTTCAATGCAGTTCACTCGCAATATTACGGATCTCATCCGACATCTGTAAGTCCTATCTGTAATATCCTGTAATAATACACCAAAGCACAAATTGTACATAAATTACTGATGAAACAAGCTCTAGGAACCAATAGAAAATGAAGAATGCATGATATCATGTATATATAAGTTCAATGTGTGAGGTAAGCACCTATAAATGCTAGTAAGCATTTTGCAAGTAGCCCTTCAAAAGACAATGCATTAGAGCATCAGTTTCTAGTCCATGTGGTTTTCCTGGTATATATTAACCTCTTGAGTACTGGGTTCTTTGTTACCCTGGATGTTGTATAGTCTTGTTAGGTGCTTTAGAGGAAGCACTTTGTATGCTTGACTTTAAGCACAATAACAGAGCCCTCCATTCTTTTGTAATTTGTTATGTTTCTTTTGATTTGTATCTACCCTGGTTGGAGCTATGGATATTGTTGTTGCATTACAAATAATGGCTAATAATAATAATGACACAAACGTAATAATAAAATATAATTTTAAAATTCCACATATGTGCCTATGGGAATGTTAAGTGTCCAATTCTAATGAACATCCATCCTTTATTACCATTTTCTTATTGCCTTAGTGACTCTTTAACTTCTGCAGTTCTCAGAAATGGTTTTAAAACCATCTGTGAGTGATGTATAATACCTGTAACTTTTCCTTCAGATTTTTTATATTATGGGTCTGCCATAATTTAGAAGTGCTCAATAAACTCAGAATTGAATAGGGATTTAGTGTAAAAGTAAGAATAAGTCACTTGTAATATTTAGGCAGTAAAAAAATCAATGGAAAAGCTTTCCGTAATTTGCCCTCAGCGGTGGCTCTCTCCCAATGATGCTGCTATGGGTGAATATAAGAGTGAGGGAGATATTTAATGTATTTGGCATTTTTTGTCTGTGTAACTTTGAGATATATGGAAATGAATGAGGCCCATATTCTATAGAGCTGGGGTACAGTAAAACATGTATAATAATACATAATTTTACAGACCGATATAGAAAGTGTTGACGACTCTGTCATTAAGCTAACAATCATACACATGACATTTTTGTACAAAGTGTTTTGCAAGACTGAGAGCTCAAAAGTTTACAGACTAAAGATTTAATTACACACATTGTGAATGAATTAAAAGGAAAAAAATAAGGGCTTGGCAGATAATTGATAATAGATCAGAGTTAATGATTACATCTTTGAGTTGGCAGCTCTGAGAGATGGAGGTGATAGTGCAGAAGCCTGCACTATAAAGTAACACAAATCATAGGTGGGCGGGTGTGTTAGATGAGTTCAGAGGCAGAAGAGAAGATTTTTTGTGTGAGGCTGTAGGTCTGTATGTAAAAGAAACTACGGTAAATGGAAGTGGGAGATTGTCGGTTGGTGAGTTGTTATTTGCTGAGCCCCTGCATAAATGGCTGCCTTGGTCCTGGTGGTGATTGGAGTTTGCAAGTTATCAGCTGGTGAGTGCTTCTCCTTATGGTCCAGTGTAACAGCTTTAGTCCCTGCAGAAGTGGCTGCCTTGCTCCTGGTGGTGAGTGGCAGTTGGGAAGTTGTCAGTTGCTGAGTGCTTCTCCTTTGCTGTATTGTACGGGGTCCAACGTCACTATCTGTACCCCAGCAAAAGTGGCTGCCTCAGTCCTAGTGGTGAATGGAATTAGGAAGTTGTTGTTGGTCGGTGGTTCTGCTTTGCTGTATGGTACAGGCCCAGTGTCACAGGCTGAGCCCTTGCGGAAGTGGCTGCCTCAGTCCTGGTGGGGAATGGAGTTTGGAAGTTTTCAGTTGGTGAGTGGTTCTGCTTAGCTGTATGGTATGGGGTCCAATGCAGGGGCATAGCCTCCAGTGGTGCAGGTGGTGCAATGCACCAGGGCCCTCCTCTGGGGGGGCAGGACTGTGTCATTTTTTTACTGTACTTTTTTCTGAAAAGGAGAAAAGAGGATCAGAGGAGATAGGAATGGGTGCTGTGTGAGGTGGGTGCTGAGATGGGTTGGGTACTGTGTAGGGATGGGTGCCGAGAGGGGTTGGTAGGTGCTGTGTAGGGATGGGTGCAGAGAGAAGTTTGGTGTGGGGATGGTTGCTGAGTGTGGTTGTATGCTGTAACGGAACCCATCACTGTTTTACCCTGTTTTATGGTTATTTAATTCTTGGTTAAAATATGATCACATTGCTGTACTGTAGATATGTTGTTTTATGTTCTATAGAATATATTGGCTCAGAATATTACAGCTACTAGGCTAATAGATAATCCTATTACAGAGACTCCTTTATAAGATAAGGAAGTCTATTGTATAAAGTGTTTTATTATGAGACATAGAACAAAGACGTATATTCTGATCCATGTCTGATTGCATCAAAGTAGCCAGGTAGACTAGGGGAGGTGTGACCACACCTATTGTTCTCTTTATGTGTATTGTGTGGCCAAATATGGGCATGTGTATTGCCTGTGGGAAGAGATGTGTATAAATATTTCTGTACAACAAAATAAAGTCAGTATTCTTTGACTCCCAAGAAAGTGTCGTCCAATATGGGTGGTCTCGGCTTCTGAGACTGCGCAGTGCTTCTATATGGATATTTAATGCTGAACCTGACTTTCCCTCTGGAACTCTTGGATGGGATTATACCAACTTCACTTTTACACAGCAGCTTGCCAGGGAAAAGGACGTCTCCAACGGCTGGTACCCTCTCACTACCGGGGTAGCCATTACATTGGTTGGCAGCGGTGGGATGGTCCTTTTATCCAGAGAGCAAGTGCTGAATGGACGCTAAACTGAAAAGACCCACACTAAAGGATCTCTTGGAAACCAGAGGAAGGAGTGCCAACAACCGACCACGGAGAGAGCTGATAGCTGACCTACTGGAGCTGGACGAGATGGATCGATCCATGGAGGTCGTGGACCAACCTACCCCTGTCAGCGAGGAGGAGGAAATTACAAACCTGGTTCAGCGGAGATTATCCATGTACCCAGCAACATCCGTGGAGCTAATAGATCAGCTGTTCCGGGAAGCGAGAACGGAGATACAAAATAGGAGGGGGCACGAACTTGAACTGGCAAGAGCTAGACAACCCCTGGCACATACAGTTCATACTCCCCCACCCGCTGCTACAGTAAAGAAAATACCCTTCACTGCCTTCAAAGCGTTTGTGGAAAGTGAGGAAGAAATTGATGGATATTTGGCTGACTTCGAGAGGCAGTGCTCACTACACCAAATACCACCAGACCAATGGGTCACTATTTTGTCTGGAAAGCTATCAGGAAAAGCAAATGAGGCTTTTCGGGCGCTTACTGAGGAAGATATTGCGCAGTATCGCCGGGTGAAGGCTGCACTGATCAACCAGATATGCCGTCACCCCGGAAACATATCGCCGTCGCTTCAGGGAGTCTAAAAAGAAGGCTGCAGACTCCCACATGGAATGGGCCAGCAAGATACAAAGGGTGGCATCACATTGGGTGCGAGGGTGCAATGCCAACACAGGAGAGGAAGTACTACAGCTATTCCTGATGGAACATTTCTTCCAAGATATGGCGGCAGACATACAGGATTGGGTGAGAGATCGTCGCCCTGCTAACTTAATCGAGGCAGCACGGCTAGCGGACGAATACGCAGAGTCCAGAAAGGTGAACCAAGGGTACACACGACAACCTCTAGAGCAGAGCCACGCACCCCAACCTACGCTGCACGCACAGAATTTTGGGCTCCAGTACCCCCAGGACCTCCACGCCCTCAGGGGTCTTACAACCAGCCCCGGGAATCTTACAAAGTGACATGTCATCACTGCAGCAACACAGGGCATATTGCCCGTTATTGCCCTTTGAGATCAGCCAATAACAAATGGAGGCGCACAACACCCCACACAGATACCCCTGCTCACTGCCTGAAAATCAAAGGGAGCCCTGAGGAGTGTTTGGGAATCTTGTATGGGGCCAACCCCGTACAGGCTGCCTCCCCGGATAACCGCCAGCATCACCGCCAAGAGGTGCGTGTGAATGGACAGATAGCACAAGGCTTAAGAGACACTGGCGCTACCATCACTTTGGTGCAGAAACATCTTGTGAAACCAGAACATGTATCTAATCGTACCGTTGCTGTTCGTGTTGCAGGTGGGGCTGTTTTTCGCTTACCCACCGCCCGGGTACACTTGGATTGGGGAGTCGGGTCGGGAAAGACCACAGTAGGCATCATGGACAATTTACCTGCTGAGGTTGTGCTGGGCAACGATATTGGCCCTTTAGCCTCAGCCTTTTTACCCACGACTGCTGCTGCTTGTCCCGTGACCACCCGCTCACAGACCCGTACCGAGGATGATCCTACAACAGGTCGGGAGACCCAGGTAAGCCACAAGCAGACACTTAGCACTAACACCACAGAGAGACCCATAGCGTGGGACACCCCCGAAGAGCTTGGGAGGGAAACTAGACAGGACCCCACCCTCCAAAAGTACCGAGCATTAGCCGACGATAGAGGGGATGAGCGGGAACGTTTTATAAGGAAAGGGGTTTCTATGGGACAGAGATTGTGGCCCACCTTTTGGACACTGGGATCCTGGACTGTTGGGATGGGATCCTGGATTTTTTTGGGTGGGTGTACAGGGGAATAACAGTGGGCCCTGTACAATAGGGGCCCGACCACGAGCTGGGGGAGGAATGTACTCTGCAACTTGGGATGGTTTTGCTAAAGGGCTTCAGTTCATTTGGAAGGCTGATGCTTTTCTGCCTCATTATTTAATTGTCTGAAACCAGTTTGTAAAATGTATTTTCCCTCTCCTTAAAATGTTTATTGCTCTGAATGCTGTATGAAGTGTGCGTTTGTTTTGTTCTTGAAATGTGAGGAAATGTGAATTGCAGGAATGCTGATGGGTTGTCAAACTGTAGAAGTGACCAACAAATCGTTTTGTCCGGACATCCCCAGGTCGATCCGTTGGGATCAGACCGTGTATGCCGGCTTATGGTCACGGGGGAGGTGTGTAACGGAACCCATCACTGTTTTACCCTGTTTTATGGTTATTTAATTCTTGGTTAAAATATGATCACATTGCTGTACTGTAGATATGTTGTTTTATGTTCTATAGAATATATTGGCTCAGAATATTACAGCTACTAGGCTAATAGATAATCATATTACAGAGACTCCTTTATAAGATAAGGAAGTCTATTGTATAAAGTGTTTTATTATGAGACATAGAACAAAGACGTATAATCTGATCCATGTCTGATTGCATCAAAGTAGCCAGGTAGACTAGGGGAGGTGTGACCACACCTATTGTTCTCTTTATGTGTATTGTGTGGCCAAATATGGGCATGTGTATTGCCTGTGGGAAGAGGTGTGTATAAATATTTCTGTACAACAAAATAAAGTCAGTATTCTTTGACTCCCAAGAAAGTGTCGTCCAATATGGGTGGTCTGGGCTTCTGAGACTGCGCAGTGCTTCTATATGGATATTTAATGCTGAACCTGACTTTCCCTCTGGAACTCTTGGATGGGATTATACCAACTTCACTTTTACACAGCAGCTTGCCAGGGAAAAGGACGTCTCCAATGGCTGGTACCCTCTCACTACCGGGGTAGCCGTTACATATGCTAAAAAGGACTGGGTGCTATGTGTAAATGGATGCTGAAAGGGATGGGTGTTGCCAAGGACCCAGTGCTATGTAGGGATGGATGCTAAGAGTGGTGGGTGCTATGTAGGGATGGTTGCTGAGAGGGGATAGCTGCTGACAAGGACTGGATGCTATGTTAGGATGGGTACTGAGAAGGGTTGGTGCTGTGTGGGGATGGGTGCAGTGAGATGTAGAGTGCTGTGTGGGCATGGTTACAAAGAGTGGACAGATGCTGAGAAGGACTTGGTGCTATATATAATATATATATATATATATATATATATATATATATATATATATATATATACAGTATATATATATATATATATATATATATATATATATATTTATACATATATATTTATATATATATATATATATATATATATATATATATATTATCCTTTATAAAGTATAGTACTATAGGTACTCACCCTGGCTGTGATGTTGGCAGAGGACACCATAGAGGATGTCGCCGGAAAGTGAAGCGAGCTCATGGTGATAGTGGTAGAGGAGCTTTTTGCAGGTAGGAGGTAAGGGAAGTGAAGCAGCTAAGGAAAGAGGAACAGCTATGGAAATGGATCTTCGGGGGAAACAGCTTTGGCAAAGGGCCTTGGGGAGGTTGCTGAGACGGGCACTAAGTGAGTTTGTACTGGGGTGCCCAGAGCAAAAACATATTTACAATACCCCCTATGCAACATGTTGGCACGTTACAAATAAAGGATAATAATAATAACACAGGTAGACATACTTTCGTAAGAGAAAATAATTATTACTAAAAATAAACAGATCTTTCCAGTTATCTGCCTGGCACCGGCATGCCACCTGCTTCCGACTGCACGCCAATGGGCTCTCCACTATTTTACTGTGTGCTATCTGCCACTACCCTAACACTAAACCCTAACACTAAACCCATATCCTAACCCTAATTTTTTATCTCTGTGTAGGCAGTGGGGGCAGAGCTAATGTCATGGGGCAAGGCTAGTTACCTCAGCCCACTCTTCTTCCAATCTCCATAATAGTCCAACACCCAGGCAGAGCTGACCCCACCCCTGTTTGTTGTTGTTGTTTAGTCACGTCCGACTCTCTGTGACTCTATGGACCACAGCACGCCAGGTGCATCTCTCAGTCACTGCCCTACTGAGCTCCATCAAGTTCATGTTTATTGCTTCAGTGACCTCATCTATCCATCTCCTCCTTTGTCATCTCCTTCTTCTTGTGCCTTCAATCTTTCCCAGCATCAGAGTCTTTTCTAGGGAATCCTGCCATCTCATTATATGGCCAAAATATTTGAGCTTCAGACTCATGATCATACCTTCTAGTGAACAATTTGTCTTGGTTTCCTGAAGTATTGATTTATTGGATCTTCTAAGCAGTCTTCTCCAACACCACAATTCAAATGCGTCAATTCTACGGCGCTCAGACTTCTTTATGGTCCAGCTCTCACATCCATATGTTACTACTGGGATTCCCATAGTTCGAACTATGCGGACCTTTTTTCATAGTTTAATATCTTTACTTTTTGCTAGCTTGTCCAAGCTTGCCATAGCTTTCCTCGCCAGAAGCAAACATCTTTTAATTTCATGACTACAGTCACCATCTGCAGAGATCTTGGATCCAAGGAAAATAAAATCTGTCACTGCTTCTACTTCTTCCCTGTCTATTTGCCAGGAAGAGAGATTGCCGTTTGCCATGATCTTCGTCTTTTTAATGTTGAGCAGCAATAAGTCCTTTAGTTCCTCCTCACTTTCAGCCATCAGAGTAGTATCATTGGCATATCTGAGGTTGTTGATATTCCTTCCAGCAATATTGATTCCAGCTTTGGATTCATCCAGTCCAGCCTTACGCATGATGTATTCTGCGTATAAGTTGTATTCTGCGTATAAGGTGACAATATACATCCTTGTCGCACTCCTTTTCTGATCTTGAACCATTCTGTTGTCTCATGTTCGGTTCTGAACGTAGCTTCTTGGTCGACATACAGATTCTTTAGGAGGAGGATGAGATGATCTGGTACTCCTTTCTCTTTAAGGACATGCAACATTTTGTTGTGATTCACATAGTCAAAGGCTTTAGAATAGTCTATGAAGCAGAAGTAAATGTTTTTTGGAACTCTCTTGCTTTCTTTATTATCCAGCGGACATTGGCAATTTGATCTCCTGTGTGTCTTCCTCTGCGGAACCCGGCTTGCACATGTGGTAGTTCCTGGTCCATATATTGTTGGAGCCAGGCTTGTAGAATCTTATGCATTACCTTGCTGGCATGTGAAATGAGTGCAATTGTTTGATAATTGGAGCACCCTTTGGCACTGTCTTTTTTGGGATTGGGATGTAGACTGACCTTTTCCAGTCTATTGGCAATTGCTGAGTTTTCCAAATGTGTTGGCATAAGGAAAGTATCACTTTCATAGCATCATCTTGTAGAATATTGAATAATTCAATTGGGATTCCGTCACCTCCTGCAGCCTTATTATCAGCAAGACATCCTAGGGCCCATCTCACTTTGCTCTCCAAGATGTCTGGCTCCAGCTCATTGGACAAACTATTGAGGTCATCACTGATGTTGAGATCCTTCCTATATAGATCTTCAGTGTATTACTGTCACATCTTCTTTATCTGATCTTCTTCTGTTAAGTCCCTACCATTTTGCCTTTTATCACGCCCGCTTTGGCATGAAAGTGACCTTTTAGGTTCCCAATTTTCTTGTAGAGATCTCTTGACTTTTCCATTTTGTTATCTTCTTCAATCTCTTTACATCATTCATTGTAGAATGTCTCTTTGTCTCTACTTGCTATCCTCTGGAATTCTGCGTTCAGTTGGACAAAACTTTTCCTATCTCCACTACCTTTCACTTTCCTTCTTTCCTGGGCTACTTTCAAAGCCTCATCAGAAAGACAGTTTGGCTTCTTACTTTTCTTTATTTTAGGGCTATTCTTTGTTGCTGTTTCCTGGTCCAAAGTTCTTCAAGCATTCTATCTTCAGTGTCTAGTCCCTTAAATCTATTCTTTACTTTCACTGCATATTCACAAGAAATATTATTTATTTTGTATCAACTTGGTCTGCTTATTTTCCCTATTTTCTTCTGTTTCATTTTTAACTTTTCAATAAGAAGCTCATAGTCTGAGCCGCAGTCAGCTGCAGGTCTTTTGCTGACTGTATAGAGCTCCTCCATATTTGGCTGCAAAGTATATAGTCAATCTGATTTATATGTTGTCCATCTGAGTGTTTGCTACGACCAGAGAATTATCCTGACAAAATTCTACTAATCTCTGACCTGCTTTATTTTGTACCCCAAGGCCAAATTTGCCAGTTATTCCATGCGTCTTTTGGTTCCCTACTTTAGCATTCCAGTCTCCTATGATGATAGTACCATCTTTTCTTTGTGTTATATCTACGACGTACTGATAGACACAGGGAAAAAAAGCAGGCAGCTTAAAAGATGATGCTCATAGCAGCAGCCTCTACTTTACTGGAAGGTAAATAATCTAAATGAGAATTTGTATGATGGGGTGAGACGATGAGCAGCACAAGGGGAGGGTCAGTAAATCACTTGAATACAGAAATTAGTAAAATATAAAAAATATTATTGCATTAAATTCATGTCTGTATTTGACTATGTACATTAGATTTTTAGCTCTAAGACCAAGAATTACACACTAGAGAAGTGGGGCTGATCACAACCTGTGTAACCCAAAATATGTGGGAGAAGACACTTCTCAGGTAACACAGGGGGAGACTTAGTGTGAAGGGCTTGAGAATGGAAATAATATTTAATACAAATTAAAACAGAAATATACACTCTGGACTCTGTTACTGGGAGCAGGGATAGCTGCACATCTTAAATGGGACTTGACCTGTGGCTGAAACTCAAAATGCACATGATGTCCATCTTCCACTTTCATGCTCCCAAGCCTGTCCCTGGTAGTGGTATATTTCTGCTTAAGGCCGAGACCTGGAGTAAGACACACACTCAAAATGACACAAACACCACACGGAACAGGAATTTAACATTGAAATAACTGAATACATTTACAAATGGATATGTGACTTATATTAGGTTAATTTAGCAGTATGTGTCAGCTATAAGAAAGATCTGACAATTAGCATTTTGATATTTGAGTATTCAAATCTACGTGATGCAACTACCAGAGTTCCAAATATGTCTAAAAGTCGGCTACTTTCTCATTCAGACAAGACTTTCAAGAAAGTGGGAAGGGACTAAATAGAATATTTAAGCATGGACCCAAAATAAGATACCTAGGGGTACTCAGTGGCCACTTCTTCCTTCACATCTGAGCCCTTCCCTGACATCTTCTCACCTACTTCACTTTTCCTTTATTTTTGACTACCTTTCCTTTTCATTTATTTTCTAAAACAAAAGATTAAAATCTACTTCATGCCAACCTAGATGTACAAAAGGATTTTGGCAATGAGAGCATTCTTAATTTCACCTCCCAAGCACTTCTATTTTTGTATATCTAGAACCAATGATTATTACTTTAACCCCATTATCGCAGTGTTTGTGATGTGATTGTTGTGATTTTTATTTTTTTTAAAGAAAGAATAATGAAAAAAAATGTTTGTGCCTAAATTACAGATGTGTTGGTTACAAAACATGCTAAATTATTTATTATTAATTATATATAGTATAAATTATCAAGTCTAGTTCTTATAATAATATATGATTGCACTAATATGTGTGTTTATGCAGCAATATAGCTGAAGTGCATTTATGCAGATGTTTGTTTATGTGATGACATTTTATATGTAGGCATGTGTATAAATGTGTTCATATTCATCTTGTTCGGTAGCTCCCATTTCATATAGGGAAAATTATCCATGATGGTCAAAAGAAGAGGAATAAAGCGCATTTATAGATTCTCTATGTCCATAACTAAGTGTGAATCATTCATCCATTCTTATTATGAAACAAAAATCACATACTCAAGTCAAATTGAATTGTATTGTAGAAATTAGAATTGACAAAAAGCAGTGTTTACCTCTGGACTCACAAAGGGTCATCCTTCAGTACTCAGGAAAGGAAAAAAAACCCTTGTGGAAGAAACCTCTAGGGAACCATGGCATGAAGGACCGCCCTTTCTTGAGGTAGTCCAAAATATTCCAAAAAGCAGTGTCTACCTCTGGACTCACGAAGAGTCATCCTTCAGCACTCAAGAGAGGAAAAAAACAGTTGTAGAGGAAACCTCTGGGGACTAAGAGGTAGTCTGAAATGTGATGAAAAGCAGTGTCTACCTCTGAACTCACAAAGACTCATACTTCAGCACTCAGGAGAGGACCACCCCCCATCCTTGTGGAGGTAACCTCTGGGTACCCTGGCATGAAGGAGCACCCTTCCCTCTGGGCACTAACAGGTAGTCTGAAATATGATGAAAAGCAGTGTCTACCTCTGGACTCATGAAGAGTCATCCTTCAGCACCTCAGGAGAGGAAAAAAACCCTTGTGGAGGAAACCTCTGGGGAACCATGGCATGAAGGGCAATAAGAGGTAAAAAAAAGACACAGTAAGTTAATGAATGCAATGGGTGTTTAAATCTTTAAAACTGATCCTGAATTCATTATGATAGAATTCAGGCTATCTTAATGTGTTGCCTCTGCCTGAATAAGTAATGATCTCTGCACCTCGTGGGATATAATGAATATTAGAATCAGGTGTACAGGCTTTGAATCAGGCAATGGCTGATTCAAAGTGATTTGTAACTACTTGTTTATATTCTAGCAGTTAGTTTAGCAACGGAAGATAAAGCACTGTAGGTAAGGCTGCAGTCTGTGGTGGTGAATGTCTTGGGTTCATTGGTGAACTTAAATGGACTGGAATGGAACATTTCACATCAAACAACCACCAGATCTTCTACTGTGGTAAAATATTCCGCAGTAGAAATGGAGTAGCCATCCTAGTCAATCAAAGAGTGGCCAAAGCAGTGCTCGGTTACAACCCAATAAATGACAAAATGATTTCAATTCAAATTCAAGGCAAGCCATTTAATATCACAGTGATCCAAGTCTATGCTCCAACCACGTATGCTGAAGAGGCTGAAGTTGTCCAGTTCTATGAAGACATTCAACACGTCATAGATATAACACCAATAAAATATGTTACTATCATCATAGAAGATTGGAATGCTAAAGTAGGGAACCAAAGGACACCTGGAATAACTGGCAAATTTGGCCTTGGACTACAAAATGAAGCAGGTCAGAGATTAGTAGAATTTTCTCAAGATACCGTATATACTCGAGTATAAGCCGACCCGAGTATAAGCCGAGGCACCTATTTTACCACAAAATACTGGATAAAATGAGTGACTCGAATATAAGCCGAGAGTGGGAAATGTGCTGCCCCCTGTGTCCCTTTTGTGCCTTCTGTGTCCCCCTCTCTCTCTCGTGTCTCTTCTCCCCTCTCCCTTCCCTGTGACTCTTCCCCCCTTTCCCTTCCCTGTGTCTCTTCCCCCCCTCTCCCTTCCCTGTGTCTCTTCCCCCCTCTCCCTTCCCTGTGTCTCTTCCCCCCTCCTCATTCTCAACCTCCCTCCTCAACCCCACTCCTCATCCTCAACCTCCCTCCTCATCATCCCTCCTCATTCTCAACCTCCCTCCTCAACCCCCTCATCCTCAACCCCCTCCTCCTCAACCCCCCATCCTCATCCTCAATCCCCTCCTCATCCTCAACCCCCTCCTCAACCTCAACCCCCCCATCCTCAACCCCCCCATCCTCAACCTCAACCCCCCTCCTCATCCTCAACCCCCTCCTCCCTCCTAATCCTCAACCCCTCCTCAACCTCCCTCCCCAACCCCCCCATCCTCAACCTCCCTCCACAACCTCAACTCCCTCCTCAACCACCCCATCCTCAACCCCCCTCCTCATCCTCCCTCCTCATCCTCCCTCCTCATCCTCCACCTCCCTCCTCAACCTCCCTCCTCAACCCCCCTCCTCATCCTCAACCTCCCTCCTTATCCTCAGCCCCCCTCCTCATCCTCAGCCCCCCTCCTCATCCTCAGGCCCTTCCTCATCCTCAGCCCCCCTCCTCATCCTCAGCCCTCCTCCTCATCCTCAACCCCCTCCTCAACCTCCCCCTCAACCTCAACCCCCATCCTCAACCCCCTTCTCAACCTCCCTCCTCAACCACAACCCCCCCATCCTCAACCCCCTCCTCAACCTCCCTCCTTAACCTCAAAACCCCATCCTCAACCCCCTCCTAAACCTCCCTCCTCAACCTCCCTCCTCATCCTCAACCCCCCTCATTCTAAACACCCCCCCTCATTCTAAACACCCCCTCCTCATTCTAAACCCCCCCTCCTCATTTTAACCCCCCCTCATACTACCCCTCTAAATACCCCCCCCCCCCCCCCTCTCCCCTCACTCACCTGCTTCCGCCTCCGGTCCTTCCAGGTCTTGATGTGGCGCGCATGTGACGTCATTAGCATATACCGGGTGCCGGCACATATACCCGGTATATGCTAATGACAAGGCGTGCGTGTGACGTCACAGCATTAGCATATACCGGGTGCCGGCACCCGGTATATGCTAATGAAGGGGCGCGCTTGTGACGTCACATGCACGCCACATCAAGAACCGGAAGGAGCGGAGGCCAGAGCAGGTAAGTGAGGGGAGAGGGGGGGGGGGTATTTAGAGGGGTAGTATGAGGGGGGGGTTAGGATGAGGAGGGGGAGGGAAAGAGACACGGGGGGGGTTAGAGAGACACGGGGGGTAGAGAGACGGGGGGGTAGAGAGACACAAGGGGGGGTAAGAGAGACACGGAGGAGGGAGAGACAAGGGGGGTTATAGAGACACGGGGGGAGAGTGACTCGAGTATAAGCCGAGGGGGCCCTTTTTAGCCTTAAAAAAGGGCTGAAAAACTCGGCTTATACTCGAGTATATACAGTAATTCTCTGGTCATAGCAAACACCCTCTTCCAACAGCTTCCGAGACGACTCTACACATAGACATCACCAGACGTGCAACATCGAAATCAGATTGACTATTTACTTTGAAGCCAAAGATGGCAGAGTTCTATACAGTCAGCAAAAACAAGACCTGGAGCTGACTGTGGCTCAGACCATGAGCTTCTTATTGCAAAGTTGAAAATTCAACTGAAGAATAGAGGGAAAACCATCAGACCAAGTCTATACAAAATAAATAATATCCCTTGTGAATATACAGTGGAATTAAAGAATAGATTTAAGGAACTAGACAGGGAAGACAGAATGCCCGAAGAACTTTGGACCGAAGTTTGCAACATAATCCAGGAAACAGCAACAAAGAATATCCCTAAAAGAAAGAAAAGTCAAAAGTCAAACTGGCTGTATGATGAGTCTTTAAAAGTAGCCCAGGAAAGAAGGAAAGCGAAAGGTAGTGGACATAACCATCGATTTGTCCAACTGAATGCAGAATTTCAGAGGTTAGCAAGAAGAGACAAGGAGACATTCTACAATGAGCGATGTAAAGAGATTAAAGAAGCTAACCAAATGGGTAAATCAAGAGATCTCTTCAAGAAAATTAGGAATCTAAAAGGCACCTTTCATTAAAAAATGGGAGTGATAGAAGACAAAAATGGTAGGGACTTAACAGAAGAAGATCAGATAAAGGTGAGGTTACAGGAATGCACTGACGATCTGTACAGGAGAGATCTTAACAGCAGTGATGACCTCAATAATTTGTCCAATGAGAAGGAGCCAGACATCTTGGAGAGTGAAGTGAGATGTGCCCTTGGATGTCTTGCTGATAATAAGGCTGCAGGAGGTGAAGGAATCCCAATTGAACTATCCAAAATTCTACAGGATGATGCTGTGAAAGTGTTGCTTGCCTTATGCCAACATATTTGGAAAACCCAACAATGGCCAATAGACTGGAAAAGATCATTCTTCATCCCCATCCCAAAAAAAGGCAGTGCCAAAGAGTACTCCAATTATCGAACAATTGCACTAATTCCACATGCCAGCAAGGTAATGGTTAAGATTCTACTTGCTCGACTCCAACAATGTATGGACCAGGAACTACCAGATGTGCAAGCTGGGTTCCACAGAGGAAGAGGCACAAGAGATCAAATTGCCAATATCCGCTGGATAATAGAGAAAGCAAGAGAGTTCCAAAAAAACATTTACTTCTGCTTCATAGACTATTCTAAAGCCTTTAACTGTGTGAATCACAACAAAATGTGGCATGTCCTTAAAGAGATGGGAGTACGGGGGGCGGAGCTGGCGTCTGGTGAAGGCAGACGTGGTTTACCGAGCTCCGTGCAGAGCTCCGAATAGGGCTTGTTGTTTTGCCCTGGAGCGGCCTCTTGGGCCCTTCCTGACATCAGGGGCACTACCGGAGGCTGTCCCCATCCCCAGGGACTGACTTTGGGCTGTTTTGGCGGCCCAGCAGCACAGGAGGCCTCCGATTGTGGGGTGACGCCTGAGGCCACAGAAGACCTCGGGGCTCTTTACCAGCGCCTGGACAGGAGTTGGCGCAGACCCCGGTGGCGGCAGGATCCGGCCGGGGTCCCAGGGTGATCCCTCTGGCCAGAGTGTGGTCACTGAAGACGGGGCAGAAAGCCCGCGAAAAGGCGTCCGGCGGCTGCAGGTAGGGGAGATCTTCCCTAGAGGGGTGTGGATCCCCAGGGGGGCCCCAGGAGAGCTATAGCAATCCCCAATTGAGGGAGCAGAGCACCCAAAGTCCATAGAGGGGGATTAGAGTGCAAGAGGGGTGCAAGGATCAGCACACTCCCCACTGACAAAGAGCTGTGGCTGCCATAGGGAAAAGTGTGATAGTGGGGTAGGAGGAGGAAGCTATCTAAACTCTCCCCAGCTTGCACAGCACACAATGCCCAGCTTATTGCTACTCCCCCACAAAACTCTGAGATCTGGGGTTAAGGTGGTGTGAATCAACTCTTTAAGCTATCCACTAAGGACTGAGCCTTTGACCCAGAGACATTTCCTCGCAGCATTGCCCGAGGCTGAATTGCACTATATTTGGGTGCCTTATGGGTGTACTAGGTTTCAGGAACTGACGTTCTTTTTAGGCACTTTTATGCAATATATATACATCAAACAAAAATATTGTGTCTACCTATACTTGAAACCTGCGCCTTCACAGGCAGATACATGGACTGTGTTAATTTCTTACAACATCAGCACGCATGCTGCCACCCTGTGGACTCTTGCAATACTGCAGATCATCATTGGCTTTATACGAATAATATAAGATTGGAAGTCTCCCTGCCATTCATTGCTGCTTATTACTAGAACTGACCTATTCTACAGCGTTCTACTTAACAAGCTCCTGTCAGCAAAAACAGACAGGCTACCCGAAGAGGGTACAACTTTTTGAGCCACTCTTCTACCAAAGAATTACTCTCTGCTTGACCGGATTTCCAAAGGCTTCCTCAGAGCCCCAGTTGGGGACTACACTTTAATTATGGAATAAAGAGACGAATGGGGACTTGGCCTGGCAACACAGCTATCACCTGCCTCAACTAAACTTTATAAACTGGATAAACTCTACTAATTGGGTCAGCGGACTTTCACTCAGAACACTTGGGGCACAGCCTTCCCCTATACTATACCTAGCTGATTCCATTACTGACTCTTTGCTGACTCCTGCGGCCCGTTCTCCAAAATGCCGAAACCCAAAAGAACAGCTTCTGTGAAGGGCATACGGGAGCACTTTACACCTAAAACTGCCAGATGCTCCCCCCCTGCGGAATCCGCCTCAGAACACTCGGATGGCTCAGACAGGGAAGGTACTCCTGACACTCCTAGCCCATACCTGGACCTCTCGGCCAGGTCAGTGGCTACTATTGAGCGGCTCCTGGCAAAAGCTATTGACCCTCTAAGAAAAGAATTGAAGGATCTGGGGCAACGTACTCAACTATTGGAGGACACGACGGATCGGATGGCCGAGGCGCAAGAAAGGGATCGATCCTCTATTGCTCAAAACTCCATTCACATCTCTGTCCTCACGGATAAGCTAGAGGATCTGGAAAATCGGTCCCGCCGACACAACGTCCGCATCCGTGGCATCCCAAGAGCGATACAGGACCTGTCTGGCTACCTGAGGGATACAATCCCGATAATCCTTCCTAATCAGCCTGAAAGTGTGTGGGAGATTGAGCGTGCCCATAGAGCCTTGGGAGGTGCGAGAAGTTTGGAGGCTCCCAAGGATGTTATTGTTAGATTTTTAAGGCAGCAGGCCAGAGATCTTCTACTATCAGCCACCAGGAAGCTGCATACTATCAAGGGACTGGATGATTCAACCCTGCAGTTCTATGCGGACCTCTGCCCGGATACCCTGCATAAGTAGAGGCTTATGAAACCGGCTACTGCTATTCTTCTTCAGCACAGGATTCAGTACCGCTGGAACTTTCCGTTTGCTCTGACTTTCACTTTTCAAGGCAAGACTTATATCACCCGCTTCCTGGAAGACTGTTTAGATGTGTTACAGCGATTACATCTATGCCCGGAGTCCACGACAGACGCAAACCAAGAGCATCTTGTTTCGCTAATCCCTAAGAGGCAGCAGACTCCAAAGCCAGCACAAGTTCATGGCAAACAAGCTCCTGCACTGGAGGGGCCCAGCGGCTTCCGGGACTATGTAGGTGACGTGCAAGACAAACGCTTGGTATACTCGGCAGATTCTGGTCTCTCTGCCACTTCAAAGAGCCCGCGACCTGAGAGGCCTCCTACCTAGCTGGACTTTGATAACATTTTGCTGATTGCCTGATGTCCACTTCTCGTTATTTACAGTTCAGATAGAATGTTGCTAGAATAGTTTGAACTATTGCCATTTAGAATTACTATAGTTTGCCACACTAATTCCCCACATTATGTGGATTAGATTTTTTCTTTATTTTCTAGAAAAAGAGATAGAAGGTTTATGTGTAGACGACTGTTTTATGCTTATTCTGCTATATTTTTGTAATTGCAGTTTGAGGATTAGACGTACTGTAAACTTGCTGTTTTACTGCTCTGTTTTTTTTTTGTTTTTTTTTTATTATTGGTTTGTTTGTTTTGTCTCAGATTTACCTACCTCTCTGATACTAAACTGCCTTTCTCCCTTCTCATTGCTCTCAGCCCTCTTGATAAAAGGGAGATTCTTTTGCCGCCAACAGCATATTCGCTGGGACTTCTGTTTGCTCTCCGGGCTCCTCCACTCCTTGACACTCACAAGCTCAGCTACCAGGTAAGGTTGCACACATCTAGGACTCCACTTCCAACTTCCAATGGCTACTTCTAAATACACCATAATAACCCATAATGTAAAGGGCTTTAATTCCCCCTTTAAAAGGAGGAATGCCTTTGCATTCTACAAAAAAACACACTCCCTCGGTCATTTTTATGCAGGAGACCCATTTCTCCCTCGGCAAAAAAACCTAAATTCTTACATAAGGATTACCCCACCTACTATCTGGCCTCTCTCCCTACTAAGAGAGCTGGATGTGCAATTTTATTGCATAAAACCTTCCCCTTCCAGGTAGAGACCACTCGGGTAGATGGGGATGGTAATTATGTTATGGCAACTGGGACTATAAGAGGGGAAAGAATAACGCTAGTATCCCTGTACTCTCCTACGAACTCTCCCTACACTGTTCTCATAGACCTGCTGAAAAAACTAGAAACTCAGGATTTGGGGAAATTGATAATTGGGGGGGACCTTAACCTGACCTTAGATCCGACCCTTGATAGATCTGGAAAACCGACCAACAGACTTCCCAACAAGACTAATCAGATTAAGTCCTTACTAAACGGCTTGGGGTTGGTCAATGCCTGGAGGGGTAAGCACCCAGACAGGAGAGAGTACACATTCTACTCCTCGACTCACCTGACATACTCTAGGATTGACGCTCTTCTTCTCACTTCCTCATTGTACGACTCTACCATAAACTCTGAAATAGTCCCCTGCCCCTGGTCAGACCATGCTCTGGTACTAGTTGAGCTGGATCTGGGTCCTAACCCTCGACTTCCCTATAACTAGGCTCTGAACGAATTCCTACTGTCTAACCCGAGTAGTATGGATTCCATATCCAAAGACATACAGCTGTTTTTTGAGACTGATGTCTCCCCCGAAAGTGGGGCTGGCTGGCTCTGGGCTGCCCATAAGGCTTTTGTTAGAGGGACTTGCATTAAGCTGTCCTCTATACATAAGAAACTTCTTAGGCAGAAGGAGACAGAGCTTACAACCTCATTAAAGAGGTTAGAGGAGAAAAACCAACAGTGCCCCTCTCTTCAGGGGCGTAAATTAATTGACCAGACTAGGCTAGAGCTGGTCGCTATATTGTCCCATCGAACTGAACGAGCTATGAGAAAAATGAAGCACCTCTATTACTGGAAGGCAAATAAACCTGACTCTCTTTTGGCAAAAAGGCTAAACAATAAATTCTCCCAACCCAGAACCACCCAAATTAGGATACCTGGCGGTCAAATCTCCTACAGCCCCAATGATATTCAAAAACCGTTTCAAAATTATTACCAAGAAATATATTCCTCGCAATCCCACTGCAGTGGATCAGATATAGACTCCTTTCTAAATTTATGCGATCTCCCCAAAATACCGGATTATCAACTGGATGATTTGAACTTAGAAATAACCCAGGAGGAGGTTAAACTTACCATCCAGAATCTTAAGTTGGGCAAATCTCCAGGACCGGATGGCTTCACTAATTTGTATTATACAAAATTTGAACCCCTTCTTACCCCCCACTTGACATCTCTTTTTAATGCCATATTAAACGGAGAGCCTATGCCCCCTGAGCTAAACCGGGCTGATCTAGTGGTTTTTCCAAAAGACAGCAGGGACCCTCTAGAGGTGAAAAATTACCGCCCTATATCCCTAATCAACGGGGATGTCAAAATCTTGGCGAAAATTATTGCCACCCGCATCTCTAAATTTCTACCAGATTTGATCCACAAGGACCAAACTGGGTTTGTCCCCTTTAGAGAGGCCGGGGATAATGTTAGGAGGGTTCTGAACGCTCAGTTCATGGCTCAGAAGTCTAATATACCAGCCTGCCTTTTAGCTTTAGATATAGAGAAAGCTTTTGACACGGTAGAATGGCCATATTTATATAAGATTGTAGACAAATTTGGATTCAAGGGACGCTTTATCAATCTACTTAGGAGATATTATGACTCCCCAGCAGCCAATCTAAAACTCCCAGGGGATCACAAAGCCAACATCCAAATTCGAAGAGGGACCAGGCAAGGGTGCCCGCTCTCCCCACTGTTATTTGCTCTTGCCATAGAACCCCTTGCGCAAGCGATTAGAGACAATCCTGTCATCCAGGCGGTACAGGTGGGCCTCCAGCATTTCAAATGCTCTCTCTTTGCGGATGACATGCTTTGCACCCTGACCAATCCCCTCTCATCCATACCAGCACTCATGTCCACTGTTCAGGATTTTGGCAGAATCTCAGGTCTCAAGTTGAACATTGAGAAGACTGAGGCGCTGGGGATGGGATTGCCGCAGAGTGAGATTGACACCCTTAAAGCTAACCATCAGTTTATTTGGCCCGCACAGTCTATTTTCCCCCCTTGTATAGATCTCTGACATTGGATATGCAGAAATGGAGGAGCTTTAAAATCTCATGGACGGGCCGCATTGCGGCTGTGAAAATGAATATCTTACCTAAATTACTGTACTTATTTAGATCCCTTCCTATCCCTCTCTCCCTTAAAGACCTAGACAAATTCCAGAATAGTATTTCCCGGTTCATATGGGACGATAAATGCCCTCGTATCCCCAGGCAGGTGATATTTCGCTCAATTGGCCCCTTTACCTAGAGCTCACTCTACGAAACACCATCCATCTTGGGTCTTTATGGAAAATTACCAAATGTCTCCACATAGTTGGGATAAGTTGGTTTGGATCCCTGAAGACTCTGCCCCCTTCATAACTCATCAAAACCCCATGATCTCCTTAATGCTTCAGTCCTGGAGATGGGCGAACTCCAGGCATCGACTTAGCTCGGAATTATCACCTCTTCTGTCAGTTATGTCCTTTCCACAAATTTTAGCAGACTCAAGCTCCATGTCTAAATTCTGGTGGACTTCCAGACACCTGGATCGCATAGGAAACTGGTTCGCCAATGACAAACTACTGACCTATGACCAATTTTGCACGACTCACGTCTTGCCAACTACGGAACTCTACAATTACTTAAACATTAGAAGTTGGGTTACCAAGATGGTTAAGGATTCCAGGCCCCCCAGAGCCTCCTGGCTATCAGTTATCTGTAAAAATCTCCCGCTTGCCAAAGGTACTCTGAGCTCTCTGTATAACACCTTTCTTAGCTCTACTGGTAGCCAGAAACCCAAGTTTATGCTGCATTGGGAAAAGGACCTGGGGGTAGAATGGGACTGGGACAAATGGACTGATGCTTGCTCCAAGCTTTCAAAAGGATCACTTAATTCGGCCTTATTAGAAACATAAATCAAAGTTTTCCACAGGGCCTATTGCACTCCCGATAAAATGCAGAAGTTTAGGCCGCAGGAGAGTAATAAATGTTTTAGGGGATGCCAGGATGTGGGGGATCATATTCATGTGTGGTGGTCATGTCCACGCGCCCAGAATCTCTGGGAACAATTGACCCGATTAGCCTCCACAATTTTTCATAAAGAAGTATTTCCTTCGATAGAATCCTGTTTACTGGGGGTTCATATTAAAAACTTGTCGCATCCCCAGAACAAGTTGTTTCAATTAATGGTGTTAGCTTCAAAGATTCACATAGCCAGTAGATGGAAGGACATGAATCTAAACTTTCAAGAGGTGACTAGGAAGATCAACTATTTACTTATTAACGAGAGACTAACCCATATCGTTTTAGATAGGATGCCACAATTCCAGATAGTTTGGGACCCTTGGATAACATCCTCCTTTAGCGTGCCCCTAGTATAATGTCTGTAATTGTCTGAAGCGATTATGAGGATAAGACTGGAGTGGGGGAGCTCTGGAGACCTTTCAGTGGTACTAGATGGCAAGGAAGATCTGAGGTAAGATGGAGAAACCAGCCGGGATTGCTCCGCGGCTGCCTAGAGGTGCCAATGATTACTTATTATGATATGGTACACGATAGTTTGGTAAAGATAGATAGGTAATAACTTTTATATTGTATGCTCTTATCAACTGTGTACTCTTGAATTTAATTGGCTTATTATGCCTTATGTTTTCTTTATGGTTGGAAAAATCAGTTTAGACACTAGAAAATGTTCTCACTAAAAATTAAAAAACAAGAAGGTTAAGTCAGTTAACTGTTGCAAAATGATAATTTTGTGATTGTATGACTTGATAAAACTGACACTTATGACTGTTAAGAATGGTTTATTTATGTATGGAATTTGTATACCTTCTAATAAAAGAATAATAATTCAAAGAGATGGGAGTACCAGATCATCTCATCCTCCTCCTAAAGAATCTGTATGTTAACCATGGAACAACAGAATGGTTCAAGATCAGAAAAGGAGTGTGACAAGGTTGTATATTGTCAACTTATTTATTCAACTTATATGCAGAGTACATCATGCGTAAGGCCCGGCTGGATGAATCCAAAGCCGGAATCAGTATTGCTGCAAGAAATATCAACAACCTCAGATACGCCGATGATACTACTCTCATGGCTGAAAGTGAGGAGGAACTAGAGGACTTATTGTTGAGGGTAAAAGAAGAGAGAGCAAAAGTTGGCCTGCTGCTCAACGTTAAAAAGACGTAGATCATGGCAAACGGCAATCATACTTCCTGGCAAATAGACAGGGAAGAAGTACAGGCAGTGACTGATTTTATTTTCCTTGGATCCAAGATCTCTGCAGATGGTGACTGTAGTCATGAAATTAAAAGACATTTACTTCTGGGGAGGAAAGCTATGACAAGCTTGGACAAGCTAGTAAAAAGTAAATATAGGGTATTCCCAGTAGTAACATACAGATGTGAGAACTGGACCATAAAAAAGTCTGAGCGCTGTATATACTGGCACTTAATGAAACGCCTGGAACAACGCAAAGCAACCCCATGCTAACAGCTGATTCCTTAGTAGGGTCTGCAGGGCAGGGCCAGATTCAGACAGCAGGATCATCCTCTCCAAAGTGGCTAGACCAGACTGGTGATAACTCCTTGGCAAAGATTATGACTACAGCCTATGGGAATGCATGTTCAACATCTTTCAGTGACCACTATGGGGGAGAGAGGAACTTCTTTTAGTTGAACTTTAAATACATACATTCTTATTGGACAAATAACAATACTCCCCCCTTTGTATGAGGGTTTGATGACTATGTCAATCCATATCCCGATTTCGTTCAAAGCACAATTCTTATCTTTAGTTATGTTGTGCTTGTTCATTCCACCTAATTTCTCCAAAATCTTTAGTTAGCAACTTAATAAAAAATATCAGCCCCAGGACAACAAGGTATGAGAGGATTGAAAGAAGACTTTATTTTCAAATTATCCAACCATCTAATCCCTTTTTGGGTATCTTGGGTCTCATTGAAAACTGCTAAACTTGCAAGATTATCAGGCATTGAAGACAAATTAGTGGCTACATCGTCAGATCTATTTTTCTCTTTGGATATAAAAAAATGAGTTTAATTAATAACTTACTAGTAAAAAGATATCAAGCTTTAACCATGTAAAAAAAAAAAGGTGAGAAGGATAAGCCTTTCTTCAAAATACTAACTTGAGATTCAATACGTTTTTTGACGGAGAGATTGGTGATACATGTATCTTCACTATTTACCATGTCATCTTTCTTGGCTAAGTTTTTCTTCTGGCTGGCCTCTTGTTGGATCTGTATCCCCACCTGTCTTGAAGATTCCAACCATGCAACCATGTGTCTTGAATTCTGCATAGGATCTTTTTCTCAATTGAATCAAATGAGTCAAAATGCCTTTACGTCCCCTATTCAATGTATCACTCTTATTCTTAATTATGTTCCTCTCCTTCTTATCCAAATCAGCCTGCATTTTACTTTAGAACTGTTTAAAATCCTCTAAACTCTCAAAATGTTTTAGTCTCTTATGACTCTCCTTGATTTCTATCAAAACTTCATTTTCATAATAGGGTAGAATAGCTAATAGAATCTCTAAACAATTCCTAAGGGCTTGTTCCCGTCTTTCCTTATAGCTCTCCGCCTGAAATGCGAAAGACGGGAACATCTTTATTCTTAAGTGTTTAGCTAGATAACTATCATTCATTGATTTATTCCAAAATGAGTTTGGTTGTCTCCTTAGTAAATTCTCCAAAATATGTAGTCCTTCTGACCAATCACTATGACTTAAATCTAAACTATGTCTCCTCCACCCTTTTATTGTATCTAAAATGGTAATCTGATTCTATGTCAAACTCCGTCATCATAAATTAAAGTTCCCTTGACAACTGAAAGAAAGAACCCTGAAAGCCTTATAGAATCTGATTTACACAAATCCCAATGGGACTTCTTTCTAGGAAACAGGTACTTCAATATCCCTTTAGAGAATAAATTATAAATAATGTCGAACCAGAATATAAATATAATAAAAGGACCTCAGGACTCAGTAGTAAGTGTACATAAATTACATATGTGAAACAAGAAAAATACCACTCAGCCGGACTATTGAGATATACTGCTCAATGGAACAGTTCAAACTTGGAAAATATGACAGAGAAATAGTATCATAAAATGTACCTTTACTATCAAATGTGTTAATATTGTATTTTGCTTTGAACTTAAGCCTGTATAGTGCTGCACAGGAGGAGCTACCAGTGGTGTACCCAGTGCTGTATTTTATTTATTTTTTGCATTTTTTTTTTTTTTGAAAAGAGGAGCAAAGGAGATACCGATGGGTACTGTAACAGAACCCATCACTGTTTTACCCTGTTTTATGGTTATTTAATTCTTGGTTAAAATATGATCACATTGCTATACTGTATGTATGTGGTCTGAGCGCCATTCAGTAATAATGTGTGCTCAGACCTAAGCTATCTGCAGATATGTTCTGGGTTATAATATGTTGTGGTTATATCTGTAAAAATATTGTATTGTGTGGTATGCAGTCAAATATCTTTGGTCTCATACACTTGGTCAGGAGTTGCCCATTTGCCTCTTAATAGGATTTGCTAAAGCACACAAGAGATAGCAGAACAAAAGGGTTTTTAGCAGACAAGATGGCACCATGAACAATGGGGTATGGACTCTTGAATAATGAGATGACCTGGGGTTTCCCCATACTCCCAGCAGGGGAATAAGTGAGCTTATAGATGTTACTCTCTCCACCGTCAGAGGCAGAATGAGCAGTTAGCCACGCCTAGTGGGCGGCTCCTGGAGGAGAGGACTCCTGGCTCCCACGCATTAACCCTGTCTGATTGGCCAGAGGAAATTAGGGGTTGACCAAAGGTAGTCACTGCCCCTACTGTGTATGTGAAGTGTTTAAAAATGTGTTTTGTTTTTAATAAAGGAGAGTTCTACTTGACCCTTCAAAACGTAGCATCGTCTCGTTCTTTGGGGGGGGTTTATGGTACCGTTACTCTGCCGCATTTTACAGTACTCCTGGATTATACAATGGGATATTGTGGAGGGTAATAAGCATTTCATTACTGCACAGCACCTTGCTTAAGAAAAGGACGTCTCCAACGACTGATACCCTCTCACTACCGGGGTAGCCGTTACAGGTACTATGTGACGTGGGTGCTGAGAAGGGTTGGTAGTTGTGGGAGGATGGATGCTGAAAGGGGATTGTTCTGACAAGGACTGGGTGCTATGTAGAGATGGGTGCTGAGTGGGGTTGGGTGCTGATCTAGCTATCTATCTATATCCATATCTATCTATCTATCGCATGAGCTGATATGGGTGACAGCGCAATACATTTTTTTGCCCTGGGGGGCCCCCACTTTTTTTTTTGCACCGGGGGCCCCTCCATTCACTAGCTTCGCCATTGGTTCAATGTCAGTGACTGAGCCCCTGCGTAAGTAGCTGCCTTGGACCTGGTAGTGAAAGGAACTTTATGCAGCATCAGAGACAAAATACTATGGCCCCTATCCAATTGAGAAAATTGTAGTTTTGAGAGACCGTAATGGAGCCTGTAAACTATTTTGATATTCAATTGGCATATTTTAGCTAGCCGCAAATGATTTGCGGGTCACAGGCTGAAAATCCCTGTGGTTGTTAAAATCGTAACTCCAACCCAGCCAAGCCTTTGATCTTTCAAGCATGTAAATGTTACAATCTCAAATCGCTATTCAATTGCTACAATTCCTAAAACCCACAAATGTTCTCACACCCGTAAATGGCAAATGCGGAAGAAAATCCTACGGGTACCAGATAGGACTCGCAAGGGGGTTAAACACCTGACGTAGGACTAGTGCAAATTAAAAATCAATACTGCACTTTAAAAGATGGGGAAAGCAATGAAAGACATTAGAAATAATTGGACAACAGTCTCAAGCTTGCAAATCTGCAATGTAAAATTATTTTTTTCTATGTTTCATTTCCGTTTTAAATCAAATCTCGAGAATACATGAGTTAATACATATCAGGCCACCCACATGGATTAAAACAGTATCGCCAATTATTTGTATTATTTTGTACACTGCCGGATTGCGAGTGCGATCTCATATGGGACCTCTAAACGTTAAATGATGACGGTCTCATTTACTATTGGCTGTTTCTAAATCGGTAGTTACTGCCTTGCTTAATTGATCATGATCACGCTCTGAAATGCTACTTACAGGTGCATGGCTTATGGTTTAGGCTTTTGGCCAGGTAGTTGCGGGCTTGTTCAATTGAATTACTCTGTAGCTGTAGCAAATTTCAAGCCCGCAGACTTACGGACGATATGAAAGCAACTGCAGGCTTGCAATTGAATAGGGGCCTATTTTTGTGAAACAAATACAATTCCTATATATATTAGTAGATTGTGTTTGTATACATTTTTTTTATTTCAACCCCCAAAGTAGTTAAAGGGTGTCCTAGTGATACAAGGCTTTATTTATCATTGAACTAGCACACATGGCAGTGAGTGCAGGATATTGTATGGTTGCAACTTAGGTTTTATCATGCTCTAAGCATGGCCGAATTACCCATTAAGCCAACTAGGCAGCTGCCTAGGGGCGCTTCCCTGTGAGGGGCACCCCTTTTTTTTTTAAATGGTTCCTGGCTTAAAATGAAATGCTGCAGTTCATTGACTGGCTGCTACAGGGTAACCACCTAGAGCAAGAGAGTTACAGCAGGAAAAGGAACTTACATGCACAGAAAAGCCAAAAATGGGTCTGTGCATACCTTGGGGTACCGACTCGCAGGGGCTCCTCCACTTCACTGCCCAGGGGCTCCAGAAAGGTAGATCTGGCCCTGGCTGTAAGGGGATTTTTTATTTCGCTAGTGAGTTTTATTAAGTCACTAGCCTCTTGCCCGTCAAAAATTATGGCATAATATTTGCCAGGCTCGCAATGCTGTTGTTTGCCACACAATGCTCAGCAAAGCCTGGCAATGCAAGCCTCGCTATGCACAGCTTCTCTCCTTCCCTCCTTATGTGTCCTCTCCCTCTCTCTTCTCTCCTTCTCTTTCCTCTCTGCATGCCTCGCAATGAGCTTCTTCGGCACCCATTGCAGGCCTCACAATGAGCGTCCTTGGCGCCCATTGTGGGCCTCCTGTCACAAAAGACTCCCACCAAAATTATCTTTGTACTGAGCCGCAACATATTTACAGGGAGTTGCTTGTGGAAGGTTCCATCTAGATGTGGTTGTGTAAAAATTTGATAATTATTTATATAACAATAAAAGCTTTAGAAATGTGCTCTACTGCACACCTGTAGAACTGAATGATTCATCCCAGGCGTGACAACTTTAATTGCATTTTTATATTAGAAAATGGAAACGATGGTGGCGTGTATAGGAAAAAATGTTTCCCTTATTCCTGTACAACTCAAATGGGCCCAGGATCAAGTGTGCCTGATAGATAATTTATTTTACTTCTTTTGGATCATTAGAAATAAAAAAAATCGCCATATTGATCGTGTAGAAAAGTAAGGAAGATTGTAGTAGGTGATACTTATTTTTTGAACATTGAGCTTTTATTTTCATTATTCATTTTTGTTACATAACATTAACAGTACATTATAAATCACACTAAATTCTGTCACGTGACACTCAATTGTAACTGAATATTCTACAGAACTTTCATCCTTGGGGGTATGACATTCTCAGATCGCTCCATCAACACATCTAGTCTGATTGGCAGGCCAGTCTTAGGCCAGGATTTTTCTTCTGTCAACAGGTTGGATATAGAAACTAACCTTCCCAAATTGTCTAGCTCTTACTGTTCTGTGTAGATTTGTTACAGAGCTTTCCAAAGCCAAAGTATGTTACACGTTAAATATTTGTCTGCGCTAAAGGAATGGTATATACTTGTAAAATATTGTATATATAGTCTTAGATGAACAACTCAATGTACGGTGACAATATTGACTCCTCAATCATTTTAGTTATATGGGAAAGACTTTGTGCCACATTAAATTGACCTAACGTGTAAAACCATAGCTCATAATGTAGCTCGCAAGACTTACAGCTATTAAATTGGCCTAATAAAGCAACCCAATGATTTGCGGGGTAGGGGCATGAAAACTCTACGAGATGTGAAAATTCGACTTGCGCACCTGCAAATCCTTTGATCTGTCAAGACCGTAACTGTTACGTTTCCAATCATGCTGTTAAATTCACTGGCGTTCAAGCTCGTAACCCACAAATGGAGCAAAGAAGCCAACGAGTGCTAGAGAGGACCTGCAAGGGGGTAAAGTCCAATCCGTAGCATTTTAAATGCACATACACACACTACTGTACTTTTATTAACAGGGAAAGTGATGTCAGGTCTTAGAATTAATAGCACAACTTTCTCAAGCTCGCAAATCGGCCCAACAAAATATTTTATTTTATGTTTAATTTCCATGTTATATCGATCCTGGCAATCATTCTGTTAATACATATACTGTAACTCACATGTAATAGAATATCATATTTACAGCTTTATCAATATTGCATTATATCTGGAATGTGGGTTCGATCGTAACTCGTAATTGAAACCTGTAAGACATTGAAATTCCACCTCCAATTTTCAGTGACGTAATTCTGACGATCTCTGTTGCCATTAAAGTAAGTGACATGCTCTTCCAATAATTGGTTGTCTCCTCAGACATGCTCTTCCAATATGTGGTAGTGCCCTCCAGTGAGTGATATGCTCTTCCTATAAGTGGTTGTCTCCTCCAGTGAGTGACATGCTCTTCCAATATGTGGTAGTGCCCTCCAGTGAGTGATATGCTCTTCCAATAAGTAATAGTGCCTTCGAGAAAGTGACATGCTCTTCCAATAATTGGTTGTGTGCTCCAGTGAGTGATATGCTCTTCAAAAAAGTGGTTGTCTCCTCCAGTGAGTGACATGCTCTTCCAATATGTGGTAGTGCCCTCCAGTGAGTGATATGCTCTTCCAATAAGTAATAGTGCCTTCAAGAAAGTGACATGCTCTTCCAATAATTGGTTGTGTTCTCCCGTGAGTGATATGCTCTTCCAATAAGTGATAGTGCCTTCAAGTGAGTGACATACTCTCCCAAGAATTGACAGTGTCCTCCAATTAGTGGCATGCTCTTCCAATAAATGACAGAGCCCTTCAGGGAGGGAAATGCTCTTCCAAATAAGTGGCAGTGCGCTCCAGGGATCGATATGCTCTTCCAAATAAGTGACAGTACCCTTCAGTGAGTGATATGCTTTTCCAATAAGTGATAGTGCCTTCTAGTGAGAGACATATTCTTCCAAGAACTGAAAGTGCCCTCTGGTTAGTGATGTGTTCATCCAATAAGTTATAGTGCCTTCAAGTAAGTGACATACTCTTCCAATAAGTGACAGTGCCCTCCAGTAAGTGACAGTGCTGTCCAGTGAGTGGCATGTGACTTTCTGTGAGTGATGCTGCTTATCCAATAACTGGAAGTGCTCTTCAGATATTGACATGATCTTCCAATAATTAGCAGTGTCCTTCTGTGAACTACATGCTCTTCTAATAAGTGGCTCTTCTAATAAGTGGCAGTAACTTCCAGTGAATATGTGCCAGTGCCTGCAAGTGAGTAAAGCCACTCTTCTGACAAGTAACAGTGCCCTCCAATGTGAGACATGCTCTTTCATTAAGTCACTGTGCCCTCCAGAGAGTTTATACGTATTGAGATTCATTAGAGTTAATCAATTGAATTAAAACTTCACATGACCTCTCATCACTCACATTATTTATTACTATAATTTGTCAGTTACACCTTTTCGAGGTTAGTTTAGTAATATTTGGATTGTACAGAGTAGTAATATTAATGTGACCATACATTGCAAAGAGCAATGTAAGTGTTACCACTGCATGGATGTTAAATACAAAATGCATTCATTGTATTCATTTGATAATTAATTGCTCTCTATAACAATTGCCAAAAGAATATTTCTTAAATACATAAAATCAATGTAATCCTCATTTTCTTTGATGGCGATATGACCTCTTAAATAAACCCAATCTTAAGTAATTTCGGATCACAACTAAGTCGTTAAGGTTGGCTTTCCTGCTAACACATCTCTCCGTGATAAGGGAATTAAGCTCATTTTTATGAGCTTGGAAGAAACTCTGCAGCAGCACGCAGCTTTTTCCCCTGACAAAATTAAAATTCCAAGGTTAGCAGAAGAGAAAAATCGAGAGATATTCTGAGCTTGATCACTTGTGGGTTCAACGTAGACAATATTCCATCATTTCATTGAAAAAATGTGTGAAATATGGTAGAATTGGCACAAACGTACAATCTGTCACAGAATTCCACATGTAGACATTTTATAACTGTGTTGGAAAATACAAGACTGTGTGTCACTGTCACCAACTGCCAAAACAAACTGGAGTGTGGTACAGCAACATTTTATGTTTGGGAGGAGTGTCTGGCGGTGTATGCGGTACAGTTTCATCTTTGGACACTGACTCCTGTTTAATCACTGCCCTTTTGTTTTGCTTTTCAGGCAAATCTTTCGGCTTTCTGATCAAAATAAAATGTGAGTTTACAGAATATGATCTTATAAAAATGTACTTTTGTCCAAAGTCAATACATTATAAGACAAATAAGCATTGCAATAATTATGAATAACGTTTGAAAATGAATAATATCAGATTTCTGACACTGAATAATGACAACATTATACTTTCCAGATAATGTCAACGTTATCCAGCTTTTCTACCATATAATACATACAGGGATGGACAAAATATGTAAAATGTAGGAGCCAGGAAGATTTTTTTATGAGCCAGGTAGGCTGATTTCTGATGTTTTTTCTTCTGGGAAGGAAAGCTATGGCAAGTCTGGACAAGCTATTAAAAAAGCAAATATATTACACTATTTCCAGTAGTAACATACAGATGTGACAGCTGGACCATAAAGAAACCTGAGCTCCATCGAATTTACACCTTTGAGTTGTGGTGCTGAAGATAATTGCTTAGAGTGCATTGGACTGCAAGAAGATCCAATCAATCAATACTACAGGAAATGAAGGAAAACTGTTCACTGGAAGGTTTGATCATGAAGCTGAAGCTCAAATATTTTGATCATATCATAAGAAGACAGAGTTCCCTAGAGAAGATTCTGATATTGGGAAAGATTGAAGGCACAAGAAGACATGGACGGCAGAGACAGAGATGGATAGATGAGATAATTCAAGCAATGAATATCAGCTTTTCTGATTTCTAGGAACCTAGAAGGGAGTCCTTTACATAAATGTATTATACTTTGGAAAAATATTTAGGAGCCAGCAATACAAATGTTAGGAGCCTAGAATCCAAAACTCCTGGGAAATTGCTGTATAAATATATATATATATATATATATATATATATATATATATATATATATATATTTAAGTGGTTAGGTCCGGTGGTTCGGTGCTTCCACCGCCGTCAACCTTGGGTTCGATTCCAAGTCAGGGAAGCAAGAGGTCACACCACCCTGAAGCCGAGCAAGGTTGGGCCTAGTCAGTACAGGGATGGGAGAACACCTAGGAATACCAGGAGGTGTATGCTGTGGCTCACTGGAGAAGGATCTGGCAACTCACTCCAGTATCTCCATCATGAATACCAAGTGGATCAGCATGACCATGGGCATAAAGATGTTCTAGTGTGTTACTGTCCATGAGGTCATGGAGAATTGGAAACAACTGAACAACAGAAAAAAAAATATATATATATACTGTATCTATATGTATACAGTGTTTTCCCCAGCCCAGTTTAAGAGGGTGCTCCACCCACATACTTTGAAGCTCTGCCCTGACTTCAGAAGCAGATAACACAAACATGCATTGTAGAACTATATACCCACCCTTCTACCCTTTCATGCCACCTGACTTGTAAAACGTTCTTCGGAGCACATTTTGTATATATATTGGGGATATATAAAATATAATGATCTATATATAAGGAGTACATTGTTCCGAATGTTTAAATATGATTTTGGTTACAGTTCTAAATATTTCAAAATGTTTTTGGTTACTTCCTTCCTGAATTCATGAGGACTGTTCTTAGGAGTTTTGCGAGAGGTGGTGAGAGATAACAGCTAGATCTGAGGCCTTCCAACCCTCTTCTGTCCTGATCTAGCATCATGTCTTTATACTTTATAACAGCACACTCTCTTTAGAGAGGGACAAACAAACACCTAACAAAATACCTCCAAAATTGCTTGCTCTGTTATGCTTCTATGACTCTGTCACTTAATAAATTGATCTATTTCAACACGCTCATCTACTCACTTTTAAATAACCAGGGACATCTTTGCTTAATTCTTAATGTAAGACAAGTGTGACATGTTTATTCTCCAAATGCCACTCACTCATTTCATCTCACCCCACATTAAACTTATTGTTCTCTAAGATTGAAAAGGTTACTGCACCCTCAGGGCTTTACCTCCAACACCCTGCTTTCTCAATGTTGTTCCTCTACACCTTGCCCCCTATTCTCCACTTGTCCATCCACAGAGATCCTTTATGTTTCATTTGTTACTCTCAATCTCTTTTAACACATACTAATTAAAAATAAACTTCTCTCCATCTTAATACTCCATATAATATCCTAGCTCTCTTTTTGCTTGTACAGATTGTGTAGGAGACTGTGTATAATCACTCAATAAAATGTATATCCACACCAGTTTTGTCAGAATATCTAATGTTATCCTTTCTACCAAATCCAAATGTCACTTCTCCATGATTCTTCTATATCTCTTTGCAGCATCTAAAACTTAACATATTCCTTGTGATGTGTTTATTCTTCATTGGTATCTCTTGTGGCTCTTGTTATACTTACCCAAAGATCCCTTCTCTGTTTTCTAGGAGATAATGTTATTCTGTCTTTGTATACAATATCCTTCTGTATCATAGCATCCATCACATACTTCATCAGACTACTCATAGTCCATTTTCATGTATCCCTACTACAGGTATTCTAAGAAAGGGGGTACTGTGAGACAAAAATAAGAACTGAGTGAGTACATAGGGGCAGAGTGATATGGCTAGTTTGGGGAGGAGATGCCTAAGGGGAGCTCTGCTAGTGTTATGGTTATAATAGGGGTCTAATTTCAAAACATTGATAACGACTGTTGCATTGCTGATATATATGGAACAATATTGATGTTGTACCAAACATCATCAAGTGTACTGTAAATTTGAGTCTTCATAGTCTTTCAATGAGTGTGACCGTCCTTCAGTGACAGAATGTGATATAATTTCCAAATAACTCATTGCCATCCAGTAAGTGACATTGTCTTCTAATAAAATCACTCACCCCAAACAACTGATGATGGTTCTATGGTCAGATGAGACAAAAATATAGCTTTTTGACAACAAACACCAGAGCTTTGTTTGGTGTAAAAAGATTCAAGCTCATGCAGGAAAGATCCTACTCTCCAATGTGTAGTATAGTGGTACGTGTGTGATATTGTGGGGCTGTTTATTCAAGGCCATGGGTATTTACTCCATCATTAACTCAATCAACTATCTGGCTAACTCTGCAGACAGGCTAAGACTGAGTTGTAGAAAGAGAAGAAGGATGGGGGTCACCTCTTATAATTCAGATAATGTCATACACTCATAAAGTGACTCTCACCTCATGCAACCTCAATGTTTATGAGGTATATCAAACGCCTGTGGTAGATTCTTCCCAGAATCCTTGGTGTAACATTGATGTTTGCCCCAAGAGGACAACTGTATTCTTCAATGAGTGTGCCTGTGCCAGTGCTTTTTTAGCACTGTTTGGTGTGTGTGCATACAAACATACACCAGTTGTATACATCTAGCACACAGGTCCTCATAGATCATATATCAGACTATATATGAAGGATATCATCCAACGGATTACACCAAGGATTCTGGGAAGAATCTACCACAGGCGTTTGATATACCTCATAAACACTGAGGTTGCGTAAGGTGAGAGTCTCACTTAATGAGTGTATGACATTATCTGAATTATAAGAGGTGACCTGCACTCCCCCATCCTTCTCTTTCTACGACACAACAGACACTATCTGGAGATAGCAGCAAGAAACATCCAGGCCACAACGTATATAACGATCTACATTAAACTAAAATGTAAGAACTGACATTTATACCCCTTCTAAGGACTATATAATTCTGAGCGCTCTCTATCCATTGGAGTGCTTATACTCCAATATTTTTCTGTAATACTGAGTTGTGGTTAGATCCAATGCATTCACCCAAACCTACAAAAGAATGACTCACTGACCACAGAATGAAGCTTTTGCAGTCACCATCCCAGTTCCCTGACCTAAACCCAGTTGAAAAATTGTGAGCCCACAAAAAAGTCCAATGATTTTGAAGGATCTGGAGCGGTTCTGCTTGGAAGAATGGTCTCATATCTTTTTATATTGTTCTTCCACCTCATCCAGTATTATCAGAGAAACTCACTGGTGTTATCCTCGTAAAGGGATGGTGTACCTAGAGCTAAATGTAGGAGGTGCCAATAATTGTGTAACTTTTTCTGTAAGGCACTGTACATAGGATTTATTGTGAAATGAGGAACCCTACAACATTACTCTATTAGCATTATGCCAAATTTCCTCTAGATGTCAGTGTTACCCAAGAAGCCAACTTGCCCAAGCCTTGCAGACATTACAATCCCCTGGATAACATTAGGTGAGCCGTCCCCCAAGCACACAGAGGCACTGCTGGATTCACAAATGGAGGCAAAGGGCAGTCCTGCTCCCTCACTCTCAAGCATGATACTGACTGCAGATACAGTTTAATTAATGTTGACAACACACTGAAAACACGTCAATGAAATAGAGGAACATGGAAATGGTTAACTATTTTCCATAACCTATACTATTAATTATATTTTCACAGAAAATGTTTTTGTTCCCCTTCAGTATCATGCAGCCCCTCCTACACATGTCTGGGCCCCTTCCCTCATACTCATCAAGTCATATTATAATGAATATATGTAATTTCAGTAAAAAGGTATTGGAAAGTATTTGATGTAAAGATTAGAGCACTTACATGTATCATTCAGCAAGCCCCCACAATTAGACAAATTGGTTTCCTTGTGGTCAGCCAATTAAAAACTGAGCACAGCTATTAGGATCATTTCCTGCATTTTTATGGAGAAAATTATTGAGCATTACTGAACTTATTGTGAGACTGGATGGGTAGAACAGTGTTTGCAAATAAATATATGTGATTCACAATAGAACATACGGTTTAGGACATTTAGAATATTTTGCTTTTTCAAAATAAAAACAAACTATCAGTTCTATTAAATTCCCTCAACGTATAAAACCGTAGCCCATAATGTAGCCTGCAAGACTTACGGCTATTAAATTGGCCTTGTAAAGCAACCCGTTCAACACCGTAACCTGCCAAGCAGCCAAAAGGTACTAGAGAGGACCGCAAGGGGTCAAGTCCTATCCGTAGCACTGTAAATGCAAATATACACACCCTACTGTACTTATAATTAATGGGAAAGTGATGTTAGGTATTAAAATTAAAAGCACAACATTCTCAAGCTCGCAAATCTGCAATATAAAATACTTTTTTTAATGTTTATTTTCCATGGCAATCAATGTATTAATACATATAATGGAACTCGCATGGACAAGAATATCATATTTACTGATTTATTAATATTGCATTATTTCTGGAATGTGGGTCTGATTGAAACTCGTAATTGAAACCCGTAAGGCTTTGAAATCTATCCTCCATTTTTCAGTAGCATAATGATGATGATCTCCTTTGCCATTGGCTCTGTCTAAACCCGTAACTACGGGTTTGACTAATTGATCATGTTCATGGCCGCACATCCAACGTGCGCAGGAATGGTTTACGGGTTTGCGGCATGGTTCAATTTAATAGCTCTGTAACGCAGCCAAATTTGAAGCCCACAGCCTTTGCGGGTGTGCCGATGCCACTATGGGCTTCAAATTTAATAGGGCTGTATATCTGACATAAATAGTGTGTCACTACTATGTGTACTTATGTCAAGCTTGTCTTATTTGTCATGTGTCCCATATTTATTTTTAGCATCCTAAATGGAGAGTGTCGGAAACAATACGATTAAAGTCAGAATTTTAAATTGGATGGTAGAAAAGTCAGAGGTCAAGGTGTCAGATATCTACAGAGAGGTTAGTAGCCTTCCAGCATACAATAAGGCTATTGTTAAGCCAAGCTTTTTTATGGATGTAAGTCCTATCTGCTGTAACAAATGTAAACATAATACATGCATACAGGAGTGAACAAAAATGAACATAGGACCGGGGGAATATTGTTTTTAGGAGGTTTATAGGATGGCAGTGCCATTCTGTCATTGGTAAGTAGGACAGTACCATGGTATCACTGGTAGGTAGAATCATTTGTGGCTATTGTAGTGCCATTCTACGGTTTGTTGGTAGAGCAGTGCAATTCTATAATTAGTATATTGGGTGCAATTTAAATTAATTAAATTTGGTAGGGCAGTGCCAGTGTGTCATTGAGAGTCATGACAGCCTATTACATATGAAGCAATGACAATATATCATCAGAGCTTTACAATACAGTTATAAATGGGGTGAATATCCATATTAACGTAGCAATGGCTAAACATTCCTGCACTGTTGCTAAACAGCCCAATTGCCAAGTTGAGCAGCAATTGAAAACCTTATTGCCATTAGCACATTTACAGCAGAATGCAATCTGTCATTTTTATGTAAATGCTCTTGAGCTTGTACAAACACAGCCGTGATCAATTAGGAAGCTCCTGGTAAAGGGACCATTGTGTGCTGTTCCATTGAGGCACTGTTTGGTGGACTATTAGACCGCCTGTGGGGGGATCCAAGACAGCTGACTGGAGAGTTCAAAGTGCCTGACTTCAGTGTTATATTTGAAATGGGGACATGTCTCTCTCTGTACCATGGTTTCTCATGCTCTCAGCGTGACGTCTGAACCTTCATTGTTGTCTTTTAAACTTATCAGAACATTGTAATCAGGAGGCAGTGGAACCTATGACACTAACTGAATGGAGGTGACATCTATTTGTGGTGATATTAAGGTGGCCCCAACAATTTCATTCTAAAGGTTCGTAACGTCTTGTGATAGCAAAATAAAACAACTAGACTAAGAAATGGTTGTATTGCAGAAATAAGTAGTGCAATTTTGAACTGGCAAATCTTTCAGAAAATTATAGCTACATATTTTGAGCTAACAATTTGCTACCCCTGCTTCGTATAAAGCATGTACTGTACTTGAAGGATTATAATTTTCTTTGTATATAATTACATACATTGATTTTGAAATGTCCTAGTGTACTCCCATATTTTGTGAGAAGTTTTATTTCAAAATTGAATTGCTCAGAGGGAGGCAGTAACACTAAATGGAGTAATTCAGTGGCTCTCAGTAGCGGGTCTGTGGACCAGTGCCGTTCCCCGAGACAAAATATGCCACCCCTCAGCTACAAAGAGGGATGTGGAGAGTTGAATACTGTAAACATACCACTACCATTAGTCATGTTTCTAAATAGATTCTTGAGGAAACTATCTACAGGTACAATGCACTCTATTGCAGTCAGGACAAAACTAAATGAAAATGTTGTTTGCCACACATGTAGGCATCTCCATGAGCACTGGAACCAACCAATCAGGGCCTAGATCAAAAAGGTTCACAACCACTGGTTTAACTCTGAAAAACGTTCTGACTGCAAGGCAATCTTACTGGAGAAAATCACTTATTCCTTGGAAAGCTGCTGGAAATATTGGCCAGGAATAAATTTAATGTTTCACTCTTGGGAAGCCAGTGTTATTTATTAGAATTTAGTTTCAACTACTGAATACAAGTTTTCTTCTATTTCACTGAGACCTTCTATGGAAATGATCATAATTAGTTAGAAGTGAGTCCTATTAACAATGGGTATTGGTGTTTGTACATATGAGGACCATGGCAGGGACCCTGCTGTGTGATCTCTGTCTCACCCAATCTAGCATACAGTGACTTCTAACTTATCATTATTATCAGCTGTGAACCCGGTAGCAGGATAAGGATCACAGTACTAAGTAACACATTGTGCTAGAATCCGTAGGCAGAATATGGAGACAGTTCATTGGCTGGATCAGGCAGCAGAAAAGGGAAGTCAAGGAACTAGATGCCAGATATCAGTGTAGTCAAGTAATAAAGCCAAGGGTCGGGAGCAAGAGATCAGAATTGTCAGTAACAAGCCAAATATCTAGATGCCAGATACCAGAGCAGTCTAGGAAACCGGTTACAACTAGAATTAGAATAAAAAGTAAGGCACTCCAAGATGGAGCAGAGAACAAAATAATTGAGGGCTGTTGTTGGTGCCCTAAATAGGCACCGATTGAATTGCATGGTCAGAATGATAGTTGGTATTATGAAGCTGGTGAACATGCTACTGACACGTGGCACCAGTAAAGATACCTATCACTGCACAAATTAGACTGAGGCACATAAGCAGGAACAGGCACAACTTAAGGCTGGAGATACTGCATATAGGAGATGGCCATGAACAGAGCAAGAGATATGACAATTCTAGACCATTTCATCAAAATGTTTTTTTTATTTATTATTATATCAGAATGTATTGGGTTAACTTTTCCCTTAAAACAAAGCAAGGATTGATCTGGTTAGATATCCTGAGCCACTGCTCATCTTTTCACATCACTGGTTTTCAAGGAATAAAAACACAACCTAGAGCACATGGATAATCCAGATGGGCCAGGCGATTATCATCTATTGTTTTGTGTTCTTCAACTTTATATGTCAGCACTTACACAGAAAAAGCTGTACAACACTAGATGTGTACAGATTGACACATCACATTATTATATATACACATCATATGACCACTTTGTAAAGATTCCTTCACCTCTCTGCAAACAAGCTCAGCTCAACTCAAGGCCTTGTTTGATATTATAATTGCCTTTATACATGCTGCCTATTATTTTGATTCATCTTGAACTTTGCTCTCCTTATTCAATATTTGTATTACACATGAAAAATATATTTGATGATTTTTTTGTAAGCCACTGGGAAACCTATGTGATTTAATAAATCCTTTTCAGATATTACTGCAGTTTATGTCATATATATACGTTTTCTAATCTTTGAAATCTCTAGTGATTACACATCTAGGAAAGCAACTGTTCAGATTGCATGCAAGGGAAATTATGAAGTCCCACACTATAAGAATTATTTATAAGATTTATATCATATAATGATCTGAGATAGAAATTCCTCAGTCGCACAGAGAAGGCAAGATGCCAGTCATCCATCTTTTCTCCCACCCACTGATCTACAGTCCAACATTCACACTTTATATTTGTTGTGTCTTAGTTGACTAATTAAAACCTTCCGTATCTGACTCTGATTTTCTTACAAGCTGCTGAAAAGCTTCCTACATTAATTTTACACTATGTTGCCCCACAATCCTCATAGTACTGTCTACAACTTCATATTTTGCTTTGTGCTAGATAAAAAAAAGGATCAAATAATTGAATACAGAAATTAATATGAAAGCTTAAACACCAAGTGGTATGTACAGAGAAAATACAACTAGTACCATTATACTTCACAAAAGCACCTCTCTTACACAAGAAAACCTATACCATTATGAAATCTAGACGCATTGTGTAGTTAGGGTATATAAATATATCCAAAATACTTTTGTTGTGGTTTAGTCGTTCCGTTGCGTCCGACTGTCCATGATTCTACAGACTGCCGCACGCCAGGTGCATATCTGCCACTCTGAGCTTCATCAAGTCCATGTTCATTGTTTCAGTGTCTTCATCTATCCATTTCCACCTCTTTTGTCCCCTTTTTCTAGTGCCTTCAATCTTTACAAGCATCAGATTATTTTCTAGGGAATACAGCCTTCTTATGATATGGCCAAAATATTTGAGCTTCAGCCTCATGATCATACCTTCTATTGAACAGTTTTTCTTTATTGCTTGAAGTACTGATTTATTGATTTTTTTTGCAATCCAAGGGACTTTAAGTAGTTTTTGCCAATACTACAATTCCAAGGCGTCACTTTTACAGTGCTCAGACTTCTTTATGGTTCAGCTCTCTGGGAATACTATAGTTCTTACTATGTGGACCTTTGTGGATAGTTTAATATCTTTACTTTTTACTAGCTTGTACAAGCTTGCCATAGCTTTCCTGCCAAGAAGCAAACGTCTTTTAATTTCATGACTACAGTTACCATCTTACTTACTGGATTATAAATAAGTGGGGTTAAACAGGAAATTAAAAATAAATGTTTTATTGGTTGATTTGTTGATATTATGCATTTTGAGTGGAAATTGTAGATAATTGAGTTTAAGCATACATTATCTATATAGAACCTCCCTCTACCTAAGGGCTCCATTTATCAAACAGTGTTTTGGAATATGTCATCCATTACACTAGCTTATAAGCAACCATATACCCATGTCAGTAATTATCAAGTAGCACACACAGCTATACGCCATTCAGTACAATAGAAATCGTATCTATCCAAGTCAACAGTAATCGTATCGACCTTAACAATTAATAAGCATTATGTTCTTCTTTGTTACTTCCAACAATGAAAGTTAATTAATGTCTTTTGATAAGGAAACTTATGGAGAATGAGGTCCTGTATAGATAATTTATGCTTAAAATACCAATATGTGAAACCGATTACACACACAACATTTACATTTTTTTAACTGCAAATATATTTATCTGTATGTGTGGGGACAGATAAGAACCAAATGGTCAATTTAATCTGGCCATTCTATTGACCTAAACAGTTTTGCTTAGTTAACTCTCAAGAGGGTTTTATGCTTATTCCCGGCAGGGGACGGATCTACCAGTGGTGCAGGTGGTGTAGTGCACCATGGCCCTCCTCTGGGGGGACAATGCTGTGTCATTTTTTAACATTGTTGTTTGCATTTATTTTTTTTCTGGAATGTGTAGAGGCCTCCCTGGGGCCTCTCACACATGCCCAACCCACCAAAGCCTTCTTGACCACATACACACCCCCAGCCTGAATGTGTGCCTGTTAAAAAAATAACATATACTGAAGTTTCAACAGGTAGCAGTGTGGAGCAGTTCCTCACACAGGGGATGTTTATCAGGCAAGAAAGTCAGAGAGCAAGGGCTGCAAAGTGGCAGCAAAGTGATGAAGGAACTTCTGTGATGAAGGAACAAAGGAGATAGGGATGGGTGCTATGTGAGGTGGGTGCTAAGAGGGGTTGGGTGCTGTGCAAGGATGGATCCTGAGAGGGGGTGGCTGCTGACAAGAACTGGGTGCTATGTAGGGATGGACGCTAAAAGGGGTGTGTGCTGGGTTATTTGTGTATATGTGTATATATATGTATGTATATATATATATATATATATATATATATATATATATATATATATATATATACAGTGGATATAAAAGGTCTACACACCCCTGTTAAAATGTCAGGTTTCTGTGCTGTAAAAAAATGAGACAAAGATAAATCATTTCAGAACTTTTTCCACCTTTAATGTGACCTATAGACTGTACAACTCAATTGAAAAACAAACTGAAATCTTTTAGGTAGAGGGAAGAAAAATAAAAAATAAAAATAATGTGGTTGCATAAGTCTGCACACCCTCTTATAACTGGGGATGTAGCTGTGTTCAGAATTAAGCAATCACATTCCAAATTGTGTTAAATAGGAGTCAGCATACACCTGCCATCATTTAAAGTGCCTCTGATTAACCCCAAATAAAGTTCAGCTGCTCTAGTTGGTCTTTTCTGAAATTTTCTTAGTCGCATCCCACAGCAAAAGCCATGGTCCACAGAGAGCTTCCAAAGCATCAGAGGGATCTCATTGTTAAAAGGTATCAGTCAGGAGAAGGGTACAAAGAATTTCCAAGACATTAGATATACCATGGAACACAGTGAAGACAGTCATCATCAAGTGGAGAAAATATGGCACAACGTTGACATTAACAAGAACTGGAGCTCCCTCCAAAATTAATGAAAAGACGAGAAGAAAACTCGTCTGGGAGGCTACCAAGAGGCCTACAGCAACATTTAAGGAGCTGCAGGAATATCTGGCAAGTACTGACTGTGTGGTACATGTGACAACAATCTCCTGTATTCTTCATATGTCTGGGCTATGGGGTATAGTGGCAAGATAAAAGCCTTTTCTTCCGATGAAAAATATCCAAGACAGGCTACATTTTGCAAAAACACACCTGAAGTCTCCCAAAAGCATGTGGGAAAAGGTGTTATGGTCTGATGAAACCAAGGTTGAACTTTTTGGCCATAATTCCAAAAGATATGTTTGGTGCAAAAACAACACTGCACATCACCAAAAGAACACCATACCCACAGTGAAGCATGGTGGTGGCAACATCATGCTTTGGGGCTCATTTTCTTCAGCTGGAACTGGGGTCTTAGTTAAGATAGAGGGAATTATGAACAGTTCCAAATACCAGTCAATATTGGCACAAAACCCTCAGGCTTCTGCTAGAAAGCTGAACATGAAGAGGAACTTCATCTTTCAGCATGACAACGACCCAAAGCATACATCCAAATCAACAAAGGAATGGCTTCACCAGAAGAAGATTAAAGTTTTGGAATAGCCCAGCCAGAACCCAGACCTGAATGCGATTTAAAATCTGTGGGGTGATCTGAAGAGGGCTGTGCACAGGAGATGCCCTCGCAATCTGACAGATTTTTAGTGTTTCTGCAAAGAAGAGTGGGCAAATCTTGCCAAGTCAAAATGTGCCATGCTGATAGACTCATACCCAAAAAAGACTGAGTGCTGTAATAAAAATCAAAAGGTGCTTCAACAAAGTATTAGTTTAAGGGTGTGCATACTTATGCAACCATATTATTTTATTTTTATATTTTTTCTTCCCTCTACCTAAAAGATTTCAGTTTGTTTTTCAATTGAGTTGTACAGTTTATAGGTCACATTAAAGGTGGAAAAAGTTCTGAAATGATTTATCTTTGTCTAATTTTTTTTACAGCACATAAACCTGACATTTTAACAGGGGTGTGTAGACTTTTTATATCCACTGTATATATATATATCACAGTAAAGTGGAGCATGCGCATTCTGGAGCTATGCTGCAGGCAGAGAAGCTTTGCACAGGCAAAAGCACCGAGTGATTTTATCCAGACAGGGCCAAGCACAAAATATTTTTAACTTCCCTCCCCCCAAGGGGTCCCAAACTTTTTTTTGCATCAGGGCCCTACATTCTCTAGCTCTGCCACTGATTCCATGCATACTTAAGATCCTTTACTCTGTTTGTCCATACAAGTTATATTGATAAATAGACTCTAGATAAATTATAGAAAGTAAATATTTATCTCCACTATTTTAGCCTCACTGATCCCCACTTTAATGAAAATACAGCATGTTGCCTCATAGCTTTTGTTGTAATAACTTTACAGCACACTATTAGTTCACCAAGTTTTCTGTTAAAGGCCACCATAATTGTCCAGCTTTCCTAACGTTCATGTAGTAAAATCAGTATAAACAACTTTTTCATTTATTGAGAAGTTGCTCTTTTATGAGAAGACTTACACTGACGACTGCTGGTTTTCCTTGATCTTTAGGTTGGAGTTTGTTGCAGGAAGTGCAATGCAGTTACCAACGCTTCCTCTCTCTCTGTCCCTTCTGTGTACTGTCGCTTTGTGCGCCTTCTCTCTGTGTACCCTGTCTCTCTCTCTGTACGCCCTCTCTCTCTCTCTCTGCTCCCTCTCCCTCTCTCTGTGCTCACTCTCTCCTTCTATCTCTCTCCCTCCTTTTATCTCTTCCTCCATTCTTCTCTCTCTCTCTCCTTCCTTCTCTCTCGCTCCTTCTCTCTCTCCCACACACTGATCTACAGTCCAACATTCACACTCTCTCTCTCCCTTCCTCTCTCTCTCCCCCTTCCTTCTCTCTCTCTCCCTCTCCTTCTCTCTCTCTCCCCCAACTTCTCACTCACTCTCTCTTTCTCCCTCTCTCTCCTTCTCACTCTCTCTCCCCCCTCCTTCCTTCTCTCTCTCTCCTTCTCTCTCCCTCTCCTTCTCTCTCCCTGCCTCTCCTTCTCTCCCTCCCTCTCCTTTTCTCTCTCTCCCTCCCTCCCTCTCTATTCGCTGTGCAATGTAAGGCTCGCAATGCACAGCACGCATGTGCAAATCACAATTCTCTTTCTCTCTTTCTCTCTTCCTCCATCCCTCTCTCTCCCTCTCATTCTCTCTCTCTCCCTCCCTCTCTTTCTCACTCTCTCTCCCCGCCTTCTTTCTATCTCCTTCTCTCTCCCTCTCCTTCTCTCTCTCTCTCTCTCCCTCCCTTCGATGCACAATGCAAGCCTCGCAATGCACAACTTGCAAATTTGCAAGCGTTACACACAAACTCGCATTACGACAACTATATTAGTGATATGTATTGTATGTGGAGCTAGACAGTTAATGCGTGTTTTTTTGTTTGTTTTTTTTGTATTGAGATAAGTTTTTTTAAATCTTTTAGAGAAATTTTCTGTGGTTTCTTTTTTTTCTTGCCTTTATATACATATTTTAGCCATCATTGAAATACACATTCATTACATAGCTCTTATACAGTGCTGTACATAAGTGTTACCAAAGTGTATTACAAGGCTGTTTCGGTACTTGTCGACCTGAAGAAGTCCCTGATTGTAGCTCTAGTGATCTTTCTGAGTGACAGCTGGCTGCTGCAGGTCAGGGGATGCAGTGTGTAGTCAGCACACCTTCACTGAACCCATTCATTCTGCTGGGACTCGGCCTGTCAGGCTCTGAAATATGGAGCCAGCAAAAGGGAGTTGGCTCCACATAGCAGGATTCATTCCTGAGTTGCAGTCGCCACAAAAGGGCATTTTTCTATCATCTGTAACTGATTCCAAGCCAGGCCTTCGAAGACAGGACTCCTTTGTGTGCCATCCATAGCTAATGTGTTAAGGAGCACCACATATGGCTCTAAGGGGCAGGTACTGGGTGGGAACATTATATAAAGGTGCACCAAAATCTGCTTATTAGAATGGCCAACTGCCTCCACTAATGTGGGATGCTTCGTCATTATTTTCACTGCAAGATGGATGCCCCACCTTTAGAAGAAATAGTGACAAATGAGGTAGTGAAAATAAAGGTTTATTTAACTTCATTTATGTCTCTCAAAAAGGAGTAGAACGTCAGTGAATTGGAGTAAACCTTTTTTTTTTTTCCATCACCGTACTTCCTGTTTATATGTTAATTGATGTAGTAGCCAGTAGTAAATTGTTTAGTAGAAGACGTGACTGGTAATTTTAATTCTGTAAATGAGTACTAGCGAAGGAGGGCGAACAAGAGTTTTAAAAGTGTTATGGGTGGGTCAGTCTCACGTACTGATCCAAAATGGTTTGTTTCCCTGGATCTTAGTCCAAACTAGTAGAATAACATAGTAGGAGATGTACTCAAAGGTCACTTATAAGTGCAAATGTTTTCATGGTCTATATTCTAGTCTGAGGAATTTGATGCAATGACTGCAATGTCAATCGTCAAGGTATATCTAAGGTATATCTAAGTTTCCCTGTTTTTACCTTTTTCTAATCTAATACATGTGCTAATATCAGAAACACACACTACATTGAGTGACTCTATACATATACAGAATTATTTTATTTAAATATAAAACTTTCCACACCCCCAGAGCTGCTTACTTTTAAGCACAGTGTAACTACCAATAGAATCACTGCATTTGGGTATGGATTTTATCTCTTTACTAACCTTCAAGCCAACAGCAGCACAATGCAAAGATCTACACAGCAGTGTCTGGCTCCTACTGCTTCATTGTGCAGGGGACTACATATCACATGATTCCTTGCTACAAAAACTGCCATCATAGATGGAAACAATGTATTAGCTGCCTCTGATTGGTCAAATTAATTATTAATGTTATGCTTATTATAGCAGGGATTTACAGGTATGTTAACTCTAAAAATGAACTGCTTACAAACTCAAGACATTTAGCAAACTTTAGGGGAAGAATAATAATGTTTATTTTGGTATTTTTTCATGCAAAAAAAAATGTTTTCATACACTACGGATTTTTCTCTATCAGATGCATTCATAATCCATAATACTAGCGACTTGCCCGTCAAAAAATGAAGGCAATAAAATTGTAAGGCAGGTAATGCTGTTTGCCACAGAGTAAGCGTTTTTGTGGTCTGAGATCCTTCGGTGCTCATTGCGAGCCTCTGGGTTGGTGTATTTTTTGTTATCAGAGGCGCTTTTGCCCTTATTGTAAGGTCTGCGCTGATCTCCTTTTGGAGCTTATTGTAAGGCTCTCCCCTGGTGTACTTAGTGTCCTCTGAGCACCGTTGGCGCTACTTGTGAGGCGCGCAGTGATGGTCTTTGTGTTTTTTTGCGATACTGTGGTGTTTTGTTTTGTTTTCTGTGATTTTGTTTTGTTTTTATGCTAATTCATTAATTAATGAAATCATAAATTAATATACTTTACCTATTTGTAATTAATATATGCAGCAAGCATTGTGCTGAAGAGCTAACAATCTGTTTTGATGTTCCTGCAACAGCCAATGTAGATTTACAGGGTTGTTGAGCTGAGGTGTAAGTGTCAGCAATGTGTAAATAGGCTGCGTGCGCGAGGGGAAACCGTTAGTGTAGCTGTGTACTTCCGCATTCTGTAAGTTAGTGTTGTAAAATGGCGGCGAATGTGTATGTGGTACGCTGGAGTGGATGATTTAGCGTCCTTGCAAATGTTGTACCTTGTACCGTTTTTTGTAAAAGTCGTATGTGCTTGGCGGTGTTTTGCGGCTTTAGGGGTTGTGTAGCCTCGTTTTCGTTTTTCCGGCGACTATTTTTTTCTCTCGATTAGGGGATTTTCGCGTGTCTAAACGTTTAAAATTGGACTGAAATCGAGGTGTAACCTGTCTTCAAGACGTCCTGGGTGTCTCCCCTTGCTGTGGGTAAGGTTTTTATTTTGTGTTTATTTTGTGTTTTTTTTATGTTTTCCGGTGCGCGCGGGTTGTTTGTAGGTCGTATTTTTGAGTCCGTAATTGAAAATCTTGCGGCTCATCATTTCTTTGTGTAAGTCAGCAATATTTTTGTGTAAGTCCGTATTTAGTCATTGCATGTTCTGTGTTTTTTTTTCAAAGTCCCGCTTCTGTGGGCGTTTGTAACCGCTTATGAGGCGCCATAGAGCCTCCACCTCCGCAATGAGCCTTCGGCTCATTGCAGCGGATGTGGGAGCCTCCACCTCCACAAATGTGGCCCCTTGCTTCGCAAGGGTCCTCATTTGCGGTCCGAAAGTCATACGGGGTTGTAGGTATGAGCGCCTTTGGCGGTCCTTGCCAGCGACTGCCGCCCTCACTTTGCGTTAGCAACGACCCGTATTGCTGAGAACTATATATGTGATATATATATATATATATATATATATATATATATATATATATATATGGACAATTCGTGTTTTTATCTTAAAGGACAACAGACAACTAAAAATATTGAAAGCGCCAACAACCACGCAATACACACAGTAAAGAAGGACCTGTCCGCTTAATAGAAATAAACTACTAACCACACATCAGGACTAAGAAGTTTCATTGTCAATTTTCCTGTTAGTACATTTCTCAAACAGTGTTAAAGATGTAACAAAGAATTTGTGTAAAACACATCCATACATTTTAACCAGCTAAAACAAGGATTGTCAATACATTTAAATAAAATCCACTAGGGGCCAAAGACATTTAAAAAAATTAAGTCAAGGTCCAGAGTCCATACATTTATACTTAGTATAATGGCACTGAATACTGCACAGGAAGGACAATTAAATAGGAATTGATACCTAGAGAAAGGACATCATTTCATTAACAGCTTAAATAAAGTTAATGGAGTCATTCAGACAGATATGTAGAAAATTCATGCAATTAGGTCTAGGTCCAAAACAAATGGGCTGAAGCTCCTGATTGGAACCCAAGTCTGCCTATTGACTATCCATCACTATAATAGTTGTGGACCAAGAATGTTTATCATGTTGAGGCAAAGCGAGGCCTGCAGTTGCGGGGCTGCAATGAGCTCCAAAGGCGCTCATTGCAGGCCTTGCAATTAGCGCAGCAGACACTCCTTGCGAGGCCTGCGGGACTTAGGCTGCAATGAGCACCAAAGGCGCTCATTGCAGACCCTGCGATGAGCACCCCAGGTGCTCATCGCGAGGCCCGCAGAAATTAAGCTGCAATGAGCGCCAAAGGCTGACGATCAGCGCCCAAGCACTTAGATCCAACTGCGGGCCTTGCAAATCGAGCCACGCAGTTGCACGGTTGCACAAAAGTGAGATTTTAATGGCCGTAATACAAAACTGAAAAGCCCACCAAACAAACCCACATATGCCTCAAAATAACTTACACACTCACACACAGCACACAGGGAGAGCCAGGGAGCCTGTGAGTAAGGTTGCAAGTTAATTTGAGGCATATTTGGTGTTTTTTTACAATCGAAAATTGCCTAAGCAAAAAATAAATGGCTGACGAAAAAACTTAACAGGATGAAAACGAGGCCGAAAGCAGTAAAAAATAGCCCAAAGCCAGTAACACTAAACGCAAGACAGTAACACTCATCGCGAGGACCCTAAACTACACGGGGGAGAGAGGCTCACGCTGAGCAGCGAAGGTGATCATTGCAAAGCAGAACAGTTCCAAAAAACGCTCATTGCAGGGCTCAGGATGAGCACCAAAGGCGATCATCACGGGGCCTGTGAATTACATGGGGGGAAAGGCTTGCAATGAGCACAGAAGGCGCTCATTGCGAGCCACACAATGAGCGCTGAAGACACTCAGCGCAGGGCTCGCGATGAGCACCAAAGGTGCTTAGAGGGCCCATAGCCTCGCATTGTGTGGCAAACAGCATTGCCAGCCTTTCAATTTTATTCCCGTTATTTTTGACGGGCAATTTCCTAGTTTCTTATATAATAGTGATAACCTTTTTTACAGTTGACTTATCACAATTAAAACGTCTGATTATCCATTTCTAATTAATAAATCACATCAGAAGATGCATATTGACAATCAAAGCAATAATAATAGAACTGGAAAATTGGCCACAGATAGAAGTGCTGGAAAATGGTCATGAGTGATCCACTACACTGATCGTTCCCAGACAGAAGGTGGATCCTCAAGACAGAGGTAGAGACCAGATTTTTAAACGGGCAATGGAGAAGTAGTGGTGTTTGCCAAGATCTTGAGTTGGCAGCGAATATCAGTGTCGGGGTCACAAGCGGTGGGGAGAGGGGAGAAACAAGACTTTGGGGCTGACTGAGATCAATAGGATGGCCAATGACACAAACAAAGGTCAAATCCAGGAAGCCAACACATGGACATAAGCACACCAGCATAACATGAGACTTCTGGAGCTGGAGTCAAGGAACGTCCTAAAGTGTTCATGCATTTTGTGCCTAATCTGACACTGGCTGTATCAATCTTGGGCACCTCTCTTCCTACACGTGACATGACAAACCCGCTGCCAAATGTTGAGCGGCAAGTTCAAGGACGCAGGCAGTTGGCATCAATCATGGATGAAGAGGGCAGGTGCACAAGGCTGATAAGCAATGCGATTTCTGAAATACACAAAGACAACTTGCCTTCTACACCAGTCAAATGACGCTCCTGCAAGGCATCCAAAAAACTCATCCTTGGCAGTCTTAGCACATTTCATCTCTGTTTTGCTCATATTTGCTGTTATCCCAAATATCTTTAGATCCTTTTTGCTCCATTAAGCTGCAATAATATCCTGACTGAATGAAAATGTGAAATCCCTCTTGCATTTTGATCCTAACGTTTTTGTATTCTGATCCTTGAGTTTGGGGTTGCTGTAAAGTCTGTTCAATGTGGACCAGGCTTTTTGGAAAGGGAACAATTAAATACAGAACACATGGAGAGTACATCCATGAAAAATTACAGATTTCATATCCTGGAGGAGATTTTGTGATGAGATGATGGAGTTCATTTGCAGGTCGCATATTGACTGGTTTAAAATAAATACGTTTTGTTTATTTGCTAAATATGCTGAAATAGCAGTTTGTTAGCTTGAGACATTATCATAGAATTAAATAGTTAGCCTGACCTTCAGATACAGGAGACTGAGGGGACACAGGGTGACTACATTTTACGTATTGCTGTTACCTTATTATACCATAAAAAAATCATACTTTCAGTTACACTATTTCCCAACAAAAACAACAGGAAAGACAAGTTCAAGGGATAAATATGTGATCCCTCTAATCCCGGGGCTTTCTGGAATCTCAAAACTGACTAAAATGAGTAAAAATTAACTGCCTTATTAAATTGTGATTCAGCCAATTGAATAGGGCTCTATATAAGCACACAGCATATTTATTTTACAGAAGTTTTTAGTTAGTGAACTTCTATCCAAAAGCAAGGTCTTCACTAACTAAAAACTTATTCAATTGGCCAAATTGCAATTTAATAAGGCTGTAAGTACTTAAATCTCATAGCCCATGGAAAATAAAGAGCATCTCTCATCAGTACAACACTCATCCTTTTTCAAAGTTAAAATCTCGCTGTATTATATTAGAACACAGTCTGTGAGAGTAGGAATCCTACCTTGCTATGTAGTTGTCGATATATGTAAGTATACCCTATATAGTTACGATGTAGTTGTTCTAACAATAGGAAAATAATGTTCATGAATACTGAGAGGGTTCACTTTGCAAACTTGAACTTGGTGGCAATTAGGGCTTAAACAAATGTTTGGCAGATGGGATCTTTCCCTTCCCTTCTTTATATACTTTTCAGAATACTAGATTTATCATAAATGTTATATAGTTGCCTTAAAACCTTCAAAACCTCTCTCAAACACATCTGTTTAAAGAAGCCTATCACCTTCCACCCTATCACCTTTCACCCTCCTGTACCACACCCAATACCTTTAGATTGTAAGTTTGCAAGTTTTCAGTCTTGCATGGCGCTTTGGGGAAAGCACTATGTACACTGGATTCCAAGCGCAAAGACAGGGCCCTCCATCCTTTGCAGTGTGGTAATATTGCTATTGTTTTTGCCTTGAACTTACCCATGATTAGCGATACAGAATATGTTGGCGCTTTATAAATAAACAATAATAATAATTGCACTTTTCTTACAAAAGGGACTCAAAGCGCTTAGCAGAAATAAAAGTGCAAGAAACGTATCTATCATCTAAAACCCATGCCACAGAGAAGTGTCTTTGGTCTTTTTTTTTTTAGTTCAAGAAAGGAGCATCCCTGACTCAGCATGGCAGAGATTTCCAGAAATTGTATGCTGCATGCAAAAAGCTTGAGACCCAGATGTTGGTGAAGAGATTCCACATACCGGTAGGCGGATGGAGCGATAAATATGCAGAGTCAGGTAGATTTCAATATTTAGAAGTAAATAGTACAAATAATTGTTGTATTAAAAAAATCATTTTTCTCAGCATTATAGTCACAAGTGTGACCAACTATCAAGCCAGTAAATATATTATTTAAATATTTTAAGAGCTGAGTGTATAAATGTTACAACCACGTTTAGAATGAATCAGAGGGGGCCCCACTGAAGACGGAGGGTCTAATTGATTCTCCATTCCACTGTACTCTTATCTGCTGGAAGCATTTACTATATAACTTCAACTCCAGCAGGGAATATGTGTGCAACCGAGGTATATATGGGGCGTTCAGTAAATACTGTTCAGAATGTTCCAGGAAATTTGGAACACGTCAGTATATACTGTACCTAGAATGCAAAGGAATATAGGGCCCATCGGCATTTACTGTATTTACTGTACAGAACAGCCAGAGAATACACAACCAATCAATGCTTACTGTACCATACAGCCTAGGGAATATGGGGCCATCACTATTTACTTTCAGAGCAGCCCAGCAAATATGCGTCTCATCAGTACTTAATATAAATATCATTCCAGCCGATATTTCAGCTAAACTCAGATATGGAGCACATTAATGTCTTCTTTACAGGCTATGCCTTGGATTAAGAGTCTCATCAGTATCTGTTATACATAGTATCCTAAGGAATATGGGGCCTGTTTATATCTACTGTACAGATGATAGCTGGGAATAAGAGTCCCATCAGTATCTTCTTTACACAATAACCTAGGGAAAATGGGGCCCATTAATATCTACTGTACAGAAAATCCCTGGGAATATGGGGCTCATCCTTGTCTATTGTAGAGGGCAGCTCAGAGAATATGGAGCATGGCAATATCTAATGCAGTAGATAACACATTTCTATGAAACTTAAATTCCAGCAAATTGTTTTATAGTGGTCAGATAATACTTAAGAAATGTTTGTAGAATATACATATAATCCTTGGTTCCTGGTATATGTTAAGCCTTAAGCTAATGTACAGAACAACCCACGAATATGGGGCCCATCAGTATCTATTGTACATCAGTTTCTTATGGGGCTGATCAGTAACTAGTGTTCAAAACAACCCAGGTAGTGTGAGGCCCATCAGTATTTACTGTGCAGAACAACCCAGGTAATATGAAGACCATCAGTAGCTACTGTACAGAACAACCCAAAGAACACAAAGGTCATAAATTTGTACTGTACAAAACAGGCCAGACCATGTTGTGCCCATCAGTATTTACAGTAATAATTATGGAAAATTGGGCTCCTTAGTATGCCCTCTACAGAACAATGCAGGATATATGTGGCTCATAAGTATTTACAGTACAACCCAGAGAACATGGGGTCCATCATCACGTACTGTACAAACCAGCCCGGGCAATGTTAGTACTGTCAGTATTTAATTTACAGCAAAACACATGAAACCCATCACCATGTTCTATACAAAACAACCCTGGAAATGGAGGACTCGTTAGTAGACATTCAGCCCTATTAAATTTGAAGCCCGTAGCGACATCGGCAAGCCTGCAAAGGCTGCGGGCCTGAAATTCGGCTGCGTTACAGAGCTATTAAATTCCACCATGCCGAGAGTTACTGGCCGTAGACGCAAGACCGTAAACCATTCTTGCTCGCGTTGCATGACCAATTAGTCAAACCCATAGTTACGGGTTTAGTAGGAGCCAATGGCAAAAGAGATTGGCATCATTACATCACTGGGCTTCAATTACGGGCTTCAATTACGAGTTTCGATCGGATCCGCATTCCAGGAATAATGCTATATAAATAAATCAGTAAATATGATATTCTATTACATGGGAGTTCCATTATATGTATTAACACATTGATGGACGGCATCGATATAACACGGAAATTAAACACAAAACAAAGTATTTTATATGGCAGATTTGAGAGCTTGAGAATGTTGTGCTATTAATTCGAATGCCTAACATCACTTTCCCTTTAATTATAAGTACAATAGTGTGTTGATATTTGTATTCACAGTGCTACGGATAGGACTTTAACCCTCTTGCAGGTCCTCTCTAGTACCCGTTGGCTTTTTGGCTCCATTCGCGGCTTACGGGGTTGAACGCCTGTGGATTTGTTGCAATTTAATAGCCTGATTGGAATGTAACAGTTACGGGCTTGACAGAACAAAGGATTTGCGGCCCCGGAGTTCAATTTTCGACATCCCGTAGAGTTTATCCACCCTTACCCCACAAGTCATTGGCGGGTTGCTTTACAGAGCCAATTTAATAGCCGCAAGTGTTGCAGGCTACGTTACGGGCTATGGTTTTACACGTTCAGGGAATATAATAGGGCTGATTATATAGAACAGTCCATGGAATGTGGAGCATAACAGTGGATATTGGACACATCACTATCTAATGAACAGAACAGTCCAAGAATATAATGCACATGAGTATCTACTGTACATAACGGCCCAGGCTCATCCGCATGTACTATATAGAACCATAAGAGTTGGGAGCCATCACATATATAGTTGTGAGCAGCAGAAAATGTTGCTAACGCTGACATCATAAAGGGGGCGTGGCTATGATGTAAGTGGGGGTGGGCCTAACACCTGATTTTAACAGAAGCGTGGCGGCCATTTGCATTTCAGAGAAAGACAGCAAAGTGAGAGAGGGAGACAGGTACAGAGAGAGAGGGAGACAGCTACAGAGAGAGAAGAAGACAGGTACAGAGAGAGAAGGAGACAGGTACAGAGAGAGAGGGAGACAGGTACAGAGAGAGAGGGAGACAGCTACAGAGAGAGAAGGAGACAGGTACAGAGAGAGAGGGAGACAGGTACAGAGATGGAGACAGGTACAGAGAGGGAGAGAGACAGGTACAGAGAGAGAGGGAGACAGGTACAGAGATGGAGACAGGTACAGAGAGGGAGAGAGACAGGTACAGAGAGGGAGAGAGACAGGTACAGAGAGAGAGGGAGACAGGTACAGAGATGGAGACAGGTACAGAGAGGGAGAGAGACAGGTACAGAGAGGGAGAGAGACAGGTACAGAGAGAGAGGGAGACAGGTACAGAGAGAGAGGGAGACAGGTACAGAGAGAGAGGGAGTCAGGTACAGAGAGAGAGGGAGACAGGTACAGAGAGAGAGGGAGTCAGGTACAGAGAGAGAGGGAGTCAGGTACAGAGAGAGAGGGAGACATAAAGAGAATTACAGAGCAAGAGCACACACAGACAGTGAGGGAGCACAAAGACAGCGCAGAGAGAGTTCACAGATAGAGCGCACAGAGAGTGCAGAGAGATTGACAAAGAGAGTGAGGGGTACAGAGACAGAGATTGCACACAGACAGCAGTGCACATAGGGTGCAGATAGAGAAAGCGTACACGCAGAGAGCATGCCCAGCCGGTACATCTACACATTGTATAGTAATAATAATAATAATAATGCACAAGAGCATGCCCAGCCGGTACATCTACACATTATATAGTAATAATAATAATAATGCACAAGAGCATGCCCAGCCGGTACATCTACACATTATATAGTAATCACATATATAGTTGTGAGCGTACGAGTTGTTGCTAACGCTGCGGGCTCGCGTAGCGAGCCAAGGCCCTCGCAAAGCGAGGGCTGCGGGCTCGCTACGCGAGTCGCGGCCCTCGCAAAGCGAGGGCACTGGGCGAGGGTCTCAGTTGCTGGCATGGAGCGCCTCGCAACACTCGGCCTCGCGACACTCGGACGCAACTCGCGAACATTACAAAATGTAAAACCCAATACATACACACAGCACATACATAAAAACCTTACCTACACCAAGAGGGAGCACCCAGGACCTCAAAAATGCCACTTAGACCTTCATTTTACTCGAAATAAAAGAGTTTAGAGACTAAAAAAAACTGTAAGCGAGAGAAAAAATGGCCGCCGAACAAAACGAAAACGAGGCTACAGCACTCTAAACTCGCAAAACAACACAAGAAACTCGCAAAACGCCACAAACGACCTACAGATATTCATACCACACAGTGCACACATTCAGCATGCTTACACAGCAGCTCCACACCACTAATGCTCCAGCAACATCAAAACAGATTGCCAGCTCTTCAACACAATGCTTCAAAATAGGTAAAGTATATTCATTTAGTAATCTATTACATATTTCAGTATTATACACCAAACAGCATTAGCTACCTTACAATTTCATTGCCGTCATTTTTTGACGGGCAATATTCTAGTCAACATATATTGTTCAGAACAGTCAAGGAAGTATGGGACTCATCAATAGGTGATCCATCAGTCACTGTGGTGCAGAATGCAAGAGTACTAGGCTCCCAGCCACACATTCTCCTTGCATCTTTGCAGCAAGGCTCCAAATTCCTATCTGAAATAAGACTTTCTTTCCCTGACATTCCTGGGAAACAATGCCCCCTTTCATGTGTTGGCTGAGAATTCTCAGGTGAAAGGAGTAGCCTGGATATATGATCCTGTAGTGTCAGTGTCCACAAGGATTTTGTGTAGTGGAGACATATAAATGTGGAAAAGGGAAGAAATGGTGAAAAAAATGCTGAAATCCAAACTTTTAGAGTAATTTGAAAGACCTCTCTAGATACTGAGGCTGCCTTCTATTACCAGAGTTATTTCTTGACTATTATATTTTTAAAGACATTTCCCTTTCCAGTCCTACCTTTACTGAGTGGGTACATTTTTGTTTCCCAGCTCTTATTGACTTTATTCTTGTCTTCTCTGAACAGAGACAGATCTCAGCAAATAGTCCTGCTTTAGTTAACTCATTCTGTGCTAAAATGAAGCAGAACATAATCCGAGAAGGTCTGCACTTTTTATAGTCATATCCTCCAAACACAGGAGGCCTTTGTAGGTTCTGCCACATCACAGATGCTTACAGTAGCAGGGGGAGAGACAGGACTGGCAGGGACAGGAAATGAACAGTCAGCTTGGGAGCATTTCAAGCTTAAATCAATGTTTCATATCCAGGAGAGGAGAGATTTTCACCCCTGTATCACAGCCCAAATAGACGCTTCCCTCTCACGCCTGCACCCCTTAAATAAGAACCAGAATTAGAGGGGAACACTTCATCCCACAACTGTCCAACACTTTCCCAACCCAAAAGAAATGGGATCATTTTAACCACATGCCTGCTACCCATGCATCTAAACCAAAAGTAGTGTATTTTATCCACATCCCTGCTACCCATTCATCTAATCCAAAAGATAGGGGAGCATTTTATCCACATCCCTGCTACCCATTCATCTAAACCAAAAGACAGGAGCATATTAGCCCATTGCCTGCTACCCATTCATCTAAACCAAAAAACAGGGAGCATTTTAGCCTCATGCCTTGCTACCCATGCATCTAAACCAAAAAACAGGGAAGAATTTTAGCTCCATGCTTACTGACCATGGCCCCCATTCAATTGAAGTTTCAGACAATCCGGTTGCCCGTAAGTGAGGTCCCAAGTTAATTTGCTATTCAACTGGCATCTTTTTGGGGGCTACAAACAGATTATGAGTTTCAGCCTTGAAAAAATGGTGATAGTTAAACCCGTAACTTACAGCCTCCTGAAGCCTTTGATCTTTCACTTTCGCAAGAGTTACGATGGCTAAAATAGCAAATCGCTTTCCAATTGCTCCAATTCCCCAAGGCTGCACTTCAAACCCGTAAATGGGAAATGTAGTCCAAAATCTGATGGGTACTAGAAAGGACTCGCAAGGGCTTTAAAAGCCCTTACGTATGCTCCCCCTAAATGTCCCCTCTGCTCTAATCCCCACCCAATCCTAAACCCCCATGATGCAGGGGTCCCAATCGGGACTCCCGCTTGGTCCCCACATTAACTCCTTGCTGCATGGGAATCTTCATTTGCGGCGGGGAGTTCCTCAAGGGAGGAGCTCCATTAGTAGCAGTATTTTTTTTTATAGAACGTCGGGATTTTGATAGAGAGCCTTTCCAGGCCCAGACGAGTGTAGACCAGGGCATCAGGGATCTCCGCTGGAGGGGCATTTTGGCCAGGTCAGTACTCATTAAGTTATTAACCCTTTCTTTTTTACAGGTTGTAAGTCTTTTTTATTTTAATAGTGATTATATTTTATGTAATTTTTTTATTTTATGTGTATTTTTTTTGTTTACTGTAATGCTTTTGTTTTTTTCATGTAACTAGTAGTTTGTTATTTTTTTGTACTTAGTGGGGGGGTTATTTTCTCATTGGGATGTTTTTATTTTTTGTACTTACTGGGGTGTTAGGGATAGGATAGAGGTTAATAGGATAGGATAGGGTTAATAGGATAGGGTAGGGGTTAATAGGATAGGGGTTAATAGAATAGTATAGGGGTTAATAGGATAGGTTTGGGGTTAGTAGGATACGGGTTAATAGGATAGGATAGGGATTAATAGGATAGGGGTTAATATTGGGTACAGTTAGGGTTTATTGGGTACAGTTAGGGTTTATTGGGTTCAGTTAGGGTTTATTGGGTACAGTTAGGGGTAATTAGGTACAGTTAGGGTTTATTGGGTACAGTTAGGGTTAAATAGGTACAGATAGGGGTAATTAGGTACAGTTAGGGTTTATTAAGTACAGTTAGGGTTAAATAGGTACAGTTAGGGGTAATTTGGTACAGTTAGAGTTTATTAAGTACAGTTAGGGTTAAATAGGTACAGTTGGGGTTAAATAGGACTAGGACTTAAGTGGTTAATTAATTAGAGGGAGTGTTAATTACTTGCGACAGCTCCAGGGTGGAAGTAAGCTGCGCCCCTTTTGGGCTGTTTTGCAGGCTTGGCAGAGGGCTGGCCGGAGCATTTGAATGGGGTCGGGTACTTCCATGTCCGAATATCTTGCGGCTGCGTGGGATCAAAGGCTTTTCCTGCAGCAGGGGTGGCTGCAAGGGAAAGCAGGGCGCCTGCCGCAAGCCGCCCGGAGCCCTCGGCCACAAGGGAATAGAATAGGGAAGTAGCTTGCGGCCATCCTTTGCGGCCACGCAGCTCCTACGGCCATTAATAGAATGAGGCCCTTAGTCTAGTCCCACTGACTAGAGTGATCCCGCCCAGAAATACCAGGCAATTCTACCCTGAGCAGGAGAAACCGCAAACCCCAGATATATGTTTTGACCTCAGTTGGGCCTCTTTAGTAGGGTGATACTGAACTCCCTAAGCTATTGAGGTTAGTTTGTTCTTTGATTGAGCACCTCTAACTTTAGTTTATAATTTAGTTTAAACATCTATATAAAACAATAGTGGGTAAGTAACACATACATTTATTTAAAAAAAAAAAAAATTATAGGTATAATAGATATATTGTTTTCATGTGTAATCACTGCTTGCTATTCTCTCTACTAGTATTAAAGGTATATCCAGGAGTGTGTGAGCCAGAATAATTCTGGGCGGATAAAGCTCATTGTATTCACGGGCCGTAAAATGACATATATACATACATACAAACATAGAAAAATGTGTGGAGGCTTAGTCCTCTCCCCCCCCCAGTTCCTATACCCATGGGTATAGTATATATAAGAGTACCATTCTCTAACACAGGCTGCTTATATCAGACACACACATTACATTGACTCATTCTATAAACATACAGACTTATTTTATTTTAAAATAAACTTGTTTTCCACACCCCAGAGCTGCTTACAGTGAACCTCCCAATAGAAACGCTGCATTTGGGTACATATTTTAACCTATTACTAACAGCAGCTCAACACAGAAAACTACAGATCAGTGTCTGACTCTTCCTAAGTCCTTCTACAGGGGGACTACATATCCCATGATTCCTTCCTGCACAAACTGTCATCACTGATGCATTCATAATCCAGGAAATATAGATACGCCTTTAAGCAACCCACCTACAAAAGCATCTAATTAGTCACTATATTTTAAATAACCTTGTATATTGGTTCTTGTCACATGACAAGTTGCATGTATTGTTGGCTATTTAATTATCTGGCACTTATTATTGAAGAACACTAGCAAAAAACAAATACAATATAGTGTAACATGTTGAAATGATATACTGGAGTGGTCATTTTAGACCTTCGGCGTATGAGTGATCCTTTTCATCCAATGAGATGTGTATTGTCATGCGGAACATTTTAGTTTATATACATTAATAAAGTTCAATTTTTTAAATTTTCTTTAAGATATTAAACTAAAAAGTTAGGGGGCGGTGGCTCAGGTATAATACACAAGTACCAAATCCAAATTAATAAGTTCAGGGTGCTCCTAAGGATATATAGAAGCTTATGGTACAAAGAGAAAGGAAAGATCCTTTTGTAGGGCACACCTGAAAATCCTAATCTCTGAAGAAGAGAATAAAATAAATAATAAAACTTAACTTTTAATGATAATTAAAATCAACATAAAATATATAAACGTAGGTAGCAGAGAGATTACAAATATATAAGGTTTTCTGTGATTAAATCCCACAATTGTGTATAATGCCACTATAAGGTAGACCATATAAAGTGCTACATGCTGATATAGTCACAAATAAAGTGACTAATGTGTAAAGTAAAGTGCTATATAATAATAAAGTGCCAAGTGCTATGACACATATAGTAAAGTATATAACTATATGTGAGTGAAAAACCAGGTAAATAAATAATTTATATGGTAACCTATAAGGTGCAAAAAGATCTATTTAGCAGGTGATTGCTGATCATTAAACAGAAACCAATATTCTTTTGGGAATGGCTATGGCATGGGACTGTGGACTAGAGTAATAACTATTGGGAAATAAATGCTCCCATGTTGCTTTGTCTCTAGTTAAATGATATTCCAAATATCCCAAATATCCCAAATTCCCAAGTTCGAGCGTTGCAATCAGGATCTTGTTTTAATCTCTTGCATTTTCCTCCCTAAAGCTACTAAACTGACTAAATAGCGTAAATATAGTAAGCAGGGAAGGGACTTTAAGCTATGGGCCTGAAACTGGAAACGCTGACTCTCTGCTAGTCACGGTATTCCCAGTAGTAACATACGGATGTGAGAGCTGGACCATAAAGATGTATGAGTGCCGTAGAATTTACGCCTTTGAATTGTGGTGTTGTAGAAAACTGCTTACAGTCGCTTGGACTGCAAGAAGATCCAATAAATCAGTACTACAGGAAATCATGACAAACTGCTCACTGGAAGGTTTGATCATGAGGCTGATGATCAAATAATTTGGCCATATCATGAGATGACAGGATTCCCTAGAGAAGACTCTGATGCTGGGAAAGATTGAAAGCATAGCAAGAAGGCAATATATATATATATATATATATATATATATATATATATATATATATATATATATATATATTTATATAACTCCTTCTCTTCTTATTCAGTTAGTAAAGTGCAAAGTAAGAACCTGTTTTCTTCATACTTTCTCAGAGTGAGGCGTTCCAGACGCTCTCTTTTGTTGTTCAGAGGATCTCACGTTATTTCACTTCCCATAATGGAAAATTCCTTCCAGCTTTAATACTTTACAGAATTTGAAACCACTGCTCACTAGTCCTCCCAGTAGTCTAAACACAGCTTTTCTGGCGATATTGTCTTCATTGCGTGTTTTCAAACCACAATCAGGGAATCAGGTATGTTCACCCTAAAGCATCACCACCCCCTGCTTCCTCACCGCTGAACTTCAAAGCAATCAGACTGCACCCTGGGTCCCTGTACATATTGTATTGTATATTCCACTTCTGCTATTTAATGCGTGTTTCAATTAGCTGTTACATGTTAAGGTACATGTGATGCATTTACATATACATACACTACACTATACATATATATATACTTCTCTGTGCTGCACATAAACTCTGTTCTGTGTTATATGGACAATGCTCTGTGTTACACACATAATGCTCTGCGTCACACATATACAATGCTCTGTGTTACACACATAATACTCTGCGTCACACATATACACTGCTCTGTGTTATACACATAATACTCTGCGCCACACATTCTGCTCTATGTTACACACATAATGCTCTGCGTTACACATATACACTGCTGTATTACACACATATACAATGCTCTGTGTTACACACATAATGCTCTGCGTCACACATATACACTGCTGTATTACACACATATACAATGCTCTGTGTTACACACATAATGCTCTGCGTCACACATATACACTGCTGTATTACACACATATACAATGCTCTGTGTTACACACATAATGCTCTGCGTCACACATATACAATGCTCTGTGTTATACACATAATGCTCTGCGCCACATATATACACTGCTCTGTGTTATACACATAATACTCTGCGCCACACATTCTGCTCTATGTTACACACATAATGCTCTGCGCCACACATATACAATGCTCTATGTTACACACATAATGCTCTGCGTCACACATATACAATGCTCTGTGTTACACACATAATACTCTGCGTCACACATATACAATGCTCTGTGTTATACACATAATGCTCTGCGCCACATATATACACTGCTCTGTGTTATACACATAATACTCTGCGCCACACATTCTGCTCTATGTTACACACATAATGCTCTGCGTTACACATATACAATGCTCTGTGTTACACACATAATACTCTGCGCCACACATTCTGCTCTATGTTACACACATAATGCTCTGCGTCACACATATACACTGCTGTATTGCACACATATACAATGCTCTGTGTTACACACATAATGCTCTGCGCCACACATATACAATGCTCTGTGTTACACACATAATACTCTGCGCCACACATATACAATGCTCTGTGTTACACACATAATGCTCTGCGTCACACATATACAATGCTCTGTGTTACACACATAATGCTCTGCGTCACACATACTGCTCTATGTTACACACATAATGCTCTGAGCCACACATACAATGCTCTATGTTACACACATAATGCTCTGCGCCACACATATACAATGCTCTGTGTTACACACATAATGCTCTGCGCCACACATATACAATGCTCTGTGTTACACACATAATGCTCTGCGTCACACATATACAATGCTCTATGTTACACACATAATGCTCTGCGCCACACATATACAATGCTCTGCATTACACACATAATGCTCTGCGCCACACATATACAATGCTCTATGTTACACACATAATGCTCTGCGTCACACATATACAATGCTCTGTGTTACACACATAATGCTCTGCGTCACACATATACAATGCTCTATGTTACACACATAATGCTCTGCGCCACACATATACAATGCTCTATGTTACACACATAATGCTCTGCGTCACACATTTACAATGCTCTGTATTACACACATAATGCTCTGCACCACACATATACAATGCTCTATGTTACACACATAATGCTCTGCGTCACACATATACAATGCTCTGTGTTACACACATAATACTCTGCGTCACACATATACAATGCTCTGTATTACACACATAATGCTCTGCACCACACATATACAATGCTCTATGTTACACACATAATGCTCTGCGTCACACATATACAATGCTCTGTGTTACACACATAATACTCTGCGCCACATATATACAATGCTCTGTGTTACACACATAATGCTCTGCGTCACACATACTGCTCTATGTTACACACATAATGCTCTGAGCCACACATATACAATGCTCTGTATTACACACATAATGCTCTGCGCCACACATATACAATGCTCTATGTTACACACATAATGCTCTGCGTCACACATATACAATGCTCTGTATTACACACATAATGCTCTGCGTCACACATATACAATGCTCTATGTTACACACATAATGCTCTGCGTCACACATATACAATGCTCTGTATTACACACATAATGCTCTGCCCCACACATATACAATGCTCTATGTTACACACATAATGCTCTGCGTCACACATATACAATGCTCTGTGTTACACACATAATACTCTGCGTCACACATATACAATGCTCTATGTTACACACATAATGCTCTGCGCCACACATATACAATGCTCTGTGTTACACACATAATGCTCTGCGTCACACATATACAATGCTCTATGTTACACACATAATACTCTGCGTCACACATATACAATGCTCTATGTTACACACATAATGCTCTGCGCCACACATATACAATGCTCTATGTTACACACATAATGCTCTGCGTCACACATATACAATGCTCTATATTACACACATAATGCTCTGCGTCACACATATACAATGCTCTGTATTACACACATAATGCTCTGCACCACACATATACAATGCTCTATGTTACACACATAATGCTCTGCGTCACACATATACAATGCTCTGTGTTACACACATAATACTCTGCGCCACATATATACAATGCTCTGTGTTACACACATAATGCTCTGCGTCACACATACTGCTCTATGTTACACACATAATGCTCTGAGCCACACATATACAATGCTCTGTATTACACACATAATGCTCTGCGTCACACATATACAATGCTCTGTATTACACACATAATGCTCTGCGTCACACATATACAATGCTCTATGTTACACACATAATGCTCTGCGTCACACATATACAATGCTCTGTATTACACACATAATGCTCTGCGTCACACATATACAATGCTCTATGTTACACACATAATGCTCTGCGTCACACATATACAATGCTCTGTATTACACACATAATGCTCTGCGCCACACATATACAATGCTCTATGTTACACACATAATGCTCTGCGTCACACATATACAATGCTCTGTGTTACACACATAATACTCTGCGTCACACATATACAATGCTCTATGTTACACACATAATGCTCTGCGTCACACATATACAATGCTCTGTATTACACACATAATGCTCTGCGTCACTCATATACAATGCTCTGTGTTACACACATAATGCTCTGCGTCACACATATACAATGCTCTGTATTACACACATAATGCTCTGCGCCACACATATACAATGCTCTGTGTTACACACATAATGCTCTGCGTCACACATATACACTGCTCTGTGTTATACACATAATGCTCTGCGCCACACATATACAATGCTCTATGTTACACACATAATGCTCTGCGTCACACATATACAATGCTCTGTGTTACACACATAATACTCTGCGTCACACATATACAATGCTCTGTATTACACACATAATGCTCTGCGCCACACATATACAATGCTCTGTGTTACACACATAATGCTCTGCGTCACACATATACACTGCTCTGTGTTATACACATAATGCTCTGCGCCACACATATACAATGCTCTATGTTACACACATAATGCTCTGCGCCACACATATACAATGCTCTATGTTACACACATAATGCTCTGCGTCACACATATACAATGCTCTGTGTTACACACATAATACTCTGCGTCACACATATACAATGCTCTGTATTACACACATAATGCTCTGCGCCACACATATACAATGCTCTATGTTACACACATAATGCTCTGCGCCACACATATACAATGCTCTATGTTACACACATAATGCTCTGCGTCACACATATACAATGCTCTGTGTTACACACATAATACTCTGCGTCACACATATACAATGCTCTATGTTACACACATAATGCTCTGCGCCACACATATACAATGCTCTATATTACACACATAATGCTCTGCGTCACACATATACAATGCTCTGTATTACACACATAAAGCTCTGCGTCACACATATACAATGCTCTGTATTACACACATAAAGCTCTGCGTCACACATATACAATGCTTTGTGTTATGCACATAATGCTCTGCGTCACACATACACACTGCTCTGTGTTACACACATAAAGCTCTGCGTCACACATACACACTGCTCTGTGTTACACACATAATGCTCTGCGTCACACATATACAATGCTCTATGTTACACACATAAAGCTCTGCGTCACACATATACAATGCTCTGTGTTACACACATAATGCTCTGCGTCACACATTTACAATGCTCTGTGTTATACACATAATGCTCTGCGCCACACATATACAATGCTCTATGTTACACACATAAAGCTCTGCGTCACACATATACAATGCTCTGTGTTACACACATAATGCTCTGCGTCACACATATACACTGCTCTGTGTTATACACATAATGCTCTGCGCCACACATATACAATGCTCTATGTTACACACATAATGCTCTGCGTCACACATATACAATGCTCTGTGTTACACACATAATACTCTGCGTCACACATATACAATGCTCTGTATTACACACATAATGCTCTGCGCCACACATATACAATGCTCTGTGTTACACACATAATGCTCTGCGTCACACATATACACTGCTCTGTGTTATACACATAATGCTCTGCGCCACACATATACAATGCTCTATGTTACACACATAATGCTCTGCGCCACACATATACAATGCTCTATGTTACACACATAATGCTCTGCGTCACACATATACAATGCTCTGTGTTACACACATAATACTCTGCGTCACACATATACAATGCTCTATGTTACACACATAATGCTCTGCGCCACACATATACAATGCTCTATGTTACACACATAATGCTCTGCGTCACACATATACAATGCTCTGTGTTACACACATAATACTCTGCGTCACACATATACAATGCTCTATGTTACACACATAATGCTCTGCGCCACACATATACAATGCTCTATGTTACACACATAATGCTCTGCGTCACACATATACAATGCTCTGTGTTACACACATAATACTCTGCGTCACAGATATACAATGCTCTATGTTACACACATAATGCTCTGCGCCACACATATACAATGCTCTATGTTACACACATAATGCTCTGCGTCACACATATACAATGCTCTGTGTTACACACATAATACTCTGCGTCACACATATACAATGCTCTATGTTACACACATAATGCTCTGCGCCACACATATACAATGCTCTATATTACACACATAATGCTCTGCGTCACACATATACAATGCTCTGTATTACACACATAAAGCTCTGCGTCACACATATACAATGCTCTGTATTACACACATAAAGCTCTGCGTCACACATATACAATGCTTTGTGTTATGCACATAATGCTCTGCGTCACACATACACACTGCTCTGTGTTACACACATAAAGCTCTGCGTCACACATACACACTGCTCTGTGTTACACACATAATGCTCTGCGTCACACATATACAATGCTCTATGTTACACACATAAAGCTCTGCGTCACACATATACAATGCTCTGTGTTACACACATAATGCTCTGCGTCACACATTTACAATGCTCTGTGTCACACATTCTGCACTGGGAGGTGCTAATGCCATGCCACATTCCCATTGTGCAGACAGAAACTTCCTGCATATTCAATTGTCTCTTCCCACTTCAGGAAACTTATCAGCAGAAACCAACATAAAGGACGACTGTAATAATTAGTATTATTACAGTTGTCCTTTAAGTACCATTAAACTTTTATTGCAGCTTGACTGCCCTAAATCCTGCAACCTTGTCCCTTAAGTTGTTTGTAACTATCATTTGACATTTCATATGTCCCCTTCCGTATTTACAGAAACTCCCAAGAAACCCCGAAGACATTTAATCTCCTTCCTTGTTTACACCAGATCATTGATTTCTAACCAGTGTAAAAGAAATTAAAAAAAAATTGACAGCACAGGGGCCCCCAGATGAGGGCCCCGGTGAGCTGCACCGACGGTAGGTCCGTCCCTGTCACTCTAACTATAATGTTTGTCCAGTAGACAAGGTATCACTATATACTTCAATACTCTGGGCCTCATTCTATTATCGTCCGCAGCCGCTGCGGGGCCGCAAGGACCGGCCGCAAGCTATCCGGCTATTCTATTCCCCTCCGGCCGGGGACTCCTTTGATCTAAAACGGTTGCAAGGAAATCGGCCGCAAGAAAAGCCTGGTTGTGATTCTATTGCTCCGGGAAACCTCTCTGCAAGGCTAAAAACGAGCCGCAGCTTACTTGCAGCAAACAGGTCCCGCTAGCACCAATTAAGCACATAAAATAGCTCAAATAAAGCCATCCTGCACTTTGCGGAGTCTATAAAGTGATATTCGGTGTTAGCAAAAATAGCACATAATTACCCTATACTCAAATCCGTAAAATATATTTTTTTTTATATACGTAAAATATCCATGTAAAAAGTCCATAGGGCTTGGAGCACCTCAGACATGCCCACGCCGCAGCCGGAAAATAAACAGTTAATTTGAACTCGGGTTTGGGCTGATGTGCAAGCTTGAGAGGGGGTTACTTTTAATCCTCATGTCCCCCAATATGATCCCTAGCATTTACAGAGCTGTACAGTGCAGGCTTGAATTTATTTTTGCGTTTTTAGATTTCACAGCTTACGGCCGGTTCCAAGATATGCGGCCGGCCGTAAGATGAGATCCTTGCGGGGCCGTATAATAGAATCGTGAGTTAACTGAACCCCCGCAAGGAATCGCAGCCTTACGGCCGATTTACGGCCAATAATAGAATGAGGCCCTCTGAATACAGTGTTTCTGTTGGCTAGTACCAGATGCCTATGTAGGCACATCTGGGGGTGTGAAAACAGATTTTTTTATATATATATATCAATAATAAATTTGTATGTGTAAAGAATGAATCAATGTAATGTGTGTGTCTGATACAAGATTGGAAAAAAGTAAGAACATGTAAACTTCCAAATACCTTTTAATTAGAAAAAATTATCATCTTTTATGTATTTCACTTATACAGCTATGGTACAAATTTTTTTAATTATTGCTTATTTTTTTTAATTTATTTAAATTTTAGAGCAATTTATAGTGCACTAAATCCTAATATCTACGTCTGGCCAATCTGTGTCTTATATATTTGATTGGTATTATCACATAATAGATGTTGAATTTAATTTTATTTTAATTCCTAATTGTTTGTGCATTTTTTAACATCAACTTTTATTATTGTTTCAATAAAAGTTACGTTTTATTGTAATTGTTAATGGGCTTAAAACTCTAAATTGGTGCCTCTTCCTTCTGTCTGACTTTATGGAAGTTTTAATACTGTAATATAGTATGACCACTACAAGGACTCATGTAACAATATAAGGTTTGAACATTACTGCTCTATATTGTAAGCCTTAATTAAAGTGTTGGTTCTCCACCATACAGCCCCTTTGATGTCCCCTCTCTCACTCTTTGTCTCTGTCACAATTGTGCAGGGGTTACCTAATGGTCCAGTGGTTAGGATTCTGTGCTCTCACCTCTGCAACCTGGATTCAGTTCCAGTCAGGGAACTACGAAGTCACACCACCCTGTGCCTGGTCAGTACTTGGATGGAAAACAACCTAGGAAAACCAGGAGCTGTATGCTGTGGCCCACTGGAGAAGGAACTGGCAACCCACTCCAGTATTTATGCCATGAATACCAAGTAGATCAGCAAGGAGCGACACAAAAAAAAAAAAAAACTGTGTAGCACCCTGATTCTTATTTGTGCCCTATACATAATGGAAGGCAGCCATGAATAGGCAATATTGTAAAAATGACCGGCACATTAATGCAAGCTTATTAATGACTTTTTCTTCCTGACTGGCAAGTGACAGAGCTCCCTACAGGATCCTGCTTCCTCAATCCTGTCCAAATACAGGTACAGCACCATTTATCCGGCATCCTCCATTCCAACACCTTGAGCGATTCACCAATTTGCCAGACCAGCAGAGGTCCAGCAAATCGGTTAATCGGGCAAAGCCACCCAATTCCAAAGATGCAGAGGTCGTCCAGAAATCCCTCCACGAGTATCCCCAGACCAGAGAGGATTCACCAGCATAAGGCGAATCCAAAATGTGTGCCGACGCTACAGCTGAACGAGGACAGCCCCAACAAGGATGTGCTGGACCATCCATTGCCGGATAATTAATGTTGTACCTGTAGTGCTGTCCATGAGCTTTGTGTGCCCCATATGGCATGGCCCCCACGTGTGGTCCAATTACTGGCCCTGTCGGCCTTTTCTGTATCAGTACGTATATTGCTGTTTTTTGTCTTACACCTTTTGTATTCAATCAGCTCCGCTGTATAAATAAAGTGTAACAATAACGATCTGATTCTGTTGTTTTTGATTAACTTTTGGCTTCCGGTCTGAGTTTTGTGTGATTACACTAACAACCAACTGTTTGTATTCGTACATTTTATTTGGAGTGATTTTATTTGCATAATAAAAACCATCATGGCTTTATTTCCCATTCTCATCCTATTTTTTCATTCTAGTGATAAAAAATACTGTATTTTTTTATTTCTTCGATTGTAATTTGAAACAGAAATGCACTTTATGGGACAATGGCAGCGGCCGAGAGACTGATAATATTTTCACAGAAGGATACTGAGTGTCGGATGATTTAATTTGTTTAATAATTATAAGAGTAACATTTGTGTTTGTTACATGAGACTAGGTTTATCTACTGTTAGTAAAATCCGAATTGTAAAGGGGTGTGCTTTCTTTTTCACATCAGTATATACTGCACAGGTTCCCTGGTGGCCCAGTGGTTAGGATCTGGTTCTTTCACAGCTGTGACCTGGGTTTGATTCCAGTCAGGGAACCAAGAGGTCACACCAACCTGAACCCATTCAGGGTTGGTTATGGTCAGTACTTGGATGGGAGATCGCCTAGGAATACCAAGGGCTGTATGCGGTGGCCCACTGGAGATGGAACTGGCAACCCACTCCACTATCTCTGCCATGAATACCAAGCGGATCATCATTGTGTATTGTGGTCCATGAGCTTTTGTAGAGTCAGACACGACTAAATGACACAAAACACAAACACATATACTGCACCATCTCAGTTAATAATTATGTGCAAAAGAAAGTACTCAGAATCACAGAATTGGAAAAGAACATTGGAAGCCTATGAGGATTGCCCCCTTTTGCTCACTAATGAACTTTATATTAATGCTCCAGAGAATGAATACACGGATCACAATAAAATTACATTTTATGTATCTCAAACCTTATGCCTTCTTCACAGGCCAGTTGTCAGGAGCTGCTTCATGATGTTTCAGTCTCTAGCCTATCACAGAGACATAGATTGGACCTAAATAGCTTGTTTTAATATGATCACAGCCTAGAATTATGCCTGTCTTGGGCATGCTTTCATTCCTTTACTGTGGCTGCCTTTCTGTTTCTCCATTTGATTTATTCCTCCTGAAGTCATGTTACAGATTTATGTATCATCTGCAGAGAGACAAACCTTGCCTTGAATTACTAAAATCATTAATTAATTAATTAATTAATTAACCAAAACCAGGAGCCTCATTCAATTGAGCAGATGTGAGCCCGTAATGGAGGCCAAAAGCTAATTTGCTCTTTAATTAGCATCTTTTTGTGAGTTGCAAACGGTGTACGGGTTACGGGCTGAACATTCCTGCGGTTGTTACAACCGTAGTTTACACCCCAAGCCTTTGATCTTTCACATCCACAAGAGTTATGATCGCTAAAATCGCAAATCGTAATTCAATTACTACAATTCCGCAAATCCGCACAAGTTTTCACACTCGTAAATGGCAAATGTAGATGAAAATCCTACAAGTAATAGAGAGGACCCGCAAAGGGGTGAAAGGCATGTCCGTAGCACTGTAAATGCAAATAAAACTCAATACTGAACTGTAAATGACAGGGAAAGAAATAAAAGACATTAGAATCAAGCCCGCAAACCAAAATAAAACTTTTATTATGTTTCATTTCGGGGCTAGATTAATCTCGGGAATCAATGAGTTAATACATATCAGGCCACTCTTATGGATTAGAACAGTATCGTCATTCATTTTTATTATTTTGTATTTTGCAGGTTTGTGAGTCCAATCGCATATCGGAACTCTAAACGCTAAATGAATGACATGTAACCTCCATCTTATACTGCCATAATGATGACGGTCTCATTTTCTTTTGACTGTTTGACTTGCTTAATTGATCATGTTCACGCCCCGAAATACTACGTACGAGTGCATTGTTTACAGTTTCGGCTTTCCTCCCATAACTTGCGGGCTTGTTCAATTGAATAGTACCGTAATTGTAGCAGAGTGCAAGCCCGCAGCAAGCCCGCAGAAATACAGTCTATATACCACGAGATGCGGGCTTCCAACTCAATGAGGCTCCAGGTTTGGCATCACTGACTGATGCACTGCACTGGTAATCATCCCTGTTTTTTGTTAAAGCTATGTGGAACTTTCCAGGAATATCAGTAGTGTATGAAAACATTCCCAAAAAACCACAAAATAAACATTAATAAACTTACTTTAACATTTGCACAATTTTTTCTGTTTTCAGGCAGTTGATTTTGAGATAAAATGTCCCTGAACATCTAAACTAAATTAGCATAAAATGCATAAATATTTGTGGCCAATTAGAGACTGGTACAACAATATATCTGTTTCCCTCTCACTGGCTGAGACAAAGCTCGGGGAGCAGCCATGATACTGACAGCTGATTGGCTAGGACACAACTCTGCACAGCTCATTGGCTAGTGCACATAAGTACTTTTGAGGGTGGAGCACAAATATACAATAATAATTACAAATATACAGAATTCCTCAATAAAATTAGACAAACATAAAACACATGATGTCCCACAAACTTCCATATAACTTTAAATATGAATGTCGGAATTCTATCCTTGTACCAATATCCTGTCCTACCAAGAACTAATTCTAAAAAAATAGCGCGTTCAAAGCAGGCCTGAATACTTCAGCTAGGAATAATGGAATAGGACTAATTCTAATTCATAAGAATTAGTTTATTGTGTGGGGTAGAGTGACATGCATTACTACTATCATGACATGCTTGCTGCTCCTTTGTGGGCACATTTGCATGTCCCTGCCAAGGTTCCCAGAATGCAGTGTAAGAACTGTATTTCTCAGAATTCTGGTCATGAAGCATGTTTTTTAACTTGTTTTAGATATTCAAACACAAATGTACTATTTATTTAATCTATATACATATTTAATAATCACAAACTCAGAAGATCCTGGGCTTTGTTATTAGTATAAATTTTAGATTTTAAACGTGAAATACATGTACCTCTTGAAAGCAGAGCTTATACTGCATCAAATAATAGTTTTGTATATATATATATATATATACTCACATTAATCATGTGTATAAAGATGTGAAAGAAGTAATTGCATTAATGACATAATATTTACACACAGATTCAAAACCTCAGAGTAAGTGAAAATTTGAATTTATTTTGCATTTTTGTTTGGCGGTTTTTAATACACTATTATAATAAAGATCATCATTGAATTCCTCACTTTGTTTTTGGTAAATCTGCATTTATGGTCTAACAAATCAGAATAACTTTATTGACACCCTATAAACAAAATGCCTGGGTTTAAATAGCAATACAGAAAATGACATCACCCTAACAATAAAGGTTAAAGGTGTATCCAAGTGAGCTGGGTTATGAATGCATCTGATAGAGGTGAATTAGTAGTGTATGATTCCATTTATTTGCATGCACTAATTGTTCTTAGCTTTGCATTTAAAAAAAACTGTTGCAGGTGATGTTTACATCCCCAGGATTGAGCTAGAGAGGGTTCATATTTGTGAACATGCCCAGGTTTGCAGCCAGTCAGCAATGCTGTATGCAGCCAGCTAGATGAGTCTTCTACACTGGGTCCTTAAAGGACCATAAATCATCATTCAAGTAAAAATGCATGAGCGGTTATACAGTTGTTATTTAGATATACACCCTCTCCTTGATAAATTCTAACAAATTAAAATTGTACTGAAACCAAACATTTCAGCTTCTTCTTCCTATTCTAATTAGTCTTTTAGGCGAATGAGCATTTTTGACCTGCAACGTTTTCTGTTCCTGTGTCTCTGTGTGACTGCATGCAATTCACTGTGGCTGGGAGAGATCTCAGGGGCAATTCACTGAGGCTGGAGGAGGTGATGTGGCAATTCACTGGGGCTGGGGGAGGTAATGTGGCAATTCCCGGGGGCTGGGGGAGGTGATGGGGCAATTCACTGGGCTGGTAGAGATTTCAGGGGCAATTCCCTGGGGGTGGGGGAGATGATGGGGTAAATCACTGGGGCTGGGGGTTTACAGAGGCAAATCACTGAGGCTGGGGGAAGTTTCCCCTCGGATGTAGATAAAATAATCAGTAATTGAAGAGACACAGACCTTGTTCTGGGTATTACAGAAATCTAACAGTAAGCTGCAGCTCAATCCCCAGACCAAAAATATACAATGTATTACGTATGCTTATATTTTCTGGGATTTTCAGGGGGTGGCAACATTGATAGAAAACAGTTTGCAAATGCAAGAAATACAGCAAACTTTAGGGTAACTGTTTAAATGCTTATTTTTGGTATTTTTTCATGCAAACATTTTTTTCATACACTACTAATTCTCCTCTATCAGATGCATTCATAATCCAGCTCACTTGAATATACCTTTAAAGAGCAAAAATATCCTAATTAATTTATCTCTCGTCAACGTGTTCCAAAAGAGAACTCGTTAATATCAATATCCCCAAATGTCTCCTGACTGATCGAATATAAACCATCAGAGACAATCACATTAACCCACAAAATACAGACCCTCAGAACCAGATGGATTTCAAGAAGAAATGGATTCCATACGGATGAAAAGCAAAATGTTGAAAATGTGCTTGGCTTCCTGGACTTCCCAAACTCCCACCATCGAAAGGGTTAACTATTCTGGAATCATTTCAATTTATACTTGCAAATTACTTCTGCATATAACTCCAGCTGCGGGTGCAGAACCCTAACATGTGCTAATTAGATTTCATCATATTAAAGTCTTAACATAATTGTAAAATTAGTTTGCAGAGATCTTAATAATTAGTTGTTTAGCTTGTTTTTGCAAAAAAATAGTATTTAATACATTCCTTGCTAAATACAGCATAGACAATCATACTGTGTAGAGAGATATAGGGCCTCATTCAATTGCGATTTGGCCAATTGAATAGGGCTCTATATAAACACAGAGCATATTTTTTTTACAGATTCTTTTAGTTAGTGAAGACCTTGCTTTTGGATAGTTCACTAACTAAAAACTTCTGTAAAAGAACATGCTATGTTCTTATATAGAGCCCTATTCAATTGGCCAAATCGCAATTGAATGAGGCCCCCAGTTTCCATAGGACAAAGAGCTACACTTTCCATATTCATGTCTATCCTGTTGAGGATTAACCCTATAAAGGCAAAATCTGTGCAATCTGCCCTTTTGGAAGAGCCTATATTGCCCCCCTGCATCGTATCACATTTTATATGAAGAGTATAAGTGGAGATGTCACTTTAAGGCCAGTGGAGAGCTGCTGAACAAACCAATTACTGTGATAAATTATTTTAAAGTAATGTTTTGTTTTCCTGCTCCAGACAGCGGCCCCTGTAAGTGGCAGCAGATGCAAACTGCTCGCGAAGGACGGACTGTTTTCTTTGTATTAAATATCTCATGGCACTGCCATCTCATTTTTAATAGTACTTACTAATGGCCACTATATATATTATTATTTCTTTCCACATGAAATTATACGTTTTTTTGGTTCTATAAATATTTTGCTTTGAATTCCATGCAAATACTGAAAAAATCATCTATAATTGCAGCTGAGTTTGGGGCTGATTCCAGAAGAATCCTGGCAAACCCCAGTATATTCTACTGTCTGCAATGTTCTGCCAGTACAAGACTCGGCTGCGCCCCCCTCCTTCTCCTCACACCAGTTTCACCTACTCAGAATGTCATTTTGGCAGTCAGGAGGTGCAAGCTGGATCTTCATCTGGAAGGAATGGAGAAACAGACCGCCGTAATCAATAGCTGGCCGGGGAGCTACATCTGGAAATGTGTTGTAAATTTAAATGTAAGGAGGAGTTCTTTATAAGAACATCAGTGGAATGGGATTATTTACAGATTCTATAGTGTTCAGCGAAGCCCACAGTTCATGTATTCCAAGTGTAATAAAGAAATGGCAAGAAAACAGCAACATATAGGGAATTATTTATATGACATGAGGCCCATCTGTTACACACAGGCTACTCCCTCTCCAAAATATATCCTCTGTGTTTTTACATATGTGAACTGCAAAAAGCGAAATGCTAAATAATGTTAGGTTGTTATAACAAACAAGGGATGAGTAATGGTGGGAGAGTACACTTTATAAGAACCTTTGGGACAGAATATTCCAGATTATTTCTGTTTAATTTGTGTTGTAGTGGAAGCAGCAAATAAGAAATGGAGGAGTATCTGTTAGCGGTTGCACATTTCCGTTTGATTTTTTTTTTTCATGGACTATGCATAATAATAGACTTGGAAATAGGGGAACCCATGGCCGGATTACCCATTAGGCCAACTAGGCAGCCGCATAGGAGTGCCTCCCTTTGAGGGGCGTAACTACCTAGAACAAGTGAGTTACAACAGGAAAAGGAACTTACACGCACAAAAAAGGCAAAAATGGGTCCGTGCATACTTTGCATACTCACTCGCAGAGGATCCTCCACTTCACTGCCTAGGGGCTCCAAAAAGGTAGATCCGGCCCTGGGTAGACCTCTAAGAACATGCATGAACGAAATGACTGGTACTAGGTAGGAAAAAGATTTTTATTACACCATAGACGGTAGCCTGTGCAGATTTTTGGTCTCCATTGGCATAGCTGATCACCTAACTCTACTGGTGTGGCCAACAGACCATAGTAATGTCTTACTAAGAGGAGCTATTGATTGTAATCATGCATTGGTCAGTAGAAGGAATAAAAATGATATTTAATGATTTATAAAATCAATGTTAATTTAATTTTGAAAGATTAGAATATCAGTTGTGTTTAACTCCACCCTGAAAAGGTCGTCAGCATCAGAGTAAGGGGGGTTGTCTGAGATGCAGCTCTAAAGTTTTTTTTTTTAAAGAATAAATAATCATTCATAGTCTGACGCCACAGCAAAAGCTTGTTGTCCAGAGAAACATCTTTAACACACATTTTTAGCCACTTGAGCTCATTGTGTTGTTACAATATTGTGCTTGAAAATTTAGCAGCTGCCTGCTAGACAAAGCCCCTTTCTCATTAACTTTACAACGGGTGGATAAGAGCAGCTTATACTGATCTTAGAAAGTACATTCAATATTAAATATTACATTTTCAAATGAATTGTATTAATGAGATATAAATATTGTTGTTTTCAGTCATGACCTGTGGATATCCACATCCTGGGCTCCTGGGCTCCATTGGTGGGTAGTGGTCAGCTGTAGATTGATGCTCTCGTTTGTTAACGTCATCATTTTTTCCATTTAAACCACCAACTCATCTTTGATAGCTTTCTAGCACAGGATGGCTCTGAGTTATTATCATTATTATCATTATTATCATTATTATTATTATTACTAGCGACTTGCCCATCAAAAAATGACGGCAATAAGATTGTAAGGCAGGTAATGGTGTTTGATTGAGACATTAATTTTGTTGGTGTTCCGAGATCCTTCGGCGCTCATTGCGACCCTCGCGCTGAGCTCCTTTGGCGCTCATCGCGTGGCTCGCAATGAGCGCCTTCGACGCTCATTGCGAGGCTGTTGGTTGTTTGTGTGCTATGATCAGCGTTGCCAGTCGTGTTTTGGATGCTAATGAAATAATTAATATATTAATAAATTAACATACTTTACCTATTTTGAAGTAATATATGCAGGAAGCATTGTGTTGAAGAGCTGACAATCTGTTTTGATGTTGCTGCAGCATACAATGTAGGTTTGCACTGTTGTGGAGCTGCTGTGTAAGTGTCAGCAATGTGTGCAGTGTGTAGTGTAAATAGTGTGCGTGCGCAAGGAAAATCCGTTAGGGTAGCTGTGTACTTCCGCATTGTGTTGTAAAATGGCGGCTAATGTGTTTGTGGTACGCGGCTGTGGATGATTTAGTGTCCTTGTTAATAGTGTATCTTGGACCTCGTACGTCTTTTTCGGAAAATCCGTATGTGTTTTGTGTTTTTTTTGCGTGTTTAGGGTCCTGTAGCCTCGTTTTCGTTTTTTTTCATCAACCATTTTCTTTCTCGCTTAGGGGATTTTCGTGTGTGTAAACTCTTGAATTTGGACTTAAATTGAGGTGTAATTTCACTTGCAGAAGTCCCTTGTGCCCCCCCTTGCTGTGGGTAAGATTTGTGTGTGTTTGTGGTGTGTATTTATTGTGTTTTTAATGTTTTCATGTGCGTGCGGTTCGGGCGCTAAGGTCGTATTTTTACAAGCTTGTAATGTTTTTTTTTTCTAAGTCCCGCGACTCGTATTTGTGGATGCTAAGCCTGTAAATTTTGAGGTGTAAATCCCGCCTGGGGCCTATTGCAGCCGACGTGGGAGCCTCCACCTCCGCAAATGCGGCCCTAAGTCATAGGGGGTCGTAGGGATGAGCGCCTTTGGCGCTCCTTGCCAGCAACTGCGGCCCTCGCTTAAACCAATTGCTTTCACACCTTTAGTTTATACGTTTGTGAGTTTTCAATCTTGTGTTGGTGCCTTGAGAACAAGCTATATGTATGTTTGATCTTAAGTTCAAAAACAGGCCCTCCATTCTTTGCAACGCGTTAATTTAGTTTTTGCCTTGTACTTGTGCTACGGAATATGTTGGCCCATTGCAAATAAAGGATAATAATAATAATAATAAGGGGTAAGTTCTGGGAGGGCTAGAGGTCAGTGGCCAGGGAAGCAGTATATATATATATATATATATATATATATGTGTGTAATAATATGTAATATATATATATATATATATTTAGCTCCGGTGCCCTCCATTCACTAGCTCAGTTACATAAAGTTAGACACAGGAACATAAAATAAAAAGAGCAAAACTCCTTCAAGACGCTGCCCTACTAGTGTTTGATGATCCTGTGAAGATTTGGACTCCTGGTAGTAGGAGAACCCAAGGGCATAATGAAAAGAAGATTTGCTGTTAGAGTGGAGAGAGGTAAATACTTAATTACACTGATTTAATCATAAAACATGTCATTATACCTCAATACACTGGTATAGCACGAGATTATATAAAAAAAATAACTGTGCCAATAATTTCTAGCTATACTTTTTGTCATAGTAATAAATTAGACGTGTATTTTGCTCCCACCTATTACACTGCCATTGAGAATATTTTACATTTTTTTCAGACCCAATTGAAGGACGCCCACATTTCCTCAGGACACATTCAATCCTTCCATCCTCAGAGTTTTTTTCAGTTGCTGCCTATTTCTTGATCAAGCCTCAGAAATTAAATAAATAACCCTGGAATGTGGAACAGGAAAGTGAATTCCCAGAAGTCCTTGCAAAATGAAAGGTTGGATTGAGTGGAAAGAAGCCTTAAATAAGCCCAGTGTTCTCCTCACATTGAGGCCTTCTTCAGAAGGCGCGGAGTTGGCCAACGTATTTCTTAGCTGCTTTTCTGGGGCTGGTTGTGCTGTCAGTGAAGGGAGGAATTACTAAAACAGAAACTGGGATTGTTTAAACAGCAGGACCTGCATACACGTTAATATCACAGCAAAATAACTCTGCCAGTGGGCAATATTACAGGATTAGCCCAATCTTTGTAATTAAAATCACTAAACTAGTCATTAATATGCTAAAATATTTTTTTACAAAAATAGCCACACCAAAAAAAAAAAAAAAAAAACCCAAATAAACATTAATAAACTTACCCTAAAGTTTGTAAAATTTATGAAGTGAATTTTGAGAAGAAACGCTCCTGAAAATCCAAACTGAATTAGCATAACAATGATAATTAGTGGTGGCCAATCAGAGGCAGGTAGACCAATGTATCTATTTCCCTCTCACTGGTTGGTACAAAGCTGCTTGGGAGGCAGCTGTGATACTGACAGCTGATTGGCTAGTGCACAACCATGCATTGGCTAGGATGCTCTGCTTACATAGGTGCCTTGGTGGGTGGAGATCACACAAGAAATGTCAAATGTACTTTCAATTACAAAAATACAGAATTCCTCAATAAAATGATTTGATATGGGACTTACACACAGGATATCCCACAAACTGCCATATACCCTTAAACAGCTGTTGCACTGTATTCTTTAGAATTTCTAAAATGATTGCCTTTATTGATAATCACATTCCACAATGTTATATGGTGAACAACTTATGTAGCAATTTTAGATTCAGTTAACATTTAAATGTTTAATATAAAATGTTGCTATTGGTCACTTTAGCTTTTAATGTGCTGACTGGTGTATTTCTGCCTCGGCTAGTTAAGCCTAGGCCTAGGATAAAGCATTTTCAGGAGATAGCAGTGCCATGCCATGGTCATAGTGTATATATCTGCACAGAAATCCGGGTATGTATTACCATTCTGTAAATAAATATACCTGATATATATCCACTATAATAGTGTGCAGCATGTGAGTAATGCCTGAGGGGGGAGAGGGGGACAGAGGGAGAGTGAAAGGGAGGGGAGACGGTGGGGAGCCGAGAGAGAAAGGGAGGAAGAGAGAGGGAGGCAGGTAGAGAGATAGAGGTAGGTAGGGGGAAAGAGGGGGGGGGGGTGGAGAGAGAGCGGAGGGAGAGAGACATAGGGCTCACAGAGAGAATGAGAGGGCTCCGAGAGAGAGACAGAGGGCATACAGAGACAGCAGAGACAATTGAACATAACATATGACACCATAATTTATGATGGGCAAGTTACTAGTATATATATATATATATATATATATATATATACATCTTCACACATACACCAATGCTTCTACATAAATATATATGTGTAATAATCTTGTTTGGGCACATAGCCCACTGGCGCCAGCTTACTAAGAGCTACATCAAGGCCAAAAAAATGTTTTCATAGAACTTGTGTCTCAGGACAAAACTCTGCTCCCTGTTATGTAGCAATTCTGCATTTGTTAGAAAATGTTCTATTTTTATAATTTGTTTCAATTTTCTTTGTATTACTGTTATTTATTTGGTTTTAGACATAGATACCTAATAAGCTCTGCAATATAATGTATATATTGTTCAGTCGTATCCGCCTTTCCTTGAGCCTATGGACTTCAGCACGCCACCCACATCTATCAGCCACTGCTCTTCTGAGATCCAGCAAGATCATGCTCATTGCTTCAATGACCTCCTCTATCCATCTCTGCCCCTCTGCCGTCCCCTTCTGTTGTGCCTTCAATATTTCCCAGCATCAGCGTCTTATGTAGGGAATCCTAAATACTCATGTGGCCAAAATATTTGGGCTTCAGCGTCATGATCAAACCTTCCAGTGAACCCTTTGGCTTTATTTCCTGTAGTATTGACTGGATCTTCTTGCAGTCTAAGAGACTCTAAGCAGTTTTCTCCAACATCACAATTCTATGGCGTCAATTCAGCCTTCTTTACCACATTTACATTCTAGATATTTTTCCAAGCAACCCAAACAGGTTTAAGGTATATCTAAGTTTCCTGGATTATGAATGCATCTGACAGAGGAAAATCAGTAGTGTATGCAAACATTTTTTTTTGCATGAAAAAATACCAAAATAAACATTTAAAAACGTACCTTGAAGCTTTCAAAATATATTGTAATTTCTGACAGTTTAAAAATAGCGTAAACAGTCACCCCATTGAAACCCATGCTAAATTAGCATTAAATGCATACATTGTTTTGGCCAATCAGGAGGAGGCTCAAGCATTTTAATTTTCTCTGGGGTTCCTGTTTGTACTGCAAAGCAGTCTGGCATATGTAGTGTGTACTTGCTGACCTGTGGTGAAGAGCCGGTCAGCACAGACAGAGAGCAGATACTGGAAGCACATCCCAGCAGAGACTTCAGGGCTGACATCAGTGCTCTCCTTTTGTCTGAGGAAGGCAGAGAAGGAAAGTAATGAATTTAAAAATGCTCCCCTGCATGCTGATTGGGGGGATCAGGGGCTTGTGTAGACACCCTATGTGGGTGTCAACATAATCATTAGAATGATTTTTAAATAGTAATACAAATAAAACGTTTTATGAAATGTGCTGCATACATAAATGATGGGTTCACTGGAAGGACTGCAGAATTGTATTAACCCATGAAATGTAGATATGCCTTTAAATCCAGTGCAATATCTAAGTACAAGCCCTGCACATAGCAGGTGAAAAGAAGAAAAATAAGTGTGATGTAGGGGCTACACAGGTCTTGAAGGCACCGAGAAAACAGCAAATGTGATGGGAATATAGAATAATCATACAATATGTATTTTATGTATTTTGGCCATTAGTTACTTTTTTAGTCTTTTTGTGTGTGAACTGGTATGACTCCAACAATGTCACGCATCTTAGTGTAGCATATTTATGTACAGTATGTATGTTACTAAGCTTTAATCACAGCAGTCACGTGATTACAGTATACACACATGCAATGCTGTAATACTTCAGAGCTAACACTCTGGCAAGCGCAGGGCGAGGAGAAGCCAGGCGCGCCGTAGGTTTATTGTCAGGGAGGCGCTCACAGATGGTAACTATGAATTGCTCAGAGCTCATTATGAATACAGCAAGAAATAAGACCAGCTTTTTATGAGAAGATGTCATAAAGATGTCTAAAGCAGATGTTATAAAACGAGTCTCCTGACAAATGTACTCAGTCTAGACCAACCTCAATCAGTTTAAGGCGGGAGGACCTGGAGCAGCTTGTCTCAAAGAATGTGCAGTATTTTGCTTTTAGCCCCAGTGTAGGATGGCAGAAATATGCTTGAAGAGACAGGTAGAGTTAGAGAGCAGCAGTAACATTGACTGAATTAATCCATGAGGTATTAGGACTAAAGGAACAAAGATTTCTGGGAAAAAAGATTTGCAATGAATCAAAATGAATCTCTTATAAATATTTTATTGTGAAATATTTTGGGCTTACTTGATTTATTTTGCTACTCGTATTCCTCAGTATAGGGCTACCATTTTGCCTCTCACATTCTCCATCACATGTTTTCCTAGAGTTTTTTTAGCTCCTGCTTGCAACTGTATTTGCGCAGATGAGGTCACCGGTGGGCAGAGCCATGGCAAGAGCTATTCACACAGCTGGGCAGGTTCCACTTACAACGTAACAGGATGTGCCGCTCTGCAGTCAGATGTTAGTATGTTCACCCTTTAACAGGTAAGGAATAATGTATTAAGCAAATAAAATGTAATAAATATTATTATAAATATATATATATATAAATATTATTATAAAAATATATTATAAAATATTATTGTAAAGTACACATAATTCCATTAAAACTATATCTAAGTTTCCCTGTATTTACCTTTTTCTAATCTAACACCTGCTGCTTATATCAGACACACACATTACATTGAGTCATTCGATACACATACAGATTTATGTTATTTAAAAAAAAAATGGTTCCCACACCCCAGAGGTGCCTACATAGGCAACTGGGACTAACCAACAGAAACACAGCATTAAAGTATGTTTTTTACATTTTTAACCAAAAGCGGCACAGTGCAGAGATCAAGAGCAAAAGTGCCAGTAGCCGTTTCTTCCTTCCTTGTGGTGGGAAGACAAGACTACACATGCCATGATGCTTTGCTGTAGAGACTGAATCTCCAGACATTGGAACAATGTTGTAGCTGCATCTGATTGGGAATTATGAATTTTATGTTAATTTAGGATTTTCAAGGGTTATTGCTTCAACTGCCAGAAAACTGAAGAAATGTGCAAACTTCAGGGTAAGTTTATTGTTTATTTTGGGATTTTTTTCATGCAAATAAAATGTTTTTATACACTACTGATTCTCCTCTATCAGATGCCATGGCAAGAGCAATTCACACAGCTGGGCAGGTTCCACTTACAACATAACAGGATGAGCCGCTCTGCAGTCAGATGTTAGTATGTTCACCCTTTAACAGGTAAGGATCAATGTATTAAGCAAATAAAATGTAATACATATCATTGTATAGTACACACAATTCCATTAAAAGTATTTACCTTTGTCTAATCTAACATAGGCTGCTTATATCAAACACACACATTACATTGAGTCATTCTATACTCACACAGATTTATTTTATTTAAAAATAAAACTTGTTTTCCAAACCCCCAGAGCTGCTTACATAGGCACAGTGAACCTCCCAATAGAAACACTAGATTTGGGTACACATTTTAAACTTTTACTAACCGTCAAGCCAACAGCAACTCAATGAAGAGATCTACAGATCAGTATCTGGCTCCTCTTTCTTCCTTCTGCAAAGGACTACACATCCCATGATTCCTTCCTGCACAAGCTGCTATCACTGATTGTTACATTGCTTTAAAATGTATTAGCTGCTTGTTATTGGCCAAAACCAATTGTGAAATGTATGTTAATTTTAGCAGAGATACCCATGGGTGTTATCAAAAGCATTCCAGGAAAATCCAGGAAACTTAGATATGCCTTTAATAAAACTAATTATACTTAAGTATATTATTTACAATCTTGATCCCTGCCATCTATATTTATTTGAATGATGTTTTATTAATAAATATACTATATACAAAGCAATAAGATATATTATATCCAATAAAAGGAGGTTATTGTGATAATACAGGATGAGAAGGATTGATACCGGATTGTACTAACAGGACCTGCTTGGAATCCACTACATCTTTTTAGTACCTCCTGTGCATGGTAGTATGAATTGGGGAGGATGGGGGGACAAATATGTGTGTATATATAAGCTATTTTACGGCCTATGTATCCCCCCCAGAATTATTCTGGCTCCTACACCCCTGCCCCTGGGGCTAGGATTACCAGTTTACGGAAAAAATGGATAATGCCTGAAATAAATACAGGCTTAAAACATTCTATAATTTGAAAAACGTTGTACCTTATCTTGAAAAACAATATCTTATCTTCATGTACTTTGGTTAGTGGAAACAAATTGGAAGCTATGTGCAAAATTAACAATCCTCTGCTGCTCTTGTAACTAATGGCCAGGGATAGGGATGAGAAGCAATAGAATGAATGAACCCCTTCTTATTAATGTAGTAATAATATAGTAATCTATCTCGTCAATAAACAATTTCCAAAGCAGTCTTCATGACTAGTTTAGATGAACAATGATGGCCTCCATAGCTCTGTGGATTAAATGTTAGCTAGTATGCAATGTTGTGCTTGGATCCTTGTGTCTAAGGAATCAAAACAGCAGATGGGTCACTTTAATTTGGGCTTACCTGATTTATTTTGTTACTCATATTCCTCAGTATAGGGCTACCATTTTGCCTCTCACATTCTCCATCACATGTTCTCCTAGATCTTGTTTCTCCTAGATGCTGTTCCTACTTGCAACTATATTTGCGCAGATGATGTCACACAGCTGGGCAGGTTCCACTTACAACATAGAAGGATGAACCTCTCTACAGCAAGGACTCCCATACTAAAAGACAATTGGTCAGACTCTTAGAGATGAAGTGGCTGATATCTCAAGGCGTTCACACAGTTTATTGTTGAAAAACAATCTTCCGCTCCGAGGTGTAAGCAATGTCAAAAGGACAAGTCTCCAAGTTTATTATGGGTTAGAGTTATGGGCACTTGGGTAAAAAGTTTGTTGTACTGTAATAATGGGGTTACTTCTTACTGATCATCTCTTTGTCTTGTGGCTGACGCACATTTCACTGTTAAAGGCCTCATATCTTTTGAGGGGGGGAGGGGTGGTATCCTAGTCCTAACCTTGTATATATGAAAGCCCAGATTCTTGTTTCCTTTTCCTAAAGTACAAAGTGGATTTCAGACATATTGTGGATTTCTGAGATTTTTCAAGTGAGCCTTGTTCATTTTTAAGCAGAGCGATGAGGAGACAGGAGCCTTTGAAGTGGGAAGCCTTAGACCTAATCCTAAAACCTTGCAGTGTGACCCTGAGCGAGCCTGGGCCTGCACTGAGCAGGGGCTGCACTCTCTTTTTATGGAAAATGTCACCTTTTCATCAGTTTGACAATTGAACCTGTAACAATATGAAGGAAACTCATTCCTCAGTGGGAGCCTCAAGGGGTTTAAAATTAGCAAAATATTAACAAGAGGAGAACATTTTACTGCAGGTTTAGACATAAACTGAGCCATAAATCAACTGTGTAATACATATTATTGCTCCAGAAATACCCTCTCTATAACACCTCATATTGATCCAGAAATTCCCTGTGTGTGAAGAGTGAGGTGGCCATGAGTGTCCAGTAATCCAGATGAATAATCAGAGTATTGATGTGTATGGTGATACTTTTTTTATTGGACAAACATATTCATAAATATTATGACTAGCTTTCGAGAGCTTCCTCTCTTTCTCAAGTCTGGAGCAATACTGATATCAGATTCCCACTGAAAAAAAAAAATAGCAGGCATTAAAAAAAAGTAAAAAAAGAATGTTGATGTTAACAGCTGAGCAGAATATTCTTATTTTCTTGTTTCCTTTTATTTTGCTATTTCTTTATTTCAATGGGAATCTAATATCAGTATTGCTCCGGAATTGAGAAAGAGAGGAAACTCTCGAACGCTAGTCATAATATTTATGAATATGTTTGTCCAATAAAAAAGGTATCACTATTTATTGCAATACTCTCATACTCTCTATATATTACTCTATATAATCAATTCTATGTAACCCTGCCCATTATTTCATAAGCCTTTCCATAGATTTCCTCTTATTGCTTCATATAACTCCTACTACTTCTATAACCACTCTTGTTGCTCCATATACGCTCTCTATTTGCCTCCTCATACCATGTGTACTATATAATTATCCCTCTTGCTGCCTATGACATTTCTCACTGAAGCAGTACAAATAGCTGTAATATTCCTTATAATACATTTCAGGGTCAGTTCCGTAGCCCTAACCCCAATTCTGTGAGCCCCCTCTGCTCTCCCTGTCAGGCTCCATCACAGCAATCAGTTTGATGCCAGCCCGAGATGGTCCCATCTGGATGCCATTAGTTAGAGAGCAGGGATTCGGCACCACCCTCACAGGGAACTTTTCATCACACACAAAATTGTCTTCATATTTGTGTCTATGGGAAAAAAACAGTGCAATTAAATTACTTTAAATTATCCCTAATATAATAATAACATTTCTGCTCCTGGAGACAATAGCATGTGGTGTCCAAAGGCCCCTACTACAAATACCAGGGAAAGGAGCCAGAGCTGAGTTGGGAAATCTCTAACCGATGGTGTCAGGAGACAATAACATTAGGAGTCTTCTAGAGATTTTGGGTTTAAATAGGCAGTAAACTCACACATTGTTTATCGTGCATTTAAAAGAGAATTATTGAAGTTTTTCCTGTGAGTTGTTTTATTAAACTTTTTGGAGGAGAGAAGTGAGTGAGTCAATAATAGAAAGCTCCAATATAAATATTAAAGGGACACGGCCAAATCAAAGAAATGAAAATGAATACATATAACTGAGCAGAATTGTTAATTGAGCTTGATTGTTGGGTATTTTTAAATTAAATTATATTATAATAATATAAGTAAATTATTAACTCTCACAGCAGGAACCTTTACAGTTGATTGACGGTATATGGAAGTTCCATGGATTATGAATGCATCTGATAGAGGAGAATCGGTAGTGTATAAAAACATTTTATTTGCATGAGAAAAAATCCCAAAATAAACAATAAACTCACCCTAAAGTTTGCAAATGTTTTCAGTTTTCTGGCAGTTGATTTTGAGAAGTAATAACCCTTGAAAATCCTAAATTAACATAAAATTCATAATTTCCAATCATAGGCAGCTACAACATTGTTGGAATGTCTGGATATTCAGTCTCTACAGCAAAGCATCATGGCATGTGTAGTCTTTTCTTCCCACCACAATGAAGGTCGAAACAGCTACTGGCAATTTTGCTCTTGATCTCTGCACTGTGCCGCTTTTGGTTAAAAATATGGTACAGGGTTAAAAAAACATATGTTATTGCTGTGTTTCTGTTGGTTAGTCCAAGTTGCCTATGTGGGCACCTCTGGGGTGTGGGAACCATTTAAAAAAAAAAAAAAATCTGTATGTGTATAGAATGACTCAATGTAATGTGTGCTTCTGATATAGATTAGATTAGAAAAGGTTAAAAACAGGAAAATGTCAACCTTTAAAGAAGCATAATCAGAGAAGCTTATACATGATAACATGGCTGACATTATTCTTATTTATACTAACTTGACATGTTCTTCCTGCTTATAAGCCCCACCGTCAACGTGAACATTAGATAAACTTATAAAGCATTAAGGGACAATCTTTTTCAGTTAGTTTATGCTTAAAACATGCAAATTACAAGCTCAATTATCTAACACCGCCACTCAGTACATTTCATAGCAGCCAAATACAAATGTATTTGTTTATATTTTTACTTTTTATTTGTTTAATAATTGGGATCTTTGCTGTTTCCCTTTATATAAAATTCAGGAGGAGAAACAGGAAATGGAACAGCCTTAAAATGGAAGTGGGACATGGAATAGACATCATAAGGATTACCGTATTTTTCGCCGTAAAGACGCACTTTTTCTTCCCCAAAACTGGGGGGGGGGGGGGGGGGGGGAGTTGGTGCGTCTTATACGCTGAATACACATTTTGCATGCATTAAAACTGCCTCTTTCTGCCCCTCTTGATCCTCTCCCCCTCCTGATTCTCCCCTTCGACCCCTCTGATCCTTCCCTTGGCCCCCTTTAGATCCCCATTCCTGATCCCCCCCCCCCCCCCATTGGAGCTTCCTACGGCACCAGCAGCATGCCTCTGAACTGCATCTCGTCTGCCGACGCATCTTAGTGACGTCATACACGCGACGCAAGGGAAGGCTGCAGTATAGGAGGAGTGCTGGTAGGAAGCGCTGCGCGATGGGGTGAGATCAAGATGGGCCAAGGGATGATCATGGATGGGCAGAGGGGAGAATCAAGAGAAGAAAGGGGAGGATTAAGAGGGGCAGGGGGAAACAGGAGGGTCAAGAGCTCCTGGAGGCTCCCAAATGCTCCAAAATGTGTGTGTGTGTGGTGTATGTATGTATGTATATATATATATATATATATTTGTGTGTGATGTAGGTGTGTATATGTATGTGAAGTGTATTTGTGTTTGATTCAGAATAGTTTTTTCTTGTTTTCCTCCTCTAAAAACTAGGTGCGTCTTATGTGCAGGTGCGTCTTATATGGCGAAAAATACGGTAATTATCTTTGGTATTTTTTATGTAAGTATAATGATCGGATTAATTTAGCTTGTAACTGCCATTAAAATCTTTGTGTCTTCTTTTTATTACAGAACTAGGAAATTGCGGGATAAAAATTGTAAGGCTGGCAATGCTGTTTGCCACACAATGTGAGTCTTTTGGTCCTCTGAGCACCTTTGGCGCACATTGCGAGCATCTCCCACCGTGTACTTCAAGTTTCCTGCGTTGCACTGATCACCTTCAGCGCTCATTGCGAGCCTCAAGCTGAGCTCCTTTGTCTTCATATTTGTGTCTATGGGCTCATTGTGAGCCGTTCCTCTTGCCTGCACTCACTGCAAGCCTCTCCCACTCGCGGTGCTCATTGTGAGCCCTGCGATGAGCGCCTTTGGCGCTCACTGCGAGCCTTTCGTCTCGCCTACTGTGCGGGCCGCTCATTGCAGGGTTCGTAAACCTGCAAGTTTAGTGCTTGGGAATACCATGTGTCTCTTTCCAGCATCTCCCCTGTCCCTTCCCTGGGTCTTTCTCCTCTGTGTGTCTGTTGAATGTTTGCGCGTTACGCGCTGACTGACGTTGGTTTTATTTTCAAAGTCCCGCGTGCCTGGCGTTGTTGTTGTGTTAGTGTCTTCAGCATCGTGTATTTTGTACGTTTTGCGAGCCTGGCGTTGCTGAGTCTCGTTTTCATGCTGTTTCTGAAATTTCGCATTTTTCGTCTGCCATTTTTTTCCTCGCTTAGGCTATTTTCGCCTAAGTGCTGCGCGGGCTGCTTCGCCTCTATTAGCGAGGCTCGCCTAAGTACTGCACCGCTGGCTGCAGTGAGCACCTTTGGCGCTCATTGCAGCCTTAGTACTGCGCCACTGCAATGATTGCTTTTGGCGCTCATTACAACCTAATTGCTGTGCCGCTGCTTCGACTCGATTCACAAGGCTTGCATGTGTGATGGCGCCGATGGCTTCCAGAGGGACCCAACTGTGTTACCAACATTGCAAACGTTCCCAACACTGATAACTATCTTTGTGATGTATTAGCAGTGTTTCATCAGGAATTACTCCTGTATTTTCCAATTTCCATTTGCTTAGTAAGGCCCTCATTCAATTGCTATTTGGCCAATTGAATAGGGCTCTAAATAAGCACATAGCATATTTTTTTTAAAGAAGTTTTTAGTTAGTGAAAACCTTGCTTTTGGATAGATGTTTACTAACTAAAAACTTCTGTAAAAAAATATGTTATGTGCTTATTTAGGGCCCTATTCAATTGGCCAAATTGCAATTGAATGAGGGCCTAAGAGTCCTAGTGTCTCCACACCTTTTTCCAGACCCAAAGGTGGAGCTAGCGCTGGTGCAGGCAACGAAATACACTAGTGCCCTCCTCTGAAGGGGGCCCCAGTGCAGTTTATTTTGTCATATTACTTTTTTTTTTTTTTTTCTGTAGTATGTGTGATGTCATTCAGGATTCTCTTCCCTAGGGAAGAAGAAGCTCCGGCAGGGGTGTCATAGAAAGAGGAAGGTTGGTAAGGCTGAGGGGGCAGGGGGTCCCTACACTACATAATTAAAAAAATATACAATATATATAATGAGTTGGGACAGGGAGAATACATTCACTCCATTTACTAGCTCTTCCACTGTCCAGACCCCAACTGGCTGACTCCAACGCAGTTTAGTAAAATAAGGAACAGCGTTGCTTTGTAAGGACTTTGCTTAAAGATATAACACATTTTTCTTGCAGCTCCTTCATATAGAACAGAAATCAATATAAACGATGCAGAAAAATAATACGTCTCAAGTTTTATTGCAGAAGATTCCTGTCTCGGCCGACACATCTCCTGGAAGCGGAGCCTTAAAGTAGAACAGAAGCAGGAATGCAAATGTAAGATCTCATGTGCTCACAAGCTGGCCGCACACTTGGTTTATGTAAATGTGTTTGGCCAACTCGCTGCTTCTGAAATTGATTCTGAGATGGAAAATCTGCAAAGCAGAAGAATTATTTAGTGTGAGCGCGCCCAAATGTCATGAAATAGCTCTCTCTGAACGCTTTTATTTCGCTGCTTGCTTTGTTTGCAGCCAATATCTGGGTTGCAGGATCCAGTTCTGCAGGTTTGATGCAGCAGGATATCAGTGACTGAGGATATCAGTGAATCTGTGCATCCTGGCTGTTACCCCAGACATGGGGGCTTTCTCACTTTCTTTAATAGGGAAGTACTTAGAGTACTCAGCCCCCCTTGCAACTTCTCTGTATGGGGGTAAATATAGGGCCAAAATATATATGTAGGTGGTCTGATCACTCTTCTATAAAATAATTGGTGTATGTAACAAAATAACTATCAGCCCTATTAGATTTGGGCTACGTGTGAAAACGTAGCTCGCAACGTAGCTATTAGGACTTACTGCTATTAAATTAGCCCTGTAACGTAGGCCGCAGACGACTTGCGGGGTAAGATGCAGCAAGGCCGAAAAAAGCCTATGGGATTAGCAACGTTGAACATTCGCGGCCGTAAATCCTTTGGTCTGTCAAGCCTGTAACGGATACGTTTCCAATTTAGCTATGATATTGCAACAAAGTCACTCGCGAGCAAGCCCGTAACACACAAATGGAGCCCAAATGCCAACATGTGCTGGAGGGGGGGGGGGTAAAGTCCAATACATAGCACTTGAAATGCAAATAAAAACACATTACTGTACTAATATTAAAAGTGAAAGTGATGTTAGGTCTTAGAATTAATAGCACAACATTCTCAAGCCCGCAAATCGTCCCAGAAAAATTTCTACTTAAACTTAATTTCATGTATAATTTTTTGTGTTTTATCGATCCCGGCAATCAAGGTGTTAATACATATCCTGTAACTCGCATGTAATAGAATATCATATTTACGGCTTTATTAATATTGGAATGTGGGTCCGATCGTAACTCGTAATTGAACCCGTAAGACTTTGAAATCCAACCTCCATTTACTAACTAACTACGGGCTTGACTAATTGATTACGTTCAAGCCTGTAAATCCGACGTCCGATAAATAGTTTACGGGTTTGTGTCTCTAGCTCGTAGCTCGCTGCCCGTTCTAATTTAATATCACCATAACTTGGCCAAATTTCAAGCCTGCAGCCGTTGCGAGCTTCACGTTGGAGTTACCAGAGTCTGCTAGTGTATGGAAGCTAAACAAAAATAATCAGCGGTGCTCAGGTGTATGGAAGCTGCCATGACATGTCATGCTTCCTTTTCCTGGTATTTGGGGGCGGTACAGAGCAGGATGTGCAGTGTTACTTGGGACTGCCTACTATTGAGCATGTGTGGGGCAGTTTAATGGTGTCAGATGCCCAAAACAACAGGAGACCTTCTGCTTGATCCTAATTTCACTCTTAGAAAAATAATTATCAGAACACACCGGGGGGGTCATCAAGCTCCAACACAGCAGAAAGTTTGGAATCCATCATAAGCAGAATCTGCCAAAATGTAGGTTTTCTAACAATAACTTACACAGCTGCTAATGTTGTGTGTGTACATACTTCTCTAACATAATATGTTTTTCCCTCACTATAGTGGCCCTCTAATTGTTTTCAACAAGCCCTAATGTCTGACTCGACATCGTTCTAGACATTTTGTAATCCAGATAATTATTGAGCTAAACAACATTATTTGTGTGGGACACAATAAACTCATTTGTGGCAGTGTACTCTAAGTTGTACTGTGGTGTAAATGTGAGAAATTATATGCAAATGTGCTAATTTCATGTATCGGCAGATTGTACTTGATTGGCATGGAAAATGACACCTAATATGTATTATTATTATTATTATTATACAATTACATTTGTATTCTTTTTATTGCTCATAGAGTATGCTGTGTTTTGTTTCTGTTTGTACTAAGGTATATTGTATATTACCTATACAACGTTAAAAAGAAAAGATCATGTCAACTCCAATCTCAGTTCCTGGCAAATAGATGGGGAAGAAGTGGAGGCAGTGACAGATTTTATTTTTCTCTGATCCAAGATCTCTTGGTGACGGCAGCCATGACATTAAAAGACATTTGCTTCTGGGAAGGAAAGCTATGGCATGCTTGAACAAGCTAATCAAAATGTAAGATATTACACTATAAAAAAGGTCTGCATAGTTAGATCTATGTTATTCCCAGTAGTAACATACGTATGTGAGAGCTGGACCGTAAAGAAATCTGAGCGCTGGAGAATTGCTGCCTTTGAATTGCGGTGTTGGAAAAAAACTGCTTAAAGTCCCTCGGGCTGCAAAAAGATCCAATAAATCAGTACCGTATATATGTCTCTTCTCCCCTCTCCCTTCCCTGTGTCTCTTCCCCCCCCCATCCTGTGTCTCTTCCCCCCTCTCCCTTCCCTGTGTCCCTTCCCCCTCCTCATTCTCAACCTCCCTCCTCAACCCCACTCCTCATCCTCAACCCCCCTATCCTCAACCCCCCCATCCTCAACCTCAACCCCCCTCCTAATCCTCAACCCCCTCCTCAACCTCAACCCCCCTCAACCTCCCTCCTCAACCACAACCCCCCTCCTCCCTCCTCATCCTCAACCTCCCTCCTCAACCCCCCTCTTCAACCTCAACCCCCCATCCTCAACCCCCTCCTCAACCTCCCTCCTCAACCTCAACCCCCCATCCTCAACCTCAACCCCCCTCCTCCCTCATCATCCTCAACTCCCCCCTCCTCATTCTAAACCCACCCGGTATATGCTAATGCCGTGACGTCACATCCGCGCCACGTCAAGACGCCGAAAGGAGCGGAGGCCGGAGCAGGAGCTTCAGATGCAGGTAATTGAGGCGAAAGGGGGGGGGGGGTATTTAGAGGGGTTGGATGAGGAGGGGGTTTAGAATGAGGGGGGGTTGAGGATGAGGAGTGGGGAGGGAAAGAGACATGGGGGGGTTAGAGAGACACGGGGGCAGAGAGAGACACAGGGGGGGTAGAGAGACACAGGGGGGTTAGAGAGACACAGGGGGGGTTAGAGAGACACGGGGGGAGAGTGACTCGAGTATAAGCCAAGGGGGCCCTTTTTAGCCTTAAAAAAAGGGCTGAAAAACTCAGCTTATACTCGAGTATATACGGTACTTCATGAAATAAAGACAAACTAGTCACTGGAAGGTTTAATCATGAGGTTGAAGCTCATATTATGTCCCTATCATGAGATGACAGGTGGAGATGGATAGATGAGGTCATTGAAGCAATGAGCATGATCTTAATTAATCTCACACTGACAGATGTGCCTGGCGTGCTGCGGTCCATAGGGTCACTGAGAGTCGGATGCAACTGAACAACTAAACAACAAATATTGTATCTCAGCGGGTTTGTTGTGTATTATTGCTTATTTTATCTCTGTATTGATTCTTGTTGTGTCTATAGAGTATTGCAACTGTAGGATTTCTTTATTGTATTGTTGTATGTTGTACTTCCGTTTGTGGTGTTTGAGTATTGATTCTTACTGAGTGTGCAAAGTTATGTTTTATTGTATCTGTATTGTGTTACTTCTGATTGTATTGGTAGAATATTGCTTCTCATTGTATCTGTAGTGCTTTGTCTGTCATTGCTTCTGTAATGTATTGTTCATTGTAAGTGTATGGTTTCACATTGTGGTTCATTGTGTATTTAATGTCTTTTCATTATGGTGTCTCATTGTGTTTGTACTTTCATGATGTACATATGCTATATAAGATAATATATATAATAAATATACTATAATAATATTATAATAATCATATACAATATAATGTAATAACATATATTCCCCTTCCCTGACACTGTAGTGGGCTATTTGGAAGATCTCATTTGCACTGCTCCATGTGAAGATGTTCTGTTTGTGGTTCTGGGAGTCCACATGTTTCTGCTTAAATAAGGAAATAATCCCATCTTGCTCCAATAAAATGTACAGTTTTTGAAAATAACAAGGCTCGTTCTTGTCTTGTACTGTCTGCAAGTCTGTCCCTTCATCTAGAACGGGGAGTGAGCCTGAATCGCTTCACTTTAAGATGATGCTCCATGTGTGTTACAGCTGCTGACAGGTCTTACTGCAATTTATTAGAAATGATCCGTTTAATGATAACATTTACATGTTAATTTGACTGTTTAGTATATTAAAGTTGCATAGAAGGGGTTCCAAATGTGGCGTGGTTATGACAAATACTTCATATTAGCTGTCAGTCAGCCTTTCTGATCCACCCACAAACAAAGATACATATATTTTGCTGGAGATCATTACCAATAATTACCTGCTGACACCCTTGGCCCATTATCAAAAACAAGAGTATGCTCAGACCTTTGTTTTACAGATGAACTATAGTGAAGACACCGGGCTCAGAGCCGCTGGGGCTAATCAGGTATTATTGGCATCAATAAGAGATATGAATCTTTGTGGGTAAATTAGAACTGACTGATAACCAAACATTGGAAACTTCTATGTTATATTACTTCAGAAAAATTATTTTTTTAAGTAAAACCCAATTGACAAAGTACTGGCTATTACCTATAGTTTCAATATGGGAACCACTGCTCTGTAGTAAAGTTTGTGTCACTGACACATGCACTAAACTGCCAAAGTATGAAACTATTTGCTCTTCAATTTGAAATCAGCCACCTATGGCTTTAAAGCAAATCACAGCTCTGTACTGCTCAGTATTTAGTTCTTCTGTCAAGCCCAAACACGTCAGCATGACTTCAAGGAATTGTTAGCTGTGAATTCAAAACAGTGTTAGTTTGCCTTAAGGATTAGAAAAAGGGAAGCTAGGCAATTGTGACCATGTGTTTGTGATTGAGTAAGCCTAATGTATGCAACTAGTCTTATACTCTTATCACGATCTGCTTTTTGCGTACGAGTTAACTTCTACTGATAGAGCGATGGCCTCTCTATCCCCCCTTCCCCGATCACCATTCCAGTCCCTAATTCCATCACCACAGATAGGAAATTTGAACATTGAATTGTGCATCTTGATAACAGCGTGTCTGATGGGATTATCTATTGGACTTTTAATAGTAGAAGTGAGTTAGCTAGTTTAGAAGGAACTTTGAAGGTGTTTAAGTTTGTAATGTTATTACCAGCTCACATTGTGATGGGATTTACTCCCACACTGCCCTGATTGGCTAGTGAGATATTACAAGATGCTGATTGAGATAACTAGTTAAGGGCATGTAATTTAATCAGGGGTTCCATGGTGGACCAGTGGTTAGGATTTGGTGCCTTTACCGCTCCGACCTGGGTATGATGCCAGTCAGGGAACCAAAAGGTCACACCACCCTGAAGCTAAGCAGGGTTTGGCCTGATCAGTACTTGAATGGGAGGCCACCTAGGAATATCCGGAGCTGTATGCTGTGTCCTACTGAAGAAGGAACTGGCAACCCACTCTAGTATCTCTGTCATGAATACCAAGTGGATCAGCATGGGGTGTTACTGTCCATGAGGTCACTGAGAGTTGGACACGACTTTCAACAATTTAATAAGGTTTTTGATTGTAACAATGTTGTATTGTTCTATTTGCCTATAAATGTTCCAACTTTCCTAATAAAGACTCTTCTAGGGAACATAAGCAAAGTGTTCTGACTTTTATTTAGGTGCCTGTAAGTTCTGTTTGATATTTTTAACCCTTTGATTTCTATTCTGCATCCTGATGGTCCTGGAATAGAATTTGGTCGCCAAGAAGCCCATCTACTCCATGATCCAAGGGAGCATTTCTGTGGCCAAGGTAGGGGCATTCTGGAGTATTTCTGTGGCCAAGGTAGGGGCATTCTGGAGCATTTCTGTGGCCAAGGTAGGGGCATTCTGGAGCATTTCTGTAACCAAGGTAGGGGCATTCTGGAGCATTTCTGTAACCAAGGTAGGGGCATTCTGAATCAGACCCTCTCCCCCGGGTCATTACAAGGCTCCTTTAAGTCTCTTTCTCTATGTCTTTATAGTAAAATTGTATTGCAGACCTCTGCCCCAAACTGCACCGGGGGCTTCACTGTAACCGAATATTGCACGCTGTACATTCTTCAACTGATGCTGTCTCTGGTTTTACACTTTCACCAAATAATCCACCTTTTACCTGGCCCCTTGTTTTCAAACGCTGTATCACACTCACACGCTTTGTGTCAGGAGTTTCTTGTAAGGCACTTGATAAAGATACTTATGTAGTGCTTAATTGTAAAATGTGCCTGTGTGGTTTGGGAAGTTTTGGCACCACATAAGTACGAGCTTGCAAGATTTGAAAATCTTTGTACAAATGAAAAAATCATTTGTTTTACACGTCTCATTTGGAACATTCAGATTTAAGCCCCAAACAAACAAGAACCAGAGTAATTTTGTGAAGTGATGTGTAAACATACTCCCATTTTGGATGAGGATTTGGATGTATTTATTTCTGGTATTCTGTGATTTCACATCTGGAATACTTTCCCAGATTTTCCATCCACAACCCCTTGTTGGATATCCTCCATACACTCTCCTGACACATGGAGGGCTGTGTGTTTGTCTGCTATAGTATCTGGGTGTAGTTCTAAACACTTATGAATGATGAAGCCTGGGACGGTCAGACAAGGACACAAGAAATGCTCTGCTATGTTGGAACAGCGTGTGTGTGTTCCTGTGCTGAGGAAGAGCTTCCCATACTGTACAGATTAGGCCTTCATATGGTGTGTGGCCTCAGAGAAGATTCTGATGCTGGGAGGGATTGAAGGCACAAGAAGAAGGAGCCATTGAAGCATTGATCATGAGCTTGATGGATCTCAGAGGGGCAGTGGCTGACAGATGTGCATAGCATGCTATGGTCCATAAGGTCATGGAGAATCGGACACAGCTGAACGACTAAACAACATGGTGAGGGGAGAACATAAGGGAAAGGCATTTTACTCTTTTCTTATAACATAAAGGTGTGCTGATGATTATTTAAGTGAATGGGGCACTGGGAAGATATCACTCGGTCTCTTTATTTGTCTCCCCCATGCGGGCCATACTCTGGCACATGTAAGTTGTATGGGAGGCAGCAATGGCTGCCCTGCCTGGGCTCAAGCTATCTGGCACTTGACTGAATAAAAGGAAAATATGTTAAACAATTAACAATTAATATTACAAAAGATCAGAGGAGATCTAAAAAAGGTTGAACTTGATGGACTCAAATTCTTTGTTCAACCTCAATTACTATATAACTATATCAGCTGGCTGGCACAGGCGCCAATGATACAATAGTTGCCTATATGGGGGAAGTGTCATTTCCAACCCATAGCACAGACATCTGGGCAGCCACTCCATATGGGAGAAACCACAACTGCATGCAGATTGTAAGGTTCTGAGTTTTCATTCTTGTGCCAAGCTCTATGTAAGTTTAATTTTAAGATTAAATACAGAGTCCTCCATTCTTTTGCAATGTGTTAAAATTGTTTTGCCTTGTACTTAACCTATGTATAGCGCAATAGAATATGTTGGTGTGTAAGAAATAAATAATAATAATAATAAAGCAGATGCTCTGGAATAATGCACAGATTCTTGACAGGAATAACATACGGGCAGTCCCCTGGTCCTGGGGATTAACAATGTCCAGTTCAGAAGGTTGATCAGTGGGTTGAAGAAAATTTGGGACTTTTTCCTCATTGGTGCAACCCAGGGGAACGTGTCCAGAGATAAAATAATCTGTTATAAGTGTAACAATAAACATGATTGGGGTGCCTGTTGTATTTCTTGGGTGGGGAGCATGTGTTGTGTTCCTTTATCTCTATTCTCTCATCACTGATAGGATGAGAGCGAGCCCACATCTCCAGTGAGGTCTCCTGATTCCTCACCTCCCATATCATCATAGGCACAATATAAAGGTATGAAATAAATAATTGTGTTTAAAAATCCTAAAAAGTAATAAATATGATGCCTATTAGGAACTTGCCCGTCAAAAATGACGGGATTGAAATCGTAAGTCTGGCAATGCTGTTTGCCACACAAAGTGAGGCTTTTGGTCCTATGAGCACCTGCGAGCCTCTCCCGCTCGCGCTGCTCATCGCGAGCCCTGCAATGAGCTCCTTTGGTGCTCATTGTTAGCCTTTGCTCTCGCCTGTGCTCATTGCAAGCCTCTCCTGCTTGTGGTGCTCATCATGAGCCCCGCGATGAGCACTTTCAGCGCTCATCGCGTGGCTCGCAATGAGCACTTTCGGCGCTCATGGCATGGCTCGCAATGAGCGCCTCTGGCGCTCATTGAGAGCCTTTGCTCTAGCCTACTGTACAGGCCGCTAATTGCAGGATTTTTTAACCTGCAAGTTTAGTGGTTGGGAATGCCATGTGTCTCTTTCCAGCATTTCCCCCTGTCCCTTCCCTGGGTCTTTCTCCTCTGTGTGTGTGGTGAATGTTTGCGTGGCACGCGGTGACTGACGTTGGTTTTATTTTCAAAGACCTGCGTGCCTGGCGTTGTTGTTGTAAGTGTTAGTGTGTTCGGTGTGGTGTATATTCTAAGTTCTGTGTACCTGGTGTTGCAGAGCCTTGTTTTCATCCTATTTCAGAATTTTTACGTTTTTCGGCCACCATTTTGTTTCTTGCTTAGATGATTTTCGAGTGATGGAAAATATGGCTCAAAATCGCCTTCAACCTAACTCCCAGGCTTCCTGGCTCTTCCCCTGTGCTGTATGTGAGTGTGTTTTTTTTTTAATTATTATTATTTTGATTGTTTTTTGTGTTTTTCGAGTTACACGCTACATGCTTCGACTGCTCGCCTCACTTTGCGAGTCTTGCAGTGCAATGAGCGCCTTCAGCGCTCATTGCAGCCTAAGTTCTGCGTGCTTGCAGCCTAAGAGCTGCGCAGCTGCTTAGCCTCACTTTGCAAGGCTCGAATGTGTGACGGTGCCGCTGGCTGTAATGAACACCTTTGGCGCTCATGGCAGCCTAAGTGCTACGCGGCTGCTTTGCTTTGTGAGGATCGTATGTGTGACGGCGGCGCTGGCTTGCCTTGCAACTGCATGACCAACATCGCAAACGTCACCAAAGTCGCAAGATCCAAAACTATATATGTGATAATATCCCAATACATAAATATATGGGTTTCATGTGTCCATGGTAACATAAGAGCATATTTAGGACAATGGACAACCAACACAACTGGAACGTGTATACAGGGAAACCTCATTTATGCACCATGTAATCTGAGGTTGGTTATAGCAGGAGAAGCAATAAGAACATTACATGATTTGTAATCAAATAGATAAACTAAGATACATATCCACAGGTAAGTGAATATACACACACTGATTACAGATTCTAACATAAGAGATCTTATTTACCAGTACAAAGAAATACAGACAAAATACACGTCTGTTTCAAAGACACAACAAATTATCGTTTTCCACTTTATGCCCATTAATATCAATGTATTTAACCTCCAAACCCATGGGCGTAGGAGCCCAAAAAAATCTAGAGGGGATAAAGTTTAAAGAGACAAAAAAACTGTAGCCCTGAGTGGTGCAATTCAACTCTACTCCCAGGACATGCAGCAAGGGTGGATCTTTCTTTAAATAAAGATATATATATATATATATATATATATATATATATATATAATTTATTTATTTAAACATAAATAATATATATATATATATATATATATATATATATATAAAGTATGGGTCAAAGCTTTCATGAGAAAGAAATACTGGTCCATTTGGTAATGCATGGTTAAGTTTAATTTTGCTATTTTTTGTATCCCCCGTTCATATAATCTGTTTCCTACGCCCCTGATCAAACCATATGCTCACTGTGAGTACTAACCTCACACCCTAAAACAAGTCTTTCTTTTGTAAGCTCTATTAAATTCTGCCTATACATTACTCTAAATGGAATAATTCTTCAGATATAAATCACTCCCTCTTTGGGTTTATCTCTGTTTATATCTATAACAGTTTTGTTTCTCGCTATTTCTATCTTTACGTCTTTCTTTATAGGTATTTCTCTGGGTATCTATATATTAATAAGCCTTACTTGCCAAGAGATGCACTAACATGGGCCACTAACAGCACTGGCAGATGGCATAACATGACCATGCACAGGGTGTGATTATTAAAACATACATTATGTTGAAACCTGTTTGTTGATCTACCGGTAGCAAACAGATCCATATTTCCTAGTATCTACTTTTGGCTTTTCATTACACATTACTAATAAAATAATACTACAGGTGCATCCCTGAGTATCTGGCAATGGGTAGACCAGCACCTGCTTTAATTTACAGCAGGAACTTCCGCTGGAGTCTGCTGTGGGGTCTACAGTGACTGTTGAGTTGGTTGGGTGGTGGGCACCTGTTTCGGGGTTCTCTTTGTGCTGTGACTCCTTTTCTGGGCTGGGTCTTTTTGAGGTGGGACTTCTGGGTGGCCTCTCCATCTTTGGGATCGAGTGGCTTTGCCTGTAAAGGAGAAACAGGGCAGGCTAACCTCAACCACCATTAATCCGGCAAAGCTTTGGAACAGGGTGTGCCTGATAATTGGTGTTTACCTGTACAACAAAATGCGGTTGTGGAATGTGTATAATCCTACAACTGAAGTGTACAGGTTGTAATTGGTTACTTCAAATTAATGGTGCAGTGTATCATTTGTTCAAAGACATTTACAAATTGCATTTTCTTGATATCAAACTGTGATGCAGGCTACTGTGTTTCACTTTATAGATATTGTTATCACAGAGGTAAATTGTATTAAATCAACATGCAAAGTGAAACAAGGCAGCCTGCATCATAAAATTACAGAGAAAAAACTGGGCTGGCCTGCTGTGTAGCAGACACGCTGAATTGTTATGGCAAAATGTAAGTGATCTAAATGATAGATGACACTAGATTAGCTTGCATGGACACCTACTACCCATAAGACTATGGGCCTCATTGAATTGCGATTTGGCCAATTGAATAAGGCACTGTATAAGCACAGAGCATATTTTTTTTACAGATTCTTTTAGTTATTGAAGACCTTGCTTTTGGTAGAAGTTCACTAACTAAAAACTTCTGTAAAAAAATATGCTCTGTGCTTATATAGAGCCCTATTCAATTGGCCAAATCGCAATTGAATGAGGCCCTATATGTTTGAAGGCCGGACAAGCACTTAATGGATTCATCTGATTACAATATTAGAAAATCAATAGAAAATCCCTATAACTTAGGGAGAACATTCATGATGGCCACTTATGCAAAACATTTATTGAAAGTGATTTTTTAAACAGAAAATCATTGCAGGAACTGAATTAGAAAAATACATTTTAAAAATGACAACTTCATTTACAACTCGTTTTGAATCATTATTTTGGATTCTACATAAAAATAACTGCTAAGGAATATTTCTCAACATATGTGGAAATGTTATGATTTATCAGTTGATACCGGGGCATAATAATCATATCATTAATCTATATTATGACTTGATGTAGTATTATACAAGTGTACAATAAAAGCATAATCATGTATTGTTATTGTTTCTTATTCTAGGACTCCATCAAAGTGTCATCTGTTTGAATTGTATCTGATTTCATAAATGGCCCTAGTTGTGCTTGGGGTTGTAATAAATCTTTCTTTAGTATGTTAGCTATATAACAAGAGCAATGGCTATAAAGCATAACTAAAACATCTAAAGAGCATTTGCATGTGTTTATATATATATATATATATATATATATATATATATATATATATATACAGTAAACTCCCGATTATCCGCCACTCAAGCAACCGGGACTCTCAAGCAACCGGCACCTGCCTCTATTCCCAGTTTGACAAAAGCTATCACTTAATGGGCATTATCCAGCACAATCGGCATCCACATTTTTTTTTAAAAATCAACTTTTTTCCTTTAGTTTTTTTTTAGCTTAAAATGACGCAGCAGTAGCTGTTTTATAAATAGTTTACAGATTTTTAGGGGGTTAATTAGGGATTTTAAATTAGTGACTCTCAAGCAAACGGCAACTACACTTATCGGGCAATAGGCAATTCCCATAGGTGCCGGATAATGGGGAGTTTACTGTATATATATATATATATATATATATATATATATATATATATATATATATATATATATATATATACTGTATATTAGTGGTACCTTGGGACGCGTCTGCTTCAGAACTCGCCAAATTTGGTATTTGATTCAGTGCCTTTTGTATTTTTTATTGATAAATGGCAGGAAGAACAAGAGAGGGGGAGGGGGAGCTTTGTTCAATAATTGGATATTTTCCTGAATACTGACGATTTTCCATTCACCAAAGTAACATGGACCAGAATAAGCATATTTTTTTCTAATTGAAAAACAGCTTTTTAACATTTTCCTGTCTAATTATGTTATTAGGCAGACTAATTGCCCAACATAAGCTAAATTTAAAAAAAAGCCTTCCCACAAAATCTAAAGCACACGTTAGAAACCAGCCCCACACTGATGAGATCCGTTTGAAGATCAAAGCTGCCCTGTCTATGGGTAGGTCTCCTAACTTGTGCATAATCTATCCCATGTTAGGGTTTAAAGCCGTGTAATACATTGAGCATATTTCTAAAAGGAGCCATGTATAAAGTGTTATTTTTGGATTAAAGAGTGAAAATGCATTGTGGACTAATTTGCATGTCCCCGCCCAGTTTCCCAGAGTGCAGTGCAATAAATGTATTTCTGTTAATTATGAGCAGGAAATACATTTTCTTATTGAGTAGTAATGAGTAACTTTACTATGTGACTAAGACCCCTGCCCCTACAGTATGGTTATTTGTACATTGCTCTAGGTTAGATCACTATCAGGCCATGTTGGTCTTACAGTGCTAAGCTTCCTAAAGACCACAACACATGCAGGCTTATGTACTAAAGGCTAAACTGAGGGTAAACTCTTAGGCCCTCATTCAATTGCAATTTGGCCAATTGAATAGGGGTCTAAATAAGCACATAACATATTTTTTTAAAATAAGTTTTTAGTTAGTAAAAATCGATCCAAAAGCAAGGTTTTCACTAACTAAAAACTTCTTTAAAAAAAATATGTTATGTGCTTATTTAGACCCCTATTCAATTGGCCAAATTGCAATTGAATGAGGGCCTTAGTATTTATGCCCCAAAGAATAACATAGGAATGGAGAATTTCTCCCCTTTCATATGTCTTACCCATGTTCGCGAGCTTTATTTGCATACCAACTTGCACTGCCTTATTGGCGTAAGGCCACTTATTAAAAGCAGATATAAACTTCAGGGAGTTCACACGAGGTTATGCAGCAAACAATATAATGTATTTCTATAAAATGCTGATCCAAGTATTCTATTTATTCACATTTGTGCTGCTTGATTGTGTCTTAGGATTCAGCCAATAATGGTTTTCCATAAGAGTGAACCTAGAAAATGGGTCTATGGAGAGGCCTCTACCCGGATCAGATTGATATGTACCTGAGCACTAGAGGTGAGTCACAGGATTCCACCAAACTCATTAGTTTACAAGGACACAGCCCCCTGACAAAGTAGCAGAAAGAATTAGCTCAAAAAAGAAAATGTAACTCTATTGTTAAAATAATTGCATACAAAAGTAAAAAAGTAAAGTTATGTTTAGTTTCTGCAGTCTGAAAACATTTTGTCATAAAATCGTGTTATTTGTACAGAAAATATTTGTTCTGGAGGAAATGACGACTCACTTTCTTAACCTTTTTATGGCTCATACTTTTTAAATTTTTTAAATTGTTGGTTTCACTTTAAAATATTGCATTAAGTTGTTGATGTTTTGCTTAACACTGAATGATCTACAGCTGCTCCTTCTACAATCTGATGAAACAGTTTCCACCAATCAGAATCGATACAGATGTATTGTATGCATTGATGTGGAGAAGCCAAACCCACATGGTAGAATTAGACACCTCAAATACATGCCTGTAACTCAGTATTAATCTTCATCAATTTATATATCTCCAGCAGAGCTGCTTGTGAGATTATAAAAGCAGGGGAGTAACTCTGACTGTGGGGTTCCCTGGTGGTCCAGTGGTTAGGATTTGGTGCTTTCACCTCCATGACCTGGGTTCAATTCCAGACAGGGACCAAGAGGATACACCACCCTGAAGCCATGTAGGGTTGGGCCTGGTCAGTACTTGGATGGCAGACCACCTAGGAATACCCAGATCTGAATACTGTGGCCCACTGGATAAGGGACTGGCAACCCACTCCAGTGTCTCTGCCATGAAAGCCAAGTGGATCGGCATGTTGTGTTACGGTCCATGAGGTCATGAAGTGTCGGACACGACTGAGTGACACAAACACAAAAAAACCCACTGGGATGCAGTGCTAAATGGTCAGACACACACACTTTTTGTCCTTGCCAAGATAAACCAATTAACATATCAAGACTGCATCTGCTACAGTCAGACATATGCGTGTGTCTGACATTTATTACTGTCACCCAGTCAGAGTTGCTCCCACCCCTTGATGACTTCACAAGGGGTGGAGACAGTCACCTCAGCTGGAGGTTTAGAAGCTAATGTTTGAAAGTAAGTTTAATATGATGTTGCTTTTCTAAATAATTGAATATGATTATTTAAAATAATACTGCTTATTTAACACACCTTGCTCCTATTGTTAGGGCAGTACAGTGGTGTAATTACTTTGCTCCTTTCTGCATATGGCTGTAAATGTGTTTCACCACGTCGCTGCTTCATTGTAGATAAACAATGACAATTACACACAGATTGATGGTGACTATCAGCAGACTAATAGTGAACATGAATCTCGCAGTAATTGCACACATGTTCCCGTGTGTCGCGGCCCCCGTGTTCTAGCGTCTGGGCCTCATTATACATCTTCACACTCAGATCCACAGCTAGAGATAAAGACTTGGCCCTCAGTGAGTAATGATACCTGGAGACAATACTTACAGAAATAATAATACCAGGGAAACATGATTAGTAGTGATTGGACAGTAGGGCAGTGGTCCAGCACTGTATTGTTATATGAGGCAAGCAATCTGTACATCACATTCCTGCGGCTCAAACTCTTCTGAGAAACTGGATCAATCTTATGGAATTTCTTGGTTCAGAAATGCAAAACTAACCCCTGCACTGCTGGTCTGTGTCCCCGCCTTGCTCACACATATTGTATGGCTTTCTTTTCTCAGCTTTCTATAGATTTTTTTAGTTGTTGTTTTTTTGCTTCATAGGACAAGTGGAAAAAAGTATATATATATATATATATATATATATATATATCGTTGTGAGCATGCGAGTTGTTGCTAACGCTGGCAGGCTCCATGCCAGCAACTGCGACCCTCGCAAACTTTACGTTGCAACGCAAACAACACGACACACCAATTACGACCCTCGCAAACGTTACCTCGCAACGCAAACAACGTATGACACTTGGACGCAACTCACGAACATTACAAAATTAAAAACACAATAAATACACACAGCACATACATAAAAAGCTTACCTACAGCAACAGGGAGCATCCAGGACCTCAAAAAAGCAACTTACATCTTCATTTCACTCAAAATAAAAGAGTTTAGACACAAAAAAATTTGCTAAGCGACAGAAAAAATGGGCGCCGAACAAAACGAAAATGAGGCTACACACGCAAACACTGTACGAGACACGTTAGCACACATTACGACCTCGCAAAAATCGGACGCAACACGCGAACATAAAGACATTTAAAACACAATAAATACAGACAACACTCACATAAAAAGCTTACCTACAGCAAGAGGGACCATCCAGGACCTCAAAAAAGCAACTTACACCTTCATTTAAATAAAAATAAAAGAGTTTAGACACTAATAAAATCGCTAAGCGAGAGAAAAAATGGCCGACGAACAAAACGAAAACGAGGCTACAGCACTCTCAACACGTAAAACACCACACCACACTCGCAAAACACCACAAGAAACTTGCAAAACACCACAAAAGACCTACGGATAATCCGCGAAGAGGCATACCACACATTACCCGCCATTTTACGCCAATGCGGAAGTACACAATTACGCTAACGGATTCGGCTCGCGCACGCACACTATTACACTGCACACATTCAGCACGCTTACACAGCAGCTCCACACCACTAATGCTGCAGCAACATCAAAACACATTGACAGCTCTTCAACACAATGCTTCAAAATAGGTACAGTATATTCATTTATTAATGTATTATATATTTCATTATTATACACCAAACAGCATTAGCTACCTTACAATTTCATTGCCGTCTTTTTTTGAGGGCAATTCGCTAGTATATATATATTTGAAAGAATTGACTCAGGGCCTAATTAGGCAAGAACAAATGTTATAATGCTAATAATTTTTATGCCTCTGCTCGACCCTGGAGGCATCCATGACACTTTTTGAGGAAGATATTTACATGTGAAAGGGGCATTTACATATCCGGAGAGCAGTGATTGCATCCGTTGAGGGCAAAGGTGTGTGGTGATTTATCAAATACTACTGACATCTCCCTCTTCCCTTCTCCCCACCCCTTCTTTTACTGAAAGATAAAAAAAACACCATAAAGACTGAGCACTCAGAAAGTGAAGCAGCAAACACAAGATGGAGTCCTCTATTTATAAACAAAATCTTCAAAAATTTAGATTTTCTTCAAAAAAATTTTTATGTCTATTAATCACACAGCTGCTAATGTTGTCAGTTTCTTACAAGGGTGTAGGAATCGAAAAAAAATCTGGGAAGGAAAGAGTTTTAAAAAGATGAAGATCCAAGCAGAGACCGAAAGAACGTGTGTAATAGCACTACATGAGGAGCAATAGTACTACTGTTCCACAGCAAATGTGCATATATTTATATATATATATATATATATATATATATATATATATATATATATATATATATATATACAGTAATACCCAGCAGAACGCTACTTCGAACTGCAATGTTTTGCTATAGCGCTTTTTCCGGGGCCAGACCCGAAACAGCGCTAAATCTTGAGGTATTGCGCTGCATTTTTTTTCGTTATAGTGCTGTTCAGCTCTATGGCAATATAATGCCTCGTTTAGCTCGGTTTTCACATTGCTCTCCTTCATGCAGGAAAGCATATACCGCGCTAAATGGTGTATACCTGTATCACATATAATAGTTGTCAAACTGAGATTCATCGTCATGCTTGGGACAAATCGCAGTTTGACAACTGCGCACTGCGCAACGGCCCGCCCATGCGCATACTGCGCCGTAAGCCGCACATGCGCCTTGCCCAATGGCCCGCGCATGCATATTGCGCAACGGCCTGCGCATGCACACTGTGCGGTGGTGGCCTGCGCAGGCACATTGCCCAAGGGCGGCCCGAGCAGGCGCATTGCGCGCTGAAGACACAGGAGGAGGAGGGGAGACACACAGGGAGGGAAGGGGAAGACACAGAGGAGAGGGGGGAGAGACACAGGGCAGGGAGAGGAGTGGGGAGAAACACAGGGCAGGGAGAGGAGGGGGGAAGAGACACAGGGGCAGGGGGAGACACACAGGGGTGGGAGAGGAGGGGGGTAGACACACAGGGGAGGGTAGAGAGACACAGAGGAGGGGGGAAGAGACACAGTGGAATGAGAGGGGGAGAGACACAGAGGAGGGGGAGGAGGGGGGGAGACACAAAGGAGTGAGAGGAGGGGAGAGACACAGGGGTAGGAGAGGAGGGGGTTAGACACATAGGGGGCAAATTGCTAGTATATCACATATATAGTTATCAGCAGTACGGGTTGTTGCTTGTGGGCTTGCGTAGCGAAGGCCGAAGTTGCTGGCAAAGAGCGCTAGTGGAGATGAGCGCCATAGGAGCTCATCCCTACGACCCCCTACGACTTTCAGACCGCAAATGCGGACCCTCACGAAGGTGGAGGCTCTACAGCGCCTCACAACCCCTTACAAACGACCACACAAGCGGGAATTAAAAAAACAAACACGCAATAACTAACTACGGACTTACACAAAAAAGTATGAGCCGCGGGTCTTCGAAAAAAATAAAATGCGGACTTACACAAAAAATTACGACTTAGAAAAAATCCATTACGACCTTAACGGACAACCCGCGCACAACAACAAACATTAAAAAACACAAAAATACACACAAAAATAAAATAAAATCCTTACCCACACCAAGGGGGACACCCCCTCTGCAACACAGCTTAAATCTTGAATTCGGTCAAATTTACAAAGTTTAGATACTCAAAAATCCCCTAAGCGAGAGAAAAAATTGCAGCCGAAAAAAAGGAAAACGAGGCTACACCACCCCTAAAGCCGCTAAATACCACAAACCAAATACGGCTTTTACAAAAAACGGTACGACCTACAATATACACCATTAGCAAGGACGCTAAATCATACAAACCACACTAACCTACACAATGCGGAAGTACACAGCTTTCCCTCGCACACGCAGCATAGTCACACTACACACTGCACACATTGCTGACACTTACACCTCAGCTCAACAACACTGCAAACCTACATTGTATGCTGCAGGAACATCAAAACAGATTGTTAGCTCTTAAGCCCATTCCTTGCTGCATATATTACTTACAAATAGGTAAAGTATATTCATTTATTAATTTATTACTTATTTAATTAGCATCAAAAAATACATATACACAAAAAAAAACACATCGCAATAAACGCAAAAGCTATTCAGTGCGCCAACGCTGCTCAAAGCACACAAACTACACCAGAGGACAGGCTTGCAATAAGCGCAAAAAGCAGATCAGCGACAACCTTACAATGACAGCAAAAGAGCCAATAATGAAAAAAATACAACAGCATTACCTGCCTTACAATTTTATTGCCGTCATTTTTTGACAGGCAAGTCGCTAGTATATATATACAGATAAGTTCCTACATTCCCATGCCCCTGGTCTCTTACTTACTTCTATTATTACTTCATATTAAGTGCTGTTTTTTCTTATTAAAGTGGTTCTTTAAATACAAGTTGCAGTTGCAGCATGTCATTTCTGTTTACATAGAAATCTGCCATATTCAAATGAAGATAATTTTCAGTAATAATTAAAGTTTCTTGCTTGAATATAAAGTCGTTGTCTATCTATCTCTCTATCTCTCTATCTATCTATCTATCTATCTATCTATCTATCTAACTATCTATCTATCTATCTATCTATCTATCTATCTATCTATCTATCATTCTATCTATCTATCTCTATCTATCTATCTATTTATCTATCTATCTCTACCTATCTATCTATCTATCTATCTATCTATCTATCTATCTATCTATCTATCTGTTGGCCTATCTATCTATCTATCTATCTATCTATCTATCTATCTCTACCTATCTATCTATCTCTACCTATCTATCTATCTATCTATCTATCTATCTATCTATCTATCTATCTATCTATCTATCTGTTGGCCTATCTATCTATCTATCTATCTATCTATCTATCTATCTATCTATCTATCTATCTATCTATCTATCTATCTATCTCTACCTATCTATCTATCTATCTCTACCTATCTATCTATCTATCTATCTATCTATCTATCTATCTATCTATCTCTACCTATCTATCTATCTATCTATCTATCTATCTATCTATCTATCTATCTATCTATCTATCTATCTGTTGGCCTATCTATCTATCTATCTATCTATCTATCTATCTCTACCTATCTATCTATCTATCTATCTCTATCTATCTATCTATCTATCTATCTATCTATCTGTTGGTCTATCTATCTATCTATCTATCTATCTATCTATCTATCTATCTATCTATCTATCTCTACCTATCTATCTATCTATCTATCTCTACCTATCTATCTATCTATCTATCTATCTATCTATCTATCTCTACCTATCTATCTATCTATCTATCTATCTATCTATCTATCTATCTATCTATCTATCTATCTATCTATCTATCTATCTATCTGTTGGCCTATCTATCTATCTATCTATCTATCTATCTATCTATCTATCTATCTATCTATCTATCTACCTATCTATCTATCTCTACCTATCTATCTATCTATCTATCTATCTATCTATCTCTACCTATCTATCTATCTATCTATCTATCTATCTATCTATCTGTTGGCCTATCTATCTATCTATCTATCTATCTATCTATCTATCTATCTATCTATCTCTACCTATCTATCTATCTATCTATCTATCTCTCTATCTATCTATCTATCTATCTATCTATCTCTACCTATCTATCTATCTATCTATCTATCTATCTATCTATCTATCTATCTATCTCTACCTATCTATCTATCTCTACCTATCTATCTATCTACCTATCTATCTATCTATCTATCTATCTATCTATCTATTTATCTATCTATCTCTACCTATCTATCTATCTATCTATCTATCTATCTATCTATCTATCTATCTCTACCTATCTATCTATCTATCTATCTATCTATCTCTATCTATCTATCTATCTATCTATCTGTTTGTCTATCTGTTTGTCTGTCTTTCTATCTGTCTATCTATTTATCCTTCTCCCTATTTATGTAATAGTACATATGTGTTCACATTTAAAAAACTTGTTTAAAAAACTTGTTGCCTGCTCAGAATTCCAAGAAATACAGTTATTACACTGCAAATGTGCCCATAAAGGCTTCACTCTTGTAATCCTTAACTATATTAAAAACGTAGCTTCCTTTAAGCATATGCCTGCTGTATCACACAGCTTTGAACAACGCCCAGGATGGATTATGCCCAAGCCCGGAATCCCACCTTCATACAGCTGTTTCAAGGTTACTGCCTCTCATCAGTGTGGGGCCGGTTCCTTAGATTGTGTAGTAGATTCTGTGGGGAGGTATTTTATCACAACAATCGTTTAATTTATGGTGGTCAAAAGAGCGATAGAAGCCCCCACCGTACAATATTACAGTATATAAATAGTACATTTGTGGGCACATTCGAATGTCTAAAGCAAATTACAAAATGTATCTCCTGCTCAGAATTCCGAGAAATACAGTTATTACTGTGTATCATAAAGTTTTGTGGCTCCGGTCTGGTCATTGCGCAGGAGATCCTGACTACAGTTGGTCTAGCAGTATATATGAGCTCTGCTTATCAGGGATCAGCTTGTTTCCGAACAACTCAAAATGGGCACAGTCAGGAATATAAAATATTTAGTGTTTTTTTAATTGAAACACAACTTACAGATTAAAATAAATATATTTATTTTCCATGACCACTAAATGATTTATTTTGATTATGAACTGCAAACATAGGTTGATTTCGAGCACGGAGCATACAATGTAATAGGTATTTTTTCCCTCTGTTACCCACGTGTTTTGTCTCCAGGTTTTGGAGATCTCAGAGGTTTCTTTCTACACTTTTTCTTCACCAGTAACAGTACTTGTCTGATTGGACACAATATTAATCTGATATTAGTTTTCCTTTGGCTGCTGGCAATATCATGATTTAGGATGTCAGTTACTAATTAAAGGGACATAAAGTTGGTTTCATCACAAAGAGCATTAAAAATTGTCTCACATTGTACTAGCTGTTTTTCTCTACAGTATATAATTTGTGAGATATTCAGCACTGAATGTGCGGCTTATATATGTGGCTTAAAATTCAGATTTGCAGCTTGGAGTGCTTGAAAATGGAGTGTGTGGGGGGGGGTCTGCTTGTATGAAAACCTTGGGGGGAATTGTTTTGCCTCACTGAGAGAGATAAACCAACTATAATCCTAAATAGCAGCTAATTAATACTTGGGAGCAGCTCAGCTGCATAAGAATACTGCAGAAAAGGTGGAGTATCTCAGGAATGATTCCCTTTAAAAATCAAATGGTTAGTACAACGAACGGGTGTTTTTTCATGCTCTTTAAGAAATACTAAAAAGCAACAACTTTATTTTGGTGGTCCCTTTAATTCGATTATCTAGGTTTTTTGTTCCAAAATGTAAAATGAAAACTACCATATTTTGATGGTTTCAACAAAACTTATACCTAATTTGGGAGTGGAAAAGAGCAGTGGATTTATATTAGCAGCAGGGGCTGAGTTACAGTGAAATCCCACTGCCCCTCACCCCGCTATTCTCCCTGAAGTTGCCCCCCATAATGTTTATGTTAAGATCGTATATATTGGTGTGTAATATAAAGCTGTGATACACAGTAACGTTGCAGACCCTGCAGACCCTCTACTACTATGTGTGAGTGTGGGACACAGAGAGCAAAGCTAATGGAGGGGGAGAGAGACAGCAGGAGGGGGGAGGAAAGATATAGCAGAGGAAAGAGACAGCAAGAGGAGAGGAAAGACATAGCAAAGGAAAGGGAGGAAAGAAACAGCAAGAGGAGGATAGGAAAGAGATAGCAAAGGAAAGAGTCAGCAAGAGGAGGAAAGGAAAGAGATAACAGAGGAAAGAGACAGCAAGAGGGGAGAGGAAAGATATAGCAGAGGAAAGAGACAGCAAGAGGAGAGGTAAGACATCGCAAAGGAAGGAAAGAGACAGCAAGAGGAGGAGAGGAAAGACATAGCAAAGGAAAGAGTCAGCAAGAGGAGGAAAGGAAAGAGATAACAGAGGAAAGAGACAGCAAGAGGAGAGGAAAGACATAGCAAAGGAAAGGGAGGAAAGAGACAGCAAGAGGAGGAGAGGAAAGAGATAGCAAAGGAAAGAGTCAGCAAGAGGAGGAAAGGAAAGAGATAACAGAGGAAAGAGACAGCAAGAGGGGAGAGGAAAGATATAGCAGAGGAAAGAGACAGCAAGAGGAGAGGTAAGACATCGCAAAGGAAGGAAAGAGACAGCAAGAGGAGGAGAGGAAAGACATAGCAAAGGAAAGAGTCAGCAAGAGGAGGAAAGGAAAGAGATAACAGAGGAAAGAGACAGCAAGAGGGGAGAGGAAAGATATAGCAGAGGAAAGAGACAGCAAGAGGAGAGGTAAGACATCGCAAAGGAAGGAAAGAGACAGCAAGAGGAGGAGAGGAAAGACATAGCAAAGGAAAGAGTCAGCAAGAGGAGGAAAGGAAAGAGATAACAGAGGAAAGAGACAGCAAGAGGAGAGGAAAGACATAGCAAAGAAAAGGGAGGAAAGAGACAGCAAGAGGAGGAGAGGAAAGAGATAGCAAAGGAAAGAGTCAGCAAGAGGAGGAAAGGAAAGAGATAACAGAGGAAAGAGACAGCAGGAGGGGAGAGGAAAGATATAGCAGAGGAAAGAGACAGCAAGAGGAGAGGTAAGACATCGCAAAGGAAGGAAAGAGACAGCAAGAGGAGGAGAGGAAAGACATAGCAAAGGAAAGAGTCAGCAAGAGGAGGAAAGGAAAGAGATAACAGAGGAAAGAGACAGCAAGAGGGGAGAGGAAAGATATAGCAGAGGAAAGAGACAGCAAGAGGAGGAGAGGAAAGACATAGCAAAGGAAAGGGAGGAAAGAGACAGCAAGAGGAGGATAGGAAAGAGATAGCAAAGGAAAGAGTCAGCAAGAGGAGGAAAGGAAAGAGATAACAGAGGAAAGAGACAGCAAGAGGGGAGAGGAAAGATATAGCAGAGGAAAGAGACAGCAAGAGGAGAGGTAAGACATCGCAAAGGAAGGAAAGAGACAGCAAGAGGAGGAGAGGAAAGACATAGCAAAGGAAAGAGTCAGCAAGAGGAGGAAAGGAAAGAGATAACAGAGGAAAGAGACAGCAAGAGGGGAGAGGAAAGATATAGCAAAGGAAAGAGACAGCAAGAGGAGAGGTAAGACATCGCAAAGGAAGGAAAGAGACAGCAAGAGGAGGAGAGGAAAGACATAGCAAAGGAAAGAGTCAGCAAGAGGAGGAAAGGAAAGAGATAACAGAGGAAAGAGACAGCAAGAGGAGAGGAAAGACATAGCAAAGGAAAGGGAGGAAAGAGACAGCAAGAGGAGGAGAGGAAAGAGATAGCAAAGGAAAGAGTCAGCAAGAGGAGGAAAGGAAAGAGATAACAGAGGAAAGAGACAGCAAGAGGGGAGAGGAAAGATATAGCAGAGGAAAGAGACAGCAAGAGGAGAGGTAAGACATCGCAAAGGAAGGAAAGAGACAGCAAGAGGAGGAGAGGAAAGACATAGCAAAGGAAAGAGTCAGCAAGAGGAGGAAAGGAAAGAGATAACAGAGGAAAGAGACAGCAAGAGGGGAGAGGAAAGATATAGCAGAGGAAAGAGACAGCAAGAGGAGAGGTAAGACATCGCAAAGGAAGGAAAGAGACAGCAAGAGGAGGAGAGGAAAGACATAGCAAAGGAAAGAGTCAGCAAGAGGAGGAAAGGAAAGAGATAACAGAGGAAAGAGACAGCAAGAGGAGAGGAAAGACATAGCAAAGAAAAGGGAGGAAAGAGACAGCAAGAGGAGGAGAGGAAAGACATAGCAAAGGAAAGAGTCAGCAAGAGGAGGAAAGGAAAGAGATAACAGAGGAAAGAGACAGCAAGAGGGGAGAGGAAAGATATAGCAGAGGAAAGAGACAGCAAGAGGAGGAGAGGAAAGACATAGCAAAGGAAAGGGAGGAAAGAGACAGCAAGAGGAGGATAGGAAAGAGATAGCAAAGGAAAGAGTCAGCAAGAGGAGGAAAGGAAAGAGATAACAGAGGAAAGAGACAGCAAGAGGGGAGAGGAAAGATATAGCAGAGGAAAGAGACAGCAAGAGGAGAGGTAAGACATCGCAAAGGAAGGAAAGAGACAGCAAGAGGAGGAGAGGAAAGACATAGCAAAGGAAAGAGTCAGCAAGAGGAGGAAAGGAAAGAGATAACAGAGGAAAGAGACAGCAAGAGGGGAGAGGAAAGATATAGCAGAGGAAAGAGACAGCAAGAGGAGAGGTAAGACATCGCAAAGGAAGGAAAGAGACAGCAAGAGGAGGAGAGGAAAGACATAGCAAAGGAAAGAGTCAGCAAGAGGAGGAAAGGAAAGAGATAACAGAGGAAAGAGACAGCAAGAGGAGAGGAAAGACATAGCAAAGGAAAGGGAGGAAAGAGACAGCAAGAGGAGGAGAGGAAAGAGATAGCAAAGGAAAGAGTCAGCAAGAGGAGGAAAGGAAAGAGATAACAGAGGAAAGAGACAGCAAGAGGGGAGAGGAAAGATATAGCAGAGGAAAGAGACAGCAAGAGGAGAGGTAAGACATCGCAAAGGAAGGAAAGAGACAGCAAGAGGAGGAGAGGAAAGACATAGCAAAGGAAAGAGTCAGCAAGAGGAGGAAAGGAAAGAGATAACAGAGGAAAGAGACAGCAAGAGGGGAGAGGAAAGATATAGCAGAGGAAAGAGACAGCAAGAGGAGAGGTAAGACATCGCAAAGGAAGGAAAGAGACAGCAAGAGGAGGAGAGGAAAGACATAGCAAAGGAAAGAGTCAGCAAGAGGAGGAAAGGAAAGAGATAACAGAGGAAAGAGACAGCAAGAAGAGTAGAGGAAAGACATAGCAAAGGAAAGGGAGGAAAGAGACAACAGGAGGAGGAGAGGAAAGATATAACATAGGAAAGAGACAGCAAGAAGAGGAGAGGAAAGAGATAACAGAGGAAAGAGACAGCAAGAGGGGAGAGGAAAGATATAGCAAAGGAAAGGGAGGAAAGAGACAGCTAGAGGAGGAGAGGAAAGAGATAACAGAGGAAAGAGACAGCAAGAAGAGTAGAGGAAAGACATAGCAAAGGAAAGGGAGGAAAGAGACAACAGGAGGAGGAGAGGAAAGATATAACATAGGAAAGAGACAGCAAGAAGAGGAGAGGAAAGACATAGCAAAGGAAAGGGAGGAAAGAGACAGCAAGAGGACGAGAGGAAAGACATAGCAAAGTAAAGAGACAGCAAGAGGAGGAGAGGAAAGACAAAGCAAAGGAAAGAGTCAGCAAGAGGAGGAAAGGAAAGAGATAACAGAGGAAAGAGACAGCAAGAGGGGAGAGGAAAGATATAGCAAAGGAAAGGGAGGAAAGAGACAGCAAGAGGAGGAGAGGAAAGAGATAACAGAGGAAAGAGACAGCAAGAAGAGTAGAGGAAAGACATAGCAAAGGAAAGGGAGGAAAGAGACAACAGGAGGAGGAGAGGAAAGATATAACATAGGAAAGAGACAGCAAGAAGAGGAGAGGAAAGACATAGCAAAGGAAAGGGAGGAAAGAGAAAGCAAGAGGAGGAGAGGAAAGACATAGCAAAGTAAAGAGACAGCAAGAGGAGGAGAGGAAAGAGATAACAGAGGAAAGAGACAGCAAGAGGGGAGAGGAAAGATATAGCAAAGGAAAGGGAGGAAAGAGACAGCAAGAGGAGGAGAGGAAAGAGATAACAGAGGAAAGAGACAGCAAGAAGAGTAGAGGAAAGACATAGCAAAGGAAAGGGAGGAAAGAGACAGCAAGAGGAGGAGAGGAAAGACATAGCAAAGTAAAGAGACAGCAAGAGGAGGAGAGGAAAGAGATAACATAGGAAAGAGACAGCAAGAAGAGGAGAGGAAAGACATAGCAAAGGAAAGGGAGGAAAGAGACAACAGGAGGAGGAGAGAAAAGACATAGCAAAGTAAAGAGACAGCAAGAGGAGGAGAGGAAAGAGATAACAGAAGAAAGAGACAGCAAGAGGGGAGAGGAAAGATATAGCAAAGGAAAGAGTCAGCAAGAGGAGGAAAGGAAAGAGATAACAGAGGAAAGAGACAGCAAGAAGAGGAGAGGAAAGACATAGCAAAGGAAAGGGAGCAAAGAGACAGCAAGAGGAGGAAAGGAAAGAGATAACAGAGGAAAGAGACAGCAAGAAGAGGAGAGGAAAGACATAGCAAAGGAAAGGGAGGAAAGAGACAGCAAGAGGAGGAGAGGAAAGAGATAGCAAAGGAAAGAGTCAGCAAGAGGAGGAAAGGAAAGAGATAACAGAGGAAAGAGACAGCAAGAGGGGAGAGGAAAGATATAGCAGAGGAAAGAGACAGCAAGAAGAGGAGAGGAAATACATAGCAGAGGAAAGAGACAGCAAGAGGAGGAGAGGAAAGATATAGCAGAGGAAAGAGACAGCAAGAAGAGGAGAGGAAAGACATAGTAGAGGAAAGAGACAGCAAGAGGAGGAGAGGAAAGACATAGCAGAGGAAAGAGACAGCAGGAGGAGGAGAGGAAAGATATAGCATAGGAAAGAGACAGCAAGAGGAGGAGAGGAAAGACATAGCAAAGGAAAGAGAGGAAAGAGACAGCAGGAGGAGGAGAGGAGAGATATAGCATAGGAAAGAGACAGCAAGAGGAGGAGGGGAAAGACATAGCAAAGGAAAGAGAGGAAAGAGACAGCAGGAGGAGGAGAGGAAAGATATAGCATAGGAAAGAGACAGCAAGAAGAGGAGAGGAAAGACATAGCAAAGGAAAGGGAGGAAAGAGACAGCAAGAGAAGGAGAGGAAAGACATAGCAAAGGAAAGAGTCAGCAAGAGGAGGAAAGGAAAGAGATAACAGAGGAAAGAGACAGCAAGAAGAGGAGAGGAAAGACATAGCAGAGGAAAGAGACAGGATGAGGAGGAGAGGAAAGAGATAGCAAAGGAAACGGAGGAAAGAGACAGCAAGAGGAGGAGAGGAAAGAGATAACAGAGGAAAGAGACAGCAAGAGGAGGAGAGGAAAGAGATAACAGAAGAAAGAGACAGCAAGAGGGGAGAGGAAAGATATAGCAACGGAAAGAGTCAGCAAGAGGAGGAAAGGAAAGAGATAACAGAGGAAAGAGACAGCAAGAAGATGAGAGGAAAGACATAGCAAAGGAAAGGGAGCAAAGAGACAGCAAGAGGAGGAAAGGAAAGAGATAACAGAGGAAAGAGACAGCAAGAAGAGGAGAGGAAAGACATAGCAAAGGAAAGGGAGGAAAGAGACAGCAAGAGGAGGAGAGGAAAGAGATAGCAAAGGAAAGAGTCAGCAAGAGGAGGAAAGGAAAGAGATAACAGAGGAAAGAGACAGCAAGAGGGGAGAGGAAAGATATAGCAGAGGAAAGAGACAGCAAGAAGAGGAGAGGAAAGACATAGCAGAGGAAAGAGACAGCAAGAGGAGGAGAGGAAAGATATAGCAGAGGAAAGAGACAGCAAGAAGAGGAGAGGAAAGACATAGTAGAGGAAAGAGACAGCAAGAGGAGGAGAGGAAAGACATAGCAGAGGAAAGAGACAGCAGGAGGAGGAGAGGAAAGATATAGCATAGGAAAGAGACAGCAAGAAGAGGAGAGGAAAGACATAGCAAAGGAAAGGGAGGAAAGAGACAGCAAGAGAAGGAGAGGAAAGACATAGCAAAGGAAAGAGTCAGCAAGAGGAGGAAAGGAAAGAGATAACAGAGGAAAGAGACAGCAAGAAGAGGAGAGGAAAGACATAGCAGAGGAAAGAGACAGGATGAGGAGGAGAGGAAAGAGATAGCAAAGGAAACGGAGGAAAGAGACAGCAAGAGGAGGAGAGGAAAGAGATAACAGAGGAAAGAGACAGCAAGAGGAGGAGAGGAAAGAGATAACAGAAGAAAGAGACAGCAAGAGGGGAGAGGAAAGATATAGCAAAGGAAAGAGTCAGCAAGAGGAGGAAAGGAAAGAGATAACAGAGGAAAGAGACAGCAAGAAGATGAGAGGAAAGACATAGCAAAGGAAAGGGAGCAAAGAGACAGCAAGAGGAGGAAAGGAAAGAGATAACAGAGGAAAGAGACAGCAAGAAGAGGAGAGGAAAGACATAGCAAAGGAAAGGGAGGAAAGAGACAGCAAGAGGAGGAGAGGAAAGAGATAGCAAAGGAAAGAGTCAGCAAGAGGAGGAAAGGAAAGAGATAACAGAGGAAAGAGACAGCAAGAGGGGAGAGGAAAGATATAGCAGAGGAAAGAGACAGCAAGAAGAGGAGAGGAAAGACATAGCAGAGGAAAGAGACAGCAAGAGGAGGAGAGGAAAGATATAGCAGAGGAAAGAGACAGCAAGAAGAGGAGAGGAAAGACATAGTAGAGGAAAGAGACAGCAAGAGGAGGAGAGGAAAGACATAGCAGAGGAAAGAGACAGCAGGAGGTGGAGAGGAAAGATATAGCATAGGAAAGAGACAGCAAGAGGAGGAGAGGAAAGACATAGCAAAGGAAAGAGAGGAAAGAGACAGCAGGAGGAGGAGAGGAGAGATATAGCATAGGAAAGAGACAGCAAGAGGAGGAGGGGAAAGACATAGCAAAGGAAAGAGAGGAAAGAGACAGCAGGAGGAGGAGAGGAAAGATATAGCATAGGAAAGAGACAGCAAGAAGAGGAGAGGAAAGACATAGCAAAGGAAAGGGAGGAAAGAGACAGCAAGAGAAGGAGAGGAAAGACATAGCAAAGGAAAGAGTCAGCAAGAGGAGGAAAGGAAAGAGATAACAGAGGAAAGAGACAGCAAGAGGGGAGAGGAAAGATATAGCAGAGGAAAGAGACAGGATGAGGAGGAGAGGAAAGAGATAGCAAAGGAAACGGAGGAAAGAGACAGCAAGAGGAGGAGAGGAAAGAGATAACAGAGGAAAGAGACAGCAAGAGGGGAGAGGAAAGATATAGCAGGGGAAAGAGACAGGAAGAGGAGGAGAGGAAAGAGATAGCAAAGGAAAGAGACAGCAAGAGGGGAGAGGAAAGAGATAGCAAAGGAAAGAGACAACAAGGGTAAAATAAGGAAAGAAACAGCAGGGGCAAGATAGAAGAGAAACAGCAACGGGAAGAGAGGAGAGGAAGGGGAAGAGAGGAGAGAGGCAGCAATGGGAAGAGAGCAGAGGAAGGGGAAGAGAGGCGAGAGACAGGAAGGGGAAAAGAGGAAAGACATAGCAAAGTAAAGACACAGCAAGGGCAAAAGGAGGGAAGACACAGCAAGGGCAAAAGGAGGGAAGAGACAGCAAGGGCAAGAGAGGAAAGAGATGGCATGAGAAAGAGAGGAGAGAGACAGCAAGGGGGGAGAGGAAGGGGAAGAGAGGAAAGAGACAGCAAGCGGAAGAGAGGAAAGAGACAAAGGGGTAGAGAGGAAAGAGATAGCAAAGGTAAAAGGAGGAGAGAGACAGCAAGGGGAAGAGAGGAAAGAGGCAGCAAGGGGGGATGAAGGGGAAGAGAGAAGAGAGACAGCAAGAGGAGAGAAAAGAGATAGCAAAAGAAAGAAAGAGTGAGGGTAAACGGAGGAAAGAGAAAGCAAAGGGAAGAAAGGAGCGAGACAGAATGGGAATGAGAGAAGAGAGACAGCAGTTGGAAGAGAGGAGAGAGATAGCATGGGAAAGAGAGGAAAGAGAGAGCATGGTGATGAAAGGAAAGATACAGCAAGGGGAAGAGAGGAAAGAGATAGCAAGGGTAAAAGGAGGAGAGAGACAGCATGGGGAAGAGATGAGAGAGAGCATGGGAAAGAGAGGATAGAGAGCGGAGAGACAGTGAGGGTAAAAGGAGGAGAGAGACGGCATGGGGAAGAGAGGAGAAAGGGAAGGGGAAGAGAGGAGAGAGACAGAAGGGGAAGAGAGGAGAGAGACAGCAAGGAGAAAGTGTCAGTCTGAGGAAAGGGAGAGACAGCATGAGATAGCCAGTTTACCCACTACCTTACACATCAAGAGGAAGGGAGGAGAGAGACAGTCTATATAATATACAGTAGAAGTGCAGTACAAGACAGACAAAGCAGGGCTAATAGGCAAAGGACAGCTTGATGTGCTAGTTTATGTGTATATATGTTATTAATATTACCTTTTATGCACTCATATGTTTTTTATGACCTCAGTAGCATGTAACCAATTTGAGGAGCTCTATACATTAGTTTCACATCATTATTCTGTCTTCTACAGAGCGGCCCCTGATCCAGACACTGGATCAGATTAGATAAATACTTACAAACTGAGAGGATCTCATAAGGAGACCCGGGGGGACTGCACTTTATAGCTGTCATGTAAAGAGTGCTTATACATCTTTATATAAATGTATTTGTACAACTGTACAGCACTTAGTGCATGGATGGCTCTGCACACCAGGGAATTACTTATGTGAAATGTAATACAGTTTATATGTCTATTCCTCACTCCACGTATCACAAACACTCACTCTCTTATTGCACACACCTGTCAGTAGTGTCTATTTGGAGAGCTTTCTCTGTTAGACATTCCAATTCCTATGTCATTCTTTAGGATCAATTCACAAAAAGCAGTCCAAATTAAGACTTCAGGACCCTTTCTTCCATTGCTGTTTCACTACATTTACTAGAGACATATAAAGCTTTTAATAAACTGAGTTAAGCCCAGTCTGTTCTCTTGCAGTCCCTCATTCATTCCAGTCCCATTTTAATTGGGATTTTGGACCTTGACTTCTTTTGGTGACAAATAAGTTCATTGCATTAGTAAAACTGAAGTCAAATAACTGACTACCACTCCTACAGACAAGGAGCTGCCTACACCAGATTTTGACGTTCAGTCGTGTAGTATTGATTTATTGGAGGACTCTAAGCAGTCTTCTCCAACACCACAATCCAAAGGCATCAACTCTACAGCGCTCAGACATCTTTATGGTCCAGCTCTCACATCCGAATGTTACTATTGGGAATACCATAGTTCTAACTATGCTAACCTTTGTTGAGTGTGTAATATATTTACTTTTTACTAGCTTATCCAGACTTGCCATAGCTTTCCTCCCCAGAAACAAACGTATTTTATTTTCATGTCTGCAGTCACCATCTGTAGGGATCTTGGGCCCAGGAATCTAACATCTCTGCTAAACTATAACAACTCACTATTCTGAATAGCAGCTGAATTACAGAATGGGGGATTGTGAGATTTTATGATTCTATCCTTGCCTACTCTTCTCAACACACTCATACACTCTCTTTTTCATGCTATCTTTCTTTCACACTCACTTTTTCTCTCGCCCGTTTCCTTTTCCTAAATGCTATTCACACAAACACACACTCTCTCACTTAATCCATGACACTCTCATCAGCCATTCTATCTTCCTTGCCCTAACTCACAGCAACTCTTACCCCCTCAATCTCCTCCTTATCCCCTGCGCCATCTTCTCACACTGTCGCTCACCCACCCACCTTTTCTAACTCATGCTTTCATTCTCCCCCTCTTCTTCTCCTTCCTATCAAGCTCTCAGCAAGTCTTGCCCTGTGCCCTACCCCCACTCAAATACCCCACTCATATTCAGCTGTAATTATGTCACTGACAGAGGGGTGCATTAGGGCTCTCTGTGACCTGCATTGTGTACTAATAATTACTTCTCTCAGTATTTTTTTCTTTCTTTTTTCTTGCTCCAGGTCTGATTCCAGCACTCAGAGAGCGCCCGTTACATAGCAGACACATCCGTACAAGGTAGAGGTTTCTATGCACTGAAGAATGTGGCATTTTCTCAAGACTATAAATTATCACAAGGTTTGTGCCGCTGCTGAATACATAAGGACCTAATTCAGAGGTCATAAAAATCCCAATGTGTATTGCAGCAGGACCATAAGTGACATTGTTCTCATGTGGTCTCTGTGTATCTGCCAAACACTAGAGTCCTAGCAATAAGCAATTCTGCCTGGGAGGCCCTCAGTGGGGTCATCTCATTACAGATAAATTGACCTCAATTATCCATGAAGATGTAACAATATTAACGCAATGTTCCTTAGTCCTCCACATGCAGTAAGTCACCTACTCACATCATTAAAGGTTCTAGATATGGTATAATTTAAAGGTATATGTAAGTGTCATGGATTATGAATACATCAGATAGAGAAGAATCGGTAGTGTATGAAAATATGTTTTGCATGGAAAAGAATCTTCATATAAACATGAATAAACTTACTCTAAATTTTGCAAATGTTTTTCAGTGTTTAAGCAGTTGATTTTGAGAAGGAATCCCCCTGAAAATCCAAGCTAAATTAGCATAAAATTCACAATTAGTTGTGGCCAATCAGAGTCAGGTAGAACAATGTATCTATTTCCCTCTCTCTGACAAAACTGTTTAGGAGGCAGCTGTGGTACTGACAGCTGATTGGCTAGGGCGCAACTCCGCACAGCTCATTGGCTAAGACGCTCTGCCTACACAAAAAATAATAAATGTACTTTGAATTACAAATATACAGAATTCCTCAAAAAATTTGATATGAGATGCCCAATCAGGCAAAGTCACACACAGGATATAACACAAAGTCCATATACCCTTAAAAGTCCTCCCACCGCTTCCTACATCTACCATTTGATGTGATTCCAGATAATTAATTGTTGGATGTTATACATTTGACAGTATAATTTAGTGCTTCTAAATCAGGTCCCCGTTCCCCTCTTTGATGTGGCGCGCCTCTCCTGCCCCATGATGTCTTTGGGATATATAAAAGTCATGCAGTGATTATTTTCAAGGTACCGTGTCATTTCTGAAATCCCAAAGTGGTTTGTGCCCAGAAATACACTGGGAGCTGAGCTGCGCGCACCACAGGAGTTTGCCCAGGGTATTATCTACATATCAGAAATTATAGAGTGATCTAGGAAGGAGCAGGAGCCATAATTATAGACAAATCCTGAGTTATGTTAGGCTTAATTTAGGTCTGAAGTCTGTCTAAAATATAATGCTTGTAATGGAGATGTCTTTAGACGGGCAGTGTTCATATGTGTATAACAAGGCAAATAGTGGGTACACAGAGCTGGGGTGCACATAATGTAAATACACATAGCAACTAGTGTGCACTCAGGTGCTGCCAGCTTTACCAAACCACAGAATCTTAATTTATGGCATAGTGTATTGATTGTGACACAGTCTATTAATTTAGGGCACAATATACTAATTACTGACAAAGTATACTGGTATGTGACACAATGTGCTAATTAGCGTTGCTGTTGTCTAATCGTTCAGTCATGTTTGTCTCTCAGTGAACCTATAACCACAGCACACCAGGTACATTTGTCAGCTACTGAGCCTCTAAGATTCATCAAGCTCATGTTCATTGCTTCAATTACCTCATCTATCCATTTGCTGTTTCCTTCTTCATTTGTCTTCAATCTTTTCTAGCATCAGAGCCTTCTCTAGGGAATCGTGTCTTCTCATAATATTTGAGCTTGCGCCTCATGATCAAAGCTTCCAGTGAACAGTCTGGCTTTATTTCCTGCAGTATTGATTTATTGGATTTTCTTGCAGTCAAATGAACTCTAAGTAGTTTTCTCGAACACCACAATCTAAAGGCATCAATTCTGCAGCACTCAGACTCCTTTACATTCCAGCTCTCACATCCATATGTTATTACTGGGAATACCATAGTTCTAATTATACAGACCTTTGTTGATAATGTAATATCTTTACTTTTTACTAGCTTTCCCGAGCTTGCCAAAGCTTTCCTCCCCAGAAGCAAATGTCTTTTATTTTCATGGCTACAGTCACCATCTGAAGAGATCCACTTCTTCCCCATCTATTTTCCAGGAACTGAGATTGCCGTTTGCCATGATCTTCGTCTTCTTAACATTGAGCAGCAGGCCAACTTTTGCACTCTATTATTTCACCCTCATTAATAGGTCCTTTAGTTCCTCCTCACTTTCAGGCAAAGATGCAAATTCAGCCTTAGAACTCCATTGGTTTTAGCACAGCTCGACTATTACAAGAGCTCATTAATAACTAATTACAAGTTACACAAAATCGATATTCTATTAGACCCGTGGCCCTAGTTCGCAAATAAAGTCTGACCCGAAATTAAAAAATGTATCAAGTTTCTGTTAAAATATTTGTGCCTCCTCAGCACCCTATAGATCCTCGGCAGGCTGCTGTTCACGAAGGCATGGATTGGAGCCCACGTGTAGTATCTCCTTGGTCCTGCATCCTGACCAGTATTTCCCCAATGGCGGCCTCCAAAGGTGGACCTAGGGATGGAGGTCTGCTGAGGCCAGGCATGGCTGGGTGAGGAGGCGGCAGTGGTGGTTGCCTAATGGGGAGGTGCTGGTACCTGGCTTTGTTGGGCCTGATGGTGATGGAAGCCAGGTTATGCTGCTTGTGGGATGAGGAGATGGTGGGGGAAAGGACCTTTGGTTAGTCCAGTAGGAGGTTCCAGGGGGTGACTCAATATGTTGGAGGAGGGGACCAGTGGGGTCAAATGCCACGGATGTGGCAGAAGGTCCAGCAGGTGCCCCCATGGACCACATAAAGTGTGAGTCTTCCTCCTCCTCATATCCCGGCCCCTCTCCTGCAAGTGTTCCTGTTGGGCGGGGGCACGGTCCTGGAAGTCCAGCTCCGGTGTAGCCGACGCCCATGCCTCCGGACCCACATCTCCTGCCAGCTGAAAAAGAGAGAAGAATGGTATATGTGTTAATTATATTGAATGATCATTTGGTTGCTGTGTGTTCCTATATGTCTGATATCTTGTTGTCTTGAATCTGGATGGTTCACTTAAAGGGCCACTTTTATTCAGTTCAACTTGGAGCACACCACTGTAAAATACTCCTCAAAACATGTTGAAATACATTTTTTATTTTTGAAATAGGTGTCTTTTTAACAGCAAAAATCATAAAAGAAGTTGTGGTTTACATGAGAATTAGGCATGCCTCCAGACAGACTGACAACAAGAGCTGCGTGCAGAGAGCAGACAACGGAGAGCTTTACGGGATGTTAGAATCACTAAAACCGAAAATCGCTATTCGATACCGCAGTCTCAAGGACGAAAACCGGCACCCTTAACTCGCAATCGCACAAATCGGCAGTCATTTTGCGTTCGCGAATAGAAGCCGCACACCTAACAAGCAAAGTTTGCAAATCGGCAATGATTTTTTTTACGGTCGCGAATATAAGCCGCATCCGTAACTCGCAAGCTCAAACATCGGAAAAAAGGTGCTGCTTATATTCGGACCAATACGGTAAATGGCACTTTAATTTCTGTGGAGCTCTCGTTTGCTAGATGTGATCAATTGTTTTGATTATGAGCTTCGTTGTTATTGGCTCATAACAATATACTGATTCTTGCTACGGTCTGTATATGCATACACATACTCTTCAGAACTTGCTGGGCAATGTATCATACTAACCAATAAGTGACAAAATCTCAGCAATAGTTGTTAACGTGTTCCCTGATAGGCTAGTACATTACACTGGACATCCACCCCTACAGAGTCTGTATCTGCATATACTGCAGTGGGCACACCCATATATGGACTCTTTATTGGATGATTACTAGTGTTGTGCCCACTACTGAAAGTGATTTATCAGTTTCATGGATTTAATGACGCATGAATTATCGATCTATACATTGGTAAATCCAGGGAGCTGACATGCCAGGGCCATTGGTGGTCAGCATTTACACGTGTTTTGAGTTTTCTATGTGTGTGTGATGCATGTTGGTTTATCTGATATTCACCTGACAAGAAGGCTGCATCCTGTTGGGCCACCAGGCCTGGAGGTCCAGTGACGGGCACATGGTTCAGCATCTCATTGAGCACCCTCTCCCACTCATTGTACTTAACAGTTACTTGGGGACCACCACTTGGAGCTCTAGCTCACCTCCCCTGCAATCATCCTTCTCTCCTTGGCCCGACAGTCATCAAAGCGATTCCTAAACAACCTCACATCCCTTTCTGCCAAGCCGACTGCTGTAACTGCAGCTACTACCTTCTTCCAGTCCTGGGCATGGCCTAACTTCACTTCCCCGTGCAAGGATAGTGGGGTGTTCATAGATCGCACTGAGGAGGACCAACATCTCCTTGTGCCTGTAATTAGGGGCCCTGTGCTTGCCCAGCAGCCTCTTGCCCTCCTGACTGTGGACGGGGATCTTGTCCTCCCTCCTCTGACCCTGAGATGTGTCCCTCCACCCCACTACCCCTCCTGGGATCAGGCCCCTACCCTCTGACCCTGTGCTTACTGTGCCTATGACTATGGGTGAATCCCTCCTTCTACCTCACCTCCAGTCCCTTTCTTCCTGCCACTCCTATTCTCACCTACACTCCCTGTCTTTCTCACTCTCCTCCACTCCCTTTCTTCCTCCTTTTCCTCCCCTCATCTACAATCCATCCATCCTCACCTCCACTACCTCTCTCTCGACCCTCACCTCCACTCCCTCTACCCTATCCTCCACTCCCTTCATACTCATCTCCACTCCCTCCATACTTGCTTCCACTCCCTACACCCTCACCTCCACTTCCTCCATCCTCACCTCCACTCCTTATGCCTCCGTCCTTACCTCCACTCCCTCCATCCTCACCTCCACCGGCACCTTTACTCCCTCCACCCTCTCCTCCACTCCCTCCATCCTCACCTCGGCTCCTTCTCTCTCCACCTCCACTTTCCAGGGCCCCCTCTATCTCCTCTCATCTTCTCCTCCCCACTTCTACTCTCCTATCCCCACCCTCCATAACAATCCCAAAAATTAAAATAAGAATACATGAAAATAAGTGTATATGTATATATGTCTGATGTAAACAAATTACATGTTATGTCTATTTATTACATATTAGGGGATAAAGTGGGGATAGGGGTGTATGTTGTGACCTATCTATATGTGTATCTATATGTATTATTACTCTATGTGTATGTATATTATGTGTTATCAGTTCATATGTGTTCCGATGGATTTAGTGTAAAATAAGTATTTTTAGAAATAGAAATCAATAAAACCTCTATGACGTGCTCTCCAAAATCTCCTACTCTCACTCTATAAGACCAAAACCACCAGCTTTGGGGCCTGCTTGATAATTTTTCAAAGTCTACAACACAGTCAAAGCATGGGCGTGTACCTTGCAGCTTTATTATCTTTCCCTGTGAATCACTGATCAGTTGGGACATTTTCTAATGGCTCCTAGGGCTCTGGCGCACACCTAAATTGCGAGATCGCTTTCACAATGCGAGTGTCAGATAATCATGCCCCCCAAAAGCTTCCGAGCGTGGGCAGGGTTTACGAGTTTAGGCTTAAGAAGTAAATTGAGGGCTTGAGTCAATAGAAGGCATCAAAACATTTATAGAGAAGAAACACCCGCAGACAAAATTACGGGTTAGAGGCATTTGTATGCTTTTAATAGAATAGGTCTCTAAGTCGTCTTAATGCAACATCATGGCCATTACTGCTGCATTTTCTATATTTCACATATCTAGTTTATATGGTAAGCCGAGGATGGAGTAGAGAAATGGCAAATAAATGGACACAGCAGCAAGAAGTCTCACTATTCAATTGCTACAGCTCCTCAAGCCCGCAAATGTCTTCCCACCCTTCAATGGCAAATGTAGAAGAAAATCCTACGAGTACCAGGTAGGACTCGCAAGGGGGTTAAACACCTGTTTGTAGCACTGTAAATGCAAATAAAAAAATTATATTGCAATTTAAAATACAGGGAAAGTGATGACAGACATTAGAATTAATTGCACAACAGTCTCAAGCTTGCAAATCTGCAATCAAAAATTATTTTTTTCGTTTCATTACTGCGTTATAACAATCTCAGGCCACCCACATGGACTAGAACATTTTCTTTATTCATTATTATTTTGTACATTGCCGTATTGCGAGTCTGAACGCAAACCAGACTTCTAAACACTAATGGATTGACATTTAACCTCCATGTTTTACTGACGTAACAATGACAGTCTCATTTACTATTGTCTGTTTCTAAATCGGTAGTTACGGCCTTGCTTACTTGATCATGAGCACGATATAAAATGCTACTTACAGGTGCATAGTTTACAGTTTAGGCTTTCGGCCAGGTTGCTGCAGGCTTGTTCAGTTTAATTGCTCTGTAACTGTAGCAGATTTCAAGCCCGCAGACTTACGACAGTTAAGAAGGAAACTGCGGGCAATTGAAACTTGCAATTGAATAGGGGCCCAGGTGTATTAATTCATTTGCTTTATTGCTGTATTAATGCTATTCGGGGTAATAGGAGAAAGTATTACATTAAAGAAGGTGTAGTAGATAAGTGGAACAGCATCCAGTGGAAGTGGTAGAGTCCAACACAGTTAAAGAATTAAAATGTGCCTAAGAAAAGTATAAGGTTTAATTAAGTCAACATTTTAGGTAGATAGAATGGGCAGACCAGATGTGTATTTTTGGTTCTTATCTATATTTCTATGCATTTGTAAGCAGAGAATATTACCCAGCATCCTCAGAGTCATGGAGTCCTTGTGTGTATCTCTTTCCTTCTACCTGTGATGAAACAATGACTTATTGTTATTATTATTATTGATATTTTTATTAGAGTGCTTTTGTTTCCTGGATCACATCCTCCTCCTACACGTGGTTTGTTAAGTGGCCCTCTGAGTATCATGTCTGCCAGGACTTCCACCTCATCAAGAGCTCAGCTGATTCAGTAATGATCTCACTGTGACCAAAAGGAAGTGCAGCACATCTGGCCCTCACACCTTCTCCCGTCCTCCTGGATGGACACTTTCATATACTGAGCAGCTGAGAATTCACCATACATTTACTATAACATTGCAACATTGTACCAAGTTAGGGCTAAATCACTCTGCAGATACTAAAACATTTGCTACTTATAAAGCCATATTAAATTACAAGCCAGTAGCCCCATCGTGAAGCCCGTAACGGCTGCATGCTTTAAATTTGGTTACGTTGCTATTAAATTAGAATGGGCTGTGAGCTAAGCGCTTGAGACGGAAATCGTAGCTCGTTCGTAGAACGTTGGACTATCAAGTAGTGTAGACCGTAGTTACAGGTTTAGACGGAGCCAATGGAAAAAGTGTTTGTTAGTGTTATGTCACTGAAAAAGGAGAGGTTAGATTTCAAAGTCCTACAGGCTTCAATTATAAGTTGCGATCGGACCCACATTCCACAATAATGCAATATTAATAAAGCCGTAAATATGATATTCTATTAAATTCGAGTTACAGTATATGTATTAACACATTGATTGCCGAGATCGATATAACACAGAAAATTAAACAAGAAATAAAGTATTTTTCAGGCTGTTTTGCGGGCTTGAGAATGTTGTGCTATTAATTCTAAGACCTAACATCACTTTCCCTTTCATAGAAACGTACAGTAGTGTGTTTTTATTTGCATTTACAGGGCTACGTATTGGACTTTACCCCCCTTGCGGGTCCTCTCCAGCACATTTAGGGTTTGGAATCCATTTGCGTGTTACGGGCTACCTCGCGGGTGACTTTGTTGCAATTTAATAGCATGGTTTGATTTGTAGCGCTTACGGGCTTGACAGATCAAAGGCTTTGTGGGTTGAGAAGTTCCACGTCTTAACCCGCAAGTCGGCGGCAGCCTGCTTGACGGGACAAATTTAATAGCCGTAAGTCCTGCTTTCAAAGTTACGGGTTACGTTTTAACACGTAGCCCAAATTTAATAAGGCTGATAATCTGCAACTTTACCATTAAAATCTTTAAATGCTGCTTTCAGAATGTGACCGTGACTGAGTGTGCTGGTAAGGTATTAGATAGGATGATAGATCAAAAAAGTAGATCTGATTTCATTAATCTGACTGCCCTGATTTCTAATCACATAAACTCACTGACACATTTATCCAGACTAGAGGCGCACAAGTTTCGATCCTGGAGGGTCACACACAGGCCTGGATTTCAGCATATCCCTGCTGCGCACAGGTGAGTCAATCACTTCCTCAGTCATACTAATTGTCTCACCTATGCGCAGAAAGGAAATCCTCAAATCACTCTGCAGATGCTAAAACATTTGCTACTTATACAGCCATATTAAATTCCAAGCCAGTAACCCCAACGTGAAGCCCATAACAGCTTCGTGCTTAAAATTTGAGTTACATTGCTATTAAATTTGAATGGTCTGCGAGCTACGCGCTTGAGACGCAAATCGTAGCTCGTTCGTTGAACGTTGGATTTGCGGCCTTGCGGGAGCCTCAGCAGAAAGAATATCCAAGAATATGTATAAAATACAGTTCATTCTAAATGACTGCACCAGTTCTTTATACACTGCTGCAGAACCAGAAGTTGCTCCTTGGGAAGTGAAGGAGAAGACTAAGTCCAGAGTCATCCCAAGACAGACTGTGCTGTAGGTGTGATTGAGCAGTTATCAATTGTAAGGGTGGGATTATGTAGAGCTCAGTCTTTGATGTGTTAATTTTAGGTTGTGGGAGACCATCTAGGAGGAGATGTTATATAGACAGGCTACTTCCAGATGTAGTTATATAGTCAGTTTAGCATCCATTGGGTACCTGAATTATCAGCACACAGACAATTACATACCTTGGTTAGCAGTAGTGAAGGCTCAGATCCAAGTGACACGTTCTATACATCTGCCTGTATGGGAATGTATCAAAGCATGGAAAGTGAGATTGTAGGATATTAGGAACATCTCTGTATATGACCTTTATTGTGCTAAAACGTATTCAACAAGAAATGCTCAGTGAGCAGAAATACCCACCCAGTCCTAGTAACTATCTAGACTGACAGAGTGAGGAGAGGAGTCCCACAGAGTATGAACAATCACCAATCTTCCTTTATTAAATTATCACGTAGAACAGTGCTGGGAAACTTGGTCCTACAACGGCCGACAGCAGTCCAGGATTTCAGTCTCTCTCTGCTTGAGCCCAGGTGGAAAAATAATGAAACGGAGTAACTCATATGTGCTAAAGCAGAAAGAACCTGAATAGAGAGAGATATTGAAATCCTGGACTGTTGGAGGCCCTGGTAGGTCTGAGTTGCCCATCACTGACATAGACCCATCACTAATTCAATATGCAGACTCTACTCTCTCACACTCCAGATTATAACCACTAGAATTGTGTTGTTAAACTCTTCATAGTAGGGACTTAAACCACATCCCATCTAATGATATAATGTCCTCTTTTGTTGTCTCTGCATTTCTCAGTATCTTATGATGGTTATTATACCCACCGTACCTTACTCCATGTTGGTAAACAATGTTATTGGAAATGTTGGCACTCACTTTATACAGAGTAATAATAATAGTATATCTCCCAATATTGTGTTAATCGTATATGTCAAGCAATATTACAACACAACTTATACTCTCTATCATCTCTGAACTCAATCCTATATCTTTTTAATCTTACTTAAATATAAGCGTCTGCCTGACTTGCACACTAGAAGGTTCCACAGCTGTAGATCACTGCCCTCAGGAAATATCATCAAATACAGACATGTCCGATAAACCATCCCAGACAACTGGGTCTTCAAGACCACTGGGGGTGAGTCAATGTAGAAACCTGAATCAGCTTAAAGTTATAAAAATTCCTAGACTATTACATCTAACTTCTTTAAATTAGGTTAAACATTTTTTTTATAGTTTTAAAGTTAATTTTACTAAAGTTGTAAAAACTGTCCTGGTCTCTATCTGAAAAACACCCTATGTATCGCTATTATTTTCTATGTTGTGGGTTCCTGAAAATGACAGCAATGAGAGATAGAAAAAATGGCTGCCAGTTGTATTTGTATTATCGAAACCACAGGTTATAGCAATGATACGGGAACCCAAGAGAAGTTATTAGTTTGCCAAGACGCTCGTAGATTGAGAAAACCTAGGGATCCAAATGGAACCTTGAGGTAACGTGATAATGAGTGGCACTGATGACGAAGTTCTACAAGTACGAGACACTGAAGAAGCTGTTAAACAGATACGATTAGAAACAGGACAGATCAGTGTTACAGAGACTAACTGAGCTAAGAGTCGGTAGAAGAAGTGAGTGGTCAACTGTGTCAAAAGGCAGAAAGGTCCATGAAGATGAGCAGAGAATAATAGTGACCTTTGGATTTGGCTGCTACTTTAGTGGAGAGTTTGACACAGAAACCAGATATCAGATAGTCTAATAAGGAGTTGCAAGATGGTTGTAGACAAGTTGTTCCAGTAGGTTAGAGGCAAATGGAAGCAGATAAGCACGGCATTTTTAGAGAGTATGGATGGATCAATAGTGTTTTTTTAGGATGAGTATAATAAGGAAGAATTTGAAGAGGTGTGTTAGAGATGGTTATTGGTTAGTAGAGAGTGACAGAATGAGTTAATCACAGGAAGAATACAAATGGTTTTCCTACTGGAATGCAGTTATAATACTCAGTGCACCACATTAGTAACTATTATCCAAAGAGGCCTCTACAGCCCTGTCCCACATAAACTACTCATAGCAGCTCTGTGCATGTTAGTATTAAATAAAGGAAGATGATCCCTGGCTATTTTTTTATTGGGATGTGCAAGATGCAAGCACAGAGCAAGAAGCAGGGGAAGTCTTCAGGCCACCTGCGTTAAGGGCTTGGGAACCAAGTTATGCTTTTCTACTGGACTCCACCCAGAAAGTCCAGGGAACCCATTAGACCTTTTTGATGTGTCTTCAGACTGGAGCGCTTCAACATAGGTCTGGTCTACCACAGGGAGGAGCTGCCACCATGCTTCCTGGTTCAGATTCCCCAGAAAAGACAGGTGTGACCAGCCTTTCTGGGGTCTGTGGGAGACAGTATTCGGTTGGTAGTGGGCAGGGTCTAGATGCCTTAATGTGACTGTGAGTGAGTGTGCTGGTAAGGTATTAGATTGGATGATAGATCAGAAAAGCAGATCTGATTTCATTAATCTGACTGCCTTGATTTATAATCACATAAACTCACTGACACATTTATCCAGACTAGGGGCGCACACGTTTCGATCCTGGAGGGCCACACACAGGCCTGGATTTCAGCATATCCCTGCTGTGCACAGGTGAGTCAATCACTTCTTCAGTCATACTGATTGTCTCACCTATGCGCAGAAAGGAAATCCTCAAATCCAGGGCTGTGTTTGGCCCTCCAGGACCAAAATTGTGCACCCCTGATCTAGACTAATGTGATCTGGCATATTTATTGGCTGAGACTTCTGAGCAGGTCAATGTCAATATGCATCATTGTTTCCAAGTTGATTTGTCACAATGCAATTATTTAGATTACAAATGAGGATAACAATAATCTGATCTGGTAATATGAAAGAGCCACTCTCATGTCTGTGACACCTCCATCAGGACAACAGCATGGAGCCCCTGACAGACCTCTGAAGCTCCAGCCCTAGCTGTGTGGGGCTTCTCTCCAGCTCAGTGGTAAACTTGTGTGAGGCTTCCGGCTCCACATAAATGAAAAAGGCAAAGCTCGCTTCCTTCCTCACTGACGGGCTGGAAACAATTACGCTGAGTCCAGACTTGTGAATTCATTCAGTGTCCAATGGGGCTCACTAGGGCCTCAACGTTTGTATAACCTGCCCATAAAGCATATCTAATGGCCCACAGATGGTGAGCTCAGTAGGGCAGGGTCCAAGTGTTTATGCTTAATTGTGATTCTTATAGCTCTGTATTGGATTCCTTTGTGCAGTTTATATGAAATAATAATACACACATAGGCCCTCATTCAATTGCAATTTGGCCAATTGAATAGGGGTCTAAATAAGCACATAACATATTTTTTTAAAGAAGTTTTTACTTAGTAAACATCTATCCAAAAGCAAGGTTTTCACTAACTAAAAACTTATTTAAAAAAAATATGTTATGTGCTTATTTAGAGCACTATTCAATTGGCCAAATCGCAATTGAATGAGGGCCATATAGAGCAGTTGTTGTCCTTCTCTCTAACTCCTCCTGTATCTCAGTACAACTACTCCCTATACCTCCTACTACTTTTTCAAATTAATGCTCCACATGATATTCCACTAATTTATCCATAAATTGTCCAACAGACGGATTTCAATTTGGATTTTTCTTAACTAAACTCGACAACTTGTCCAATATTAGGAAATATCAGTATACACACAGATTTTACATTTTAACCAACAATTAATTTACATGGTTAATAATTTCTTAGACAACCCAATTTTAATAATCAATGGTGATGTTCACAGTGCACAATGATTCACTAAATGGGCGTATCTATAGTAATCTACAGCTATTATAAATTGGTTTATTAGGAATCCTATTGTTCCATATAATTTTTCAATATAATTATTATATATAACCACTCTGTATAATTATTTATCTGTATATTCCTCCATATAAACCCATACTATTCTTAATATATTGACTCTTTTAACCCTTATATAACTTCTCCCTATTCCTCAACCTATGGCGAATAAGGTGATAAAGATGGTTTATCATATATAACATTGACACTAAAAGACATGGTTACAGTACTATGATGTGTAAGAAGCATGGCATTCACATGTCAGACTCCTTCAGGATGTTATTTTTATCTCTGCTTTGTGTTGTTTGGAGGAGGGTCTCTTTGAGCTCTTTCTAACCCACCCATCATAAAAGCATCTCCTGTGTCCTTCTCCAGGGCTAAATCTGTCTGCCTCCCACAGACTGGCCAGAAGGTCATCTCTGGACCCCACATATGGAGGAGAAATGAGTAGTGTGAGCTGTCAGAGCCATGGGCATGCTGGTGTCTACAAGACCTCTATATAAAGGTCTGAAGCATGGCTGGTCTTGTGTGAATATTGGAAATGTCTTGTTCATCTCATATATTCACAGGAAGGTCTGGAGAGTAGTGGTCTCCATTTACCTAGTTGAGCATTTTGTCTCCAGATGGAACTTAATTTACATTTATAATACAGCGAGCATTTGCTTAAAAAGTGCTATGTGTGAAGTAATATTGGATTAAATAATGAAAACATTGTGGGCTCATTTGCATGTCTCAGCCCAGTTTTCCAGAATGCAGTGCAATAACTTTATTTCTCATAATTCTGAGCAGAAATAACGTATTTTAGACATTTAGATGTGAGCACAAATGTACTATTTATTTTGTTGTTGTTCAGTCCTTCTAGTCGTGTCTGAATCTCGGTGGCCATGTGGACCGCAGCATCCAGGCACATTTGTCTATGTTTTTGGTTGTGCTTATCCATATGGGTTTCACGAAAAAGATACTGGAGTGGGTTGCTAGTTCCTTCGCCATTGGACCACAATTTGTCTGACCTCCATGCTATGACCAGCCCCTCTTGGGCAACCCTACATGGTACAGCTCAGAGCTTCATTGAGGTACACAAGCCCCTTCACTACAACAAGGTAGTGATCCAGAAGGAAACTGTTTATTTACTAGACTTATATGGCTAAACCTTGATATTTTTTAATCTGTAAATTATAGTCTTGAGGTTCTCATGTTTTTTTTATTAATGGATCTTTTTTCTCATATTTCACATCCACATTACAAAACATATAACTTACAGATCATTGGTCTGATACTCTTACAGAGGACCTTGCAGTCCCCAGGCCACTGGCAGCTCCAGCAGTTCACGAAACAAAGAACTGGTAATATTTACTCTATTCATCTACTGTATTTATAAGTCACTTTCCCCGATGAATGATGGCTCCTCGTACTTGTACGCACTGATGTAAATATTTATTTCTGTGAATTACAACTTCTCATATTACAATGAAATCCTGTTACATTTGGGTAACTGCTCTAATGATTTCCTATGGTGATTGTATTGGCTCCAGTGTATAGTGTGATACTCTCTGATAGGTATGTGTGTGGGGGGCTGGGGGCACTTGGAGAGCAGGGGCTTCTGTATTTGCACAGCTGGCTGATCCATCTAGAGCAGAGAGATCTCTTCATGCAGAAATATTTCCCAAATTCCCAGAGTAAAGAGACCTGTGTGAGGGCTTTCTCCATATGCTCCTGAGAGGAGAGTATTGACTTACGTGCAAAAGAAAGCAGGAAGAGGGGGCACTGATACTAATGCAAACAGCAGAACAGAAGCCCCTCAGGATTAAATGCTCACATCTGGATCAAATCTTGCCCATATCCGGTACGTTCACCAGCGCTGGCTGCTCATTGTGGCATCTTCCTCCACCCACGTCATTGTGTGAGTCCCAGGTATAGAGTCTTGGGATCTGCTCAAACATCTGCTTCTTCCTTCTGCCAGTGTTTGTCCTATCATAGAGTCATTTATGGCCCCAGGGTTTGGGGTGGGCACAATGTTAAAAAGCAGTGGCCGATGTATTGAATGGAGTGCCCCGGTACCCCCATTTTTTTGTTTTTGGTCCCCTACTGAAGCCAACTTATTATATATAATTACTATACTATAATATATTACTACAGAAATGAAAAAAATGAAAAAATAAACAATTTGGACTGCACTGCTCAGCCCCCCAGAGGAGATCCCCGGAGCATTGCACCGCCTGCACCGAAGGTAGCTCCACCTGCCTCACTGCAGTGATCATACCACAAGGTCTCATTTATTTATTTAGCAACAAAAACTGTTTTTTTTTTAAAGAAATAAACTCAAAGTAGCTTTTAAAATTTACATTTGAATGTTGGTGTTTCAGGTTTCACTCCATACTAAGTTGCCAGGAAAAGGAAGAGAATCTGCCCAGGAGGCTGCCTTGATATGAGTCTTTATGTCTCTCCTTATCTGAAGTGCAAACCTAGACAGGTCAGAAAAACATAAGGCAGCCTCTTAGACAGGTCTTCTCACACCCATTGGACACCTTATATGGGGTGGAGAAAAGAAGCTCTGTTAGTGCATAAGGCACTGAAGTTTAAATGTAAGTTTTAAAACCTTCATTGATTTTTATTTTGTTTTCAAATACATATTTTACTGTTAAACTGTTATTAAGTACAAATATTAAACCTATTGTATGACTAATACAGTGACCCTTTAAATTTAAGTACGGTAATCTTTTTTTTATTTTTTATATATATTCTGGTTTGTTTTTAACATATGTTCTAGATGTGATCCAGTTTTCCATGCCATGTAATATTTGATATTAATGATGTCCGTGTACACTATCATTGTTCTCTACTTGATAAAACAAATGATACAAACTTGCACATATCATCTACCTTATGTATTCTATATTTCCTGCACTAGTGACCCCTTAATCTGACCTCTTGTTCTTGTATTGCATTTTGTCATAAATATTCTTCCCACTAAGCCTTATTATATTTGTTAATACAAATTTTCTCGAATGTCCACCCTCTGGCAGTAATTAGTGGCAGAGAAATGGTGGCTATCTGTGCTAGAGTGCTCACGGAGTAGCTGCGCGCTGGACGTTCAGTGAAAGTACGGTAATTAAAGGACCAATGTAGCTCATTACAAATAAAGATAATAATGTAAAGCTTTTAATAAACTAACATCATTAGCAGTTGTGTAAGCTTTCAACATAAACCAGTTGTACAGGCAATCTTTATTTTTTAGGACTCTATGTACAGAATGTTACACCTTGTCTGGTTTCAAGATGTCCTGCTAGGTCGGAGCCTGAGGAACTTTGCTTATCATATCTATTAGTAGAAGGAGCGGTGGGGGAGATGTGAAGTGAATTATAATTGGAGCTCTTAGAATTTTACCTCTACCCCCTTCCATGATCAGAAGCAGGCAGCTTGAAAGGATAACTGCAATCACTGTCCCTTCAGAAATGTAAACACCCCTCTTACACACACTCTTCATTAAAATATAATGGATGTCTGCAGGGTTAAGGATAATTAAAAAATAGCTTGAAGACATTTTCTCTTCCTAAGTCTCTTTGTCTTCTAACTCACATTTTTCATATATATATTTTATTCATTGTATAGTGGTTCATGAAAGATATGTGCGCATAATAGACTTGCTATTATGTTAATATTACACATAATTCTATATATAATTCCATGTGTAATTCTAGTCTAAAAATTAATTCAGCACAACTTGAATCACACCACTGTAATGTACCACTGAAAACATGTTCAGTTTACATGAGAATTAGGCAAGTCCCCCAGGCAGACTGAGAGCAAGAGCTCTGTGAAGAGAGCAGAGCATAAAGAGGGTTATCTCTTCCCAAATTTAACTGTGCAGATAAATGACTGCTGGAAACTCCTAAATATGTTACTTGCAGGTTAACTTATAGCTGATTACATTCCTGAAAGCAGAGTCAAATCATAATTCTTTCTGTTCATGGAGTTTGCAACGGACGCTGTCGGCAGATGCTGTTAATCATAGAACAGTCAGGAGATTGTCTGTAAACAGATCTAATACTGCACATTTTTTGCCGTTATTAGTGTAATAAAAAAAAAGCATTAGATAAGTTTAACATAGAATTGTGTGCTCTTTCACACAATGAACAACACTTATAGTGATATAAATGGCCCTTTAAGTGGTGGGTCAGGTGCAGTGGCTGATAAGGAAGTATAGGGCACCCCGTCCTATGCGCACATGACAGCTGCGCGCCGACAGCAGCGCGCCGACAATTGCGTGCAGTGAAAATGCGTGCAGCAAATGTGCACCATTAAAAGCATGCAACTTGAACTATCCAGGTACCCTAATGCCTCAACCCCCCATAACCCTAAGCCCCTAAGCCTAACCCTAAGACCTCTAAGCCTAACCCTTAGACTCCTAACACCGCTAAGCCTAACCCTAAAACTCCCAAGTCTACAATCCTTAAGCCTAACACCCCCGCACTCACCATAGCTCAGTCCACGGCTCTCAATTGTCTTGCGCGCAGTTGATGTGTTGGCGCGTTTGTGACGTCGCGCAACTGTTCTGTGCGCTGAGGACGGGACACTGGAAGTATAGGCAACTGCTTGAGAACTTCAATTGAGAGAAGAAAAGTGCCCTGTTGGACCATAGAGGAGTTAGTTTAATCTCAGTATTTAGAGAATTTACCTTGGGGCACCATAAGGGTAGATTGGGGTCTACTTATATCTCGACATCTTGGAGGGGCAGGTAACACTCCATGCTCAGCCTGAATGGAAATCAAAGTTTCACTGTGCTAAGACAGGAGTAGTCCTATTAGCTCTGGACCTCTTAGATCAGGTAGGGGATAGAATAAGTGGGTGCGCAATGTTTCAATGTGACTGCGAGGAACCATTAATATTACACATGTAGGGTGGCACATCTTTCTACAATGGCCACCTAAAAGTAGATCCCATACACTAAATACTAGCAACTTTGTTCTTATCCAATCAAATATCTGAGTAGGTAACTGACATGGGTAACAGTCTAATAAATAATGTGTGACAGTCTAATAAAAGCTCCTTGTTTGGAAATCACACGTTTCACAGGTCTCTTCAGTATGTTCTCCAGTCACCATTTCCATATCAAGATGTGTTTTCAATACAGATTGCTTCATTTCTTACGTTCTTGAAGTTACCAGTAGGAGATGGGATGGATGTAGAGGGATTTGCCTAAATCTGGTTCTTCTGGCTGTGACTGGAATCTAAGGGTGAACATTTTTCCTTTCTGTAACTTTGTGTATAAAGAGCTGCAATAAATTAAATCCTCGTTGTTAACAGACATTAACCATTCGATGATGTAACAACATCACGCTCATATATTTGTCTGGTTTTGTAATTACTATAACAAATGTCATTCTGGAGCTTTAAATGCATTTTTGCTGCCTCCACGCTGTTAATGTACTTGGGGTCTGCATCATGAGGGGGAGGGATTCAGGTAGAACTCACTCTCTGCTTTCTGATTCATATCTACTTTCTAGGAAAATTTAGCCAGGATTCCAAGAACAATATGTGAAGTGGGCTCCAGAGATGTAGACATCCATGTGAAAGAAAAAAATACCCATCAGCCACTAGGTCTCGGCAGTAGGTAGTAATACTTAAATGCATCAGATTTTATGTGCGGTTATAGTAAGAGCTTTCAGATGTGTAAGAAAGGTCGGAGGTCACCAAGAAACCTGCTAAGATCTCTTGCTGTCAGGAGATTGAACGCAATCAATTTGCTCATTTCATTAACATATTATCATCATATTGTGTTTCTTCAGACTGATTATAACCGTTCAGCTGAAAATGATCATCAGAGCCTGTGTATATATTGTGTTCTTTACTCTTAAAGGAAACTCCCTAAAATACATCTCCAACTCTTCCCAACTCTTCCACATAGATTTGATGGCAGAAAAGATCCAAAAGTCCCATTCTATCAACCCTAAAAGTGTGGCTTATCTAAACCTCAGGATGGCCTTATACTTACTCCAGACATGCATTAACTCCTTACCTATGTTTCAACCTACTACCAAACAGAAGGCTGTTCCACTTATCTGCTACTCTTTCTGTACAATAATACTTTCTCACATTACCCCTAAATCTTCCACCTTCCAACTTCAGATCATGTCATGACCTCTTGTTCTTGCATTCTCATTTTGCTGTTAGGTACTTTCCTCCTGTAATTAAGTCCTTTGCTATATTTGAAGGTGCCTCTCACATCTCGCCTTTTTATTATCTGTACATATTAAAATGATGACATTTCATGAGGTTTGATTTTTTGGACAATACACCATTTTAATTCTCTCTAATTTATTATTATTCTTTTTGAGATTCAGTCTCCTGAGCTAGACATAATATTCGTCACTAGGGATCTATAGAATGGCATTAGTACCTATATATACAGATAATTGTTCTTCTAATAAAACCAAACATCCTACCTGCTTCTTCATTACTTGCTCCCATTCATGTCTCCTTATTGCTGTTATAATTACACTCCTCATATCCACTTGCTAACTCCCCAAACAGCATCTTCTTATAGACCGTTTATAAGCTTCCTATAACATCTCCAACAGCCACTCCCTATAACCATTCCCCTAACTTTCTTTATAACTATTGTCTGCTCATTGTGCTTAAAGTTTGTAATATATATCCGTCAAGAAGACCAAAAAAGGGTATCATATAGGGCTCAATAAAGAAAATAATCGAAAGAATAGTGTAAAGGCCTCAAAGACTTGCAGCCCTATTAAATTAGAAGCCGTAACAGAAATTTGGCTGCGTAACAGAGCTATTAAATTAGATCATGCCACAATTTACGGGCTTGAGATGCAAACCCATAAACCATTTGTCAAATGTTGGTTGCGCAACATTATCAATTAGTCAAACCCGTAGTTACGGGTTTAGTTGGAGCCAAAGGCAACAGAGATCATCATCATTACGTCAATGAAAAATGGAGGTTGGATTTCAAAGTCGTATGGGCTTCAATTACGAGTTACGATCGGACCCGCATTCCAGATATGATGCAATATTGCTAAAGCCGTAAATATGATATTCTAGTCCATGCGAGTTCCATTATACGTATTAACACATTGATTGCTGGAATCGATATAATACGGAAATTAAAGTGAAAATAAAGTATTGTATATTGCAGATTTGCGAGCCTGAGAATGTTGTGCCATTAATTCTAATACCTAACATCACTTTCCGTTTTATTGGAAGTACTGTAGTGAGTGTATATTTGCATTTACAGTGCTACGGATAGGGATTTAGCCCCCTTGCGGGTCCTCTATAATAACCGTTGGCTTTTTGGCTCCATTTGCGGGTTACGGGCTTGAACGCCAGTGAATGTGTTGCAATTTAATAGTGTGATTGGTAACGTAACAGTTACGGGCTTGACAGATCAAAGGATTTGCGGGCACACAGTTCAATTTTCCACGTCCCATTGCCTTTTCTCGCCCTTACCCTGCAAGTCGTTGGTGGGTTGCTTTACGGGGCCAATTTAATAGCCGCAAGTCTTGCGGGCTACGTTACGGGCTACGGTTTTCAACGTTGAGGGAATTTAATAGGGCTGTTGAGCAACTAAATAAATAAACCAAGTAAAATAAAGATAAAGACAAGTTTGACACTTTAACATTTTTAAATGTCTATAACCACAGAAAAAGTAATAGGTGTTAACGAACTCTTTCATCATCAGTGCCAAACCCCTCACCCAACCAATCCGAAAAAATGCAACAAAAAAAAAAAAAATTATAAGTATTTTATAGGAGAGCCAAAAGCTACGGGTTGGTCATTTGGAAACTGAATGAATGACCATCCAGACCTCATCCTTATTAATACGCATTTGGATATCCAAATCTAAGAGTTCAGTACCTTTTTTGCCTATACGCAATGATAATTAAGCTCTTTGGGAGAACATTGGGCAATGTTTTATAATTATACCATGAGATAAATATGGGCCTTTAATAAATATACCCTGCATTCATATCCAGGGCTGTCCCCAGCTGAGCAAACAGGAGAGCTGGAACGTCGGTGCCATTTATGGCTTCTCTGCCAGCGCACACACAACCAGCCTCCCCCACCTCTATTTGCCAGGAGTTTACTTTCCATTACTCTGATTTTTCTAATAGAGGCGTTAGGTGTTTTTAAAAGTCTCAATTATTCCTTTCAAGAATTTTGTATTTTCAAGACTGCAAAAGTTTTACAGTTGGGGAAAGCATTTTAAATGTGACCAGAAAAAAGCTGATGTATATATGTACGTGTGTATCTATTATCTCCAAAGTGCACTCAGCACAGCACAAAAGAAGGATTTTGATTATGGGCCTAAATAAAATGTCACACGTGTTACATGTTTCTAATTCTGCTAACTATCTACAGTATGAGGCCTCACACGGGATACTATTACGCCAAAACAAACCTGTCTCTCTAAAAAAGTGTGTTAAAGGGATATGTAAGTGAGCTGGATTATGAGTGCATCTGAAAACATTTTTTTGCGTGAAAAAATACCAAAATAAGCATTTAAATACTTACCTTGAAGTTAGCAAAATATCTTTTTATTTCTGTCAGTTGAAACTTAGGGTTAACACCCTCCAAACCCAGGCTAAACTGGTATACAATTTGAAAAATTGTTTTGTACAATCAGGAGGAAGTAAAGACTGAAACATTTGTATCACAATCTGGTAGTTGCTGTCTGTTTTCTTTTCTCTCTGCCTGTCTCCTTATGGGCAATTTCAGCTGTGACCCCACCAGCCATCATTTCCTTTAGAGGTCACACACTGTATCCTGCAGGGTACACTTTATGTAAGCTTCCTATAAATATGTAAGTGCATTCAACATTTCAATATAATACATAATTTTTCTAGTAATCAGTAGATGTTTATTAGGAAACAGTTGAAACCCAGCTCACTTACATGTCCCTTAAACTGATATTGTCAATGTTATAGTTTATTTCATTTTGATATGTAGTAGGTTTATAGTCTCCTCAACAACTGCAGAGAGATGTGCAATTTTGGTGTAAGAAGTCAATGTTTTGACTAAAGCATTTTTACTTTCACTGCGCCATTCTGCATGTGACATCCTTTTAATAATGATGCAATAAAAGTTACCACTTAACTACTTATGATTTATTTCCTTGGCAATTATGATTGTACAATAATATGGTTTTCTCTCTGTTCTTTTTGAATAATTTATTCTGAAAGAGAATTCCCCCCCGATGAACTGAAAAATCTGCGTTCTCTTATATGGAAGTTTTTTTGCAGTAGAAAGAGGGATGTTACATTATTGTTACATAGTTACATAGTAATTGAGGTTGAAAAAAAGCTTTTAGCTTATCAAGTTCAACCTTTTAAGATCTCCTCTGATCTGCAATATGCAGATTATATGTTAATTGATCCAGAGGAAGGCAAACCAAAAAAAAAAAAAACAGTGAAACTTTGCCAATTGTCTCAAAAGGGAAAAAAAATTAATTCCTTCCTGACCCCAGACACTGGCGATTGGATTCCTCCCTGGATCAATACTCTCTCTCTAATTAACCCTGAATTACCTTTTTATTTAAAAATATATCCAATTCCTTTTTAAAGTTATCTATCGAATCCGCTGTCACCACCTCCTCTGGTAGAGAATTCCACAGATTAACCCCCCTCCTGGGAAGAACCCTTTTCTTTCTTTAAGGTGGAATCTTTTTACTTCTAACCTCAAGGGATGTCCTCTTGTCAGTTGAAAACCTCTTGGCACAAAAAGCTCCCTTGCCAAATCTTTATACTGACCCTGGATGTATTTATATAAGGTAATCATATCTCCTTGCAGATGCCTTTTTTCGAGAGAAAATAAGTTTCATTTTATTAGTCTTTCTTCATAACTTAGCCCCTCCATTCCCCTTATTAGTTTTGTTGCCCTTCTCTGTACTTTTTCCAGTTCTAAAATGTCCTTTTTATGAATTGGTGCCCAAAACTGTACTCCATATTCCAAATGAGGGCGTACTAGAAATTTGTATAGTGGCAGAATTATATTTGCTTCTATACCCTTCTTAATACATGCTAATAGTTTATTTGCCTTTGCATCTGCTGCTTGGCATGGAGCACTGGTACCTAGGTGGTTGTCCACAAGCACTCCCAAATCCCTTGCATATTTGCTTCTTTTTATCTATAATAATATCTTATTAGCTTTAGAAGCACTAGCACATTGTGTGCCTACAAATGCATACATTTATTCTGTCTCTCATACCACTATATTTATCATTTACAAATTATAGGTACTCTGCTTATTTTGATGGTATTGATAGAGAGTGTTAGAAGAGTTACAGGGAATGAATTATATAAAATGAAATAAAACAGGCGTTATATTTGAATATTATATGAAATAATAGGAGTTATATGGAGAAGCTATGTGGAGCAGGACAAATTATGGGGAGGAACTTTATGGAGATTTATACGAAGCAGTGTCAGGCATTTTAGGCAGATAATATATGAAGTATTAGGAAGAGTTATATAGATATTTGATATACAGCAATAAGATGAGGTGTAGGGAGGTGTATATGAATCAATGGTGTGAGATATAATATTTTTTTCAAGGTTTTATATGGTTATTTGGAGAGGGTGCTTAATAATACAGAAATAATATCTTGACTCAATCTGAGCCCTAATCATGTCCATTCCCTTTCAGGATATCTGGGATTCCTCGCTCTCTTTGTCACGTTCTGTGTATAAGATGAGCAGTGACACAGTGGTCATTTCCCAGCAAATAAGGGTCATAACCAGGTCAGGTATTGTGTCCTTTTATAGATGCTGTTAGCATTGCAGAGCGTGAACTGGAGTAAAGGAAGATGATACATTGTCTAAATATTTAGGTCACTCACACACAGAGCTGTCAGGATGGCCATTTGGAATGAGATGCTCTTGTGTACCCGATTATCCCTAGGGTATCGGGAAAGTATATTGCTGTTAGTAAGTGGCTTTGTTTATGATGTATCAGGAGATGTGTCAGTCACTGGCGCTTATGTGGTGGGTACGGTAAGACTGAGCATTCAATGAAGCACAGAGTGACAGTGAGAGTGCTAGGAGTCAGCTCACGGCATCACACTACTACCTATAGCATATTCTGCATGTGTAGCAAACATTATTTTACTCTCTACAGCAAAGGTGCTAAAACTTTACTGATGCAGGATCTTACATAGTTACATAGTAATTGAGGTTGAAAAAAGACTTTTAGTCCATCAAGTACAACCCTTTAAGATCTCCTCTGATCTGCAATATGTGGATTAGTTGTTAATTGACCCAGAGGAAGATAAACAGAAAAAAAAACAAGTGAAACTTTGCCAATCTTTTCAAAAGGGAAAAAAAATTCCTTCCTGACCCCAGATACTGGTGATCGGATTCCTGCCTGGATCAATACTCCCTCTCTAATTAACCAGGTTAACCCTGAATGCCCTTTTTAATTATGAAAGAATCCAGTCCCCTTTAAAAGTTATCTATCGAATCTGCTGTCACCACCTCCTTTGTTAGAGAATTCCACAGATCAATCACCCTTACTGTGAAGAACCCCCTTCTTTCTTTAAGGTGGAATCTTTTTACTTCTAACCTCACGGGATGTCCTCTTGTCAGTTGAAAACCTCTTGGCACAAAAGTTCACTTGACAAAGCCTTGTATTGACCCTGGTTGTATTTATATAATGTAATCATATCTCCTCTTAGACGCCTTTTTTCTAGGGAAAATAAGTTTAATTTGGTTAGTCTTTCTTCATAACTTAGCCGCTCCATTCCCCTTATTAGTTTTGTTGTCCTTCTCTGTACCTTTTCCATCTCTAAAATGTAATTTTTATGAAGAGGTGCCCAAAATTGTACTCCATATTCTAAATGAGGGCGTACTAGAGATTTGTATAGTGGCAGAATTATATTTGCTTCCCTTGCTTCTATACCCTTCTTAATACATGCTAATATGCTATTTGCCTTTGCAGCTGCTGCTTGGCATTGAGCACTGCTACCTAGGCGGTTGTCCACAAGTACTCCCAAATCCCTTTCAATATCTGATACCCCTATATTTGCTCCATTAAGATTATAAATTGCATGGCAAGTTTTCCTTCCCAGATGTATAACTTTACATTTATTCATATTAAATCTCATCTGCCGTTTAGATGCGCATTTCTCTAATTTATGCAAATCCCTTTGGTGGGAAAGTACATCATTATCTGATTTAATTACCTTGCAGAATTTTGTGTCATCAGCAAAAATGGAGACAATACTTTCCAGTCCCACCTCTAAGTCATTCATAAATATGTTAAAAACAAGAGGACCTAATACTGATCCCCCATTTACCACATTAGTCCAATCGGAGTATGTTCCATTTACAACAACCCTTTGCTTCCTGTCTTTAACCCAGCTCTCAATCCATGAGCAGATATTTACTGCAATTCCTGTATCTCTTAGTTTGCACAATAGTCTCCCATGCAGCACTGTATCAAAAGCCCTTGCAAAATCCAAAAGGACTACATCCCCTGAGTTGCCCTGATCCAAGTTCCTACTAAACTTCTCATAGAAACTAATTAGATTTGTTTGACACAACCTATCCCTCATAAATCCATGTTGACTCCTACTTATAATCCTGTTCAAATAGACATATTCTTGTATATTATCCCTTATTAACCCTTCTAAAAGCTTTCCAACTACAGAAACGGGGCGTACAGGTCTATAATTCCCTGGATTTGCTCTTGCTCCCTTCTTAAATATAGGTATCACCTCTGCCTTTCTCCAGTCATCTGGTAGCGACCCTGTGGTGAGTGAGTCTTGAAAAATTAAATATAATGGTTTGGCTATTACAGACCCAGTCCCCTCAGTACCCTTGGATGTATTCCATCAGGACCCGGGGCTTTATTAACATTTATTTTTTCCAACCTCTTTTGAATTTCTCCCTGTGTTAACCAATTATTTGGTGAAGGTAGTGTAGCCCCATTATGTTGCAGTGTCCCAACCACTGGTACCTCCCTTGGGTATACCGCAGAAAATACCCTATTTAGCTCATCTGCCTTTTCCTGGTCACTAATTATCAGACAGCCTGTGTCACATTGCAATGCTCTTATAGCTTCCTTCCTGGCCATTAATATATTTAAAAAAATATTTTAGTTGTGCTACTAAATAATTGCACAGTGTTGATTTCCCTTGCAGTCTCTTTCCAACAATTTGCACAGCATTTCCATATACCTAGATCTCTCCCACACCTGCACAGCCCATGGAGTTGCTTTTCATTCAGTGAGATTTAAATCTCCATGCAAGTTTAAACTGCTGTGTAGCCTGTCAGTTTGAGAGCTCCATGCTCAGCACTACTGCTATGCAGAATGTCAAATTTATTTTTTATTTAGAGTCCTTTGGATTGCAAGAAGATCCAGTCAATCACTACTACAAGAAATTAAGCCAAACTGTTCACTGGAAGGTTGAAACATAAGGCTGAAGCTCAAATATTTGGGCCATATCGTGAGAAGACAGGATTACCTAGAGAAGGGAAACATTAAAGGCACACAAAGAAGGGGATGGCAGAGGCAGAGATGGATAGATGTGGTCACTGAAGCATTGAAAATAAGCTTGCTGGAGCTCAGAGGGGCAATAGCTGACAGATGTGCATTGTGTGCTGCAGTCCATAGGGTCACAGAGAACTAAGCTTAGTAAAACATCAACAACAACATTTAGTAGCTGAAATCTACTTTTAAAAGAGGCATGATGTGTGTACCACTTTGAACAAATCTCGCATTACTACTGGAATTCCATCCTAGAGGTGGCTGCTTGACAAGGACAGTTATGAGCCATTCAGAAAATATTCCTTTGTTTTCAGTTTCCAGTGATGACGAAGTCAAATATCCTCATACAGCCTGGAAACGGCTTCAGAGAAATCTCAATGGTTGTGAGTTACCGGTGTTTATTTTACTGGAGAGGTGTAAGTGTTGTGTTAAGTACGCCATTACATCCATTGTGATGTGGAGTCAGACATCTCGGTAAACAGGAGGCCAGTCCTGGTATGATTCTTAATGGGAGCACAAGCTGAGTCTTGTATTTCATTCTTCATAGTTCCAGTTGCATTTTCCCATCAGCTTCTGTGAGATGCCCTTCAGTACCCAGAGCAAGATTCAGCTTGTAGAGCTATGTCAGGAGGAGAGCGGAGCAGCACCTGTGTATTGTGAAGTGTCAGTCGTGTAGTGGGGGTGGGGGAAGGTCTCGGGAATCAGGAGAAGTATATGTACGTTGTGAGTACTGTATACACTGCATACACAACTAATACACATATATGTAGTTGAGAACTAAATGACCACCCAATATCCCCATTATATCTACCTAAACAGTCTGGATAAATAAATACTCAGTAGAGTCCTACAATTTTCCCAGATATACTTGAATTCCCACACTGGGTTTGTCCCAACCACTTCCACAGTAAGGCTGTTCCAATTATCTACCGCATTTTCTGGAAAGTAGTCCTGACATGCACTTCTCAGAGTCACTGTTCATACAGAGCCACAGTAGTAGTTGTGTCTCCCCAGAAGCACCCAGCAGGAGATTACATCTCCTTGAGTTACACTGATTTGCTTCACCTGCTTGAGATTGGCCGCCAGTGAGGTCAGCCACTTGGAATGGAATGTGAGAGCTGGATTCTTTCTGACCATCCAGGTGTTTTCATGATTCCTCTCCAGCCGCAGGATAAAAATGAGGGATGCGCACACCTTGTGTGACCAGAACATCTGCAGTTGAGACACAAATATACAGCAAATATACTGTACTACCTAGGTCTATGACAATCCATAACTGAGTAGTAAGACTGGCATGTGAGTGGGCAGTGAGTGGGTATAAGGGATGGTAGGGAGCATGGGCATTAAGTGGGCTGTAAGACTGTTGTGTGAATGATTAGTATGACTGATATGTGAGTGTTAGTGGTAGTAATGCTGGCAAATGATATTACTATGAGTGGTACGTAAGACTGGCATGTACACGGGCACTAAGTAGGTAGTAAGATTGACAAGGGGAATGGCATTGTGAGAGTCCATTATCACTAAATGTAGGTCTAATAATCACAAAGCGTTCGCAAGGTCTTGTCTACTTTGGTAGAGAAGTCACAGCTGATCTTCCATTTGGAAGAGATTGCAGTATCTCTATTAATAAATTGCTAGTCGTTTTGGCAACTGATTACACTGATGGATTCTGATGTTGACAATCACATTACTCACTACATATAGCCCCTTAAATTCTGCAGCTACAAAGTGATGTTTCATCTTACACTTCCATTTCTATCTGCTTCTCACTTACAATAGTGCTAATTGCTAACCATAATTTTTTTTCTCAAATGAGGCAGATTTACCTGTAGGAAGTAATGGGAATGGATGTGATCAGTTGCACTGAACTATTCTGTTGCTATTTTTATGGCTCGGCTTCCCTAGCGTTAATGTGTAATAGTATATATAATATATATATATATATATATATATATATATATATATATATATTAGCCCTATGTCTAAGCTCAGTGTTATAATGCTTTGAGGAAAGACTAAATGTAAATCAAACCAGAGTGTGTAATCTGTGTCTTCATCTTCTATCATTTCCATCTATATCTTCATGGTGTTCCTTTTTCATTTTCATCTTTGCCTTCCTTTCTCATTGACATGACTCTCACCCACACATCTCTATTCTCATCTCTTCCTTTCCTATATTATATCTCTTTATTTCCCTTTTTCTTATCACATCGTGTCCTGTATCCCCATCACTTCCTCTAATTTATACCCCGTCAGTACTTTTCCTGTACCACCATCTCTTTTTTTCATTAAGTCCCATCTCTTCCACTCCTGTATCTATCAATTCTCCCTCTCTTTTTAATCTCCAATAATTCCTCTCCGGTAATTGATTGATTTGCTGTATGAACCATCTCTTCATCTCCAGTATCCCCCATATCTTCCTCTCTTGTTTCTCCCATCTCTTCCTCTCCACTATCCCCATGTTTTCCTCTTCTGTGTCCCTATCTCTTCTTCTCCTGTATCCTCCATCTCTTCCTCGTATGTATCATCATCTTTTCCTCTCCTGCATCCTCATTTCTTTCTCTCCTGAATCCCCATCTTTTCCTATCTTGCTTCTCCAATCTCTCTCTCTCCACTATCTCCATGTCTTCCTCTTCTGTATCCCTATCTTTTCCTCTCCTGTATCCTCCATCTCTTCCTCGTATGTATCATCATCTCTTCCTCTCCTGCATCCTCATTTCTTCCTCACCTGTATCCCCCATTTCTTCCACTCATGTGTTCTTCATCTTTTTCTCTCTTATATCCTCATCTCTTCCTCTCCTTTGTCTTCTGTATCACCATCACTTTTCTTTCCTGTATCGCTATCTTTTCCTCTCCTGTACTCTCCATCTATTCCTCTCCTGTATCGTCATCAATTTATCTCCTATACCCCATTTCTTACTGTGTTGTATCGCCATCTCTTCCTCTCCTCTATCCTCCATCTCTTCCTCTTCTGTGACACCCCATCACTTCCTCTTCTATATCCTCATCTTTTTCTCTCCTGCAGTGGCGGCTGGTGACTTTCCAACTTGGTGGGGCGGAAAACAGAGACCTGGCCCCTCCCCTTACATTGACTCCACCCAACAGTATAAACCTCTTCCCTTCATAACATGTATAGACCCTGCCTAGTGACACAGTCTCCACCCACAAAAGTAATTCCATAGAGAAAGACAGGAATAGAGATGTGGGGGGGGGGGGGGGGGGGTAGTGAGAGAGGTGGCAAGAGAGTTAAAGAGAGGGATAGAGAGAGAGAGAGGGACAGAGAGAGCGAGAGGAATATAGGGAGAGGGATAGAGAGGGAGAGGAAGGGATAGAGAGAGAGGAAGGGATAGAGAGAGAGGGAGATAGAAAGTTAGAGAGATATAGTCTATGCCTCTTCTTCTATCCCTCTCTTTCCATCTCTCCTTCCACCCCTTTCCTCCCTCCCTCAATACCCTCTCCATACCTCTCTATCCATCACTCTGAGCCTATGTCAGGTATTTTATGACTGAGCCAATAATGATACAAGCAGATACTATTATAGCAGCAAATATACTGAGAGAGTTTAACTGCATAAATAAATAATTTGTTAAATGAGCAAATAGATTAATTAAACAAACAGGCACTAAACAACACGTGGGACCAACATCTTGCACCTACAGAAGGACAGGGTGATAATTCACCAACATCAGACCACAACCAGAAAGTTGCACCCCAAGTTGGTTCTGCATGACTCAGTACTGTTTTGTTTCTCCCTCCATTTTAAACATTATTATCTTTAAAAAATACATTTGAATAAATCTATGTGTTTGTAAGAAATATATAAAAAAATATTTATTCAGTTTATAGGCTGACTTTACATAATTAATAAAGTTACAAAAAAACATATTTGGGTGGTTAATTTGCATATATTTCTAATTCTGCTCCTTCATGCACACACACACACACATATATATATATATATATATATATATATATATATATATATATAACACAGACAGGTGTACCTGGTGTGCTGCATCCATGTGGTCACTGAGAGTCAGACACGACTGAAGGACAGAACAACAACAACAAGACACAGAGAGGGATATGGACTCACCTGAGCTCTGCAGCTGCTTGTGTCTGGTATATGCCGGGGTGGTGACAGACAGGTCACAAGCTTAGTGTGTGGAGCAGGGTGGTCAGAATCAATAACACCACCAGAGTATTGAGAAAACTGAAGCTCTTCACGCATCTCCCTCTATCTGCATGCACTGTGAGTTGGGAGTTGTTTCTTTTCAATAAACTTTATTGAGATTGCACCAATGTATTCACTTCTGGGGGGGACTGTGAGAGCTGCAGTCCCTGTATGATACAGGACTTTTCACTACTGGCCATTCTGATTGGCCGATGCTGCATTTGACAGACAGGCTCAGCACTATCTGTTAGAGCACAGTTTGGGCATAGATAGCATTGTGACTGTGTTTTTTATTTTATTTTCACATGTACCTTGGTCTGTATTATGAGGCAATTCACCAGCAGGGGGCTAGATGTGATATGCCAGTGTGTTTAACTACAGCACAGAGGGTTTTGAAATTTAAAGTGACAGTAACAGCTATTAAAACAGAATATTGAACATGACAAAAATGTTTTTATTTTTTTATTATATAAATTATACAATTAAGTGACTGATGGGGGGATTAAGTTAGTGCATTCATTTTGGGAGGGCGTTTGCCCATTTGCCCCAATGCACCAGCCGCCCCTGCTCTCCTGTATCCTCAAGTCTCTTCCTCTCTTTTATCCCACATCTTTTTTTCTCATGTATCTTCATCTCTTCCTCTCCTTTATCCTCCATCATTTCCTCTCCTATATCCCCCATTTCTTCCATTCCTGTATCCTCCATATCTTCCATTCCTATAAACTCCATATATTCCTTTCCTGTATCTCCCATCACTTCCTCTCCGGTATCCTCCATTTCTTCATCTCTTGTGTCTTCCATCTCTTGCTCTCCAGTATACCATTTCTTCCTCTCTTGTATCCTCCATCTCTTCCTCTCCTCCATCCCCCACCTCTTCCTCTCCTTTTTCCCGAGCTCTTCCTCTCCTGTATTTTCCATCCTTCCTCTCCTGTATCCCCATCTCCTTCTCTCTTGTATTCCATATCTATTCCTCTTCTGTATCGTTATCTCTTCCTCCCCTGTATCCTCATCTCTTCCTCTCCTGTATCTTTGATCCTTCCTCTCCTTATCCCTATATCTTCCTCTCTTGTATCACTCATCTATTCCTCTTCTGTGTCATTAATTCTTCCTCTCCTGCATCTTCTATGTCTTCCTATCCTGTATTTTTCATCTCTTCCTCTCCTCTATCCCCTATCTCTTCCTCTCCTGTATCCTGAGCTCTTCCTTTCCTGTATCCCAATCCCTTCCTCTTTTGTATCCTCCATCTCATCCTCTCCTGTACATATCTTTTTTCCTATATCCCCCAGTTCTTCCAACCTTGTATCCCCAATCTCTTCCTTTCCTGTATCCTCCATCTCTTCCTCTCCTGTATCTCCTATTGCTTCCTATTCTGTATTCCCATTTCTTTCTCTCCTGTATCCTTTCTTTTTCTGTATTCTCTATCTATGTCTCTCGTGCATCCTCCATCTCTCCCTCTCATGTATTTCTCACCTCTTCCTCTCCTGTATACTGATGTTATCCTCTCCAGTATCTCATATTGCTTCCTCTCCTGTATCCTCCATCTCTTCCTCTTCTGTATCCCCATCTCTTCCTCTCCTGAACCCTCCATATCTTCCTCTCATGTATTCTCCATCTCTTCATCCCCTATATCTTCCATCCTCTCTTGTATCTCCCATCTCTTTCTCTCCTGTATTTCCCATATATTCTTATCCTGTAATCTATATCCCTTCCTCTCATGTGTTTTCCATCTCTTCCTCTCTTGTATCTCCCATCACTTTTTTTCCACTATCCTCATATTTTCCTTTCTGCAAACTTATCTCTTCCTCTCTTGAATCCTCCATCTCCTCCTGTCATGTATTCTACATCTCTTCCTCTCTTGTATCTCCCATCTCTTTTTTCCAGTATCCTCATATTTTCCTCTTCTCTATCATTATCCATTTCTCTCCTGTATCCCCATCTCTCCCTCTTCTCTATACCCCATCCCTTGGTCTCCTGTATCTTCATCTCTTCCTCTCCTGTATCCTCATATCTTCCTCTTTTGTATCCTCATCTTCTTTTTCTGTATCCTCAATCGTTTTCCTCTCCTGTGTACTTATATATTCCTTTCATGTACACTCCATCCCCTTATCTCTTGTATAACCATATCTTCCTCTCCTTTATCTCTATATTTTCCTTTACTGTATCTCACATTTCTTCCTCTCCTGTATCCTCCAACTGCTCCTCTCCTATATCCCCATCTCTTGCTCTTGTGTATCCTTCATCTCTTCCTCTCCTGTATTTCCCACCTCCACCTCTCCTGTACTCTCCATTAGTGATGTCGCGAACATAAAATTTTCGGTTCGCGAACCGCGAACGCGAATTGCCGCAAATGTTCGCGAACCGGCGAACCGCCATAGACTTCAATGGGCAGGCGGATTTTAAAATCCAAAGGGACTCTTTCTGGCCACAATAGTGATGGAAAAGTTGTTTTAAGGGGACTAACACCTGGACTGTGGCATGCCGGAGGGGAATCCATGTCAAAACTCCCATGGAAAATTACATAGTTGATGCAGAGTCTGGTTTTAATCCATAAAGGGCATAAATAACCTAACATCCCCCTCCATTATCATCCTCCCCTGTATCTCTTTACCCCCTCCCTCATCATCCTCCCCTGTGTCTCTTTCCCCCCTTCCTCATCACCCTCCCCTGTGTCTCATCCCCCCTCCCTCATCATCCTCCCACCTCCCTCATCATCCTCCCCAGTATCTCTTTACCCCCTCCCTCATCATCCTCCCCTGTGTCTCTTCCCCCCTCCATCATCATCCTCCCCTGTGTCTCTTTCCCCTCTCCCTCATCATCCTCCCCTGTGTCTCTTTTCCCCCTCCCTCATCATCTTCCCCTGTGTCTCTTCCCACCCTCCCTCATCATCCTCCCCTCTGTCTCTTTCCCCCCTTCCTCATCACCCTCCTCTGTATCTCTTTACCCCCTCCCTCATCATCCTCCCTGTGTCTGTTTCCCCCCTCCCTCATCATCCTCCCCTGTGTCTCTTCCCCCTCCCTCATCATCCTCCCCCCTCCCTTGATGATAAGGGGGGGAAGAGACACAGGGATAAGTGTGAGGGGTGTTAGGGTGAGGGGTGTTAGGGCTAAGTGTGAGGGGTGTTAGGGTGAGGGGTGTTAGGGCTAAGTGTGAGGGGTGTTAGGGTGAGGGGTGTTAGGGTTAAGTGTAAGGGGTGTTAGGGTGAGGCATGTTAGGAATAAGTGTGAGGGGTGTTAGGTCTTAGGGATAAGTGTGAGAATGTTAGGGTTAGGTGTTAGGTTGATGGGTGTTATGGATAAGTGTGAGGGGTGTTAGGGTTAGGGTAAGGGCTGTTAGGGATAAGTGTGATGGGTGTTAGGGTAAGGGATGTTAGGATTACGTGTTAGGGTAAGGGCTGTTAGGGATACATGTGAGGGGGTATTAGGGTTAGGTGTTAGGGTGAGGGGTTTTAGGGAGAAGTGTGATGGGTGTTAGGGTAAGGGATGTTAGGGTTAGGTGTTAGGGTAATGGCTGTTAGGGATAAGTGTAAGGGGGTATTAGGGTTAGGTGTTAGGGTGAGGGGTGTTAGGGATAAGTGTGAGGGGTGTTAGTGTAAGGGGTGTTAGGGATAAGTGTGAGGGGTGTTAGGGTTGGGTGCTAAGGTGAGGGGAGGATGATGAGGGAGGGGGAAAGAGACACAGGGGAGGATGATGAGGGAGGAGGGAAAGAGACACAGGGCAGGATGATAAGGGAGGAGGGAAAGAGACACAAGGGAGGATGATGAGGGAGGGGGGAGGATGATGAGGGAGGGGGAAAGAGACACGGGATGATGATGAGGGAGGGGGGAGGATGATGATAAGGGGGGAAGAGACACAGGGATAAGTGTGAGGGGTGTTAGGGTTAGGTGTTAGGGTAAGGGGTGTTAGGGATAAGGGTGAGGGGGATTAGGGTTAGGTGTTAGGGTGAGGAGTGTTAGGGATAAGTGTGGGGGGTGTTAGGGTGAGGGATGTTAGGGTTAGGTATTAGGGATAAGTGTGAGGGGTGTTAGGGTTAGGGTAAGGGGTGTTAGGGGTAAGTGTGAGGGGTGTTAGGATTAGGTGTTAGGGTGAGGGGTGTTAGGGATAAGTGTGGGGGGTTTTAGGGTGAGGGATGTTAGGGTTAGGTGTTAGGGATAAGTGTGAGGGGTGTTAGGGTTAGGGTAAGGGGTGTTAGGGATAAGTGTGAGGGGGTATTAGGGTTAGGTGTTAGGTTGATGGGTGTTATGGATAAGTGTGAGGGTTGTTAGGGTTAGGGTAAGGGCTGTTAGGGATAAGTGTGAGGGGTGTTAGGGTTAGGTGTTAGGGTGAGGGGTGTTAGGGATAAGTGTGATGGGTGTTAGGGTAAGGGATGTTAGGGTTAGGTGTTAGGGTAAGGGCTGTTATGGATAAGTGTGAGGGGGTATTAGGGTTAGGGTGTTAGGGTGAGGGGTGTTAAGGATAAGTGTAAGGGGTGTTAGGGTGAGGCATGTTAGGAATAAGTGTGAGGGGTGTTAGGTCTTAGGGATAAGTGTGAGGGGTGTTAGGGTTAGGTGTTAGGTTGATGGGTGTTATGGATAAGTGTGAGGGGTGTTAGGGTTGGGTGCTAAGGTGAGGGGAGGATGATGATAAGGGGGGGGGAAGAGACACAGGGGTGTCCTTGCAGCAGAGATCAAAAGAGTCCTTCAGGACTGTATTGCACACTGTGTACAGTAGCCTAGCTATGGTTTTCCCTATTGATGCAGTATCACCTACACTCAGCCTCCTCTCAGTAAGACTGCAAGTTAGTTATGATTCCAAAATGGCTGCTGTCCATGAGGTTAAAGGGTCTGGAAGGCAGGGTATGATTGGCTGGAATATGTCTGCTGACTTTGAGGTGCAGGGTCAAAGTTTGCTCAATGATAAAGAATAAGGGGTGGATCGAACATCGCATATGTTCGCCATTCGCCGCGAACGCGAACATGCTTTGTTCGCCGGGAACAGTTTGCGGGCGAACTGTTCACGACATCTCTACCCTCCATATCTTCCAATCTTGTATCCCCATTCTCTTCCTTTTCTGTATCATCCATCTGTTCCTCTCCCGTATCTCCCATTGCTTCTTCTTCTGTATTCCCATCCCTTTCTGTCCTGTATCCCTATCTTTTCCTTTTCTGTATCCTATATCTGTTCCTGTCATTCATCCTGCATCTTTTCCTCTGATGTATTTCTCACTTCTTCCTCTCCATATTGCTTCCTCTCCTGTATCCGCCATCTCTTCCTCTCCTGAACCCTCCATCTCTTCCTCTCCTTGTGTATTCTCCATCTCTTCCTCTCCTATATCTTCCTTCCTCTCTTGTATCTCCCATCTCTTTCTCTTATATATCTTCCTTCCTCTCTTGTATCTCCCATCTCTTTCTCTCCTGAATATCCCATATATTCTTATATTGTAATCTCCATCTCTTCCTCTAATGAATTCTCAAACTCTTCCTCTCTTGTATCCTAATATCTCCCTCTCCCGTATACTCCATCTCTTCCTCTCTTGTATCTCCCATGTTTTTTTATCTTATTCTTTCATGTAACCTCCATCTCTTCCTCTCATGTATACTCCAGCTCTTCCTCTCTTGTATCACCTATGTCTTTTTTACCTGTATCCTCTGTATTTTCCTTTCTGTAACTTTATCTCTTCCTCTCTGGAATCCTCCATCTCCTCCTCTCATGTGTTTTACATATCTACCTCTCCTGTTTCCTCATCTCTTCCTCTCTTTTATCTGCCATCACTTTTTCCCCTGTATCCTTCATCTCTTCCTCTCCTATTTTCCACATCACTTCCTATACTGTAAACTCCATCTCTTCCTCTTATGTATCCCCATGTCTCCTTCTCCTGTATCCCCATCTTATTCTTTCATGTAACCTCCATCTCTTCCTCTTTTGTATCTCCCATGTCTTTTTTTTCTGTATTCTCATATTTTTCTGTCTGTAACCTTATCACTTCCTCTCTTGAATCCTCCGTCTCCTCCTCTCATGTATTCTACATCTCTTCCTCACCTTTATTCTCATCTCATCCTATCTTTTATCTTCCATCTCTTTCTCCCCTGTATCCTCCATCTCCTCCTCTTCTATATTCCCCATCTCTTCCTATCCTGTGATAGCCATCTCTTCCTCTCATGTATCCCCATGTTTCCTCTCCTGTAACCCCCATCTTATTCTTTCCTGTAACCTCCATCTGTTCCTCTCATGTATTCTCCTTATCTTCCTCTCTGGTTTCCTCATCTCTTCCATTCCAGTATACTCAATCTCTACTCTTATCTCTTCCTCTCACATATCCTTTTTCTCTCCTGTATCCCTATCATTTCCTCTTATGTATAATCATCTCTTCCTCTCCTGTATCCTAATTGTGTCTTTTCTGTATCCTCATCTCTTCCTCTCCTGTATTCCTATATCTTCCTCTTCTATATCCTCAATCTCTTCTTCTCCTGTATTTACCATCTCTGCCTCTCCTATACTCTGCATCTCTTCCACTCTTTTATCTCCATCTCTGCATCTCCTATATCCCCAGGTCTTCCTCTCCTGAATTCCCATCTCTTCCTTTCCTGTATCCCCCATCTCTTTCTCACCTTTATCTCCATCTCTTCCTCCCCTGTATCCTATCATGTTTTCCTCTCCTGTAACCCTATCTTTTCCTCTCCTGTATCCCTATCTTTTCCTTTTCTGTGTCTTCATCTCTTGCTCTCCTGTATCCTCTGTATCCTACATCTCTTCTTCTGTATTCCCCATCTATTCCTATCCTGTAATCTCCATCTCTTCCTCTCCTGTAACCCCCATCTTATTCTTTCCTTTAACCTCCATCTCTTCCTCTCATGTATTCTCATTCTCTTCCTCTCTGATATCCTCATCTCTTCTTCTCCAGTATACTCAATCTCTACCACACCTTGTATCTACCTTTTTTTTCTTCTCTACCCTTATCTCTTCCTCTCACATATGCTTTTTCTCCCCGGATATCCCTATCATTTCCTTTTATGTAAAATCATCTCTTCCTCTCCTGTATCCTAATCTTGTCCTTTCTGTATCCTCATCTCTTCCTCTCCTGTATACCTATATCTTACTCTTCTATATCCTCAATCTATTCTGCTACTGTATTTCAATCTCTTCCTCTCCTGTACTCTGCATCTTCTCCTCACCTTTATCTCCATCTCTTCCTCTCCTGTATCCCATCATGTCTTCCTCTCCTGTACCCCTATATTTTCCTCTACTGTATCCCTATATTTTCCTTTTCTGTGTCTTCATCTCTTGTTCTCCTGTATCCTTGATTGCTTCCTCGCCTGTTTCGTTCATCTCTTCCACTTCTCTATCCTCATCTCTTCCTTTCCTGTATCCTCATCTATTTCTCTCCTGTATCCTCCATCTCTTCCTCTCCTGTATTACCCATCTCTTCCTCTCACGTATCTTTCATTTCTTCCCCTCCTGTATCTCCAACTCTTCCTCTCCTGCATCTCCATCTTTTCCTCTGCTGAGAGGAAGGAAGAGATGGAGATTACAGGATAGGAAGAGATGTGAAATACAGGGGAGGGAGAGATGTAGGATACAGGAGAGAAATAGATTGGAGATGCAATAGATGAAGAAATGGAGGATACAGTAGAGGAAGAGATAGAGAATACATGAGAAGAAAATATGGAGGATTCAGGAGACGAAGAGATGAAGATACTGGAGAGGAAAATATGTAGGGTACAGGAGAGGAAGAGATGGGAGATACAGGAGTGGAAGAGATGAGGATACAGGAGTTGGAGGATACAGGAGAGGATGAGATGAGAGGAAGAGATTGAGGATGCACAAGATAAACAGATGGGGGATACAGAAAAGGAAAAGATAAGAATACAGGAGAGAAAGTCATGGGGGATGCAGGAAAGGAAAATATAGGGAAGATATGGGGGATACAGAAAAAGATGAGACAGGGACACAGGAGAGGAAGATATAAGGATACAGGAGAAGAAGAGATGGAGATACAGGGGAGGAAGAGATGGACATACAGGAGAGGAAGAGATGAAGATACAGGAGAGAACAAGTTGGGGATACAGGAGAGGATGAGATGAGCATACAGGAGAGAAAGAATGTGGGATTCTGGAGAGGAAGAAATGGAGAATAAAGGAGAGGAAGATATAAGGTTACAGGAGAGGAAGAGACGAGTATAGTGGAGAGGAAAGGATGGAGGATGTTTAGTAGCTGTGTAGCCTTCTCCTGACACACCGGCAGGGAAAGGAAGATATAATGATACAGGAGATGAAGAGATGAGGATACACGGGAGGAAGAGATATGGATACAGGTGAGGAAGAGATGGGGGGATACTAGAGAGGAAGAGATGATTATACAGAAGAGGAAATTATAGCAATACATGAGAGAAAAAGATAGGATACAGGAAGAGATGATGATACAGGAGAGAAAGAGATTAGAGATAAAAGAGAGGAAGAGATGGAGTATACAGGAGAGGAAGAGATGTAGAATGCATGAGAGGAAGAGAAAATAATAAGATGGGGATACATGAGAGGAAGAGATGGAGATTATAGGATAGGACAAGATGGGGAATAAAGGAGAGGAAAATATGGAGGATACAGGAGAGGAAGAGATGAGGATACAGGAGAGGAAGAGATGAGGATACAGAAGTGGAAGAGATGGACGAAACAGGTGAGGTAGAGATTGAGGATACAGTAGAGGAAGAGATGTGGATACAGAAAAGGAAAAGATAGAGATACAGGAGAGGAAACTATTGGGATACAGGAGAGGAAGAGACAGGGATACAGTATCTCCCATGTCTTCCTCTCCTGCATCCACTGTCTCTTCGTCTCCTGTAACCTCCATATATTCCTCTTGTGAGTGATAACTTTATACACACGCTATCTCTAAACTTTTCGTTATTTATATCTATTGTGCAAATTGCTGAGATAATCTTTTCTGTCTAGTTAGATTTCCCATTTGTGAGCAGTTTGTTTGGAAGTAGTTTAGATGAGGATGTGCGGTTTGTAGAGAAGTCCTGGTCAGAGCAAATGGGGTGCAGGAAACACAGCTGAAATTCACTCTCCATGCAGACCTAGCACATGCTCAGACCTGTCCTGGGTGCATGGGGGGGACATACACACATGCAGCATGCAGACCCATTTCCCTCTAACTGACAGACTTTGCTGCAGTACTCGCCTAGGTCACCTTCCTCTCATCCCAAGCACTAAGCAAAAATGTGTTTTAAAAGGAGGAATGAAACAGACTAAACAAGACCTGGAATGTGCCGTGTGTAGGGAAAATGAATTGGGGCATTCACAGCAAATGGAAAATACAACGAGCGCAGGAGGCCTCCGCATACAGCTCTATAGTGTTCATATAGGAGCAATCAGGACTAATAATGCCATTATACCTTCCTAAAGGGAATGACGAGTCCTGTCTGCAAGAAATCCTTTATTCCATGAACACAAGGCTCCTCTAGGAAAACATGCTGGTGGTATTTAACTGTTTAGCTACCAGCAATGTAATGCTTGTGAAATATGCAATTCATCAGTGTGCCTGAAAGCCATTTTATTATCTTAAACCAGTGCTGTAATACGCAGAAGCCTATTTATTAAACTGGTATAAATGTTACCCTTTTTTAGTAAAGAAACACACCCAGAAACCATTGGAAGAGGATATTTAACTCCACTTTTTGCCTCCTATAAATATACAACAGTATGTGAAACCATGGAGATCCTGAGACCGATCCTGTGAATGATCATCAATGTGTGTAGATATAAAAAAAACAATCAAAGTGATAAAATGAACAATTCCAAGATTTTAATAACAACCTAATTATGTTTATTTATACGTGCGCATTTCATTTCTGCAATAACTTGGATGGTTTAATAGTTCTGAGGCAGTGGCGGAGCTATTGAATGGAGGGCCATGGTGCAAATGTTTTTATAATATAAATATATATAATATATAATATAAATATATATAATATAATATAAAATATATATATATATATATATATATATATACACATACTGCATGTAACCCACCAGGGCCCCTTGTCACACTATTCCCCCCTTCCCCTTCTCCCCTTCCCCATCATTCCATCTCTTATTGGTCGTTGTGGATCCGGGTGTTTAGTAGCTGTGTAGCCTTCTCCTGACACACCGGCAGGGAAGGCTACACAGCTACTGAACACCCGAATCCACAACGTTTAGTAGGAGAGGGAGATGGGGAAGGGGAGGTGGGACAGGGGGAGATAGTTTAAAATTACACAGCACTGCATACCACCCCCCGGAGAAGGGGCCCCGGTGCACCGGCGGTAGATTCCAAGGAAATACGTAAGCTTTAACTGTAATATAAGATTTTTCAGAATTATATGTATTATTGTTCCTCAATGATGTGATCTGTTACAATGACACCTGGGGCTTCTTCCTACCATTTTCTCCCCCGTTGTCGAGCCTGGCAGTGATGCTTTCACATTCTCAGACAGTTGACTTAGTAAAACTTTCACTGCTTTCAAATTATACCTTTCTGTTGAAACTGCAAAGTTCATGTTTAGTTATTCACTGAACTCACCTTTAAAGTGCTCAGTTTATGCTCTTACATGATTGGCGCCAAGACTCCATACTGTTATAAGCATTACAGTAAAATGTATGGACTTGTTTCACAGGTGCAAGGTGATACATATTATAATATATTAACACAAATTAATGTGGGATATTGTAACGGTTTTATGGTATTCACAGAGAAGTTTGTATCTTCCCTGTTATAATATCACTATTAGACACTGTGCTCAAACTTCCAAAAAGTACAGTTATTGCACTGCACTCTCGGAAACTGGGCAGGAGCATGCAAATGAGTCTACGATACATTTGGGTAGGTCTACTGACTTGAGCATAATCCATCCAATGCCATGCTGCAAGCATACAACGACCATATGCCTAAAAGGAGCCGTGCCTAAAGTAGTATTGGATTAAAAAGTGAAAATGCATTATGGTCTCATTTTCATGTTCCTGCTCAGTTTCCCAGAGTGTGCAGGAACATATTTTTAACTTATTTTTAGACATTTAAATGTGAACACAAATGTACTAATTATTTATTGTATGCCTTGGTTTTAGAGCATTTGATATATATATTTACACATCATATATTCCTATTATTTCCTGTTCTTCTCATTCTGAATCATCTACCATTTCTGCTATATGGTACTTCATGTAGCCACAATATATGTAACACAGCACTTCCTCTCACCTTCACAAATATTTTTGCAAATGTTTCCATAATTACCTTAATAGAGACAAAATGCCACATTTGCTTCTCCGGCCCCATAAGATGCTCTCAGCTGTGCCCGCTGTGTCTCTCATGGTATTTTACAAACACTCACTTGAGACCTATCGCTCCAATGCCAAAATTCACAGTTTGCAAACACTGACACTCTCTTAACAAATGTTCCTGGATATAATTTAAAGCTGAATCCTGACAGAGAGCTCTTGGGTATCATGTTGGCCAGAGGTGGGACATATTAACTCATTCTTAGTGATACAATCTTTTTAGTAATGAACTCGCTTGTAATATTGTGATTTTTTTTATTTACTGCCACATATGATTTTACTGATCTGGTCCCATAGCCCAGTAGTTTACCTGAGCTTGATATCTGGAGCTATTTTCTCACTTTGGCCTCACTCCTCTAACTTGTATATTTATTTATTTGGCAGCTCTCAGCCGTGAAACACAAAATGTCCACGTCTTACACCGAGCCGTCACACGTTACAATGAGCCTTTTTTAGCAGGACATCAAACAGTGGGATCTTTGTGTCTCCTCTCAGACCTGCAATCAGACCTGTGGAGGACTCTTCACATGATCACACAGAAAGCCTTATTCTCATCTGCTCAAACTTCCTAAAATTAATTCACCACCAGAGCCCGAGCAGCATAAAGGCCCCATTCAGAGGCCCTGCACAGGAGCTCAAACTGGGACCTCTTTCTACAGAGGGGTCCTGCCAGGATATAGAAATGGGTTGCTACCTTTAAGTTAAATAAGCAACCAGAAGTTATAAATAAATTGATAATCACTTACAAATTGTGTATTATAGGCATTCTGCAATGTTTTATAGTAAAAGTATAGGAATTGTGCCCAGAAACACTATTTAATATTTCTGTATATTAGAGTGAAATCCACTGGATATATCTGAGGCTTCAGTCAGTGACATACTGCAAGCATGTTATGAGTAATAATTGCACAATAAACACATACAATATCAACAGTTTTACGTTCAGAATTTTAAAAATGACTGCAATATTTGCCCATTGTCCTACCTACCAGAAATGGTCACATAACAGATCCATTAATACACCCACCTGATTATGGAGCCAATATCTGCGATCTACACTGCAACCAAACACAAAGGAGCATAGGAAGGGCGGTCACACAGTGATGGAGACCCGAAGGAAGGACAGTTTTAGCTGGTTATTTAAGGATTCTGACGCCACAAGACCACCAATTGACTGCTCCTGATTTCCCTAAGGATCGAATGAGAAAAATGAGGGCACATTGTGTCGTACCAGATTACACCATATTTATCAGATTTTCACATTATAATATTATACAGCAATGCATTGTAAGGCCCTCTCCTCACCCATGAACAATACAAAGCTTTATCTTCATCTTTCAGTTCAAACCCTCCCCATCTCTTATTGGCTTCCAGTATCGGTTAGTGATCCCTATCTATAAATATGCAGCACATGCTATTTTTCAAATATTGACTATAATATTAAAGTTTAAGGAAAACTGTAATCTCACCAGTGACAGCGACTGATGTGATTTAGTGAGGTCTCTCACATCTAGTAAAGGGTTTGGGATTTAGATAATACAATGAAAGACCTACAACTAAAACATGTCTACAATACAGCACTATTCTAATGGAGAGACATGAGTTGAAGGTAAGCTGGTGAGACTATAAGAAATATCCCTATAATGTTTCCTCTTTTGGCCTATTACATCTAGATGAATAATATTCTTTCACTCCAGTTTTCACGTATTACCCAATAAATCTGAAAGCAGACTCATCATTGCACCTGTGTTCATTTTAATGTTCACTCCTCAGTAGGGTTTATAATAATAGGCTGTTATTAATAAAAGATGCTCTAAATCCACAAGCCACTGAGAGAACATATGGAGTCGTTTAGACAGCGCAGCTCACTGTGGTCATGTAATATATAGGGCTCCCACTCAGTCATACACATTCCTGGCTGAGTACACACAATTCTAAGGCACACATGAGAGAGGGAGCAATGGACATCAGCAGCATACAATATAACACAAGGCATTTATGTAGCAGCCTTTGTCAGATTGTGACAACCAAAAGGGTTAATATAACTCTCCAATAATGGTCTAAATCAGTGACTATTATCTATTTTATATCTTGGACCCACTGGTCACCTTCCACTCCTCCGGTGGAATATTTTGAACACTATAATACTACACGTTCATCAAGTTTTGCATTATATTGAACAGATGACATGTTCACTATATACCGTATTAGTCCGAATATAAGCTGCACCCGCATATAAGCCGTAAAGTTCAAGGGGAAACAATAGAAAAAAGATAGTACTCAAATATAAGCCGCACACGTAAAATTGGAGAGAAAAAGACTCTCAAAGTGATCAGCCATTGCAAGAAACAGGCTTTTTTTGCAGGTTACAGGCTTTACAGGATGTATTGTTATTCAATACCGTAGTCTAAAGCACGAAAATCAACACCCTTAACTCGCAATCGCGCATATCGGCAGTCATTTTGCATTTGCGAATAGAAGTCGCACGCGTTACAAGCAAAGTTCGCTAATCGGCAATGATTTTTTGACGGTCGCGAATATAAGCCGCACCCTTAACTCGCAAGCTCAAAAATCGGAAAAAAGGTGCGGCTTATATTCGGACCAATACGGTATTTGTGACTAATGGTAGTGGTATAGTTAAAGTGTCGCTCTTCATCCCGCTTTGTCCAAAAGGACCAGCAGATAAGGTCTCAGGGACTGGCACTGGTCCGAGGACTGGCTGTTCAGAACCACTGGTCAATATTGGTGCAAAATAATAAAGTATTAATTTACTGAAAGTATAGGTGCATGGAATAACCTCTCAGCAGAAGTGGCAATAAACACAACAGGGATTTCAAACAGGCTCTAGACAGGCAAAGACCCCTGAACCTGGGGCAAAGTCAAGTATCAGTCAGGAAAATGCTCTAATGAGAAGGACGAGCCATTCTTGACCAAGTCGCTCTATGTATAAATGTAGATTTTTACGTTGCTTCCTTTACCAATGGATATTTGCATCCTGACGCACTCAGCTCAGCCAAAAATTATTTGCAGGCCGTAAAAATAGTTGAGCCGCGTCTGCGTTTTTATTAGTCTTGCTGCTTTTATTTCATATACTTTGTGACCACAGCAATAATTAGAGACACGTAGTGATTACAGGTTAACTTCAAACGCCCCCGCCAGCTGACAAATGGAATCAGATGCTCAGCAAGGGTGGGCCACGTAACCTGCCGTGGACATCGTATGGTCTCCGAGCTGCAGCTGGAGAGGGGCTGGTAATGCTGGGTGTGCAGGGGATTTATTGGGCTCCATTCATCACAAAATGATTGCAACTAATAAAAAATGTTGCTGAGATATTGAATGGATCAACTTTATTGGGGCATGGAAACAGATTATTTATCAAACAGGGATAAAATGGGGATAATAAGTATAATATCCTCATTCCCTTCACTTTCTAGGGAAGCTATTTATCTAATAGGGTTAAATAGCTCACCAAGGGATGTGTTTATGTTTTAACTCCACATATCCCCATATTTCTCCACTTAAATAAATATGCATCATTATGATAACTACATTTCTTATGGCTTGATATTATATATATATATATATATATATATATATATATAGTAATTTAGTAATTATTAATCCATATATATATATATATATACATAGACTACTAGATTACTGGACATTCACGGCTGCTTCACTCTTCAATATATATATATATATATATATATATATATATATATATATATATCATATATATATAAATAGCTTAGTTAATGGTTTGCCAATTAAATACTGCCAGTTTACTTTGGGGTATACTTATCAAGTAGGGATAAAACTGGGGATAAGTGAGGGTAAGACATCTCCACTGCCTAGGATTTCTATAACAGCCATTTATCACGCAGGGATAAGCTTTAAATGTGCTTTAGAAATCATTCTTCTAGGAAACTTCAGAAATAGGGATATTTTACTCCACTTATCTTTATCTCCACTTTTATCCATACTTGATATGTACACCTTGGTGATAATATATAACAATTTTCAGAAATTGAACAGAACAGTTTTATTTTATTTCTTTTTTTTTTCTATTCAATGATCTCTCAATAAATTAATTTTTTTTTTCTGGATTCTGTGAGAATTCAGTATTTCATGGTAGTAAAAATCGAAAACATTTTGCTTAAAACAAAGCGACTAAACAGGATAAAAATGTCCAGGGAACGTGGGACACATATTTCCAGATCTCCAGCGTTCCCTGCCGTGTGGATCTCCTTTCTCTCTGCACAATGTGATGCTGTTTTATGGCTGTGTATTTTAAGAAGCCTCTTTTCTAGCAGTAGAAAGGCCTCACATTCATTCCTGCGGTAAGATAAACACAAACCCAGGGCCGTGCAAACCTGCGGTCACAGCTAAATATTGGCTTGGAGTCACACAGAGCTTTTCAGTCTCTTTATGGAGCAAACCAATTTCTATTAAATGTTTTTTTTATTGCTCTATTCATATTTGGGAACTGCCCCTAATTCCATTCTCTGTTATTGTATGTAACTGGACAGCTGACCGCAGAGGTACTCTGTATATTGTGCATCACTTTAATATATATTGGTGTTGTAAGATACTAATAATGATACAAGTGAGTTAATGCTTTGAGACTCATTACTTAATGATCAGACTCCTGATTCCCTCACAGCTGCAACAACAGCTGAAGTAGTATAGTGAAGATGTGACAGCTCCATACCATGTCACTGCGGCAAGTGTCAGACGTGTTAAAAGTCTAACACTTCATTTAAAAGGTGTCTCAGAAACCTTTATTAATATTAAAACCCTTTATTTAGAAAGATTTCACATTTCTGTAGAAAATGTAGTCATAGATATATAATAACTTGCCCGTATATGGTATCATATAGTATCTTGAATTGTCTCAGTGCTGTCTCTCGCTGTGCCCTCTCACTCCCTCCCTCTCTCTCCCCCTTCCTCCCTCCCTATTCCTCCCCCTTCCTCCCTCCCTATTCCTCCCCCTCTCTCTTCCTCCCTTCTCCTCTACACTCCCTCTCTCCCCCTCCCACATCCTACCGACCCCTCTCTCTCCTCTCCCATCCCTCTCAACCTCCCCCCTCTTTCTCACCTCACCCCTGTCTCACTTGCCACCCCCTCTCTCTCTCCACTCCCCTTCTTTCCACCCTTCTCTTTCTCTCTCCACTCCCCCACCTCCATCCCCCTTCTCTCCTCACCTCTACACTCCCTCTCTGCCCCTCCCACCTCCTACCGACCCCTCTCTCTCCTCTCCTCTCACTCTCAACCTCCCCCCTCTCTCTCACCTCACCTCCTCCCTGTCTCACTTGCCGCCCCCTCTCTCTCTCTCTCCACTCCCCTTCTTTCCCCCCTTTCTCTTTCTCTCTCCACCCCCTACCTCCACCCCCCTTCTCTCCCCTCCCTTCCCTCTCTTACTCCCTCCCTGGGATTGCCTCCCACCTCCAACGCACATGTGTGACTTTGTCACGCATGCACTGTGGCATCTTTTTCGTGCATGCCCCGAATTTAGCATTAGTAGCTTGTGAGTAACGTCTGCGCAGAATGCACCACGACAGCATTACTCACAAGCGATTACCTATTATAATGGGTTTGTAATGCGCCAACATATCCCATAGCAATGTATATATATATATATATATATATATATATATATATATATATATATACACACACACACATACATATAAGCAACTGATTAGTGATGGGCAGTGCCTTGTTATTTCTCCATACTACCTTGGCATCCTATAACATGTGGTGACCAGAAACCTTGATGTGAGGAAATGGGTATGGAGAAATTAATGACAAAAGAAGTACAAGAAGAATATGTTGTTTCCAATCTAGGACAAGAAAATGCCAAAACTACTATACATAAGGAGAGTTAGATATATTGAAGAGCCTAACAGTCTACAAGAAACTTTGGTGTGGGCAATTTTCAGTTTGCATTGTCATAGTCTCATGTATTCACTGTATAGCTCTGCACAAACTGTTGTAGCATTAGAAGAAAAGGCTAATATAATAATAACTAGCGACTTGCCCGTCAAAAATGACAGGGCAATACAATTTTAAGCCATGGCAATGCTGTTTGCCACACAATGTAAGGCTTTTGCTCCTCTGTGGACCTTCTGCGCTGATTGTGACCCCCATGCTGAGCGCCTTTGGCGCTCATCGCCTGGCTCACAATGAGTGCCTTTGTTTTATGTGGTATTTTTTTGTTGTTGTGCTTTTTGTGCTTGTGGTTCAGCTGTTAAGTTCGTATTATTGCGACCTCGTATTTTTTTTTCTAAGTTCCGCGGGTCGTAATTGTTGTTTGTAAAAGTCATTAGTCCTTGTCGGTGTTTTCTGCGCTGGGATCGTGTAGCCTCATTTTCCTATTTTTCAGCCGCCATTTTTTTTCTCGCTTAGCCGATTTTCAAGTGGAGAAACTCTTTAAATTCGACTTTAATTTGCGTGCAACCTCACCCCCAGACATCCTGGCTGTCCTCCCATGCTGTGTGTGATTTTTTTAAATGTTTTGTTGTTATTTTTCTGTGTTTTTGGTGTTTTTTGATGTACGCGTTTCGACCGTTAACTTCGTATTTTTGTGACCTCGTATTACGCGGGCGTAACTTTTTTTGTCTAAGTACGTATTTCCTCATTCCGCGTAATTGTTTTTTTTTCTAAGTCCCACGGTTGTTTTTTCCCCACACTTTTCTGGTTGTTTTTTTACCGCGCGTGAGGCGGCGTAGAGCCTCCACCTCCGCAAATGCGGACAATCACTTTGCGAGGTCCGCATTTGTGGCCTGCAATGAGCCTTTAGCTCATTGCAGTTTATGCCCTCCTCTGCAAATGCGGCGCCTTTCGGCTCATTGTAGTTTATGTCCACTTCCGCAAATACAGCCCCTCGCTTTGCGAGGGTCCACATTTGCGGTCTGCAATGAGCCCTTGGCTCATTGCAGCTGACATGGGAGCCTCCACCTCAGCAAATGCAGCCCTCACTTCGCGAGGTCCACATTTGCGGTCAGAACTGCGTCCCTCGCTTTGCGATGAACGCAGTTCTGCAAGCTCGCCTCGCAAGCTTGCAAAGCATGACAAAGACTCGCAGTTTGACAAGTTTATATGTGATAATAATGATTACATTGTTATTAGGAAGCTATTGCTAGTAAGCTCACAGATCGGAGGCCTGCACATAGACACTCAATGGCTACTCCCAAACCATTAATTGCATTTCTATCAACTACCTGCTCACCATATTCTACTGTATACATGTACACAACAAATGTATCTTCTACAGGTAAATCACTTCTTCTTGTCTTATACATCACTGGGTGTACAACAGCCTTTCACCAATAAAATCCTTTCTCAAATTACTTCTAAACATTTTACTCCTATTTTCAGATAATGTTCTCTAATAAACTGAATTATATTTACGTTATTTATGAATAATTTTATCATATGTGCCTTTTGTTGCTTTATCAAAATAATAAAAAATGAAATAGGCCATAAATGTATTTTTGTTAAACTTAAAGGGCCACATAAGGAACAGGGTCAAAGCCACTGAATACATTTGTCTTAGGAAAGTTTCTAGTAAATTCTTATGAAAATGTGTTCAGTGGAGGATTCTATATCTCTTTTGCCCACTATAAGCTAAATAATGTTGTGGATAATAGCCTACCCTCAAAATCTATAGCACAAGTTAGGAACCAGCCCCACACTGATGAGATCCAATAGATCAAAACAATACTGTTTATTGGTAGGTTTCCTAACTTGTGCATAATCCATCCTATGCTATGGTTTGAAGCTGTGTAATACAGTGAGCATATGGTTTAAAGGAGCCATATATAAAGTGACATTGGATTAAAGAGTGAAAATGCCTTGTAGGCTCATTTGCATGTCCTTGCCCAATTTCCGGGAATGGGGGGCAAAAACTGTAATTCTCTGAATTATGAGCAGGAAATACATTTATGACACAATTGTACAATTTATTTACCAAAAATTTGATTGATATAGGCAAAAAATTAAAGCTCTCTTATGACCTGCCAGAATAATTAACAATCAACCACGTTTTTTATAGTCATATGATAAACATATCCAATGGTCATATTATAGTTTTTTTACACTAACTGTAGCTTCTTAACCAAAAGTACTAATAGTAGCAGCCAGGCAAGGTGGAAGGGGCTTCTTGACCCACCCATTGTTTGGAACTCATAAAAAGTCAGACCTAATGAACTCTTCGTGTAAGCTTTTAAGGTCTTCCTGATTTCATCAGCCTAAGATAGCTGAGCCTAAGAGGGTACCGGATGAATATCTCCTACTATCTACTTCTGTTGTTACCTCTATTTTTATGGAAGAATTATGGAAGAATTCCAGTACCCCCAAGAATCTGGGTAAGTTATATTTAATGTCTAGGTAGGCCTAACTCTCCTTGCATATCCTTGATATCTCTAGAAAAGTATTTGGAAACAGACATACTACTCGAATGGAAACCAGCATGTGCCAGCTTCCTTTGACCTAAGGAGATGAAGGATGTCATTACGCAGTATTGGTGAAGAGTTAATCTACCATGAGGTGTAAATTAAGAAGCAATCCAAGGGAATTGCTTTCAAGGTTGGAACTTGCAAACACAGGAGACCTGGAGCTTGTTGAAATAACTGAATGCCCAACCCTACTGCCACAAGCATGCTCCTCATTGACAAATTTCAACCGACCTTTCCTCCTGGACACCAATGACAATTGCTCCACAACAATCTCTGGCATTAGCTGATCATTGACTCCTCTGGCTTCCCATAGACTCTGGTATAGGAGGGATGGCAATCACTCAAAGGTTTGTAATTGCACACAAGAATTGGAAACACCAACTTTCCTGCCTGCATCCAGACCTGTCCTTATTTGCTTCATTGGGATCAAGTCATCTCTGAGTAAGTGCCATCCAGTAATACCCTGCCTCTACCTAAAATAGACCATTTAAGGTACACAAGAGGAGAATTGGATAGACTAATAATACCACATACCTACAGGGCAGGTACCTGGCTAACAGACCACAGCTAGGTCTAGAACTCTAATATGCAATGTGGACTTCTTGCTCCACTTGAGACCCCACACTCTTTAGCGCTGAAGTCCTCTGCAGCTGCAAGTACCGGTATTAGAGAGCTGATCATATCTGGCTGACATCACTTAGTTCTCAGCAAAAAAGTAAGTGTTGCCTGCCAAAGAATTAACTGCAAACTTTCACATGATTCAACAATTACAGTGCACCTCATAATCTTATTCAATACACAGACTAGTTCTGACATTATTATAAACAGCAATCTGTTTGAGATGTAGTCATTCACCTTGTAATGTTTATCTATGGTGGGATCCAGCTAACTATAAACCATCTGTCTTTCCTTTCTTCATTTACTTGTTTTCCTATTCTCGCCTTTTAACCTTCACCATTTTAATCTCTGCCCCTTCCTTCTATGAAGTGATGGTATATTCGGTACTGTCTCACATGCATCCTCATTTAGTAGAATATTGTTTCTCCATAATGATATAACCATATCCTAAATATTCATTGTCTTTTCAATAACATTACATGTACTCTATACTATGAAACATTGTATGCATATAAGTTTATTTGATATGACAAAGTGTAGAACACGGTTTGCCTTGTTTTCAATGCAACACTATCAGCCATCTACTTCTAACTTACAAATATAAGAGGATTATCTTTAGGTAAAGGAGAGAATGGTGCTTGAGGGTACCTCCAGGACTTATGATACATTTTATGGAATCCAAACCTTTGATTACTACAATCTGGAGTGGACTTTGTATATATATTTCAGTTAACAAATTGTTACATAGGGCTGTATGTGCTGCACTGTAAATATGTGAAAACTGGAAGAACCCAATGGGGAAGTCAGACGTATTGACTGCAGTCAATTGCAACTGGACCAACTATAATCCACCAGACCTAGCAGCATGAGAGCATCAACAGTAATGAATGGGTTCAAGTTTATAGATATATCTGGAATATAGTTTGGTGGAGTCATTTACTTATTCCATCTCTCTGTGATCCAGTTTCATAGTTGTTTCCCTGCAAGAAGCTTGACTTAGTCAACAACTATTTCCATTATTTTCCTTCAGCTTACAGCAGACTTACTAACTGTAGTTACCAAATATATCCATGCTGCCATTCCTGTGATGTGATTCTGCATTGTCTCGTTTAGCTGGGACAATCCACAATGCTATTAACATTGTTGGATGAAGCCAATTGACTTGCTTTCCGTTTGAGCTTTTCACTTGTCTCCACATCACACTGTACCTGGACTCCAGCAGCCAGTCAGGTCAAAAAAATAATTGACTTCCAGCTTCCAATGGAACTACACAATACTTTCGGACTGTTCCATTGTCATTGGTTACATTGCTTAGATTTTCAGTTTTGACAGAATTTACCATAAACTTATGCAAAAGACCACCAAGAAATACATGGATGAACTTTGCTTATACGTTGCAATTTTAAATTATTTCTGCCCAAAGCTATGCTCTTTTGCAAAGGGGAAATGATGATATGTGTTGGAAATCAGTTTGGTTTCAATATGTAGGAAAGGCATTAAAGATGTCAGCCTGTTTTTACTGCAGCCAGCTATATCTTTCCCTCCAAATACACTCCATATTTTGTCTTACGTTTAACCATCACTTTCCATTTACTTTTCTTTAATTAATATTCAAGCTGTCATGGACTATACAGGAAGGATCTTAACAGCAGTGATGACCTCAATAGTTTGTCCAATGAGTTGGAGACAGACATCTTGGAGAGTGAAGTGAGATGGGCCCTAGGATGTCTTGCTGATAATAAGATTGCAGGAGGTGATGGAATCCCAATTGAACTATTCAAAATTCTACAGGATGATGCTGTGAAAGTATTACTTGCCTTTTGCCAACACGTTTGGAAAACTCAATAATGGCCGATAGACTGGAAAAGGTCAGTCTACATCCCAATCCCAAAAAAGGCAGTGCCAAAGAGTGCTCCAATTATCAAACAATTGAACTCATTTCAAATGCCAGCAAGGTAATGCTTAAGATTCTAAAAGTTTGACTCAACAATATATGGACCAGGAACTACCAGATGTGCAAGCCGGGTTCTGCAGAGGAAGAGGCACAAGAGATCAAATTGCCCATATTCGCTGGATAATAGAAAAAGCAAGATAATTCCAAAAAAACATTTACTTCTGCTTCATAGACTATGCTAAAGCCTTTGACTGTGCGGATGACAACAAAATGTGGCATGTCCGGAAAGAGATGGGAGTACTAAATCATCTCATCCTCCTCATAAAGAATCTGTATGTCGACCAATAAGCCAAGGTCAGAAACGAACATGGGACAACAGAATGGTTCAAGATCGGAAAAGGATTGGGACAAGGTTGTATATTGTCACCTTATTTATTCATCTTATATGCAGAGTACATCATGCGTAAGGCTGGACTGGATGAATCCAAAGCCGGAGTTAATATTGCTGTAAGAAATATCAACAACCTCAGATACGCCGATGATACTACTATGATGGCTGAAAGTGAGGAGGAACTAAAGGACTTATTGATGAGGGTAAAAGAAGAGAGCGTAAAAGCTGGCCTGCTGCTCAATGTTAAAAAGACGACGATCATGGCAAACGGCAATCTCACTTCCTGGCAAATAGACGGGAAAGAAGTGGAGGCAGTGACAGATGTTATTTTCCTTGGATCAAAGATCTCTGTAGATAGTGGCTGTAATCATGAAATGAAAAGACGTTTGCCTCTGGGGAGGAAAGCCATGACAAGCTTGGACAAGCAAGGAAAAAGTAAAGATATTAAACTATCACCAAAGGTTTGCATAATTCGAACTATGGTATTCCCAGTAGTAACATATGGATGTGAGAGCTGGACCATAATGAAATCTGAGCGCCGTAGAATTGACACCGCAAGAAGATCCAATAAATCAATACTTCAGGAAATCAAGACAAACTGTTCAATAGAAGGTATGATCATGAGGCAGAAGCTCAAATATTTTGGTGATATTATAAAACGGCAGGATTCCCTAGAAAAGACTCTAATGCTGGGAAAGATTGAAGGCACAAGAAGAAGGGGAGGACAGAGGCGGAGATGGATAGATGAGGTCACTGAAGCAAAGAACATGAACCTGATGGAGCTCAGAGGGGCAGTGACTGAGAGATGCACCTGGCGTGCTGTGGTCCTTGGAGTCACGGGGAGTTGGACGCGACTGAACAACTAAACAACAAAGTAGACTGCAGTGCAGAAGTGAAGAATCTTTGTTCTCTTGTGCATAAAAAACAAAAACAAAGTACAGAATACAATGCCATTTTTACTGCACATTGAACTGATTGGGGAAAGTAAACTAAAGCTGTGCTGTGACCACACTTCCTGTGCCATGAACAGTAGAAACACTTCTGATAAAGCCACTGGATGGAACTTACTAGACAACTTTTTCGAACTGATTGAAAAAAAAAAATGTTACTAATAATCCCAAGCCAGGTCATTATGTTTAGATGGGCCTTTACATATAACTCTCCAGACTAGTTTAGCAGGTTACCATGTTTAAATGGAACTTTACATATAAATCACCAGTCTAGTTTAGACGGTCATCATGTTTAGATTAACCTTTACATATGAATCTCCTGTCTGGTTTAGCAGATCACAATGTTTAGATGGACCTTTACATATAACTCTCTGGTCTGGTGTAGCAGGTCACCATCTCCAATCTAGTTTAGTGGGTCACCATGTTCAGATGGGCCTTTACATATAACTGTCCATTATACAGTTTTGAACTCTTGTGTATGTATGTGCTACCACAGTGTATGTCCATCTGGTAAGTCAACACTACTCATACAAGTCAAGGTTTTGTAAAGTCCATTTATATAATATTAGTTCTCCTGCAGTGCTGACCACCGAGTATAATGCTGTTGCTTGCTGTCTGTGGACAGGGCTGTCTCTATAAATATGAGAGGCAGAGATTGGGCATGTGCTGCGCCAAAACATGCAACAGCCACGTGGAATCAGACAAAAGGCCACATTTGGCCACTAGGCTGCACGTTCCCCACCTCAGTACACTAAAGTGTATAACTTGTGTGATCTTTGTATATAACATGGGTTTTTAGAGTAGTTGGGTGTAACATTGTAGTGTTGGTGTGTTTATCACTGAGAACTGTGCATAACAGTTGTGTTTGCGTTGTGTAAGTTTGTCTGTGTATTAAAAAAAGTGTACATGATGCATGGGTTTGAACACGGTTGTATGTGTTGCGTATGTGTGTAATACAAAGCATTTGTGTGTGGTGTGTGCAACACAGTTTTGTGTAGTATCACTGATGAGTATGTTTTGTGTATGCATATACAATTTTGTGTTTGATTAGCTGAGTTTTGGTTGTAACGCTGTTCTGTGTCATGTATGTGTGCATCAATCAGTTGTACACAGCAGTCTTGTGTGTGTAGTCATGTATTGTATGTCTGATTGTGGATTTGCTAAGTTATCAAACTTACACTTATTTATTTTTTGTGTCGGATATTGTGCAAACGAAGAGTAACTTGATTTTTGTTTGGAACAATTTTGTGTGTAACATTGATTTGTTTGTGTAACAATGGCCTTTGTATGTAAGACTGCAGTGTGTCCGTTGTATAGTTGTCTAACACTGTAGTGTTGATGTATTTGTGCTAACCTGATATGTGAGTGTTGTACATGTGTGTAACAGAGATTTCAAATGCAAACTTGCATGTGCGTAAAACTAAGGGCTGTGTATAGTAATACTGTTTTGTGTTGTATGTGTGTAAAACATGTAAATGCTGTATATAATAACACTTTTGTGTTTCTGATGTGTGTTTGCTGAACTATTATGTTTGTTTTTTGCATGTTGAGGACACTATAGATTACTTTGTGAATATGTATAAAACTATTGTGTACGTGTGTGATGTTTAGTGTTTGGTGTGTAAACGTGTGTAATGTATATGTTTGTAATACTGTTATGTATGTGTGTAACACTAGTGCGTTGATTAGCTGTACGTGTCTATACTTGTAGCTCTGGTGTTTGAAGTGTGTTGAACACTGCTGCTGTGTGCAATGCTGATGTGTGTAACATGTTTGTGGAGGTGTAAAAGACTGGTGTTGCATGTGATGTGAGTTGTGTATGCTACAATTGTTTGTTATAACACTGCTGTTGTATTTGTATGTGCATCATTTGTTGTGTGAATGTGTGGGCATCTCTATATGTGTATATATATATCTATCTATATGTGTTAGCCTATATGCGTGTATATCTCTATATATGTGTGTGTATATATCTCTCTATATATGTGTGTGCCACTATGTATGTGTGTATATATCTTTCTATATATGTATATCTATCTATATATGTGTGTGTGTATCTATATATGAGTATCTATCTATGCGTGTGTATGAATATCTCTATATATGTGTGTGTGTGTGTATCTATGTGTGTGTGTATGTATGTATATATCTATATATGTGTATCTATGTGTGTGTATGAATATCTCTCTATATGTGTGTGTATGTATCTATATGTATATCTACGTGTGTATGTATATATCTTTATATGTGTAACTATCTACATGTGTGTATGAATATCTCTATATATGTGTGTGTATCTATGTGTGTGTGTGTGTCTGCATATCTCTGTCTATGTGTGTGTATGTATATATCTATATATGTGTATCTATGTGTGTGTGTATGATTTTTTCTATATATGTGTGTGTATATATCACATATATAGTTGTGAGCGTACGAGTTGTTGCTAACACTGCGGGCTCGCGTAGCGAGCCCGCGGCCCTCGCGAAGCGAGGGCCGCGACTCGCGTAGCGAGCTGCGGCCCTTGCGTAGCGAGGGCACTGACGAGGGTCTCAGTTGCTGCAAGGAGCGCCATAGGCGCTCCATGCCAGCACCTGGGGACCTCGCAAAGCGAGGGCCGCAGTTGCTGGCATGGAGCGCCGAAGGCGCTCCATGCCAGCAACTGCGACCCTCGCAAACTTCACGTCGCAACCCAAACAGTACGACACACACATTACGACACTCGCAAACAACATACGACACACGTTCACACACATTACGGCCTCGCAACACTCGGACGCAACTCGCGAACATTAGAAAATGTAAAACACAATACATACACACACCACATACATAAAAAACTTACCTACACCAAGAGGGAGCACCCAGCACCTCAAAAATACAACTTACACCTCGATTTGACTCGAAATAAAACAGTTTAGAGACTAAAAAAAAATCGAAGCGAGAGAAAAAATGGCCGCCGAACAAAACCAAAACGAGGCTACAGCACTCTAAATTCGCAAAACACCACAAGAAACTCGCAAAACACCACAAAACACCTACGGATATTCCGATACAAACGTATACCACACATTACTCGCCATTTTACGCCAATGCGGAAGTACACGACTACGCTAACGGTTTGGGCTCGCGCACGCACAGTGTTACACTGCACACATTCAGCACGCTTACACAGCAGCTCCACACCACTAATGCTGCAGCAACATCAAAACACATTCACAGCTCTTCCACACAATGCTTTAAAATAGGTAAAGTATATTCATTTATTAATGTATTATATATTTCATTATTACACACTAAACAGCATTAGCTACCTTACAATTTCATTGCCGTCATTTTTTGACGGGCAATTCGCTAGTCTATCTATATGTGTGTGTATCTACATGTATATGTATATATCTATATATGTGTATCTATCTATGCCTGTGTATGAATATCTCTATATTTGTGTGTGTGTATTTATTGTGTGTGTGTGTGTATCTATGTGTGTGTGTATGTATGTATATATCTATATATGTGTATCTATGTGTGTGTATGAATATCTCTCTATATGTGTGTGTATGTATCTATATGTGTGTGTATCTACATGTGTGCATGTATATATCTATATATGTGTATATATCTGTGTGTATGAATATGTCTATATATGTGTATCTCTCTCTAGATATATGTGTATCTATTTATATGTGTGTGTATGTATATATCTATATATGTGTGTGAATATATGTATGTATGTGTATGTATGTATGTATATCTCTATATATGTGTGTATCTATGTGTGTATGAATATATATATATGTGTGTGTATTTATTGTGTGTGTATATATATCTATATATGTGTGTGTATGCATATCTCCATGTGTATCTATGTGTGTGTGTGTGTGTGTGTATGTATATATCTATAAATGTGTATATATTTATGTGTGACTGTTTCTATATATGTGTGTGTATATATCTCTCTATACATGAGTATCTATCTATATGTGTGTGTATATGTATGTGTGTGTGTATGTATATATCTATATATGTGTATCTATCTATATGTGTGTGTATCCACATGTGTGCATTTATATATCTATATATGTGTATCGTTGTGTATGGATATCTTTATATATGTGTATCTCTCTCTCTATATATGTGTATCGTTGTGTATGGATATCTTTATATATGTGTATCTCTCTATATATGTGTATCTATCTATATGTGTATGTATCTATGTGTGTGTGTATGTATATATATATATCTATACTAGCGAATTGCCCGTCAAAAAATGACGGCAATGAAATTGTAAGGTAGCTAATGCTGTTCAGTGTGTAATAATGAAATATATAATACATTAATAAATGAATATACTTTACCTATTTTAAAGCATTGTGTGGAAGAGCTGTGAATGTGTTTTGATGTTGCTGCAGCATTAGTGGTGTGGATCTGCTGTGTAAGCATGCTGAATGTGTACTTCCGCATTGGCGTAAAATGGCGAGTAATGTGTGGTATACGTTTGTATCGGAATATCTGTAGGTGTTTTGTGGTTGTTTTGCGAGTTTCTTGTGGTGTTTTGCGAGTTTAGAGTGCTGTAGCCTCGTTTTCGTTTTGTTCGGCGGCCATTTTTTCTCTCGGTTCAAATTTTTTTTAGTCTTTAAACTGTTTTATTTGGAGTAAAATCGAGGTGTAAGTTGTATTTTTGAGGTGCTGGGTGCTCCCTCTTGGTGTAGGTAAGTTTTTTATGTATGTGGTGTGTGTATGTATTGTGTTTTAAATTTTGTAATGTTCGCGAGTTGCGTCCGAGTGTTGCGAGTCCGTAATGTGTGTGAACGTGTGTCGTATGTTGTTTGCGAGTGTCGTAATGTGTGTGTCGTACTGTTTGGGTTGCGACGTGAAGTTTGCGAGGGTCGCAGTTGCTGGCATGGAGCGCCTTCGGCGCTCCATGCCAGCAACTGCGGCCCTCGCTTTGCGAGGTCCTCAGGTGCTGGCATGGAGCGCCTACGGCGCTCCATGCCAGCAACTGAGTCCCTCGCTTTGCGAGGGTCCTCAGTTGCTGGCAAGGAGTGCCTTCGGCGCTCCATGCCAGCAACTGAGACCCTCGGGCAGTGCCCTCGCTTCGCGAGGGCCGCGGGCTCGCTATGCGAGCCCGCAGCGTTAGCAACAACTCGTACGCTCACAACTATATATGTGATATGTGTATCTATCTATGTGTGTATGAATATCTCTATATATGTATGTGTATTTATTGTGTGTGTATGTATATCTATATATATGTGTGTGTGTGTATGTATATCTCTACATATGTGTGTGTATCTATGTGCATGTATATCTCTATATATGTGTGTATGAATATCTCTATATATGTGTGTATTTATTGTGTGTGTGTATGTGTTTCTCTACATATGTGTGTGTGTGTATGTATATCTATATGTGTGTGTATCTATGTGTTTGTGTATGAATATCTCTATATATGTGTGTATTTATTGTGTGTTTGTGTGTGTATGTATATCTCTACATATGTGTGTGCATGTATATCTCTATATATGTGTATTTATTGTGTGTGTGTATGTATATCTCTATATATGTGTGTGTGTGTGTTTATGTATGTATCTCTATATATGTGTGCATCTATGTGTGTGTATGTATATCTCTATATGTGTGTATATGTATGACTATATATGTGTGTGTGTATGTATATCTCTACATATGTGTGTGTATGAAAATCTCTATATATGTGTGTGTGTGTGTATTTATTGTGTGTGTGTATGTATATCTCTACATATGTGTGTGTGTATCTTTTGTTATCTGTATGTATATCTCTACATATGTGTGTGTATCTATGTGTGTGTGTATGTATATATCTATATGTGTGTGTATATATGTGTGTATGAATATCTCTATATATGTGTGTATTTATTGTGTGTGTATGTATATATCTATATGTGTGTGTATTTATTGTGTGTGTGTGTGTGTATATCTCCACATGTGTGTGTATGTATATCTCTATATATGTGTGTATGTATTGTGTGTGTATGTATATTTCTATATGTGTGTGTATGTATATCTCTATATATGTGTGTGTGTGTATATATCTATATGTGTGTGTATCTATGTGTGTGTGTGTATGAATATCTCTATATATGTGTGTATTTATTGTGTGTGTGTGTATGTATATCTCCACATGTGTGTGTATCTATGTGTGTGTGTATGTATATCTCTATATATGTGGGTGTATTTATTGTGTGTGTGTATGAATATCTCTATATATGTGTGTATTTATTGTGTGTGTAAGTATATATCTACATATGTGTGTGTATCTATGTGTGTGTGTATGTATATCTCTATATATGTGTGTGTATTTATTGTGTGTGTGTGTATGTATATCTCTATATATGTGTGTGTATTTATTGTGTATGTGTGTGTATGTATATCTCTATATATGTGTGTGTATTTATGCATATCTCTATAAATGTGTGTGTATGAATATCTCTACATATGTGTGTGTATATGAATATCTCTACATATGTGTGTGTATCTATGTGTGTGTATGCATATATCTATATATGTGTGTGTGTCTATGTGTGTGTGTATGAATATCTCTACATATGTGTGTGTCTATGTGTGTGTGTATGAATATCTCTACATATGTGTGTGTGTCTATGTGTGTGTCACCAGCCTGATGTGACCCTGGCTTCCCAGCTGGTCCATGGAGATCACACACAGGTTGTGACACAGCAGCCTGGAGCTGTCACCCTGTCCAGCCAGTCCTCCCATCTCCAGCCTGCTGCACAAATATAGCCTGAGCCTCTATTTTGGGAGGGTGAGAGGCTGGACCAACCTGCAGAGCCCTGGATTTGGGGAGGGTCCTGGCTTTTTGGAAGCTGGTTACTATTTGCTGGAAGGAGAAAGCTTGGAGACCCAGCAGTGGGGTCTTAGCCCAGCCCTCTGACGGTGGGACTTTAGGAGGAGAGAGAGAGCTTTGCATTTTGATTAAAGCCCTCAAACCTTCTTCACTCTGAAGGCAGGGGACTGGGGAGGAACACATCTCAGCTGGGCAAAGGAGAAGAAAAGCCACCAAGCCCCCCTCCCCCAGCCACACTTTGGGTTTCTTCCTTATGGCTGTTTAGAGGTCACTTATTGGACTCTAGGACGGAGCTGGACATTGAATCCTGAGGTTTCTTATCTTCTGGGGGTTCCCAGTACTTGGAGTTAGAGATGGAGAGGTGGAGCACAAGGTGGAAAACGAAAAGGAGGTTGTGGGACTCATCCCTCAGCGCACTCATTGTCATCACTTTGACTTTTATTCTACAGGCAACAGAGGTCAGAGGAGGTAAGAAACAGGAGAGGGGGCTCCCCAAAACCCAGGGTACCCCACATACCTGGCCACCAGAGAAAAGTCACCTGTATGAGACCCTGGGCACTCAGTCATTGTGTGTTGGTGTGACTGAGGAGTGTGATGTCCCCTAGTAATAGAAAAATATACACTGCCTAATATACACATATACCTGCAGCATGCACATATACTATACTGCCTAATACACTCAAATAGTATACCTGTAGTATGCACACATATACTATACCTGCCTTATACACATGCAGTTTACCTGCAGAATGCACACACCTATAGCATGTAGTATATACATATATATCATACCTGGCCATATACACAGCGAGCAGTAAGGATCCCAGGAGAGCACTTTAGTAGATCCTGCACTTTATTAAGAATATGTAGAGGAATTAAGTACCTATAACAAAAGGTGATGCTGGCCTTGGAAGTGGGAGCTGTGACCTGTGGTCCGTTAGGTGTCTGTGGACAGGACTAGAAGGGTGGAATTTCTCTGTGCTTGGAATTCCTCCCCCCCAGGGGATGTCACATTCAGACAAGTCTGTGGGAGGGGTGGGACAGACACCTTTATGGAGAGAGAGTTCCAGGCTGCAAGTTTAGGGGTACCTCTGGGGGGGGGGGGGGAGCAGTTATATGTGGGGTCAGATGGACCCCTCAGGCTCATATATTGCACATATGGAGTGTAGGGGCACAATGTCTCTTAGTGCTGATTTTACACATTTCCATCTCACACATAAATATAATGGCTTGTCTGTATTCACTAAATCAGACTTTTGGTAAATACTGGACAAGACAGACTGCAGCCCCATTGATTTAAAAATCAAAGCACAAGGATTTTATAAAGATATGGGGGAACACAGGGGACCCTAACTGAATGTGAGGGGCTCAGGTGAGGACTTGCAGGTCCCTCTGGCACCAAAGGTGTTAAATAAATAAGTTCTGTGTAGGTATTATCTGCATGCTCTGTGGAGTGTACTATAGTGCAATACTTTTATTGGGGCATCAGGAAGGAGGTGATGTAGGGGGGTAACCTACAGTATTGGGGTATCTGACAGGTCTTGTTGTGCAGTGGGGTGTCTCTGTTCAGAGGTGGGGTCCCTGGCCCCCAGCATTGTATAAAGTCCAGACTCCTCCTCTCTTTGTTTCACACACTAAGGTGAACTAAGGATTGTTATTTTGCATAAAGGAAATCAAAAATCCTCTCATCTGATTAAAGACAGATTAGTGCAGCCAGCCCCTGTGAGCTTAGTAGGAATGTGAGCCACTGGGATAGGATTCATGTGCACACATGTATATTATATGTGTATTATATGGTGTGTGTTAGTGTCTTTATACATCAGCTACTGAATACTCAGTTACCCCCAGTAATTAGTGCAGTTTGCAGTAGAAATGACTATTATACTGTGCAAAAAAAGCAAAGTGTTTGCTTCTATGGATCTCTCATAACATATAATGATTTGGTCCCAAACAATCAGTTTCTGGCCAACAAAACCTTTAAGGAAATTATTTTACTGATTGCCCCTTTAAAAGCCCCAATTTTAATGTGTCCAGTAACTGGAAGGACTGATTATTTTGCGATAATTATCTGGGTAGATTTGGAAGCTTTGCTGATATAATGTGTCTAAATGTTTATGGCTTTGTGTCCTGGAAGGTAACGTGTGAAAGTCACATTAGCCAGATAAGTCTTATCGCCAGCCCCCTTTCAGTAGATCCATCCTTCTCTTGGCTTGGGATATGGAGTGGATCATCTCTAGAGAGAACTACTCAATAAAGATGTGTATTCTCAGTGATTATCCGTGGGGTGTAATAACAATGTCACTGAGACAATTTTATGGAAAAAGATGAAATGCACTTTCTTAACCCCTTCTGTGACAGAGCAGTCTGCGTATATTCCATAGCATTTCTTAAAGAAGCGCCAGGTTCATAGTGTGAAATATTTTGTGATATCAGGAAAATAGCGTTTGATCCATTTTACGGAAACCTGTATGACCCACTGGTATCTGGCACCATATAAGTGAGAGGCATTGTGTGTTTATAATAATATTACCTTTAGGATATATAATAATGTTACACAGTAGTTGTCACAGGGGGTATATTTAGTCTGAAGCTGTTTTACTGAGGCCCCGCAGGATCCCTAACAACTGGAGGAAAGCAACAAGTAATAGCTCAGTTACACCAGATATCAATAAATACCCTACTGTTCCGAACTTCTCATCACTACTAATAATAACAGGACGTTGCCGAAAGGTCTCGGTTTTAGAATCGCGCTTGGATAAATATTACAATTAAATGGATCAGATATTTGTTTTACTTGATGCTATTGATCAATATAAATGTTCACAATGAATGGGGGATTTAGAATTGGACGTCTTTATATAATTTGTGTCGTAGCTTTCAGTTGTGTCTGTTTTAAGGCAGATCTATCTATACTGAAATAATAAGTCCCTAAACCTCACGCTCGCTCAGTAATTTAATATTCAGTTGAACCGACTCACTGGAATTTCTAGCTGACAGTAGACTATTAACCGTAAAGTTTCTAAATTCTGTTTTGTACGAGAGCCAGAAATTTACTTTAGGAAAAAAAACATGGAAACTGGTAGAAATATGTAAGTGAAGAGAGCATGTACAATTGGCACTTTGTTTGGGGAATGAATCAATCCCAAGTGAAACAAAATGATCAAATAAACTGATGTCGGATGAGGAGTAGCTGGTTGGTGGTTCAGCTCTGGAGCAGAGTCCCAGGGATCAGCAGGTGAAACGGTTCATTCTGAAGAGCAGACACTAGAAACCAGCCAGAACAGGGCCTGGCTTTCTGCTTTGCCTGTCTCCTCTTTCATGGCCAAGGGGCGTGTTTAGGGCTCCTCGCACCTCTGACTTGTAGCTGACACACAAATATGAAAGTTATGCAGATTCCCAGAATGTCCCTTTCAGCTGAATTCTCAGTGAGGTCCATTGATCCAGCCACGCAGATAAAGCATTCCTCATTTCATAGAATATGACACAGGAATGGATGTTGATTTAAGGGTATCTTTAGCTGTCATCCAGCGTAGTCCATCAGGATGTTCATGCTTTGTGGCCTATGAGTTTGTAGGAGATACTGAGGTGGGGTGTTCACTACTGGGGTCAGTCAGAATACAGGTACAAACAGCAGGCATTGGTCTAACAAGCTTTTTATTAACAATATTGCTTCAGATATTTTCTTACTGTTTATTTGGCAATATTATGCAGTATGTACTGATCTCCATTTTTATATTACACATTATTATTATTATCCTTTATTTGTAACGTGCCAAAATATTCCGTAGAGCTATACAGGGGTTAAGTACAAGGGAAAACAATATGAATATGTTGTAAAAGAATGGAGGGCCCTGTCTTTGAGCTTAAAATCAAACATACATGCAGTTTCATCCCAAAATAATACTCACAAATTGAAATAATGCATGCATTTACTGCTACTAGTATTGTAGTATGTTGTTTCAGTGTGAGGTCAGCAAATTAGACACAACATGGAGCTTGGCTGAACATCAGGGCAACTTAGTGAGGAAGTAGCCATATTATTTCAGGGATTGTATCCCTTTAAATACCTATAGTCTGGAAAATCCTTTCAAATTTACAGGGCAGCCTGCTGAACATCCTACACCCCCTCCCATGAATACCAGAATAGCATTAAGGCAATGAAAACTAATGATCTTGAATGTGGGGACTTCCATAGACAACTCTCTTGTGACAACTGTGACTATGAACAAGGCGCTGTATCCAGTTCCGACTGGGTCATTTAGGTCTTCTCCCATATCTTAGTACTCTATAAGTGTGTATATGGTTCGATAAATAGTATCTAACATAAATCATTGAAAAGAACCAACATTATATAAATAGGGAAAGTGAGAAGTAAAATAATACTTTCTCTGTCCCAAAACACAAGAGTCTCTGTCATATTTCTGTCCATCTGGCCATTTGGAGTGTGAATTCTATAAATTCCAGCCGGTGACCATGAAACACAGGAGAGAAAATAAACACATGTGGTCTGAATGTGCCCCAAGTGAAAGAGCAGACAGTGAGTGGAGTCTCCTCCACCCTGGGGAGGTGTAAAAGTCATGTGTGGGAGGTAAGGCTCACACTGAGGAGTAATTCATCCAACATATGTTTTAGAGCTGACATTGAGCTATTGTTTAGGGTCCATCGATATCCTGGCATTTCCTCTGCTCCACAAGCTTGACCCTTTAGAACATATATATCTCCTATCTTTGATTTAACAGATTTCTATAAATCTATGTTTTCCATAACTTGATGTTAATGTATATTATTTTGTGAAATGTGGGAATTCATCTTTATCCTAAAGCAAAGATTAGTAAGGCCTGAACTTGACTGATGAGCAATGGACCACACATTGACCCATTATAGTAGACTCATCTTTTTAATGTTCGTAGGACATCATCCTCTCATGAAATCACACAGCAAACCTTCAAGTAGAGTAATATAAGGAAACGGTGGAGGAGCAGATGAAAACACATGTCCAACATATATTACTGATTATTATATTCATCTCAGTTCTAAAACATTTTCTGTTAACTTACTCGGTATAAGTTATTATTCTGCATATTCAAGATGGCAGCTATTGAGTATTCCGGCAGATGTCATTACGTTTCCACCATAATTACCTCTTCACAAGAATATATTAGCACAATGCAGTATGTGGAGGTTTCAGTCAGACAACTCTGGATCAAACTCCCTGGTCAATTATCTGAGACCTTTATTTTACTTTAAATAGTTATTATATATGACATTACTATGGCTACATAAAAAGAGTGCTGCTTTTGGGTTCGGGATACTGCAGGATTGTGCAGGAGGGTATGGCTGGGTCACTGGGACATTCTCGGGAGTCTCTCAGATTAGACCAAAGGCGGGATGAGGCTCTCTTTTTACTTGTTTTACCCTTAAACTCCTTTTTCCACAAGTAACTGAGAGAACTACAGCTCTCACATTAATTCACAAGATTGCAAGCTCACTGGGACAGGGTGTCTCATTAGACCACTAACTCTTCTGAGTTGGATCCTGCATTAGATCACTAGACTATATATATGTCCAGGGTCTCCCATGACATCGCCATGCCCCCAGTCTCCAGGGTGTCCCATGACACTGTGATGCACCAAGTGACTAGGGTCTCCCATGACATTGTCATGCTCCCAGTGTCCAGGGCCTCCCATGACACCGCCATGCACCGAGTGTCCAGGGTCTCCCATGGCATCGCCATGCCCCCAGTGTCCTGGGTGTCCCATGACACTGCGATGCACCAAGTGCCCAGGGTCTCCCATGGCATTGCCATGCCCCCAGTGTCCAGGGTGTCCCATGACACTGCGATGCACCAAGTGCCCAGGGTCTCCCATGGACACCGCCAAGCACCAAGTGTCAAGGGCCTCCCATGACATCTCCATGCCCCCAGTCTCAAGGGTCTCCCATGACATCGCCATGCCTCCAGTGTCCAGAGTCTCCCATGACATCGCCATGCACCAACTTTCCAGGGTCTCCCATGACATCGCCATGCTCTCAGTGTCCAGGGTCTCCAATGACTTCGACATTCACCAAATGTGGAGGGTCTCCCATGACCTTGCCATTCCCCCAGTGTTCCAGGATCTCTCATTATATTATATCACTAGACTATAATCTCCTTCAGGCAGATTTTTCCTTTTGTATGTATTGCAAGTTCATGAGGAAGGGGGGTCTCCTTGTAAAAAACTCAACTAGATCTTTCTTTTAAATTAGTTATATTACATGTGACTAAGACATTTATATATTTATGGGATTAACAGAATACAAATTAGATGCAATCACTTAAAATAGACTGCACGCTCTAAGATAACTTAGTTGTTTTAAATAAATCCAGATTGAAAGCCCCTTTACCAGACCATGCTAGGGTAGGTATCTTTGCAGTAGATGATGCCACTGAGGAGTGTGATCCTTAGTAGCATCCAGTCTGAGAGTTACCTCAGAATTAGACTGCAAGCTCCTTGATATTGGGTCTCCTAATAAACTAATAGACTCTCAGCTTCTGTCGACAGGTTATTCTCTTAAGTAACTAGATGGTAAGCTCTTAGGTACAGGGTTTCCTAATAACCAACTAGACAAGCTCCTTTATACAACAAAATGATTAACTCCTTGGGGCTTGGTATCCCATAATATCACCCGACTGTAAGCTCCTTGGGACAAGACCTTCCCTTTTCTGTGTATAAATTAATGTACCCTAGGATATCAAGGACTATGCAAACTCCTTATTACTCTAAACACAGGTATATAAATAAATATGCGTGTATATGAGCACATATGTACCACATACTTGCTTATCAGGCCTTTATGCAGAAAGAAGCCTTAGACATTGAGATAAGACAGACAAATAAGTCTTTATTAAGTATTTGAGGCTGGCATATGCTGTCTTCCATGGAATACACATATTTGTATATAATAGATAAATTAAAGGTTGTCTTTATAGTTTTTACATTCTAAAACATTTTGCTGAATATCCTATTTTTTAAAGGAGAATTGAAGATATAAATCTAAAATGTCCCTTTATTTTAGTGTAAAAGGTTTCAGAATTCAGTTAATGTGTTGCTGTTGAATAGAGGGCACCATTGACTTGAATGTAAAGCAGATAAGAATATATTTACATATACGGAAGTTGGTGCCCACTGACAAGTTTTTCTTAAAAGACCCCCGTAGTGCCATTTTTATACAATTATTAAGATTAAGGACAATCTCTTTGTGAATGTCAAAATAAATAATACAGCCTTTATTATTTATCCTATGCAATTATGAAAAGCCATTAAGGTGAATCAACTAAGATAGCAGGCACCTTTTTGGGACCCCATGTCATTTTTGTTTATTCTTACTTTGTTTCAAAACTATCTTGGAGCCGGATTCAGTTCCAAGCCCGCAACTCGATCGCTGTAGGCCGTATGTCTGCGGGTGTGTTGCTGGCTCCCGTTCGTCTCCGATTATGATGCTATTCAATTGCTCAAGCCCGCAAGTTACTGGCCCAAAGCTGAAACCGTAAAACATGCACTGATTAGTAGCAGTTCAGGGCAGGAACATGATCAATTAAGCAAGCCCGTAACCTCCCATTTTGAATCAGCCAATAGAAAATTAGATTATTATTAGGACAGTAAAACATGGAGGTTACATGTCAATCAATTAGGATCGGGGGTCCGATAAGCGATCAGACTCTCAAACCCGCAAAATAAAGAATTATGAAAATGAATGCCAATACTATTCTAGTCCATGTGGGTGGCCTGATACCCGAGACCGATCTAACCCCCAAATTAAACATAAAAATAAATGTTATATACTGCCTATTTGTGAGCTTGAGACTGTTGTGCAATTAATTCTAATGTCTATCATCGCTTTCCCCGTTATTTACAGTGCAGTAGTGATTTTGTATTTGCATTTACAGTGCTTCGTATAGGTGATTAGCCCCCTTGCTGGTCCTCTCTAGCACTCGTAGGATTTTCTCCTTCATTTGCCATTTACGGGTGTGAAAACATTTGCAGGCTTGGGGACATTGAGCAATTGAATAGCGATTTGCGATTTTAGCCATCGTAACTCTTGCGAAAGTGAAAGATCAGAGGCTTCAGGAGGCTGTAAGTTACGGGTTAAACGATTGCAATTTTTTTTAGGCCGTAATTCGTAACCCGTTTGGAGCCCACAAAAAGACGCCAATTAAATAGCAAATTAACTTGCGACCTCACTTACAGGGTATCGGATCGCCCCAAACCTCAACTGGTATTTATGTTCCAGCCAAAGCTGACATAAGCACTTATCAGCCAGTAAATTGAGGAACATACATAATATCTACAAAATATTCATTTTTTCTTTTACTTTTTCTTGTTCTTTTTTATTTTATGTTCTAAGGACAAGATTTGTTAGCAGCAGTATAAGGTTTGAAGTATAATCAGTATGGCTAGATTTGCCCTCAAAGGACCACTGAAGTCTGAACATTTACAGTTTAATCAATACACTGCATTTTTTTAAAAATATTTATAAATTAGTATAATGAAGATATAGTACTACTTACTCATGAGTTGGTCTATTTTATATTATGTGCAGTCATTGTGCTATTTATGGTGTTGATAACAAAACCTCCAATTTGCCGCAGTTGTAAATTAATATACAACTAATGCCAAAGGGTGTGCACCCCGCTGTATTTTACTTGGTCACATACCCTGGACAAAGCGAGCGAGACTGGGATCCATATTGATGTGTACCTGGAGGCCGTACTATCATGGGTGGACTAATAGCAAAATAGAATAAATCACAGAGCAGTAGCATTATGCATTTATTTTAATAATAGAGTAAAATAAGTGTTTGAATTGATTAAACTGATAATTTCCCTTAGACATCAGTGGCCATTTATGACAAGTGTCAAGGGCTGTGAGATAGCTCCATTGGGAAACACTAAGGGTCCAGCTGGTCAATAAGTCGGATTAATTACTTCACATGACATGCCGGTTATTAGTCCACTAACTTGTTATACTAACTTCAATTTATTTCTTGCCTTGTTCTCTTTTTGTATCCATTTAATATTAAAAGTAATAAAAGTCTTAATTATACTATTACTGTATAAGTGAGTGCATTAAATAAATATGTCTGTGTCTGAATTTATGTGAAATAATTAAGATCTGGCAAAGTTGCGCTGGCACTTAAACACATTGAGACTTATTGGTAACATCAGTGCATTTATTCATTTGAAAAGGAAAGCAAAACTGAGAATTTTTATAAAAGACATTAACCTAAATTACACAAAAATGATTTAAAAAGAGTAGACAAAAGGGATACAACATTTTCTACTCTCAGCTCGGTAATATGCTTTACCCCATTACCCCTAAATCTTCCACTTTCACATCATGACCTCTTGTTCTTGCTTCTTGTGAACTTTATTAAATCCCTGTTCAGATTTGCGTGTGCGTTTTGTTATCTTTTAGCATCAACATAATAATCATTGGGCTTTGGAAGCTGTTCTGATTGGATCATTACCAGCATCATGCGCTGCTCAGGATCATTACTATAAGCCCTGGAAAGTTGGGGGTCCCGGGGATTGTGAGAAGCTACGTGTTGTAGCAGCTCTATAACAAGGGAGATTCTGTTCAGTGGGACTCTGTGTCATCCGTAGCATAAGGATAATAAAATCAGCTATGTGCATAAAAACATTTGTGGAGACCCGAGGCAGAGTTTACACATGGGAGCGTGACTTGTGCATCTGAGTAAGGCTTATGCATAGGAGTTATGCTTACTCATGGGAGTATGACTTATGTATCTGAGTAAAACGTATGCATAGGAGATGTGCACTCATGGGAGTATCACATATATAGATCGTACGAATGTTGGGGAAGTTTGCGATGTTGGTCACGCACTTGCGAAGCGTGGCCTGCAGCTGCGGGGCTGCAATAAAAAAGGCCAAAGGACTTGGTCTGCAATGAGGTAGTTAGGCCTGCGGGAGTTAAGGAGCTCATTGCAGTCCTCGCGATGAGCTCCATAGGCTCTCATCGCGAGGCCCACAGGAGTTAGTTAGGCTTCAATGAGCGCCAAAGGAGCTCATTGCAGGCCTCGCGATGAGCTCCATAGGCGCTCATCGCGAGGCCCACAGGATTTAGTTAGGCTCCAATGAGCGCCAAAGGAGCTCATTGCAGGCTTGCGATGATCGCCACAGGTGCTCATAGCAAGGCACGAAGGACTTTAAAACAGTTAGTTAGGCGGGGATCATGATGGCCACTATAGCCGATGAAAAATGTAGCACTTTGGAGCGCCGAAGGCGCTCATCGCAAGGCCCGTACAGTAGACGGAGGGAAAGGCTCACAATGAGCACCAGAGACTCATGGGAGAATGACTTATGTATCTGAGTAAGGCTTATGCATGGGAGCTCTGCCTACTCATGGGAGCATGACTTGTGCATCTGAGTAAGGTTTTTGCATGGGAGTTATGCTTACTCATGGCAGTATGACTTATGTATCTGAGTAAGGCTTATGAAAGGTAGATCTGCCGACTCATGGGAGCATGACTTATGTATCTGAGTAAGGCTTGTGCATAGAAGCTCTGCCTACTCATGGGAGCATGACTTGTGCATCTGAGTAAGGTTTTTGCATGTGAGTTATGCTTACTCATAGGAGTATGACTTGTGCATCTGAGTAAGGTTTTTTGCATTGGAGCTAAGCTTACTCATAAGATCACGACTTAAACACAGGATTTAGGTTTGCATATCCAAGTATGTCTTATGCAACGAAACAAGGCTTACACTTGGTAGTAGGACCTATACTGCAGTGCATGGGTTATACATGAAAGATGGGTTTAGAAGCTGGAGCAAGGTTTATACATGGGAGAACAAAGATTAATTATGGGAGCAGGCTATATGCATCGGAACAGGGTATATGTATGGGAGCAGGTCTAACTTTTGGGAGCAAGGCTTGTGCATGAGAACAGATATTATAATTAAAGCACAACTTATACATTGATGAGAGGCTCACACAAAGCTCTCAAGCTTCACCTTAATATACATATTTCTATCACTGTCAGCTATAATATAGTGAAGCAAGTTAGAACAATACTCCCTGCCATAAAAGTATCCTCTAGTTTAGCTTCTGGGCACATTGTTCATGTGAAGTTGGACACGTCACTGACATATGATTACTAGCAGAGATTTATCTTGGGATGAATGAAGGAAGCTTGAAGTAATGTCAATAAATCAGCCCCTATGGACCAGCTCTTATGAATCCTCTTTGTCATTTGGTAATGTAATTGCTGCTATTCATGCTGTTTCATACCTGTGTTGTACAGTGAGCCAGGAGTGACACCATTTGGGCACCAAGTTTATACTTAGTAAAGATCTTCTCAACTGTATTTAAAGGGTACAGAAATACTCTGTAATAGTGTTTAGCTTAGCATATTAGCAGCAACCCCTTCTGGATCGCTTCTGTGTTGTAGTGAAGGGGCTTGTGTACTTCAATGAAGTCGTGAGCTAAACAATGTAGGGTCACCCAAGATGGGCAGGTCGTAGCAGAGAGGTCAGACAAATGGAGGCCCACTGGAGAAGGAACTTGCAACCCAATCCAGTATCTTTGCCAAGATAACTTGATGGATAAGAAAGCAACACAGAGATGCCTTGTAATAGTGTTTACCTGGGTCTGTTATCATCCTTAGTTTTATGGGCTCATCGATAAGTGCAGAGAACTGATCCCCAGCGCTCGCCCTGATCTCACACGAATACATTAAAGACTTACTGGCAGGAGATAAAGAAATACATTCCACATCTCTCCAGCTCCTGCTGCTTGTCCTGCATATGATACACTTCCCAGCATGCACTTGCATTGTCCTTCCACAGGACAAATATGCCATTAACTTCTAAAGTGCTGGGAACAAGAGTGAGATATCACTAAAGGACTCATTTGAGCATAAGAGGCAGGCACTAGTTTGACACTAGAAACATCTGCATCACCCAAATCAACTAAGCAGTTCCTAGGACTTTGCACAATGTCTGTCTTATTTTGTACTTTTGATATATTCCTTATACAATAGCACTGTTTAGTACACATGTGCATAAGTACGTTCATACTTCAAGGAATGAGCACGGTGATGTATTTGGTATGAAAGTGACATACTGTAATCACTTTCGCTTTTGCTGTTGTTTTGCTTGTGAATGGCTTTCAATAGCTGGTATCCATATGTCTAATCTAGTCCGATGGTTGTCAGTAACTGGTCCTAGGACTGGTGCCAGTCCTTGAGATTTTATCTGCTTGTCCTCAGGAACAAGGAGAATGAGGAGACCCTAACACTTTAAACAGACCACCACCATTAGTCATAGATATAGAGAGTCGATTAATTACAATGTTCTTTGTTCCAATCTGTGCAAAACAAGATGAAACTTTGAGTCCCATGTACAATCTCATGTTCTGGATCTCAGAGGCCATCCCAGGAGTACTGGATGGTAGCGGACCAGTTCACTGACCAAAAAGGCATTAAGTAACTGATCTAGAGGACCCTGGGAAGGCCAGCTATTTATTAGAACCAACATATGTTCTGAAATGTCCGGCTCGTGCAAAATAACCTTTATAGACTTTCTTTATATGTTATTTTAGTCTAACACTCTGATTACACTATGTAACTTGTATTCACAGCAGTCTGTTCTTCCAAATGTGATTATTATGGATTTGTATATATTAGATTGAAATATATATGCAAATGTATAAAAATAGCAGATAAGTTGCAACAGACTTCACAGTCAGCAGAAAGAACACATGAGATCAGATATGTGACAAAAAGAATAAATATTTACAGGTTAAAACAGCTATAAGAGGCTAATAAACTGTAAGAAGTTATATACAGCAGCTTTGGGGCTAGTACATGTCCCTGCCATTAGTACACTTTGGGTCCAGGTAGAGTGACACTGTAGGTAGTAGGCTTCTGGCTTCATGCACACCGACTGGAACAAGGGAATCCACAATCTGTTCCACGTGTTAATGAGACATAATCTCGAGTTTATCATCTGTTAGTGATATAATGACATGAGAATAAAATAGTTTTCAATCTGAGAAACAATTTACTTTCTTGAATAGAATCATTCTTCTAACATAACAGCCCACTTATATGATTTGATGTGAGAGGGTGAAATTTTCCTTTCCGAAAATATGTATTTCCAAAGCAATTTTAGAATCTTATTTAATTTAAATGTAATGTTCATTTTCAGTTGTAGAAAATCCCCAGCTGTGTTTGCATGAAAGGAGATGGTTGTGATGATTGTACCCGTGTGTTGCATCCCTGGTTCTTGCAGACTTTGTGTATGTAGAGCTGTAGATCCTGGATCATTTGTATCATTCACTCGCTGCCAGTCATTGGGGCATGGGTTAAACAATGCCAGCTGATAATTCATTTAGTGACACAATGCTATATGACTGCCATGTTGTGACATGCGATCTTAACACTTTCTTCCTCTTTTCTCCAATTTCAGCTGCACCAGTCGATGTCCTCAGAGCATTAGATTTTCACAGTTCACCAGCAGGTGTATCAAAAACAGCAGGGTTTTGCACAAACAGAAGGGCATCCAAAGGATCAGATACAGCCTTCAAAGTTAAGAAACATGCCCAGATTACAGCCCCCACCAAGCAACTATTCCCAGGTAAGTTTCATTTGTGTAATCTATGTTATCTTATTTGGGTCTCCCTTACCGTGGGCAGTGTCCATAACTGGGCAGTGTCCACAACGGAGGGCAGTGCCCATCACTGGACAGTGTCCATAATGGAGGGGTACTGCCCTATTACGGGAGGACAGTGTCCATCACTGGAGGGCAGTGCCCATCACTGGAGAGTGTCCATTACTGATTATAGTGGGTTAGAGGTTAGACTCATTAAGCCAATATACCTTAAACCACTATTTCACTCAATGGAAGGAGTTGATGTCTTGAAGGAGGTGATGTCACACACTCTGTAGAGGCAGAATATGTCTCATAAGGAGTTGCTCAGCTGAAACTTCCGGATCCCAACTGGTTGCTGGTTAAGATCTTGCACCTTGCACTAATATTTCCTCTCCTTACAAATAAGGGATTCGGTATTTAGCATTATTTTATGTTAATTCAGATTTGGTCTAATTGTAATCACTGTTTAAACAACAATAGTGTTAACTTAAATACATGATATAAATAATGATGTAATTAATATATAACCGGGCACTGAGTTCTCATTGGTTGTTTTCCATCAGTATTCTATGTATTTTGGAAGGGTTCCTGTAGTTGGGATTTCTTTTTTAGCTCATTCAGATTAGGCACAAACATAGTATTGGCAAAGGTACTAAGCTTTGAGACTAATTCTGGCTCAAAAATGAAACCTTTTTGGCTCCCACCTTTGTGCTTGTAATTCGTTTTTTTGCACGTGGTACATACACCATACAATGCCCTGCCCAGCAATACCACATGTGATTAATGTGATCTTCACACTTAGACGCTGGACATGATATTTTTACACTGCATAGTTAATCCCGTAATGGTCCATGTTGATATAATGATGCATTAATCAGCACAGATGGATTTTACAAGACTTATAAATATTTGTACAGGATTCCACAATAAAATAAACAGTTGAAGATAGATGTAACTTAATGATTCCCGCGAGGATGACGGAAACATGTACATACATGTGCCTCTGGAAATTAGAACCGGAAGCGAGAGTTTAACTCTTACAGCATGAAAACTCAGCAAACTGATTCATACCAGAATAGTATTGTTCTATAGCATTTAAGTGACACAAGTTTACAAATATGATATCATTTAAAAAAACGATTGGTACTTTATCAACTGTTATCTTAAGAAACATGTTCCCAATTACTACCTGGGACATATATGAGCTCATTTGTCTTAAAGTGACACAGAAAAGGTCCCATTTATTGCAGAAATGAAAAGTGCACATAAAATAAACATGATTGCAAGGGGTTGTAGGCTTGTGATTCCATATTATTCACCCGAACATATAATGTGACTCTGAGCAGGGAAAAGCCAAGTCAGATCATTCCATCAATGCCATGTGTTCTCTCCATCTTCTGATCTCCTAAGTTTACCATGGCATCTGGACAATAGCAAATGTTTTATTTATGATGTCTGTCTCATCTGGAGCAGGACCTTTTGTGCATTTTAATCTGACCAAATATCACATAAACAGTACTCTGGTTTACAAAGCAGAAGAGAAGCAAGCAGACATAAAGCTCACTGTTTAACCAAACATAATATAGTAACATTTTTGTAGGAAAGGAGTTCATTGATAACAGAGGTATAGATAATGAGAAATATTAAGGAGTACATCAGTATCACTGATGCTCTGCCCCTTCAGAGAACAGACTTGGGCTGTGTTGGAAGTCCCTCAGAGCTGTACTTGGCTCCCAGGCCTCCTGTTGCCCACTACTGCCTTAAGATATCTTACTAGGGAATTGAGAAGTGTAATCTGTGTTTTACAATCAAAAGAATAGGTATAAAAGTGCATTTTCTAAATATTCAGGAGATTTGAAGCGTATTTTGTGTCATGTCAGAACTAAAATCCCACCTTGGCCCATGTAAATTGTAATTTTTCAGTACTATAGATCACTCAGTTATCATACAGAAAAAAACCTCCATATAACCCATCCCTATACGTCCTCATGTTGGTCCATAACCCCACCAAGTAACCTCCATATATTGCTATATAAAACAGCAATGTGTTCCTCTCATTGCTCCATATAACTACTCCTTATATCTTTTCCAACCCATATAATATCTCTTTATAACGCAGACATCTCCAGTTCTCACTAGACAGACAGACCTCTCTGTAGTTATATGATGTCTCTGACACATTGCTTCTCTTTCTCAGGGGGAGTTTTCCCAAAAGACTTCTCCATCCTGCTGACAGTGAAGGCCAAGAAGAACCTGCAGACATTCCTCTTGTCAATATACAATGAGCATGGTGTACAACAGCTTGGAGTGGAAGTCGGCAGGTCCCCCGTCTTCCTGTATGAAGATCAACATGGAAAGCCCGCCCCTGAGGACTACCCTATCTTTAGTACAGTCAATCTTGTAGATGGCAAGTAAGTATTTTTTTAAGACAAGTGGATATTTTTATTTATGTCAAACCTACTATGAATCAGAATACAGTAAATAAATAGTCTATTTGTGTTCACATTTGAACATATAAAATAAGTAAAAATAAAATGTATTTCCTGCTCAGAATTCGGAGAAATACAGTTATTGTACTGCATTCTGGGAACCAGGGCAGGGACATGCAAATGAGCCCAAGAAGGTTTCACTCTTTAATCCAATACCATTTTAAATATGGTTCCTATTAGGCATAAGCTTGCTGTATTACTCAGTTTTAAAGCATAGCATAGGGTGGATTGTGCAGGAGTTAGTAGATCTACCCACAGACAGCTGTTTCGATCTTAAACAGAGGAATCAGAAAGATGTACTACTATGAGTACTACTATAGCAGCGCTCATTTGGTTTGTAAAGGTTCACACACTGTGCTAAGTGTCTGAGTCAGTCTCCTCTGTGTGTATCTCAGTCAGTCTCCTTTGTGTGTATCAGTGTGTATCTCAGTCGGTCTGCTCTGTGTGTATGAGTGTGTATGTGAGTCAGTCTGCTCTGTGTGTATCAGTGTCAGTCAGCTTTGTTTGTATCAGTGTGTATATCTGAGTCAGCCTGTTATGTGTGTATGAGTGTGTGTATCTCAGTCAGTCTGCTCTTTGTGTATCTGAGTCAGTCTGCTCTGTGTGTATCAGTGTGTGTTTCTCAGTCAGTCTGTGTGTATCTGAGTCAGTCTGTTCTGTGTGTATCCGTGTGTATCTCAGTCAGTCTGTTCTGTGTATCTGAGTCAGTCTGCTCTGTGTGTATCAGTGTGTGTATCTGAGTCAGTCTGTGTGTATCTGAGTCAGTCTGTTCTGTGTGTATCCTTGTGTATCTCAGTCAGTCTGTTCTGTGTATCAGTGTGTATCTGAGTCAGTCTGCTCTGTGTGTATCAGTGTGTGTATCTCAGTAAGTCTGCTCTGTGTGTATCAGTGTGTGTATCTCAGTCAGTCTGTTCTGTGTATCAGTGTGTATCTGAGTCAGTCTGCTCTGTGTGTATCAGTGTGTGTTTCTCAGTCAGTCTGTGTGTATCTGAGTCAGTCTGTTCTGTGTGTATCCGTGTGTATCTCAGTCAGTCTGTTCTGTGTATATCAGTGTGTGTATCTGAGACCGTCTGCTCTGTGTGTATCAGTGTGTGTATCTCAGTAAGTCTGCTCTGTGTGTATCAGTGTGTATCTCAGTAAGTCTGCTCTGTGTGTATCAGTGTGTATCTCATTCAGTCTGCTCTGTGTGTATCAGTGTGTATCTCAGTCAGTCTGCTCTGTGTGTATCAGTGTGTATCTGAGTCAGTCTGTTCTGTGTGTATCCGTGTGTATCTCAGTCAGTCTGTTCTGTGTATCAGTGTGTATCTGAGTCAGTCTGTTCTGTGTGTATCTGTGTGTATCTCAGTCAGTCTGTTCTGTGTATCAGTGTGTATCTGAGTCAGTCTGTTCTGTGTGTATCCGTGTGTATCTGAGTCAGTCTGCTCTGTGTGTATCAGTGTGTGTTTCTCAGTCAGTCTGTGTGTATCTGAGTCAGTCTGTTCTGTGTGTATCCGTGTGTATCTCAGTCAGTCTGTTCTGTGTATCAGTGTGTATCTGAGTCAGTCTGTTCTGTGTGTATCCGTGTGTTTCTCAGTCAGTCTGTGTGTATCTGAGTCAGTCTGTTCTGTGTATCATTGTGTATCTGAGTCAGTCTGTTCTGTGTGTATCCGTGTGTATCTGAGTCAGTCTGCTCTGTGTGTATCAGTGTGTGTTTCTCAGTCAGTCTGTGTGTATCTGAGTCAGTCTGTTCTGTGTGTATCCGTGTGTATCTCAGTCAGTCTGTTCTGTGTATCAGTGTGTATCTGAGTCAGTCTGTTCTGTGTGTATCCGTGTGTTTCTCAGTCAGTCTGTGTGTATCTGAGTCAGTCTGTTCTGTGTATCATTGTGTATCTGAGTCAGTCTGTTCTGTGTGTATCCGTGTGTATCTGAGTCAGTCTGCTCTGTGTGTATCAGTGTGTGTATCGGAGTCCATCTGCTGTCTGTATCTGATTCACTGTGCTCTGTGTGCATTGGTGTGTGTATGTGAGCCAGTATGCTTTTCAATTAGTTTAAATGGAGAGATAAGTAGGGAATTTGACCAAAACAACCAAGTAGATGTAGTCTTTTGGAATTTTTAAAAGGTTTTTGATACAGAGCCACATGGGAGTCTATTATACAAAGCAATGGATACAGGAATTGCAGTAAATATCTGCTCATGGATTGAGAGATGGCAGGAAAGACAGGAAGCAAAGGGTTGTGGTAAATGGAACATACTCAGATTGGACTAATGTGGTAAGTGGGGTTCCCCAGGGTTCAGTATTAGGTCCTTGCCTTTTTAACATATTTATTAAAGGTGTTTTGAATTCACCATATGTGCTTCACCATCATATAGAGGGTGGACAAAAAAAGTGTTTCCCTTTTTAAAAATGCTGCTAAAATAATTGCTTGTATGAGGGCAGTGATGTGCTGCTGCCTCTAAGCTGCCTTTGTATCCTGTGAATACAAGGTGAAGGAATGAGTTCTCCAATACAAAGGACATTGTAGATCTGGGAAAGGGCAACAAAACTAATAAGGGGAATGGAGGGGCTAAGCTATTATGAAAGTCTAACCTAATGGCCCATGTTTTTTGTAGAATAAAGGTGCCTAAGAGGGGATATGATCACTTTATACAAATACATCCAGGGCCAATGTAAGGTTTTGTCAGGAGAACTTGTTGTGTCAAGAGGTTTTTAACTGACGAGAGGACATCCCTTGAAGTAAAAAAAAAAAAAAAGATTGCACCTTAAAGAATGAAAAAGGTTTTCTTAACCGTAAGTGCATGCAGACTGGAACTCTCTATCAAAGGAGGTTGTGAAAGCAGATTCCATAGATATATTTTGGAATAAAAAGAGCATCCAGGGTTATCTTGGATAACTTGAGGAGTATTGATTCAGGGAGGAATTCAATTGCCAGTATTTGTGGTCATATTTGTTTTCCTCTTGTGACACAATTAGGCTCTTTGTTTTCCTTGCTCTAAATCAATTAAAAATATTTCACATATTACCAGTATTGGAGGAGATCTAAAAAGGTTGAATGGATGGACTAAATGTCTTTTTTTCAATCTCAGTTCCTATGTTACTGTGTTCATGTGTCAATGTGTGTCAGATTATTTTGGGTTTATAAATGTATATTTGAGTATCATTGCATGTTTCCGTCAATGTGCTGTATATTGTGTGTGTGTGTTGGCGTATTTGCATTAGTATGTCAGTGCCAGATTTAGCATGTTATTGTATATGTGTACCTGCATGAGTATGTCAGTATAAGAGTGTGTTATTGTGTGTAGATGCATCTGCAAGAGTATGTCAGTCTCAATATCAGCGTGTATTTTTGTGCATGTGTTTGTGTATCTGATTGAGTATGCCAGTTTGTGTTATTGTGTGTGTCTGTGTTTCTGCATGTCAGTGCCAATGTCAGTGTGTTTTATTGTGTGTGTCTTGTGTATTCTCCTGTGATATAAGTGTGCAGTGGGGTTGCTTCCAATGTCCTGCAGATGTCTGGCAGTTAAAGGGTTATGATGGAGAACATTTGGAAACAAAGCGGAATACAAATCCCTAATTATAATGATGTTGGACAAATGTGTCCTTCCTGCTGTTCACTAAAATAACCTTTTTTTTGTGCTGTTGCCGTTGCTTTGATTAAAGCTGCTCTGGTGTCTGTGCCAGAAGCCTCAGCTGCTCCAAGCTCACTCCAGACTAGTAACTGCAGCACTACGTCACGGGATGGTTTGTTTTGGTAAATTTGGGAGATCACTGGAGAGGACATTCAGTAAGACGAGGTGTAATTACAGTCAGTCGAGAGATTTCAAGATAGAAGGGATATCGCAATATGTTGGCTACAATCAGAAAAGGCTCTTCTGAAAGTTTGGTGATGGCAGTGCTAAAACAGCACACCATACAACTCACCCAGAGCACACAATGCAGATAAATGTACCCCACAGTCTCAGTGGAAGTGGGTGTACCTGTGGCATTGGTTCTATGAGTAGATCAGGGGAGCGGAGTTGAAGTGGGATATAAGTTGGGTATCTTCTCACATCAGCCTGTACTGCTTAGATTCAGGCTAAAGTGTCCAGTGTACTATGTGGTACTGTAAATAGAGTGTCTTCTCACATCAGCATGTCCCACTTAGGTATAGGCTAGAGTGTTGATGGTACAATGCGGCATTATAAATAGAGTGTATTCTCACATCAGCATGTCCTACATAGATACAGGCTACAGTGTTAAGGGTACAATGCGGCATTGTAAATAGGGTGTCTTCTCACATCAGCATTTCCTACTTAGATACAGGCTAGAGTGTTGAGGGTACTATGTGGCACCGTAAATAGAGTGTATTCTCACATCAGCATGTCTTACTTAGATACAGGCTAGAGTGTTGAGTATACAATGAGGCATTGGAAATAGGGTGTCTTCTCACATCAGCATGTCCTACTTAGATATAGGCTAGAGTGTTGAAGGTACTATTTGGCACTGTAAATAGGGTGTCTTCTCACATCGGCCTTTCCCTCATAGATATAGGCTAGAGTGTTGAGGGGACTATGTGGCACTGTAAATAAGGTGTCTTCTCAATCAGCCTGTCCCCCATAGATACAGGCTAGAGTGTTGACGGTACAATGCGGCATTATAACTAGGGTGTATTCTCACATCAGCATGTCCTACATAGATACAGGCTAGAGTGTTGAGGGTACAATCCGGCATTGTAAATAGGGTGTCTTCTCACATTGGCCTGTCCCCCATAGATACAGGCTAGAGTGTTGACGGTACAATGCGGCATTGTAAATAGGGTGTCTTCTCACATCAGCCTGTCCTACTTAGATACAGGCTACAGTGTTAAGGGTACTATGTGTCACTGTAAATAGGGTGTCTTCTCACATCAGCATGTCCTACTTAGATACTGGCTAGAATGTTTAGGGTACAATGCGGCACTGTAAATAGGGTGTCTTCTCACATCAGCATGTCTTACTTAGATACAGGCTAGATTTTTGAGGGTACTATGTGGCACTGTAAAAAGGGTGTAATCCATGCCTGGAACTCAATACTCAAAACTCTTTACTTGTTCTCTACAATTCATACTCAGTGGTTGGTACTCAGTATTCTGTAATTAATGTGACTGGAACTCAGTGCTCAGTGAAATGTTCCAGTCTTTTTAGTTGATTTACCAGCTCTAGGTACTGTGTATTTGAGCAATAGTATTTGTACAAGCATGCACACATCTGGAATTAAGTAACTACCCAGTGGCTTAGTGAAGAGGCCAGGGCCAGTAGTCTCTTGCAGCTGATTGTTCCTTCAAAGATCTGTTTCCAGTCACTTTCCTCTTTTCTGCTCCTTACAGGTGGCACCGAGTTGCAATTAGTGTAGAAAAGAATACTGTAACTATGATTGTGGATTGCAAAAAGAAGACCACAAAACCCCTTCCAAGAAGTGACAAACCTATACTGGACGCTAATGGGATCACTGTTTTTGGCACCAGAATATTGGACGAGGAGGTGTTTGAGGTAAGGAATATCTTGTGTCCCTGAGTGCTTCTTCCTATGTCTAAATCCATGATAATGTTTCTGATTCCTTGGAGACAGTACAACTACCTTGCTCTTTACTACCTTAGACATTTAGTTTACCTTCTGCTGCCAAAGCACATATATATAACAGTGTCTCTTGCTTTACAACTACTTATTTCTTTAATGATTTTGATGCAGAGTTTTAAAGGCATATTGTGATATCAAATGTCTTATAATCTGCACTCTTCTGGACTAATTGTAATTGTCATATTTTGGGGCATAACATGGACCAGTGACTAGTTATTGGGCCATTAAAACTGCTTAAATCAAAAAAATAATATGTGTATGTGTAAGTTACAGCTGGTATGTATGGGTGGCCATAACAACCCTTATAGACTGCTGTACATCAGGTGGGAGGGCCAGGAGGCACACTGCCACAATGAAGTGGCATATTATGCTTCTATATCAAGATGTCTGCATGGAGCCAGGTGCTGCTCTGTTACCAACTCCAAACATTGCATAAAGACTGATGCCTCTTATATTTCTGTGTCTCTCCAGACTGACATCACCTCTTGGTCATACTCTTGTGCATTTGTCAGTCCAAACCTTTATGCAGTATTAGTAAATCACCAAGGGCCTCATTCAATTGCGATTTGGCCAATTGAATAGGGCTCTAAATAAGCACATAACATATTTTTTTAAAGAAGTTTTTAGTTATTGAAAACCTTGCTTTTAGATAGATGTTTACTAACTAAAAACTTCTTAAAAATATATATGTTATGTGCTTATTTAGAGCCCTATTCAATTGGTCAAATTGCAATTGAATGAGGGCCCAACTATTCAGGACAAAATGGTGGCCCCTAGATATTAGTGACCTATTAAGGATTTTTTTGAATTATGGTAGTATGTGCTCTTGCAGCCCATATATAACTTCCAATACAGAATATATAATATGTGCACTTGTGGATCAGATACTATAGTCTCTTAATTTCTGGACCACATGCAATACCAGATGTACACTTGTGAATCAGATGCTGTACACTTGTGGATCAGATGCTGTACACTTGTGAATCAGATGCTGTACACTTGTGAATCAGATGCTGTACACTTGTGGATCAGATGCTGTACACTTGTGGATCAGATGCTGTACACTTGTGGATCAGATGCTGCACACTTGTGAATCAGATGCTGTACACTTGTGAATCAGATGCTGTACACTTGTGGATCAGATGCTGTACACTTGTGAATCAGATGCTGTACACTTGTGAATCAGATGCTGTACACTTGTGGATCAGATGCTGTACACTTGTGAATCAGATGCTGTACACTTGTGAATCAGATGCTGTACACTTGTGGATCAGATGCTGTACACTTGTGAATCAGATGCTGTACACTTGTGAATCAGATGCTGTACACTTGTGGATCAGATGCTGTACACTTGTGAATCAGATGCTGTACACTTGTGAATCAGATGCTGTACACTTGTGGATCAGATGCTGTACACTTGTGGATCAGATGCTGTACACTTGTGGATCAGATGCTGTACACTTGTGAATCAGATGCTGTACACTTGTGAATCAGATGCTGTACACTTGTGGATCAGATGCTGTACACTTGTGAATCAGATGCTGTACACTTGTGGATCAGATGCTGTACACTTGTGGATCAGATGCTGTACACTTGTGGATCAGATGCTGTACACTTGTGGATCAGATGCTGTACACTTGTGAATCAGATGCTGTACACTTGTGGATCAGATGCTGTACACTTGTGAATCAGATGCTGTACACTTGTGGATCAGATGCTGTACACTTGTGGATCAGATGCTGTACACTTGTGGATCAGATGCTGTACACTTGTGAATCAGATGCTGTACACTTGTGAATCAGATGCTGTACACTTGTGGATCAGATGCTGTACACTTGTGGATCAGATGCTGTACACTTGTGAATCAGATGCTGTACACTTGTGAATCAGATGCTGTACACTTGTGGATCAGATGCTGTACACTTGTGGATCAGATGCTGTACACTTGTGGATCAGATGCTGTACACTTGTGAATCAGATGCTGTACACTTGTGGATCAGATGCTGTACACTTGTGAATCAGATGCTGTACACTTGTGAATCAGATGCTGTACACTTGTGAATCAGATGCTGTACACTTGTGGATCAGATGCTGTACACTTTTGGATCAGATGCTGTACACTTGTGGATCAGATGCTGTACACTTGTGAATCAGATGCTGTACACTTGTGGATCAGATGCTGTACACTTGTGGATCAGATGCTGTACACTTGTGAATCAGATGCTGTACACTTGTGAATCAGATGCTGTACACTTGTGAATCAGATGCTGTACACTTGTGGATCAGATGCTGTACACTTTTGGATCAGATGCTGTACACTTGTGGATCAGATGCTGTACACTTTTGGATCAGATGCTGTACACTTGTGGATCAGATGCTTATAGTCTGTTAACCTCAGGGCCAGATGATATAGTCTGTACACTTATGGATCAGAAATTATAATTTGTACATTTGTGGACCAGATGTTATTGCATGTTCTTGTGTCAAGCAGATGTGATAGTCTTATATACTATATACTCTTCTTAATGAGGTAGAACTTGAACAGCAGACTGGCTTGATAGTTGATATATTTTTAGTATACAGAAAATTGCTGCCTCTTCTTCTCTCCGTTGTGTGGGAACTTCACATCATCATTTCTAATGCTTTCCCCCATTACTATGGTCAGGTTTTTATTCAACTAAGAATATACAATATAACAGATATTCTTTTAATAGTTGCCATTGGAACAAAATTGACAATTAAATGTCAAATATAGGGGTAGCTGAGAAAAACTACACTCTATTCAACACACCCAAATTTATATAGGGGAGTATTAAGAAAAATAAAATATAACCTTTATTGTAATTAGTTAAAATTATAATAAGGCCTAAGAGTCCCTTATTCCCAATAATTTGTATTGAGTCATATAAAGATATTTACTGTATTACAGGACCTAATATTAGACTCTCTGTGTGAGTTGTCTCTCACTCTCTCCGAGTTGCTTATATTTTATGTCTTTATGAGCTCCCCAATAGTATGAATGTAAGTGTATATACATTGCGATGCTCTGCAGTGAGCAGTATCTCTTTGCTATCTCTTCTGTGGACATATAGAGCCTCATTCAATTGCTCCGTTTTAGAGATTCAGGCTCGCAAGTAGGCGTTGCAAGTTACTTTGCTATTCAATTGGCTTCCGTTTGCGGGCTTTGATAGAGTTACGGACTCCGAGCTGCGATTTATAGCAATTTGTCAAATCGCAAGTTACTTCCCTCAAAGCCTTTAATTTTTCACGGCTGCAAGAGTCCCGAAGGCTAAAATCACAAATCGCTATTCAGTTGCTCCGATTCCCCCTCGCTAACCACTCCGTCAAGCCCGCAAATGGCAAATATCTAACCACAAGTTAATGGTACCAAGGAGGTCTCGCAAAGGGCTTACTTACAAATCGGAGCACTTTAAAAGCAAATAAAAATACAATAAAGTACTTTTATTAAGAGTGAAAGTGATGTTATGTCTTAGAATTAATAGCACAACATTCTCAGACTCGCAAATCGGCATAAATAAATACTTTATTCCAGGTTCAATTTTCGTCCAAAGTCCTACAGGCTCCAACCTCTAAGCCCGTAGGACTTTGGAATCCAACCTCCATATTTCATTGAAGTCCTACAGGCTTCAATAACGAGTTACGGGCCTGGAGGTCATTCAAGCCTGTAGGACTTTGGACGGATATGAAACATGAAATAAAGTATTATATTTTGGCGATGTGCGAGCTTGTGAATGTTGTTCTTTTAATTCTAATGTCAACCATTGTGTTCCCCATCATGTACAGTATTGATTTTATATTTGCATTTAAAGTGCTTTGATTTGTCGGGCTTGAACCATGAGTTACGGGCTTGTGTCCATGATCATGTTCAAGCCCGCAAATGCTACTTTCAACAGCATGGTCTCCGATTCTCACAACCGGCGCCTAACTCGTGGGCCCGGCCAATTGAATAGCATCTTAAATCGGGCCTGTAGCAGCTCCACAGACATAAGTGATACTTTTTTGAACTTACGATCCTCAATTGAATGGGGCTCATAGCTTTTATACAACTATTTGTCAGTATCCACAATTATTCTACAGACAAATAGAACTGGAGCTCATAATGTGAAGCTGAGTTTGAGGATATAACCCTAGATAGAGACAGTAAACAGATTTCAGTATTCCTCAGATAAGCAAAAGGTTTACTGAAAACTAATTGTCAGATCTTTTTCAGACAGATAAAATGGAAAGACTAGATAGACTTATTCTTTTTATTATTATTATCGTTTATTTGTAACGCGCCAACATACTCTGTAGCGCTATACATAAGTTAAATTACAGGTAAAGACAAGTATATCTACGTTTCCCTGTTTTTCTCTCTTTCTAATCTAACACCTACTGCTTATATCAGACACACATATTACATTGAGTCATTATATACACATACAAACTTATTTCATTTAAAAATAAAACTTGCTTCTCGCATCTCAGAGCTGTTTACATGGGCACAGTTAACCTCCCACTAAAAACACTGCGTTTGGGTATAGTTTTTAACTCTTTACTAACCTTCAATGCAGAGATATAAAGATCAGTGCCTGACTCCTCCTGCTTCCTTCTGCAAGGGGACTACACATCCCATGATTCCTTCCTGCACAAATTGCCATCACTGATTGTTACATTGTTTTAAAATCTATTAACTGTGCCTGTGATTGGCCAAAACAAATTATGAATTTTAGCAGAGATACCCAGTGGGGTTAACTAACAAAAGCAACTGCTTGCAAAATCAAGAGATTTAGCAAACATCATTGTGAGTTTATTACACTTCTGATTCTCCTCTATCAGATGCATTCATAGGGCCTCATTCAATTGCGATTTGGCCAATTGAATAGGGATCTATATAAGCACATAGCATATTCTTTTTAAAGAAGTTTTTAGTTAGTGAAAACCTTGCTTTTGGATAGATGTTTACTAACTAAAAACTTCTTTTAAAAAAATATGTTATGTGCTTATTTAGAGCCTTATTCAATTGGCCAAATTGCAATTGAATGAGGGCCCAAGTCTGGGAAACTTAGATATGCCTTTAATTCTACAATCTTCTTTTGTTTTATTGTGCCTCTATGAGTAGTGATCACAAGCCTTTCTGATATAAATGTGGTTTTAAGATCTTAAAGCAGAGAATTTCCTTATTAGTAGACAAGCAAAGATTGAGAAATATACTGAGAATTTTCTGATTAGTCCACACAAATATATCCGTTCTAAGGTGTTACAATGAGTGCACAGCTCAATATTTGGGTCATTTTCATAATGATGCTATGAGTAGTTTGAACGAGATACCTATGCAGTGGTTTTAATATAATATACAGATTTGTATATATATATATTATTTTAATATATATATATATATATATATATATTACATTGACTGAAACTCAATCATTGTCATTACAATGAATTTTACACTGTGTAATAAAACAAGAGTATACGTAATAAATGTAATACACAATGTATGAGTTTAGGATGATATGAATGTGTATGTAGTTCTGCATAAATTAGTCCGATTGGACTAAATACAGGGCGGTTTATTACAGAATACAAACAGCATGCTCACTGAGGAGGCCACTGAACTGTCTTTTTCATGGAAGGGCTTTGACAAGTAACATAAAGAATGTCTGCTAAGTAGAACCAACCCCTTTTTATACAGCCATAAATCACAGGAATTAATTTGTTCCAGAAGACAAGTAATCATGGCTGCCGCCTTGTGAGCTGAGTGTTGAGGAAGCAGTAGCGACATCTGTATCTTACAGCCTAACATTGCTACAATCTGGCACCCAAATGCCTCCAGTCGAGTGTTTATTATTTAGATTTATTGGGCCCCAGTGGAAGTGGCTGAATGTGGAGCACTTTCCAGATGTGATGTTTCCCCACGCAGGCGGCCCACGCACTTTGTTGTACAAACAATCTGACAGCTTATCTTCAAAGACAAATTGATATGATAAATAAGCACTTGCTGCTTCCAGCTTCAGAGCAAGTTCCACTTAGGACAGGACTGTGATTTAACACAATCAATGCCAGGAAAACAATGTTATCAAAGGGGTAGTAACCATTGCACAGCAGAGAGATGGTTTCTTCTCCTTTAACTCCAGATCATTATTTTGACCCACTAGTCTCTCTTTAATCTCCCATCTATCTATTACATTTGTTCTAAAATATTGATGTCTAAATTCCCAAGATATATCAGGGAGATTTAAGTAGCACAAATAAGTATCAGTGAGTCCTGACAGTGGCCGCTTTATCTGTTGGGTTTAGGTTTTGTCAGCAAAGGTTATATTATTATTAGCAAATGTCACATTAATCTGTTCATTTGAAAACGTGAAGTTGTTTAATAACAAAGTCTACAATTTACATATGAAATAAATATAAATCACATATAATAGTTGTCAAACTGTGATTTGTTGTCACGCTTGTGCGCCTTGCTCATTGCAGCCAGCGGCGGCGTCACACATGCGAGATGAGCGCCGAAGGCACTCATCTGCGAGCCTTGCAAAACGAGGCAAGCCGTTGAAGCACGTATCGCGTAACTCCAAAAACAAGAAAAATAATAAAAAAATAAATAAAAACACACTCACTCTCGAAAATCAGCTAAGCGAGAAAAAAAATGGTGGACAAAAAACGTAAAAAATCGAAAACGGGATGAAAATGAGGCTCTGCAAGGCCACAGCACAAACAGTAACACTTACCGAAGGCGCTCATCTGTGAGCCGAGCAGTTGAAGCACATAGCGCGTAACTCGAAAAACATGACAAACAAGAAAAATTATAGCCTTATTTGCCGTTTTTCATCATTCGAAAATCGGCTAAGCGAGAAAAAAAATGGCTTACGAAAAACGTAATAAATCTGAAACAAGATTAAAACGAGGCTCTGCAACGCCAGGCACACAGAACTTACAAAATACACAATGGCGCAAACAGTAACACTTACACTAACCACGCCAAGCACGTAGGACTTTGAAAATATAACCAACGAGGACCAAAAGCCTCACATTGTATGACAACCAGCATCGCCAGCCTTACAATTTAATTGCAGGCACTAACACTTAACCCAAGGCAGTAGGGCTCTAAACTACACAGGCCTATAAAGTACACGGGCCATTCGCTAGTATATTATATTGCCTATCTGTGCACTTTCCTATATTTCGCCCTATCTATTTATCTTCCTCTATCTCTGGGTATCCATATTTTTCTGTATGTATGTGTATATCTACCTGAGTGCACCTGTTTGTAAATATATATTTTTTATCTGGATTTGTGTGTCTATCTGTCTATATCTGATCAAATCATTTATACTATATGTGCCTGTCACTTCTAGTTGTGTGTTCCTTTCTATCTCTATTCATTGCTTCCATTTGTCTGTCTATTTCTGGTTATATTTGCTAAACTGTCTATATTTATTTGTTTATATCTGCCTGTCTCTTTTGTGTTGTGTTTACCTATCTGCCTATATCTGATTATGCGCCCCCCTATTTGTCCATATCTAATTGTTCATATCTGCGAGTATGTTTCCAATTCTGTGTGCTGGTATTTCTATATCTGATTGCTAATATGTGTCTGTTTCTGATTGTGTTCACCTATCTGCCTATAGCTGATGTTTATGTCTCACTGTCTGTTTCTGATTGTGTGCTTATTTGTTTTTATCTTGTTGCTAATATGTGCCTGTCTGTTTCTGATTGTGTGCTTATTTGTTTTTATCTTGTTGCTAATATGCGCCTGTCTGTTTCTAATTGTGTGCTTATTTGTTTTTATCTTGTTGCTAATATGCGCCTGTCTGTTTCTGATTGTGTTCTTGTTTCTGTACATCTGATTGTTTGTATCTGCCTGTCTGTTTCTGATTGTGTGTGTGTAGCTTTCTATATCTGATTGTTTACATCTGCCTGTTTCTGATTGTGTGCATGTTTGTGTATATCTGGTTGCCAGTCTGTTTCTGATTGTGTGCACCTATCTACCTATATCTAATTGCTTATACCTGCCTGTTTCTTGTTGCCTGTACCTTTCTGCACCTGTCTGTTGCTTGTATTAACACTCAGTTCTATATATCAGGCTTCCTGTCAGTGAATCGTTATCTGCACCTCGTACAGGTTTCTGGTACAGTTTTCTAGATTGAGTCTGATCTAACCGAGGTTTTTAGTTGGTTTCCCAGGTGTAGCTTCCTCTGGTTCCCCCAGTCACAGAGTAATTCCAGATGTAGAGGGGGCCCCTGTCCCAGTCTAGTGCTCATTGTCTAATGTCCAGGTAAGGGGCCCAAATGGTTGGAGACATGTTAGATGCCAAAGGCTGTAGTGTGAGATGCCAGTGGCTGTAGTGTCAGGTGCCAGGGGTTGTAGTGTCAGGTGCCAGGAGCTATAGTGTTAGATGCCAGGGACTGTGTTTTTCTACAACAATGAAAGGGTTAATTTGCTGCTTTCTGGTGTATTTATTTAAATGGTTTAGTTCTGGCTCTGAGGGCACCGATTGGCTGCAGAATTACAGACAACTAATGAGTTTCCCAGAGATGAAATTTACAGGTCTCTGACGATTATTTTTCCTGCTTTCTGTCCTGTTACATTCCTTCCTGATGAGGTTTAATCCACTCAGTGCAGCAGGGCAGAAATATAGAGAGTGGAGCACACGCTGAACTGTGAAAACATCACCAGACCCAAAGTTACTAATGGCAGAGACTTGAGTAATAGCTCAGTCCCTGCTAGGGCCGAAGTGTACTAATGGTGGTATCTTGAGTAATGTCTCCCTCCCTGCTAGATCCAAAGTGCATTAATGTCAGAGATCCGAGTAACGGTTCAGTCCCTGTTAGGGGCAAAGTAACTAATGGCAGCTTCTTGAGTAAAAGTGTATTTTTTGTCATTGACTTGCTGTATTATTGACTTCTAGTAATTATCAGCCTTATTAAATTGTGATTCGGACAATTGAATAGGGCTCTATATAAGCACAGAGCATATTTTTTTTACAAAAGTTTTTAGTTAGTGAAGACCTTGCTTTTGGATAGAAGTTCACTAAGTAAAAACTTCTGTAAAAAAAAATATGGTATGTGCTTATATAGAGCCCTATGCAATTGGCCGAATCGCAATTTAATAGGGCTGTATGTCTGTTTGGAATATGAAACTTTCTAATTATTTTGTTGTCTTTGTGTTACTCGACTTTAACAATGATAGAGATCTGAAGATGGAAACAGATAAGTTCTCAAGCGACTTTCTTATCAGATGTACCACAGCTTTATGGATTTGATGTTTATTTTTAGGTGACATAAACTGTGTAATGTATAAAGACCTAAGGTGTGGTAGGTCCCCAGGAAATATATTGTTAAAGATATAAGAATCCTGTGCAGGATGATGTGCTGCAAACACCATGTGCAGTGTGATTTGCTGCAGACACCAGGTGCAGTGTGATGTGCTGCAGACACCATGTGCAGTGTAATGTGTTGCAGACACCCTGTGCAGTGTAATGTGCTGCAGACACCCTGTGCAGTGTGATTTGCTGCAGACACCCTGTGCAGTGTGATGTGCTGCAGACACCATGTGCAGTGTGATTTGCTGCAGACACCAGGTGCAGTGTGATCTGCTGCACATACCCTGTGCAGTGTGATGTACTGCAGACACTCTGTGCAGTGTGATGTGCTGCAGACACCATGTGCAGTGTGATGTGCTGCAGACACCATGTGCAGTGTGATTTGCTTCAGACACCCTGTGCAGAGTGATGTGCTGCAGACACTCTGTGCAGTGTGATGTCCTGCAGACACTCGGTGCAGTGTGATGTGCTGCAGACACCATGTGCAGTGTGATGTGCTGCAGACACCCTGTGCAGGGTGATTTAAGCACTTGGGTGCTGGAGGTGTTTTGTACTGCTATATGATGCACCAGGCATGTGTTGCTGTGAGGATTTGGAGGCTGCATGTGTGATTGTATTGTAAGATGGATATGCTACAGGTACACTGTTTGATTTGAGTACTGAGGTACTGTCAGTGCACTGTGTTGTGTGATGAGAGTACTGATGTGTAGGGGGTGTGATGTGTGTATTGAGGTGGAGTGGGTGCCCTGCCCTCTTAGTTGTAAGTACTGATGTTCAGAGGGTGTCTGTCCTATTTTATGTGAGTACTGGGGTGCCCTGTCCTGTGTGATATGAGTACTGAGGTGCAGGGGGTGACCTGTCATATTTTATGTGAGTACTGAGGTACAGAGGGTGCCCTGTCATATTTTATGTGAGTACGGAGGTACAGAGGGTGCCCTGTCCTGTGTGATGAGAGTACTGAGGTGTAGGGGGTGCCCTGTCCTATTTTATGTGAGCATTGAGGTACAGAGGGTACCCTGTCCTGTGTGATGAGAGTACTGAGGTGCAGGGAGCGCCCTGCCCTATTTGATGAGAGCATTGAGGTACAGAGGGTACCCTGTCCTGTGTGATGAGAGTACTGAGGTGCAGGGGGCGCCCTGTCCTATTTTATGTGAGCATTGAGGTACAGAGGGTACCCTGTCCTGTGTGATGAGAGTACTGAGGTGCAGGGAGCGCCCTGCCCTATTTGATGAGAGCATTGAGGTACAGAGGGTGCCCTGTCCTGTGTGATGAGAGTACTGAGGTGCAGGGGGTGCCCTGTCCTATTTGATGAGAGCATTGAGGTACAGAGGGTGCCCTGTCCTGTGTGATGAGAGTACTGAGGTGCAGGGGGTGCCCTGTCCTATTTGATGAGAGCATTGAGGTACAGAGGGTGCCCTGTCCTGTGTGATGAGAGTACTGAGGTGCAGGGGGTGCCCTGTCCTATTTGATGAGAGCATTGAGGTACAGAGGGTGCCCTGTCCTGTGTGATGAGAGTACTGAGGTGCAGAGGGTTTCTTATACTGTGTGATGAGAGTACTGAGAGGCTGCAGGTCTTTGTTGTTACATGTCTCCTGTGCTGTGTAATGCTAGTTCAGTTCATTTGTGATGATGTAGAATATTACGATCCGTTAATAACCTTTTCTATTACATCTCTATGTTTTGTGCAGGGTGACATCCAGCAGCTACTGATTAGTGATGACCCTAAAGCTGCATATGACTACTGTGAGCATTTCATGCCAGACTGTGACACCCCCTCTCCCAACGTACCCCAAGCCCAGCAGCCACAGGTGGATGAGGTGAGTGGGATCTATGTATAAGTAATCTATGTTATTTATTACAGGTATGTCCTTGGAATGCTCCTGATACAACGCACTGTGATGATGTCATACAATATATATATAAAAGATATGAGTGTCTAGTAATGAGTACACAGGATAGATCGTCTCTTCCCTGTCCTGAGCTCTAATGATGGCATCACATTCAGAGCTAGACTCTTAGAATGGGGAAGGATCACTTTACACCGAGGTAGAGCCGGAAATACCTCCTCTCGCAGACACAGCTTCCAGACTCAACACCAGACAGAGCAGGCAAATTTTCCCCATAAACTCCATTTACCATTATTAAAATTAAAACCATTCACAGAACAGACTTTTGTGGTGTCCAAATCAGTTGTTGGGAGCCTTACTTATGGTAGCCACTCACAGTGTAAGTACTTTCCAAGTTAAATCTATTTTTATTTCACTATTAATTCAAATTAGAAATTATATTTTCATCCTAAAGCCTTTCTTTGCTGCTGTTTGCACATTCATTTTTAATTAATGGTATCCTAAAACAAATATTTAACCTGAAAAGCGCTTCCACAGGCCCTTCAGGGTTCTTTATTATATTACATGTGTTGCTATATCAGGCTCTATATTTCTTATGCTAATGGTATTAGCAAATTCAGAACGTTTCTTATTGAATAAGAAACATTCTCAGTTTGGAATACCGTTAGCATAAGAAATATAGAGCCTGATATAGCAACACCGTATCTATACAAGTGGCAATAATTGACACACACTGAGAATATTTCAGACTATAATTTATAAGTGTATCCATACGGAATAATTGGATCTGAGAATTAAAGCGGATACTACAACCCATATTATTGATATTTAGACCTGTTAATAAGTTCTCCAGATTGAAGTGTTACATTTTATATGTTGACTGGCTTGAAAGTCTTCTAAGTTTGTTTTTATTCACATTTTATCTTCTGAGTTTTTCCTTTTTAGTTCATAGTTGTAATAAAGATCAATACTACAAACTCTTTACCCCCCCCTCCTTTTTTTTTTCTTTCCATTAAATGAGAGTCTACAGTATTATACTTGATCATGGGTTACATAGTAGCAATATTTTCCAAGTACAGTTGCATATTTTTCAAGTTACTCTTGATATATATTTCTTCTAAATAAGAATATATACTAACATTCAAATGCGATTTGGCCAATTGAATATCGCTCTATATAAGCACATAGCATAATTTTTTTACAGAAGTTTTTAGTTAGTGAACTTCTGGCAAAAGCAAAATCTTTACTAACTAAAAACAGAAAAGGTAGTGAGGACTAGCCATTTACCCCCTTAATGCCAGCCTAGCGTATTAGTCTGAATATTTCTGAAAAATAACTCTCAGCAGTTAGCAGCAAGGGGGACGTGTCGGCTGAAATATCAGTGGTAAATATTCCCTGTACTGGGTGGGGGTAAATTCAGGCCCATTCTACTCCAAGAAACTTTTCTGTGTCAGGTAATATGGGGAGCAAACACTAAAACTGTGAGGGGAGGAGGGAATTCATAGCCTAACCACAAGATCCAAAATGCTGCCTTTGTGTCTGCCATGAATGAGAACCATGTGTTCTGCCATGGGAGAGACCTCTGAGGCCCCACAACCCATTGATCCAGAGTCCCTCAGTGCTACTGTGTAACACGATAACACAGCTCCTTGTGGAAAGTAGGAGCGCTGAGATCACCGGGAAAATATTCCGAAGCATGCAGGGAAAATATACATTGAAAAAAAAAAACCTCACCTCTAATGTGTTTTCCAGACAAAGTCTCAGCACTGCTGTAATTTGTGGCTTCAAATGCATTTTAACTCTGAAGGGTAAGAGTGTGCATTTGTATGTTTACGCAAAGACTTTCAGGTTTCTTTTATACAGAAAGTGTTAAAAAAAAAACTCAGGCCAGTTCCAATATCATTGCAGAGAATACAGATGTCCACCCAATGGACTGGTCACAGCAACTACTTTCGCATCAAGAATATATTGGACGTCTCCATAGCTCACACATATAGCCCAAACCCATATAGTTTTATAAGATTTCAAGTTTTTGGATGGTCTAAGTCAGCTGGAACTTAAGCAGGGCATGTGATATATCAGTACATCTACCCACAAGCGGTGGTCAGCTTTCCAGTTTTGAGATGGATATACATATATCTAGCAAGGGATGTATTACACTCCCCATTGGCCAATGAGATGTACTGATTTTATCACAAAAATGCCAATAAATGAAGTTGCTGATTATAATGATGCTTCTAAAGAACAACCGGACATCTATTTGTAGATACTGAGTTTGAGATTTCAAATTCCAAAGGTTTCTTCTTTAATCCAGTAGTTTGGGAAGCTGTATACAAATGGCAGCTTCTCTCAAGAAACAACAGTTTATGCCCGGCATGTATGTATGTGTCATTATATATGTGTCTGTGCATATTAGGTGTTTTATAGCTTTTTATAATAGAATGGATCTCTTAACAAACTGATAGTGTAGAGGATGTATGATTAGGAACAGCCACCATGAACCTTTTGTTATGTCTACAGACTGCTTCTAGGGCACAAAACTAAAAATAATTTTGAAGTGATTCAGACATGTGGTAAATATACAGTTGTTTAGTCGCTCAGGCATGTCTGACTCTCCGTGACCCTATGGACCACAGCACACCAGGCACATCTATGTCTCTGGTTATGCTTATTCATAAGGTTTTCTTGGCAAATATACAGGAGTGTGTTTCCAATTCCTTCTCCACTGGACTTTGAATTGTCTGATCTGCCCGTCTTGGGTGACCCTACACAGTATAGCTCACAGCTTCATTGACGTACACAAGCCCTTTCACCATGACAGGGTAGCGATGCAATATACTGTACATGTATGCAATACATGTATGTGACCTTTATATATTATGTGTTCAGGGAATCTCAAGTGAGAATCAACAGACACAATAGATAGATAGATAGATAGATAGATAGATAGATAGACGAAGCCCAATATCTCTAACTACATAAAAACAATACAGATGTGCTAACACTCACTGACCATATGTTTTATCATCATGGTAACTCAAACTGATAATCATCTCCATTGGCTTGAATGGAAAAAGAATGAGAAGTTGATAAATAATAAAGCTTAGCACATTTATATATTTTATATATATATATATATATATATATATATATATATATATATATATATTTATATTTAATTTTGCCTTGCACTGACTTATAGAGTGCATCCTAGCTTCTAACTACTACTTTAATGCAGGGGTTCTCAACCCTTTTTGATCTGGCGATCTGCTTGTTACCTTCCGGTATTCACGGGGATCGGCTTTTGGGATCCTGAACATATTTAACATGGTGACACGTTCATTTAGTTTTGCACTTAATTTAATACAGCACATTTTAACTGAAGAATAGTTAATCAAAATTATATCTATAACTGTGACAAATGGCCCATCCTTCTTTGTTCTTGAGGACTGCCAGATTAGGCTTCCTAGGACTGGCTGTTCATTGGTCTAATGAACTAATGTGATGTTTGGCAGTTAATAAATTAAATAAAAAAGAAAGATCCTAGGTAGTGACAGTGAGGCCGACTATAAGAGAGAGAGACCCCAGAATGTAGAGGATTCATGGGAGAGGGAGAATACCCCAAAAGAGAAAAACACAATAATCTCTGGTATGAAGTAATTATTAATTGCCTGAAGTGTGATGTAGACTGTACTTATTAAGTTCATATATTTACCTGAATGAAAAGCCCTGTCATGGGTATTTTATGCTCTATTAGACATAACACTGCTGTTTATATGTTTTTGCTATTTTATTAATACACAAATGCTTGGTTGGTATGTTACTACCTGTTATTGTCATGGCACTGATGAAAACATCATTATTCACAAAACAAAGTACATAATATTAACAGGAAAACATTCAGGCCAAACCATTTGTTTTGCAAACTGAAACTTTCTGTGAGTGTATAAATGCAGCTGAAGTTTGATACCAGCAGCTTAGCCATAAATTGCTTCATACAGTGACTTATGGAAAGGCATGATTTAGCAGATATGGACCGAGTGTCTGCATTTACACAATCTAGTCTTCATATCTCCAGGGCAGTGTTTCCCAACCAAGTTCTGATATGGAACTGTTTTTTGGGGCAAGTGCTTCCTTTGTTCCCCAAAATGGCTGCCCATGGTCTAAAATAATTCACAATACCAGCAAGTACAGAACAAAAACCTTAATTAGGGCCTTAGAACTTCTCTCAAGGATACTTTCTATAGATAGAAGCTTCTTGAGGAATGTGTCCCTTGGAACTTGAGATTGGGAAACACTGCCCAGGTAATCATGACCCAGCTCGGAGTTGCATTAGAGAGCAATGTCAAGTGGCCACTCTGCTGGCAATAAACACTGGTCATGCATCCCATGATGCTCTATGCCATGAAACATTGCATAGCTCCTTGCATTGGGTCAGCCTGGGATGATGCAGGTCATGTTTCAGGACATGACTGTGGGACACATCCTGCTCACTAACACAGCTTGGCCTAACGCATTTCCCTTCTGCAATATAGTACGCACCTGAAGAGCTAATGGAGTATAACTATGAGTATGGAGATTACCAGGAGCCTGAACTTGTAACTGAGGCCCCAGCATTAACTGAGGAGCTGGCAGCTCCAACAGAGGTACAGTAGCTGCATGTCATATGTGTGCTCTGCTCTGTGTGTGCAGTAACAACATGTCATGGGATCTCTATTTACAATAGCTATATCACAGTGCGTTTAGTAACTACTATACATGTTACATGTATAACTTGGTGTTGTCATGTATTCCCTCTGCTCGGTGTGCACTAACTGCATCTCATGTGTATACATTTATGTTCTATGTGTGCTCTCAGTGTACAGTAATTACATCTTGTGTGCCATGCTTTGTGTATACAAACTGTATGTCAGCGAACCTCCTGTGTTCTGCTCTGTATGTACACCAACAACATGTGCATCCTAGTCTGTGTAATCTAACTCTATGTGTCCTACATTGTATGTGGTCTGCAATTTACATGACGTGTATGTGTCCTATTTTTTGGAGTTACCACAGGTCACATATGCCTGCTTTTTGTTCACTAACTGCATCACTTATGTTCTCTGATGTGTATTTATTACACAATGTGTATGTCTTGTTATATGTACAGTATCTACATGTGTACAGTAACTGCACGCCATTCTATGTAGAGTAACTACATGTCAAGTGTGTATTTTCATCTATATGTGTAATGCTCTTTGTTTAGTGAGTAAATGTCTCATGTACCCCCTATGTGTGTCTGTACGACTTCAGTTGTGTGTCTAGTAAATTGTCATCTTGTTTAGTATTGTCCTCTATCCACTACTTATCGGCCCTTTGTGTAGCTTCAGTAAAACACTATGCATTGTGTGTCTAGAAGTAATAATCTAGGCTCTCTGTGTATATTTAGCACACCCTTATCCTTTATGCATGTCTAGTAATTTCCCAGCCTCCTTGTGTGTGTGTGTGTGTGTGTGTATGTATACATTCTCAATCCTCTCTATATGGAATAATTCCCAGACCTGCTCCCTGCACATCTATAGACATGTTGTAGACATGCTCTGTGCTCCTATGTGTGTTCAGTCATTCCATATTCTCTTTATGTGTATCTACATTATATGTTGTATGTGTTAAAACTTCCTGGTGTGTGTTGGAGTTTCTGTGTCTGTGTTTGTAGCTCCTTGTCCTTTCCCTGTAATAACCCTATGACATCTATGTATGTGTACTAATGCCTTTTTATTCCCAATTTGTCCATGGTGTTCGTCTAGTAATCCTGACCTTTGTTCAGCAATTATCTGTCTTGCATGCACATGTCAAGCAATTCATATGGTCTATCCATTCAGTGTTGGAGTCAACTAATACTCTGCCATGTGTTGTGTAATTTTCATGTCCCTATGGTTTATGCCCAGTAATTATCTGTACTCTATTTTCATGTCTTATCTGCATGTGTCAAGTAATGTCCTGTCCTCTGTGTGTATTGATAGTTTGGTAGTAACTGCCTCAATGTTGTGTATGAATATAAATGCCTTACTAACTATGTATGTTTCTCTGTCCTATATGTTCAGAAATGACCTGACCTTAAAGGGATATGCAAGTGAGCTGATGGAGGAGAATTAGTAATGTATGAAAAAAAATGCATAAAAAATACCAAAATAAGCACTTAAACCACTTACCTTGAAGTTAGCAAAACTTAGGGTTAACACCCTCCAAACCCATGCTAAACTTGTATACAATTTGAAAAAAGACTTAAACATTTGTTTCACAATCTGGCAGTTGTCTGTTATTTTTTCTCTCTGCCGGTCTCCTTATGGGCAATTTCAGCTGTGACCCCAGCAACCATCATTTCCTTTAGAGGTCACACAATGTATCCTGCAGGGTACACTCTATGTAAGCTTCCTAGGGGTGTGCACATCCAGATATCAGTATATAGCATATAAATATGTAAGTACATTCAACTTTTCAATATAATACATATTTTTCTACGAATCAGGAGCTGTTTATTAGGAAACGGTTGAAACCCAGCTCACTTACATATCCCTTTAATTTCCTGACGTCTGTGCATTTAAAAACTCATTGCCATGTGAGTGTGTGTGTCTTATAATTCACTGTTCTACATTTGTATAGAAATGTTCTTACCTTTGTATATGTTGCATATTGTTTCCTGTCTGTGTTTAGTAACTCTGCTCTGATTGTGTGTGTGTAGTAATTCCTCTCCCTTAGTGTTTATTTTACAATTGGCTATCTACTTTTTTGTCTTGTGTGTGGTAATATCCTTGCTTTCTCTCTAGTAATTATGTCCTGTGTGTGTCTCTAGTCATTTTCTGTCCTCTATGTGTCTCTAGTAATTATCTGTCCTCTGTTATTCTCTAGTAAGTCTCTGTCCTCTATGTGTCTCTAGTAATGTTCTGTCCTCTGTGTGTTTCTAGTAATGTTCTGTCCTCCGTGTGTCTCTAGTAATTTTCTGTCCTCTGTGTGTAGTAATAATCTGTCCTCTATGTGTCTCTAGTAATTCTCTGTCCTCTGTGTAGTAATTATCTGTCCTCTGTGTGTCTGTAGTAATTCTCTGTCCTCTGTGCGTCTGTAGTAATAACCTGTTCTCTGTGTGTCTATATTAATTCTCTGTCCTCGGAGTGTCTGTAGTAATTCTCTGTCCTCTGTGCGTCTGTAGTAATTACCTGTCCTCTGTGTGTCTGTAGTAATTCTCTGTCCTTTGTGTGTCTCTAGTAATTTGTCATTTATGTGTGTCTCTAATAATTATCTGTTGGCTATCTGTCTCTAGTAATTCCATGCCCTCTTTGTATCTCTAGTAATTCTCTGCCCTCTTTGTGTCTCTAGTAATTATCTGTCCTATTTGTATCTCTAGTAATTATCTGTCCTCTGTGTGTGTCTCTAGTAATTATCTGTCCTCTGTGCGTCTCTAATAATGCTCGGTCCTCTGTGTGTCTCTGGTAATTCTCTGTCCTCTGTGTGTCTCTATTAATTCGCTGTCCTCTGTGTGCCTGTAGTAATTCTCTGTCCTTTGTGTGTCTCTAGTAATTTGTCATTTATGTGTGTCTCTAATAATTATCTGTTGATCCGTGTCTCTAGTAATTCTTTATAATCTATGTGTCTCTAGTAATTCTCTATCCTCTGCGTATCTCTAGTAATTATCTGTCCTCTGTGCATCTCTAATAATGCTCTGTCCTCTTTGTACCTTTAGTAATTATCTGTCCTCTGTGTGTCTTTGGTAATTATCTGTCCTCTGTATGTCTATATTAATGCTATGTTCTCTGTGTGCCTGTAGTAATTCTCTGTCCTTTGTGTGTCTCTAGTAATTTGTCATTTATGTGTGTCTCTAATAATTACCTGTCGGCTGTGTGTCTCTAGTAATTCTCTGTCCTCCGTGGGTCTCTAATAATGCTCTGTTCTCTTTGTATCTCTAGTAATTCTCTGTTCTCTATGTGTCTCTGGTAATTCTCTGTCCTCTTTGTATCTCTAGTAATTCTCTATCCTCTTTGTATCCCTAGTAATTATTTGTCCTCTGTGTGTCTTTAGAAAATTCTCTGTCCTCTGTGTGTCTTTAGTAACTCTATGTCATCTGAGTGTCTCTAGTAATTCTCTATACTCTGTGTGTTTCTAGTAATTATCTGTCCTCTGTGTGTCTCTAGTAATTATCTGTCCTCTGTGTGTCTCTAATAATGCTCTGTCCTCTGTGTGTCTCTAGTAATTATCTGTCCTCTTTGTGTCTTTAGTAATTCTCTGTCCTCTGTGTGTCTCTAGTAATTATTTGTCCTCTGTGTGTCTGCAGTAATTCTCTGTCCTCTGTGTGTCTCTAGTAATTCTCTGTCCTCTGTGTGTCTCTAGTAATTATTTGTCCTCTATGTGTCTTTAGTAATTCTCTGTCCTCTGTGTGTCTTTAATAATGCTCTGCCCTCTTTGTATCTCTAGTAATTATATGTCCTCTGTGTGTCTCTAGTAATGATTTGTCCTTTGTGTATCTCGAGTAATTCTCTGTCCTCTGTGTGTCTCTAGTAATTTTTTTCCCTCTGTGCGACTCCACTAATTCTCTGTCCTCTGTGTGTCTCTAGTAATTCTCTGTCCTTTTTGTATCTCTAGTAATTTTCTGTCCTCTGGGTGTCTCTAGTGATTATTTGTCCTCTGTGTGTCTCTAGTAATTATTTGTCCTCTGTGTGTCTCTAGTAATTCTCTGTCCTTTATGTATCTCTAGTAATTTTCTGTCCTCTGGGTGTCTCTAGTGATTATTTGTCCTCTGTGTGTCTCTAGTAATTATTTGTCCTCTGTGTGACTCTAGTAATTCTCTGTCCTCTTAATATCTTGTGTAATTTGATGTCCTCTGTGTGTCTCTAGTAATTATATGCTCTCTGTGTGTCTCTAGTAATTTTATGCCCTCTGTGTGTCTCTAGTGTGTGCCAGTAATTCCATTTTCTTTGTGTTTTAATGTCCTGTCCTCCTTGGGTGTTATGTCTATATTTGTGTTGTCTTATCTTTGTGTGTACTAAGCAATTCCCTGTCCTCTCTGTATGTTACTAGTAATTTTCATTCTTCTGAGTAGGGGTCTTAAATCATCCCTTGTACTCTTTTTTTGAGTCAAGAAGTCTGGTAGCCAATTGAGACAAAAGTCAGATCCCTTTCCTTAACCCTGCTGCCTTTCACAAGTATTTTCAAGCAAAATTAAGAAGGGAATTTGTCTATTTCAATACACCCTATGGGTTATATGCAACAGTTAATTAAGACGCCTTTTAATAAATGAATACTTAATTACACAATAGTACAACAGATTTTCTTTTTAGATTGAGAGCACTCTAGCCCAGGAAAGTATCTTTAAAATATAACTTTTATTTACTCTATTAAAAATAAAAATACACAATTGTCTAAGGATATCAACATAATATAAAAATATGCAAAGGTTATATTATCAAATACCAATTTTCCACATCCGTGGTATCTGGATAAATAAACTAAATTCAATTCTATAGGTCAATATCTTAGGGAATCTTGAGTATAAACTCTGAAAAAAGATCATAAATTAGTATTTACATACACAAGAAAGGGTTCCTATTCTAAGTGACAACCCTCGGTCAATTGGACAACTTTCTGCCAACCCCCTCCCAGACTTCCCTATACTCAACCACTAACATACATTAATATATACAAATAGTCAGTTTGCTTTTGAATAACCCACAATTTAAAAACACAATGGAGAGCCTCCACATACATATGTACATTCACAAACCACATACAATTGTATGGCCCGGTACTATTATAGTATGCACTGTATAATTGTCACATATTGGATCCTAAAACATCACAAGTATTAGTTATTATGTGTAGCCAATCACTATTCGACTGAGTATTTAGTTTGGCAAACATATATCAACATAAGGATCTTAATTTAAACAGTACCTTGATCTTACCGAGATTAACAGACCGCCATGTCTTCAAATGTAATCACATCCATCTTGGACAGTGAACGCGTTTCGCAAAGAAGCTTGATCACCACTGAGACAGTAAGTATGCAAGTCGCCCAATTGACCCGGGGTTGTAACTTTTGTCACTGTTTTTATATGATGTTGATATCCTTAGACAATTGTGTATTTTTATTTTTAATAGAGTAAATAAAAGTTATATTTTAAAGATACTTTCCTGGGCTAGAGTGCTCTCAATCTAAAAATAAATTATGTTGTACTATTGTGTGCCTTTCACAAGTAGACATAAATACAGTCTACACATTTCTCTATTAGTGCAGACTTATGAAGGAGAATGTGTTTCAGATCCATTGAGCTATATTTATCAAATATTCATTAAAGTGGGGATAAGTAGGAATAGGCAAACATAAATAGCCCCTATAAAAGCAAGTGGGGCTATAAGAGCAAGTGGGGCTATTTGACTCCACTAATTTTACCTTCATTCCCATCTTTTAAACATTTACTCCATTTAATTACTTCAGGGATTACTGGAGGGGCATTTCTAACCATTCTCTCTTCAACACCTCATGCACAATCCAGACTTTTTTATCCTGTTTTGGCAAAGACCAAAATCCAGTGTAGTAATTGGAGAAATAGTAGCCAAATTAATCAATACTTCTCTCGCCTCCCTAAAATGAAGTCTTGGGACCCTTTCTGGGAGAATAGAGGTTTAAAACAGGTTATGTCTGGATTTATGTTCATTCCAGCTAATCCCTTGTGCAACAGAGGGACACATGAGAGATTGGTGTTCCAGAGAGTAACATGTAACGTAAATTTTACTCGAAATTATCAAGAATTTAGTTCCACCTCCCCACCACTTTCTCTTTTCATTCATGGTTTCCATTCGGTGTTTCACCACATTTTGCAGAAGAAGAAACCTAAACCCAAAATGAAGAAGAAGCCACTGCCCCTTAAATCAAAGGACAAACCCAAAAAGGTGACGTCCAAAAAATCACTTGCAGCTAAGAAGAAGAAAGGCAGAAACGATTACCAAGCATCTCCAAGAAAAAGAATAGGGGTAAAGGTAGCAGACAAAGAAATCAAGATCTTCATTAGGGCCAGACCCGAAGATCTGTGATCATGAGACATGAAATGTCCTAACCCCACTAGATATCAACACCATCTCTGGCTAATCCCATAACATGCCTATTCCAAGATTCCCGCTTTGATCCCGCGTATTCCTTCCTCCCTTTTGATAGTTTAACACAATCTCCTTCTGTTCCCAGGCCAATGTGGTTGAATATTTTCAGTACAGTGAAGGAGACTATGGATACCAGACTGATACTCCCGTTCGTACCACTGGACCCAATGAGGTACAATAGCTTATATGTACCATGTGCATATATTTCATTTTCTTTATGACTGAAAGATCGGTTTAACAGTGAATATGGAAAGTGTGGGTATAAACATGTTATCTTATCTTATAACAAACTCTCTAATCAGTATAAGATATAACAGGATCGTAAGTGGCAACCAATTGCCGGTAGGTCTAGGGACTTGGTATGTAACTTCCTATCTACTGTCAGAAAAAGTTGGAGAAGTGGTTTGGAACCAAAGACAAGTGCCGTAATGCTTTAAATTGCTCGATGCAACTGGCATCACTAAGAGGCCAAAAGTAAGTGAATATTGAAGGCCTCCACTCATGCCGAACGCCATCTTAATATGCTTATGCTACAGCTGGTAGAAGCTCCAAGGCAACAGATTTATTTTGCTTTAGCAGAAAAATCTCACAATGATTATGCTTTAATAAGAAATGTACTTTAAAAGATACAATAATTTGAATGAACATGAAACTGATTCTGCAAAACTTGACATGTTTGCCAAAATGGCATGGGTGAAATGTTTCCCATGATCCATTCCTGTATGATGACAACATACAGCATGTCTTGTTACTCAACTGAGAGGGATCATCATTTGTAAACACACATTCTGACCCCACATGAGACAATTAGTACTTACAAAATATATTGTATCATAATCGTTTCATCTGCTGTATTTCTATATAGTTGTAATCATTGTTTTTCTACACATTTCTCTAAAGTTTTCCATCTACAGTAAATTATTGTAGCATTTGACCATTAGCATATTGTGTCATGTTGGCGTCAAATTTGTTTCCGCGCTGTGATTACAAATGATCATTTAGAAAGTACCCAGTTTAATTAAGTAAGTATATGCTTGTGAAGTAATTCATGCAGTGACCAGTGTGAATGCTGAATTCCTTATTTGGGTCCTTAATTATAAAATTTCCAGAAAACATACAGCCTTATTAAATTGCGATTCAGTAAATTTAAAAGGGCTCTATTTAAGCACACAGCCTATTTTTTTTACAAAAGTTTTTAGTTAGTGAACTTCTATTCAAAAGCAAGGTCCACACCAACTAAAAACTTCTGTAAATAAAATAGGCTGTGTGCTTAAATAGAGCCCTTTTAAATTTACTGAATCACAATTTAATAAGGCTGATAACCTGGAAAATACACAATAGAATCTATTTAATTGATCTGATTTGCTCAATTGAAAAAAATATATATATATATTAAATATGCATTTACTTAAAAAAATAATGAATAAATAAAAACAAACAAAATACATTAATAAACCATCTAACCCAGGAATTCACATACACTTTTTTAAACAATGCTTTTGTTGCTTCTATTTTATATATGTTCTATAAACTTTTTTTTTTTTTTTTTGCTGAAAAGACATATGCAATCAATGTGTTACAAATATTTTAGGCCTTGCTTTGAAAGCAGCAGTATACTGGATAAATCCATCAAAATTGTACCCGTTTGAATTGTGGCCTACTGATATAAAGCTGTATCATGAGAGCAGGCACAATCATAAAAGAGAGACATGATTGCATTTAATTTTACAAACTGATGATTTATTTATACTGCTACTTTACAATTAATATTTATATTGTTAGCTTTTAATTGTTTTGGAAAGTAGGCTTGCCTCACACTCCTAAAATACAATTAAAAGATTATGAGCCATCAATGCAACATATTGATATCGGCTCAACATGCTTCAAAGCCTAAATGCATCTAACTGCTTTTTACTAACCGTAACCTATGTTCCTCCCACTTATCAAATCCATGAGGATAGCAAGCCCCCGTGGAGGAGTCTTTTGTGGAGGAGTCTTTTGTGGAGGAGCCATTTGTGGAGGAATACGTAACAGGAGAGGATTATGATTCAGAGAAAAAACTGGTTGAGGAAGCAGATTATGGTCTGAAAACAGTAGATCCCACCCAGTCTGAGCCAGTGGGAGGTGATTTAGGAGAATATGATATGTATGACTATAAAGAATATGAAGAGAAGCCAACCAACCCCACCAGGGAGGACTTTGGACCTGGAGTCCCTGCTGAGACTGATATCACAGAAACCAGCGTAAGTTGGGGTTCTATGTTAACCCGTGACCAAAGAACACATAGAAAACAGCATGTAAGTGACACAGGCTGGGTCTTGTATTATGTACAAGTATATCATTGTGGAGTATCTAAAATAAAGGGGGTACACATTGCATCTGAAAATGTTTGACATTGTCTGACACAATATTGACATTGTCTTAAATTGTGAAATCCCCATTTCAGATAGATTAAGCATATATGGGGTGAGTTCGTTTGGTGTATATTTAGGGTAAATATGATTTTTTGTGTGTTTGGTGGTAAAAAGTATGGGGGGGGGGGGGTTACAAATGGCATGCATTGATATCTGTATAGCATACATATATTTATGTGTTGTTTATACAGTACATGTATGTGGGCACAAATTACCCATTATTGGTATGTGTTTAATCTAAGATTTATGTATATGGGTACAGATGTTCAATTGTTGGTGTATTGTGTTTATTGTGTATATGTGTACAGATGATCATTTATTAATATGTTGTGTTTATACTGTAGGATATAGATATATGAGTACAGTAAATCCTTGGTATGCGGTTTTCATAGCTTTTTTTTGTAAATGAGTACATATGACCCATTACATTTTCTGCAGTGTAGAGGTAGGAGTGGTTAGAGAATAATAAGTAATCTGAAAGGAACAGCTCTTCATAAGGTGTGATAATCTTTATATTATGGTATTGCAGGTGAATAATTACGGTTATGGTGAGAAAGGTGATAAGGGAGAGCCAGCCGTGATCGAACCGGTGAGTGGAAATTAAGTCAACATTACATGATGGGACACACCACTCACTTCTCCAGCTCCAGTTATACACTCATTTACATATGTTTGAGAAGTTGCAATGTGCTTAAAGGCACCATGTATTATACATTGTGTGGATCTCCCTTATATGTTATATAAAATGGCTGCCCATTCTAGCCTCTCCTGTATATGGCAGCACGGATTCACCAGCCAGTGTCTTTGCACTTAGCTGAGACTAGACCGCTAAGAGCAGACAGAACATCTGCCTCTCCACAAAACATTATGAGTAGAGATATCATTTCAGTCTCATGGTCCAGAGACATAAAACTCAATTCAGAACACTTTGTCTGCAAAGTTCAATGTTTCATCAAAATACTCAATGACTTTAAGCCATTGTACTTTTAGCTTTTCACTAATTAATGTGATATGATTTGTTTCTAAAGGGAATGCTGATTGAAGGACCCCCAGGACCAGAAGGGCCTGCAGTACGTATATTTTGTTTTCATTTTAGGACATTGTGGGACAAACTTTATGTTCCATTACCTCCATCTTGTTATAGTGTCTGGGTGTGTGATTTATTTTTTCTTGGCTTAGGGTTTCACTGGTCCACCCGGTTTGCAAGGACCCCCAGGGCCCTCTGGAGATCCTGGTGAGAGGGTAAGTACTTTAAACAATGTATATATGTTGTCATAAGAATACAAAATACTCAAGTTCATCAAATTACCTCATACATGTGATATCTCCATAGTACAAACATACCTTAACGTCTTACTTATTTAAGATTTTCTTACTTATCACGTTTACCTTCCCATGTCCTACTCCCTTTCCCAAGAATAATAAAAACTACATGACCTTCCATCATAATCTGCTCTCACCACTAGTTCAGTTTCACAGTTTGATATCTGCTCATTTGGTCACTACGTCTGCACTGTATTTACGTGGCATCTGTCCTCCTCTATTATGCCTACCTTGCACCTCTATCACAATAAGATTGTCTATTGCTCTCACTTTTGCATTCTCTATTCTGTTGTTACTATTTACATTTTCTCTTTATTATTCACTATACACGTTATTCTCTCAGTTTCTCTTCTCCCTTTGTAAGTGTATGTGGTCTTCTTGTGTAACTTCCTGCTCCTTACCATCACTTTGCCCTTTCTCTTCAGGGACCTCCTGGTCGGCCTGGATTGCCTGGATCTGATGGGTTACCTGGACCTGCTGGCACAATGCTTATGTTACCGGTGAGTATGAAATGGAGTAGTTTTGTTACATTGTTCTGACCTTTCAGTAGTCTCATAAAGAATTTTGGAGAGCTGGAAATGTAGGCCTAATCGATCCATCTCAAACCTGTAATTTGTAAAACCTCAAATCTTGCAGTTTCGATATGGAGGCGATGGGGAAAAAGGACCAACTATCTCAGCACAAGAAGCTCAGGCTCAAGCTATTCTTCAACAGGCTCGGGTGAGTGACAGACACATAGGTATGGAACCTTTCCAAAAAAATAAAATCTCTCCAAATGGCTCATATTACGTTCAATAATATTGCTGAGACGCATTATAGTCAAGACTAAGAATTATTACGTCAAGACTAAGAATTGTTACAGCACAATCTAGAGCCGGTTCACATTTGAATGTGACTCACACTCAGTCTTATGTCTTAGATCAAGCTCACTTCGATGAGGAAAAGATAAATGATCTTAGTGCTTTGTAATAATAACCATGTATCCTTGTGTTTCAGATTGCCATGAAGGGACCCCCAGGCCCTATGGGGTTAACTGGAAGATCTGGTCCTGTGGTACGTAAATTATATTTTTTATCACTTCCCACAACATGTTTTAGCAAAAATATGAACTAGAGCAAGAACCTGAATAGAGACTCTTCTTTAAACTAACGTTATCACCCACATTTATCTGTATGAATGCATCACATCTATAATATTCCATCGCCCAATAAAGAGTCATGGGGTCAGTATTGATTGCAAACAAGTTATCAGACAAATGATCAAATCAAATATATTGGAGATGCAAAGACATAACAATAATCTAACAGCAATAAAGGAAAAATCAGGTTTTCAAATGAACAGGTGTAGCAGACTCACATTTCTGGGCTGTAATATCGATTAATTGTGAACTGTGATGCAGATTAGAACAAGACTCTATTCAGATTATAACAGGGCAGTGCTGTAGATTATTATAGAAATGCTACAGGAATGTAGATTATAATAGGACACAGGACAATGCTGCTGATGAGGAGGTTTAAAAACAGAGCTGTGAAACAAATTAAGACAGACCTGCACTGCAGAATACGATATGACTGAAATGCGGATATAAAAACAAGACAGTGATGCAAGTTAGGACAGGACTATGATGTGGAGAAGAGCAGGGCTATAATGCAGAATAGGACCTACACTGCTATTACAACTACTTCCACTTTCTTACAATGATGGGGGCTGTCTGTGTATTAGTGCTGAAGCTGTATTTTCTGACCACCACCACAAGGAGGCAGTAAATATCTACTAATTTCACCTGATTATAGTACATTAGTCTTGTGTATTAAGCTTTTACACTAATTAACTCACCATATTTTGAGAGCAATGATGCTGCATTTATAGGATTTTATTCATTTATTTTAATATGCAGAGTTGTATTTATTGTAGATATTCCTCAGAAAATATTGTTCATAATTGTTGAACTCATTTATTGCCATAGCAACATATCAATGCAGCAGTTAAATCATACTGAAAATGAATTTAACCAAACAGTGCGCTGCTGACACTAAGAGCCCGATTCAATTGGTGTCCTTTTGCAGGCTCAAAATGGGTTACGAGTAACAGCCTTGAAAATATTGCGATGGTTAAACCTGTAACTTACAGACTCCAGAAGCCTTTAATCTTTTTACTTTTGCAAGAGTTACGATGGCTACAATCGCAAATCGATATTCAATTGATCAAATTCCCCAAGCCTGCAAATGTTTTCACACCCGTAAATGGCAAAAAAAGGAGAAAATCCTATTCGTAGCACTGTAAAAGCGATGATAGAAATTAGAATTAATTGCACAACAGTCTCAAGCTCGCAAATCAGCAGGAAATTAAATTTATTTTTATGTTTCATCTTGGGGTTAAATCGATCTCGAGTATCAATGAGTTAATATGTATCAGGCCACCCATATAGACTAGATTGGCATTCATTTTCATAATTCTTTATTTTGCGGGTTTGCGAGTCTGATCACATATTGGACCCCCAAACCTTGACATGTGACCTCCATGTTTTACTGCCGTAATAATGACGGTCTCATTTTCTATTGGCTGATTCGAAATAGGAAGTTACGGTCTTGCTTAATTGATCATGTACCCGCCCTGAACTGCTTCGCACCAGTGCATAGTTTATGGTTTTGGCTTTGAGACAGTAACTTGCGGGCTTGAGCAATCGGAGACTATTGGGAGCCTGCAACACACACGCAGACATATGGCCTACTACGATCGAGTTGGGGGCTTGGAATTGAATGGGGCCCTAAGTTATTGTGATGTTTTACTACCACTTTATTGATTCATACTCTCCTTGATCCTTCAATATTAGGGTACAGGATTAAATGACTGATCATACCTGAACACAATTTTTTAAAATGTTAAAAAATTGTGGAATCAAAAAATAAACTTTATAAAAGTTTTGCATGGTCATTTAAAATGTCTGCATTCAAATTATTAATTACCTGTTTAATCACTTTATTGGTCACAAATATATGTATAGACACAAATATATGTACAGACACAAAATATCCCAAAATGTAAAAAGGTTTTTTTCTAAAAACGAACATATCAGTGAAAATTCAGATTAATTACAGGCATGTAATTCGAGTGCCCTGTAAGATATTCTTATTACTCAACAGCCTTATTAAATTGCAATTCAGCAAATTCTAAAGGGCTCTATATAAGCTCAGAGCACATTTATTTTACAGAAGTTTTTAGTTAGTGAGCTTCCAAAAGCAAGGTGTTCATTAACTAAAAACTTCTGTAAAAACAAATATGCTCTGTGCTTATATAGAGCCCTTTAGAATTTGCCAAATGGCAATTTAATAAGGCTGCAAATGTGAATCCTAAGCTTGAAAGCTGTTTGTATTTGATATTCGGTTTTAAGTTTTAGCCTAGTAGGCGCAGATTAAATAATTTGGACAAATCCTTTAGCATCTTAATACAAACATGGCTGAACACCAAAGCAAACTGTGTAAAAACTCATTAGAATAGATTTATTAAGCTGTTGCAGGGGCTGCAAAGGGATGCAATCTAGTAAAGTCAAGCAAATCACACCTCGTGCGATACTTAGTGAATCTCCCCCAGTGAGTCATGCAGATTCGATCATGGTCAAACTCAGGCAAACAAAAGGATTTCCCATGTCTTCCCCCAAAAATCAAGTAAATATTCTTAGATTCAATTTCCAATTAAATGTGACTTGCCCTGGAACACAAGAAGCAAAACAGACTGCACGTTCTTAGGGAAATCCACATTAGACAATTGCAGATATCAGTCTCTTCTTGCAGTCTGCATAAACTGAATCAGACTGAAAACTCTTATTATAATCTACTAGGAACTTGCCCCAAAAATGACGGGATTAAAATGGTAAGGCTGGCAATGCTGTTTGCAACACAATGTGAGGCTTTTGCTTCTCTGGGCACATTCGGCGCTCATGGCGAGCCCCACGCCAAGCTCCTTTGGAGCTCATCTAGTGGCTCACAATGAGCACCTTCGGCGCTCATTGCGAGCCTTTCCTCCCGCCTACTGTACGGAGCGCTCATTGCAGGTTTCGTTAACCTGCAAGTTTTTGTTCTTCGGGAATGCCATGTGTCTCTTTCCACCATCTCCTCCCTGTCCCTTCCCTGTGTCTTTCTCCTCTGTGTCTGCTGAATGTTTGCATGTTACATGCTGAAGGCCGTCATTTATTTACAAAGCCCCGCGTGCCAGGCGTTGTTGGTTTTTACGGCCTTTACTGTTGTGTGTTTTCTAAGTCCCGTGTGACTGGCTTTGCTCAGCCTCGTTTTCATACAGTTTCAGAATTTTTTACATTTTTCATCCGCCATTTTTTTTCTCGATTTTGGATTGACGAAAACCCCCAAATATGGTTCAAAATCGCTTGCAACTCACTCCCAGGCTTGCTGGATCTCCACCTATGCTGTCTGTCAGTGTGTTATTATATATATATTTTTAGGGCTTTTAGAGTTGCGCACTTGTTTCACAGTTGTGACCCTCAAAATGCAGCGTAAGTACTGCACGGCTGCTTCGCCTCGCTTCGCCAAGCATGCATGTGTGATGGCGGCGCTAGCTTGCCTCGCATTGCATTGCGAGGCTCGCGGTTCAACATTGCAAACGTTACGAACAGCGCAAAGATGCACAATTATACAGTTGCAAGCAAAAGTATGTGAACCCTTTGGAATGATATGGATTTCTGCACAAATTGGTCAAAAAATTTGATCTGATCTTCATCTAAGTCACAACAATAGACAATCACAGTCTGCTTAAACAAATAACACACAAAGTATTAAATGTTGCCATGATTTTATTCAACACACCATGTAAACATTCACAGTGCAGGTGGAAAAAGTATGTGAACCCTTGGATTTAATAACTGGTTGAACCTCCTTTGGCAGCAATAACTACAACCAAACATTTCCTGTAGTTGCAGATCAGATGTGCACAACGGTCAGGAGTAATTCTTGACCATTTCTCTTTACAGAACTGTTTCAGTTCAGCAATATTCTTGGGATGTCTGGTGTGAATCGCTTTCTTGAGGTCATGCCACAACATCTCAATCGGGTTGAGGTCAGGATTCTGACTGGGCCACTTCAGAAGGCATATTTTCTTCTTTTTAACCCATTCTGTTGTTGATTTACTTCTATGCTTTGGGTCGTTGTCCTGTTGTAACACCCATCTTCTGTTGAGCTTCAGCTGGTGGACAGATGGCCTTAAGTTCTCCTGCAAAATGTCTTCATAAACTTGGGAATTCATTTTTCCTTTCGATGATAGCAATCCGTCCAGGCCCTGACGCAGCAAAGCAGCCCAAAACCATGATGCCCCCACCACCGTACTTCACAGTTGGGATGAGGTTTTGATGTTGGTGTGCTGTGCCTCTTTTTCTCCACACATAGTGTTGTGTGTTTCTTCCAAACAACTCAACTTTAGTTTCATTTGTCCACAGAATATTTTGCCAGTACTGCTGTGGAACATCCAGGTGCTCTTGTGCAAACTGTAAACGTGCTGCAATGTTTTGCTTGGATAGCAGTGGCTTCCTCTGTGGTATCCTCCCATGAAATCCATTCTTGTTTAGTGTTTTACATATCGTAGATTCGCTAACAGGGATGTTAGCATATGCCAGAGACTCTCTAGGATTCTTCTTCACCTCATTGAGCAGTCTGCGCTGTGCTCTTGCAGTCATCTTTACAGGACGGCCACTCCTAGGGAGAGTAGCAGCAGTGCTGAACTTTCTCCATTTATAGACAATTTGTCTTACCGTAGACTGATGAACAGCAAGGCTTTTGGAGATACTTTTATAACCCTTTCCAGCTTTATGCAAGTCAACAATTCTTAATCGTAGGTCTTCTGAGAGCTCTTTTGTGTGAGGCATCATTTACATCAGGCAATGCTTCTTGTGAAAAGCAAACCCAGAACTGGTGTGTGTTTTTTATAGGACAGGGCAGCTGTAACCAACACCTCCAATCTCATCTCATTGATTGTACTCCAGTTGGCTGACACCTCACTCCAATTAGCTTTTGGAGATGTCATTAGTCTAGGGGTTCACATACTTTTTCCACCTGCACTGTGAATGTTTACATGGTGTGTTCAATAACAACATGGTAACATTTAATTCTTTGTGTGTTATTAGTTTAAGCAGAGTGTGATTTTCTATTGTTGTGACTTAGATGAAGATCAGATCACATTTTATGACCAATTTGTGCAGAAATCCATATCATTCCAAAGGGTTCACATACTTTTGCTTGCAACTGTATATCGGATAGTAAATAAACCAGACTGAAAACACAAAGTCTAGTCTGCTTTAAATATTGAACTGTAGGGTTTCATGTATCAAATAAAATCAGATTGCAAGCTCTTATTATAGTCTACAGAAAATAAAACCACACTGCAAGTTGTTGGTAAGATGGACAATAAATATAATCATGTTGCATATTCTTATGGTGGTATACATTAAATAAAACCACACTGCAAGCTCTTTTCACAAACTATGGTGAGTAGTGAGACTGTTTAGCACTATAGGTATCTACTAAGTAGAAGACAGGGAGTAACCTATAGCTCCTGGGCTACCTCTTGGAGATGGAGCCATACAGCAAATACAAGAGCAATACCAATAATTGCAGACTCCTGTCCTACTGTTGAGGTGGGAATATCATGTCTTGTGTCATGAACATGTTTTATCTTCCTCTAACACAGGGATCTCCTGGAGCTCCAGGAATTAAAGGTGAACCTGGTGATCCTGGTCCTCAGGTGAGTTCTTAAATCACTGCAATAATATAAATTGCCTTTTCCCTTCTATGCATGTCTCCATCACTATTTACCTCCCCAATTTCTCACCTATCATCATTCCCAAGTCTTCCTTCATGCATTTCATCTGTGTAGTATGTTATGCTTGGAAACTGTTGAATGGACCAAGCAGATGCACTAAAAACTTTTTTTGAACATTTCTAACATGTCACTGTCTACTCTCATTCCAGGGTCCAAGAGGAATTCAGGGTTCTCTAGGGTCTATGGGGAAAGCTGGGAAGAGGGTAAGTACTAAATTATATCCAGTCTGTAATGTGTACACACTGGGATAGTGTTACTGTGTGCTGGTATTTTATCTTCTGTTATTGGGACTGTGTGGCTGTATAATGCATTTGTATAGGGGAACTGTGTGATAGTGCGCGGTATATCTTGGGTTAGTGGGACTGTGTGAAGATAAATTAAATCATTAGTTACCTGGTCTGTGTGTGCTGTATTATATCTTTAGTTACCTGGACTGCTTGTGATGCTGTATTATATCATTGTTACCTCAATTGCTTGTGATGTTGTATTATTATTATTATATCTTTGGTCTAACACTAATGTGATGCTGTATGATATTTTTAGTTACCTGGACTGTGTGACACTGTATTATATATATATATTTACCTGGACAATAGCTGGACTGTGTGATGCTATATTACATCATTAGTTACCTGGATTGTGTGATGCTGTATTATATCATTAGTTGTCTATACTGTGTGACACTGTATTACATTTTTAATTATCTGGACCATTCATTGCTGTAATATATCATTAATTACCTGGGCTGTGTGACGCAGTATTATATCTTCTGTAAACAGCGTGATGCTGTATAATATCATTGGTCTATGGGACTGTTTGATGCTGTATTATATAATTAATTACATGGACTGTGTAACACTGCATTATTTTCATTAGTTATCTGGGCTGTGTGACACTGTATAATATTTTTAGTTACCTGGACTGTGTGACGCTGTATTATATTTTTAGTTACCTGGACTGTGTGACACTGTATAATATTTTTAGTTACCTGGACTGTGTGACACTCTATTATATTTTTAGTTACCTGAGCTATGTGACACTGTATTATATCATTAGTTACCTGGGCTGTGTGACGCTCTATTATTTCTTTAGTTACCTGGGTTGTGTGCCACTGTATAATATGTTTAGTTACCTGGACTGTGTGACGCTGTATTATATCTTTAGTTACCTGGACTGTGTGACGCTGTATAATATTTTTAGTTACCTGGACTGTGTGACGCTGTATTATATTTTTAGTTACCTGGACTGTGTGACACTGTATAATATTTTTAGTTACCTGGACTGTGTGATGCTGTATTATATTTTTAGTTACCTGAGCTATGTGACACTGTATTATATCATTAGTTACCTGGGCTGTGTGACGCTCTATTATTTCTTTAGTTACCTGGGTTGTGTGCCACTGTATAATATGTTTAGTTACCTGGGCTGTGTGACACTGTATTATATCTTTAGTTACCTGGGCTATTACACACTGTATTATATATTTGGTTACTTGGGTTGTGTGACACTGTATTATATCTTTAGTTACCTGGGCTATTAGACACTGTATTATATCTTTAGTTACCTGGGCTGTGTGACTCTGTATTATATTTTTAGTTATCTGGACAGAGTGACACTGTATTATATCTTTATTTACCTAGACTATAAGACACTGTCTTATATATTTGATTACTTGGACTGTGTGATGCTGTATTATATCTTTAGTAACCTGTACTATAAGACTCTGTATTATATCATTAGTTACCTGGACAGTGTCATGCTGTATTATATCTTTAGTTATCTGGACTGTGTAATGCTGTATTATATCATTAGTTACCTGTACAGTGTCATGCTGTATTATATCATTAGTTACCTGGACAGTGTCATGCTGTATTATATCATTAGTTACCTGGACAGTGTCATGCTGTATTCTATCTTTAGTTACCTGGACTGTGTGACACTGTATTATATATTTGGTTACCTGGACTGTGTGACACTGTATAATATCTTTAGTTATCTGGGCTGTGTGACACTGTATAATATCTTTAGTTACCTGGACTGTATGACGCTGTATTATATTTTTAGTTACCTGAGCTATGTGACACTGTATTATATCATTAGTTACCTGGGCTGTGTGACGCTCTATTATTTCTTTAGTTACCTGGGTTGTGTGACACTGTATTATATCTTTAGTTTCCTGGGCTGTGTGACACTGTATTATATCTTTAGTTTCCTGGGCTGTGTGACACTGTATTATATATTTGGTTACTTGGACTGTGTGACACTGTATTATATATTTGGTTACCTGGACTGTGTGACACTGTATAATATCTTTAGTTATCTGGGCTGTGTGACACTGTATAATATCTTTAGTTACCTGGACTGTATGACGCTGTATTATATTTTTAGTTACCTGAGCTATGTGACACTGTATTATATCATTAGTTACCTGGGCTGTGTGACGCTCTATTATTTCTTTAGTTACCTGGGTTGTGTGACACTGTATTATATCTTTAGTTTCCTGGGCTGTGTGACACTGTATTATATCTTTAGTTTCCTGGGCTGTGTGACACTGTATTATATATTTGGTTACTTGGACTGTGTGACACTGTATTATATCTTTAGTTTCCTGGGCTGTGTGACACTGTATTATATATTTAGTTACCTGGACTGTGTGATGCTGTATTATATTTTTAGTTACCTGGGCTGTGTGACACTGTATTATATCTTTAGTTACCTGGGATATTAGACACTGTATTATATCTTTAGTTACCTGGGCTGTGTGACACTGTATAATATCTTTAGTTACCTGGGCTGTGTGACACTGTCTAATATTTTTAGTTAGCTGGGTTGTGTGACGCTGTATTATTTATTTTGCTACCTGGGTTGTGTGATGCTGTATTATATTTTTAGTTACCTGGGCTGTGTGACGCTGTATTATTTATTTTGTTACCTGGGTTGTGTGATGCTGTATTATTTCTTTAGTTAGCTGGGCTGTGTGACACTGTATTATATTTTTAGTTACCTGGACTGTGTGACGCTGTATTATATATTTGGTTACTTGGACTGTGTGATGCTGAATTATATCTTTAGTTACCTGGGCTGTGTGACACTGTATAATATTTTTAGTTAGCTGGGCTGTGTGACGCTGTATTATTTATTTTGCTACCTGGGTTGTGTGATGCTGTATTATTTCTTTAGTTAGCTGGGCTGTGTGACACTGTATTATATTTTTAGTAACCTGGACTGTGTGATGCTGTATTATATTTTGAGATACCTGGACTGTGTGACGCTGTATTATATATTTGGTTACTTGGACTGTGTGACTCTGTATTATATCTTTAGGTACCTGGGCTATTAGACACTGTATTATATATTTGGTTACTTGGACTGTGTGATGCTGAATTATATCTTTAGTTACCTGGGCTGTGTGACACTGTATTATATTTTTAGTTACCTGGGCTGTGTGACGCTGTATTATATCTTCAGTCTAACAGGACCGTGGGACACTGTATTATAGCTTTGGTCTAACAGCACTGTGTGGTGCTGTATTATATCTTTAGTTACATGGGCTGTGTGAATCTGTATCATATCTTTGATCTAACAGGACTGTGTGATGCTGTACTATATAATTAGTTACCTTGACAGTGTGACGCTGTATTATATCATTAGTTACCTGTACTGTGTAAATCTGTATTATAGCATTAGTTACCTGGGCTGTGTGACACTGTATTATTTCTTTTGTTACCTGGGTTGTGTGACGCTGTATTATATCTTTTGTTACCTGGGTTGTGTGACGCTGTATTATTTCTTTAGTTACCTGGACTATAAGACACTATATTATATATTTGGTTACTTGGACTGTGTGATGCTGAATTATATCTTTAGTTACCTGGGATGTGTGACACTGTATTATATTTTTAGTTACCTGGGCTGTGTGACACTGTATTATATCTTTAGTTACCTGGACTATGTGACGCTGTATTATATCATTAGTTACCTGGGCTGTGTGACGCTCTATTATTTCTTTAGTTACCTGGGTTGTGTGACACTGTATTATATCTTTAGTTTCCTGGGCTGTGTGACACTGTATTATATCTTTAGTTTCCTGGGCTGTGTGACACTGTATTATATATTTGGTTACTTGGACTGTGTGACACTGTATTATATCTTTAGTTTCCTGGGCTGTGTGACACTGTATTATATATTTGGTTACCTGGACTGTGTGATGCTGTATTATATTTTTAGTTACCTGGGCTGTGTGACACTGTATTATATCTTTAGTTACCTGGGATATTAGACACTGTATTATATCTTTAGTTACCTGGGCTGTGTGACACTGTAGAATATCTTTAGTTACCTGGGCTGTGTGACACTGTCTAATATTTTTAGTTAGCTGGGTTGTGTGACGCTGTATTATTTATTTTGCTACCTGGGTTGTGTGATGCTGTATTATATTTTTAGTTACCTGGGCTGTGTGACGCTGTATTATTTATTTTGTTACCTGGGTTGTGTGATGCTGTATTATTTCTTTAGTTAGCTGGGCTGTGTGACACTGTATTATATTTTTAGTTACATGGACTGTGTGACGCTGTATTATATATTTGGTTACTTGGACTGTGTGAAGCTGTATTATATCTTTAGTTACCTGGACTATAAGACACTATATTATATATTTGGTTACTTGGACTGTGTGATGCTGAATTATATCTTTAGTTACCTGGGATGTGTGACACTGTATTATATTTTTAGTTACCTGGGCTATGTGACGCTGTATTATATCTTTAGTTACCTGGACTATAAGACACTGTATTATATATTTGGTTATTTTGACTGTGTGATGCTGTATTATATCTTTTGTTAACTGGACAATGTGATTCTGTATTATATTTTGATTTAACAGGACTGTGTAACACTGTATTATATGTTTAGTTACCTGGGGTGTGTGACAATGTATTATTTCTTTAGTTACCTGGGTTGTGTGACACTGTATTATATTTTTAGTTACCTGGACTGTGTGATGCTATATTTTTAGTTACCTGAGCTGTGTGACACTGTATTATATCATTAGTTACCTGGACTGTGTGACGCTGTATTATATCATTAGTTACCTAGACTGTGTGACACTGTATTATATCTTTAGGTACCTGGACAGTGTGACACTGTATTATATATTTAGTTACCTGGGCTGTGTGACACTGTATTATATTTTTAGTTACCTAGACTGTGTGACACTGTATTATATATTTAGTTGCCTGGACAGTGTGACACTGTATTATATATTTAGTTACCTAGACTGTGTGACACTGTATTATATCATTAGTTACCTGGACTGTGTGATGCTGTATTATATCATTAGTTACCTAGATTGTGTGACATTGTATTATATCTTTAGTTACCTGGACAGTGTGACACTGTATTATATATTTAGTTACCTGGGCTGTGTGATGCTGTATTATATATTTAGTTACCTGGGCTGTGTGATGCTGTATTATATTTTTTGTTACCTGGGTTGTGTGACACTGTATTATATCTTTAGCCTACCTTGGCTAAAAGACACGGTATTATATATTTGGTTATTTGGACTGTGTGATGCTGTATTATATCTTTTGTTAACTGGACAGTGTGATTCTGTATTATATTTTGATCTAACAGGACTGTGTAACACTATATTATATCTTTAGTCACCTGGGTTGTATGACGCTGTATTATATCTTTAGTTACCTGGACTATAAGACACTGTATTATATATTTGATTACTTGGACTGTGTGATGCTGTATTATATCTTTAGTTACCAGGACTGTGTGACGCTGTATTATATATTTAGTTACCTAGACTGTGTGACGCTGTATTATATATTTGATTACTTGGACTGTGTGACGCTGTATTATATCTTTAGTTACCTGGACTGTGTGACACTGTATTATATATTTAGTTGCCTGGACTGTGTGACGCTGTATTATATCTTTAGTTACCTGGACTGTGTGACACTGTATTATATCTTTAGGTACCTGGGCTGTGTGATGCTGTATTATATTTTGAGATACCTGGACTGTGTGACACTGTATTATATATTTAGTTACCTGGACTGTGTGACGCTGTATTATATTTTTTGTTACCTGGGTTGTGTGACACTGTATTATATTCTTAGTTACCTGGGATGTGTGACGCTGTATTATATCATTAGTTACCTAGACTGTGTGACGCTGTATTATATTTTTAGTTACCTGGGCTGTGTGACGCTGTATTATATCTTTAGTTACCTTGGCTAAAAGACACGGTATTATATGTTTGGTTATTTGGACTGTGTGATGCTGTATTATATCTTTTGTTAACTGGACAGTGTGATTCTGTATTATATTTTGATCTAACAGGACTGTGTAACACTATATTATATCTTTAGTCACCTGGGTTGTATGACGCTGTATTATATCTTTAGTTACCTGAACTATAAGACACTGTATTATATATTTGATTACTTGGACTGTGTGATGCTGTATTATATCTTTAGTTACCAGGACTGTGTGACGCTGTATTATATATTTAGTTACCTAGACTGTGTGACGCTGTATTATATATTTGATTACTTGGACTGTGTGACACTGTATTATATCTTTAGTTACCTGGACTGTGTGACACTGTATTATATATTTAGTTGCCTGGACTGTGTGACGCTGTATAATATCTTTAGTTACCTGGACTGTGTGACGCTGTATAATATCTTTAGATACCTAGACTATAAGACACTATGTTATATTTTGCATTAGGTGAACGGTGTGAACTTAAATGGTATGTTGTAGACATTGCGTTACTGAGACTATTTGAAGTTTTGTAATTTCTCAGGTTAGTGTGACTGAGGGATGCTACATGGTCTTGTATTGTGGAATACGGTAAAGGATCATACAAGACTACACAATAGTAGTAAATGGATCACAGTATTTACTGGTGTGACTTTCATACCTTTCACGGTAGAGTCTTTCTTTAATATGATAACAACACACAATGGTCATGACATGTTTACTTCATCCTAATCTTAGGGACGCCCTGGAGCAGATGGAGCTCGTGGAATGCCTGGAGAGCCCGGATCCAAGGTACTTTTTATTCACTTAAAGTCCAGTGACCACCAGCAGGGGTAATTAAGAATAATGCAGCAAACTGATACAAATATAGTATAAATAAATGAAATAGAATAGGAGGCTTGAAAGCACCATTATTATATTCATATATGCAGACAGCAGGTGAACGTTGCATTTTAATATACAGAAAAAGGATCAAATCCCTTATCAAGTCAAAAGTGCAGGTGTTTTGTGATTCCATAGTAAATGTTCCCAATTTCAGTTGTAAAGATCCATTACACTACTTTTCAGATTAGCTTGATGCAAAAAGATTGATCTTTATGCGAGACAATATCCTTAACAAAGATGAACTCCCACTATTTTTAAGCTTGACCTACTTTTCTCTTTTTATCATTGATTATGGAACTTTATTTGCAAAGTGCAGAGGAATGTGGAGGAACCAGCTCTGTCCAGCGTTTTTTTATAATTTTGTCAAAAAACATACACTTTTTAATAGCCGTCTGATCTTTAGTACTGATAAGTTATTACATTTGAACGATTGCAGTAGCCCTTTAAAAGGAATACAAATTAGTAAGAGATACATTATTAGAAATAACTACAGGTCAGTGATTTATCAAAGTTCAGAGATCTAGGCTAAGAGTGACCAGCTGGCAATAGACTGCTACAAATGTCCAGTGATAAGTCAGTAATCACTCGTCAGAGATCTGGGGTTCAGTACTAAGAGTAATCAGCTGTCAGTAGACTGCTAGAAATGTCCAGTGATAAGTGAGTTATCAGGCGTCATACATTTGGGGTTAATGGCTAAGAGTGACCAGCTAAATAGACAGCTGCAAATATCCAGCGATGTCAGTTATCAGGGGACAGAGATTTGGGGTTCAGAGCTAAGAGTGATCAGCTGCCAGTAGACTGCTACAAATATCCATGGATAAGTCAGCTATCAGGAGTCAGAGATCTAGGGTTCAGAGTTAAGAGTGACCAGTTATTAATAGACTGGTATAAATGTCCAGCAATAAGTGAGTTATCAAGGTCAGAGATCTGGGGTTCAGGGCTAAGAGTGACCACTTATTAATAGACTGATATAAATGTCCAGCGATATGGGAGTTATCAGGGTCAGAGATCTGGGGTTCAGGGCTAAGAGTGACCAGCTATTAATAGACTGCTATAAATGTCCAGTGATCATTGAGTTAAAAATTATTCAGTTCTAGGTGTTTGTATCCTTACTAATTATAACACCTTTTTTTTTCAGGGAGACAGAGGGTTTGATGGTCTGCCAGGTCTGCCTGGTGAGAAGGGGCACAGGGTGAGTATAATACCCACACCCATCTACATCCTCAAGGATGATTATCATTGGTATTTGTGGCAATTCAAGGGTGGATCAGTCTTCTTTCTAATTACCACTGATGCTCAGGGGTCTCCTTATATTATTAAGGGATAACAGATATAAATGAAAACCTAAATTAGACCCTGTCCATACACTGTGACACACACACACAAACGTATGACTGACACTGCTGTGACTTCTGACATATACAGTGCTCTTCATTACAGAAACATTACTGTCATATACTGTATATATGTCACACACTTACAAACCAATGAGTGCTACACCCACACACTGCTCTATAACACAAACACACACACACACTGCTCTCTCACCTACACTGCTGTTACACATACTCACACTGCTCATGTCTAGTCCCTCTGGACGGGAGTCATGTGATTGGTTTTATTCCCTTGCTACATGATGTCATCGGTGTCTGATGAGAGATACAAAGTCTCTCCTTAGTTTAATGACATAGAATATTGGCTAAGTGCAAGTTCAGTCATTTTCTTTTACCAGATTTACAATGTACTTATAGAGCCAGATAAAGGGCATCTAACCCAACATGTGTTCATTTAATAGATGTGTTTTTGTAAAGCCAACTATAAAACCATCAATAATAAAACCAATTTAAATGAGTTTGATCTGCCTGAGGTTTGGGTCCTCAATTTCCCTTCATGAACACAACTCACATTGGTCTAAATGCTATGTTGATACGAGCTAGCCTTTATCCTGGGCTCTGGCTCCTTGCCTCTGTGCTGTTAGCCCATGTCAACCATTACTGATGCTTAGTTGTTGCCTAAACAATGAGTGACAGCCCCTGTCAGCAATTTTATTATATGGAGAGAGATAGAGCAAGCCCCGTGCCACAGGGACATACAACCGATTTTAATTTATTACACATGGATTTAGTGCTGTCTTTATAAACATGTCTTGGACTAGCAAGTGTTGGGCTAGATAATCTCAGCTCTTTATCTGACCATTCACTTGCCTTTGGAGGGGATTCTAGAGATCTAGAGAAGGTATAATATATATTACATATTACACTACAGATATTGTAAAGAGGATCCTGAAAATCTTCAAATAGTGACCCCAATTACATGATAAACAAGTGTTTGTTGCAGGCATTTATGGAGTGAAATATTTTATTTTATTAAAAGTACTAATAAAGTAAATTTTATATTGTGAATATTAGATTATTAATTATAGAGGTTTATTAATACAGCAAGAGCCTCAGTTCCAATTATGTGGATTAGGAGAATAATTATCAGTAATTTAGTGCTCACAGTTGACATTTTTGTGTAGTAGAATATGAATAGAGCTGATAAATATAATGTGAGCTCGGATCATATGGAATCCAACCAGAGAAAGAGAGAGAGATACATAAACAATATGTCAGAGAGGTAGTGGGTGCACTGCACAGACACCCAGGTAAGGGGATACTGACCAGTACATGTAATAATATAAATCTATGCTGAGGCCAGTATTCTATGTAGAAGATCAGACATGAGATAATTACCCAGTCACGTTCCCGTGTTTATGGTACTAAGGGCCTCATTCAAATGCGATTTGGCCAATGGAATGGTGCTGCATATAAGCACATAGCATATTTTTTACAGAAGTTTTTAGTTAGTGAAGACCTTTTGGATAGAAGCTCACTAACTAAAAACGTCTGTAAAAAAATATGCTATTTGCTTATATAGAGCCATATTCAATTGGCCAAATCTAATTTGAATGAGGCCCTACGCTAGTAAAACTTTCCTTGGTACAGCAAAGATAAAAAAATATATACTGGTCAGGACATCCAAAATGGTCACAGCATAATTGTCACCATGCAATGTTTCCACTGCAGCCAGAGACAAGATGCAAATGAGAACACAAGGTTGCAACAGCTGTCTGTGGGTAGGTTTGCTGGCTCTGCACGTTAACCCATGCTATGCCCTAAAACGTGTTACATAGCAGGCATAAGCACAACAAGATCCACATTACAAGTGGAGTGGAAGCTAAAAGTAATGACACTGTGAGTGTTCTCATCTGCACGTCTCTGCCCAATGGTAACATTGCATGCTGGGAGTTTGAGACATGTAGATATTCTCATAAGTGTTTTCTCTCTTTGCTGTACTCCGTACGGTTTATTATTTCTACACCCACCATATAACTGTATTGAATGTCTGGTACTGAGCCTTCTACCAGCTTCACTCTGCAGAGCCAGTAACCAGCCCCACACTGATGAGACCCAGAGGTCGAAACGGCTGTCTATGTGTAGGTTAGCTGGCTCTGCACTCCAAGGTCCTGCTAAATGCTATGGTAAATGGGATGCAATACAATGCATCTCTTCCTTGCACACCGAGAATGTGTTTGGAGTGTCCCAGGGTATATCACTAGAGACTGACACACAATATTCACTCATCCCCTCAGGAGCATACACCTACACCTTCCCTTTTTCTGGATCTTTCTCTTTTTCTTCCCCCTTTAGTCTCCTATCTATATTGCCCCCCTTAACTTTTTGTTTATTGAACTGCCAATTCATGGCATATACTGATGTAAAATAAATAGACTCAAGCTTTCCTAGATGTTAATTGATCACTATTTATGCTGACATTGTATATTACATCTACTTTTGTTACAATCTCCATTCCCTTCAATACAAATAATAATAATAAAAAAAATGTATTAAGAACACAAAGGAATAAGCTGACATTTTTGGTAGCAGCAAGAAGACTTTTTCCATTTGCATTTTTTGGTCTTGCAGAACCCACCAAGTGAAGGAGGTTCATAACAACCAGTACAATAATTTTAGGATTAACTGGATGATAGAAAAAACTAATAAAACAGTGATATATACAAAAAAAAATTAACTTGCGTTTCAGTGCTGTTTGATGATGATGTAGAGCGCATTAATTTCATGTCCCTTCAAATGAAAGTCTGTCACAGAGTTTTTTTTTCATAATTAATAATAATATCACTGCGGGGAGACTGTTCTTTGTATCTACTACACCATCTGAACTCATATTGCTCATCTCCTTCAGGACCTCCTGTAGTATTTCTCTCCCTCTCATACTTCACTGAACTCTTAACCAACTCAGATAGTTTCTAATGTTCTCCACTAATCTTTATTACTTCTGGCTTTAGGGTTCTCAAAACATCCCTCACAATATTACATTTCTAAATCATCTATAAGGATGCTGATATTCATCTCTTCTATACTTTTTAGTGAAATATATGAAATATTTTTTGGCTTACCTTGCTTTATTTTTCTGCTTATATTGTTCAATATGGAGGCAGCCATACTGTCCCTCACATTTCTCCTTCACTGAGATACGACTCCATCTTTTTTAGCAGTTGCTTGCAATAGAATTTGCAAAGCTGATGTCACTGTTGGGGTGGAGACAACCACACATTGCAGTGTGGCCTCTCTAGCTGCTGATTCATCCCCCTATCAGGAAAGGAACATTAAAGTATAATACATATTATTGTTCAGCACACAAAACTCTTCCATTAATAAAAAAATGAATTTTACAAACATAATTCAATTGAATACTGTAAACTGTATATAATATGTATACACTATATGTACCTGTTATTTATATGTATACATATATAATATATAAGTATATTTTTTATTGATGTATGCTTTGCAGTAATATGCATTACATATTTGTAAAGTTCCCATTTCCTGATGGGGGATGACGTGGGAGCTATAGTGGCTCCCCCTATCATGTTGTAAGTAGATCCTGCCCAGCTGTGTAGATGACTCCAGTCCAATAGTGACATCATTGTGTATATGCTGTTAAAAACAACAGCTACACAAGATGGAAGAGGGTCTCAGTGAGTGTAATGGAAACAGTGACTGCCCCCATACTGAGCAATATAAGTAAGAAAGTAAAGCAAGTAAGCCAAAAATATGTTATAGATTCCACTAAAATGTTTATAAAACTATAGAAGGGACAGATTGTGATTAACTGTAAAAAGCTGATTTCCAGAGTATAAGGAGTCCCAAAATCCTAAAGGTCTTTGATCAGATACCAGTAGAAAAAAGTTGAGGAGACACTGAAGCTCACAAGAAGCATGTTATGTTCTTGTCCTGTAAATAAACATACACTTATAATTATGACAACTAGATAAGTTTACTATATATTTAAAAACCTGTAAGTGCAGCCATTGCATTTGTGCCTATATTAAAATATTTGTCACAACTTTGTGTCTTTTTCAGGGTGACAAAGGTCCACAGGGCCCCCCTGGACCTCCTGGTGAAGATGGACAGAGGGTAAGAATACACAGCCAAAATCAACCAAGGAAACCTCTCTACAGTACTAGGCACCCACTATACTATATACTATCAGCCATAACACAAACTGATGGAAAAGTGATACATATTATATGTACTGATCCTAGCAGTGCTACAAGAATGTGACTAGTACCCAGTAGACAAGTAAAAGACAAGGCAACCTTACTGCCTATAAAATACATTAGGTGGATTAGTAACTTATTTACTGACAGTAACTCTGAATAGACATAGCTAACTAGATAAATAGTGATAGATAAATCAGAGTGATCATAATGATATACTACACAGATGTGATATGTAGGTCATAGTGACATGCAATTACACTGACAGGATGATATACACAGATCACAATGCCTAATATATGAACTTAATGTATTAATATCACCTCCAGATGTATTTGTTTGTCAGTAGCAATTTAAAGAAATGGTTATTTTCTGCACTAGGGAGAAGATGGAGAGGTTGGACCCAGAGGATTGCCCGGTGAGCCTGTAAGTGATTAGTTAACATGCTCTGCACAGAGTTCTATTTATTTCTGTCCAATACCACAGGGGGCAGGGGGTTAATGCTGGGCCCTGGTGGGTAAACAGAGAGCGTCTCACAGCCACCTCTGCTATTACATACTCTCAGAGCACCTCTGACTGATGATCGTTGTGTCACCTAATCACATGTCCAATGCTGACACCACATGAATGGATAGAATAACAGAACAGCAGGTGGTCATGGGTATATGGGAAGATAAGCTGGCAAGTGCTCAGTAAATTAAATTCAGTAGATTCAATTATAACCTGATTTAGGGAAGGAGTTTGTACTATTTTGGATAGGCCTGTATGAATGCAGCAAGGCAGATGAGCTATTGAATATGGGGCATGATATTTTTATTTGGGTCTGAGTCATTTGTTTCTTTTCTTTCAGGGTGAAAGAGGATTACTTGGGCCAAGAGGTCCCCCCGGGCCTCCCGGACAACACGTAAGTATTAATGTTCATATTCTGGTTAGGCACAATGCAGAAATGAATGCATCTGAACTGGACCCTCACCCTTCAAATGCAAAATGGTTCCTTTATTGCTTGTACAGTGAAGTGTTCACTGTTTACACCTTTTTAAATGACTGAATTAGAACAATATGACATTAATTACTTAATTGTAGTGCTACTGCTTTGGGACATTATAGCACATAAATAACTAATACTAGTATTATTGTTTACTTAAAATGTCAGTATATTAAGAACTACTGTATCCAACTGGCATCCAATTACAAATGAACATAAATTGTTGTGGCGGATACAATAGATGATATGAGACCCAAAAGAAGTGACAATCTAGAAAGCCAGGTTTTAATGGAAGAAGGAAACCTTTTATTAATTTTTATCAGAAAGAGACATACAGCAGATGAAGAGGTTATAATTGTGCATTTAGTCCGACTAAGAAAGTGAAATATGGAGGCAAGGCTGTCCTTTTGTAGCCCCATCTATCTCACTCCTACAGCTTCCATCCCATAACTACCCCACCCATGTTACATTTTCTCTTTAATACAATAATAGCCACATGCACTGCTCTTACCACATACTTGATGATGCCTATCATTATTGCATCGTTGAAAGCTCTTACCTTAATATTGCTATCTTCCAAATACCCTTCTCATTCTGCTTATATCAAATTAATGTTCAACTCATACAGTTCCCATGATTACTCTACCATGCTGCTTTCATCTGGTTGTTTCTACACTGACACTTCACTAACACTTCCTTCATTCAATTATTACTCCACTTACACTGCTATCAACCAGTCAATGTCCTGCTCTCAGTGTTCTCTTCCAATCATTATTCTGCTCACACTGCTCTCCTCCAATAATTAACTTTCTCACATTGATTTCCTCCAGTCTTTATCCTGTTCATAGTCCTCCTCCCATCATTAGCTATATCCCATTACTCTCCTCCTATTGTTATCCTGCTTTTATAGTGCTGCTTCTGTCATTTTACTGCTCATGCTGCTGTCCTCCAATCATTAGATATCTTGCAATGCTCTCCTTCAATCATTATCCTGCTAGTACTACTCTCCTCCAATAATCAGCCTTCTCATATTGTTCTCCTCCAGCCGTTAACCATGTGCATACAGTTTTCCTCCTATCATTAGCCATCTCACACCACTCTCTTACAATCCAATCATTATTCCGCTCATACTGCTGTCCTTCAATCATGATCTATCTCACAATGCTCTTTTTCTGCTTTTACTGTTCTCCTTCCATCATTAGTTATCTCACGATACTCTCCTCCCATCATTAGTTATCTCACATTGCTCTCCTCCCATCATTAGTTATCTCACATTACTCTCCTCCCATCATTAGTTATCTCACAATACTCTCCTCCCATCATTAGTTATCTCACACAGCTCTCCTCCCATCATTAGTTATCTCACAATACTCTCCTCCCATCATTAGTTATCTCACACTGCTCTCCTCCCATCATTAGTAATCTCACAGTACTCTCCTCCCATCATTAGTTATCTCACAGTACTCTCCTCCCATCATTAGTTATCTCACAGTACTTTCCTCCCATCATTAGTTATCTCACATTACTCTCCTCCCATCATTAGTTATCTCACAATACTCTCCTCCCATCATTAGTTATCTCACATTACTCTCCTCCCATCATTAGTTATCTCACAATACTCTCCTCCCATCATTAGTTATCTCACATTACTCTCCTCCCATCATTAGTAATCTCACAATACTCTCCTCCCATCATTAGTTATCTCACATTACTCACCTCCCATCATTAGTTATCTCACAATACTCTCCTCCCATCATTAGTTATCTCACACAGCTCTCCTCCCATAATTAGTTATCTCACAATACTCTCCTCCCATCATTAGTTATCTCACACTGCTCTCCTCCCATCATTAGTAATCTCACAGTACTCTCCTCCCATCATTAGTTATCTCACAGTACTCTCCTCCCATCATTAGTTATCTCACAGTACTTTCCTCCCATCATTAGTTATCTCACATTACTCTCCTCCCATCATTAGTTATCTCACAATACTCTCCTCCCATCATTAGTTATCTCACATTACTCTCCTCCCATCATTAGTTATCTCACAATACTCTCCTCCCATCATTAGTTATCTCACATTACTCTCCTCCCATCATTAGTAATCTCACAATACTCTCCTCCCATCATTAGTTATCTCACATTATTCTACTCCCATCATTAGTTATCTCACACTGCTCTCCTCCCATCATTAGTTATCTCACACTGCTCTCCTCCCATCATTAGTTATCTCACATTACTCACCTCCCATCATTAGCCATCTCACATTCCTCTCCTCCCATCATTAGTTATCTCACACTGCTCTCCTCCCATCATTCGTTATCTCACATTACTCACCTCCCATCATTAGCCATCTCACATTCCTCTCCTCCCATCATTAGTTATCTCACAATACTCTCCTCCCATCATTAGTTATCTCACATTACTCTCCTCCCATCATTAGTAATCTCACAATACTCTCCTCCCATCATTAGTTATCTCACATTATTCTACTCCCATCATTAGTTATCTCACACTGCTCTCCTCCCATCATTAGTTATCTCACATTACTCACCTCCCATCATTAGCCATCTCACATTCCTCTCCTCCCATCATTAGTTATCTCACATTGCTCTCCTCCCATCATTAGTAATCTCACAATACTCTCCTCCCATCATTAGTTATCTCACATTGCTCTCCTCCAATCATTAGCTATCTCACATTGCTCTCCTCCAATCATTAGATATCTCACATTGCTCTCCTCCAATCATTAGATATCTCACATTGCTTTTCTCCATTGTTTTCAGTATCATTACTCTTTTCCTACCACATTAACAGTTTAGTTCTTGGTGTATTTAATTACAAGTTCAGGCTGGTACTTGTATAACTCTCATTCTATTACCCAAAAAAGGTATCCTTGTACATATTGTTAATACTACATTGGGTGTGACATTATGTGACCATTAGATAAACATAAGACACATGAGCAAATCTAATTACAATAACAGTTCAGAATTAATTAGAACAAAATTAGTAGGTGTCATCATCAATAAAAAGTACAAAAGTACAGATTGACATATTTCTCCTGGGAAAAAGCAACTTGGTTGTAGTAGCTGATAAAGGAAACAATTTTACCTCGCTTTGCTATTTCCAAACTCCAATTCTTTCATTCATTTAACTCTGAAATAACCTTATAACAGTATTGATACTTCCTTTATCATGGTAACTTATATACAATTTCCATTGAACAGGGAGTCGCTGGTGTGGATGGACCCCAGGGCCCAAAAGGTAATCTGGTAAGTATGTTTGCTTCAGATCTTTATACTACCGTTTGTTGTGTAGAAGCCATCTAGTATGACCATCAAAAGGATTTCAATGTATTGGGGCACACAACTTGCAGTCTTTGCAGTCAGCAGACAGTACATATAGTAACACACATTACCTTACAAAGTGTAAGAATGAGGGGGCAAAACTACTGCCTTAGAGAAGTAGTGTGTGTGTGTTTTTATTTGTATACTCGTTATAAACTCAAGAGAAGAAGTACTGGGGATATTTATAATTATTAAAATGAACCCAATGTTTCAAACCCCCTTCAAATCTGTACTAATGATGGAGCCCTGGCTGGTAATGGGCATCCTGGGGCGACTTTAGGTGCTGACACCACTATGTTCCCCACCACCATAGTGTGGCTGAGGGTCATTTGTCATTAACATACATCTAACTTTACCTTGCAACACAAAGCATATCTTTTTACATTGAAACAATTTTATTAGTTTCCTTCCGTAAACAAATAAAGTGTTAGAAATGTCAGACCCCCAAATAATACAGGCTTCCTACCAATGGTTTAGAGTGATTTTCAAGCTCATTTATACAAACCAAATTTGAAACTGGAATAATATTATGCTTTGTCAACAAATATTCAGCCATCCTGTACAGTCAACTTGGATATTTTAAAATATGTTCAAATACAACAACTAGATCTATTCTGCATCACCTGTCACTTGAAATTATATGCAGAGAAGTCAAAATTCTCTGGAGTGGACTAGCATTACATAGATATCTACACACAGAGGTATATTGTACACAAATAATGATGTCCAACACATTTAAATATATCTGTTCACAGCAAACTAACAAACAGTCCTTTCCACCTCTCTTTGCAGAGGCTTCCTTAAAGGCATATATGATTTTCCTGGGTTATGAATGCATCTGATAGAGGAGAATCAGTAGTGTATGAATGAAAACAATTCCAAAATAAACATTTACAAACTCAACCTGATGTTTGCTAAATCTTTTCAATTTGCAAGCTGATGCTTTTGTCAGTTGACTCCCCTGAAAATCCCTGCTAAGATTAGCATAATTCGTTTTGGCCAATCAAGAGAAAGCAGATACATTTGTATCATACTCTGAGGTTGCTGTGTTGCAAAGTAGCCTGGGATATGTAGTCTCTTTCTCTATATATCCTTATGATCTGATTCATTTGTAAACTCAGACCCCACCCAACCATGTGATGCAATCCAGCAACAAGTACTTCCTTTGAAAGATCAAACTTTGTAAACATTTGTAACACATATTTTTTTTATAATCACTGCCTGTTTCTTACCAAACTTTTGAAACCCAGGAAACTTATATATACCTTTAAGACACAAATATCAGTAAATAAAGTTTCCAGTAGGTGGTGCAAACTGAACATGTCCCCACTTTGCTCAATTACAACAATCAACAATAACAAAAAGAGACACTAATGTTTGACTGCGCCTCAGGGCTGGGCTTTAAATAAAATAAAAAATATTGAAATAAATTGAGTAACGTTATGTATCTCTGATGATACCATAATACTGTACGCAATATTTGTTTGGCTGTTCATAATAATATCACATAGTTATCAGCAATATATAACATTACTGTGCTGTATGTGTTTACATTAATTATTCACCGATTTTTTACATACTCGTGCTATATGCATAATCTATAATAAATATTATTTAACTGTATATCATTTGCTTTGACTGAACTTTGGATAGCACTCTTCAAAATACAACTATTTTTTTATTTTATTTAATAATCAAACTAGCGATTTGACGTCATGATATAGTTTTATACATTGTGCCCCCCTCTCCTCTGTGTCTCCCCCCCTGCCCTGTGTTCCCCCCTCATGTCTCTCCCGTGTCTCTTTCCCCCCTCTTCCTTCTTCTGTGACTCTTCCCCCCTCTCCCTCCTTTACCCCTGTCCTTTTCCCCCCAGTGTCGCCTTTCCCCCTATCCCTATTGCACATGCACAATCATATATAGTTGTTGTAATTGCGAGTTTGCACATATGCAAACCCGTAATTTGCGAGCGTTACACACAAACTCACAATTACGACAACTATATATATATATGATGGGAAGCCACTCAGAGAAAAGCAGCGTTGCCAATTTTAAGAAACTCAGTTACAGCAATTTGTGAAGCCATAGTTAGAATATCTCTATGATAGAGATTATAAAGAAAGACACAGATCTCTGTAACAGCTCTCACTGTCTGTAATTTAGGGTCCTCAAGGAGAGCCTGGTCCAGCAGGACAACAAGGAATTCCTGGAACTCAAGTAAGTATCACATGTATGTGCTGGATGACCATTGTGTTACTTATAGATATGTGCTGAGGTCACACTAATTGTAGTTACTCCCGTCAGTGGGCCACCAAATATGATTATTGTTTATTACATGCTTTGGAGCGAAAAAATGAATTAATGTTAAAAGAGAAAGTATCATTATGGCATAAAAGATTCTGAATAGACATTTTTGGGGTAGAGGGAAAGTGATTATTCTGCACTAACCAGCCAATTATCACAACTAATTAGGATATGAATCATATTAATACTAGGAACACATCTCTCTCAGCAATGGTGTGTTTTGTACCCAATACTAAAGAGATGTAACCACATACTGCCAAATCATCATACTGTGGTCTAATTCTATTTGTAGTCTTTAAGGAAATAAACTGCCTAAAACTCAGATAGTGTTTACAAACCCCCAAATCATTGTTCTGCAAAGTATGAATTGGCTCTATATTGTAAATCAGAATATCATTAAAATTGGAGATCATAACATTCAATATAGAACGCTAGAGCAGGTCCCCACTAGGGGAGGTCAAGATAGTGGAGGATAATGAGCGATGGTGTCCGCATCCTGCTTCTGTGTGGGGTTCAGGAACACTGGACAAAGCAGCTATTACATGAAAACTGGTCTATTATACAAGCACTGTGGTGAATGACATCCTGACATCTTTCCTCTGTCTCTGTAGGGTCTTCCTGGTCCACAGGGTCCAATCGGCCCCCCTGGAGAGAAGGTAAGCTCTTTTCACTGCTTCATTTGTGTACCGGAATTTATATTTTGATGTGTTCTTTGATTAGAGTCAGTTAATTGAAAGATGTCTAGAGAGTTGATAATGACATAAATAAGGAAAGTCACTGAATACAAGACATAATTTGCAAGGTCAGCTGGCTCCATAAGGTTTTCTATGGGGTCTGCACCAGAAAGGTTGGCTTGTATAATCATTTCACTTTTTGTCTAGAATATGTATGGTGATACTGTCATATGTTATGTCCATGTCAAATCCATATTCTCCCTTCTGTACATTTAGGGTCCACACGGAAAGCCTGGTCTTCCTGGATTGTCTGGTTCTGATGGCCCCCCAGTGAGTAGGACTTAAAGTGTATTATTTTATGGAGGAAAAGAAATGGAATTCCAATGATCATTAACTTATGATTACATATTTACTAAGCATGGAGTAAATGTGTATAAGAGTGTTTCTACTTGTGAGAGATTGTACAGCCCATACTAGTTATAAACCTGTCACCTAAACATATAGTTAATATGCACAAATAGATCTTCAGGACTAGCTCTCATAATTTCAGTCACATATTACACAATAAACCAACTCGTGTTAGAACAAGACACAGATTTAAAATCATTTTCTATTGTTTCTTGAATAAGTTTCACACAAATAATGCTAGAGCATTTCATAATTTATACCAGGGATCCTCAACCTTTTAATACCTAGTGCCGAGTTTTGATGGTAACATTTCCTTACCACCCACCAGTGTCGCAGTAACTCGTTTTACCCTTTCTGGTTAAATAAATCATATGATCCTAGCTATGCATCCCCCTGTACTTACTAGATAGTGATCCGGTCCTGCCCCTAGGCTCTCTCACCAACTCTCTAACCAGCCAAGAGTGGTGCTGCGCGTCTCCAGCATGTGACATCACTTGTCAGGGACGCCACATATCGATTACCCCACCGCCCACCATAAAAGCCTGAATAGCCCACTAGTTGCCGGTAGGAATCAGGTTGCCTACCACTGATTTAGGCAATTTATAATTTAAATGAAACCCAAATAAAATTTGCATGGGTTTTGAGGCAGTGACTTCAAAATTGCTAAATATCCTGTAAAGGTTAAAAATTATTATCAATTTCTCTTGAATAAACCTCAACTTTTTTTAGGGGCACCCAGGGAAAGAAGGACCACCAGGAGAGAAGGGAGCAGTGGTAAGTATCAGTTTTAGTACGCCTCTGGCACCTGATGCTGTGTTCCCTGTAATCTGCGGCTTCAAACACTGTATTGTCTGTAATATGAGGCTGAACACTATTTTCCATGGGATTATGTAGTACATTGGTTTCACACATGCCATATATACTCCATAATCTGAGTATTTATCTAGCTGAGGACTCCTCTGCTCAATAGCCTCACACATGTTGTGTATCCTCTGTAGTCTGCAGTTGTGACGTGCAATGGATTCCTAAGTACATTGACAGGACATATGCTGTATATCCAATGTAATCCATGGCTGTATATTGTATAAATACCCCCTCTACCCTTACCACACACATAGTATGTAGCATCTTTAATCCGTGGTTGTATCTAGCAGATAACACCTTGTTAGAATCTCACGAGCAGATTGACAGGACATATACTGTATATCCACTGTAATCAGAGGGTCTGTATTGTATAAATACCCCCTCTATCCTGACCACATACATAATGGGCAGCCTCTGTAATCCAAAGCTGTATAAATACCCCAAACATGCTGTGTATTCTCTGTATTATTAGGTGGGGTTTGCATAGATTTGCTCAGTACAATCATCATGCACATTGGGTATATCTAAAATTTATCTATAAAGTCTCCTCTTTACACTGAATACACATTGCATATCCTCTGTAATATGAGGCTATATTTTCATAAAACTTCTCTGTACAACAGCCACATACATGAAGAATATCTTCCTTGAATCTGATACTGCATGTTGCAGAGAATTGATCTGTACATTGACCAGACGTCTGCAGTACATAGACATCCACTTAATAATTCTGGAAACGCTTTAATGGCCCAGTGACCACAAGTGATAAGCAGATTGTTTAGAGTTCAATTACCATTATGCAGAAAAGACAATTCCAACACTTGTATATACCGAAGGAATATACAGACTATCACAGCTTGAACTAAAATGTTCATGATGACTTTTATTTTCTTTCATTTTAGGGCCCCAATGGTCCCCAAGGTCCAATTGGTTACCCTGGACCTCGAGGTGTAAAGGTAAGATAAACAAAGTAATGTATTTACATTAGAAAAAAAGCTCTTCTGTCATTCCAGGTAAAAGTGACTATTTGTTTATTAGCAGGGAACTTGCTGAGAGTTTAATCATTTTATATAAATCTGCAGAATATTATCCCTGTAATTGTGGTATACACATATATTCCTTCCATAAAATCACATAGCACTCCTGTGATGATACACACATATATTGCCTCCTATACGCCTCCAGTATGCACACATGGATGCACACAAATCAAATTAAAAAGGAGCTAGCGGCGATTATTACAATTGATACAGCCACAATAAAGACTTCCGGGGCAAAGACTGCCCAGTGGTCAAATTTACCCACAGTATAAACAGGCAAAGCTGAAAGAGCTGGTAAGGTATTAAAGGGGTATATATGTAGCACCATGATGCTTTAGCACAATCTCTGTTTTTTGCATATGATAGGTGTTAGTCATGATTAAGTATAATAAAATGTGTTCTTTATTTAGGGAGCAGATGGTGTCCGAGGTTTGAAGGGAGGCAAAGGAGAAAAGGTAAACTATAAAGTTTTCACATTTGATATGAACAGTTTGCATGTGTATGTTTATATATTCACATCATGTAACTGAAATGAAATAAAGACAATCCAACATCAGATTTTCTATCCTGGACAGTTAAACAGCCGCTGATGTAACACATTTGCTATTATGAATTTTAAAATAATAGGGTTTAAACAATATAAACGTTTTTGTCTTTCCATGAAAAATAAGTGGTGCAAAAATCTGTAGACGCAGTTTTACAAAAAGTCAGAATCTCCTCAAACTTTTAATAGGACATATCAGGGTGATGTACTTACTGAGTTATGGAGCTGTATATAGACCTCATCTCATATCCTTTAGTGGTTGTACCAGATACAGAGGGTGGTGCTGTCATTGTTACAGAAACAGTTTGTATAATTGTTAATAGGACATTTTCACTTTTCCAAAACAATTTCTTTTTCATATGAAGAAACACTTCTTGAAATAATGCTTAGAACATGTCCTTTTAAATGTGAGCTTCGCAGCAGTCAGTGGCGCACTCACTGAAAGGTCGCAAATATATAAATGTTATATATTATCAGGTGCATGTAGATAAATATAGCCCCTGATCACATTCATCACCAATACTTGTAGTATATTTATTCAGAACAATATGAATTGGTCAAGACAGATGAGACTTTCTCTGTTAATGGCTGATTTCCGGACGTGGGGCTCCTGTCACTTTCATTCTCTTATTCTGGACAAACTGCGTTGCTTCCTTTGTTAGCTGAGCTAATAACACTTAATCCAAGCTGGGCGCTGTAATGCTGGCAGAGGTTACGCGCACGACTGTACTGATCCATCTACAAGTGGCCATTACAAGTGTGCAAACAGACGTTAATCCTGCCACAGGCTGTGTTCTTTAGTAGTGCTTTTTGTGTCTAGTCTACACAGCCCAGTATAGCTAAACTGAGCTGTATTATTTGGCATGAAGATCTGTTCTTAATCCCACTAACACGGCTGGCACAATTGAAAATAGTACATAGGGAATTATATCTATCCCTGTAGATTAATTAATTGTGGCTCACAATAGAAAATAAGCAGAAGCAACCAAATAGTGGATCATTATAGTTCACTGATTGTGTATCATTAGTTCGGAAATGTTTTTATATCAGTCAATCAGTGTTCTAGGTCTGTGTGTCAGAATATTCTGACACAAAGCATTTGCATGCAGCAATGATATCAATGTCACATGCATAACATTCACTGTGTTTTCTTTTGTTCTGATCAGGGTGAAGATGGCTTCCCAGGATTTAAGGGAGACATGGGACTCAAGGGAGACAGGGTGAGTATAGAAATGTGTCCATGAGAACGTTTTGACAATGTGAGAATGGAATATAACAATTCTGTCTGAGTCCATGTGGCAAGGTGCAGTTCACAGAGAATTTCTCCATATCATATAAACCTTGTCTCATTCCCTCTTTTTTCTTTCTATGGCCTTTTTTTTCAGGGTGAGATTGGTCCCCTAGGCTCGAGAGGAGAGGATGGTCCAGAAGGTCCAAAGGGAAGATCTGGTCCATCTGGAGACTCTGGCCCTTCTGGGTTGGCAGGTGAAAAGGTCAGTATTTCTGTCATGGTAGAATAAAAATTAATAGGGGACAACTGTCCATGGTGCTGAAGACACAAAAGTACATACAGTTACAATTGTATACACAAATGTGTACTATTTCTATAAAAATTAACACAGAGCTGTAGATGAATCTGCCACTCTTCAACACGCATGTTTCCCTGCCCCATACTCCTACGCTATGTTTCATGGAACAGACAATATACACATAAACATGTAAAACACACAGATGAATACGCCATTTAACTTGCTTTTAACTTGAAAAACAACACAAGAGTGTTAAAATAAACTGTGATTTGTCTTTGAAGGAAAACTGTGCATAGGAAACAAACATTCATACATATACAATGCTACTAAGGTCTCCTACATTTGTGTACATATGCTTGGAATCGGCTATGCTTATCCATGTTTGCTTGCCTTTCAAGTTGAATGAAGTTGCTCTTGGTCTTTGTGTTTTAGGGTAAACTTGGAGTCCCAGGATTACCCGGATACCCAGGAAGGCAAGGGCCTAAGGTAAGAAGTGCTTTTGACAGTAACGTATCCCCTGCAACATACTGCCTGAGCATGGTAACATCCTAGTAAGCAATCATTGTTGAGTTTCCATCCCCAGTCCCCATTTGTGTCTGCGTATAGGCATCTGGATCTTAGGAAGTTGTTAGAGAGAAGCTTACAGCATTCCAGTAGTGAGAGAGAGGCCAAGAAAGTACTCCTAAACAAGAAATGTTAGGTGTTTCATCTGTACTAATTATCTTCTAGTTGTAATCTTCTCCTATATATTCTTTTTGAATTTCTGCTACCATCTGATCTGGCAGACGTACCTCATTTTCACCCTGTCACATTAACTGGTATTCAATACTCATTTATTCTTTAGGATCTGGAGAGATTTTCTTCCATTTCCATTGATCAAAGTCTCTTTGCTATCATTGCAACAATTCCGTGTGCATTTATTATTTGTCTAAAGAAAGTTATAGCTTTAGAGTCTTATTATTGCTGTTATTACACAAATATGTCTCCATAAACGAAATACCTCATACATTGAAAATGAAAAAGTACTTAGTGAGTCTCAAATTCACATTCTCATCTTTGCGGCCATGTTGGTTTCTCCTCTATTTCCAGTAATGCAATTGCTCACCCAACACTCAGTATCTCTGGAAGTCTGTTAGCTATTCTTAGTAAGTTGTCATGCAGTAGGGCTACTTTTCCCATAGATCAGCACAACTTCCTCAGTTCTTGTACTTCTCACTATGTAATTACGACATTTTGCTTGGGGTTTCTGGGGTCTGAAATCACTTGAATGAAATGACAAATCAAGGGTTGCAGCATACTAATGGATAATACATTGCAACAAATTCTTGTACTATGGATTCCTGTCCATTATTCTGTATCTGTATGGAAAACATGACTTGTCCTTTTTAACTTTATATGAAAAGTAACTGACATCTGGTGTCATCCATAAAAATGAATTAATATTATTCCCATCTGGTTTAATCATGTCCTGATTTTTGTCTATGCTTTCCTGGATCTTTATTTTGGTAAGATATTAATTTGAATGTGCAGGGAATTTTGTGTACTTTTGTGACATTGTAACATGTTGTTCTCTGTGCCAAATGCAATCTTTCAAATATATTTTTATTCCCCTTTCCTTCCTGGCAGGGTTCCACAGGTTTTCCCGGATTTCCAGGGGCCAATGGCGAAAAAGGAGCTCGGGTATGATATATGTCTAAAACCTACTCAACAATAACAAATCCCAACAGTAAATAAAGAACTACAGAAAGTTTAGCCAATAGATATATATGACAGACCTACAATCTATAGAGCATCCTAAAAACAAAACAGTTGTGCAGAATTTAGGTCTAACAGTGCATATCCTCTAATGATAGCATTAATTACATGTTATAGTGGGAGGCACTCTCTTTTAATACATTATCATTATTATTATTATTATTATTATTATTATTAACCTTCAACATAGCAAAATAGTTTGTGAAAGCGAAAATAAATATCTAAATTGTGCAATTTGTGCTGCATGTTACATTAAGTGCAATTAACAAGTTTTCATGCCATATGTAGATTGGGAAATAGAAATAGCCAAACAAGAGTGTTGTCAAGCAAATACACCAGTAATATATAGGGACACATTTGTTGAACAAATCCTATCTGGTTTATGGTGTGTGAGTCCCAGTTGAAGCGGTCCTGTCCTTCTTGGGGACTTAATGGCTGTAAAGTTTCAGGTGTTGGATTTGTAATATGTTCAGGTAAAGTGTTCGGCAGCTCTGAAATCAACTCAGAAATTATTTAAAAAGTCCAGGCCTTGAAAGTGAAATTGATAAAATACAACTTATCAATTTACTTTTACAAAATTTAAATTGGGAAATTGTCTACAACGTTTAGACAAAATGTAGCCATAAACATGGAGTAGGATATCTAGATATCGGTCCTGACAAAGAAACAATCGATTGCATTCAGCCACAACAATGGTGCTTTAAGCACATGTCATGAATGCACCAAAAATACCACCTCACCAATCCTAGAGGTGGACTGGGAGAGGAGGTCTTTGTCCCAAACTACAACAATTTATCTAAGATTTTCACCAACATTTCTAGATTATTCTTACAAAATTTTTGCGCACATTGCCAACTGGGAAATGATAAATAATTTTTTTTTTTATGTCAGGAATAAATTAAATGATTCATGAGAACAATAAGTAAACATCTTAAATGAATCAATGGTTTACTGAAGTTTGCAAAATATTTAGAACGTGATTATTTCTGTAATTCACTGATATTTAATTCCCTTTTCTGCTTTAATATAGGGTGTAGCTGGCAAACCAGGTCCAAGGGGACAACGAGGTCCAACGGTGAGTTGCCCTCATCTTATGTAATTTATTCATTATGAAGACAAAGATTGGATAATCTAAGAAAGGGTTTAATTAAGCAGCTGAGTGGTGACCAATTTTCTTTAATTTGGATTGGTGCATTTAAGATTGATTATATCAGTGTGCTATTAAATTAATGCCATTTGTTGAAATTTGTATCTAATTGTATTTATTTTTGCTTTCTTACTCAGGGTCCACGTGGCGCTAGAGGTCCAAGAGGTCCTACTGGAAAACCAGGTCTTAAGGTAATTATGAATGATTGTTAAGCTGTGCGCTGTCAGTTCATGGACAACCTACACATAGGACACAAGCAATGTAAATACACCATAATGTCCTAGCACATATAATTAGATGACACTCGGAGCAGTATGCGTCCTTTATTCATAACCAAGTACAATACATTTAGACATGTTACAGATGACACTTGGAGCCATAGTTTCATAGCCAAGTACAAGACACTTTTTTGCAGTGTCTGAATGTAGCAAAGACCCTAGAAGGATTACTGGAAGTGTTGTGTTGCCAGATTATATATACATTTAGGCAAATTGCTCTGATTTTTTCTTCAGCGTTATGTTGACTAAATTTTGTATTTTCCTTTTTTTTTTTTTAAAGGGCACAGCCGGAAACGATGGTCCTCCCGGCCCGCCTGGTGAAAGAGTAAGTTGGACTGAGGCTTATTTGTCTGCTGGTCAATATTGTCACTCCCTCTAGTTCACCTTTCCTTTTAACTAGCATTAGAAAATAATAGATCATTTTTTGAAATAAAAAGATTGCTGTAAGTTAATGGCAAGAGACCCACTTGCCCCACATTGCCTGTCATCTTCTTTTCTATTTCTATGCAGATCTTATATCATCCCCACTTCTTTTATAGTCAGAATACAGGGTTGTAACCGTTCCAACTATCAGTGGTATATATCCTTGTAGGTTTCACCTCTTCCACTTGTCCAGTTATTTCCTAAATACATCAATATTACTTTACAGCAAAGCTTCTTAGCAAAAGTTTTGAATTGCCAATTCTTTAAAGGTACCGTATCACCCCAAAATCAAGTTATTGTTAAGGTTTTTCATAAATAGCCTGACAAACTGGCTTTTTGTTGTTTTATCCATTTGTTGAATCAATACTGGAAGTTCCATGATGTTGTTGCTACATTTATATGCAAATGAGTGGCTCATGAATATGAATTAGCTGCTTTGATGTGCTAATTAGGATTATAGTCTTTTTGTCTATCTCTGCAGTGGCCAACATAAAGACCCCTAATGTTATCTGGCAGTTAGACCCCCTCTCCCACCCTTATCAAGCACTCTGAACTGCACATTAGCATACTGAGATGCGTATTAGCACACTGAGCTCCAAAATCAATTCTAAATATTCAAGAAATTATTTACTGTAGAGACAAACTGCTAGTTCAATATAGCAGGGTTAGCCAGTTTTTAATGCTCTTTAAAATTAAATCAGCTTCCTGTTGGGGTGTCCCTTTAACTGAAGACCAGTACTTTTCTTCTAGTGCTTCTCTCTTCGAAATATGTTTCCAACATGTACAATGCTGAATTCATAAGCATGTGAGCTTTTTAGATCCACACTGTTCTTGTCTTTATAATAAGTGTCTGCCACACTGTGCGAGGGTCCAGAATGCATTGCTTTACTCACAGTGATATATTCTGTTTTGCAATGTGCTATAGATCTCTGCACCACTGAAAGAATATGAAGTTGTAAAATAGATTACCTCAATTATTACCCAGCATATTATCTGCACAACTCATTGTGAAGCTGCTGGGACGCCTTCACTTAGTATCATACAGAGAACTATTACTATATATCAGTACAGGTTTGAGTTCTTTTCTCTTTAAACATACCGTATTTATTTTTTATATATATAAAAAAAAAGCCCAGCGTTCAACATCGGTACAAAGCCCAGGTCGCTAGTCCAGACAGTTATCTTCAACTGCTCCTGGGGGCTGGTGCTTAAGCTCCAGTGCTTTTGGGGACCTCCTGTAAGATTCATAATAGGGTGACACCTCAGCACAATAACATTTGCACGGATTGAATATAGCTCATTTTAACAACTCACATTTTGTAATAATCAATGTATGAGTAATATTAGAGAAGTCTCAAGTGTTAGTTTTTTCCCTAGTCACTGAGAGCTGATACATAAGGTCTCAGGGACCAGCACCGGTCCTACCACTGTGCTAGGTCATATACAATGTATGTGCAGAGAGGCTATGTTGTTTCAGATTATAGTGGTCATTCTCAGACAGATTCCAGAATGGCCAGTAAATTATATTTCAAATGATGCCTAGTACAAGAAATTGTAGGTTCTTATTGGTTTTGATGGGACCCTCTAAAATAAATGATTAAATCCACAGTTTTTCACTGGAAAATAGGCTCGGTAGATTATCGTGTACTCTCTTTTAGGAGAAGAGAATTCCCATTAAAATACATGTAAAATTAGGTTATATATTTTTGGAGGTTTAAAAAAAAGAGAAAATAATTCATCAAGTTCATCAAATGTTTAGAAATGTAGCAACATGTTTGGAAAAATACATTCCTCTTCCTACAAAACCTTGCAAACACATTTCTTTATGGGTCAACAACCTACCTATCCTGTATTGATTTCCATAACCAATATATCCATGACTACCAAAGTAGTTCTGTAAAATAAATTATATGTCCAGAGAACCTCTCTGAAATTATTTAGTCATAGCCACTATTTTCCTCAGACTAATAATGGCATCATCCTCCTCAAAACATTATATTGCCCGGCCCTTCCACAGGAAATTATGTATTTCATGTGACCAGCTTCCCTAAGAGATGATTTATTGTATATGCCATACAAGATACATATTTCTTACCATGGAAAGTTTTGAATGTGGAATTTCTAGCAGAGTCTATGAAGTTTTGCTCAGAGGACCATTTTGTTCCTTGTATGTGAAGTTCCTACATTATCATAAATCATCTCTCTATACACATATTTGTATTTAGGGTTTACAATGAGTTTGGGTTTTCTATTGGGTTCTGTTGCAACTCGGTAACTAATGACTTATTAACTTTCTTTGTCTTCCAGGGACCTCAAGGACCACAGGGCCCAGTTGGCTTCCCAGGACCAAAGGGCCCCCCTGTAAGTATCTAATTTGCCATACTGATGCTATGATATGAATCCAGAGCAAAAAGTGTTAAAACATTCAGATTTACTTATTGAAACTAGTTCTAGATGTACCATAACAGTAGGCTAGCTCACAGTCTCAATTATCTCTTGGTCTGTTTCAGGGACCTCCTGGAAAGGATGGGTTGCCCGGCCACCCTGGACAACGTGGAGAGACAGTAAGTAAACACATTTCCTACAACCTAGCAGCCGCCTCACCTCCAGTTTTCCTCAGAGAGCTGCTTACTCCAAACACTCCTGCCCAGATAAGAGAAGATTCTCTGGGGTTACGGAGTTATGTTCCCGTACCTGGGCAGACCTGTTTATAGGAAGCAGCTACCACTTACAGCTGGTGGGATTGGGTGTCAGGTGGCTGCAGCTATCTCCAGCACTTTATGGGGGGGATGTCATGATCAGCCAATCAGATGAGCCCGGACTCTGAAAGGATTACATTTCTCACATCCAAAGATCTCTGAGCTCCCGGATTGGCTGAGGTTGATGCTTCCCCTTCAGAGTGAACCTAGCGAGAATTGCTTAATATTAGTGAGGTATTGATGTGAAGATTCCTGTGTATCATACTTCAAGAAAGTCTATCCTTTCCCGTATATCCAATTAATAACATACATTTGTCTTAATAACTAAGAAAATACCACCATATAGAGTCTGCAAGTTGTGGCAATAGTCCCAAGATTACACAGCACACTCCTCTATATTGAAAATATCAATGGAGCTCAGTTATTTCACGTTTCCAGCTGTGCAAAGCTCTTTCTGCCTTGGCTATTTGTCACACTCGCTTTACACCATCCAATGGAAATGTCATCATGAAGTTGCCATTTATCAGCCTTATTAAATTGCAATTCGGCCAATTGAACAGGGCTCTATATAAGCACATAGCATATTTTTTGTACAGAAGTTTTTAGTTAGTAAAGACCTTGCTTTTGGATAGAAGTTCACTAACTAAAAACTTCTGTAAAAAAATACGCTGTGTGCTTATCTAGAGCCCTATTCAATTGGCCAAATCACAATTTAATAAGGCTGTATATATGTCCACTTTCATTGCTTTTTCCATTGAATGCCACTAACTGTCCGCTTTCAATTCATTGCAAATTACTAAAGTGCTTTAAACCATCCATATGCAAAGACTATGGTCGAGATTCACTATATTACAAAATGGTGGCAACGTGAAGCCAATGAAGATCATGAGTAAAGTTAAATATAACAAATTGCATAGACCTGTATTATTAGTACTGCAATCTTTAATATAATGAGCCATATGCATTAATTTGGTAATCCAAGTTAATATGTCAAAACAAGTGACAAAATGATTTTAAGAGATTGGGATGAATATAGTGACCTTCATTCTAACGAATAGACTAGCTCAAGCTACACAAATTGATGTGAAAGGCTAGGTGAAGACAAAATGTTAATAAGACCATTAAGAAAATAACTTTATGAAGGTTCTCCTTGACATTCATCTTGTCTTGAATTTATAAATTTACCACCATTCAGGCGTTAGCGAGCCTAGGTCTATGTACAGCTACTTTCCGACCTAGCTTGCATTGCCTGGGGAATAAGTGATGTTATATTTCAATTTTGGAAATGAACCAACCATGGAACTTCCTTGGTCAAGCAACATGCAAACATTTTTTTAATTTTTATTTTAAAAAATCAATATTATTAACTGAAAATGAATATTCCTTCTATCTCGTACAGCTTTGCTGTATGAGTTTTTTTTGCCATTCCTTCAAAATCTGTGTTAGTGATGATAATTTTTTATTTTATCTTGTAACTTGGTTACAAAATTGGCAATTCCTGCATTGCTGGCAAGAAAGGATCTTTCCTGTTTTGTCCCTACCAGAGCCTGTAGGTGGCCCAGTGGTGGCCAAGACGTAGTTTAGTTTGTGCTTAGAGTGAGGGCTAGGGTTAGAGGTTAGGGTAGTGGCAGATGATAAGCTTTACATAGTAAAATAGTGGCGCCCCCAGTGTGCCATTACTTTACTATGTAAAGCTTATCGTCTGCCAATACTCTTACCCTAAAACTGACCTCTAACTCTAAACCTAACCCTAAGAACAAATTGAACATAGTTGCAGCACATCACCATTTTGCCACAGACTGGCTGCTGCATGTCACTGGTGGCAGGGACAAAACAGGAAATATATGTGCTCTCTTTCAAAGGGTTAACTAGCAGTGCTTTCTTGCATTACAAAATGTTCATCCTCTGGAAAGCAGGAATTTAATTTCATTGTTATATGTGGAGCTTGCACATGACAGGTACTCCCCTGGTGCCTACTGGGAGTTCCTATGTGAAGTTCCATATTACCACTTCATTGTTAATACAGCACCTATTTAACAGGTCATTTTGATTGCTTTCTAATGCTAACCAGAAGCTGATCCTTCTTCATGCCAATATCACAATGCAATTAATAATGATTACCCCTCAGCCATCATAACCATTTATTTCCAGGCAGATTAAATGCTTTTATTTATCTTTGTTTAACCCCTTTTAAATCCAAGCTGCACTGTTTGCCGTGCAGAAGGGTTTAAGGCAGCTTGGCACAAGCTAGATGCGCTTCAGCTTGTTAGCGTGCTCATTAACTGTCGCAGGATTGGTAAGTAGAGGGGGAAATTACACACACAAATTGTTGCATACAAAATACAACACATGATATTCAAACTAATTCAGACATAAAACAAGCCAAGAAGTAATTAATTCTGAAAACTGGAGAAGTAGAAATGATATATTAGAAAAAGTAGGATGGGTATTAGAAAGTGATGAAATTTAGCTTCCCCTCATCACTGTATTATAAAGCAGAGCATTACAAAAGAATATTATATACCTTATATAAATACATCCAGGGTCAGTATAAAGATTTGTCAAGGGAGCTTTTTGTGCCAAGAGCTTTTCAACTGACAATAGGACATCCCTTGAGGTTAGAAGTAAGAAGATTCCACCTTAAAGAAAGAAAAGAGTACTTCACAGTAAGGGTGGTTAATCTGTGGAATTCTCTACCAGAGGAGGTGGTGACAGCGGATTCAATAGATTACTTTAAAAGGGGATTGGATTTATTTCTAATAAGGGAACTCAGGGTTATACTGGATAATTAGAGACAGAGTATTGATCCAGGGAGAAATCTGATCGCCAGTATCTGGGGTCAGGAAGGAGATCATTGTTTTCCCTTTGAGACAAATGGCTAAGTTTCACTTGTTTTTTTTTCTGTTTGCCTTCCTCTGGATCAATTAATTATTAATAAAAAAAAATGTTTTGAATAATAATTAATTAACAATTAATTAACAACGAATTAATCAATAACTAATCCGCATATTGCAGATCAGAGGAGATCTTAAAAGGTTGAACTTGATGGACTGAAAGTCTTTTTTCAACCTTAATTACTATGTAACTACGTAACTATGTAACATACAACACATAGTATTTTACCGGCTCATTCCTAGCAACAAAATATTAGAATAATATTAAAATGTAAATTGGACAGTTGTTAGTCTGTTTGATTGTTCAGTGCAACAAACCTTCTACTTCACTGCAGCATTAAACATACACAGTTTGTGTAGCTGCAATGTCAAGGCAAAAGCTTTCATGTAAAATCATTATTTTGTGTCTGCCCATCACAAATATGTCTATAAAGATTAATATTATCAATTACTGTCATTGTGCTCAGAATATGTCTGCAAGATTTGTACTGACTATCAAATATTGCACAGCTGTTAATTGACTTCTTCATATTGCAGGGTTTCCAAGGCAAAACTGGTCCCCCAGGACCTGGAGGAGTTGTGGGTCCCCAGGTAAGTATCCACATACATCTCTCCTTACATGTGACCTTGTCTTCGCCTCACCCCTCTTTGTACTCCTCATGCTTTCATTTCCATTAGCATACCTATCTATACCACCAACAAACGTTATCCCTGACATGTTTCTCTCATCCTCAACTCATTTGCACATCTCTCTTCCATGGTTATTGCTCATCCAAATAATTAACATCTTGGCTTTGGTCATGTCCAGGGTCCAACTGGAGAGACTGGTCCAATTGGAGAAAGAGGTCACCCTGGACCTCCTGGGCCACCTGGAGAGCAAGGATTACCAGGAGCAGCAGGGAAAGAGGGTGCTAAGGTAAGTGTGGGCTGTAATATTGCTATGTATTATTGAGCAGTCAGTCACCTTGTTCACAATGCGGGATAGGAGTGATTCTCACTAATATTAACATTATCATTATAACACATCAGATATATCTGAACCCTTCACAATTTTGATCATAATACTGGGCTTCTCTTTATGATACCACTTATTGGACTTGGAAGTTCTCTCTAGACTCTATTTTTAGAACACTTTGTTGGGCAAGTACAGTATGCAACTTTCAGTACATAAGTAATACAAGAACATATTCTCTTGTCAACAGGGAGATCCAGGTCCCCAAGGTGTTGGCGGAAAAGATGGGCCCGCAGGTCTGCGTGGGTTCCCTGGAGAGAGAGGTCTTCCAGGAACACCGGTAAGATGGCGACTTCATAGGTGGGCAAATTGTGGAGAGATGTGAACTCAATCAGGTTCCAAGAGGTGGAAGAAGGTTCACCATAGCGTAATTCTTAACAGACATCTGTGTACATCTCATTTTACAAATAAGAATATTTTTTGTCGTCTTGACCATGACACAACATGTTCCCAAACCAATCCAACCAAATGATTAGATTCAAATTGGTGAAAACTACACTTTATCTGTGTAATTTGAAACAAAAATTAATAGTGAACACTCGCTTTACACCATTCAATGGAAATGTCATCATGAATTTGCCATTTATATTTCCATATTAATTGCTTTTTCCATTGAATGCCATCAAATATTCACTTTATTAAAGTGCTTTAAATCATCTAGATATATCCCATGATAATTGTTTATTTTGCAAAGGCTATTATCAAGATTCACTATAATAGCAAATAGTGGCAAGGTGAAGCCAGTGAGGATTCATATAATATAGGATCAATATAACCCTTAGCAACAAGTCCTATCAGTCAACACATTATAGAGGTTGGTGAGGGATTCTACCTAATATAGCGACCAGACCTAAGTACCAGTATCCCCAGACCAATCAATTCTACCCATTTGACCATCTCTTACTCATCCTCCTAATGTCTTTCTCAGTTCAATTACACATGTGTTACATAGTTTAGCAACCAGATATCAGGGATTTCCCACCTTTCTCTTATGTTCTGCAGACTTTATTTTATTTTTTCCTGATTTTTGTCATTTTTTTGTCATTTTCAATACTATTTGTTTATCTTACAGGGACCTGCAGGTTTGAAGGGAGGAGAAGGACCCCAGGGCCCTCCTGGACCACTTGTAAGTATTATCATTCCATAATATTATTAGAATTTAGACATAATTATAAATATTTATAAGGCAATACAGAATATTTGATTCACTATACTATAAAAATACTAGATGATTTTTATGGTAGAAAAATAAAGATAACAATACCAATGTGTTGTCATTAGTTACCCAGTGTCATACTGTATACATGTGTCTTTACATATACTTTTCATCACACACTCTTTCTAATACCACATCTCTTTCCTATATTGATATTGTACTGCATTATGTGTATACAGTGTTTTCTGTAACACTGACAGAATAATGTTTAGATATAATAATATTATATTATAATAATATGTGATATAAAAAAGGGATACCCCATAAATGAATGTATAATCTAGCTTTATAATGACTGATGCTATCCCAAGTAGTTCACAGTCTATTAAAATGATAGAATACCCTGTCAATGGGCTAATGGGAAACCATGCTCCTATGAACTTACTATTTAGATATATTAGCAGACACTTCCCCTGGTAATTTACTTGTTATCTGGTACAGTAGTGTATACCTATCGGTATAATAGCAGACAATATTTTAACCTTGTTCATTGAGCTGCTTCCTATTTGTGTTACCTGTCGCCAGGAGATCTGTGCATCCTTTCTTTCTTCTCTGCACATTAACAAACTCATCATATCTTCTGTTTCAGGGATCTGCTGGTGAGAGAGGAGCAGCTGGCACTGCCGGGCCTATTGGTTTACCAGGTAGACCCGGTCCTCAAGGCCCCCCAGGACCTGCAGGAGAGAAAGGAGCTCCAGTAAGTGACACCCAGAAATAAGTGTACAGTCATTATAAGAATCAACAATAATGTAAAAAATATTATAGGAACTAATAAAGGGGCATATATTGAAAATAGGTGATGTGTGCTAAAGGTTATGCCCATTATATGTGTAGCACAGGAAAGGAAACTGACAGGAATGTAATATACACAGGAACCATAAAATATGTAATACTAATGATCAATAGTATGGAACATATCAAGGTAAAAAAAGCAAATCTGGATTTAAATCTGATTAATCTTGATTAAAATACTGAATGTTCTCAGTGATGTTGTTCATCACTTATCTGGAGAGTTTACCAATCCACATTCTTCCGCAGACAAGCCTCCTACTACAAGGTGATCATGCCCCAAGTGCATCACATGAGTAGAAAATGTCCACCACTAACAGGACCCAGCAGCCTATAGAATTTTTCAGAATTGTGCCCCGGGTCTCTGAAATATCAAACTGTAGCAGAGTGGATTCCTATACTCTAATGAATTTAGCAATTTTTTTACAATTTAAGTATACAATAAGGACTTAAGGATTGCTTTTTATTATCTCAAAATAGGGAGAGAAAGGTCCTCAGGGCCCGGCTGGACGAGATGGAATACAAGGTCCTGTTGGACTACCTGGACCTGCAGGTCCACAGGGATCACCTGGTGAAGATGGAGACAAGGTAAGCCCATTGTGTTATGGGTCAAGTTTGGGTGTCAGTTATGTCCTACAAGGACCACCTCTTAGGCCTGAATCATGCAGCATAGTCCAGAACACAACTTAAAGATCCACCCACAATGTAATATTAAATTAATGTAACATCCTGCACAGTGTGCACAAGACTTACAGAGAAGCATGAACGTGCTAGGTGAAGAAATGTTTTGGATTATAACTGTAGGGACCACTCACTCCCTGCATATCAGTCATACCTCATCTAATTTTATACAGTCATTACTGCTCTTCTCCTGCATGTTTTAAAGGCTGCCCATAATAAATATTAACATTTCCATTTTATTCACGTTGTGGCTGCAAGGAACACACTGGTGAGTTTTAGACTTTAGTTTGATGAGCTTATAGTGATCTTGTACCAGTGATTGAAACATCATATAGAATGAACACGCACAACCTCTAGGTATTACATAGACAGGTGTGATTCCAAAGAACAACAGACACTATGGCCTCCATTCTATTGCAAGCCCGCAGTTGACTTCATAACAACTGTAATTGTGCAGGCTTGAAATTTGCAACAGTTACACAGTGATCAATTAAACAAGCCCGCATTTACCTGGCCAAAAGCCTAAACCGTAAACCATGCACCCGGAAGTAGCATTTCAGAGCATGATTATGATCAATTAAGCAAGCCCAAAACCACAGATTTAGAAACAGCCAATAGTAAATAAGACTGTCACCATGACGTCAGTAAAACATGGAGGTTAAGCGTCAATCAATTAGCGTTTAGAAGTCCAATATGAGTTTGGACTCGCAATCCAGTAATGTACAAAATAATAAAAATAAAAAATACTGTTCTAGTCCATGTGGGTGGCCTGATATCTATTAACTACTTGATTTCTGAGATTGATATAACACGGAAATTAAATGTAAAAAAATAAATAAAAAAATTGCAGATTTGCGAGCTTGAGACAATTAATTCTAATGTCTTTCATCGCTTTCCCCGTCTTTTAAAGTGCAGTATTGAATTTTTATTTGCATTTACAGTGCTACGATCAGGTGTTTAACCCCCCTGCAAGTCCTATCTTGTACTCTTAGGATTTTCTTCTACATTTGCCATTTACAATTGCGGGCTAGAGGAAATGTAGCAATTGAATAGCGATTTGCAATTGTAACATTTACCGGCTTGAAGGGTTGGATGGGTTGGAGTTACGATTTTGACAACGCCAGGAATTTTCAGCCTGTAACCCGTTTGCAAGTAGCTAAAAGACGACAATTGAATAGCAAATTAGTTTATGGGCTACATTACAGGCTCCAGTAACTAACAATTGCTCAATTGAATATGTAGTAAACCTTTGGAGATCAATCCTATTTCTCAGTGATCTGACGATTCCACACTCTATAATAGATCAGTCAAATGAAATTTTACAATCCATTTCCCAGACTCCAAAGCACAATTTTCAAATTTAAAACAAATACTTAAGATATAGTATCCATGGTTGCCTAATATTACAGCCTCTTATAGCACACTGTATTGCAGCTTATAAAAACAAAATGGCCATATCATAGTGTATGCCACAGTTAGACAGGTTTTATTGAAAAGCATATTGCAGTGAATTATAAAAAAAAGTGTCCCACACCTTTACAAATGGAATTTAAGCCCCGTCACCTCCTGGCAGGCAGTAGCTACCCAGATGGCTTCTTTCTTTCAGTAGATCCTGTATAGCACATATGCTGTGAGAGGGGAGCAGGTAATGTTTGCAGCAATATCCATAGATGTTGTTTCTCCCCATCTCTTATTAAAGCCTGTATGATAGAAGAAACAAACAGTAACATTGACTGCTACCAATTCATCATTAACCTGCACCAGACATAACTCAACCCGTTGCCTTTTTATTCTCTCACATTATCGTTTTTTTTTGTCATTCAAAATTTGGCCTCAAGTCACATTATCCTCTACTATATTCATTTAACCTCACCCCTCTTGCATTATTCTCCCCCCTCTTGGATTTCCCTTCCTAGTCTTAATGGGCACACAACATGGCCCTACTTATGGATCATCAAAACCTATTGTTCCATGTTGCCCTTTGCTCCCCTCTCCCTGTCACATTAAAGGACCACTGTAAAAAAATTAAAAAAAGCCCCCTTTGAAGAAATCTGCTTCAAAATTAGTAATGTGTTTTCAGAATGTAAAAAGAAATACAGCCTTGAATCTATCAATTTATATGCAATTATGCTGCTGTGAAATCCTCCATTTTACTTTACAGTGTTCTACTTGCTAAGGTGGGGGGATACTTTGGAAGATTGTATCTGCACAATGTGAAGGTGTCACATACATCTGCAAGGGCATTCATTAGCTCTAATGCAAGCTCATTAGTTTACACAAGCACACCACTGCTGTGACAGAAACTGCAAGAAACATGCTTAATAAAGCAAATGGCAGCCTACAGTAAAGAATAATTGCATATAAATGTGACAAATAATAATATATATTTTTTTACTTTCTAATATAATATTCCATATTATCATGTTTTATTTTCAAAAGACTATATTTAAATTAGACCACAGTGGTCTTGTAATCTTTCTTTTCTCATATTGCCTTTCCTCATTTGCATATTACCCATCACTCCCTCACCATAACCACCCCATCAAATTATCTTCCAAATTCTCCCCTAGCTCTAAATTTTCCTCATAAATTTTCCTAATTTTACCCTACCTACCCTCTCCTCCCATCATTGTTCCCCACATTACCGTCCTCACACTCCCCTACCATCCTTCACATTACCCTACCTACATTTCCATCACATCTTTCCAGTCCTCACGTTAACCTCCCCATACTCCTCTCACATTACCCTACCTACACTCCCCTCCCATCTTTCCATTCTCACCATTTATCTCCCCTAACCTCCAGTCCCATCCTTTCTTTTCCTCACATTATTCTGCCTACACTCCATTACTAACATCACCCTCCAAGCATTCCCATCTCACACTTTCATCTCTTCAATTCCCTCATACTCATGCCCATCTTTAACTCCTCACATTTCCCTACCTATAGTCCTCATCATTACACTACTCTACCATTACCTTCCTAAACTCACCTCTTTTACCATCATCCTACCATCTCACATAACCCTCCCCATTCTTCTCAACCTACTATTCCTATTTTGCCCTCTATCACATTATTCACTGCTCTCATAATGCCCTCCCAATCCTCACATTAGCCTCCTCACCCACATATTATCCCTAACTAAGTTCTTATCTGTTTAAAGCTCTGAGACTTTACAGCAAATCCCAGGGAATTCTTCACCAATCAATGTGAGGATTAAGCTGTCACTGTATGAAGAGCAATCAATGCTCAGTATAGCATTTTCCCAAAGACAACAGTAACACAATTACTGGGAAAGCCTTCTAAACTTCACCTTATTTTTTTTCAGGGTGAAATTGGCGAGCCAGGACAGAAAGGAGCAAAGGCAGATAAGGGAGAACAAGTGAGTATTTAAATATGTCTGAATGTTTTTGCATAAAAGTAAACACTGGTGTCTTATCAGCAGAATATAGCAAATACTTTCACCTTCTATTTTAGTGAATCTAGTATTTCAGTGTATTTATTCTTGAGTTTTCCTTTGTTTATATATAATTCCGAATCATCAGCGATCGTGGCTACTTCTGTAATCTTCTTGAGGGTTAATATAAGCCGCCTTCTAATCTCCCCAACTGTTATTATTACAGTTCAATAATAGAAATACAAAAGTGTAGGCAAGATGACCTTGCAATAGTTACAAGAAAAATACTTATTTTATTTCCCTTATAGCAATTAAATCATAGTCTACCATAAGCTGACCTTTTTGTTTGTGACTCTGATAAACCAACACAATTTTTCCCAGAGTCCTCCTGTGATGAGTTCAGCGAATCATACTTTTACAGAGCTGACAAGTTAAAATGACAGGCTTCTGAGTAACATGTCACATAATACATTGGGTTTCAGGCCTGTGGATGGTATTACATTGTAATCATTCCCTGATAATAATATGTTCTTCTCTCTCAGGGTCCCCCAGGACCAGCCGGATTGCAGGGTCCTGTCGGCGCTCCAGGTCCAGCAGTAAGTGATTTAATGTCTATTTGGCGGAGGCAAATGAATATTAAAGTACATTGACTCAGAGCTACAGAGTAATCTGTATTCAGTAGTATACAACACTTTACCACTGCATGCTTGTATGTGCCATTCACTTTGTGATGTGTGTCAATGTTTTTATGTATTTGTGTATGCCACTGCTTGTTTTAATATACTAATATATATATTATATATTTGTATTTGAGTATTTAGTAGTGTGTGTTTAGTGGTTCATGTTGCTTTTATGCAGAGTTCAGTTTTCTTTAGGCTTTTGTGGCTTGTATCTAAATAAAGAGGCTCACAACATCTCTCGATACCTTATACAGAGACAGAGAGTGCCTAATAGAGTAACACTGCCTACTAGACAAATGTGCTGATCCTACTCGGAAAATACAAAGCAGCTTACTGGAGAGGTTACAAAGAGTGACTATACAGATCAAAGTACGGCAAAGGATTTCACTATCGCTGTTACTTGCTCATTCAAGTATAGAATAGCAGGTCATAATGGATTAGAAACTCTTGGTACTCTACAGTCCATAGTCAGACATACAGTAAATTGAGTATAGAATAGTAAAGCAGTGGAACAAGGCAAAGACAGTGGAACCTGCTCAGATATTCGGATAGTTTACATGCATTTGGACATGCTCAGATATTGGGGTAGTGGACATACAGTGTGGCATTACACAGGCAGTGGAACATGCTCAGATATTTGGATAGTTTACATGCATTGGGACATGCTCAGATATTGGGGTAGTGGACATAGAGTGTGGCATTGCACAGACAGTGACCAGGCAGTGGAACATGCTCAGATATTGGAGTAGTGGACATGCAGTGTGGCATTGAACATGCATTGGGACATGCTCAGATATTGGGATAGTTTACATGCATTGGGACATGCTCAGATATTGGGTTAGTGGACATACAGTGTGGCATTACACAGGCAGTGGAACATGCTCAGATATTGGGTTGTAGATATACAGTGGGCCATTGAACAGACATAGGGACATGCTCAGATATTGTGGTAGTGGACATACAGTGTGGCATTACACAGGCAGTGGAACATGCTCAGATATTGGGTTGTAGATATACAGTGGGCCATTGAACAGACATAGGGACATGCTCAGATATTGGGGTAGTGGATATACAGTGGGCCATTGAACAGACATAGGGACATGCTCAGATATTGGGGTAGTGGACATACAGTGTGGCATTACACAGGCAGTGGGACATGCTCAGATATTGGGTTGTAGATATACAGTGGGCCATTGAACAGACATAGGGACATGCTCAGATATTGGGTTGTAGATATACAGTGGGCCATTGAACAGGCAGTGGGACATGCTCAGATATTGGGTTGTAGATATACAGTGGGGCATTGAACAGGCAGTGGGACATGCTCAGATATTGGCATAGTGGATATACAGTGTGGCATTGCACAGACAACAGGCAGTGGGACAGCACACAGTGTAGTAAATAAAGAATGAAGTAAAGCACAGCTCTGAGATAGTCATTGAGTGTAGTAGTGCAAAAGCAGTAAGTGCACAAATAGAGAGACAGCAGACAGTAAAACTGACAGATGTGCCTGGCGTGCTGAGGTCCATAGAGTAGGACACTACTTAGCTACTAAACTACAACAAAGACAGGGAACATTTAATGGAGCAGTGCACAGACAGTGAGATGGTAAATAGAGAGTAGGATCATGTACAGTGATTCAGTAACTTGTAAAATGTGTAGTGGGATAACACTGCTGTTCATCCCTCATGTGCTCCCTAATTTTCCTACAAGTGCAGACAGAGTTCTGATTATTTGTATTTTTTCTACAAAGGGTTCGGATGGAGAACCTGGTCCTAGAGGCCAACAGGGAATGTTTGGACAGAAGGGAGATGAGGGATCCCGCGGATTCCCCGGTCCCCCAGGCCCAATTGGTCTCCAAGTAAGTGATGGTCTAGAGAACTGCCAGGCATGGCACATGGAGCAACTTGACACACAAGTTTGGTTGACATTGCTTGTTGTGGGTTATACCATCGCTGGTACGTTATCATATGTCAGATAGTTTACAGGTGTCTGGTATTTTAAAGTAAGTGTCCAAAGTTGAGCATATCTGCAGGAGACAGAAGAGCTTCTCAAGCTTGTCCCTGAAAACACTGATTTTTAGGAAAAAAATGCTACATCTTCCCCTGCACCTCAGATAACTGATCATACACATCTTTGTATGTCTATCAAACTTAAAATATATGTAGAATCCCACATGAAGGCAGCAAAGGAGGGCAGGTGTTATATGGATCAGAGATAAGCCTTTAATGACCAAGTTGGAAAAATCTGCAATAGCTGCAGGGCATAGAAAACTGGGCTGGATAAGAATGCAAATAAATGAACCAATATGGGGAGGTCCCTAGTCCCTCTACATGTGATGTGATGCTCAGAATGAGGGTCGGGCCATAAGCTACTAAAAAATACAGACTTCACACTTGGCCCCTACAAACAAGGGTTTACCGTTTGGTCAGTAAACTTTCGAAAGCACAATAATTGGAACAAATGTATTCACAAATTAAACATTTAGGGCCTGAGTCAACTGCCCAATTCATAAATTTATACACACTTAAAATCTTAATATTGCAACATATTCGGCAAATATTACTTATTGGCAGTAATGGATCTTTAACTGAATAGATTTTTAACTCAGTGAAGTTACTACGGTATGTAAGATACCAAATGTTACTATCATTAAATAATATGATAAGAAATACCTATGTTTGAAGTCAGACAATTGCTGCAAAGTATAGGATAATGAAATAAAAAATACATCTAACAGAATATCAAACAGAAAGTTTCCAGTGAGCTTTCAGTTTCTGTAGTAAGCATCCAACTTCATTATATTTGGGGGTTGGTTGCAAACTCATCTTGCTAAAGAATAGGCACCTTCATCACAGACAACATACAAGTATTGGTATTCCTGCAGCTCCAGACTTTCACTATGCACTAGACTCATGAGTGATGAGTCTATTCCCAGCTTAGCACAGAGCAACACCAGTCTCTGCCCTGCTAATGCCATCAAAAGCCGTCCATATGTGCTCCTGAAATGTTGTGTTTTCAGTGAAAGGCTCAAGCATCTGTGATTAGAGTGTGCACTTGAAATGCTTCGCTGCCAAGCCCAGCACTATCATCCATGTCATCATACACATATACATGTAGGTGTGGGCAAAAATAAAATAATTGAAATCTATAGATTCATTTTCCATATCACCAAAAGCATGCACCAGCCATATGTTAGGTGACATGATATGTGTATGAGTGATGACAGAGACCATATCGTGGGTATTATCTGGCCGAGCTTCAGTCACTGCGGCTGGCTGGCAGTCTTGCTGAACGGGCCATCAGCTCGGCAAGTGATGCAATGCCAGCTGGCAGGGAGTGCTCACTGGGTAGTCTGCCCGCTCCAAAGACAGATTGATCCTAATAATCAGGCATCACTAGTCAGAGAGGTCAGTTTAATCACACTGGGAGAAGACTATATTTAAAAGTATAGTATGCTCATTTATAGTACAAGTATATATACTCCCTGTTTATGCATTTAAAAGTAAATCCACAAATTGGCTTAGTTATATATCTAGTTACCGAGATATGTTAATGTTGATTACTGCCCAAAATCATATCCTGTGCAAACCTAAAAGTTAAATTCAATGAAGTGTCCTCTCATAATACTATTTTTTTTCTTCATTTTAGGGTTTACCTGGACCCCCGGGTGAGAAGGGAGAGAATGGAGATGTTGGTCCAATGGTAAGAATGCAATTTTCAGTAGTACACACATACACAGTACTGTACATGACTACAACATTTTATCACAACAGTCAGTATTTGAATCTGCAGGAGCCAGTAATGCTTATGACCTGCTCCCCCTTTTCCACTGGTCTCAAACAAGAATTGCGAACCACAAAAGTAGATTTTCCCTGCGCTTCAAGGCACAGCACACAATATTTTAGCAATAATATTTAAAACTGCTGGTCCGATATATATTAATGTGACTTTATTTCTACAATCTATAAATGATATCAAGCAGGATAATTAATAGTCACAAAGCATTATTGTCTTTTCAGTAAGACACTCATTGAATAGAAGACACTATTCTTAACTCAAGTGAGCTACCAGTCATTGGTCACATTTGGTAACGCTCATTTACCCCATTATTTGTCTGCACCTGCAGAACAGGGAAGCACTTGACAGGGTCCTGATTTGTATCTTTGTTTTGAACAGGGTCCACCTGGTCCTCCTGGCCCAAGAGGTCCTCAGGGTCCTAATGGAGCAGATGTAAGTATTCTGTGCACTATGAACATTTGGACTGCTCTTTCCTGTATGTATGCCTAACTGTTTGTCTTCCTGCAGGGTCCCCAAGGTCCCCCTGGATCTATTGGTTCTCCTGGTGGTGTTGGTGATAAGGTAAGTCTACAAATTTGAATGGACTCATTTAGAGGAATCAAATTCAAGTAGAAAAGCTGTTTGGAAGCTTTATATAACCATTTTAAATGGTGCAGTCTTAGCTTTTAAAGTCAAGCCTTTTTTATTGCAGCAGATAAGAGTGCATTTCCATTTTCAGTGCACTTGTGATTTTTGGTCCTTTCAAGAAAGCTCCAGGCAGTAGTAAGAAAGGACAATTGGGAGATATACTGAGCTGTAGATGTATTTGAAATTATTTTGGTGTCTTAAATTAAAAAAACAAAAAAACAGAACTCACCCTAACCCTATCAGAAGACTTTGTTCAGTTCTGGGTGTGCAGTGTACTATAGTCTGATCACAGAACCATCATCTAAAAGTCCTCCCCCTAGAGTATGACCTTAAGTAAATCATTCCCCCATGACAGCACTCTGTGATGGCAGCCCCTATCACACCATTGTGTAAACACTTCATGGGACTGTTTAAGGATCTCTGTGGACTAATGTTTTCTATATTGCTTTTAGAATAACTAAACATGATAATGGGCTAAATGTATTAGAAAGCAATGATAATAAACATCTCTTTTATATTTTGTAACTTTTACATACATTTATACTTTACTGCATCGGTCATTTTTGCTTTCCTCCCTACAACTTTCCCGGGTGGGTGTGTCCTTGTAAAAGAATGAGCTTCCACTGAGCGCACTTGCAGATATAACTGCTACATTCTCATTGTGCAGACGCTTCCTGTATATTCAAAGTCTCCTCCCACCTCAGGAACTTGATCTGCTGAAACCAAAATGGTAGCTTCCACAGCAGCAAAATTGCATATAAAAGATAATAAATTAGAGTCTGTCGAATTTTTTGTATATTCTAAAAAACATATTCCATATTTTACGTGTCATTATTCAAAATAGTACATTTGAAAAATATGACCACAGGTCCTTTAAGGGGGAGCATTTAATATTTATTAATTTAATTAATTAATATATTATCTACGGTGTGGCTCGCATTAATTAGCTGCTTTGATGTGCTAATCAGTGACACACTCTTTTTGCAAGTGTAACCTACCCCTTTTACACAGCAAGATCGCCCCATCAAGCACTACAAGCTTTATTAGCATGCTGAGCAGCACATTAACAAAAAAAAGTCGAGTGCAGTTCCCTTTAAGAAACGTAAACTTGTTGTTAGGCTGACAGTGTCACTTTAAAACAGAGTAATTATTATTATTAATATTCCAGGACGTAATGGTCAAGGTTTTCATTAAATAAAAACAGGCACCGTCCCCATGTAGGAAGTAATATTGTAACTTTCATTAAGCTCATGACTTAATTTATGTGGCTACTCCTACTTTTCCTTTAAGGGTCATCCATTCATTGTTTCCACCCCTTGTAAAGCTTTGAAGCAGGAAGCCTCCCACAGAGGATTTACATATTAAATTAAATTCCCATTTCTACTTTGTTCTACCCTGAATGCTTTTTTGAAGGAATACAGAAAATTTTGATTTTTAAATACGTATCTGTTGTAGTTTGAACTTTTTGTGCCGTTTCTTTAACAGGGTGAGCCCGGTGAAGCTGGGAACCCCGGACCCCCTGGAGAAGCTGGTGTTGGTGTAAGTATTGTGCAGTAAGATTGTTTTATTCTCCAACTGAACGCAGCTTATCAAATATTGTGAATGATTTATCATTATTATTCCCTTTATATTGTGACATTTCTTTTTCTTTTCTCATCCTAAACTGAATTGAAGTATAGAAGTCTCAGCTTTTCTGTTAAGGAAACAATGACTTATTCATTGTTGTATGTAAGATTTAAAACATTGTAAATGCGCACAAAGAATTTATATATAAAATATTTAATATAATAAATGCTTATAAAAATAAAACTATATCAAGCTGCCTTTAACTAGTCCAACACTTTCCAGGAATCCGTAATTGTAAGACTCGTCTAGCCTCTTACATAGTCTTACTATGTTTTGCATGTTTAATGGTTCACAGGGTCCTAAAGGCGAGAGGGGAGAGAAGGGTGAGGCGGGACCCCCAGGAGCTGCAGGACCTGCCGGCCCTAAAGGACCCCCAGGAGATGACGGTCCAAAAGGAAACCCTGTAAGTGCAATGCTGTGGATGGTCTGATTGCAGTGTTGGATTTTTATAGGTCACAATATTTAATCACTCTTTTTTACCCCTGATATTTTTATAGGGCCCAGTTGGTTTTCCAGGAGATCCAGGTCCCCCCGGTGAGGCCGGTCCCAGTGTAAGTTCAGCTTGTTTGTACATTTTTTTCAGTTATTTCATGCTTAAGATTTACTGACACAGGTGACATTATGAAAGTAGAAGACTTCAAAATAAAGCAATATATATGGGCATTGTTAGCAATGTAATAGCAAAGTGTTATAGACCTTCCCCATCCGGAGTGACGTAGAGAGTTGAAAAGCTACAGAGGGTCTATAGGTTCACGGAGGGCTTAATTGACAGGGGGAGTTCAGGGGTTGTGGTAGGACTGCATGTCTGGAAATGATGGTCAGTTATTTGATGAGTTATTTAGATAATTGAGATGTACTTCAGAGAAGGAAGAAGACAAGTTGATGGTACGACCATCACAGTGCAGGCAGGGAAGTTTGTGAGAGAGTGCAGCAGGAGGAGGCAGTGTAAAAATTTAAGTAAAGCTCAAATGTCCGATTTTTGGGCATAGACCAGACCTGGGCATTGTAAGGCCCACGGGCCACATCCGGCCCTTTGGCTGTCCCTGTCAGGCCCGCTACAGTGGCTTAGTTGGATACAAATTTGTGTCCTGGACAGAAAAACACAGCCGATTGTAAAAGGCGGCAAATTGTGAGCAGCAGTTTTGTGACTAACTGGGATGGATAGCATTTTGTAGATACTGCTCCTGGCACTGAGAAAATAAAATAAAGCTAAAAAATTAATATCGACAGAATTAAGGTCAGCCTATGGTACGGCCCTCCACAACATTCCGAGGTACTCATGTGGCCCCTTTGGGAAATTAATTGCTCATCCCTGGCATGATCTATTAAAATAGTGGCAGGTTAAAATAAATAAAAATCAATGCTTTTATCTTACTTTAGAAATTCTCAGTTGTCTCCCCAAGCAGACCAACTTGTCTCCTCCTCCCTGGACCTTACAGGGCTAGTTATTCCTTTGTTGATTAAAAAAATAAAGTCTGACCAGTCAGCATACTGGCTCAGACTGAGCATGCTCAGTAAAGGGTAGGGGGCTATGATGGCTGGTACACTATCATTGGCCCAGCCCAAGCCAATGGGGCAGCTGAAAGCAGGTTACAAGAAGGTGTTACTTTCAAGTCACTCTGTGTCGGCAGCAGGGATGGGGCCACTGAAATCAATGGGTAGAGCTAATGTCATTGTAGCCCAGCCTCAATGATAGCCCAGCCCCCAGGTAGAGCTCACCACACAACCTTGTTAAGGCGCAGGGAGGAGACAAGTAGCTCTATTTAGAGTGAATATTCACAATGTTAAAAGTAGGAAGAATTTATTTGAAACTGCATACTGTTTTAAATAGTCCATGCCCAACAAGGAAACATATTAGCTTTATATTTATATACACTAAGGGCCTCATTCTATTATCGGCCGTAAATCGGCCGTAAGGCTGCGATTCCTTGCGAGGGTTCAGTTAACTCGCGATTCTATTATACGGCCCCGCAAGGATCTCCTTTTACGGCCGGCCGCATATCTTGGAACCGGCCGTAAACTGTGAAATATAAAAACTCAAAAATAAATTCAAGCCTGCACTGTACAGCTCTGTAAATGCTAGGGATCATATTGGGGGACATGAGGAATAAAAGGAACCCACTCTCAAGCTTGCACATCTGCCCAAACCCGAGTTCAAATTAACTGTTTATTTGCCGGCTGCGGCGTGGGCGTGTCTGAGGTGCTCCAAGCACTCTGGACTTTTTACATGGATATTTTACGGATATTAAAAATGAAATATTTTACGGATTTGAGTACAGGATAATTATGTGCTATTTTTTCTAACACCTAAAATCCCTTTATAGTCTTCTCAAAGTGCAGGATGGCTTTATTTGAGCTATTTTATGTGCTTAATTGGTGCTAGCGAGACCTTTTTCCTGCAAGTAACTGCGGCTCGTTTTTAGCCTTGCAGAGAGGTTTCCCGGAGCAATTGAATTGCAAATCTCTTGCGGCCGTTTTAGATCAAAGGCTTTCCTCCGGCGCGATCGGCCGCAAGAGATAGCAAGGCACCGGCCGCAAGCCTGCCGGAGCCTACGGCCGTAAGGGAATAGAATAGCAGAATAGCTTGCGGCCGGTCCTTGCGGCCCCGCAGCGGCTGCGGCCGATAATAGAATGAGGCCCCAAGTCCTTAAAGCTGGATAAAGGAGTTGGGAATAAAGAAAATGTGGATAGATGGTAGTTTATTGCATACAGAATAAGAGTTTCAGATGTCACATACAAGGTAGTCTACTACAAGGTAGTGCAGGTAAGGAATGGCCATTTATAAGGACGTTACTTGAACTCTGGCCATTGAGGATATGGGTTAGGCAAGAGCGAGGACACCTAGAAACAGGTATAGTAGAGAGGGAGAGCGAGAAGAGGTAGCAGTGACATTTGTGGGAATGCTGTGGTGTGCCAATGGGGTGTGGAAGAGATAATCTTCTGTCTTTGGAGTAGGGATGGGGAGAGATTAAGGAGATTTAAATGTAATTATTCTAGGGAAGTAGATTTGGTGGTGACAAATAAGAGGAGACAGGCTGATACTGTGACTGTGCCGAGACGCACATTAAATAAGTAAAAAACGCTAGTTGCATGTTCTTGCCAGTTTATAAAACAATTAGTAATCATTAACTAATGAACCAATCCTTATTTTACTGATACCATTTATGTTATATCTTTCACTATAGGGTCAGGATGGTGTTGGTGGTGATAAGGGTGAAGATGGAGAGTCCGGTCAACCTGTAAGTATTATAGAAAACTCTATACAAATCAGGCATACACAGTTAAAGGACCACAATAGTTTGGTAAAACTTCACTTGTTTGTGAAGTATGAAAATGCATAATAGCATTAGCTTGCATGCAAGAAAGTAAAATAACATAATTTTAGAGAAAAATCTTATATTTAGATAACTTTGATTGTATCATATTCCATCTTGGACTGATAGTCAGGGGGGGAGAGGTTTATCAAATGGAGCCATTCTCTGCCACTCCATTCTACTGTCAAGGGGCTATTTGAAAAGTAGATCTTTAATTGAAGTGAATACAGATCTGGTATTGTTGCACTCACTTTTCCCAGATTTCTGATTAAGACAAAATGCCTGTTATAATGAAAACAACACTGAATACAATAGTTACAAATAAAAGGCTGTAACTATTTATTTTAAACTGTGAAAAAACAACTTACCTATTATTAAGTACAGTTGTTCAAAAAAGTCAAACATAAATTTGGCACTTTAGTGGTCTTTTAATTGCCATTTGCAAATTTGCTTTTTTAACTCCAGTTACACATACTTAATTTTTTAAATTCTTAATGTAAATAATTCCTAAGAAGTAATGTATCATTTCCAAAGAACTTGGTTTCAAGTAGTTTACTAGTGGAGGTTGAGGACTGTTCAGTTGTTAACTAGAGATGGCGACTTTACCAAAACATTAAACATTACCAAAGTTAAACCTGTCTAAACTTAATTTAATTGAGCAGGGACTGCAAATTGCATACATACTTCTGTATATTTCATTGGCAGACAATCATGACTCATACGTCTATCTTGCGGCTCACTGGCTGACAAGGGAAAGCCTACACATTATAGTTAAACATTTCAATCACTTTTTTTTATGCTCCCCCCAATAATAATACATTGCCAAATATCCTCTTTCATATTTGCCAGTAAAGGCAAAACAATGCTATCAATGTCCCTTTAAATGAGCATTATATACAGAGCTAGCTGCTACAGCAGTGATGGGAAATCTGATTTATTTGATGAGCAGCACATACTGTTTTACCAGACATACTGAAATCAAGATGAATTCCTAAAAGCAGATTTATTTATGGTTATTTATTAAAATAACCATCCAGAAATGATTACATTTGGACATTGTGTCATACACATCTATACATTCTATGTAGTCCAGACTGAACATTTTCTACATGAACATCACACAACTGTCATTTTATCATTAACATCTCACTCTTCTATAATGGCAGGGTCCCCCTGGCCCATCAGGAGAAGCTGGACCTCCAGGTCCTCCAGGAAAGAGGGTGAGTATTTTTTTCCATACTGCGCACTGCAATGTGCAATCATTCTGAGGCTTTAACATCTGTGCTTTGAGTTGGATCTTATAACATGGAGTAAGATCCGGATACTGTGTGTCTGCATAAGTACATTTGGACTGAAATGCATTGTTTAAGTTAAAATAAAGAGATATACCTAACAAGTGTGAGCAACATTTAAACAGTAAGTGATCAGGTATTATTCAGAGATGAATAATTATGCAGTGCTGACATTGGCTATTGATTTGTTTAGAGCAGAAATAACAACTAAACCAAATAATAATGTTTGGTATATTACAGATAAAAGCAGAGTCAGTGACTTCCATAGTCAGCAGCTGACTACATCAACCCGCATAGGTGTAAATCAGAGTGTTTATCCTTACACTTTGTGTATGTGAGATCACTTTATTATATACAAGGCTCTCAAATCCTATCTTGGTCACAGGTCCACACTTGTTCATTTTGCCAATCAGGGCATTGGTACGATGCGTGCATTGCCGAAATGGAGTATAGGTGTGAAGCCCGTATTATATCAAGTGATTTTTGCAAAGACATGAGCAAGCTACCCCCATCTTAAATAACAGTAAAGAGGGAACATTGTCTGCCGAAACCTACAAGTACATTCTTTAGCTGTAAGACTGATGGAATTTATGTCACTCAAATTTTATTAAAACAAATGCTCCCCGTGCACTTTCAAATGCGTGGCAGAAATTTGCAGTCTTCTTTAAGCATATTTACTGTGTTTACCTGCAATCATTATTCATATATAGAGTGAGTACCTCCTATAGCAGGGATGTCCAAACTCGGTCCCGATGGCCCGCACAAAGGCCTGGATTTGCGGATATCCCTGCAGCACCCAGGTGAGACTATTGCTTCTTCAGTGATTTCGATTGACTCACCTGTGCATATAAAGGAAATCCTCAAATCCAGGCCTGTGTGCGGCCCAGCAGGACGGAGTTTGGACACCCCTGTCTTATAGCATACAGTGTTACTGACATATAGATTATGTATCTAATATTTGTGTATATAATATGCATACTCACTCCAAAAGGTACATTTAGAGAATCTAGCTCATAATGAGTATGCTAACTGATGTACATGCAGTGTGCATCTCTGTGCTTTTTAAATATAAACAGCTTTTAACTGCAGTATATGCAGTGTGTACCTGTAGATATTCTGTACTTACCGACACTTATTTTATTTGTATGAATATAACATGCTTACTTACATGTATACACTCTGTATACTTATTTACATGCAATATATATTAATATACGGTACATTTTGTGTTAAGCGTGCAAAGTGTAACTTACATGCACACGAGTATGAAACATTGTTACAACTTATTTAAATCTAGGCACACAATGTGTAGCAAGTATATGTACTCCATCGTATACTAAGTTTCTCTATATGTATATGCAGTTTGATCTAATATTGTATATAGTGGCTGTAGTAATTCATGTATAGTTTCCCCAGTTTAGTATGCTGGTTAGCATGCTCATTCCTGTACATGCAGTGTACCTTCATACAGTGTATAATGTGCCAAGCATGCTCTTGTACATGGAGTATGTTCCTATACAGAGTGGTTTTATATGCAGTAACTTCACACAATATAGGTGGGTATTCATGGTTTTGGATTAATCTGTTTACTCCAGCGCATACAGTCGGAAACATTATGCTTACCTATAATTATATGTTACTTTTCACAGGGGCCCCCAGGTGCTAGAGGTACAGAAGGAAGACAAGGAGAGAAAGGAGGAAAGGTGAGCATTCCCTTGTGATCCCTAGTCCACCTCCATCATGTAGTTCCACGTATCTCTCTCACATGTGACTGTATCTAGTCTGATAATGTAACTGTGGACCAAAAATTGGACAAGGCATTTAGTAAGAGAGAACAAGACTCATGCACAAATCACTCACTAGTGAACTTCTGCTCAAAAGAACAGCATAGTCTCAAGATACAGGACAAGTTTCAAATTTTAGCAAAAGGTGCACTCACTTAGATCCTACATGTGTACCAGACCCCCCCCCCCCCCCCCCCCCCGCCAACATACATTGCATATCACAAAAGGAGAATAATATTTTCACAAGAGAATTAATTTGTTATAAAGTGACCAGAATGAGTCACACTACCAGACTTTCAACAGAGCTGAATAAAGATGTAATATCACTCCAAGTTTGTTCCATTCTCCCCAGATGTCCAATTATTTGAGGAACAAAAGCAAATGTATCTTTTCATAATTAAATATAATGGAACAAAAGGCTGTACTTAGTTTACTTTTTCTAAAACGATTTTGCCCATTGTCAAGTCAAGCTCTTCATAAGAGCATTCTGTAAGTAAGATATGTCAGTGGTCTTTTAACAAAAGGCATGAAGAAAACACACACCTCGCTTTCTTTTTCTGTTAATTTATATCTGTAACATTTCCCTACGCCTGTATTCCCTCTATTTGCTTGTCACTATGTTCCGCTCTATATATATTTCTATCTATTTTATTTTGTGTATGTCGCATTATGTATGTGTTATGTGTATATATGTCGGTCTGTTTGTATATTACATACTCCATTAGAGAAAATAAACATTAAGATAAGATTTGCTTCACACTTGATTGCTATACTTTGCCAAAACTATTTAAATCAAACTAACAACATATCTTTGCACATAATTAAACATCAAATGTTCCCATCATTTTATATTGAAGTGTGATTAATGAAGACTAGGCCTGTTTTCTCCTCTAATTCTGTTCTATGTGGCTATGTATACAGGAAAGCCTTTAAACGAGGGCTCAAACAGTTACTACCCAGCTCTGCACCACATACTTATAATGTTGTGTTTCTTTTAATCAGTTACTTCAGTAAAAGACAGAAAGACAGACTGTTAAGATATAAATATTATTCAGTAACATACCTGGACTGATCGGGCATTACTAAATAAATTTTGTTACACAAAGCCACAAAGTTATAGCAAATACAAGCTCCAGTATATTTCATAAATTGCATTTTATATATATATATATATATATATATATATATACCGTATATATATATATATATATATATAGTAAATAAATAGTACATTTGTGTTCACTCTTGTATACACTGCACTCTTGCAGGGACATTCAAATGTGCTCACAAAGGCTTTGCTCTTGCAATCCATAACCATATCAAAAATTGGCTTCTCTTAAGCATATGCCCCCTGTATGAAGCAGTTTTGAGCAAAGCTAAGGTATATTATACACAAGCTAGGAATCCCACCCACGTACAGCGGTTTCAAGGGTACTGCCTCTCATCATATATATTATTACAGATCTCTCTGCAATCACATTTTATAACATCCATAATACATATATTACATATATTCCTTTAATCTGTTATTTTAATGCTGGTCAACAACAAACATCAGGCACTGACTGTCTGCAAATCTGCTTCTAGGGTGAGCCTGGATCAGAAGGACCTCCTGGGAAGACAGGCCCAGTGGGAGCTCAGGGGCCAGCAGGGAAACCCGGACCTGAAGGACTGAGAGGGATACCCGGGCCTGTGGTGAGTAAATGAGAATCTAACACCTTAATGATACCACCATACAATTGTACGCATATATAATTGTACGCAGAATATATTTATAGGACAAATTTCAAATATGAATGAGCCTTAATATGTAATGGTAATATAAACACATCCCATCCAATGCATGAAACTAAGGCCTGCTCTCAGTATGTACACTCAGAGATTAATTTAGTTTTTGCTATGAACAGTAAAGTAAGAGTGTGTACTATTTCAGTATCTATCAAAATACATATCTCATATAGTATATACAGTATATCTCATTAGATTCTACCGCCTCTATTTTGTTTTTCACCTTTTAGGGAGAACAAGGTCTTCCAGGTGCCCCCGGTCAGGATGGCCCCCCAGGCCCAATGGTGAGTTCTATATACTGATAATATGTCAAAAAACATTTTGATTTGTGAATACCCTTCAATTTACATGAAAAACAAAACTGGTCCATCACAACAATGTTGCTCACTGATTTCATCAAACATAAGCAATTTGCCATTTAGATGCGCTAGACTTGTATCTCTAATGGTAGCATTCATAAAAAGGTCTACACTTGATATAGCTGGATTCTTGCCTATCTGTATGTCTAAGAATCAGGCAATGTCAAGGCTCAGCTCACATCATACTAAAAGCCACAAGAGTCAGAACTTTCTATGGGCCGCGCTGCTCATATTAATGAGATCAGTACATTCTACAAGTGCACATCACTGGACACGCGCTTTAGACTCTTAGTGCTTCAATATTTGAGTTCTTCACATGTTAAAGCAGACTTTTCATCTCATTTTAGGGTCCACCAGGCCTGCCAGGATTGAAGGGAGATCCTGGTACCAAAGGCGAGAAGGTAATAATGCATGAAATGTTGGACTCACGGAATTAAAGGAAACAGTATGATTTATATGAAGGAAAGAGAAAAGGGAGTCTTATGTGGGTTTATATAGAGGGGTTTTATTGATTAATAGGGGCTTTTACAGAGGTATTATATGGTGTAATATGAAATGGATTATATGGTATAATATGAAAGTGAATATGGGACAGTAGGAGCAGTTATAGGGAGGGCTGTATGAACTGTTATGAGGCATTATAGGGAAAGGTTATATGGAAGATCAGAAATAATTATAGGGAAATTTAATGCCGTAGGAGGCATTATAAGAGAAGTTATGAGCTTGATAGAAACAGTGAATTGTTTATATGTGGCAAAATGAGCGGATAATCTGTACCTCTATCTGTATGTTCAATAAACTTAATTTATTTCCAACTTATCTTAGGGACATCCTGGTCTGATTGGTTTGATTGGTCCTCCTGGAGAACAGGGTGAGAAGGGAGACAGGGGACTTCCAGGTCCACAGGGAACTCACGGAGGCAAGGGAGATGTTGTGAGTACCCAATTAATTGATATATAAACACTGTGTATATATATAATATATATATATATATATATATATATATATATAGATATGCATATATATGTGAGTTTATTCTCCCTTGTTTTAGAATGTCAGTATGTGTCTCCATAAAGAACTAAACATATCACTCTGCAATTCTATTTTAGGGTGTCACTGGTCCTGCTGGTCCATCTGGTCCTCCTGGCTCTCCTGGTTTACCTGTAAGTATTCTATTATGTTTTGCCTAACATTTTCAAGGTCTAAGTACACAGGTCTGCAGACCACAGGTTAGTCTTCAGGGACAGTCACCATGTAATAAGGCATTATGAAATGATAGTTACACCTTCTTTGCCAAGAGACTGTTTCACAATAATCAAGACTTGCTATGACAGAGTAGCTACTATACAGTCACTATATTGTAGACTCCATCTAAATGTTCCCGATTAAATGTATCAGCAAGTTTATATTAGGTAAAACTTCAGTGGATATTACAGTAAAACTGCTGCAATACTATCCAGAACAGTGTCATAACACTGTAACAGCAATATGAAATTGTGAAGGATCTGTGCCACCTATTTGTCCTCCTCATTTTATACTTGTACTTCATGTATTTGAGCCATGTGTATATCCAGCAAATCTGTATTGATTACCTGGCCATTAACTGATGATGATCTGTAACAAACTGAACATCTTCTGTGTTTCTTTTTTAGGGTCCACACGGTCCTAAGGGTTCCAAGGGATCATCAGTGAGTATCTTGTAGTATATATGTGTATATATGTAGTTTATAACATTGGCCCATGCCACATTCCTTTATTCCACTTCTTACTGCCCCCTTGTATTTGCTTCAGTAATTGTTTTCTTGCTTATGTTTTTTTTTACTCTCTTTACAGGGTCCTGCAGGTCAGAAAGGTGATGGTGGTCTAGCTGGACCCCCTGGTCCACCAGTAAGTGTCAATCAAAGTAGTAATGGTCATAGGAGTGTGTAACCTAAACATAATCTGAAGCAAATGGATTTGTTTATCTTCCTAACTGTATAATGTAACACATAAATAAGGAATAAATGACTGTATTAAAGAGAAACTACTCCCATTATGAATAATGCTATAGATCATTGAGGAGTATGGAACTACATAATAATGCTGCTTTTTTAGCCATTTAGTTTATTTACTTCCATTTTTCAATAGATTTCACAGATGTTGTGTTCTTCACTAGAGGGCACATTCTTGTATAGCATCTTGTATACTACATTGGTGCTGTTGTAGGGCTTTACAGCTGTGTGAGTGGAGAGCTTATTTTCTTTGCCAAATGGGACAGCAAAATGAAGTTCACACTCATGATGTCACAGCCGTGGCTTCTTTGTGGTAAATCTAGCTGGGACGTCCACTTCTCTACCAGTTGTGGAAGAGGCCTGCTGTAATAATAATGTTGGCAGCACTGAAGGAAACTCAAGGGAAAGGCCACAAAACATGTTAAATTATGTAATCTGTGACCAAAACAGCTATTAAAATAAAACTTTATTAATAGTCTAGATTTATATTACTATGCAAATAACTACATTGTCAGTCAAATGGTCTACCAACGAGTTAGTCTGCAATATCAATAACTTCTCGCACCTCAAGTCGCATGTAATACTCAAATATGTGTTTTATATCAGGGTCCTCCTGGAGAAGTCATCCAACCACTACCAATCCATTCACCCAAAAAGACCCGGAGATCCTCAGATGATATGATGGCAGATGCTGGAGACAACATATTTGAATACACAGATGGAATGGAGGAGATCTTTGGCTCCCTTAACTCCCTGAAGCAGGACATAGAGCGAATGAAATATCCGATGGGAACACAGAACAATCCAGCTAGAACCTGCAAAGATTTACAACTCTGCCACCCAGAGTTCCCTGATGGTAGGTGGCACACACCAATCTGCTCTGGGCAGAAGAGGGGGAAACAAGTGTCTCCATTGTTGCTAGAGATGAAAATTAGTAATAAATCATTACATTATTATTGCTTGAGGAGAAGTTTAATAATCGCCCACACCAATCATCACACTGAGATGCAACATTAACCACATTATCTTCACATGGTTATAATCATTATTCATTTTGTCCAATTTATTCAATCTTTTTTGTGCTGGAGTATTTATATTCTATAACATGACTTATTATGAACAATGATGTTGTTATAAATATTAGTCAACACATGCTGTCACATGCAGAAATCGCTATGCCAAAGAGGTAATTCTCACACTGCTTACAATGCAGAACATTAATACTTATGACCAAACATGTTTCATCCTCTTTCCTTCTCACTTATATAGAAACACTATATAAAGTTGTGCTGCACCATTACATACTAGTACCTGCTCCCTCTACTCTCCACACTAACAGCAAGTTATTGTCAAATTATTTTACTGCTGTCTCCATATAAAACCAGAGTAATCAAAAATATTGTTCTTATATAGTAATCTCACACAGTACCATTCACTGACTAATCAGTTCACAAAAGATTCTTATACATATTTTATAATTTAATAAAGGCTGGGAAACAGAATAAACAATTTATAACCAACTCAATCAACAATACTAGCAACACTCCTTACAAACAATATCACTAGATGATACTAAAGGGACATGGAAGGTTCCATTTTTAATATTGAAATAATCAACAAAGTCTTTATTTGCATATATATACATCATTTTTTTCCACAATTACTTAAAAGCTTTGTGCTTACTCACTTAAATCTTCCAAATAGTCAACAGAGGTCTGCCCCCAGTGTTTCTATTGGTACTAGCCAATCAGACTGTATTTCAATAGCATGTTGCTGAAATGTGTGTATACGTGTACATTTATTGTATCACATATATAGTTGTGAGCATACGAGCCGTTGCTCACGCTTGCGGGCTCGCACAGCGAGCCGCGGCCCTCGCATAGCGAGGGCCTCGGTTGCTGGCAAGGAGCGCCCTTGCCAGCAACTGTGACTTTTGCAAACTTTACGTCGCAACGCAAACAACACGACACACCAAGTACGACCCTCGCAAACCTTACCTTGCAACGCAAACAACATACGAGACACGTTAACACACATTACGACCTTGCAACAATCGGACGCAACTCGCGAACATTACAAAATTCAAAACACAATCAATACACACAGCACATACATAAAAAGCTTACCTACAGCAAGAGGAAGCATCCAGGACCTCAAAAAAACAACTTACAGCTTCATTTCACTAAAAATAAAAGAGTTTAGACACTAAAACAGTCTCTAAGCGACAGAAAAAATGGCCACCGAACAAAACGAAAACGAGGATACAGCACTCTAAACACGCAAAACACCACAACAAACTCGCAAAACACGACAAGAAATTCGCAAAACACCACAAAAGACCTACGGATATTCCGCTAACACGCATACCACACATTACCCGCCATTTTACGCCAATGCGTAAGTACACGACTACGCTAACGGTTTGGTCTCGCACACGCACACTATTACACTGCACACATTCAGCACGCTTACACAGCAGCTCCACACAACTCATGCAGCAGCAACATCAAAACAGATTGCAGCTCTTCAACACAATGCTTCAAAATAGGTAAAGTATATTAATTTATTAATGGATTACATATTTCATTATTACACACCAAACAGCATTAGCTACCTTACAATTTCATTGCCGTCATTTTTTGACAGGCAATTCGCTAGTTTACATATAAATGTCAACATCTGCACAGTGCACCATATTTCAGTGCATCATCTCACACGTAAAGTACAAAAGTGAAAGGGGATATATTCGTTTTGAAACTTCCCATTTTGTTTCCCTCTAGACTAGCTCCCTCATTTTCACATGAATTAAAAACCTTTTTTCCCCTTCTAGGTGAATATTGGATCGATCCAAACCAAGGTTGCTCTGGAGATTCATTTAAAGTATTCTGCAACTTCACTGCTGGTGGCGAGACCTGTATTTATGCAGACAAGAAATCAGAAGGAGTAAGTTATATAGACTGATCATATAGACTGATCCACAGGAAGGAGGAAGAGAAAGATATACTTGGCAATGCATGGAGTTAGATGGTGGGATCCTAGCTAGTGAGTACACGGGAAGGAGGAATAGAAAGATCTACTTGGCAATGCGTGGATTTAGATGGTGGGATCCTAGCTAGTGAGTACACGGGAGGGAGGAAGAGAAAGATCTACTTGGCAATGCGTGGATTTAGATGGTGGGATCCTAGCTAGTGAGTACACAGGAAGGAGGAAGAGAAAGATCTACTTGGCAATGCAGAGACAGAAGTACTGACCCAAGAATATATGGCAGCAAGCGCTACAGTAAATGGCCCCTAATAACCATAAATAAGCGCATGTATTTTGGTTCTGTGAATATATCTTTCATCTGATGGGGTCAGTCTGGTAATGAATGGAGCCATGGCAAAGCCCTTTCTAGCAGTAAGCAGACAGATTGAGTCCCTGTTTTTGCTCAATATTCAGCCACCTGAACATTGCAAGTAGCTTACATGTATCTTACTTAATTGAAGGGATGCTATCTTAGATTGATTGTCATCTATGATAACTCTTAGGCAATTAGAGAGTTCCATTTGAATGATATACTAGAATGGATGTCTCAATAAAGTAGGTAGAGTCATTAGGGTCACATCTCTGATTTATTCCTGCTTTTCTCACTGCAAATAGGTCCGTATTTCATCCTGGCCTAAAGAAACTCCTGGCTCCTGGTTCAGTGAATTCAAAAGAGGAAATCTGGTAGGTTTAAATGGCAACTCATGCCATGATACAGAGTGTTAATATCCTCGTAATGAGCATGCTGCACTAATAATATTGATTGTGTATACAATAATAACACACATGCTGAACTAGTATTATGATACTGATATACTGATAATGTGCATGTTGTTTTGTGTAATGATGATGCATATCTATAAAATGATAATGAGCATACAGTGTTGTACAGATCTGCTGATTATCTGTGCATTTATAATGGACACAGTGCGCTGTAGCAATGTTGACTGAGTATACTGAGCAGCTATACATGAATTATGAGTGTGCAGTACTGTATAATGATACAGAGTATCTATACACTGATAATGACCATACTGCATCTGATAAAGTAAAAATCCAGTGGTAATGAGCATGGTGCTCTATATAATGAGACTAGGTATCTGTCCACTTATAGTGGACACGGTGAACTGTGTAATGGTATTGATTATCTATACACTGATAAATAACACACTGCACTATATAATGCTATGAAGCATGTATAAGCTGATAATGAGCAGGGTGCAATGTATAATGATTCTGAGAAAATATAAATGGATAATGAATATGTTATACAGCATAATGATACAGAGTATCAGTGAGTCTCAGAGTATCAAGGTAAATCTCAAACTAAATAAAATGAATTAAAGAGCAAGCATACATATGAGATGAGTCATCACTTTAAATAAAAATCTAAACTATAAAATCAATCTGAAAATAATGCAAACATCATAAACATACATTATTTTACGATGGAAATATTTTTCAATAAATATAACCATCTAAGAATTATTTATAAGAAAATACTTCTATTGCCTAAACATTATGTCTTAGCTCCCTCATTGTACTAGACTTGATAATACACGATACATCTCCAGTTTGCTAATTTCTCTCCTCTTCTCTCTAGTTTTCTTACGTGGATGTTGAAGGCAACACTATAAACCAAGTGCAAATGACCTTCTTGAAGCTCCTCAGCTCATCTGCTCGGCAAAACTTCACTTACAGCTGCCATCAGTCTGTAGCCTGGCACGACGCTGTGGCAAATAACTATGACAAAGCACTGAGGTTCTTGGGCTCTAATGATGAAGAAATTTCCTATGACAATAGCCCCTACATCAAGACTCTGCATGACGGCTGTGCGGTGAGTACATGCTACATGTTACTGTGGAAATGGAAGCATCATGTAAGACTAGATACTCTTAGCCATAGATAAACAGGTTGTCAATAGAGGAAAATAGAGGAGGTTTCATAAAGCAATATGAATTATAAATAAGGGTTATATATGCAACAACTGGACATGTTATATGGGCAGCTTATACACTGCAAAAGGAGGAGTTAGAGCAACTGGTTACATATAGAGAGCAATAAGAAGTTGTATATACAATTTATATGAAGCCAAAGTAAAAGTTGTCAATATAGTTTTATAGACCAAAAAGAAGCACAATTGCAATGGGATTATTGACAACCCTAGGTGTTATAGAGAAGGGATGTATGGAGCGATAGGAATGGTTATGTAAAGGAATAGGAAAAACTGTTCTAAAGGTTAGATGTACCAATAAGACAAGTATGTAGGGAGAAGAAACATAGAACTGTAAGAGAAGATGTAAGGAACCATTTATGTAGCCGTAAGAGGAGTTACATGCATAAATTGGAGGAATGGATCATTATTATCCTTTACACATGCAACAAATATACTGAGCTACAGAAGGAGTTATGGGTTCCATTGTATAGATTTAATTGTATAAAACATATCTATTCACAGTATGCATTGGACAAGACCGTCTCATCTCTAAAGAAATTAATACACTGTAGCTTTTTCCAGATCAGCACACACATCCTTGCTCTGAATTAGCTTAACTAATTGTTTTTCCATTGCTTTTGATGGACTTCTGTTTTAATTTGTTCAGAAGCAGTAATAAATATTACAGTACACATAAAGCAATTAGATATCTCTTCATCGATGCTGCCATTCTCTGCTAACTTACGCAAGCTCTTCCAACGTCTAATGTGTCTGGCAATCAATATGTTCCCTGAACCAGCTACAGAGCTGTTAAAGTCCTTTGAAAAAAAGTGTGTTCTTGTAGAAGATATTGCATTAACAAAATGAGAGAATTAATGATGAGAATGGTAGAAAATGAAAAAGCGCAAGAAGAAAAGAAACACAGTCACTTAAACAATAGCAATATAATGCCACTGTTTTCACCATTCAAGAAAAGATAGTTGAATTGACCAATTCTTTAAGAGTTTATTGTTGAGTGAATGTAGAGGTCACTAATAAAATCAATGAACAAAGTGAATTGGGTTAATGTTAAGGCATGGCAAGAACTTTTTTTTCTGATTCACTAAATGTTAAGAATATATTAGAGATAGCAACATGTTTGTTTTGAAAGCATTGCATCTCATCAATTAAATGTTTCATAGAAAGCCATCACTACCTTTTTCCAGCACCAGTTTAGAAATGTACACTTTTCTAAAGGATAAGATATACAGTCAAAGTGTAGTAACCTTTATTTTATTTTTTTATTAATGGGAATTAATTAATACTGCTCTGCATCTTCAACCATAGCATTGCTATTCAAGAGGTAACAGTTCAGATGTTTTAAATTTGATGAATATTTCACCAGTGTTCTCCACAGGATGTTTTGGACTGGCACCCAAACTACCTTGTTTGGAGCACCACCCTACCTGAGGGGTTGGATGGCGGCATGCACCAATTGTTGGATTGTTGTGTTGCCCGCCGACTGCCCGCGTCTTTGTGTCACCCCACGGCTTTAGATTCCTGGGGAGAACACTGTATCACTGTTTTAGAATAGCTTTTACATAATCTAGTTATTTTGCCTTCTAATATCTGCCCCATTGCAGATTGAGAGTTCCGGTTCACAAAGGCCAGAAATAAGAGGCACCTTGCAAATGACAATAAAATGCTCATTAGTGCAACCAAAACATGTCAGCTTTCCTTTGACAACAGCTTTTACATCAAAGCTCTTAAGGCAATCAAAGATTAAAAGGAGAAATACAGAAAGTATATTTGTAGTGAAGCTAAATATGAGCAGTTACAAGGAGCTTTACGAAATGTGCCTCTATGTTCTTGTATACCTGTATCTCATGCTGCAGAGATTCCTACTTAGGGTCAGGATAAATAAACAGAGCTCGATTCAATCGAGCTTTCGCATGTTACAGTAGCCCATAAGTGAGGTTGCAAGTTAATTTGCTATTCAATTGTAGTCTTTTTGATCTCGCTCCAAACGGTTTACGAATTACAGCCTTGAAAAAAATTGTGATGGCTAAGCCCGTATCTTACAGCCTCCTGCCTCCTGAAGCCTTTTATCTTTCACTTTTGCAAAAGTTACAATGGCTAAAATTGCAAATCGCTATTCAATTGCTCAATTTCCCCAAGCCCACAAATGCTTTCACACCCGTACATGGCAAATGAAGGAGAACATCCTACTAATGCTAGAGAGGACCAGAAAGGGGGTTAAACACCTATTCGTAGCACTGTAAATGCAAATAAAAAATCACTACTGCACCGTAAATAACAGGGAAAGCGATGAAAGAAATTAGAATTAACTGCACAACAAGCCCGCACATCGGCAGTATATAAGATTTATTTTTATGTTTCATTTCGGGGGTTAAATCAATCTAGGGTATCAATGAGTTAATACATATCAGGCCACCCACATGGACTAGAACAGTATTGCCGTAATATTGACGGTCTCATATTCTATTGGCTGATTCGAAATGGGAAGTTAAGGTCTTGCTTAATTGCTCATATTCACCGCCCTGAACTGCTAGGAACCAGTGCATGGTTTACGGTGTCGGCTTTGGGCCAGTAACTTGCGGCCATGAGCAATTGAATAGCTCCAGATTTGGAGACGAACTGGAGCCCGCAACACACCCGCAGACAAACGGCCTACAACGATCGGGTTGCGGGCTTGCAATTGAATCGGGCCCACAGTTTGTATTTTAAACAACTATAAAACAGTAATAAGAGCTTCAAATGAAAAAAAAAAAAAACATGTGTACACATTTTCTGTTTGCTTTATCTGCTCTTAATGATGGTGTAGAGCAGTTTTAATGATTTCAGTGACACTTTAAGTAAAAACCTAAAATCAGAAATGGAGTCATAAAAATACTGATTTGTGGTAAGGAAAGAAAAGTAGGATAAATAAATACTTTACGGCACATAACATGCTGACCTGTATTGTCACACTTATGTACACAAAAAGCTTCTAAACCTCACACATCTCTTCTCCACATGTTACTATGAAAGGTCCTGAACTAATCATCCTATTATTCTTGCAGCAAAGGAAAGGATACGCACGGACAGTCCTTGAAATCAACACTCTGAAGATCGATCAACTGCCTATTGCAGATGTGATGATCAGTGACTTTGGTGATCAGAATCAGAAGTTTGGATTTGAGGTCGGACCGACCTGCTTCTTGGGTTGAGACCAGAATGAGGACAAGCAGCTTAATCAAAAAATAAAATATGTAAAAAAAATGTTTTTTAAAAAAATAAAAAGAAAGCGTCAGGCTTGGATACCATCAAAGACGCGTTCTACACATGCAAGTTTTGAATACGGATGGTGCCGAGGGGAAGAAAAACTGAATAAATAAGTGAGAGACCTCGCAGTATACGTAATACATAGAACTTACAAGTCGCTCCCAGCTGGGGCAGAATCACATGACTTAAACAGAAAGCATTTGCCAAAAATATGAAGGACTTAGACGCTATACTGTGAGGCAACTGTGTCCTCCTCTTTTGGGAAACTATTGGTGCTGGACGATTTATCAAAAAAAAAAAAGCTTCGTCCATCATAGGTGCTATTAATTTCTTGTGAATGGGTTAGCCCAATGCTGTGTACATGTCATTGTTCTGTGTACCTAGTCGTACCTAGCCTAAGGCTTGCATGTCCTTTTTTTCAAAACTTGCATGTGATTTTGGGTTGAGTTTCATAAATAACAGCAATAAAACCTGAATGGCTCCCCACTGTGTAGAACAGATGCAGCGTCTGTATTATGCACAATAACGTGTAATTCCAGTGGACCTCCAACCCTTCTTTCTGACTCCAAATAAAATCCCTTTGTATATATTGATGTGGAAGACCTCTCTTATTTGCTGTTTCTAAAATAAATATATAAATATATTTACAGTCTATATAAATATAAAGCCTCAGGTGGCGAAACTGGAAGACAAAAAGAAAATCTAAACTGCCGATATTTTCTGTGCTGTGTTTTGCTAAATGAAACCATTTTTGGTGCAATATTTGATGGTGCTAATACCTCATTCCAAGATGTCATGACATGCATGTATATACCTAAAGTATCTTTTTTAATTATTATTTGTGGTTGGGGGAAATATGTATTAAGAGAAATATTTCTGTATAGGATGTTTGTCAATTCTATGTGAAGTCAAATGGTCAAACGTGAATTTGTTTGAATTTCTGTGTCATGGAGGGTTGTGCATCTTCATTCACTTAATATTAAAACTGGACTCCCTATGTATTTGCTCAGTGTTTGCAAATCTAGTCATTTATTTCCATGCCATTTTATCATTATATGGTAGTACTGCCTCTAACTTTAGCAATTCCCATTATAGCCCCATTAAAAAACAAGGATTTACTGGGCAAAATTAGGCATTTCTAGCAATCAAACTTTGTTTTCTCACACACACTATATATATATATATATATATATATATATATATATATATATATATTCTAATTTGTCTAGGTCATGTGATTCTACCTGGTTGCTTATCAACATGAGGGGCTGCTAATTAAATAAGAAGATTTGTCATACAAGTAAGCTTTTACGCATCCAAACATGTTTCTGGTCTCTCCCTCAGTTTTAGTTTTAGCTGGAAGTAAAGATAACAATTTTCACGTTAAAACTAAACTAAAAACAAAGTCTTTTTGTAATTATTTTTCCTAATATATGTAAGACTTGAAAAACTTGTGTGTTACTCTTTCTTAAATAAAATGTTAAATTAATTGGTCTCAGATCCCGTAAATTCATTTTTCCTATGACATTTAACAGTAAAGAGAATTAATTATTTTCTTTCGCTGTTGAAAGTCTGTTTTTTTTTAACCTAAGTTTGTTACTGTCACCACACAAAGATATGAGAATGTTATCAATAAATTCAAGTCTTGTTTTACTTTCAATGCTCTGTTCATTTATTAAAAAAAAAAAAAAACAGGCTCAAATACTGCTCCTTATTTAACTGACTATTTTCTTAAAGGTTATGTACATATTGTTTGTAGGTAGTACACAATGTCAAAATCATGGAGTTTGGTAAAAAACCTTGTAAAAACTCAAAATATACAAAGCTCTGCTTTGTGTATCTGCCTCTAACAATAACTGCGTTCATTGTATTGATAGTATTAAAAGTTATAAATACCTATAATATGTTTAGAAGGTTTATAAGGCAAGGCACACCATATGCTCCTATAGTTGTGCATCACTATGATCTATCCAGTGGTTCTCTTTTGATCTGGGGACTAACTGGTTACCTTCCAAATACCACCAGCTGTGAAGTCCAGAACATTATAACAAAGTTATAACAATTTTTATCCAGTTTTGAACTGAACACATTTTAATTGCACAATTGGTCATCAAAATCTATCGATAACTGTGTCTAATGGTAGTGGTATACATAAATTGTTAGTCTCTCCTCATCCCTCTTTGTTCCTGAGGACCTGCATATAAGGTCTAGTAAGATCTATATCCCGCTTTATCACCACTTCACACAGGCAAACATACCTCGTTGTAGTTTCTCCAAACCCTCCTTCTGCTTGTCAACAATTCCTTGTGTAGAGAGGTGCATCTTCACACGTTTGTATCAGTCATCTATTGGCTGTTGGAGACCAAACTCTCTTACCCTCATCTCTCTATACTCTACACTTCTTTTTCACGCTTCCTTCCACTCTCATGTCTAGTCACCTATCTAACCTCCTTTCCCTCACTCTTCTTCCATTTCATGTTATTTGTCTTCCAGTTTTGTGTTTCCTTATCTCTTCTTGACTGATTGCACTCTCGCCATTGCTCTTACACTCTTGTCCTCTTTCTCCTCTCTTCCTCTCATTCTATTTTTTTCTCTCCCTAATTCCCCTTCTCTCTCTTTCACCACGGTTTTTGTTTTCCATCTGTCTTTCAACATTTCCTTTTCTCTCATACCCGTTCCCCACACATATTTCTCTTCTCATTTAACCCTTTCCCATCACACTATCTCTTGCCCTTGATGCTTTCACTCTAGGATGTGTTTGGAAATGTTTGGCAGATTAGTGAAGCCCAGTACAGATTGACTGTGATATATACACCATCTTCCAATTCTCAAAGATATTTTGTAATGGTTTATTATGCATTTGGCAAATTCATAGAAAGCCTAATATGCCAAAGCAAAGACACTTTAAAATGATGTAATCCCTCTCTAAAAGATGCCAAATTTGGACCTTCCCTTCACTCTTTACCTGTCTTAAAAGGTGAGAATATCATGCTGTTGGTCCTCACCATAAAAGAGGGATTCATGGAGAACACAGTCCATAATGAGGTCTTTGATAGAGATGGGATATGATGCTATCTATAAAGAAGAACTTACAGGGGTAGAATATGCATATGGAGATAATTATGTTATGGGACTACATTAGGGAAATAATTAAACTTTTTGAAATATTTGTTTTATTAGTACACTGATCTTTCTACTCTTTATATGTTTTTACCAATTTTATTATATAGTTGATTTACGTAAACAATTATTTGGTATACAATGTTGCCTTGCAGCCTATACAACCAGTGCATTTCCAACTCTAAGAGAATGATATGAATATCACTATTTTCAATATAAGCATAGACTATGCCAGGAGCCTCTGAGTTATGGCTCTTAAAATATGTAGGACACATAAAATAAATGTAACTATATAATGTATCCTGGCTCCTAAATGGCAACAAAAAATAACAGTTTAGTACCAGTGACTTACAGTGGATATAAAAAGTCTACACACCCCTGTTAAAATGTCAGGTTTCTGTGCTGTTAAAAAAATTAGACAAAGATAAATTATTTCAGTACTTTTTCCACCTTTAATGTACAACTCAATTGAAAAACAAACTGAAATATTTTAGGTGGAGGGAAGAAAAATAAAAATGTTTGTTGCATAAGTCTGCACACCCTCTTATAACTGGGGATGTAGCTGTGTCCAGAATTAAGCAATCACATTCAAATCGTGTTATAGGAGACAGCATACACCTGCCATTATTTAAAGTGCCTTTGATTAACCCCAAATAAAGTTCAGCTGCTCTAGTTTTCTTAGTCGCATCACACAGCAAAAGCCATGGTCCACAGAGAGCTTCCAAAGCATCAGAGGGATCTCATTGTTAAAAGGTATCAGGAGAAGGGTACAAAAGAATTTCCAAGGCATTAGATATACCATGGAACACAGTGAAGACAGTCATCATCAAGTGGAGAAAATATGGCACAACAGTGACATTACCAAGAACTGTAGCTCTCTCCAAAATTGATGAAAAGACGAGAAGAAAACTGGTCTGGGAGGCTACCAAGAGGCCTACAGCAACATTAAAGGAGCTGCAGGAATATCTGGCAAGTACTGGCTGTGTGGTACATGTGACAACAATCTCCCGTATTCTTCATATGTCTGGGCTATGGGGTAGAGTGGCAAGACGAAAGCCTTTTCTTACAAAGAAAAACATCCAAGCCAGGCTACATTTTGCAAAAATGCATCGGAAGTCTCCCAAAAGAATGTGGGAAAAGGTGTTATGGTCTAATGAAACCAAGGTTGGCGCAAAAACAACACTGCACATCACCAAAAGAACACCATACCCACAGTGAAGCATAGTGGTGGCAGCATCATGCTTTGGGGCTGTTTTTTTCAGCTGGAACTGGGGCCTTAGTTAAGATAGAGGGAATTATGAACAGTTCCAAATACCAGTCAATATTGGCACAAAACCTTGAGGCTTCTGCTAGAAAGCTGAACATGAAGAGGAACTTCATCTTTCAGAACGACAACGACCCAAAGCATACATCCAAATCAACAAAGGAATGGCTTCACCAGAAGAAGATTAAAGTTTTGGAATGGCCCAGCCAGAGCCCAGACCTGAATCCGATTGAAAATATGTGGGGCGATCTGAAGAGGGCTGTGCACAGGAGATGCCCTCACAATCTGACAGATATTATTTTATTTTTATATTTTTTCTTACCTCTACCTAAAAGATTTCAGTTTGTTTTTCAATTGAGTTGTACAGTTTATATGTCCCATTAAAGGTCGAAAAAGTTCTGAAATGATTTATCTCTGTCTCATTTTCTTACAGCACAGAAACCTGACATTTTAACAGGGGTGTGTAGACTTTTTATATCCACTGTATGAGGTTCTTTAATGGGTATTAGACATGTTGGTGTTTCCAAAGGCTACATGCACTGATTTGAGGTCCTGTTGCCTTACACAATCAACCTCTAACATACAAAACACCTCACCTGTGTCCAACCACGCATGGAATACTGCTCCTTTCACCTTGTATGACCTTGACATCCCAACCATAGTATTGCCTCCTTACTCTTTGCTAGTGATGTTTATTAACCTGTTTGCTCCATGCTTTGACCCATCAACTCTAACATCCAGCCTTCTAAATAAAAATATAAAGTGTATAGATAACAAACATCAGAGACCAATATTGTGGGAGAGGTCACTTTAGAAGAATAAATCTTTCAAATGTGACCTGCCTTTAGTAATATGGCTATTTAGTTGCATCCATTCCTGCAAATATGGTCACTGGGGTGGAGGAGTTGCATCTGAAAGAGGGCTATACCAGTATTGAAAATAATGCATTGGCTTTTAAACTCAGAAAATGAATTGGCTATAAGCCCTTGTATATTATGAATGTTTAGCCAATGTCAGACCCCCTCTACTTACTTATGATGTGAAATCACTTTACGCAAGTATCAGACAAGCTATATTTACATTTAATGAGTGGAATATTGTGATAATCAGTTTGACAACTCTTTCTAATTACAAAGTAAACAAAACAACAAAGTCAGAGATGCTCAATCAGAGAACAAACTGTCCTTAATAGGTTAGTTCTATGGATATGATAACCCACTCTGAGAGCAGCCTCTTTTGGCTCAATTGTGCCCTTCACAGGGAGAAATATCCTGTAGTATATCAGTCTGGTCCCACTCACTAGAGTGACCCAGGCCCGAAATACCAGGCAATGCTACTCTGAACCGGAGAAATAGCAAACCCCAGACGTACGTTACGTAATTCATTGGACTTTATCAAAGAGGTGTAGCTGGACTCCCTAAGGCACAGTAAGCAAGGAGTCCACATCTGGAGTCCCCTATCACCATTAGGGAGACTAACCCCAGACTGATATACTACAGGATATGTCTCCCTGTGAAGGGCACACGTGGCTAAGAGGTTGCTCTCTGAATTACAAAGCCCCGCCGATGCCATCCTTTTTATCTGAACCATTGGGAGTGATGGGCATAGCAGAAATTGACATGGTACAGATACATAGATTATATTCTAATTTCCTGGTACAGAACAAAAGAGAAGCTCAAAGAATTGTTAGTTTTAAAAGTATATCTAGGTTTCCGCTGCTTATATTAGAAACACACATTACATTGAGTAATTCTATACACATACAGATTTATTTTATTTAAAAACACATTTGTTTTCCACACCCCTAGAGCTACCTACCAATAGAAACACTGCATTTGGGTACTGTTTTTAACTGTTTACTAACCTTAAAGCCAACAGCAGCACAATGCAGAGATCTACAAAGCAGTGGCTCCTCCTGCTTCCTTGTGCAGGGGACTACACATTCCATGATACCTTGCTGCACAAACTGCCATCACAGAGTGAAATGTATTAGCTGCCTGTGATTGCCCAAACGGATTTATAAATTGTATGCTAATTTTAGCAGGGATTTTCAGGGGTGTTAACTTTCAAAAGTTTATTAATATTTACGTTGGGATTTTTTTATGCAAAAAAATGTTTTGATACACTACTGATTCTACTTTATCAGATGCTCTCATAATGGAGGAAACCTAAATATGCCTTTATTACTAATACTTTTAGTTATAAATTGACCAACCATACTGCTACCAAGCAAGTTTAATTTTTCATCACACATTTATCCAATGAAGAAGTTGGATCTGATGCTAGATATTACTAAATTGATGAAAATACAGCTTTATGATTGGCTAATGTATCCTGTGGTTAAACTGAGCCATCTGGGCATGCTCTTCTGATGTATCACACCTCACAGTGAGCAATAAATTGACCATATAAGTTAAAGACATTATGGGCCTCATTCAATTACAATTTGGCCAATTGAATAGGGCTCTAAATAAGCACATAGCATATATTTTTTTAAGAAGTTTTTAGTTAGTGAACTTCTTGCTTTTGGATAGATGTTTACTAACTAAAAACGTCTTTAAAAAAATATGTTATTTGCTTATTTAGAGCTCTATTCAAGTGGCCAAATCACAATTGAATGAGGGCCTAGGAGAGCAGTGGCTTTTCACTTAATTTTGCTTAAATTACCTGTCAATATCAATTATTCAACAATTCCACTAATTTTTACATCAACCAACTGCAATTATGTGTTTATATGAGTACCTTTTTGTGTGACTTCTCTGCTCTGGTATGTTGAAACCCCTCATAATGCTATAGAAAGCTGCTCTACAAATACCTCAGATATAACACAAAGATATAAGCCTAATAGTAACAGTCACAAGAAGGTAATAAAACAAACAATGCCGCCATTACACTGACACACAAAACATAAATACGTCATTACTGACCTTCCCTCACAGAGCACGGCACCTCTAACTCCTCCTGCTGACAGAAACTGAATCCCAAATGCTCATTGGTTCAATTTAACTACATGATGGTATCAACCAATCACAGAGCAGCTTTTCTGACAAGACACGCCAGGGAGGGAATCACACTGTTCCAGTCAAAATCAGTCCACTGTCCTGTGTCAAAAGCAACAATCTAATTGGCTGGAATTTTTCTTGTGTTTTTTATTCAGCCAATCAAATTATTTCTCTTTTCAAGAATGTTGTGAAGTGAAACTTTTTCTTTTTTTGCGTTGTTGAGTTGTTTCTGACTGTCTGTGACCACATGTAACTTAACACACCAGGCACATCTTTATGTCCATGGTCATGTTGATCCACTTGGTTTTCATGACAGAGATACTGGAGTGGGTTGCCTGTTACTTCTGCAGTGGGCCAGAGCATACAGCTCCTGGTATTCCTAGGTAGTCTCCTATCCAAGTACCGACCAGGCCCAACCCTGCTCGGCTTCAGGGTTGTGTGACCTCTTGGTTCCCTGACTGGAATCGAACCCAGGTCACAGTGGTGAAAGCACCAAATCCTAACCACTGGACCACCAGGAAACCCAAAGTGAAACTAGAGAAGACAAAATACAAAATGGCAGCTTTTTGAGGTAAGGTAATCTGATTTCATAACTTTATGGAAATTCCTCAATGGTAATATTATGATAAGAAACAAGGCATACAATGTATGTCTTATTTTTAGGATATAGTGCCTAACTGCTTTATGTGAGAGAGCATATAAGTTAATTTTATCTGCAATCTTTCCCATTCTCCCTACGCCATATCACAGTGAACACGGCAAGAATGTAAGTTTGCAAACGACACATTAAAAATAAAACAATTCATGCAGGGGACTAACAGGACTCCTAACCCTATGCCTAACCTTAACCCCTAACCCTATGCCTACCCCTAACCCTATGCCTAATCCCTAAACCTATGCCTAACCCTAACCCATCTCCCCTTCATCAAACCATTTTAAAATAGTTTGCTTTCCTAGAGTTGTAGTGTAGTACCGCAATGTGAGTGATGGCGATGAGGGCGCGCAGGGCACAGCCAAAATGGAAAAGGACCTTTTCAAGTATTTATTTTTTGCTTTCATATTATTGTTTCTTTGATCACTGAACATCCATCCGTTGGAGACCTGCCCCTTCTGGGTTTTTACTACTTATAAACATTTCCCCTATTGTATTATCCGCCTAGATGTGATGGGATGTTCAGTCGTGTTCAACTCTCATGACCCTATGGACCACAGCACACCAGGAATATATATTGTTATTTGTCTGGCCGTGCTTATCCATAAGGTTTTATTGGCAAAGATACTGGAAAGGATGGTCAGTTCCTTTTACAATTTGTCTGACCTCTGCTATGTATGACTTGCCCATCTTGGCATTGCTCACATCTTCATTGGGGTACATAGGCCCTTTCACCACGACAAGGTACTGATCCAGAAGGGGATGTGTATGTGTGTATATATATATATATATATATATATATATATCCCCTTCTGGATTGCTACCTTGTTGTGGTGAAGCCGTGTCCAACTCTCCGTGACCTTATGGATCGCAGCACGCCAGGCGCATCTTGTCATTTCAATAGCCCTTATTTTTGGAGAATACCCTATTTACTTAAAATGAGTCTAAGATTTTTTTCAGACTACATATGTATTAGGTGTAAGATATAAATATGTTATCATTTTAATTTCACGCTTGTTTCTGGCATTGTAGAGAGGGGTCAGTTCCTCCAAATCCAGTGGCAAAGAATGGGATTAACTGCTGGTTTCCATCCATAATTATATTGTGACTAAACAATTGCCCATCAAAAAATGACGGCAATTTGTGGTATAATTTTTCATGTTTCTCTCCCTCCCCTGTGTCTCTTTCCCCACCACACCCCTTGTGTCTCTTTCCCCTCCTCCCTCCTGTGTCTCTTTCACCCTCTCCCTTCCGTGTCTCTTTCCCTCCTCTCCTGTGTCTCTTTCCCTCTCTCCTCCCTCCCATGTGTCTTTCCTCCCTCCCTTCCCTGTGTCTATCTCCCCTGTGTCTCTTTCCCCCCTCCTCCCTCCCTCCCCTGTGTTTCTCCCCCCCTCCTCTGTCTTTCTTTCCTGCCCTTCTCCCTCACTTCCCCGTGTCTATTTCCTCCTCCCTTGTGTCTCTTTCACCTCTCCTCCCCTGTGTCCCCCCCCCCTTCCCTGTGTCTCTTTCCCCTCTTCTCCTCCCTCCCCTGTGTCTCTTTCCAGCACCCATGCCCACTCGCAACTTTCAGAGGCCATTGCTTTGCCCCTCATTATGATCTTCGGCATGCGCTATGCACATGTCCAACTCGCAACTTTTGGGGCCCATTGGCATTGCCTGGGTCCCGAAAGTTGTGAGTTGTGCATGCAACCCGCAATGGGCGTTGAAAGTTGGGAAAGTTGCATGCAACCTGCAACTTTGCAAGCGTTATACACAGACTCTCAGTATGAAAACTATATTAATGACGTACAGGTGCACAGGCCACTTCCATCCTTCCGAAAATGTTACCATCCACATGTAGTGCTCATACATGACAAATCCATCGGTTGGATTAGGATCAATAAAAGATAAATCACATCATGTAAATCACAACTACGTGTATACTGCTCCTTGTAAGACATATTGGTTTGCTCTTTATATAAAACCTATTCACACTGTCTTGTGCATGATACACAAATACACATGACTTGTATATAATAGATATTACCTGTTGTCCTATTTATAATACATACATGGTACCTGCTCTGTGTATGATATATACATGGAAACAGCTCCGTGTATAATACACACACACATTGCCCTATATATTATACACAAACACACTGCTATCTATAACACACACATTGCCCTGTGTATAAGAAATATTGGTTTGCTCTTTATATAAAACTTATTGCATGATACACAAATACACATGGCTTGTATAGAATACATATGACCTATTGTCCTGTTTATAATACATACATTCCCTGTGTATAATACACACACACACACACTGCCCTATATATAATAGACAAGCACACTGCTATCTGTAACAGACACACTCTGCCCTGTGTATAATACACACACATACACTGCCCTGTGTATAATACACACACATACACTGCCCTGTGTATAATACACACACACTGCCCTGTATATAATACACACACACTGCCCTGTGTATAATACACACACACTGCCCTGTATATAATACACACACACTGCCCTGTATATAATACACACACACTGCCCTGTGTATAACACACACACACTGCCCTGTGTATAACACACACACATACACTGCCCTGTGTATAATACACACACACTGCCCTGTGTATAACACACACACACTGCCCTGTATATAACACATACACTGCCCTGTGTATAATACACACACACAAACACACTGCCCTGTGTATAATACACACACACACTGCCCTGTATATAATAGACAAGCACACTGCTATCTGTAACAAATACACTCTGCCCTGTGTATAATACACACACACACACACACACACACACTTCCATGTGTATAATACACACACACTGCCCTGTGTATAATACACACACACAGTGCCCTGTATAACACATACACACACACTGCCCTATTTATAATACACAAGCACACTGATAACTGTAACAGATACACTCTGCCCTGTATATAACACACACACACACACACACTGTCCTGTGTATAATACACACACACACACACTGCCCTGTGTATAATACACACACACACTGCCCTGTGTATAACACACACAAATACACTGCCCTGTGTATAATGCACACATACACACACACTGCCCTGTGTATAATACACACACACACTGCCCTGTGTATAACACACACAAATACACTGCCCTGTGTATAATGCACACATACACTCACACTGCCCTGTATATAACACACACACACACACACTGCCCTGTTTATAACACACTGCCCTGTGTATAATGCACACAAATACACTGCCCTGTGTATAATGCACACATACACTCACACTGCCCTGTATATAACACACACACACACACACTGCCCTGTTTATAACACACACAAATACGCTGCCCTGTGTATAATGCACACATACACTCACACTGCCCTGTATATAACACACACACTGCCCTGTATATAATACACTGCCCTGTGTATAATGCACACATACACTCACACTGCCCTGTATATAACACACACACACACACTGCCCTGTGTATAATACACACACACAAACACTGCCCTGTGTATAACACACACAAATACACTGCCCTGTGTATAATGCACACATACACTCACACTGCCCTGTATATAACACACACACTGCCCTGTTTATAACACACACAAATACACTGCCCTGTGTATAATGCACACATACACTCACACTGCCCTGTATATAACACACACACACACACACTGCCCTGTGTATAATACACACACACACAAACACTGCCCTGTGTATAACACACACAAATACACTGCCCTGTGTATAATGCACACATACACTCACACTGCCCTGTATATAACACACACACACTGCCCTGTGTATAACACACACAAATACACTGCTCTGTGTATAATGCACAAGCACACTGCTATATGTAACAGACACACTATGCTCTGTATATAAGACATATTGGTTTACACACACACGCACACTGCCCTGTATATAATACACACAGACACACTGCCGTGTATATAACACACACACATACACTGTCCTGTGTATAATAGACACACATACACTGCCCTGTGTATAATACGCACACACACACTGCCCCGGCTGGCGTGGAGGCAGTCCCAGGCACGCCGGGTCTGACGCAGCGCTGCGTTACCCGGCGGAGCCTGGGCCCTTCTGATTGGCTGGAGGAGGAGGAGGGACTTCAGCTCGTTTCGCGGGCTCCCTCCTCACTTCGTGCCGGCCATTTAGCTGATCTGAGGTCTGCACGCTGCGCTCCTCTGCACCACATAAGGGCTAGTAATAAGGGGGTCTGTGGGGCGAACCCCGATCCTCCCTCCCTGGTAGCCATGCTAATCCCTGCTCAACTGGTGGTGCCATGGGCCTTTTAAGTGCAAGGTTGGCATAACCACTTAATATAGCACAGTAATAGAGCCCCCATTCGTCCCTGCTCACCTGGCTGGCTCAGTGGGTAGATGCATTAGGCTCTGATGTGCAGGGCTGTAAGTTCAAGCCCCACATTTAGCCTGATTCAGGTCTGAGTGCCCCCTGCTTACATTCTTACCAATTCATCGCCCTATAATTAATCATATCATCACCCCTTGCATTATAGGTCCCTGTGTGAGGGTGTCCCGTTTGTCAACAGTGTGGGGGCAGCTTAAAATGGACCCTGTGGAGTTAGAGGCCTTACCGACCATGTTCAGAAATCGGGCATTAAGCCATGGGGTTAGATGGGTCCAGGACAGAATGGACTCGTTGGGGGGGGGGGGGGGGAGACTGAGGCAAGGCACAGGCCGGGCTGCGGTGACCGGTAGCCTAGGTGAGGTGGACAGGTCTCATAGCCTAGATAGAGTAGCGGAGCAGCATGCTAACTTTGATCTGAGCAATAGGGCTAGGAGCAGCGTGGAGGGCACGGATAGGGCCCTTGAGAGCTAGGAGCTTATCCCCCCACCACAGAGAGCGTGGTGCCAGCGGGAAGCGAGGGCGAGGGCCTAGCCGTCCGACCACCACCCAGCGTCTTGTCCCATGGCCCACAGCAGAACCTAGGTTGTGGCGACACCCCTAATCAGCCTCGAGGCTCCAGGGGTAACAGCAAAAGGGCAAGGAGCTCTAAAAAAGCTCCTACAGGTTCTTACCGGTCGGCCCCAAAGGAGAGGCCGAGAAGAGAAAAGAGACCACCAGAGGAAGAAGGGACCAGGGGATCGAAGAGATGGCCGCAGACGACAGTCAAATGTCCTGCATTGGTCATTGACGAGGTTCCAGTAGCGGCCAAGGTGGCATGGCAGACCCGCCCTACCAGGGTCCGGAAGTCAGCGAACAGGTACAGTGCCCTGATTTTATCCTCAACACCAGACAAGAGACAGAAATCCCTTGACAAGAGAGCTAGGCCACAGCGCACTTCACCCATCCCTGACATCATTACGGATACAGGGACGCCCATAGTGACTCAGGGACAGGACAGGGGTATGGATAGCATCGACCGCCATAGGCCACCGAGCCAGAGGGAATCCTTACGCCCTAGCTCGGCCGCAGAGTACATCTCTGGGGGGGGGGGGGGGGGGGGGGGACAGACTGTGCAGTCACTAGCGAGGGATAGACGCAGGAGTTCTGGTGATTGTTCCTCACGCTTCCCCAGAGGCAGATCCAGGTTTTCGGAGCAGACAGCTACAGCTGTGCTAGCATAAGGGGGGTGAAAGGAGTCCTCGGCAGTCGTGACACGCAGGTATGCCCGCTCGTCCAGAGCGGCAGGTGGCCCCATGCTGGCAGTGGCCCCGGGACAAGGAGAGCCAGGTGAGAAGCTTGGAAAATCCGGGGAGGTGGGGGTAGCCGTGCTCGAAGGCTCCCCCAGGGCATCTCAATTGCTAACGTCCCTGCGATCCCTTATAGAAGCTTACAACATGGCCGTCTCCGACGGGGAAGTCGGGGCATGGGTGGGGCTCCTCCCGCGAGGTCGCCCTGTGCGGGGCTCACCAACCCCGCAACACCCCTGGCGAGTGTAGCAATGCACGCCAGAGGAGTGGAACAGGAGAGGCGTACGGGACACGGCTGCGAGGCCATCCATCGTCTGCGCGCAAGACAATTTAGGGGCGCATTTGGCCTTGGAGAAATAATCTGGCGACGGGAATACATAGAGATATTCGAGGACATTTGACAACTGGTTACAGGCCTTTGCCATCATGGCCTGCGTCATGGGAAAAAGACACCCAGAACAATGCTCTGGGCTGTCTGTGTATCTGGAGAAAATCAGGAACGCATACTGGACGTATGGTGGAATGAGTTGGTGGCGATATGATAAGGAATCCCGGCAGTACATGTCCTCCCGACCGGAGATGGCGTGGAGCGATAAGGCAGTGGCCTCTTGGCTGAACATAATGGCACCAATGCGGACAGTGCCGCCCTTTCGCGGGAACTCAGGCGGGGCTAGGGGCCCCGTCACCCCGGGTACATCTGGTCGAGTGGTCCGACACTCATTCAACGAGGGCAGCTGCAAGTGGGCACAAAACTGCCGTTTCAAGTACGTCTGTGCGAGTTGCGGAGGGGAGACGGATCCCCATACGGTTGGGCGCAATGCTGCCGTGGCTAGAATTCTTCGGTAGGTTGCCGGCTAAAGCTGGGGCGGCCGCCCTGTTACTCAAGGGTTTCCGGGAAGGGTTCAAGATTCCGTGCACTGTCCAGAACTTGAAGTCGGTGAAGGAGTTTCCCGGGGTGGCGTCCGATAAAATCCGGGCTGAGGTAGAACTGGGCAGGATGGTGGGGTCCTTTCCCTCCATTCCTTTCCAGGGTTTGGTCATTGCCCCTCTAGACAGAGTGCGGAAGAAGGAAAGAAGAAAATTACGCCTCATCCAGCATTTATCCTATTTTCCGGGTGGCTCGGTTAACGACGAGTATTTGTCAGCGTCTTACACCCCTTTGGGCCGGTGGCGGGCGTTGGGACCAAGATGACGAAAGTGGATATCGAATCTGCGTTCCGTTTACTACCGGTGCATCCTCAGAGTCATCGGTACCTTGGCTGTTCCGTTGACGGGCAGTACTTCGCGGACCGTTGCCTACCCATGGGACGTTCTATTTCCTGTTCCTATTGCGAAGCTTTCAGTACGTTGCAATGGGTAGCGCACACTGATTCAGGTTGCCACAGGAGTACCCATTACCTTGACAATTTCCTTTTTGTCGGTCTTGCGGGTCTCGCCACATGCGACTTCATACTGAGGACCTTTTCAAGGATACGTCAAGATTTCGGGGTTCCCCTGACAGACAAAAAGACAGAAGGGCCGACCACGGAATTGACGTTCCTGGGGACTAGGATCACTGCGGACGATTGGCAGCGTGCCGATGGAGAAGGTGTTGGATCTGTCTGCAGAATTGGCAGCCCTAGCAGGTGCAAGAAGAGTGTCGCTGCGGCGGGTACAATCAATCTTGGGAAAACTGAATTTCGCCTGTAGGATAATTCAAATGGGCCGAATATTCAGCAGAAAAATGTCATTGGCTACGGTCGGAATATCACAGCCGCATCATTTTATAAAAGTGTCTGGGGCTATGAAGGAGGATGCATGAGTGTGGACGGCAATTCTACGGAACTTCGATGGGAGCACCCCGATTCATCCTAGCAGGGTGATGACCGGTCAGCTCGACCTTTATGCAGGAGCCAAGGCGGTCGGAGTGGGAGCCTCTTTTGGAGGCGCGTGGTGCTCAGCACCTTGGCACGCATCATGGGTGCAGGGAAGGCTTACAGATGATGCTACGGTTCTGACAGTTATGTTCAGGTTGGCAGGGCAGAAGGACTTAACAAGGGAGTTTGTGGTTTGCCGGGTGGTCAAAGGCATGTTCAAAGGGGAGCACCGGGTGGACAGGAGGTGCCCGATCACTTTCTCTTCTACTATGCCTTGGGGAGGCATTGGGTGGACTATGCAGGGACTCCTCCGAATCCCTGCTTTTCCGGACTGCTTTTCCCTAGTGTTATTCAGGGCTTTTAGGATTGGGGAACTGGTCTTGGAAAACAGGCACTGTGCGGGGGGCTTCTGGCAGAAGACATCTGTCTGGAAGGTGACAGAATGTTGGTATGGCTAAGGAGGTCATAAAACGGATCATGCCGGAAAAGCAAAGGAAGTGGTCATGTACAAGACTGGAACGGAGTGTTGCCTCCGGGCAAATGTGAGGTTGTACTTGCAAAAAAGGCCGTCAGGGCCAGGCCACTGTTATTGCATTCCAACGGCCAGGCCTTGTCAAGGTTTTAATTCGAAAGGATGTTGAAGAAGTCCTTACTGCAGTTAGGCCTGGACCCGGCAGACTTCGGATCCCATTTGTTTCGGATCAGGGCCGCTACAGAGGCGGCAAGGCTAGGTCTGCCCGAGAGCATGGTTAAAAAGATTGGGAGATGGGAGTCGCAACGTTTTAGGTCCTGCATACGGCCAGAAAGGGTTATCTAATTGGATTTGTTTTGTTGTTGCAGAAATTCAACAGAGGTGGATCGTTGGCCATTCCTACATGTATTGGGCTCACCGGTTAGCTGCAGTCACTGGAGACAACGTCCAGCTGGGCTTCCTGGAGACGACCGTGCAAGTGCGAGGGCTGGGGTTCCGCGGCTTGAAATGGACACAAGTAAATGGCCAGTTGGAGAGGAATGCTCAGCATCACGGTAGACCACACATCTTAATTATACATGCTGGGTACAATGTTTTTGGGAGAGATACCTAGGAGGGTAATGTTAAAAGATATGAAGAGGGATGTGAAGTCTTGGCTAGAGCAGTTCCCAGGCTTGTTCATAGTATGGTCCGAAATGATCAAAAGGAGATCATGGCAGAATGCAAGGGATCCAGTTTCGGTGGATAGAGCAAGGCAAAAGGTAAACAAGCAGATGGCTAGTTTTGTAGGGAACTTGGGTTTCATTACCATTAAGCACCAAGAATTTGAAGGCGCAGTCGCTGATAATTCTTTCGCCCCGATAAGGTCATTTAACAGAGATAAGTTTAGAACTGTTTACTCTGGAGCTTAAGGATGGGGCTAGGCAGGCCTTAGCTTTATTGAGAGAGCAAGAAGGGGATCACAGCCGCAGGAGGCATCCATCACCTTCTCTGTGGCGAGAGGTGAGTCACCCTGCCCACGGGCTTAAGTGGGCGTTGCCCTGCCTCATGGGCATGCTTAGTAAAGCACTGGGAGGCTCGGGGCGCTGGCCCAGGGCGTGAGGTTACTGACCGGGCCAGGCTCCTCCTCTGGGATGTTTCATTGAGCTGTGATGTAACAACGTTAAATGTGTTAATTGGTTATTTGATTATAGTTGCTTTAGTAAAGCTGTCGCCCATAATTTTCCCAAGAAATACTTGGTCAGTGTGTTTATTTATCTAAACGCCTAATGGATCTTACCAGGGTCATGTGTATAATACACAAGCACACTGATATCTGTAACAGACACACACACTGCCCTTTGTATAACACACACACTGCCCTGTATATAACACACACACACACACACTGCCCTATATAATAATCACACACACGCATACCTTGCCCTGTATATAACACACACACATACACTGCCCTGTATATAACACACACACAAACACTGCCCTGTATATAACACACACACATACACTGCCCTGTATTTAACACACACACGGCCCTGTATATAACACACACACATACACTGCCCTGTGTATAACACACACACTGCCCTGTTTATAATACACACACACTGTCCTGTGTATAATACAGACACACACACTGCCCTGTGCATAATATACACAAACACACACTGCCCTGTATATAATACACACACACTGCCCTGCATATAATACACACACATACACTGCCCTGTGTATAACACACACACATACACTGCCCTGTGTATAATACACACACTACACTGCCCTGTATATAATACACACACATACACTGCCCTGTATATAATACACACACTGCTCTGTATATAATACACACACATACACTGCCCTGTATATAATACCCACACTGCTCTGTATATAATACACACACATACACTGCCCTGTGTATAACACACACACATACACTGCCCTGTGTATAATACACACACTACACTGCCCTGTATATAATACACACACATACACTGCCCTGTATATAATACACACACATACACTGCCCTGTATACCGTATAATACACACACTGCTCTGTATATAATACACACACATACACTGCCCTGTATATAATACACACACATACACTGCCCTGTGTATAATACACACACACACTGCCCTGAGTATAATACACACACAGACACACACTGCCCTGTGTATAATACACACACACACTGCCCTGAGTATAATACACACACACACACACTGCCCTTTTTATAATACACACACAGACACACATTGCCCTGTGAATAATACACACATGCTGCCCTGTATATAATACACACACTGTCCTGTATATAATACACACACATACACTGCCCTGTATATAATACACACACACACACTGCCCTGTGTATAACACATACTGCCCTGTATATAACACATGCACACACACACTGCCCAGTGTATAATACACACACACACACATGCATGCTGCCCTGTATATAACACAAACACACACTGCCCTGTGTATAACACTATATATAGTATATACTGACCTGTATATAACACACACACACTGCCCTTTATATAACACACACAACGACAATGTCCCAGACTCCAATAATGTTGTTTCAATGTTTTTAGAATTTTTGCTAAATTACACAATCAAAAATATGCCATATAGAAAACAGACATCACAGAATTCCCTTTTTACCACTTCTTATTTCAATAAGACGTTGTCCCTTTAGGATTAGGTTTCTGTACTCCCAATAATAATCAATATCTTGTGGACTCTTGAAAGATGTTGGGATTCAGATATGTCCCCTGTGGTACCATCATTGGCATTCCCTGGACACTCCCAAGCAGTAATCTTCTCTGTGCAAACTCCAGCAAATGTAATTCTCCATCAGTCATAGTTACATTTACATTATATTAGCCACGCTCCTTCATATTAGCGTTGCATTGTGTTATTAAACATTCAAACAGCCTTATTAAATTGTGATTTAGCCATTTGAATAGGGCTCTATATAAGCACAGGGCATATTTTTTTTACAGAAGTGTTTAGTTAGTGAACTTCTATCCAAATGCAAGGTCTTCACTAACTAAAAACTTCTGTAAAAAAAATATGCTCTATGCTTATATAGAGCCCTATTCAATTGCTCGAATCGCAATTTAATAATGCTGATAATGTTTAAATATAGGTAAGAGTAACCATGTTGATCAAATAGTCAAATGAAAAAAAATAATATTGTGGTATAATCAATACCTTTTTTTATTTTATAACAGGAAAATCATTTTTTCTTCATCATGTTTAAAGCTATAGAAGAATGCAATGGAGAGCAGAGTGCAGTGAAGAAGATATACTGTAGAGGGAGCCATTTGTAAATTAAGGTGAGGTACCATTGTTTGAATGGTCCGTGAAGACATCAAGGATAAAAACAAACAGCCTTATTAAATTGCAATCTGGCAAAATCTAAAGGGCTCTATATAAGCGCATAGCATATTTCTTTTACAGACGTTTTTAGTTTGTGAAGACCTTGCTTTTGGATAGAAGTTCACTAACTAAAAACTTCTGTAAAAAAATATGCTATGTGCTTATATAGAGCCCTTTAGAATTTGCCAAATTGCAATTTAATAAATCTGAAAATTTCTAAATAAAAACAGGGCTGTAGATATGAGACAATCAAGCCCCAAATCATCCACATGTGTGCAGTAAGAACAGTTATATTAGTTGCCTAAGCTAGAAAGAGAGCATTAACTTGCTATTATTGTGCCAGAATAATGCAATAAAAAAATCTGAACTCAAAACATATATAGGGGAAAAATAAAGCACACTATAAGCAATGTATAGCTCATGAAGATAGTTGGAAACTTTCAAGGTTGATGGACATCTCGTTTAGCCATGTAAACATAAAAAGTGATCAACCGTTGCGTTTTCTGTTAAAAGCATAAGTGACTTCAGTAATCAGGTAAGTAAAAGTGTTAGCCAACCATCCCGGCTTCTCACGTGGGTTGTGTCATCTCTCAAAGATCTGGATCTACTGTTCATTAAACCCAGAGTGACTAGCATCTCTAGCGATATGGATAGTATCATCCCAAGCATGGGTGTGGGAGCCAGAGAAAATCTGGGGGGGGGATACTGCATATAGTATTAAAATACCACACAACTGTTTCTCTACACACATTGAAAATTCTCCCCCTCATCCCCCCAGTTCCTACACCCATGTCCCAAGGCAAAGGAAGAATGGACCGCCATGCTTCTTCTCTTTTCTAAATGCCTCAATCCTGTTCTCCATCTACTTTGATTTTCTGTCTGTGTATTGACTTGCACATAGGCGTTGGCCTATACACTACCTCAGGTCCGTAGACCTGTTTAATTTGAAGTAACCACAAACATTGGATCAGCAATCACATCAATCATATTTTTAGTGAAGAACTGAGTTATCACATAAAGTAGATGCATAAAAGATGGCCAAAATAATAACATATCTACATGACTATTTACTATACTTACTGTACAGAGTGCATTGCCAAGCTACCTGGGTTAACTCAAGATGCTTCTAATACAATTTTTTAAGCCATCAGTCATCCAAAGAGACTGAAGAAGCGTCTGCAAGTTCTGGATGTTCACAGTTGGCACAAATTCTGAACCTTTACAAAACTCAAAGAGATCTGACTGACATAGCACTTTTAATTCTAACTTTTACAAAACTGTTATCTGGTTTTTCTACAGAACCTGGAGAATATTGGCTGGCTTAGCAAATGTTAACTTAAAATGTGCCCCAGGACAATCCTAGCAATACTGTAGGAAAGTAAGAAAGAAATTCCACTGCAATATATATCTCCATAGTTTAATAAGTAAACCAAATTTACGCTTAGGTCTCAAGAAACAGAGTGCCATTTCTAGAGATATATATGTAGCCCAGGAGCATAGACTTAACACAAATGATCTATCTTAGTCACACACAATCGTTCTGTAATAAGAACACACACTCTCTACCCTCTCCCTTATAAGGGTCTCTACCCTACACATATTACCTCTGTGCACTTCCAAAAACACTGACTTTGCAATCTACTAAAAACTGCACAGAAACCCATCTTTATTTCCTTAAAGGGACAGCTAATTCAATACAACTTGGAGCACACCACTGTAAACTTCTCATAATAACCATGTTGAAATACTTTTTAATTTTTTAAATAGGTTATTTTTTAACAGAGAAATTTATAAATGAAATCACTGTTTACATGAGACACTGACAAGCCACAACCACAACCCCAGCTCAGTGCAGAGAGCATAAGCAGAAAGAAATGTAACCCTTCACAAATTCATCTGTGCAGGGAAAGGACTGCTAGATTCAGCTAAAAATTACAGTTAGGGGTTTAAATATTCTACTGCATTACTGAAGTTCAAAGAAAAACCATAAATCTTTATGTTTGTGGAGTCTGAATCAGTAGTGTCAAGTGTCAGCAGTGTGTTTGTAAACAGACCTAAGACTGCAGATTTTTAGCTGCTATTAGTGTAATAAAAAAAAAACAATAGATCATTTTAACATAGAATCTTGTGCTCTTTCACACCATGAAGAGCATTTATAATGAGGTAAATGGTCCTTTAATTGCTTTAACCTTTTCTTTTACACATCTCACCTAGGCTCTTAAAACAAAACTTTGGGCATCCTCCCCAAAACAAGTTATTGAGTAGAAGAAAGGTTTGACTTACAAGGGTTAAGGAAATTGATATTTCTGTCTCCTCCTGTCTGACACTTCCATTTTTTTTATATTATTGCCCATTTTTATATGTGTATATTTACATATACAATATATTTCGATATACATTTATTTGTAGATAAGAAGCAGTATTTCCAATACATTTACTCTGTATCTGCAAGTATTAAGTAGTCATTTGAAGCGCAGTACGTGGCAGTATTACAGAGTATCTCACTCTCGCCCCCCTCACCTCATCATATGCACATTCACGGACTGGTCTTAGAATACAACAGGATGCCAGTGATCACAGCACAACCCTCATTCCTTGTAATGAGCAGCGCCAGCTCTCAGCCGTCGGAAAACATAATGACTCAGATCTATATTGCATTTCCAAGTCAGATAATTTGCATAAAACTAATGCAAGTTCATTTTTCCCTTGCTGCAGTTTTGTGATAAATCTCTAATCCCAGTCGCCTCGTTTCATTGTGACAGAGAAATGTTTAATGAACAGTTACTTTATCTATCTAGAAAATGAGAGCTGTCAATAAACTGCAAGCATACAAGCTGGTACTGATTAATCGGTACATCCTTCTGTATATTACAAATTAGTTACCTTATATAGACCATATATTAATGAAACATTGTGCTTTACATGCCCTATGAAGGCTTCAAAATGATCAAGAATCATCCTTATCGTTTTATTAAACTCTTGTTTTTATATTTATATTCAAGTTTCCAGGCCTTGTTGCTCCACATAAAATGTCAAACGAAAGGCATAAAAACAAACATCTTAAAATAATCCTTCTTGTTTTTGCTAAGCAGACATAGGACCCTCTGTTAATTGGGTGATGCAAACTACAGCACACCTGTAATTTTTTCCCTACATTACAGCACTATGCTAATCTTTAGCTCCCCCACATTAAGGCACCCAGCCCACATCCGTAAAGCCTTGCCTTGTTCGCAAGAGTTTTCAGTATAGAAAGTACCCAAACCAAGCTTTACAGATGAGAAAAAGGCCCTTAGAGCCAATAGAAAATGAAAATGCCCTGCAGATTATTTCCATTTAAATATCCACTGGAGGGAATCCCTGGGCATCTCCTCCTGCCGCTCATTGCCTGATCGCCCCCTTTTCCAATTAAACACCATGCCCCCTAGCCGATCACCCTATCTACATAACCTTGGGTGTCTATACAAAACCCCATGGCAACTAAAACTTAAAATCTGCAAGGGTGGTCTTCAAAGAACCCGACTTGCACCTATAATGAACCCCCCATGCCACCTAAAATTATCGCCCATGCTGCCACCTAAAATTAACGCCCATGCTGCAGGGGGTTAATTATCTATGGGGGGGGGGGGTCTATACAGAGCCCAATGGAAAAATAATTTAAGTTACAAAAACACTACACTAACCTAATAAAGTTACCCCCCTAATAAAATAATAAATAAAACAAAGCCTAAATTAAATTAAATTCCCAATTAATTTCTAAAATAATTAAATCTAATTATTTAATACATTAATAGAACCTATTTAATTATTAAATCAATTAATCCTAACCAATTATTAAATAAAATAAAGCTTAATTAAAATAAATCTAATTAAATAAATCAAAATAACATGAATTAAAATAAATGAAACCTTAATAATTAAATATGAATAAACCTAATTCATTAATTCATTAAAATAATCCTAATTAAATAAATCAAAATAATTAAGATAATTTAACCTAACTAAAAAAATAAAAATAAAATGAAATAATTGAATAAAATTAAACCTGTTTAACTAAAAAATAATAAAGCTAACTAATTACTAAAAATAAGAAAACCATAAATACAAAAAAATAAAAAATCAATTCAATCAACATGGGTAGCCCACCTAGTCTAGGGGAGAAGAGAGATGACCAGGTCATTGTTGATCAGCACTAGATAATCATTTGGGGTAAGTAAGTATCATGAATTCATCTTTTCTGTGCAGGTTTAATTAATTTTGTATTTTTATAACTTTTATTATTTTCATTGTGATTTTTTATTTTGATTGTAAGTGATGTATTATTTTTGATAATTCTTTTATTTATTTAATGTAATATAGCTTTTTTGTGATTAAGGGGGTGTTTTTTTGTATATACCTTTTAATAATTATTTTCAATTTGGAATATAGTAAACCTCAAAAATCACCAGCTTCCCTGATTTACAGGGTGAATATATCCCTAGAACTTATCCATAGAATTAAATTAATAATTATTGGCATAGTATTACCCTCCATTGGTTATAAGTAATCCTCATATGCCTTATTTCTGGATAAGCTTAATCCCAGGATTACCATAGAATGAAAACACCAATATAAACTAAAACAATAATGATAAAAGAATAGTATATGGAATATTACCCATATGATTGCAATCTAGCACTTTTTGATATATCACACAGTAATAGGCTGTTAACAGCCTTCACTTAAATACTTGTGGTTTTAAGCTGTATAGACGCCTTATTGCTGCGGATCAATCATGCTTGGGTTATATAATAGCGCTCATCAGTGGGTCTTTTCCGTTACTCCAAAAAATATCAATGCAGACGGTCCATTTCCCTTGTCAAACAAGCTTCTTCATGGGCTTATGTGTTATGCACCAGGATATTTTATATAGGTTAAAATAAAAGGTGTTTTTCTGGAATGTAGCTTTTTTTTATTTTTATGAAGTTTTTTCTTATTTTTAGTAATTAGATTTATTATTATTTAATTAAATAGGTTTATTTTTGTTTAATTAGGGTAAATAATATTTAATTATTGAGTTTTACTTTTATTTATTTAGTTAGGTTAATTTATATTTAATTATGTTTATTTTATTTTAATTATTTTTTATTTTATTTATTTAATTAGGTTTATTTTAATTAATTAATTAGGTTTATTTAATGAATTAGGTTTTTTTTTAAGCCTTAGGCGCCCTGCAGCATGGGTGGTTAATTTTAGGTGCCAGGGTGGGTTCAATTTTTTACAGCCGGCGTGATTTTTTTAAAGACAAAGTACTGTCTCTTTAATTGCTGCTGTGGCACTCAATAAAGGTTTTAAAAACCTTTGCGAGTGCAAGCAATTTATTTCAACCACATCTACTCTATAAGCATCTTGCACCAATAAAGCATCAACTGTCAACTGGACTTCATACACAAATTACCTTTAAACACCATATTCTAATTCGGAATCATTTGTATAACCTTTATACCAAACAATGATAATTTGTAACTCATATAAACCAAAAACATCACTTACTCTGTGAGTCACCCACACATCTAAACTTTCATATACAGAGGTTTGGACTCAGTGTATACCCTCTACATGACCCAAGTTATAGGACTGATCAGCCTCACTGGGCACTGGTTTCTGATTGACTCAGGAGCAACACTAAGTGACCTTAGATGTATGTCTCGATATGGCTCAGGATGCGGAATCACTCAGTGTTAGTGGATAGAAAATCTCTGGCAGTGATCACTAGTTACTGTAGGACTCAGGTTGTGTGATAAATGAATGGAAAATCCAGAGAGCTCTGTATGACTTAGGCCCCTATTAAATTCCAACTGAAATTTGCAACATCAGTAAAACATAGAGGTTAAATCACAATCAATTAGCGTTTAGAAGTTCGATTTGCGATCAGGCTTGTAATCCAGAAATGTTGCAATCTGAAAAAATCACTAAATCTACTAATCAAGTTTCCTATACCCTGCTTTGGTGTCCCCACCTTCCCCCAACCTTCCCCCATTTATGGCTGGCATAATTACCTCAAATCTCCTCCCCCTCCTCACATACCTTCCTTCTAAGGTCTCTCTCCCATTTCTTCTTACTCCCCTATCTTCCTGTACTGTCTGACCCCAATCCATTCTCTCTCTTTCTTTCAGTGCAAATTCACTCTGGTTTTAAGGCCTACTACATCTGTAAGATTCTCAGAATATTGCCCTCCCTCCCTCCCCTACCCACCCACCCCAACTCAGATTAATTTATAGAGCCATGGAAATCACCTGACTTCCTACTTGCAGATATATCATCTCAACACTAGGGGTCAGCCAACATACTAGTCTTTCACCTCAGATCCCTCCCCTCTTCCTCTAAAATAAAACTCATTCTATCTTTCACCTGCTTCCTGACCCTTGCTATTCCTATTTGTTACTCTTCCCCAGTTCTCTGCCCTTTAATTCCCTTTAGATTGTAAGTAGCGAGTTTCCAGTCTTGTAGGGTGCTTTGGGATAAAGCACTTTCTGCTAAGATTCTAAGCTCAAAACAGGGCTCTTCAACTTTGAATTTGTTAAACGTGTATTTCCCCTGTTCTTATCCCCTGTACAGCGCTACGGAATATGTTGGCGCAATACAAATAAAAGATAATAATAATAATAATTATATGTATTAACCCATTAATGACATTGATGTTGTCCAATTAATTTGAATTTCTTGCATCACTTTCCTCAGCAGTGCTACGAACAGTTGTTTAACCCCCTTGCAAGTCCTCTCTAGTTCTCGTAGGATTTTTGGCTACATTTGCCTTTTACGGGTGTGAAAACAAGAGCTGGCTTGAGGAATTGTGTCAATTTAATTGTGATTTTAGTGAATGGGGGCTTGACAGATCAAAGATTTAGCTGGGTCGGAGTTAGGATTTTGACAACCATAGGTATTTTAAGCCTGTAACCCGCAGATCGGGTAGCTAAAATAGGCCTTTTTTTATAGCAGTAACTTTTGCGAGCTACATTACGATCTACAGTTACTACAATTTGGACAATTTAATAGGGGCCTTACAGCCCAATTAAATTAGAAGCCTGTAAGTGCAACGTGAGACCTGCAAATTAAACCTGGCCGCGAGTTACGGGCCAGAGAGCAAACCTGTAAATAATTTTTTGCACGTTGGATATGCGCCCGTTAACATGATCAATTGGTCAAACCTGTAGGTTTAGATAGAGCCAATGGCAACAGAGATTGTCACCATTGCGTCATTGTGAAATGGAGGTTAGATTTCAAAGTCTTGCAGGCTTCAATTATGAGTTGAGATTGTACCCACATTCCAGAAATAAGGACATATTGATAAAGCCTTACATATGATATTCTATTCCATGTGAGTTCCATTATATGTATTAACACATTGATTGCCGGGATTGATATAACATGGAATTTAAACATAATAAAAATTATTTTATATTGCCGATTTGCGAGCTTCAGAATGTTGTGCTATTTATTTCAATACCTAACATCACTTTCCCTTTTAATAAGTACAGCAGTGTGTGGCTCCATTTGCACGTTACGGGCTTGAACGCAAGTGAATTTGTTGCAATTTAATAGTATGATTGGAAATGTTACAGTTACGGGCTTGATAGATCAAAAGATTTGCGGTGAAAAGATAACATTTTCACCTCCCGTAGCCTTTTCTCGCCCTTACCCCCCAAGTCATTAGCGGTTTGCTTTACGAGGCCAATTTTATAGACGTAAGTCTTGTTACTTTACGGGCTACGGTTTTGCACGTTGAGCTAATTTAATAGTGCTGTTAGTATGATGGCTCATTAAGTTGCTGGACACAATTCTCTGTTTGACTAAGGATGAGGGATCACTGTCAGGATTTGAGAAGGCATCCTGGTTATTTCAGAATTGGGAAATACCCTGCATGAGCTGGCCTCTTTATGCTTTGGGCTGCAGGATCAGTCAGTGTTGATGTTTGTCAGTATGTGAAGGTCTCTGTTACTTAGGAGAAAAGTGTCACTGTGAGGGGCTTGAGATTGGGGACCACCTTGTGTGAATAGGCAACCATTTCTGTATGTTTTAGGAGTTAGGGCAACCTGGTGTTGTTGGCTGCTGGTCTCCTTTTGATTCAGGCTATATGACCATTTTTTTTTCTAACAAGTGCACAAAATGTATATGGCACAAGATATACAACAGCTTTGTATGACTGGCCACTTATGTCAGTACTAGTCTGTATATGTATCAGTGTGTCTGTGGGGGAATACCTAGTATAACTAATGATATAGGATTTTCAGAATGTACCAGTCTTTTTTGGAAAGGCACTAGAAAGAAAAGACAGACAAGGCATTGGAAAGATTGTAACTTATTTTTTCTCAGGGTGGTATCAAGGTTAGATGCCAGCACCAGTCTTGGATTCCTCAATGAATAAATACAGGGTAGACTCCACAAGCAACCAGAAAAATTATTGAATACTGTACTCTAATTTAATTTTTTTTTACAGCGCTTAACAAATGCCAGTGCAGTGTTGTTGTTACATTTCCTGGGTTCAGCACTGCATCCTCCAGCCGAACTTACCTGTGTGTGAGGAGTGAAAGCTGCTGCTGCTAGACCAGCCTCACTGACAAATAAACAGCAGAGCATCCTATGCACAGCTAATCTAGGCCTCTTTTAATAGTGACTCTCAAGCAACCAGAAACTACATATATCCTGCATCTACCAATCCCCATGGGTGCTGGTTAACTGAGCGTACACTGTAGTAAGAGAAGGGTGTTGTTAACTAGTATTTTTCCATGGGAAACCGCAATGAGTGGCTATTCCAAGCAAATTATCCGGTCATGTCCCCAGTGCTAAATAAGTGGTCTTAATATAATGTCCACATATTATAAAGGGATTTTTATATTTGTTCATTTTATATAAAAATCAAAATTAGAAAGATGTTTTGAAAAAGCCAGAAGGAAGAAACAATGTGCAGGAAATGTGGGTATATGAATAATCAGAAATGTTCAGTTGATCTGTTCAGACAGCTGCACATTGTTTGATAAAATAGCTGTATGAACAATGGAAATAATAACAGGATTTTATCCCTTCACAGAGTTTAAATTGGGCACTTGCCTCAAGTGCTCAGCACCCCCTCCCTTGAGTTTCACCAGCCACTGGTTTATCACGGCTGGCGCTCTCTCTCATGGTGAGACATTCAGATGTCTCTCCTTAAGGATTCAACATAATACAACAAGCAGAGAGTGCAGCACAATACAAAGTCACAACAGCATGGTGCAATGTTCAGGCATCTAATCTCCGTGCTGTTCTTTGAAAAATCAATGTCTGAGCTCAGAATGATAAGTAATGTTGCAATTTGAAAACAGGAGAACTCTCTGGAGCAGTGAGGAAGACTGAAAATGGGAGAATAAAAGTGGGATGGTAGAATGGGGGCATGATTAAAAAGGCAGAGGGTCCCATTATGACATATGAAACAAACACAGGAGAGGTATACAGGGGAAATTGATTGAGGTAGAGGTTAACATGAGCTGCCAGACATCACTGTAACATGCAGAGTGGCATAGCAAGTGTACAATTGAGGCAGCAAACTCAGATTCCTTCCAGACATGCCCCTATGTTAAAAAGTATGAATAGTAAAAATCAGATTCCGGGGGTTAACAAAGGGAAAGTGGCCATCCTCACAACTCATGTAGCTGTGAGAGACAGCTGAGGTACAATGAGATGTCATCTTCCAAAAATGACGTTAACAAGAACTGTTTTTGTATTCCCTCTTTTAGTGTGATTTTTTTTGGTCTTTGACTTAAATGTTGTTGTTTTCATTGTTTTGTTCAATAAAAACATTCATAGCAAAAATAGCTTGCTTAATGAACCCTTTAGATCAGTCTATTGATAACCGAGCATTCTTCAATTAATTTGGCTATAGTTTTGTCCTATCCACTTCTACTTACTACCACCTTTGGGCTCGACTACATGGCTTCCATAGGTAATCTTACGAGTCAAAATCTCACGTAAGCCCTAACATAACTATTACATTAAGCTATTGCACGCTGCCTGTACAAAAACTTGTATGAGGTTTTGCTACGTGTGAAGTATTCCCTGCTTTACATGTGGTTTTACTTAAAGTGCGCTTACATGGCTCCTGAAGGATCTTACTGAAAATCCTATGTGTTCCTTGAAGTTTCTGTGAGTGCTTGCAAAGAGGGATATTCTTACTCAACCTCCTGCAAGAACAGCTAAATCCCTTATGAGAACACAACATATGTTAGGATCTCAGAACCAGAAAAAAAGCCTAAAGTAGCATTTTACTGGACCTTAAAATAAATATGTGGCATATAAATCCTTTTTAATGATTTACCCAACACTTCAATATTTAAAACAATCATAAAAATAGGTGCAAATTAAAACCTTTATATTGACACTCCATGTGGCAGTATTAATGGTCCCTTTAAACTCGTCCATAGAAAATAGAGATCACAAAACTGCCAAGAGGAGGAGATATACGGCTATCAAAGAAAGGAAATGGAACTAAAGTGTTGAGTACGGGAGGAAGATGCTCAGCATTAGGTAGGTTAAACATAGACAAATACAGTAGAAAAAAGAGAATGGAGAAGAAAAAGGCAAAATGGAGCTAAGGTGGTAAAGAGTTGCCAAAAGAACAGATATACAGAGGGAAACATGCACTGAAAATCTCTAATCCTTTACTCACTGCATGAGAATCCTTCATACCTCTCAGCGTTCCCATATCTTATAAAGAAACACTCATACATATCTCAACTACTATAGAAACCCTTAAACATAGCAAAACTGTCAGATAACCCTCATGTACCTCAACTTGGCCCTAAGTGTGTGAATAATCCTAATACCTGTCAACATGCCCACCAATGTGGAAGAAACCCTCATACATCTCAACACTACCCTAAGTGTGAAAGGCCCAATTCTGTCCCTCAGCACCACCCCACAGTAAAATAATCAGCTCCAGAAATACTTAAATTCTGCCTGTTGGGGTGTCTTGAGAAGTGGAGCTGAGGAACACTGCATCTCCATTCTTATACACATGCAGCATATTCTATGTTTTGTATAAAGTATATTAAAGGGTTACCATGTTAGAGGGAGATTTAATTCAGAAATGTAAAGATATACATATGGATTTCTGTGGCTAGGCCTTAATGCTCTGGTATTGATCCTCACTGAGCTGTGGTTTGTTTTATAGGAATATCTTAGGATAATTATGGCTTTTGACAATGAAAAAGGTCTAGCATTTTGTATATCAAGTCTGGAGGAGTATAAAAAGGGAAATGAGAGAGAGGTTTGTGTAACGAAGGTTGGCATCAGACAGGAAAGGAAGGAATACTGAAGAACTGTTTATAGATTTCTGCAACACCTCCTAGTGCATTATTGCTTAAATATTATGACAATAAATAATTTCACCCTGAATTAAGTTTTGTATAGGGAATGATGACGCTACAGCATAGAATATCAATGTTTTTTTTTGCAAGGGCTCTGTAAATGTTTTATATTTTACATTTTCTGACTTCCTTCTGTAAAAACAAGACCAGAGACATATTCACGATACCAGCACCTGGTTTAATAAAATCTAAACAAGAACTGCTGCCCTAAATATTATGAAGTCTGAAAAATGGTCCAGAAATTAAACAATCACGTGGAAGCTGTGAAATCCAGAAACAGAGATTGGTAGATTTGGATCTATTTCTATTTTAACGTGATATTGAGGGTGGATTGTCCCAGATTTAATATTTCTGACCCTCTCCAAGAATTTGATTTGATGGTATGTATGTAGGAACTGGGGGGGTGATTTTTCTATGTTTGTATGTATGTATATAAAAGCTATTTTATGGCCTGTGTATACAATGAGCCGTATCCCCCTCCCAGAATTATTCTTGCTCCTACACCCCTGTTTGATGGTATCTTAGTAATAAACTCATGGAGTAAAAAGGATTCCTTTTTTTTACAGCATGGGAAAGCCAGTGGTTGCACTGATAAAATGGGGATGTAAACTGCTGATAGAGGGACAGAGGAGCTCCAGCTCCCAAATATATATATACTAATGAATTGCCCGTCAAAAAATGATGGTCATAAAATTGTAAGGCAGGTAATGCTGCTTGCCACACAATGTAAGGCTTTTGGTCCTCTGAGTACATTCTGCACTCATTGCGATCCTCTCCCTTGGTGTACATTTGTTTGTCTGAGCACCTTCGGCACTCATTGCGAGCCTCTCCCCTTATGTACTTTTGCTCCTCTGAGCAACCTGTGCGCTGATTGTGAGCCCCGCGCTGAGCGCCAAAACCTTCCCTCTAAGAGCCCTACCCACATACGTCTACCTAAGTGGCTGGTGTGCAAATTCTGTCAGAAATAACTTTCACACCTTTTCATAAGTCCTGCTGTACCACAATTATGCTGGTGGCTATCGAACAACATGTGCATTAATACCCCAAAAAGAATAATAAAATGAATATGTATGAAATGAGGATTGTTGCTATGGAGACTCACAATGCATCTTAATGACGATATTTCAATTATCAACAGATACTTCACTTTGAGCTTTCTGGATCCTAAGCCAGTCATCTACTGACAATATTATGTGGGATCTGGGTAATTAGCTGTCAATGCGCTCCTTGTAATTATGTAAGCAAGTGTTTCAGCAGAATCACTATGATGTCATTACCACTGGAAATTATTGAGGAATTGTTGTTGAAAATCACATTATTAGCAAATTTGTGGAGAAAAACATATTTGATAAAGGGTTATTAATTAGCCTCAATCTGAATCAAGTTTCACTAGTTCTACATAATAAATTGGATAATTCACATGTATTTAAATATCATTTTATGTAAAACAGCAGTTAACACAAAATAAACATTAGGATTATATGAAATTTAAACCATTTTTATAATCACATATATAGCTGTCAGTGTGGGTAAAGTTTATGATGTTGGTCACGCTTTGCGGCCCTGGTAAAGCGAGGGCCGCAAATGCGAGCCTCGCGAAGTGAGGGGCGCCGTTACAGGCCGCAACTGTGAGGCCCGCAGGATTTAGGCTGCAATGAGCCATATCTGCCATTTTTCACGATCGAAAATCGCCTAAGCGAGAAAAAAAAATGCTGCTGAAAAAACGCAATATGATGAAAGCGAGGCCGACGGATGTAAAACTAGCCTAAAGGACGTAAAACTTCACTCCCAACATCTAAATATTTAAAGAACCTGTTGATTGAACATGTGAAACATAATTTTCTCACACAAGAAAAAAGAAACAAAATCCTAATTCATTAACTGGTTATTTCCCACATTGACTATTGCAACTCACTCCTAACCAGATTGTCTGCATTATTTGCACCTGCCAGGCTCATATAACTCATCAGTCCTTTTTTTATCTGCTGCCCAACCCTACAGACTTTTTAGTGGTTTCCCATTTCTTCTAAGATTACATTGAAAATCCAGACCTACAAAGTCCCTAAACTGCCTCCTCTACTCTGCCAATGTACATCTCTCTTCACCCGTCATCACACTTTTGTCTTCAAAACATTTATTATACAGCCCCTGTGGAGCTGCTTACTCCTCTCTGTCTGCCTCTTCCTTGCTTTTCACAGCTTTCGATGTTACCTGAAAACCCTTCTACTCAGAGAAGAAACCAACCTGTTCCCTAATATCTGACCACCTCATGTTTATTGATCCCACTACCACACTGAATCGCAGATAAGCAATATCCTCCCCTTTTTTTCTCTAATATCCTTAAACCACTTATAACATAAGCTCACATGACACCTTCTGTATCAGTATGTAACCCTTGTCATGTTTGTGTTATGTATTCATGTACGCAGCACTACTTAATATGTTGGCACTTTATTAATACCGTATTTATTGGTGTATAAATAATATACTTTTTCTCCCTGAAAATAGGGGGCAAATGATAGGTGCGTGTTATACGCCGATATTCCCTCCCCCTCCTCATCCTCAACCTCCCTCCTCACTCTAAACCCCCTCCGCATTCTAACCCCCCCTCCTCAACCTAAACCCCCCTTAATACCTCCCACTCACTTACCTGCTTCTGCTCCGGCCTCCGCTCCATGACCCGGTGACGTCACATGCGCGCCACGTCATTAGCATATACCGGGTGCCAGGTTGAGGAGGAGGGGGGTTTAGGTTGAGGAGGGGGGGGGGTTAGAATGCGGAGGGGGGTTTAGAATGAGGAGGGGGGTTGAGGTTGAGGAGGGGGTTAAGGATAGGGAGGATGAGGATGGGGGTTAAGGATAGGGAGGATGAGGATGGGGGGTTGAAGGGGTTGAGGAGGGGGTTTGAGGATGAGGGGGTTGAGGAGGGAGGATGAGGAGAGGGGTTGAGGATGAGGAGGGAGGTTGAGGATGAGGAGGGGGGTTGAGGATGAGGAGGGACGTTGAGGAGGGGGTTTGAGGTTGAGGAGGGGGGTTGAGGATAGGGGGGTTTAGGAAGGAGGATGAGGATTGGGGGATGATGAGGGGGGTTTAGGGGATTTGAGGATGGGGGGGTTGAGGAGGGAGGTTGAGGAAGAAGGATGAGGATTGGGGGTTGATGAGGGGGGTTGAGGGGATTTGAGGATGGGGGGTTGAGGAGGGAGGTTGAGGAGGGGGTTGAGGTTGAGGAGGGGGGTTGAGGATGAGGAGGGAGGTTGAGGAGGGGGGTCGAGGTTGCGGAGTGCGGTTGAGGAAGGAGGATGAGGATGGGGGGGTGGAGGAGGGAGGATGAGGAGTGAGGTTGAGGATTTAGCTTCAAAGTTCTTTATTTGAATTTTTTTTTTCCTTGAAATTCCCTTCTTAAAATGAGGTGCGTGTTATACGACGGTGCGTGTTATATGCCGATAAATACGGTAATGAAGAAGAATGTTTTTGTTCAAATCATTTTTATTGAAAGAAAATATGGTTACGCCAAATCCATGAATATGAATTTTGATGAAGCATGGCTCCTCCCATCTCCATGGGTACAATTTGTTTAAAAATGGTCTTGAGTACAATGCCCTCAATTCTTAGCTCTGGATTAACTAAATAAAATGATCCCCTTTTGTAAACCTTTGTCAAATTGAGGGAAGGTGGAGCTGGTGAATGCTGATGCTCATAATTTCAGAATTATAATACAGTTCTAGGGACTTTGGCCAATATATCATTTGAGTCTGATCCTATTCATTGAAGATTTTTGCCAGCCTGCCTCATAATGACTGTTTTTAAATTAGTCATCAGTGTTATTTGAGATTATGCTACTTCACCTGTGTTTTCTACATGTCTGTGGATAAAGGCAAATTTAAATCTTGGTAAAAAGTCAATGTCACTGAAATGTTTTAATCAGTAGAAGAAAAGTTAAATCGCTCATCTGAGTGCAGACACACCTGGTACACAGTGGCATTTCTCAGTTCCATGAGCAGCAGTAAGAGATATAGGGTAGAGCTGAGGTTCAACCAGTGGCCTGTGACCTCCATCAGGTGATCTACTATTCAAGAAGCCATGGTAATTTCCGTACCGCGGGAGCCATTGAATAGCACACCTGTCAAACCAATGACATGAATGCTATGTGGGGCTCTACGCTGGTTGGTTCTTGTTATCCATAAATATGCTGTTCTGTTGCCATTAAAGGGTTGTTATCTGTTTTGTATACACATAAACATTGTGTGTATTTTTTTTCTGGCCTCCAAACGAAAATACCTTTTATTATTTTATTAGGCTCGCTTATATCCTGATGTTCCTGCTAGGTATATCCTAAGGGACCATTGCCTGTTTCTGTACCCTGAGGACTGGTCATTCCTGGGCAAACTATGCAGGCTGGACACTGGGATTAAACCCAAATCCACGACCTAGAGGGATTCCTGTAGCAAAAAGCAGATCCATTGCCTGAAAGAGAATAAAAGCATAAAAAGCAGTGGAAAATGCCTAGATAGTATATATTTACAGGTTCTAATTGCATAGGTGATATTCAGAGCAATTCAGAATTCTTCAGAAACACGTAGAAAGTTGATTAGATCCTAAACAATATTCAGGCCGTCCACCATAACTATGGTCAACTTTTAATTGGGAGAATGAAAAAAATCTGTGGGATCCACTGGTATAGAGAATGAGTGGATATCATCATTGGAATCATAGAAATAACAGTAGAGAGAGACTTCCATACATCCTCTGCATTGAAAGAGTGATTAGATGTCATGTGTAAGTCATAACCATAATTGCAATCTGCCTTTGTGCAGCTACTAATTGGTGGGAACAAGAGGGCTTGGTTCATTTGCACACTGTATGAAACACTCTGTAAAAATGTAGTTGTCCACATGTTGTAGTTACTTTTAATTTAAATCAGTACCCCAGAGAAAATGTCTTTAATTTTCTTATTGTACAAACAAAAAAAGTGTTTTTGTAAAAGGGGATTATTTTCCAAAGGAGCCAATTACACTAATTAACTGTAAAAAATGATTTGTTTTACCCATTTACTTTAAATAACCTTTTACTCTAAGTTTGCTAATTCATGGTGTATCCAACACATTGCTCAAGTTTCGGCTCATCTTTACTTATTAATCCCACGTTCGTATAAACAGTGCGGCCCCCGATTCTCTGTTCTACGTGTTACAAATTACCCCTATGGGATCATTAAAACTCCTGCTTGCCGTTAATTGCTCTGTGAAAACCACAAACAAATGATCTGCCAGCTACAAAAGCCTGAGGTGTGAAGTGTGAAGCTGGAGTACATATACCCTGCTACGCCTGGGACAATTCTGCATCTCACTGATGCTCAAGAAATATTCATATGTACAGAATCGTGCCTCGGCGTCTGTAGCACGCAAGGCGAAATATTAATAGGAACAAAGCTGGATATTGCAAGAGACAGAGAGTGTAGAAGTTGTTTTTAGTGATATAAGCAGATTTCTTGAGATGGAAATCATGTACTATGTAAAGTCCTTTCTTTGTGCTAAAAATGAACTTGCTGTCAGCATTTCTTCGATATTTATATTTATGAGCATTTTTTGTTTGATATATGTTCTAATATAGTTGGATTGTCTTACAGTTGCATAGAAGTCTCAAACTATGCTATATATTTACAAGGCCATAAAAAGATTTAGGGTAATAAGAAATTATATCTATTATTTATTTTGTTTGTTTTTTGGTTATTATCAGATCCTGTTCCATAGAGCTTGCAGTTTAATGCTGCTGCCTGTGACGTGCTGAGCCTTGTCCGACACTAGAACCTGATTCACTGACTACAGAGGCAGCTATTAAATAAACTACTGGAGCTAAAATATCATGTTCATTTGTTTCCCACTTTCCCTGGAAAAGAAATACTGCAAAAAGCAAGTAAGAGATCAAAGGAGGTTTACCAAGGAAGGTCTGTATCCAGGTCCTTATCACACATCAATATCTAGAAGACATGTAATTTGGGGTCTCAGCCACACTAAGTACTCATTGATTATTTGGCTTCTTCGGAGTTAAGCCGCAGTCTACAGAAATCACAAGTCTCTGCTTTCAACCTGTGTTGTCCAAGATAAAGTCAGATAATACGAAGCATCCCTGTGTGACTTGGGCAGACAGCCATTGCACAAAGAAGAAGAGTAACAAGCTGTTCAATTCTAATTGCATATTTCATGGCAGCACTGCGAAGATTGTCTATAATATTCATAAAGAGCCAGGCACTCCACAGCACTGCACAGATACGTAATACAAATCAGGAAGAAATTGTGCTTTCACTTGCCAGAAGAGATCATATATTCAGAGAAGAGGAAATCATCGCCTTTTTTTGACTTGTGCTTATTTTAAACATATAGTTAAATTAAAATCTAAAAATGTAATTTATTACAATAGATTGCATTGGCCAAACCAAAGTGTCCATCATACCCAAAATCACAGGGCCCATAATTAGGTGTTTTTGTGGCACCTCTGGGATTATATGTGTGAAGAAGAGGTGTGGGGGGCCTTGCACAGCTCTGTCCAATCTCAAGCAGCAGCTGCAAATATCAGTGACCATAGAGAACACTAAGCAAGTGAAGAAGAGACATAAGGATGTGCTAAAGCTTAATCATTGGAGTCTTCTCCACCGTGTCATCCCAATCTGTTCACTGCCTCCACTGACTTGAATCGAAAGCAGATAAGAGAGTGACACAGAAAAGGAAACAGTTATTGTAGAAATGAAAAGTATACATAGCAGTAGATATAACTACAATTGGGGGAAATTGAGTGGAAGTATTCAGTATGAAAGTTGTTTCTGTTCAGCATAAATTACATGAAAAAGTCCTCCCACTCTCCTAATGACTTATTCTTACATGGTTAATTATCTCTAACAGTGGAGGGTAACAAACCACATGAACATGCTTAGTTAGTAGATCTATACTTGTAAATCATAATAAGTCTTAAAAAAAAAATAATCTCTTCATTATTCTGTATAGATCTATCAACTTGTCATGCTTATGTGGTTTATCCTTCCCCTTTTTTTTAATAGCAATCTGTTATAATGATATGTGTTTGTGTTGTAACTGGGACCTTTGCTGTGTTCCCTTAACCCTGTAACAAACTGCAGAAAGACTGGAATGTGTATTTTGGGAAATATTTGAAAGTGGCAGATATATAATAATCTACAGCCCCAGTTTCAGTCCTTGTCTTTATATCTCTTGGCATCGGACCAGACGTCCCATCTGTGAGGAATCCATGGGAATCACCAGGTCCGTTCTTGTGTGTTAGATCTTCTGCACTCTTCTCTCTGCACTCTTCGCTCTTCTCTCTGCACTCTTCTCTGTGGCAGGCTCCAGATCAACTCAGCCACTGAAGAAATGGTGTCACAGGCTCATGTTGGCAAACCTATCTCTCATACCCGCCCCTGTGCTGCTCGCCAACCACGTGCCGCGGCGAACGCCTGATTTAATGTTCCTAAAAGGCAGACTTGACAGAAATGTGCCGGGGAAAAAATAAACCCATCCGGAGTTATTTGCATTTGTAACTACGCTCAGCATAATGGGCTGGGAACAAAACAGACTATTTATGAGAAGCTATAAATTCTACGGAAAGAAATGGATTGTAAAATTGAACGATAATGTAGCTGTAATTGATTATTGCCTCTAATTACCCATCACCTCATGAGAAGGTGGATGGACCTCGAGATTAAATGAACAGATTTCAGGACTGTCTCCAAATACAGCAATCAAGGGCCAGTGGTTGGGATGACGCTATGGGGATAGGTTATATTGAACAAGAGGAGACATTATAGGGAGAGGTTATATGGAGAAAGAGGAGCGGTTAAAAGGAGATGTTATATGGAGCAGAAGGAGGAGTTTTAGGCAGAGGTTATATGGAGCAGAAGGGGGAGTTTTAGGGAGAGGTTATATGGAACAGAAAGGAGGATATATTGAGCAAAACTATGTAAAGATGAGAATGAGGAAAAGGCTGTGGGTGAAAAGAGGAGTTATTGGAAGGGGTTAGATGAAGTATTAGGAACAGATATAGGGAGGAGTTATATGGAACAATAGGAGTTATAGATATATTGTATAAAATAATTTAAGTAGTTATATGGAATATAATGGGGTTTATATCACATATTTAGATTGGGTTATATGAGCTAGTTGGAGGAGTTTTAGGAGTGCTAAATGGGGCTGTAATGAGTTAAAGGGAGAGGTCACATTGAGCAAGAAAATGAATTATAGGGAGAGGTTGAATGCAGCAGTGGAAAGAGACAGGTATAAGAAGTAATGGAATAAGTTAAAGGACAATAGGAGGGCTTTTATGGAGTAGGCTGCATGTGAAATTACAAGGCATTATTTGTAGTAGTAATTATAGGGATAGATTATATGCCTGTTATGCAAAGAATAAATATGAAGCCATAGGAGTGTATGTAAGTATTGTTATATGAGCAGTAAAAGCATAGACATATGTTAATGTGCTGTTTTTCTGGGACATGGAGTGCCTGCTAATGTACGAGGATGATTTATTTCTAGGACACATTGTTCTGTTGCAGATGAACTCTTTGTGATAGGAGATTAGCGCTGGATCGTCATGCGGACATCAAGCATCCTCTAGATATAAGATTTTCATAACAAAAGGTCTGAGCGTCTCCAGCAGGACAGCAGAGATCTGATAATCTCACACTTGCAGGCCCTTGACGTGAGCATGCAGCGATCTATAATAACACTGAGAATCTAGACCAGAACAATCACCGAACAAAGGGACAAAACAAAACATGGGCTTATCAGATTCTTCCTGAAAAATCCAACCAACTGGGCATCTTATAGACTAACTAAAGGGGACCCCTGAATCAAAGGAGACAACAGAACCAAGAGAGACCCCAGAACCAAGGGAGACCACAGAATCAAAGGGGACCCCAGAACCAAGGGAGACCAAAGAACCAAAGGAGACCACAGAACAAAGAGAGACCACAGAACCAAGGGAGACCACAGAACCAAGGGAGACCACAGAACCAAGGGAGACCACAGAATCAAAGGAGACCACAGAATCAAAGGAGACCCCAGAACCAAGGGAGACCACAGAACCAAAGGAGACCACAGAACCAAGAGAGACCCCAGAACCAAGAGAGACCCCAGAACTAAGGGAGACCACAGAACCAAGGGAGACCACAGAACCAAGAGAGACCCCAGCACCATGACACCAATGGTTCCAAGCTCTAAATAATCACCAGACTCTTTGGGCAAACATTATAATTCTAGCTGCTGTGTAATAAATGTTGGTCCTGAGATAAATGGTGGGCTACTGGAGACCTCTTCAGTCACAGATTATCCACTGGATTTCTGTACTAAGATAGAGGTTACCAAACTGTGACCTTTAGAAATGACAAATTAAAAAAAGTTAATGGACCACAGTAAGAGATTAGATAGATAGATAGATAGGTAATAGGTAAAAGTCCATCAGCCTGCCACCTGTGGCCCTGCACAGCCTCCCATTTGTGGTCCCCGCACCTCCCATCTGGGACCCCAGATTGTGGGCTGCATGACATGACCAGGCAGGAGGGAAGCAGTCTCGTTTACCTAATGAAGCATTTCACTCTGCTGAAATTACCAATGATTTTCATACTGTTGTAATTTCTATAAACAAATAGCTGTCAGTGTTTCCATTACTTTCATGTCTCATATTTTAGCGATCACTTCTCTAAGTGGAGAAGGCTTTAATGATTTCCAATACTGTGCAGTAGAGTCGTGCTGAGGAAAGAATTGTACATATATGTCTATTGGATTGTCCAGCTGAATCACTATCGGGGCACTTGTAGGGTTATACTGCAATAATATTAATATACTGTTATATTATTAATATACTGTCTCCCCAACTCACTAAGATCTGCAGAGCTGGAAAGCAGGTTGTGCCGTTTGTTTCCTATGGCGAAAATTGCCATTGCAGCCTAAGCAAAGTTAGTGAATTTACCCTAATGTCTGTTTTAAAGACCTCATAACCTTGATACATATAATTTAGAGGAGAGAAGGGTGATTGGGAAATGAGAGAAACCTGCAAATATATCAAAGGGTTTAATAAAGTCCATGAGGGAAATGTCTTCCAGAAAAATAACAATTTAGGAACCAGGTTATGATATGAAGCTGAACGGTGAAATATGTAGGAATAATGGACAAAAGTACTAGAAATGGAAGTAGAGAAGTGGAACAGCTTTCCAGTGGAAATGGAAAGTTGTTCCACAGTTAGGGAATTGAAGCATGCCCAAGATAGGCACACAGCTTTTTAGTTAAAAAGAATGGGCAGCTTAGTTGGGCGTTCTTGTTCTTACCTGCAGGTCTATTGATCTAATGATCTGGAGGGTTCTTGTTAGTGTTTGCTCCTTGGTTGTTTGGTGCAGATTGTCAGCCCTATTCAATTCCCTCAACATGTAAAACTGGAGCCTGTAACGTAGCCCGTAAGACTTTCAACTGTTAAATAAAGCAACCCGCCAATGACTTGTGGGGTAAGGGCGAAAAAACCCTACGGGATGTTGAAAAGGGCACTCCGCGGCCACAAATCCTTTGTTCTTTCAATCCCGTAACTGTTACGTTCGAAAATCGATATTAAATTCTCTGTCGTTCAACTCCGTAACCTGCAAATTAAGCCAACGAGAGGACCCGCAAGGGGGTTAAAGTCCTATCCATAGCACTGTAAATGCAAATATACACACATTACTATGCTCATAATTAAAGGGAAAGTGATGTTAAAATTAATAGCACAATATTCTCAAGCTCACAAATCTGCAATATAAAATATTTTTTTTTATGTTTAATTTCCGTGTTATATCGATAATGGAACTCACATGGACTAGAATATCATATTTACTGAGTTATCAAAATTGCACATTATTTCTGGAATGCAAGTCCGATTGAAACTCGTAAGGCTTTGAAATCTAACCTCCATTTGTGATGTAATGATGACGATCTCTTTTTCCATTGGCTCCCTCTAAACCTGTAACTTCGGGTTTGACTAATTGATCATGCTCACGGCCGCACATGCAACGTGCGCAAGAATGGTTTACAGGTTTTCGTCTACGGCCCGTAACTTGCGGCATGGTGGAATTTAATAGCCCTGTAACACAGCCGAATTTCAAGCCTTTGCGGGCTTGCCGATGCTGCTTTGGGCTTCAAATTTAATAGGGCTGTGTATCTGATTGTCTGCTGATTTGTGGTGTGGGTTTTGTGATCCAGTATTGACTGTACTTGTACTGTCTAATAATGTTTTATATTTCCTTTAGTTCACAGCTTGTTAAGCTCAAAAATAACCTATATGTTTGGTGCCGGTTCTAAATCGGTTTCATATTCAGACTGTGACAGAATAAAACACTTTTATGATTTGAATTGGAACAGTGTGAAAATTCCTCAAGTTTTGCACATACATTTATATTATGAGATTCTGGACAGTCATGGCTACAGATAAGTGCATCTTCTCCGCGCAGCGTGCGGCTCGCAGTCTTATCTTTTCACTTTCTAGTCTTATTGATCGACTCTTAAAGGAACACTAAAGTTTATTATTTCCACAGCATTATTTTAAGAGCTAGAACTGATAATGAGACAAATGTTTGCAGACAACTAAAAAATAAAGACCAGATTTTATGTGTTAGATATTATAAGAGCAGTCCTATAAAATAGCATGGAAGTTAATCTGTTATGTGATTTAACAATGAAATCTAAGTCAGGGTTAGATTTTTGACCATAGAATGACACAGTGTTTAGCTGCATGTGGAGATTTAGGATTTCTTGCTGATAGCACCAACAGGCAAATCTATAGGCAGAAGGATGGAATAACCCAGAATAGACAGGAACTCGAGTACTGGAGCAAATAAGTACTGGACTGGTATACAGACAGGATACAACTGGTGCTGACAAGAACTTGAGGTCTGGAGTAAGTAACTACCAGACTGGTATATAGACAGGATACAACTGGTGCTGACACAAACTCAAGGACTGGAGTAAGTTAGCATCGGACTTATATACAGACAGGAGCAAGTAAGTACTGGACTGGTTTACAGACAGGATACAGGATAAATATTTTTTTTTCTCACTTAGCCCTAAAACATTTCTGAATTCATTACAAAAATGTCTTTGGTTTACCTTGGCTACCCCTCCAATTTATATGACTTTTATACATATTTGGAATCCACCATCACACATTCCATACTCTACCTCTTCAAATTATTTAAGGATCCCTAGAAACTCGGGTGATCACAAAAGCATTTTTGACATCTGTCCTCCCCTTCCAGTATCTCCATCGATCCAGCATAGAGCTTTCCCAGATCTTATGCCCCTCCCCCCCAGTATCACAGTCTATAAAAGAGCAGCCATAGATCGTATGCCTTCCCTTCCAATAACCCCATCTATCCAGTAAAGAGCAGCCGTAGATCTTATGCGTCCCCCTCCAATATCCCCATTCATCCAGTATAGAGCTGTCACAGATCTTATGCCTCTGGCTCCAGTATTCCCACCCACCCAACATAGACCTGCCCCAGATCTTTTGTCTCCCCCTCCAGTATCTCCATCCATCCAGTATAGAGCTGTCCCAGATCTTATGCCTTCTCCTCCAGTATCTCCATCCATCCAATATAGATCTGTCCTAGATCTTATGCCTCCCCCAGTATCTCAATCCAGTAAAGAGCAGCCATAGATCTTATGCCTCCCCTTCCAATAACCCCATCCAGTAAACAGCCGTAGATCTTATGCGTCCCACTCCTATATCCCCATCCATCCAATATAGAGCTGTCCTAGATCTTATGCCTCCCCCTCCAGTATCTCCATCCATCCAATATAGAGCTGTCCTAGATCGTATGCCTCCCCCAGTATCTCAATCCAGTAAAGAGCAGCCATAGATCTTATGCCTCCCCTTCCAATAACCCCATCCAGTAAACAGCCGCAGATCTTATGCGTCCCACTCCTATATCCCCATCCATCCAATATAGAGCTGTCCCAGATCTTATGTCTACCCCCTCCAGTATCTCCATCCAATACAGAGCTGTGCCGGATCTTATGCCCCCCCCCTCCAGTATTCCCACCCATTCAACATAGACCTGTCCCAGGTCGTATGTCTCCCCTGCAATATTTCCATCTATCCAGTTTAGAGCTGTCCTAGATCTTATGTTCTCTAGTTTGTGTCTCAAGAGACTTCAGACTTTTATATCAGTTTGTCTGTATGTATTTTGAGTTTTCCAGAAATCTTTCTGTGCTGTTGAGCTGTGCAGAATGTATTTATTAGACAGTTTCTGATAATAACAGATGGAGGATAATGTAAATATAACAACTGAGTCCTGAATCCTTCTTAGTAGTAAAAGCTGAACATAAATGAAGATTCAGTAAATGTGTGCGTTGTGAAGGCGGCTCTGACAGACTTACCAGCAGATATTGATATTAATGTGACAAGAGAATCCTCTGTGTTTGCATTAGGGCGATAGTCTGCGGCTGCAGAGCTCCGCAATGTATTAAATCAGCAGTGAATGTTTACTTAGACTGAAGATAAGAATATTTTATAAGAGGTGACAGTGTGACAGAAGACTCACCCAGCGAGCACACGCCACACTGCAGGGCTGGAAAAGGAGCGAGAGGACCAGCTCACAACCCAGTACCTCAGGCCCGTCAAAATACAAGCGGCACTTGGGAATACAGTTTATTTAAGGAACCATGTATCATTAAATCTGTCTTATAGGACCACAGTAGTTTAGCAATAACTACACAACTTCTTTGTTGATTGTGAAACAGCAGCAACAACAGTGTAATCCAAGAAAATAAATGCATTTTTAGAAAAGTTCTTGGCTTGAGGAACTGTGCATTATGTTCAATCTGAGTGGTGAAAATGACAAGTACCAAACTCTCATTAGGAGTAATGTAAATTGGTTTTAGCAAGCGAGACGAATTCCAGGGAAGTGTTGCGTGCCAACATTTTTTTGCTTATCAAGAAGCGCCGAATACCGAAATCAACTAGTTTTGAGGTAGTCGAGTACTGAGGGTCCACTGTATTTTGTATTTTGTTAGAGGAAAAATCCCTTGCCAGTGCATCTTTTTTCCAGGTTCACCCAACGAGGGAGATGAAACTAGTGACATCAATCAAGTTTCTTTTATTTACAAGCTTGGAGAACTCAACACAGATCACATAATGAATATGTGCAGTGGCCTGGTTTAAACACACTTTACTTTAGCCTTATTTAACATTTCTAAAGAGGGTGGTGAAATAATGTTAAATGTTTGTCAAAAAAAACATAAGAATTGAAATGTGAGAAATAAAACATGATAACAATCAGCATAGGAGAAAAAAAAAATGGATGATTTTCTATTACATAAAATAACAGAATATCTTTTTTTTCTACAGCTTTTAGTAACATTTGAATGTGACTGTAAAGCACCAAACTTTATGCTTGTGCACCATGTTAGGATGAGTACACACACTATTCCATAACACTAGCACCCTAGAGCAGCCTGCTGCCCACTGAACATGTGCTGCCTTAGGCCTGAGCCATACATCTTTGCAACATACAATAAGATTAAATGATCCCTAAAGCATCTTCCAGGTAACAAACATAAATATGGTAAATGTGGTAATAATCAAACAAATCAATGGCCATCCACAGTAAATACTAATTCCATATAACAGCTATTATTCTTATTATCTAATTTGTACTTTCTAAAACCATTAGCCATTACTATCTTAGCCCTATGGAATATTTTGGTGAGTTACAAATAAACAATAATAATTATGACGTTGAACATATTGTATTTAGAATTTCCCATCAGATTTCATAATTCATAAAACATTTGGTGAAATAGTACTAGAAGAATCATAATTGGTTAAAGGCAAGTTATAGAACAGAAAATGGATTTAGAGAATAACAACAATAAATGTGCAAAGGTATAAACTGACAAGGGATTACACACAACCTGTAAGGTGACATTTCACAGTAAAGATTGGTCCATGATTTTGGCATAATCCCATTAACAGATAATCCTCCCCAAGTGGTTCTCATGCCGGCTGTTTGTCCTAATCCTCAGCTTTGCAACACGTGTGACTGTCACAGTCTTGCACCTTAACAAATGCATTAACTTCATTGTGTAATATATATAACTAATTATGTTTTTTATTTCTTTGTGTCGCTGTACACATGAGTGCTAGTGAACACTCAGAGAATGTGTTGTGGAGGGGGCATGTGCTTGGAGTTGTGCTTTGGTAGTAGTAGCAGATTACATGCATATATATTTTTGTGTGTACATATATATTTATATGCAAACAATAGGCAACATTTTTCCTTACCCCTATTAGAATAATGTCTGTACACCCTTGTTCTCAGTCCATGTGAAGCTTGTAGATAAGAACACAGCGGAGTAAAACTAAAATATAGTTTACCATAGTGGATATTTATTGTGTTCTTATTTACAACCTAATCTATAGACTTTCATACTGACATCAGGACATTATTCACAGTGCTGGTCTGTTCCTCACTTAATTCTGCCCAATGAATTTTGTTCTTCTTGTTTTTCCATTTTTTTTTCCTGTTTACAGTTTATACTTTCTGTTTACTGTTTATACTTCATATTTGTATCAGTTTTGCTTTTTGACTCGATAAAGAGAGGATCTTCTCTCAAAAACTTGTCGCTATATTATGAATAAGTTTGTCCAATAAAAAAGGTATCACTATTTACTGCAATACTATGATTATTCAACTATATATATATATATATATATATATATATATATATATATATATACAAGCACACTATATACATGGGATAATTAAATCTTCCCCCAAGACCAATAAGCTTTAACCAAGCAGTTATAGCCAATGATCAATTCTAATTTGTACAGGTGTTTAGGGCCATATTAATAAAATATGGAGCTACTAGCCCCTCTCCTTCTGTTTCTGGCTAACATACTGAGGGGGGATCTTCTATGAAAAATAGGGAATGTTTGCAAAAAAATGCCAATAACTGTCAGCTTTTGCATGTTGGGAAGAAACACACCTTCCTAACCCCAAGAACTGGCAATCAAATACTTACTGGATTAATATCCTAATATCCTAATTAGTGCATACAGGTAAAGATGGCTCCACTCTTTATAGTTTTATTTTTATACAATGCATTGTATTCATGATAAGTGTGTATAGATACTCAGTCTAACTATAGAGCGCAGTATATACATGAAGAGTGTGTATCAATACTCAGTAGAACTATAGAGTGCAGTATATTCATTAGGAGTGTGTATCGATACTCAGTATAACTATACAGTGCAGTATATTTATGATGAGTGTGTATCGATACTCAGTATAACAATACACTGCAGTATATTCATGATGAGTGTGGATCGATACTCAGTATAACAATACAGTGCAGTATATTCATGATGAGTGTGTATCGATACTCAGTAGAACTATACAGTGCAGTATATTCATGATGAGTGTGTATCGATACTCAGTAGAACTATACAGTGCAGTATATTCATGATGAGTGTGTATCGATACTCAGTAGAACTATACAGTGCAGTATATTCATGATGAGTGTGTATCGATACTCAGTATAACAATACAGTGCAGTATATTCATGATGAGTGTGTATCGATACTCAGTAGAACTATACAGTGCAGTATATTCATGATGTCATGATGAGTGTGTATCGATACTCAGCAGAACTATACAGTGCAGTATATTCATGATGAGTGTGTATCGATACTCAGTATAACAATACAGTGCAGTATATTCATGATGAGTGTGTATCGATACTCAGTAGAACTATACAGTGCAGTATATTCATGATGAGTGTGTATCGATACTCAGTAGAACTATACAGTGCAGTATATTCATGATGAGTGTGTATCGATACTCAGTAGAACTATACAGTGCAGTATATTCATGATGAGTGTGTATCGATACTCAGTAGAACTATACAGTGCAGTATATTCATTAGGAGTGTGTATCGATACTCAGTATAACTATACAGTGCAGTATATTTATGATGAGTGTGTATCGATACTCAGTATAACAATACAGTGCAGTATATTCATGATGAGTGTGTATCGATACTCAGTAGAACTATACAGTGCAGTATATTCATGATGAGTGTGTATCGATACTCAGTAGAACTATACAGTGCAGTATATTCATGATGAGTGTGTATCGATACTCAGTAGAACTATACAGTGCAGTATATTCATGATGTCATGATGAGTGTGTATCGATACTCAGCAGAACTATACAGTGCAGTATATTCATGATGAGTGTGTATCGATACTCAGTATAACAATACAGTGCAGTATATTCATGATGAGTGTGTATCGATACTCAGTAGAACTATACAGTGCAGTATATTCATGATGAGTGTGTATCGATACTCAGTAGAACTATACAGTGCAGTATATTCATGATGAGTGTGTATCGATACTCAGTATAACAATACAGTGCAGTATATTCATGATGAGTGTGTATCGATACTCAGTAGAACTATACAGTGCAGTATATTCATGATGTCATGATGAGTGTGTATCGATACTCAGCAGAACTATACAGTGCAGTATATTCATGATGAGTGTGTATCGATACTCAGTATAACAATACAGTGCAGTATATTCATGATGAGTGTGTATCGATACTCAGTATAACTATACAGTGCAGTATATTCATGATGAGTGTGTATCGATACTCAGTAGAACTATACAGTGCAGTATATTTATGATGAGTGTATATTGTTACTCAGTATAACTATACAGTGCAGTATATTCATGATGAGTGTGTATCGATACTCAGTATAACAATACAGTGCAGTATATTCATGATGAGTGTGTATCAATACTCAGTATAACAATACACTGCAGTATATTCATGATGAGTGCGTGTATCGTTACTCAGTATAACTATACAGTGCAGTATATTCATGATGAGTGTGTATCAATACTCAGTATAACTATACAGTGCAGTATATTCATGATGAGTGTATATCGATACTCAGTATAACAATACAGTGCAGTATATTCATGATGAGTGTGTATCGATACTCAGTATAACTATACAGTGCAGTATATTCATGATGAGTGTGTATAGATACTCAGTATAACAATACAGTGCAGTATATTCATGATGAGTGTGTATCAATACTCAGTATAACAATACAGTGCAGTATATTCATGATGAGTGTGTATCGATACTCAGTATAACTATACAGTGCAGTATATTCATGATGAGTGTGTATAGATACTCAGTATAACAATACAGTGCAGTATATTCATGATGAGTGTGTATCAATACTCAGTATAACAATACAGTGCAGTATATTCATGATGAGTGTGTATCGATACTCAGTATAACTATACAGTGCAGTATATTCATGATGAGTGTGTATAGATACTCAGTATAACAATACAGTGCAGTATATTCATGATGAGTGTGTATCAATACTCAGTATAACAATACAGTGCAGTATATTCATGATGAGTGTGTATCGATACTCAGTATAACTATACAGTGCAGTATATTCATGATGAGTGTGTATCGATACTCAGTATAACAATACAGTGCAGTATATTCATGATGAGTGTGTATCAATACTCAGTATAACAATACAGTGCAGTATATTCATGATGAGTGTGTATCGGTACTCATTATAACTATACAGTGCAGTGTATTCATGATGAGTGTGTATCGATACTCAGTAGAACTATACAGTGCAGTATATTCATGATGAGTGTGTATCGATACTCAGTAGAACTATACAGTGCAGTATATTCATGATGAGTGTGTATCGGTACTCAGTATAACAATACAGTGCAGTATATTTATGATGAGTGTGTATCGATACTCAGTAGAACTATACAGTGCAGTATATTCATGATGAGTGTGTATCGATACTCAGTATAACAATACACTGCTATATAGTCATGATGAGTGTGTATCGATACTCAGTATAACAATACAGTGCAGTATATTTATGATGAGTGTGTATCGATACTCAGTAGAACTATACAGTGCAGTATATTCATGATGAGTGTGTATCGATACTCAGTATAACAATACACTGCTATATAGTCATGATGAGTGTGTATCAATACTCAGTATAACAATACAGTGCAGTATATTCATGATGTGTTTATATCGATACTCAGTAGAACTATACAGTGCAGTATATTCATGATGTGTTTATATCGATACTCATAACTATACAGTGCAGTATATTCATGATGAGTGTGTATCCATACTCAGTAGAACTATACAGTGCAGTATATTCATGATGAGTGTGTATCCATACTCAGTAGAACTATACAGTGCAGTATATTCATGATGAGTGTGTATCAATACTCAGTAGAACTATACAGTGCAGTATATTCATGATGAGTGTGTATCGATACTCAGTATAACTATACAGTGCAGTATATTCATGATGTGTGTGTATCAATACTCAGTAGAACTATACAGTACAGTATATTCATGATGAGTGTGTATCGATACTCAGTAGAACTATACAGTGCAGTATATTCATGGTGAGTGTGTATCGATACTCAGTATAACAATACAGTGCAGTATATTCATGATGAGTGTGTATCGATACTCAGTAGAACTATACAGTGCAGTATATTCATGATGAGTGTGTATCAATACTCAGTATAACAATACAGTGCAGTATATTCATGATGAGTGTGTATCGATACTCAGTAGAACTATACAGTGCAGTATATTCATGATGAGTGTGTATCGATACTCAGTATAACTATACAGTGCAGTATATTCATGATGAGTGTGTATCGATACTCAGTAGAACTATACAGTGCAGTATATTCATGATGAGTGTGTATCGATACTCAGTATAACAATACAGTGCAGTATATTCATGATGAGCGTGTATCAATACTCAGTAGAACTATACACTGCAGTATATTCATGGTGAGTGTGTATCGTTACTCAGTATAACAATACACTGCAGTATATTCATGGTGAGTGTGTATCGTTACTCAGTATAACAATACAGTGCAGTATATTCAGGATGAGTTTGTGTATCGTTACTCAGTATAACTATACAGTGCAGAATATTCATGATGAGTGTGTATCGATACTCAGTAGGACTATACAGTGCAGTATATCCATGATGAGTGTATATTGATACTCAGTAGAACTATACAGTGCAGAATATTCATGATGAGTGTGTATCGATACTCAGTAGGACTATACAGTGCAGTATATCCATGATGAGTGTATATTGATACTCAGTAGAACTATACAGTGCAGAATATTCATGATGAGTGTGTATCGATACTCAGTAGAACTATACAGTGCAGTATATTCATGATGAGTGTGTATCGATACTCAGTATAACTATACAGTGCAGTATATTCATGATGAGTGTGTATCAATACTCAGTAGAACTATACACTGCAGTATATTCATGGTGAGTGTGTATCGATACTCATTATAACTATACAGTGCAGTATATTCATGATGAGTGTGTATCGATACTCAGTAGAACTATACAGTGCAGTATATTCATGGTGAGTGTGTATCGATACTCAGTATAACAATACAGTGCAGTATATTCATGATGAGTGTGTATCGATACTCAGTAGAACTATACAGTGCAGTATATTCATGATGAGTGTGTATCAATACTCAGTATAACAATACAGTGCAGTATATTCATGATGAGTGTGTATCGATACTCAGTAGAACTATACAGTGCAGTATATTCATGATGAGTGTGTATCGATACTCAGTATAACTATACAGTGCAGTATATTCATGATGAGTGTGTATCGATACTCAGTAGAACTATACAGTGCAGTATATTCATGATGAGTGTGTATCGATACTCAGTATAACAATACAGTGCAGTATATTCATGATGAGCGTGTATCAATACTCAGTAGAACTATACACTGCAGTATATTCATGGTGAGTGTGTATCGTTACTCAGTATAACAATACACTGCAGTATATTCATGGTGAGTGTGTATCGTTACTCAGTATAACAATACAGTGCAGTATATTCAGGATGAGTTTGTGTATCGTTACTCAGTATAACTATACACTGCAGTATATTCATGATGAGTGTGTATCAATACTCATTATAACTATACAGTGCAGTATATTCAGGATGAGTGTGTATCAATACTCAGTATAACAATACAGTGCAGTATATTCATGATGAGTGTGTATCAATACTCAGTAGAACTATACAGTGCAGTATATTCATGATGAGTGTGTATCGATACTCAGTAGAACTATACAGTGCAGTATATTCATGATGAGTGTGTATCGATACTCAGTAGAACTATACAGTGCAGTATATTCATGATGAGTGTGTATCAATACTCAGTACAACTATACAGTGCAGTATATTCATGATGAGTGTGTATCGATACTCAGTAGAACTATACAGTGCAGTATATTCATGATGAGTGTGTATCGATACTCAGTATAACAATACAGTGCAGTATATTCATGATGAGTGTGTATCGATACTCAGTAGAACTATACAGTGCAGTATATTCATGATGAGTGTGTATCGATACTCAGTAGAACTATACAGTGCAGTATATTCATGATGTGTTTATATCGATACTCAGTAGAACTATACAGTGCAGTATATTCATGATGAGTGTGTATCGATACTCAGTAGAACTATACAGTGCAGTATATTCATGATGAGTGTGTATCAATACTCAGTATAACAATACAGTGCAGTATATTCATGATGAGTGTGTATCGATACTCAGTAGAACTATACAGTGCAGTATATTCATGATGAGTGTGTATCGATACTCAGTATAACTATACAGTGCAGTATATTCATGATGAGTGTGTATCGATACTCAGTATAACAATACAGTGCAGTATATTCATGATGAGTGTGTATCGATACTCAGTATAACAATACAGTGCAGTATATTCATGATGAGTGTGTATCGATACTCAGTAGAACTATACAGTGCAGTATATTCATGATGAGTGTGTATCGATACTCAGTAGAACTATACAGTGCAGTATATTCATGATGAGTGTGTATCGATACTCAGTAGAACTATACAGTGCAGTATATCCATGATGAGTGTATATTGATACTCAGTAGAACTATACAGTGCAGTATATTCATGATGAGTGTGTATCAATACTCAGTAGAACTATACAGTGCAGTATATTCATGATGAGTGTGTATTGATACTCTGTAGAACTATACACTGCAGTATATTCATGATGAGTGTGTATCGATACTCAGTAGAACTATACAGTGCAGTATATCCATGATGAGTGTATATTGATACTCTGTAGAACTATACAGTGCAGAATATTCATGATGAGTGTGTATAGATACTCAGTATAACAATACACTGCAGTATATTCATGATGAGTGTGTATCGATACTCAGTATAACAATACAGTGCAGTATATTCATGATGAGTGTGTATCGATACTCAGTATAACAATACAGTGCAGTATATTCATGATGAGTGTGTATCGATACTCAGTATAACAATACACTGCAGTATATTCATGATGAGTGTGTATCGATACTCAGTATAACAATACAGTGCAGTATATTCATGATGAGTGTGTATCGATACTCAGTATAACAATACACTGCAGTATATTCATGATGAGTGTGTATCGATACTCAGTATAACAATACAGTGCAGTATATTCATGATGAGTGTGTATCGATACTCAGTATAACAATACAGTGCAGTATATTCATGATGAGTGTGTATCGATACTCAGTAGAACTATACAGTGCAGTATATTCATGATGAGTGTGTATCAATACTCAGTAGAACTATACAGTTCAGTATATTCATGATGAGTGTGTATCGATACTCAGTATAACAATACAGTGCAGTATATTCATGATGAGTGTGTATCGATACTCAGTAGAACTATACAGTGCAGTATATTCATGATGAGTGTGTATCGATACTCAGTAGAACTATACAGTGCAGTATATTCATGATGAGCGTGTATCAATACTCAGTAGAACTATACAGTGCAGTATATTCATGATGCGTGTGTATCAATACTCAGTAGAACTATACAGTGCAGTATATTCATGATGAGTGTGTATCGATACTCAGTATAACAATACAGTGCAGTATATTCATGATGAGTGTGTATCGATACTCACTAGAACTATACAGTGCAGTATATTCATGATGAGCGTGTATCAATACTCAGTAGAACTATACAGTGCAGTATATTCATGATGAGTGTGTATCGATACTCAGTATAACTATACAGTGCAGTATATTCATGATGAGTGTGTATCAATACTCAGTAGAACTATACACTGCAGTATATTCATGATGAGTGTGTATCCATACTCAGTATAACAATACAGTGCAGTATATTCATGATGAGTGTGTATCCATACTCAGTAGAACTATACAGTGCAGTATATTCATGATGAGTGTGTATCGATACTCAGTATAACTATACAGTGCAGTATATTCATGATGAGTGTGTATCAATACTCAGTAGAACTATACACTGCAGTATATTCATGATGAGTGTGTATCGATACTCAGTATAACTATACAGTGCAGTATATTCATGGTGAGTGTGTATCGATACTCAGTATAACTATACAGTGCAGTATATTCATGGTGAGTGTGTATCGATACTCAGCAGAACTATACAGTGCAGTATATTCATGATGAGTGTGTATCGATACTCAGTATAACTATACAGTGCAGTATATTCATGATGAGTGTGTATCGATACTCAGTAGAACTATACAGTGCAGTATATTCATGATGAGTGTGTATCGATACTCAGTAGAACTATACAGTGCAGTATATTCATGATGAGTGTGTATCGATACTCAGTATAACTATACAGTGCAGTATATTCATGATGAGTGTGTATCAATACTCAGTAGAACTATACACTGCAGTATATTCATGATGAGTGTGTATCGATACTCAGTATAACAATACAGTGCAGTATATTCATGGTGAGTGTGTATCGATACTCAGTATAACTATACAGTGCAGTATATTCATGGTGAGTGTGTATCGATACTCAGCAGAACTATACAGTGCAGTATATTCATGATGAGTGTGTATTGATACTCAGTAGAACTATACACCGCAGTATATTCATGATGAGTGTGTATCGATACTCAGTAGAACTATACAGTGCAGTATATTCATGATGAGTGTGTATCGATACTCAGTAGAACTATACAGTGCAGTATATTCATGATGAGTGTGTATCGATACTCAGTATAACTATACAGTGCAATATATTCATGATGAGTGTGTATCAATACTCAGTATAACAATACAGTGCAGTATATTCATGATGAGTGTGTATCGATACTCAGTAGAACTATACAGTGCAGTATATTCATGATGAGTGTGTATCAATACTCAGTAGAACTATACAGTGCAGTGTATCCATGATGAGTGTGTATCGATACTCAGTATAACAATACAGTGCAGTATATTCATGATGCGTGTGTATCGATACTCAGTATAACTATACAGTGCAGTATATTCATGATGCGTGTGTATCGATACTCAGTATAACTATACAGTGCAGTATATTCATGATGAGTGTGTATCGATACTCAGTATAACAATACAGTGCAGTATATTCATGATGCGTGTGTATCGATACTCAGTAGAACTATACAGTGCAGTATATCCATGATGAGTGTGTATCGATACTCAGTAGAACTATACAGTGCAGTATATTCATGATGAGTGTGTATCGATACTCAGTATAACTATACAGTGCAGTATATTCATGATGAGTGTGTATCGATACTCAGTAGAACTATACAGTGCAGTATATTCATGATGAGTGTGTATCAATACTCAGTAGAACTATACACCGCAGTATATTCATGATGAGTGTATATTGATACTCAGTAGAACAATACAGTGCAGTATATTCATGATGAGTGTGTATCGATACTCAGTAGAACTATACAATGCAGTATATTCATGATGAGTGTGTATCAATACTCAGTAGAACTATACACCGCAGTATATTCATGATGAGTGTATATTGATACTCAGTAGAACAATACAGTGCAGTATATTCATGATGAGTGTGTATCGATACTCAGTAGAACTATACAGTGCAGCTTATCCAGTGCACAATTTACCCAGTGGTCCTAGTGGTTTCTGATACTGTGCCTAATTCACTTAAACAGATGTTAACTGTGAATTATGGAATTCAGTTCTGCCCCTGGGGGTCTGTATATGTCCCCCCTGACCCATGTACCTCTAGAAAACATAGTAAATGGAGGGTCTGCAAGAAGCCAAACATTCTGGGAGACAACAACACAGCCCCAATGTCAGTTCTTGTACAACAGTACGACTAGAAGCTCAGACATTGCACCCTGGTGGGCTCCTGCCTCAGAGATCTGTGATCCTGCATATTGCAAACCCCATAATATTCAATGAATACTCTGCCAGGTGACCCCTGTACTGAGTATTCATCTTGGAGAGTTACGGCTCAGTCTCGTGGGTGAACGCTCATATAATCCACTCACTGCACTCCCTGAGAGTACTTGGAGTGGGGTGTAATTAAATTACTCCATGTTTCCCTGGAAACTGCAAACACAGACAGAAACATGGGGGGTGGAATAGACACAGATAGAAGAAAACTGCTCCTCAGAGGGAGAAACTTCCAACAGCTCAATAACTTGATTAGTCCCACAAAGGTGATCTGCTTATTAATCACCAATCTTGTGAAGGGCTGCAATGGCAGTGAAGGAAATCACTTACAATGCCAATTAAATCCTGAACCTTCAGCACTTCTGATATTGGCCTCTCATTCTGCACTTTAATGTTACCCAACTCTCTCCTCTATGACTCATCCTGTGTAGACATGTCTATGGTGGGCATAGCGAGGGGCAACCAGATCCCTCCCAGAAAACGTATTCCTAGTTGTTATTGCTTTTAAAACATTATTGTACAGCATATAATGAACATTTTATCTGCAAAAATGTATAGAAACAATGTAAGAAAAAAAAGTGTGATCACATCCAGTGATACAAATCTAGAAATGAGAGAAAGAGAATTAGTGAAAGGGCAAAGAGAGAGACGAAGGGCAAGGAAATAGGGCAGAGATGGAGACAGTAAGGAGAGAGGAGGGCAAAGAAACAAGGGAAACAGACGGTAAGGATACAGGGCAAAGTGAGAGATGGAGGGCAAGGAAACAGGGCAAAGGGAGATGTAGGGCAAAGAAAATGGGCAAACAGAGGGCAAGGATACAAGGCAAAGAGAGAGATGGAGGGCAAAGAAAAAGGACAAACAGGGCAAGGATACAGGGCAAACAGAGGGCATGGATACAGGGCAAAAAAATTATGGAGGGCAAGGAGACAGAGCAGAGAGAGACAAAGGGCAAGAACATAGAACAGAGGGAGAGGACAATGAAACAGGTCAAAGAAAGAGCTTGAGGGCATGATACAGGGCAAAGAGAGAGATGGAGGGCAAGGATACAGAGCAAAGAGAGATGTAGGGCAAAGAAAAGGGACAAACAGGGCAAGGATACACGGCAAACATAGGGCAAGCATACAGGGCAAAGAGAGATGGAGGGCAAGGAGACAGGGCAACGAGAGATGGAGGGCAAAGAAAAGGGACAAACAGGGCAAGGATACAGGGCAAACAGAGGGCAAGGATACAGGGCAAAGAGAGACAAAGGTCAAGAACATAGAACAGAGAGAGAGGACAATGAAATCGGTCAAAGAAAGAGCTGAAGGGCATGATACAGGGCAAAGAGAGAGAAAGAAGGCAAATAAACAGCAAAGAGAGAGACGGAGGGCAAGGAAACAAGGCAAAGAGAGACAGAGTGCAAGGAGACAGGGCAAAGAGAGAGAAAGAAGGCAAATAAACAGCAAAGAGAGAGACGGAGGGCAAGGAAACAAGGCAAAGAGAGACAGAGTGCAAGGAGACAGGGCAAAGAGAGAGAAGGAGGGCAATGGCACACCACAGAGACGGAGGGCAAGGAAACAGGACAAAGGGCAAGGAGAGAGATGGAGGGAAAGGAGAGACAAAGGGCAAGGAGAAAGGACAACAAGAGAGACAGAGGGCAAGGAAATACTAGGGCAAGGACATACAGCAAAGAGACAGAGGGCAAGGTCACAGGCCAAAGAGAGAGATGGGGTCAAGGACATAGAGCAAAGAGAGAAACAATGGACAAAGAGAGTCGGAGGGTAAGAACACAGGGCAAAGAGATAGCGGGCAAAGGGAGACAGAGGGCAAGGACACAGGGCAAAGAGAGAGATAGCGGTCAAGGTCATAAGGCAGAGACGGAGGGTAAGGACACAGGGTAAAGAGAGATAACAGTCAAGGTCACAAGGCAAAGAGAGGCGGAGGGCAAGGAGAGAGACAATGGGCAAGGGTACAGAGCAAATAGAGAGCAGGATATCCAGATAATATTAGTGGTTTCCCATGAAGCTGAGCCTCTTTGTGATTGAGGGTGAGTTTTTTTTTGTCGGAGCATGAAATCCTAATCTCTAATTCCTCATCCTCACCAGCTTGTACCAGGCGGGCACTTAAACAGCACCAAACTCGTTTGCTCCTCATGCAAAGTATTATCTTTTCTCAAGACAATAATTTCAGTAAAATGCAAAAGAAAAGTACTTGTCGATGCCAAACAATATGCAATAATGGGGCAGGCCTCAGCGGGGGGCACATTTAATGGCATGCACAACACATGGGCCAGTTCAGAGACAAATACGCTGACAATAAACAGTCTGTGCATCAAAGCAAAAAACAACTGCCTATTGATTTCAAAAATAATACACAGAAACACAATTATTTCACATCCACAGCAAATAATAGAGAAACGAATTAACCCTTTTATTGGAAGTAGCTGCACAAGCATAGAAAGGGAATTGCCCGGGCTGATGAGATTGTGCCTGGGGGCAGAGTGTGTCTGGGCCTTGGTGTTATGTAGAATGGGGGTGGGGATGCTCAGGTCAACAGTCTTCATTTTTTTTATCCATTTCTCTGCTAAGTGTGTTACATGCACACATAGGAGGGAGCCATGTGCAATCCTCAATTACACTCATATCTGTACCCCACATTACACATATAGCCGTACCCCCCCCCCCCATTAATAAAAAAATATAGTTATATATTGACCTGGGTCGTGTTAGACACAAATAAAATGCAATCATTCAAGCATGTCAAGATACTTGGTTGTTTTGGAATAAGCAGCAAAGAGGGGTCTGCACTAATATCTCTCTATACACCCCCAGTCAACCCTCTCCCAGATACCAAGCATCATTCAATTGCAAGCCCGCATCTCGTGGTATACAGGCCATATGTCTGATGGCCCACTGCAGGCTTGAACTCTACAATTACGGAGCGATTCAATTGAGTAAGACCGAAAGACGAAACCGTAAACCATGCACTTGTATGTAGCATTTCAGAGCGTGATCATGATCAATTAAGCAAGACCGTAACTACCCATTTAGAAACAGCCATTATAATAGAAAATGAGAACAGCATCATTACGGCAGTTTAAGATGAAGGTTACATGTCAATCATTTAGCTTTTGTAGGTCCGATATTGTAGGTCTCAAACCCGCAAAAAACTAAATAATAAAAATGAATGCCGATACTGTTCTAGTCCATGTGAGTGGCCTGACATGTATTAACTCATTGATTCCCGAGATCGATATAACCCGGAAATGTTACATAAAAATACTTAATTTTTTTATTGTCGATTTGCAAGCTTTAAACTGTTGTGCAATTACTTATAATGTCTTTCATCGCTTTCCCCGTCATTTACAGTGCAGTATTGATTTTGTATTTGTATTTACAGTGCTACGGACATGTCTTCAACCCCTTTGTGGGTCCCATCTGGTACCCAGGGCCTTATCTACCTTTTTGGAGCCCCTAGGCAGTGAAGTGGAGGAGCCCCTGCAATTGAGTACGCAAGGGATCCACTGACCCATTTTTGCCTTTTCTGTATGTGTAAGTTCCCAATCCTGTTGTAACTGTTTTATTCTAGATGGTTACCCGCTAGTAGCAAGTCCATGAACTGCAACATTTCATTTTTTTTAAAGCCAGGAACCATTTTTTTTAAGAAGTGGTGCCCCTCTCAGGGATGTGTCCCTGGGCGGCTGCCTAGTTCACCTAATGGGAAATCCAACCATGTTGGTAGCCATAGTATTTTCTTCTACATTTGCCATTTGCGGGTTTGAAAACATTTGCGGGCTTGCTGAATTGTAGCAATTGAATAGTGGTTCACGATTTTGGCGATCATAACTCTTGCAGACATGAAAGATCAAAGGCTTAGATGGGGTGTAAGTTACGGTTGTAACAACTGCAGGAATTTTCAGCCCATAACCAGTAGACCATTAATTTACGACCTACATTATGGGCTCCAGTAACTTACAATTTCTCAATTGAATGAAGGTCCCCTGTGTCTGAAGACTGGGGGCCCTATTCTGTTGCCCAATGCAAAAATGTATACACACGTAAAATCACTCTTAATATTGCTACATATTCAGCAAATATTTAAAGGCATTTGCAAGTAGCTAATAGATTATGACACTGGATCTCCAAAAGGATATTAATAAATTAGAGACAATTCAAAGAAGGCATCTAAAATGGTGCAGGGTCTAAAGACACACCTTATAAGGAGACTCCATCGTATTGATATGTGTAGATTAGAAGGGATTCCATGACATTCATATGTATAGATTAGAGGGGAGAAGGGAGAGGGGTATGAGAGAGACATGTAAATATATCAAAGGATTTAATACACGAGGTCTTCCAGAAAAACAGGAGCGAAAGATCACGATTTGAAAGTGAAAGGTGGAAGATTTAGATGTAATGTAAAAAAGTACTGTTTTACAGATGAGTAGTGGATTAGTGGAACAACCTTTCAGTGCAGGAGAGTCAAACAAAGTTAAGAAATTCAGGGAAATCTGGGATAATCATAGTAAAATCAAATGGGCAGACTAGATGGATCTTTTGGCTCTTATCAGTTGTCAGGTCCATGCTTCTTCATTTAGTGTCAGGGCTCTCCATAAAATTATTAATTGAGTCTCTGTTTAGATAGACTGGAGGATAGGCTGACTGTGTGCTCTAATATCTCTATTGCTGTGCCCCATATCCTGAGAACTCAAGTTTTAGTGGTAGATGGTGAGAGGGCAATAGGAGTTACATACAATTTTCTAAGCACGTCAGTGGAGTTGGTCTGTAAAGGACACATTTCTCTGGTGATGACAGCAATGGCAACACTCAGTTCATCTCTCAAAAATGATCTCCCATCATGCAGCGTGATGAGAGATCACAGATGCCAACACTTGGCATAGATACCTGTGATGTCTGCGTCTGCACAGTGGATGAATATTATATTATTAAACACATTTGATGTTTTATGAAATTGATCCGATGGTGCCTGGGCTTAAGGAGAATGTTACTGTTCCTATGACACCTTATGAATTCAGTTGTTTCATTTAATATATGACAATCCTTACTTTCAGTGCTTTGAATAAGACTAATGGAAACCTGTAAAAATATATGGTAAAAGTTCTTGTTTGGCTTGGAATTGAAACTACTAAGATAATATTAAAAACAGCCTTATGTGCAGAGCAAAGTTATCGCAGTCCATAAGTAATCCTTTTTTGTCAATCTAGTTGGTAGCTTCAGTCCTTGGTTCACACTGTTCTTCCAGATGAAGTGGTGTTCAATTTACTAATGATACACGGACATATAGAAGTAACTGTGGTAATATCTCTTTATGTGTTTCACACACTATAGGGCTTCTTCAGGAGAAACACCATCATTATAGATGGCCCTCACAATTGAGAAAAAAGCTCAAACAATGCAAAGGCTGGCCAAAGTAAGATAATTACATATAATAGTTAAAAAATTTAAGTTATGTGTCACGACCCGGGGCCAGTTGGACCGCCTGCCTGCAAAAGGAACCACTACCGTTTAGGTCGCTGGATCAAGGCGGATTCTTTTCCACAACACTTGGGAGACTGGAACAGGATCACAATTCACTCAGATCCTGGATTTCCCAATATGTGTGTCTCCAAAAGGGCATACAACTTTAAAACTCTTAGAACAATACCACACGTTAAATATGTCCAGATTGCAAGTATCACATAATTATTCTGCTTCCCCGGTGTGTAGTTTGAATTTCCCTCCCTGTTGACCTCCTAGCCAATCTCTGTTGGGGGCGGAGTCAGCTTGTTGTTAATTGGTGGAGAGAATATGCAATCACCAGAACCTGTTCTACTGAAGAATTACACATAGACCAATCACCAGCGCGCCTTCCTACAGGGAAAAGCACCAGGGCGCCAGGGAGTCTGCAAAGGTGAACTAGTTATGTAACTTCCAGAGGTCACATAGCTGATTAGTGGTGACATCAATACAGGACTGTTAATGTAATAAAGATTTTGACTTAGTCCCTGCTGTCCCCACCAAGGAACCCCATTCATACCAGCCCTGGATCAATGATTGGTCTAATAGCCTTAATTGCAGAGAAGTCAGATGGTCAGTGACTAGCTTTGACAGGCCCCCTCTTTCCTCACCCACAAATCCCAATGTATATATATATTTATAATCTGGTGAGGTTGTGATTAGCAGCTCCAGAAGATGAAAACAATTAACTAGTAGTGGTAAATTGGTGATCCAAAGTTAAAACCACTATTTTAAGTAACATGGTAAAGAGAGACTAAAATAGGATGATCTGTTCATTCCAGTAGGGATTGAGCCAAAGGTAACCTAGATCTTTGACAGTATGTTATTTTTATTTATTTTCTAAACATGTTTCCATTAACAAGTCTAGTTCTTCAAAATAACAGTCTAAAAATGGGTCTGCTTTATCCTCTAAGAGGCAGGAGACCAGAGCAAAAAAACTCTGGTGGCACACATAACTAAACATTGTCAGCAGAAATATGCCATTGTTCCTCATCTCTCAGATTGTTTATTATAATCACTCCCTATGTAGCACATTCTAATTTTAAGTTTTGGACACAATCCCACAGTAAACATCCTCATTCAGAACCTCAGATAAATATCAATTGTTCCCTAGTGTCTATATATAATTGTATTTCCTCTTCCATTCATTCTATGCCCCATGCTTAAAGGGACCGAGCAAAGGTTCAGTTCTTTGCACAAATGAAAATAGCATTACAGTTGCTTGGTATCAAATAGTTTGAGTTGAAATGTTAGATTGCGGAGCTAGAAATTTAGATATTTTAAGCATAAATTACCTGTAAGGGACCTTCTTTTCTCTGTATTTCTCTGGAGCCATTAATTAACTTTCACAGTGGGAGAGAGTAATAAAGAAGAATTGCTATAGATCAGTGATGGGCAACCTAATTCATTTGAAGAGTGTAATATACAGCCACTGGGTCCTTAATAGGGCCTAACAGGGCTATAAACATTTTTATTTTACCCAAAACCAAATGGCAAAATGGCGGTAGGAAAGGAATTAATTGGCAATAGAAGTTTAGATAATGATGTGAAGTATTTAGGAGTATAGTTGGGTATTATTTGCTAGCTTTACAGAAATATAATGCACTGTTTATTGTTGAAGAGAGTCATGCTCTTCCCACTCAAGAGAACACAATGGGAGCCATGTAGGAAGTTCCTGAGGGTCAAATGAGACTCCCAGGCTGCTTGTTGCTCACCACTGGAATAGTTTATGGCGATGGTATGTCTAACAACTACAAATTGTCATTAATCTAACTGGAAAACGTCTTGTTCTTTATTGAGATAGTTAATGGTCTTAGTGAGAGGTTCTATATAGACATGTTATGCTTTAAATACAGAACATCCTGGCTCAATTACCTAACACTTCCATTCAAAATATTCAATAACATCCAATTGCAATTATATTGATTTATATGTTCTTTTAATAGATTACAAAATAATTTCTTGTATGAAAATAAATAAAGGCAAATTAACACTATGACAATACAAAAATAGAATAAAAGACCTGTTTCATCTCCCTTCTCCTGGGAAAATTAAGGATAATGTGAAATGTAACTTGCCAGTAATGCACTTATCAGTGTTGGTTAGTTTTACATCCAAAGGATGGTAATAATGCACAACTTTATGGATGCACAATAGCTTCTCTTCTACTCTGTATAATGTAACAGAACATAGAATAAAGAAGCATTCTATTTTACTTTGGTGTAATTTTTCTACACTATAAACAAGTGAAGACCAGCTATGTACCCAGGGCCGGATTTACCTTTTTGGAGCCCCTAGGCAGTGAAGTGGAGGAGCCTCTGCGAGTGAGTATGCAAGGTGTGCACAGACCCATTTTTGCCTTTTCTGTGCATTTAAGTTCCCTTTTCCTATTGTAACTCTCTTGTTCTAGGTGGTTACCCCCTAATAGCTAATCTATGAGCTGCAGCATTTCATTTTTAAGCCAGGAACCATTTTTAAAAAGAAGTGGTGCCCCTCACAGGGAAACCGGCCATATATGTACCTTCAATGTTCCAATGCTCAACAGATAAATAACATATGTAACAGGCTGATACTACATCTTCTTCTATGAATGTAAAGTGTGTTCTTCATATGAATTCCTCATTAATCTGTCTATGACTAATGGCAGTGATACAGACTACAGTATGTTTAAAGTGTTAGGTTCTTCTCATCCATTTTATTCCCAGACTCTAGGCAGATATTGTCTGAGGACCAGCACCAGTCTCAGGACCAGTACCAGGACCACTTATTTATCTTATTTAAATCATCTTTGCTTGAAAATGTGAGGCTACAGAATCCTTTTGACCTATCTATAATCTGAGAAGTACATCCTAAGATCCTTGGATTTCTCCATTGATATCCAGCTGTATTTGAAAAAACATGACATTTTCACCGATAAATTCTTCAAGGCTATAAAATAAAGTGCAGCAATGTGTATTACCGCTTGTACCATATAAACTTGCCATCCTGTCTAGTAACACAAGCTCCATAAACCCCTGGATTGATTCTTCATAAAACGGCAAATACATATTTGGTAGGGAATGGAAACTGGATATAGGCCTGTAGTAAAAAATAATTAGTATTTATTTACTGGACAACACCCAAGTCCGAGCCCTCTTACTCCTAGAAAAAGCATACCACAAATCGTCCGAAATAATATTCAGAATGTCATCCAGAAGAACTTGAATTAAACAAAGTGTTACAGGCCCTAGTGAAATGGTTAAATGCACCAATACTCTGTAGCTGGGTAGCCTTTTTTTTTTTTGCTAAAGTTTACCAAGTTCCAGATGTCCTTATAAAATTAAGTCAAGGACCAAAATTAAATAGCTTACAGATGGACACAGGAAGCAGGTTTACATAGTGAATGGGGTTGGAAAAGAACAGAAGGTAACTGAAGGTATCTGGCAGTTTATGGATCTCCTGTGTGCAAGTTTGGTGAGCTCCACCCCCTAGGAACCTATGTAGGCAGCGCATCCTAGCCAATCAGCTGTGGGGAGTTATATCCTAGCCAATCAGCTGTCAGTAACTCTGATTGGACACAACTAATTATGCATTTTATGCTAATTTAGCTTGTTTTCAGGGGGATTCCTTCTCAGAATCAACTTACTGAAAAACTTTTTGAAAACTGTAGTACTATTTATTAATGTTTATTTTGCGATTTTTTCATGCATACATTTTTTTTCTTACACTACTGATTGTCCTATCAGATACTGTCCACATAAAATTCTAAGCCAGTAACTCCAATGTGAAGCTCGCATCTGTGGTGTGCTTGAAATTTGGCAGAGTTATGGTGCTATTAAATTAGAAAGGCTGCGAGCAACAAGATGGAGATTCAAAACCATAAACCAGTTGTTGGCCGTCGGATTTTGCGGGCTAGAACGTAATCAATTAAGCAAGCCCGTCATCATTGCGTCACAAGAAAATGGAGAATGGATTTCAAAGTCTTACAGGGTTCAATTATGAGCAGACCCACATTCCAGTCAAAATGCAATATTAATGAAGCCGCAAATATGATTACATGCAAGTAACAGTATATGTATTAACACATTGATTGCCAGGATCGATATAAGACAAAAAATATACATGAAATTAAGTATGTTTCTGAGCTGATTTGCGGACTTGAGAATGTTGTGCTATTAATTCTAAGACCTTACATCACTTGCACTTTTAATAAAAGTACAGTAGTGTGTTTTTATTTGCATTACAAGTGCTACGTCTTTGAATTTGCCCGTCCTCTCGAGCACATGTTGGGTTTGGGCTCCATTTGCGTGTTAAGGGCTTGCTAAATTGAACACGTAGTGGTTACGGGCTTGACAGATCAAAAGATTTACGGTCACAAAGTTCAACGTTGCTCAACACGTTGGCTTTTCTCGGCCTTGCTGTGTTGTAACCCGCGAGTTGACTTCGGGCTGCGTTACGGGGCTAATTTAATAGCAAAACTAATCCATGAAACTTCCATATACCTTTAAGGACTTTGAAGATTTACAACCCTATTAAATTTCCTCAAGGTCTAAATCCGTAGCCCGTAATGTAGCCGGCAAGACTTACACCTATTAAATTGTCCCCCTTAATGCAACCCACTAATGACTTGTGGGTTAAGGACTAAAAACCCTACGGGATGACGAAATCTGAACTCCCCAGCTGCAAATCCTTTGATCTGTCAAGCGTGTAACTGTTACGTTCAAAATCGCTATTAAATTGCTGTTCAAACCCGCAAATGGACCCAAAAAGCCAACGGGTACTACAGAAGACCCGCAAGGGGGTTAAAGTCTTATCCGTAGCACTGTAAATGCAAATATACACACATTACTTATAAATAAAGGGAAAGTGATGTTAGGTATTAAAATTAATGGCACAACATTCTCAAGCTTGCAAGTCTGCAATATACAATACGCAATAACAATGGGGTGCTAAGCGAAAGAATATCACCCAGTACCTCACAAAGTACTCTATTCACAAATGATTTACAGCTTTAAAACATAACCTTTAATGATACTGCAAAAACAGACCAAATTAACAGGGGAAATAAAAACAGTATGCAATAAAATAAACTTATGTGGGGACCAAATGATGTCATACACAACAAAAAAGTATTCTATTATTTAACAGTCTATGCATATTTATTAATATTGCATTATTTCTGGAATGAGGGTCCGATTGAAACTCTGCAAGGCTTTGACATCTAACCTCCATTTTTCAGTGACGTAATGATGACTATCTCTTTTGGCATTGGCTCCGTCTAAACCTGTAACTACAGGTTTGACTAATTGATCATGTTCATGGCCACACATCCAACATGCGGAAGAATGGTTTACGGGTTTGTGTCTACGGCCCGTAGCTTGCAGCATGGTTCAATTCAATAGCTATGTAATGCAGCCGAATTTCAAGTCTGCAGCCTATGCGGGTGTGCTGATACAGGCTTCATTTAATAGGGCTGTTAGTTTAGAGATATGTCTGGAATTGCACCCAGGTCCAACTATTGACTCTCCTTGCTCTGTAATTAAAGAAAAACTGTGCATGGTTGTGAAATATGTAACAAAATAACAACAGCAGCATCTGAATATGTCACAAGCATAAACAACACAATCTACAGTTTTAACTTCATATGTAATTTATTGTGAATACAGTGGGTCCATTCTATTTTGTAGATGATCCTGTCTGCTTCTTATCAGAAGGATGTGTCCTTGTTATGTAATTGGAATTCTATTAATCCTGTTGAAAGCACTGTCAGCTTTAGCTGCCACATTTACTCTGTATTCAAAGGCTCCTCAGGAATTGATCCGCAACATATATATTTTGTTACATTGTAAAAATGTTTTATCTGATTTCAAACGTAGTTGTTCAAAGGAGGATTTTGTAATTATAGCTCAGTAGTCACTTAATTGCACTGGATCAACAAACTGTTGTTAACTTAACACTGTCCAGTCCGGAATATCATTTAAAGTCAGCACAGAATAAAGTCACATGATGGCTGGCTGGTATTAGCAGTGACCATTAAACCATCACACTGGAGGCACCATAACCCTGAGAGCTCTTGGGATGCCTGGCTGGCATATTACAGACAATGACCACCAATGATTAACAACAGCCTCAAGTCCTTCTATGCGTGACACCCCTTGTAATAACCTCCATATTCAAGACAATATATGTACTCTATGTGGTTTCTATCTGAACACATACTAAATACTATTACTATATTCTACTGTAAGTCAAAATACAGATATTACTCAAGTTAAAGAAAACAATATATATATATACTTTGTTGTTGTTTAGTGATTCACTTGGGTCTGACTCTCTGTGATCCTATGGACCACAGCACCCCCAGGCACATCTTATCCATAAGGTTTTCATGGCAAAGATTCTGGTGTGGGTTGTTGTTCCTTCTCCAGTGTACTGCAATTTGTCTGACATTTCTGCTTTGACCTGCCCATCTTGGGTGACCGTACATGAATTACCTCCCAGCTTCACTGAGGTACACAAGCATTTAGGTTTCTGGAGATTAAATGTGTCATGACTGACTTATGGGGCCCAGGATGGAGGACCCCTGAACTCCACCAGCAAGGGCATTTTTGACCCATGATCGAACTGTCATCACCTTGAACTCCAGGACTATTTTGTTATGACCATAATAACCTGTGTAAAGTTAGGCCTCAGATTTAGATCCGGTACCCCGGATCCCCAAGGAGCATGGCCTGTGAATATTCACGCCTAATAAGAATTGTTTATAATGTGTAGTGTTCAGGTTGTGGTTAGTGTGACAACAAAGAGGTAGCTCTGCAGGAATTTTTTTTATTTTAAATACATTTTTATTATGAGAAAAGTAGGTTACAATGCATTTGAACATGTCTTCATAATGAAAGAATATAAAACATTGTAGTATGACACGTTACAGCTTATAATAAACACATTTACTGCAACACTTTCTCACTCTTTTTTGTTTTTGTTAAAGAAGTACACTCAACTTCTCCCAGTATTTCTAATGTAATACGGAGCAATATTCTAACAATAAAAATAAAAAATATATAAAAATAAGAATGAAAGAAGGAAAGATATTACCCTCTTTGAAGGTCCAGATTCACCAACCTCGTCGGCCAACTCTTAGCGTCCACATATCTCAGCAGGAGGCCCATTTACTGTATTTTGTATCTATCTCAGCAGATAAGACACTCATGGAGCAAATAAACTCAATCTTCCGTAGAACCTCCTCAAAGTCTGGAACAGTTTTATTCAAATGTTTTGCAATTATGTTTCTAGTAGCCAGAAATATCTGATTTGATATAAATTGTGCATTTTTAGAAACACCTGGGAGTGGTAAGCCTAATAATGCTTCTTCTGGTTTTTGAGGAATAACTGTATCCCATAGTTTCTTCAGGGTATCATAGGTCGCCATCCAAATATGCTGAACTTTGGGGCAATCCCATAACATATGTTTTAAGGAACCTATGGTGTTGCCACCTCTGGAGCAATTGCCATCCAACTGACTATTTGAACAGCGGAGTCTAGCTGGGGTAAGGTACCATCTCAAGATAGTTTTGTAAACATTTTCCTTCAATATAATGTTTAAAGAGGAGTTTGCTGCATTTTTGATAATTATACCCCATTGTTCATCACCTAAGCTAATATTGAGCTCAGCCTATAGGACAAATTATTAGGCGTGGCCTGTTCATTTAGGTAGTTATAAAGAATTGAGAGGGTTTTTTTACCTTTTGAGTTGTGTAAGCAACAATGCTCAAAGGGAAGTTTGCTAGTTATATATATATATTTTTTTTTTTATTTATGCTAAAGTCCGATGGAGACCAGTTTTGACATTCTAACAGTTGTTATCTGACTTCTAATCCACCAAGCAAATTGGGTATTTTTATTGATTGATAAGTCTGTAAGGGGAAGGCACAATGGCGTTAGCCATGAGTCATTTTGTAGTAGAGGGGTTCTCTTGTTGATTTGCTTCCATAGTACGATGGAGTGACTCAGACACATCAGAAGTGATTTTAAATTAATACTCTGATGGATGCTTAGCCATAGTATGTGGTTCAGGAGAATATTTTAGTCCCATAAAATTGATGTTCTATCTCCACCCAAACTGGGGGGGGGGCTCTCTTAATATATATCTCGCTGCCTTATAGTATTGTAGAAGGTCAGGAGTTGCTAAGCCTCCTTTCTGTTTTGATGCTGTCATGGTAGCCCTGTTTATTCTAGATTACTTATTGCCCCAGATGAATTTAAATATTGCTTTTTGTAATGTTGCTATGTCTTTAATATTTATTGATGATGATATAGTCCTAAAAAGGTATAGCAGTTTAGGGAGGGTGTTCATTTTAATGGCGTGTATTTTACCAAACCACATTATTTAATGAAGACCAGGTGCGAAGATCTGAATATATTTCTTTAAAGATAAAGGGGTTATTGGCATCATATATCTGTTTAGTAAATTTAGGGATATGAATACCAAGGTACTTTATATAATGCGAGGACCATTTAAAGGGATAGTTTAAGGTCAACAAATGTTCCAGTTGCTTGGGCAATGAGATATTAAGAGCTTCACTTTGTGTTTTAAACCCTGATATATGGCCAACATTGCTCAATGTTTTAAATAGGCTAGGTAAGCTAATTAATGGGTTAGTAACTGTGAGGAGAATATCATCCCCAAATAGCCTTAGCTAGGAGGTTGATTACCGTAGTTACAGAGTGGGTAAAAAGCCATGTGGTATTTTTATTGTTTTGGTTTAAAAATGTATCTGAAGCAAGAATAAAGTCTCAGTCTGCTTTGTACTACTCAATGGCACTTGCACTCTTCTTATGTCTTAAGAAACTGGATCTGATGGTGTCTGTAACTGATCTGGATTAATTGCTGGGTGCTGAGATTGAACACAAATGCACAACCTAGAAGGAGAAACTTGAGGTGCATGTGGCCCCCTCAAATCTGGGTAGTAACAGCTGGTGGAAGTGGTGGAGATCTCAGCAGAGCAGTAATCAGCAACTGTTGGGACAGGGAACCCCTATCCCACAGGAGGCAGGAGAGCGTCTGCAGGCATGGCAGAGGTAAAGGTGCGCACCAACCAGAGGGAGCATCAGAGATCCAGCAAGATGGATGCCAAGCAATGCAGGAAAGTGACCCTTCTAGCTCAATGGAAGGTGCTCCTGGGATTGTGTCCGGCCATGAGCTGATGGACTGTCTGTCGGACCTGGTATGGCAACAAATTGATTTAGAATACCAATATGGTGCCTGGTGGTGATCTGCCAGTGCCCCTGAAGTGGAGCTCTATTTGCCATTGGGGCTGAAGGAGGCGCTCTGGGACCTTGTTTATGGTGATCCGGACTGTGGCTTGGGGACTTTCCATCGACAACTTAACCTGATAGAATTACATTGCCCGTCACTGGGAATAAAGCCTTGGTCCGATGAGGCTGTGGTCCAGCAGGAATTGCAACAAGAGGCATAGTACATGGATCTTTTGGAGGAGGCTGCCATGGATGAGCTTTGGCCTCCAAGTTGGGGAAAACCCTGCCAATCGAGCAGGGGACAAGATCATGGTCCAGAGACCAAGGGAGCCCAGATAAGTTGCTATATGGCTGGGTCAGATGGGGACTGTATGGACGTTGGAATCACTGAGAACTTGCTCTCAGAGGGCCCCATAAAGTGTCAAGAGGCCCTGGAGAAGGGAACACATATTGTATTGCCAGGCCTGAGAAGGCCTGTGAGGGAGCTACCATGCTCCTGTGTTCTTGAGAGAACCAAGTATGGACTGTGAGCCACTGAAGGATCTCCAGCTGATGCCAATGTCAGACAGTCAGCCACAGTTCAAGGGACAGACTCAGCAAGCAGCCCTGGGAGCATGGCAGACCAGTGGGCACAGCCCTATCCAGGTGGTGGGGACACCATTGCTAAGGACAAGGCAGTGGGGCAAAAAGAAAAGGACTGTCAGATTGCTGATGCAAGGGAGAGTCTGGATGGGAGCAGCCATACCCACCAGTCCTTGGAGGAGAAAATGGACTGTGAACCACTGAGGCAGCACCAGCTGATAAAAATGGTCAGGGAGCTAGCAACAGGTCAGAAGGCAGGGGCCAGGATGAACCGGGAGATCTTCACGGTCAGAGACCAAGCCAGCAAGCTAGACTGGGACAGCACTCCATATTGTGTGCCCAAGCAAGCAGAGCTGAAGCACAGTGCCCTAACCGTGGTCCGAGGAGAGAGAGAAATGTAGTCCCATGCCCAGACCATTGTTCCAGGTGAACGGTGGTACCAAGCCCAGAATGTGGTGCAGGGGAAAATGGAGTACAGTGCTCAGACCATGTTTCAACAAAGGGGGTGGAGGTTACACTCAAGGCCCAGGTTTCTGATGCCAGCCAGCACATTCAGTTAGCAGGGTACATACTGGGATTATCATTTGCTTTTGTTATAAAGGAATATGATTATGCTCCTAGCCTAATAGCAAAGGAGGGACAATTGACCTGGTCTGTGGGGTTTGTGCTGGGGTCACCACCAGAATTGTTTTACCTCCTGGAATTTCTACAAGAAAATAATGGCAAAAATCAGCTCGGCGCACCCAGAATCAGACCACATCCAGGAGGAGGCCTGGGGAAATTGATTTCCACTTTTTGCCAAATGAAGTTGGGCTGCCCTCCTGTTTCATCAGGGCAGATTGAGTTACTGCTCAGAATTGTGGGGCTTATACCCTTATTTGACCCTTCAAGATGCCTTGGAATACAAAGAGGGGTCCACTGGGATGCTATTTCCAGCACACCCCACTGCTTGTTTCTCCCTGCGACTGCAGGAAAATAGGGAGGCACAGGATGCTTCTCCTATGATTGTATCTCTAAGCTGCACAATGCCGGCATTTATCTGATTAAAGATGAATGTTTCTGGAAATTAAATGTGTCATGACTGACTTATGGGGCCCAGGATGGAGGACCCATGAACTCCACCAGCAAGGGCATGTATGTGTAGTGTTCAGGTTTTGGTTAGTGTGACAACAAAGAGTTAACTCCGCAGATATCTCCTTATTCCTATATTTCATACTATATACTCCTGTATCCCCAGTCCTTAGAATGTTCTTCTTTCTTGTTGCCCCTTGCTGTACACACCTTTCCATCCATCTCCACCTCTGTTGTCCATGTCTTCTTGCACCATCAATCTTTCCCAGCATCAGAGTCTTCTCTAGGTAATCTTGATAGGGACAACATTTTTGATCTTCAGCCTCATGATCAGCCTTCAAGTAAACAGTTTCTCTTGATTTCCTGTAGTATGGACAAACTGGATCTTCTTGCCTTCCAAGGAGCTCTAAGCAGTTTTCTCCAACACCACAATTCAAAGGTGTCAATTCTACAGCGCTCAATCTTCTCTATGTTCCAGCTACCTTTGTTGATAGGTATTTACTTTTTAATAGCTTGTACTGCCGTACCATAGCTTTCCGTCCCAGAAACAAACATATTTAATATTCTTCTCCCTTACAAGTTACTGGTCAAGTGCAAGTTCTTCTAATTGCATGAAAATAAATTCCTGGCGATCATAACGTTCATCAATGCTGAGAATCTGTTAAAATGAGCCTACTGGTATGTGAGGACATATAAATGTGGAAATAACACAGTGTGTACAAAGCAGGGTGTAATGTCGTGTGATGTGCTGAGCAGTAGGATCTTGTATATTCAGGTCTGTTGTACATATAACATGATAAACAGTGTATGGTTTCATGCGTGATAAGTAGAGCAGTGTGTAGTTGCTGTGTAATGTATGTGTGACATGCAAAGCTGTGTGTAATTCCATGTAAAGCAGTGCATATAGAGCAATGTATGTGTAACTTGTAGTGTGTACTGTATGTGTAGAACAGTGTGTACTGTTTGTGTAACATGTAAAGAAGAGTATATCATGTGTGTGTAACATTGAGCAGTGATGTGTCTTTATGTCGAACACATGTGTAACAAGTAGATTAGTGTGTATTGCATGTGTACGTTGCAGAGCTATTGTTTGGTGGTTGTGCCTCTCGTCCATTGATCCTATTGATTGATTGACTTATACAGGCATGACAGGCTGGTGTCTGGTTTTGCCCCGAGGTTACCCCTCTGTCTTACACTGACGCCCTCTCAGGTGAGCGTCTCAGAGCCCAGTAATGATGAGGCTCTCACTTAGATGCAATCAGCTCGATCCATCCCCGAACTGGCACTTAATTAGCTCTGAATACCACGGAATTAATGTCTGAATGAACCAGGAAACCGTTAGCAATAATTTATGTAAATTGCTGCTAAAGATTTGACAGGTTGGATGAGAGCGAGGCACAAAATATTCATGGTGTAAGCAGATTAACACTTTGTCTGCCAGAGAGGCAATCCATACATCTCTCTACAGGAGGTACATGCGCAATAAATAGAGCAATTGCAGGAATTATAGGTTAAATGAACCAACAGTTTTAGTTTTAGGGAAGGAGTATATGGCATGATGGGGAGGTTATAGGGGTATTGTAAAATAATGACAGGACTGATAGGAAGAGTTTATTTGATATAGTTAGATTATGTGTGTTTAGTGATTCAGTTGTGTCTGACTCTCCGTGACCCTATGGACTGCAGCATGCTAGGTACATTTGATATGTCTCTGGTTGTGCTTATCCATAAGGCTTTATTTGCAAAGATAATGGAGTGGGTTGCCAGTTTCTTCACCAGTGGATCACAATTTGTCTGACCTCTCTGCTTTGATCTGTCCATCTTGAGTGACCCTACATGGTTTTGCTCAAAGCTTCATTGAAGTGCAGAAGCCCCTTCACCACTACAAGATAGTGATCCAGAAGTTAGATTATAGGGTGTGGTTATATTGAGTGATGTTAGGAGCTATATGGAGAGATTATATTTAGTAGTAAGGTTAGTTATATGAGAGGTTATATGCTGCAGTAAGATTAGTATAGATAGGTTATATGGTGCAGTAAGATTAGTTTTTGGAGTATTTACATGGCGCAGTAGGAGGAGCTCCATGACACACTATATACAGCCACTGTGTTTGGCTGTTGTGATGCCGGCGGCTATTAGAGGGTCGTGGCTTTGTGTGGTGCTGCAATCTCCTGACACGTCTTTAGAACAAGCAATTTCAATGGTTTTTAGGTAAACTTCTTCAAGCAGATAATTTTCCATTAAAATGTAAGAGAGGATCTGTCATCTTTCTACTTGGGCCGGGAGGGGCGGGCAGGAATAAATAATTAAATTGTCGCAAGCTGCTGAATATACAGAGAGAAACATTGTGTGATCTACCTGCTGAGACAGACAGACAACTGAGGACATCCAGACATCTACAATGGGCATCAGTAACGAGTATGTTACACATTAACAATACACTGAGCCCCTAAACATGTAAATGCCATTAGTACAATATGGTCTAGCATGGATTGAGCTCCGAAACATGGCACTGCCATTAGTACAATTTGGTCTAGTTGGGATTGAGCCCAAATGCATGGCTCTTCCATTAGTACACTAATCCTGAGGCTTTAAACATGTCTCATTTTAAACAATGTTCTAACAGGCACTAAGCCCTTACACATGGCACTACCATTAGTACATTATGGTCTAGCAGGTTATGAACCGTTAAACATGTCTCTGCCATTACTTCACAATGCACAGCATATAAAAGTTAATAAATTAGAGGATGATAGTTTAAATACATGTTCCTATTTATGAGTGTAGTTCTTCAATCTGTATGTAATAAATGTAGAACTACAGTGATCCTTTAAAACACAGATAAAGCCAACCAATGGCAGAACCTGACTTACTGTAAAGGTAAAATATAGCAAACTTGACTCATTATTATTGTTCACGTACATTCAAATATAAAATAACAAACAAGTTATCAAGATTAAACATGCAATTACTAACTGATGGAGTTGTCAGAGCACTGGGGCTCCTTCATTGGTAACTGATGGAGCTTTCGGATCCTGGGGCTCCTTCATTGGTAACTGATGGAGTTGTCAGAGCACTGGGGCTCCTTCATTACTAACTGATGGAGTTGTCAGAGCACTGGGGCTCCTTCATTGGTAACTGATGGAGCTTTCGGATCCTGGGGCTCCTTCATTGGTAACTGATGGAGCTGTCAGAGCACTGTGGCCCCTTCATTGGTAACTCATGGAGCTGTTGGAGCACTGGGGCTCCTTCATTACTAACTGATGGAGCTGTCAGAGCACTGTGGCCCCTTCATTGGTAACTGATGGAGTTGTCAGAGCACTGGGGCTCCTTCATTACTAACTGATGGAGTTGTCAGAGCACTGGGGCTCCTTCATTACTAACTGATGGAGTTGTCAGAGCACTGGGGCTCCTTCATTACTAACTGATGGAGTTGTCAGAGCACTGGGGCTCCTTCATTGGTAACTGATGGAGTTGTCAGAGCACTGGGGCTCCTTCATTACTAACTGATGGAGTTGTCAGAGCACTGGGGCTCCTTCATTACTAACTGATGGAGTTGTCAGAGCACTGGGGCTCCTTCATTACTAACTGATGGAGTTGTCAGAGCACTGGGGCTCCTTCATTACTAACTGATGGAGTTGTCAGAGCACTAGGGCTCCTTCATTGGTAACTGATGGAGTTGTTAGAGCACTGGGGCTCCTTCATTGGTAACTGATGGAGCTGTCGGATCCTGGGGCTCCTTCATTTGTAACTGATGGAGCTGTTGGAGCACTGGGCCCCTTTACTGTGGCCCCTTCAATGTGGATCAGTAGGAGAAATTAGATGGATTTCATCAGTTTGGGTGGAGCTGGAGTCTGAGAAAAGAACCATGGAGCCTCCAAAGTTCACTTTACTTAAATAAATATGGAGGGTTCCTGGAATTTACTAGGTATATAATATTGCTATTCACTTTTATATACGTTATTTTATTAAGAAGTGCTTATAAGCTCTGTTTTTACTGCCTAAAATAAAATAAAAAAAAGTCCCTATATGGGTCTGCCCACAGCAGCTCATGAATACACATACACTGTAGTACTTATAGTTACATAGTTACATAGTAATTAAGGTTGAAAAAAGACTTTCAGTCCATCAAGTTCAACCTGTTAAGATCTCCTCTGAGCTGCAATATGCGGATTAGTTATTAATTAATTAGTTGTTAAATAATTATTAATAGTATAGTATTTGAATATGAAGAAAGAGTTAGTCCATCAAGTTCAACCTTTTTAGATCTCTATTGATCTTTTTAATATGTGGACTATTTATTATTAACTGTTAATTGATCCAGAGGAAGGCAAACAGAAAAAAAAAACATTGCAACTTTGCCAATTGTCTCATAAGGGGAAAAAAGCAAAATTCCTTCCTGACCCCAGAAACTGGCGATCAAATTTCTCCCTGGATTAATATTCCTTCGCTAGTTATCTAGGATAACCTTGAATGCCCTCTTTATTCAAAAATATATCTAACCCCTTTTTGAAGTTATCTATCGAATTCGCTGTCACCACCTCCTTTGTTAGAGAATTCCACAGTTTACCACCCTAACTGTGAAGAACCCTTTTCTTTCTTTAAGGGGAAATCTTTTTTCCTCTAACCTCAAAGGATGTCCTCTTCTCAGTTGAAAATCTCTTGCTACAAAAAGTTCACTTGACAAAGTCTTATATTGACCCTGGATGTATTTAAATAAGGTAATCATATCTCCTCTTAGACGCCTTTTTTCTAGCGAAAATAAGTTTAATTTGCTTTCCTGTGTCTCATACTAACCATTAGTGACCATCTCTCAGTAACATTCTTCAAAGTGCTTCTGAGATGTGGTCCCTGATAGGCTAGGACACTACACTGCACATCTAGCCCTACAGAGTCTGTGTCTGCATACGCTGCAGAGGGCAGACCCATGCATGAACTATTTTTTGTTTTAATTTTAAGCAGAAAAAACAGAGCTTCTAAGCACGTAATATAAAGTACATAAAAGGAAATAGTTACATACGAATATTATATACCTACTAACATCCAAGGACCTTCCATATCCCTTTAAATATTTAATGTGTTACTGAAGTACCTGTTCACTAGTCATTTGCCCGTCATGATTGACAGGATAATATTTGTATTCCCCCACCCACCCACCTTCACCTGTATTTTTGCCCCCCCTCTCCCTCCCCTGTGTCTCTTTCCTCCCCCCTCTGTTTCTTTCCTCCCCCACTCTTTCACCTGTATCTCTTCCCCCATCCCCTGTATCTCTTTTCTCCATGTCTCCCCCCCCCCCCCCCCCCGGTGTTTCTCTCACCCCCTGTGTTTCTGCCCCAATCCCCTTTGTCTCTTCACCCCACTCTCTCCCCTGTACCTCTTCCCCCCTCCCCTGTGTCTTTTCCCCCCATATCTCTTCCCTCCTGTCCCATGTGTCTCACCCCTGTATCTCTGCCCCCCTCCCCTGTGTCTCTGCCCCTCTCCCCTGTGTCTCTTTGCCCCTTCCCCTGTGTCTCTTTGCCCTCCCTCCCCTGTGTCTCTTCCCTCCCTCCCCTGTGTCTCCCCCCCCAATCCCCCTGTGTCTCTTCTCCTCCCCTTTCCTCCCAAAGACAAGCTAAAGCTGCGCATGGTGCATGTGTGCGTGGCTCACGCCGCACGCTGCACGTACGGCAACGTAAGTGTGTATGCTCCTTAATTACCGTGTTATATCGATCCCGGCAATCAATGTGTTAATACATATAATGGAACTCGCATGGACTACAATATCATATTTACTGATTTATCAAAATTGGATTATTTCTGGAATGCGAGTTCGATCGAAACTCATAATTGAAACCTGTAAGGTATTAAAATCTAACCTCCATTTTTCAGTGTTGTAATGATGACGATCTCTTTTGCCATTGGCTCCATCTATACCTGTAACGACGGGTTTGACTAATTGATCATGTTCGCTGCCGCACATGCAACGTGCGCAAGAATGGTTTACGGGTTTGCCTTTCTGGCCCGTAACTCGCGGCATGGTTGGATTTAATAGCTCTGTAACTCAGCCAAATTTCAAGCTCGCAGCCTTTGCTGGTGTGCCAATGCCTCTACGGGCTTTGAATTTAATAGGGCTGAATGAATAGTTTCCTGTCTCCTCTCTGGGGACTTCAGATGAAAGCTCTGGTGGTGCGTGTGATGGGGTCCCGTCATTCTCCGCACCCACAGATAGTTTGATCAGCTCCTGTTCCCAAGTCTGAGAATCTGCTTCCAGTCACCGTCTCTCTTTGTAGATCAAACACGCGTATCCTTGACCACATGAAAGGATACAAAGTGTCACTGTTAATATCTGTCACTATTTATCACGTTTCACGCCGCAGGCAAAAAATGCACCAAAATCCACTTTAAAGCCACATTGCAAAAAAAGAAATAATGCAGACTTTTATACAATTCTTCAGACTGTGGAAATCTGGTTTATGAGAGTTTGTGATGAGCCCTCGATGTTGGGGTAATAATTAAACTGTACAGCCATGACAAGTCTCTGCCGTTACTTTAACAATATTAATATCTGCTGATTGGTTAAAGCTGGGAGACTCCATGAGAGGATGGTCAGGAATATCATTATATGTGTACATCTATGGGAGTCCATGAAGTCCTTCATCTGTCATGTCATAATGTCTGAAATATGGACAGTCAAGATATAATCATATGGACAAATATGACATGTAATATGGACAGGCATAGCATAACCATATGGACAGACATGACATATCATATGGACATGCATAACATGATCATATGGACAGGCATGTCTATGTGCTGATAATGTATATAAACAGGCTGTGGCTAGTTATATTAAAGGGACACTGCCAGTGGCGTAGCAAATGGGGGGGGGGGGGGGCGGACCACCACGGGAGGCACTTCCTCGGGGGCTGCAAATTGCCCCCACCTCCTGTGAAGCTCCAGTGGCACTTCCCCCAGGCTCTCTCTTGCTTCCAGGCCCCTGCTCTCTCCTCTAACCCAGGAAAGGGAGAGAAAAAGGCAGAGAGAGATTGAGATGGGAGAGAGGAAGGGAGAGAGAGAGAGGGGGGGGAGGGAGAGGGAAGGGTAGAGAGAGAGGGAGGGAGAGAGAGGGGAATGAGGGAGGGAAAGAGAATGTGAAAGAAAGGAGAAATAGAGAGAGGGAGGGGTGAGAGTGGAGGGAGAGGCGAGATAGAGGGGGAGATAGTGAAGTGAGAGAGAGGGCAGAGAGAGAGAGTGAAAGAGAGTGGGGAGAGAGCAGGGAGAGATATGGAAACTCAGGGTTAGCCTCAGGCGGCAAAAGCTACACCACTGGACACTGCAATTCAGTACTGTCAGTGGTCTGCATTACAGAATGCAATTAATAGTATTTGAAATCTTATAAAAGGTTAAAATCTGTAATGGATCACATTTTCTATGCAATTATAAGCAGCCTGGGTCATGCCTGTTGCTGTCTTATAAATACCTCACTATCTGTTAGGTCTCAACTTACAAGGCCTCTTCCTGCTTCAAGGGCACATAAGCAAAGGTCATTGATATAAATGTGCAATTCATTGTCCTCACCTACTGTACAAGAAGCAAATGTTCAGAGTTATCAGAGGTCTAATAAGACAAATCAGAGCTTTTAAGCACTTCTCAATACGATAAAGTACATACAAATAAAGAGATACACAGGTATATCATATTCCTAGTAGCATTCAGAAACCTTCCACGTACCTTTTAGCCTTAAAGGTGAGAAGTGTTCACAATATTTTACAAAGATGAGCAACCACATTAAAATGTAAATATAAATAGATTCTCCTGGTTATCTCAGTAATGGAAGCCCTGAGAGCTCTCAGCGAGGCCAGGTCTGGCTCTCTCTCTGGACACATTACAGAGATGTCTCGTTATCTGATAACTGTTCTGCCGATTTGCAGTCTGAATATTGCGTCTCTGCAGTGAGGCCTCGGACAATATTTGCTTTTTTTACATTGCTCAGAAGAACCACTTTTCTTCTTCAAATGATAAGAATTTGATTTGCTCCGGGCTGGGGCAGAAGGATCTTCCTATAAGAATGAAGGTGAATCAAGATGTCTAACTTATGGACATAATAATATACACTCACTTCAAAAGTGTGAGACTGTTGAGGACTCTAACATCTATCTCTTTGGCTCTAGCATGTCTCTATTTGACCAAAGACTCTCTCACTAGATTTTCCCTCTGTTTAATTCAAGTTTTGCTGTTAGATTTCAGCCTCTATGTTTGTTACTCTGTCATATATTTTTTTAAAGTCTGGCCTCTATCATCCCCTCTTTAACTCTAGTCTCTCCCTCTTTCAGTGTAAGTTTTCTCCCCAACCTTCAACCCCAATAAATGAAAAGGTTATTTTATATAGCTAGTAAAATTCTGAAACCTCCCATGTCCCTTTAAATTGAGACAACTGGTACATTCTTAAGGATATATGAAACTTGCGAAGATTAGGAGGTGGACCCACCAATGATGAACTACTGGTGAGATGTACAGTGGATAAAACAAGTCTACACACCCCTGGTAAAATGTCAGGTTTCTGTGCTGTAAAAAAAATAAACAAAGATAAATCATTTCAGAACTTTTTCCACCTTTAATGCGACCTATAAACTGTACAACTCAATTGAAAAATAAACTGAAATCTTTTAGGTGGAGGGAAGAAAAAAAAATAAAGAAAAATAATGTGGTTGCATCAGTCTGCACACCCTCTTATAACTGGGGATGTAGCTGTGTTCAGAATTAAGCAATCACATTCCAAATCGTGTTAAATAGGAGTCAGCATACACCTGTCATCATTTAAAGTGCCTCTGATTAACCCCAAATGAAGTTCAACTGCTCTAGTTGGTCTTTCCTGAAATTTTCTTAGTCGCATCCCACAGCAAAAGCCATGGTTCACAGAGAGCTTCCAAAGCATCAGATGTTCTCATTGCTAAAATGTGTCAGTCAGGAGAAGGTTACAAAAGAATTTCCAAGGCATTAGATATACCATGGAACACAGTGAAGAAAATAAGGCGCAACAGTGACATTACCAAGAACTGGAGCTCCCTCCAAAATTGATGAAAAGACGAGAAGAAAACTGGTCTGGGAGGCTACCAAGAGGCCTACAGCAACATTAAAGGAGCTGGAGGAATATCTGGCAAGTACTGGCTGTGTGGTACATGTGACAACAATCTCCCGTATTCTTCATATGTCTGGGCTATGGGGTAGAGTGGCAAGACGAAAGCCTTTTCTTACAAAGAAAAACATCCAAGCCAGGCTACATTTTGCAAAAACACATCTGAAGTCTCCCAAAAGCATGTGGGAAAAGGTGTTATGGTCTGATGAAACCAAGGTTGAACTTTTTGGCCATAATTACAAAAGATATGTTTGGCGCAAAAACAACACTGCACATCACCAAAAGAACACCATACCCACAGTGAAGCATGGTAGTGGCAGCATCATGCTTTGGGGCTGTTTTTCTTCAGCTGGCCTTAGTTAAGATAGAGGGAATTATGAACAGTTCCAAATACCAGTCAATATTGGCACAAAACCTTCAGGCTTCTGCTAGAAAGCTGAACATGAAGAGGAACTTCATTTTTCAGCATAACAACGGACCAAAGCATACATCCAAATCAACAAAGGAATGGCTTCACCAGAAGAAGATTAAAATTTTGGAATGGCCCAGCCAGAGCCCAGACCTGAATCCGATTGAAAATCTGTGGGTTGATCTGAAGAGGGCTGTGCACAGGAGATGCCCTCGCAATCGCAGATTTTGAGTGTTTTTGCAAAGAAGAGTGGGCAAATCTTGCCAAATCAAAATGTGCCATGCTGATCATACCCAAAAAGACTGAGTGCTGTAATAAAATTAAAAGGTGCTTCAACAAAGTATTAGTTTAAGGGTGTGCATACTTATGCAACCATATTATTTTATTTTTATATTTTTTCTTCCCTCTACCTAAAAGATTTCAGTTTGTTTTTCAATTGAGTTGTACAGTTTATAGGTCACATTAAAGGTGGAAAAAGTTCTGAAATTATTTATCTTTGTCTCATTTTTTTACAGCACAGAAACCTGACATTTTAACAGGGGTGTGTAGACTTTTTATATCCACTGTATATGTCCAGCAGAGGCTTTTTAGAAGGATTTGACTGGGGTAAGTTGAGTGAGAAGACAACAATCAAAGCAGGACATATTTAAATGTAAAGCCCCTAATGGCCGTGGTAAGGCTGCAATGCCTGTGGGCTTGAAATTTGGTAGTTACAGAGAGATTCAAGTCTGCAATATACGTGGCCGACATCCAAATCCGTAAACCATACTTCGGCATGTTCCATTTGCAGGTATGAACATGATCAATTAGTCAAACCCATGGTTACGGGTTTAGACAGAGCCAATAGCAAAATAGATTGTCATCATTACGTCACTAAAACATGGAGGTTACATTTCAATCACCTACGGTTTTGAAGTGTGAGTTGCGATCGGACCCACATTCCAGAAATAATGCTATATGAAATAATCAGTAAATATAATATTCTAGTCAATGCGAGTTCTATTATATGTATTAAGACAATGATTGCTGGGATCGATATAACACGGAAATTAAATATCAAATAATTAATTTTTTATTTGCAGGTTTGAGAATAATGTTCTGTTAATATTAATACTTTACATCAATTTCCCTTTAATTTAAAATACAGTAGTGTATTTATGTTTGCTTTTACAGTGCTACGGACAGGACTTTAACCCCCTTGTGGGTCCTCTCTAGTTCTTGTAGGATTTTTGGCTCCATTTGCCGTTTACGGGTTTGAACGCCATTGCGTCCAACTGTAACCCGCAGATCATTTGCGGGTAACTGAAAGAGGCAAAATTAAAAGCTGTCTTGCGGGCTCCTTTAAGGGCTACGATTTCTATAATCAGAGCAATTTAATGGGGCTCCTAGTAAGTAAATTAGAGCTTGGTTGAGTGAGAAAGTGACAGCTTTTGGAGATAGTTTTGGAGATAGGAAGTTTTCTGAGTGATTAGATTTGGGAAGTGAGTAAGGGTCAAATGTATCCTCAGGCAGATTGTGGACATGGGATGTAGATGCTGTTGATGTTGAGAGTGATGTCAAGTGCTGGAGTTTGTTTACAAGTTCATTTTACAACCTGGTATGAGTTGTTGAATAGACAGTTTGTGATAAAAGTTAGTCGAGGGCAAGAGGTCTGGAAAGATTATTTTGGGTACTGGTTTGTACAAGAACACGGGTGTAGGAGCCAAAAAAAATCTTGGGGGACAAAGTTTTTAAAGAGACAAAAAAAAAATGGTGGTCCTGAGTGGTGTAATTCAACTCCACTCCCAGGACAGGAAGCCTCCAGGGGAAGATAGGACAGGCAAACCAATATGTATAACGAAAATATACATTGGTGTCGATCTATACATTATAAAAAAATGTGTTCAGATATCACCAATTTAAGCAGTGATCCAAGGCAATACAGATTCTCTCTCAATTCTAACGGTCCCCGTCCAAGCCCAAGAATAGATGAATGATGAGCTTTTATCCTGAAGATGTTGAGAATTTCCTGCAGCTTGAAGAAAAAGATTTTGGAGCAGAGGGCAAAAAAAAACCCAGAAAAAAATAGAAAAAATATATGGTAAGTAAGTTCGGGTTATTTTAATACATGCATAAATATTATACTTACAAAACATAAAAACTGGTGATCTGCTTAATACTAAAAAGTATATTATTCAGCAAAAACCTATGTAGAACATCTTTTTAATGTATGTAGATTATTTACACTTCTGTGAGCTTTAATTTAAAAAATAAGAGATTCTACATATGTATTATGTCATATACTTCTGTAGTAGATAACCTTTGATTAATCTTATACTCTGTGGCTTTATGACCTCTTAACAAGACTGTTGTGTACACTGTCAGAGATTGTGAACATGTTTCTGCAGTTTTTATGTTTGATAAGCACAATTCTTCATGTGTATGTTAAAATAACCCAAACTTATGTTACCATATATTTTTGCTATTTTAACAATTTTTTTGTGCTTTTCTCCCAAAACATTTTTTTTTAACAAACTAGTGTAACAGAAAGGCAACGACAATATCATGAGATTCTGGATGGAGCAGATACCATAAGGAAGAGAAATGGAGTGTAGAGAGAGAAAGGTAGACATGGAGATAAAAAGAAAACAAAGTAGTATTTTAAGGAAGTGAAGCATGCCTGGGATAAGCATAAGGCCACCTTAGGGTTTAATAAGCCAGACTTTTTGGATGATAGAATGGAATAGCTAGATGGGCCTTTTTAGTTGACTGTCATCAAATCAATGTTTCTATACTTAAGGGACAAGGCAAGACAAAGGAGAAGCAGAAAGAGACAAGGAAGAGAGAAGGGAGGGAAGAAGAGACAAAAGAGATGAAAATGGAGTGAGAGATAAGAAAGAAAAGCGAGAGAGAAAGGCCTAGAGAGTGGGAGAAGATGAGAGGGAGAGGGCTAAGAGAGGCTTGAGGGAGGGAGACAGTATGGATAAGAGTTAGAGAAGGGAGCAAAATATGTTACATAAGGGTTTAGACATACTAGACATGTGCCAGTTTCCCCTTTGTTATTATATACATATAACTATAAATAAACAACAAAAATCTGGTGCAGAGGAAAACACTGAAATGTATATGTGCTGTTGTCATAGATGGCTTGGCATCTACTGGCATGTTTTGCTAATGTATTATTTTACTATAATATAACTACATAAAACAGACTTCCTGACACCTCATTATCATATCATTGAATCACACAGCTTCCCCCCACCTCACTATCATATCACTGTGTAACTATCATATAACCGTATAACCTAGGCTTCCTCCCTCCTCAGTTCCCTTCAATTTAAATCCCTCCTTGATACTTTCTCAGGGGAATAGTGAGTGTGAGGGTAGGTGGAATATGGATGATGTGAGAAAGAAGGAGAAGAGAAATAAGTGACGATTAAAAAGCAGAAGGCTGAGAGGGGAGGAAGAAAGTGAGATGGGGAAAAGTAAATACTAGAAAAAACAATAAAGAACAAAGAGTAGATGTGAGTTGGAAAAATATGAATCAACTGCAAGAGTAAATAAATAAATATAAAAATCAGGTGTAGTGCAAAAAGACATGAAAGAAAAATTATACTACCAATTTTATAATTAATATGTTGTGTGTACCTTTGTGCAAATACTCTTTATGCTGCTGCTTGGCTGCCCATTGCATCCTCCAGGGTTTTTAAAAAGAGAGGGAGTCAAAGCTTTCCTGGGAGAGACTACCCCATAGCACTGCCCTCTGGTAATGCATGATTAAGTTTAATAACAGTATTTTGCATGCCTCTTATTCATATAACCCCCCACACCACCACAAGTTCTAATGGCCATGTACAGAAACTCACATAAATGTATTAGTTTCCCAAGTGAGGAATAAGAAAAGCAAACCTGAACCATGCAGAACCTCGCCAGTTAGTGAATGTATTGGAGTAGTGGCAGAAAATGGGATACTATATGAATGGTTATAGTGAAGAAAAGAAAAAGATATGAACCATGAGAGAGCTGTGTTGGAAAGACACAGATGAGTAAAAGGTGAGAGCTGCAGTAGAATGTGGTGGTCAACTGGTCAAAAAACAACAGGCCTGTCCTGGAGGCTAAGTATGAAGAAGCATGAGAAAAACGTTACAATATGCTGTTTCAGCACAGAGATCAGATTGCTGTCAAGTAAATGTGTTGTATGGAAGTAAGTTGGGTGACTGCAATGAAGATGTTTTAGTCATTTTTGTTGTTGTTTAGTTGTTCAGTCATGTCTGACTGTCCGTTAACCTATGGTTCTCAACATTGCAGTAACTTCTGTTAGCCACTGCTCCGATGAGCTACATCAGGCTAATTTTCATTGCTTCAATGACCGCATCTATCCATCTACTTTAGCATTCCAGTCTCCTATGCTTTGGCCTCTCTTTGATTAATTATGTGAGGTATTCCTTTCTGCAGGATTTTTGACCACAGATCTGGTGATTGTCCGATATGTAATGTCCCATCCCAGTCTATTTGCGTTAGCCAATTCCCAGGATATAATTGTTTTAGTATTGTCACCTCATGTTTGACCACATCCAGATTGTCTTGATTCAAAGTTCTAACATTCCAGCTTCCCATGCTGAATTGTTCTTGGCAGCAGTGGACTTTCCTTTCCCCTCCAGACACATCTGCAGCGGAACGTCCTCTTGACTTTGGCCGAAACACTTCATTAGATCTGGTGTTACTTGTACTCACCCTCTTCTCAAATTAGGCACATCATAATCTGAGCGACTCATCTTCCGGGTGCCATACCATTATGTCTCTGGCTGTGCTTTTCCATAATGTTTTCTTGGCAGAGATACTGGAGTGGGTTAGTTCCTTCTCCAGTGGACTGTCATTTGTCTCACCTGTATGCTATAATCTGCCCATCTTGGGTGACCCTACAAGCTCACAGCTTCATTGAAGTACACAAGCCCCTTCACTACAAGAAGGTCTAGTCATTTTAGAGTCAGGTAAACAGAAACTGGGTGATAGATAAAGTGTGAACGAGGATTAAGAGAAGACTGTTTAGATTTCAGTGCTGTTTGAAGGAAGATGAATGTTCTTGTGGTAAAAGAGATATTGAGGAGGTGTTTTAGGGCAGGAGATTGTTTAGTGGATGTGTGTTTGTTTGTCTGTGAGTGTGTCTGTCTGTGTGTTTGTCTGTGAATTTACATATGTTTGTATGTGAGTGCTTTGATATGTATGTATGTGCATGTGTGTGTATTTGTGTATGAGTACCAGCATGTCACACATCTACAAACAGACACTGAGACAAACACACAGGCTCATTTATACCCAGGAAGCCTCTTCCACAAATCACACCCATTTAGTTCCAGGTTTGCTGCTCCTGACGAGGTTACAGCATCTTCTATACAGCATTGTCCAGGCGGTGGCTACGGGCCTTGTGAGATGATGGAGTCCCTAACTGCTTCTAATTAATACCAGCAGATAATTTAATACATCATATGAGCCTTTATTATATTATAGTGGCAGAAGGGGGAGTTCATCTGTACTTAGAATGACTCCTGCGTGCCAGTTAATTAACATTTTATGAAATATTTAAGCAATTAAAACTAAAGGGGCATTCTGAGCCGGTGCAGGTGCCGCGTTCATTATCGCCTGTTTGGGAGGGTGTGCTGGGAATCGTGTCCAGGCGCAGTATACATTAACTCCCAAACTACCAGGAGGCATGCAATACACACGCCTCATCTCTGCTTAATGGCGCATCAATCTCATCAAGGTGAGCGCTTACTGACGCAGAGATACAAGGAGAGAGAGAGACAGAGAGAGCGGTGCTACAGGAATAGACATGGAACAGGTCAATGTTGCAGTCTTTGTCACCCTGCAGTGTGATGGACAGATTCTATGTCCCATAGCTCCCTTCTGTCTGTGCCACCCTGCTGTGGGAGGGACAGATTCCATGTCCCATAGCTCCCTTCTGTCTGTGCCACCCTGCTGTGGGAGGGATAGATTTTATGTCCCATAGCTCCCTTCTGTCTGTGCCACCCTGCTGTGGGAGGGACAGATTCCATGTCCCATAGCTCCCTTCTGTCTGTGCCACCCTGCGGGAGGAGGGACAGACTCCATGTTACATAGCTCCGTCCTGTCTGTATCACCCTGCAGGGGGATGGACAAACTCCATGTCCCATATAACCTACCTGTTTGTATAACCATGCAGGGGGAGGGACTGACTCCATGTCCCATAGCTCCCTCCTGTTTGTATCACCCTGCAGGGGGAAGGACAGACTCCATGTCCCATAGCTCCCTCCTGTCTGTATCACCCTGTGGGAAGAGGAGCAGACTCCATGTCCCATAGCTCCCTCCTGTCTGTATCACCCTGTGGGAAGAGGAGCAGACTCCATGTCCCATAGCTCCCTCCTGTCTGTATCACCCTGTGGGAAGAGGAGCAGACTCCATGTCCCATAGCTCCCTCATGTCTGTATCACCCTGTGGGAAGAGGAGCAGACTCCATATCCCATAGCTCCCTCCTGTCTGTATCACCCTGCGGGAGGAGGGACAGACTCCATGTCCCATAACTCCCTCCTGTCTGTATCACCCTGCGGGAGGAGGGACAGACTCCATGTCCCATAACTCCCTCCTGTCTGTATCACCCTGCAGGAGGAGGGACAGACTCCATGTCCCATAGCTCCTTCCTGTCTGTATCACCCTGCAGGAGTAGGGACAGACTCCATGTCTCATAGTTCCCTCCTGTCTGTATCACCCTGCAGGAGGACGGACAGACTCCATGTCCCAAAGCTCCTTCCTGTCTTTATCACCCTGCGGGAGGTGGACCCTTCTGTCTGTTTCCCCCGGCAGAGGGAGGGACAGACTCCATGTCCCATAGCAACCTCCTTTTTGTATCGCCTTGCAGGGGGAGGGACAGACTCCATGTCCCATAACTCTCTTCTGTCTGTGTCACCCCGCATGGGGAGGGACAGACTCCCTCCTGTCTGTGTCACCTTGCAGGGGGAGGGACAGACTCCATACCATATGCCCCATTGCTCCCTCTATCCTGAGCTCTCTTTTGTGTCACCCAGGCTCTTCTCACACATCGCTTGTCTCTTCCGTGACTGGCTGCTGTCCTAACAGTCATTAAGGCTCACACCCATCCTGATTCTGCATTAGCCGAGTCTTGGTGGCTTTTATACGCTATGAGTTATTACTTCTGACAGTTCATATTCCCAAACAAGCAGACTGTGTCACCGAATCCCTCACCCTCTCTTTTCACTGATTGCTTTTTTTGCTTTTTATGTTTTTATGAATTTCAAATTTTGTTTTTCTTGAATTTACCATTTAGAATATCGTTTTATTCTGTGATTTCATCCTCTCCAGTAAACAGCCAGGCATGCGGCTGGGTGAGACGTTCTTCTAAGGATGAGTTGTGAGGTAATTTAATTTCATCTCTCTCCAAAGCTGTTATCACACCAGACAATAAACCGCACTATGGGGCCACGTCACCCACAGGACCCGGTGGAATTAACACCTACAGAGCATCAGCAAACAATAAAAAAATATATAAATTCATCTGATTTTAGTAAAATTGCATATATTTTCCATGAAATACATATTTTTAATTTATATAACAAATCTTTAAATGTTATTAAACAGATGTCAGGGAAAAATCAGTCAAAGCTTTAGCAAAATTGATATAATTCTGTGTTTAAATTATAAGCGTCTGTGTGTAATATTAATGATCTTTAGAAATATGAAAAATATTTTTTTTATAGGAAAAAAATGTTTTATATAGTAAAAGTCCTTAGATATCTTCCCCTTCACCTTCTTCAGTGTGTCTTCACTGTGTCGGGTCAGTCCTTAGTAGAGACAAGCAGCCACAGGGTTTAGCCAACAGAGGTCTCCACCTACCTCTCTCAACAGGGGGACACTTTGTAAAGGCAATGGAAATATATATTTTTGGTTTGTTGCATCAAAAAGTTGGTATGTGATAATGTGTCACGGTGTGTTTTCTTTTTCCAAATAAAGTTCTTCAGATGTTTAACAGATCTTTGGGCAGCCAATAAGTTTCACAGTCTAAAGTATGTTCTCTGCAATTCCTGTAAATGTCCTTGACGTTTGAACAGATTTTACTTAATATTTTTCATGCAAAAAAAACAATGAATGTACAGTGGGCTGTTTATACAGGGGAGAAGTGATGTTCTGCAAAAAAAAAATCAAGTGATGGAAATAGTGATTCTCTGAGTATGTCTAGAAGGTGGATAAGTGACTGTGTCTGGCAATGCAATGTAGAGGTCAAACTTTTGTACAGTTTATACCTGTTCTGGCTCTATTTCTGAACCAAGTTGCAGAAACAGATCTTCAGGGAAGGTGCATTGAGCTCCGACTTTGTGCAGAGTGTTGCCAGAAACACACAGAATACATTTGCATCTTGTCATGCCGTGTTTATGGCAGCAGACGTTATTATTAGTTTCTTGTAAAGCAATAACTTTTTCTTTAGCTCTGCGTACAAGAAAATTACAAAGGGCGCAGTAAATGTAAACAGTAATGACAAAAATACAATTATATGTAAGGAAAGTAGAAAGATTAACTACCCTGCTGTGAAGAGCTTATTGTATAGGAGGGAAGAGATGCATTATGGGTAGTGGTCAAGTTAGCAGGGATTGTCCTGAGATATTTGGAGAGATAATGTTTTTATTAGGAGGGTGTGTGAAAACTAGAAATGATGTAGGATTTGAAGCTAGGAAAAAATAAGATAAATAGGCAATACATTCTACAGAATATATGCAGATTGTAGAAGGGAAGAATATAATAAGAGTGAATGAAAGAAGTAGGTCAATGGAGGCATCCAGTAGATTTAGAGTATAAACTAAGGTCCACATACTTAAATCTATGGGATTCCCAGTAATAATATATTGATCTGAGAGCTGGACCATAAAAAAAATGAGCATTGTAGAATTGCTGCCTTTGAATTGTGGTGTTGGAGAAAACTGCTTAGCATCCCTTGGACTGCAAGAAGATCCAATCAATCAATACTACAGAAAATGAAGCAAAACTGTTCCCTGAAATGTTTGCTGGAGCTCAAATATTTTGGCCATATCATGAGAAGACACGATTCCCTGAGAAGACACTAATGCTGGGAAAGATTGCAAGGGACAGAAAAAAGGGAACGTCAGGGGAAAAAATGGATAGATGCGGTAATTGAAGCAAAGAACATGAGCTTGATTGAGCTTAGAGGGGCAGTGGTTGGTGAATGTGCCTGGCGTTCTGAGGTCCATAGGGTCATGAAGATTCAGACACCGCTGAATGACTATACAAGAACAATGCTGGAATGAAAGAGAATATATGAGGATTGATAGGGTGGAGGACTGACCATTGATAAGCCTCAACAGTGAAAGGTAATGAGAGATGGAGAATAGCGGGAGAGGAGAGGTGCTAGAGAAGGAAGTGTCAACTGAAACTTAGTAAGTGACCCTGAAGAAAGATGTGCCACAGATGCCAACAGACTGGAGTTTTGAATGATACTGGTAGAGTATCAGTAGGCAGCAGAGACGGTCTAGAAGGAATAGAATGGCGACATGCCCCTTGGTAGTGAGCATATCATCTGTGCCTTTTGTTAACATAGTTTCAGTATAATGTGGATGGAAACCCGACTACAAAGTGTCAAATCAAGGCCTGGAAGAAAATGGCATAATGTTAAAAACAGAACATACATAATAAAATTGTAAAGCAGAATTTTTAGTTAAACTGCAGTGGCGGGACATGAGTGATAGAAAGCAGTTTGTAAGTAATGCTGGATATAATATATCAATATTCAGTGACTGCAGAGTGAGGACAAGCTAAAGACAGGCAGGAGACTCCAGAATTGGGATGTGCTCATTAGGAAGAGAGAGAGAGAGAGAGAGAGAGAGAGAGAGAGAGAGGTATATTTGATCTCCAGTCTCTATGTGATATGAGATCTCCAGTCTCTAGGCGTATGTTTGATCTCCAGTCACTAGGGGAATATTAGATGTACAGTCTCTAGGGGTATATGATGTTTCCAGTCACTAGGGGTATATTAGATGTACAGTCATTAGGGGTATATAAGATGTCCAGTCTCTAGGGGTATATTAGATGTACAGTCTCTAGGGGTATATTAGATCCCCAGGCTCTAGGAGTATATTCTAGCACCAGGCAGTTTCCTGTAATATTCGTTGGTCCCTCTCGTCCTTTTCTCTCATCTCCTGAGAGCGCCAACAACTCATTTGTGAGACAGATACAGATGAGGACGGGGCTGGAAGTGAATTTATCAAACAAACAAGATAAAAGGCAGAGAGGGACGAGGTCGCGGCCGGTGCAAGAGGAAAAATAGCAGACGCCTCATCTCGCTGCTAAAAGCTTCTCACTGGAATAAGCAGAGGAGCACATTCAATTAATGGGATTGTGTATATGACCCTGGGCCACAGAGCTAACACTCTACTGTCACATGTCTCTATCGTACCACAGAACTCTCTCTGCTCTCCGCTTTGTCAGCTTTTCAGTGTCACACAAACTAATACTACTCTATTAACAATAAACTGCATTATCTGTACTGCACTAGTAGAAAGTATAAGCAGTGGTACTGTGTAAGGTGATAAGAAAACAAACAAGTAAACACACAGTCACACTTATTTGTAATGGTCAACTGGTGATATGGTTTAATGATTAATATTGAAACACTCCCAGCGTATATTCTTCATATGTATTTTTTTATAACACACCCTCCTACTGCACTCCTCACACTCTTCTCACACTCATGAGCATCCATACACTCAGTGTCTTAAAAAAAAAACTGGGACAGACATATAAATGTGTATTAATGGAGCATATATATCTAGATTATTACAGATAAAGTTCTTATGCATTATCTGCTTCATTACACATTAGGAGAGTCACTATTCTTGCTGTTTCCATTGGCTTTATCATATAAATATATAAAATAAAGCCAATGGAAACAGCATCACGAATAGTGATATTTATCATAATACATTAAACATTATAAATGAGGCAATGATGTTACAGTATGAAATCTATAACAGGGCAGAGTATTTGTGGTATTAATGATGAGCAGGGGAACAGAGGGTCTGTAGGATCACCTGAGGATTCTCATAGTCCTCCTTATGTGCCAGAGAAGCAGGAGATGGGACAACCTTACAGAGCACAAACCACCAGAAACAGAGCAGAATAAAGACACGGACATGGAAGAGATTGAACTCTGATCAAGAAGTCCATTTATTGGGGACACACGGGGGACCTCAAAACTAAACAAACTGACAATCACTACTATTAGAGACATATCTATAGTGAGAAAGATGACATAGAAAATGTCTAATTTGCCTTCATCTCCAATATGCTTCTCCTTCTGCCTTCTTATCATTGGTAGCAGAGTGTAATAAAACTCATTGACTAAGTTAGTCTTTGTAGCAGTATGGTTGTCACATGACCAATGAGCTGGTGATCTATCTGACTGTTCTGGTGGTTCTGTGAAATGCTTGGAAAGTTCTCTGCTGCTTTGGAAAATTATATTGTCCATAGATGTATCAGTAAATAGTGTAACAGGAAGGAGAACAGCTAAACCAAATGTGTTCTATACTAGTCAACTGGGACCAAATCCTGGTTGCATTTGCACAATATCACTGTATCAGTATAGGTAAGTAAATGACTGAGCCACTAATTGATCCACTTGTCCTAAAATGTGGCCTGGTTCCAGTCCCTGAGGACTAACTTTGCAAGTCTTAAATCAAGGTAAAGTGAGAGTAGGAAATCTTAACCCCCGAAACTATCATAGCAGAACCCTCAGTCAATACTACACAAAGATGGACTTTTATTTAAATGTACATTGTAGTGTAATCCAACTCCTCTGACCCTCATTAATACATATAACTCTATATGCAAATGTTGTGTTTCCCCGTGTGACATACTATGAGATGCATTGCTTTTGAATGGGTTTGTAGCTCTGCTGAAATACAAATGATCATATAAAGTTCTGGGATACTGCAGCACACAATAGGCCTGGGATACTTGGATAAGGTTTGCACTGTTTAACTGCTACTCTTCAGCATCTGAGGATACAATATGTGTTATTATATATATACATACACACACATATATATATTTACTAGCGAATTGCCCGTCAAAAATAACGGTAGCTAATGGTGTTTTGGAAATATGTAATACAATTAATAAATGAATATAGTTTACCTATTTTAAAGCATTGTGTTGAAGGGCTGGCAATGTGTTTTGATGTTGCTGCAGCATTAGTGGTGTGGAGCTGCTGTGTAAGTGTGATGAATATGTGCAGTGTAATAGTGTGCGTGCGCGAGCCGAAACCGTTAGCGTAGTTGTGTACTTCCGCATTAGCGTAAAATGGCGGGTAATGTGTGGTATGCGTGTTAGCGGAATATCTGTAGGTCGTTTGTGGTGTTTTGCGAGTTTCTTGTGGTGTTTTGCGTGTTTAGAGTGCTGTAGCCTCGTTTTCGTTTTGTTCGCCGGCCATTTTTTCACTCGCTTAGCGATTTTTTAGTGTCTAAACTCTTTTGTTTTTAGTTAACTGAAGGTGTAAGTTGTTTTTTTTGAGGTCCTGGATGCTTCCTCTTGCTGTAGGTAAGCTTTTTATGTATGTGGTGTGTGTATTTATTGTGTTTTTAATTTTGTGATGTTCGCGAGCTGCGGACGATTTTTGCGAGGTTGTAATGTGTGGTAACGTGTCTCGTATGGTTTTTGCGTTGCGAGGTAAAGTTTGCGAGGGTCGCGGTCATTGTGTCGTGTTGTTTGCATTTTAATGTAAATTTTGCAAGGGTCGCAGTTGCTGGCAAGGAGCTCCTTCGGCGCTCCATGCCAGCAACTGAGGCCTTTGCCCGCAGCCCTCACTACGCGAGGGCCGCGGCTCACTGCGCGAGCCCGCAAGCATTAGCAACAACTCGTACGCTCACAACTATATATGTGATATTTATTTATATATGTTTGGTGTGGGGTGATGGAGGTAGGTAACCCAAGCCTCTGAGCCGTACAGTGGAGGGGTCAACAGAAAAGCTCTCTACACATCGACGTTGGTGCATTTATTCAGATGCATGTTGTTCCAAACCCTTTATATAACCTGCCAAATGCACCATTTGCCTCTGCCAGTCTTAGCGTCTGGGGAAAAGATGCAACCCAGGTAGATGAACTGATGGTCTGTTTTCAGATCGGACTCACCAATAGTGATGCGAGGAGGACAGTAATCTTCCTGAGGTGTGGGCTGGTGGTGAACTTCAGTCTTCTTCAAACTGACCTCTAGACTGAAGAGCTTGGCAGCCTTGGCGAAGCAAGATGTCAATAACTGCAAAGCTGTCACCATAAGTGAAACCAGGGCAGCGTTGTTGGCAAAGAGTAGCTCTTGAACGAGTAATTCCATTCTCTTGGTGTGGGCCTTCAGACGCCTCAGGTTGAACAGACTGCCATCGGTGTGGTATCGGATGTAGAGACCATCCTCATCATCAAGATCTGCTTGGGAGCATCATACTGAAGGATAGCATGAATAAGATTGGTGCAAGGACACAGCCCTGCTTCACGCCATTACTTATTGGGAAAGGGCTCTGAAAGGTCGTTGTTGTGCCTGACTTGGCCATGCTGGTCTTCATGTAGCTGGATGATCATGTTGGGGAACTTGGGAGGACATCCTATACGTTCCATAATTTGTCACAGACCCTTCCTGCTTTGGTAAGGTCAACAAACATCACGTAAAGTTATCTGAGAACAAAAATCATGTCAGTGGTTCTCCTGTTGGCTCTAAAGCCACCCTGACTCTCTGGGAGGAGTTCTTCTGTGAGTGATACTGGGCACCAGTCTGTTGCGGAGTACTCTTGCAAGGATTTTCCCTGCTACGGAGAGCAGAGTTATCCCCCGGTAATTGGAGCAGTCTGACTTTTCTCCCTTCTTCTTGTATAGGGTGACGATGATTGCATCACAAAGGTCCTGTGGCAGATTGCCTTGCTATCAGCAGCAAACAAAGAGCTCATGGAGCTTAGCGTGAAGTTCTGGGCCCCCATGTTTCAAGACCTTTGCCAGGATCCTATCAACTGCTGTTGCCTTACCATTATTTAGCCGCTCAATAGCTTTAACAGTAGGGATTTCTTCATTTGTAGTTATTGGAATGCGACAGAACGATGCAACTGAAACTACATGGTTGGCACAGAATAGAGTCTGAAAGTGGTCAGACCACTGGTTCAGAATCAACGCCTTGCCTGTAAGGAGTGTTTGATCATCTACACTGCGCAGTGAGCTTTGAACCAGGTGTGAAGGGACGTCATGGCTTCATTAAAGCCTCTGCAGTTGCCGACATCTGCACAATGCTGAGATCTTTCCACTAGGTTCTTTCCACCACTGGTTATGAATTTCTCAAAGCTTTCGTTGAAAGTTGCTGCAAACAAGATGGTAGGCTGCTTTCTTTTTAGGGCAGGATGGCTGAGCGAGATGAGCTTGATGATCGGATCTCTTTTTCAACAGTAATTAATGGATCTCCTGATTGTTTCTATAAAACCAGTCTTTGTTCTTCATTGTGGAGAACCCTAGAAACTCTTCAGAGGTCTGCAGGATGCTGGTTTTGAAGTGTTCCCATAGAGCATCTGAAGATTGGAGATTTGCCTGGAAGCTGTCCTTCACTTCAGCTGACTGGAGGTTGCCTATCTGTAACTTTTTCCTTGGGGATCTTTTCCTCTTTGGCTTAGGATTGAAGTGCAGATGAAGTTTGTAGCACACCAGGCGGTGGTCCGTATTAAATTCTGTGCTGGGCATCACTCGGGTGAGTAGGACGTCTCGAAGGTCTCACTGGCACACCAGAATGTAGTCTCTAAGATGCCAGTGCTTGGACGGAGGATGCAACCAGGTTGTCTTCAGTTTCTCTGTCTGTTGGAAAAGGGTGTTAGTGATGTTGAGTTTCTGCTCCGTGCAAAACTTTAGCAGAAGGTGCCTGTTGTCGTTGTAGTTTCCAACATGGTGGTTGCCAAGAACCCCTTTCAAAGCTTCTGAATCTTTGCCTACTCTGGCATTGAAGTAGCAGGGGATGATGAACTTGTCATCTGCAGGGACGTTCTGTATGAGATTGCGCAGGTCAGTGCAAAACTTGTCCTTTTCTGCAGGATCTGCTTGAAGAGTTGGGGCATAGACACTGAAAATGTCAGCATGCTGCTTGTTTTGAAGTGAAAGAGAAAATGATGTGATCAGAGTGACCCAGGTTATCAAGTTTGGAGGCCATATGTTTTCTGACCATGAAGCCAACACCAGATAGGAATTTATTGGTTTTCTGGCTTGCCCAACCAGGAGATGGTGTACCCTGCGCCCTGTTTCTGAAGGCTTCCTTCCTCTGGGAGGCGGACTTCACTGAGGGCAGTTATGTAGATAGCCAGCCTTGATAGTTTGTGAGCTATTAGAGCAGAGCGACGTTCTGGGTGACGCTGTCTGCTGTGTCAAGCATAGTTCTGATGTTTCAACATGCGAGTTTCAGTCCAAGTTCACCTTGTGAAGCAGGTGTGAACCTTTTCCATGCCCCTCTCCATGTGGAGCAAGCAGTGCTGTCCCTAGAGAAGGCTGCTTGGTCATTCAGGGTGCTCCTGGGTCAGAATCAGGTGACCCATACAACTAAACTGCTTGCATGCAGGATTGAGACTGTGGCATCCAGTGACATCTTCCTTTTCCATTGCCCCTTTCCCAATGCTGCAGGGCTTGAAAATGTTATTTGTCTAGATGTAGACGTATCCCTTGGCCCTGCGCAATGGAATTTGTAGGTGAGATGCAGTGTGCACAGTACTGATCGTACCCTTTACAGTACTAAAACCCCCAAATATGACTCCAATTAGCTTGCCACCTCACTCCAAGGCTTCCTGTCTCTCCCTCTGTGCTGTGTGTGAGTGTATAAATATTTTTTAAATACATTTTTCGCTTGTTGTGGTTATTTGGACTTATTGCGTGCCGTAAAGTATTGCATGCCTCGGGATCCCATGGGCCTCACGATGAGCACCTGTGGTGCTCATCTTCACCCCTGCAATGAGCGCCTTTTGCGCTCATTGCAGCAAAGTCGTGCTGGCCTCGCGATGACGACAATGCGTGACAAGGACATTTATATATATGATACTGATTAAAATCAAAATAAGGTTGTATTTAGGTGCTAAATATCTCAAAATTTTGCAGTAGTTTTAGGTTTATAAAATATTTTGTAGTCTGAGTCCTTCAGGTAACACGCGTTGGGCGCAGACTGGGTCTTTCAGGTACTGCTACTCCCATAGTTTACTACTATGGCAGACAGGTCAGTGGCGCATGAACTTTATAATGTCAAAGCTACATTATCGATTTTTTTGACTGTATGATTATTAGAACTGATGGTGTGTAGTATTCCCGTGTCACCAATCTGCAGCAGTAATATTTAAACCCAAGGGATCATTGGAGTGAGATAGCGCATTAAAAGTGCAACACTATAACAATGCTTCAGGGGGAGTTAAATACAAGCAACATTGTTTGGGATTGTGTTCTTTCAACTGGATATATTGCAACCAGTATCACATATATAGTTCTCAGCAGTGCGGGCTTGCCAAAAAACGTTGGTAATGCAAAGCGAAGCGAGGGCCACAGTTGTGGGCGGCAACCGCTGACCTCGGGCAGGGAGCCTGCCGCAGTTGCTGGCAAGGAGAGCCAAAGGCGCTCCTTGCACTGGTGGAGATGAACGATGTAGGCGATCATCCCTACAACCCCATACGACTTTGGCAGGGAGCTAGTCGCTAGTCCTACTATAGTTAGCAGCAGTAATAGTTTCTAGCATCTTCATAATTAGTTCCACTATTCAGCCCAAAAATATTTAAAAGGGAGTTTAAAAGGCAGTCCTGTTACCCAGTATGTATCATTACATGATATTTGTTTTATAGATATGTTTGTCCTATTTAACCTTTTCTTTTCTTTTTTTTAAATAGTTACAATAAAGATTAATTTTTTTATGTTGTAACAAAATTAGAAATAGAGTTCTTTTGAGAATTGTAGTGGGGGCCATTCTAGAGGTCTCGCTTAGGGTTCTATGTAGGATCAATAATTTATTATAACTCTATATAGTTGGGTTTTATTCCTGAAGTTAGATTGAATACAATATTTTGCACAACTGTATCCAGCAGTTTGGATAAAAGAAATCTGTTTAATAAAAAAACTGAAGTGTCTGGGAATCAAATGTTCACAGCAGTGTCTAGAGGGATGGGACCAAAACTGCAGGCCAGAAATGCATGCTTAAACAAGATGGCTGCTGCTTTATAAAGAGAGGGCCTGAGGGAAGTTTCCTTTTCTTGGAATGAAACATTAAGACAAACATATTACACACTAGAAATGAATTCACATAAATATATATTTATCTCTATAGCAGAAGTTAGGAGCTTGTTTGTGGGGACAGCTCTGTGTGTGGATCGTGCTACGAGAGAATACAAAAGAGGCTTCTAAGGGATGAAAATAAACCTATTAAAAGAGCAGTAGAAATTGGAGTAGCTATGGAAACTGCTGCAAAAGGCACTGCAGAATTGCAAATGTGATTTAAAGCTGAGAGTCCAGACTTCAGACAGGGAGCAAGTGAGGCTCTTATAGTGGAGAACAGATATGGCAAGAACTGAAAGGGACATATACAGCCTCAAGAAATAAGGAGATTATGGTAGTGGGTCGATAAAGATACACTGGAGCGAGGAGAGGAATATAGCCTGGCCAGGAATATAGCTCATCATACAATGTATTATACAGCAGAATAGTATTATAAAATATATCACACAATAAATGCTACAGAAAATACCAAGAAATATACCAAGAAATATACATATAATACAAAATATTAAACACAATTAAAATATCATTTTCAGGGGTATCTGGACAGATCCTCAGGGGCAGAGTCCCATGCACAAGACAGTAGAAGCAACAAAAAGTCTGACTTGAGGTTTTAGCCATTGTAGACTTGGCAGAACAGACAGCGTCAAGTAGAACACTCAACTTGGCATAGAAACTAGATAGCTCAGTATAGATAATGTAGACTTGACAGAACAAGCAGTGCTAAGTATCTCACTAGTCTTGGAGATGAAAGTTACACTGAAATAGAGGGAGGTGAAGGAACCAGACTGACATTCAAATGTGAAAAACACCCCAGAGCCATCAACTAGGGATAATGCAGGAAAACAGATCTGGCATACAGAGCCATGGGGGACCTTAAGGAGCAGGCAAGAGATGTGGAGGCTATCTACAGGCCTAGTGTGACAACCAGACCTGGTACGCCTCCTGACAATCATACAATAAAAACATTGTAAAAATATCATAAAACATATCAAAAAAGAAATACAAAAATATCATATAATACATTACACAGCATTATAATACCATACAGTATATTACAGAGCATAATAATATCACCAAATGTATCATATTATTATTATTACCGTTTTTTATAAAGTGCCAATTTATTCCATAGCGCCGTACAGGGGTTAAATATAAAGGGGAAAAAAATGCAAATACAATATTAAACACATGCCAAATAGTAGAGAGCCCTGTTTTTGCGTTTACAATCTCATATACATGGTGCGTTTCTCAAAACACCATTCAAGATTCAAAACTCGCAAACTTAGAATCTAAAGGGATTAATGACAAAAAGAAACAAGGGCTTGGCATGTAATTGAAAGGAGAGTATAGATTTAATTTGTTATTAAGTTTGCGGGTGTATCAGCTGTGAAAAATGGAGTTGATAAAACACCCCCCTAACTAGGGGAATAATAGGCATCTTATATATCTTTCTTAACGCTCCCATGACAGAACAGAAACCATACTTCATGACGAAATGGGAAGAAGACTTAGGCCTTGAATGGGATACTAATAAATGGACAGAATCCTGTACCACACTCTCAAGGGGCTCTCTCAGATATAATCTTTTATAATCATCAATAAAAGTTCTCCACAGAACGTAATACACTTCAGAGCGCCCCCACAAAATCAAGCCCCAGGAGAGTGGAAACTGCTTTAGGGGTGCCAGTCCATGGGGTAATTTTATTCATATTTGGTGGATTTGTCCAGTAGCCCAAAACTTATGGGAAAAGTTAATTTATCAATTATCCTCAACTATGTTCAATACCACAATACTCTCCTCAATTGACATCTGCCTACTAGGCATACACATTGACAACTTGTCCTCTTCTCTGGCTACTGAAAACCACATAGCGAAAACTTGGAAATCCCTAAACCTTAACATACAGGAGATCATGAATCAGATTAATTACATTTTGATAAATGAAAAAATGACACACACAATATTAGTCTCTTACCCAATCTTTACAAAAATATGGGAACCTTGGTCAAACTCCCCTAACAGTATTTCCAAATAAAGGACGGACTTACTTTAATGAATACCCAATAGGCCATGGGACAAAAATAAGAGGACAGGGACTCCTGATGCCGACTCCAGAGAAGGAGGCAAAAGGTAAGCAGCAAGATTGAGTAAACAACAAACACAACAAGCTTATAAAATGAGAATTTAAACTAGAGTGCCTTTAGACTCCCTCCTTCCTCTCCTCTCCCACCTTGATGTATGTATGTATGTATGTATGTGTAGAGAAGCTGTTGTGCATTATCATATACATTGATCTGTATCCCCCTACACCCATGCGTATATTGCTTTCTGTGTGATGAGTGGAATAGGCTAACTAAACCGGGATTAATCTGAACAATGTGTTAACACACATGACTTAAATAAATCATAGGTGGGTGAGTGTGGGCAGGGTAGGCATGTTATATTAGTTCAGAGAGAGGTGGCATGTTAGGGTCTAGGTGTAGAGTAAAAGAAAACAAGGTTGGAGAGTAAGATTCTGCTGAGTGGATAGAATGAGGCCCAGTGGTATTTGCAGAGCATCTTGCAGAAGATACTGATTCAGTCCTGATGGTAGATAGAACTGGCAAAATACATTATAATTTGAAATATGATACAACATGATACAATACAGTGCAATATGATACAATATAATGCAATGCAATACAATGTAATGATAGAAAACAAGTTTTGTCAAACCTAGTCACATATAATAGTTGTTAAACTATGAAACGTCACGCTTTGCGAGCTTGCAAAGCAAGCTGGCAAGAACTGCATCCCTTGCGAAGCGAGGGATGCAGTTTGGTAGGGGCCGCATTTGCGGAAGGTGGAGGCTTTACGGCGCATTATATTCAATAGAGAATTGGAGAAAACAAAAATAATAAAGTTTTATTTACATTCTTAGGAGACAACGTCGATTAAAAACTCTTTAAAATCAAGGGAAGTAGGAAGTAATTCCTTAAAAACATTTTAATATTGAATCCCTTATTACCACACTTTTGATAAGTGAATTACTAATATTTGAGGGATCAATACCTGATCTTATTTCCTCTAGTCTTATCTTACTAAGTGTGTGATTTTGTTAGGTTTGGCTTCCAGACTGTTTTAAGTGTATATCTCACTTTTTATCAGTATTAGAGATATTGTGTTTATATCTTGGTATCCTGTCACCTTCAAATTCTTTTAGATATGTATTCAGTTTAGTATAGTTCTACAGTTGACATATCTGACGTTCTAATTGTTGTTATATAATCCAGATGCCCTTTGAATCTCTATAAAAGTTTTAAATTGTACTGGTATATTTCTCTAGTTGTTATAGTGAAGCACTGTTGGAGATTGTTTACAACATAGAGGTTTTGGCTGGAAAGAAGATTTTCTGGCAAAATTACCCACATTTCCACCCCTCTATTGTGTCTATAGCATTTCTTATAACCCCCATTTCGGGTACTGCATTAATATCAGGTCTTAAAAATTCCAGATTTTTAAAATGCGTTGGTTATTGTCTAGATGCACAGATTGCTCCTATGTAGTACCAGGCTCTCCCGTGTACTACAAGTTAGGGCACAAGAAGGTGACTATAAGCTCCCCATTCACGGAGCTTCGCTGGAAGCACTACCTATTCTCAGTAAATGCGTCTGACGTCAGACGCAACCCTGACGCACGTTTCGTCACTTGGGCGTGACTTTTTACGGCGCATTACTTTGAAACAACACAACCCCTACGGCCCCCCAAACCACCCCACACAACCGTTAACTCGCAGCACTTAGTCCTCTCCTTCCCCTCCTCCTCTCCCTCCCCTGTCGCAAAACACCGCACTAACCCCCCGAACCGCTCAAACACAAAAAAACACTAAAAGCACACTTATAAACCCAATAATTACAAAACAATACTTACCCACAGCACGGGAGGACAGCCAGGACTTCTGGAAATGAGGTTACACGCTAATTTAACCCCAAATTCCACCGTTTCGGCACTCGAAAAATGGCTAAGCGAGGAAAAAAATGGCGGCCGAAAAAAATGAAAACGAGGCTCCACGACCCAGGACCGCCCAGCCACGTACAACTTGCCCAAGAAGGGATCCGAAATAAGCTTGGAAATCCAAAATAACCCCACAAGATCAAAGATAAGCTTGGAAACCTGCATTAACCCCACATTAACCCTCGCAGTGGGGGTTCCCTAATCGCACGTGATCGGGGACCCCTGCTGCAAACAAAATTCAAAATTCCCGCCTTAAGGGTCCTTCAAGGATCGTAAAGGTCCTTAAAGAACCCGCAATAAAAAAAAATTAACCCTATCACTCATGGGGCTCTACACAGTGCCCCATCAACCCCTAAATAACGCTGTCACTCATGGGGGTCAATCCAGACCCCCCAAATCCCTTAATTAACCCTTGAAGGGATCCGAGATAAGCTCGGAAACCAGCATTAACTCCACATTAACCCTCGCAGTGGGGGTCCCCGATCGCAGACCCCCGCTGCAATGAAAATTCTAAATTCCAGCCTTAAAGGACCCATAATAAAAAAATATATAACCCTATCACTCATGGCGCTCTATCCAGACCCCCATAAACCCCTAATTAACCCTGTCACTCATGGGGGTCAATACAGCCCCCATAAGAACTTAATTAACCCCCTCACTCATGGGGGTCAATACAGACACCCATTTACCCCTAATTAACCCTGTCACTCATGGGAATCAATACAGACTCCCATAAGCACTTAATTAACCCCATCACTCATGAGGGTCAATACAGATCCCCATAATACATTAATTACCCCTGTCACTCATGGGGGTCAAAACTGATCCCCATAAGCACTTAATTAACCCTGTCACTCATGAGAGTCAATACAGACCCCCATAAACCCATAATTAACCCTGTCACTCATGGGGGTCAATACAGACCCCCATAAGCCAATAAATAACCCTGTCACTCATGGGGATCAATACAGACCCTCATAAGCCTCTATTTAACCCCATCAGTCCCATAAGGGTATATTATGACCCTTATGGGGCTGTTACAACACTAACATTAACCACATAAGTGCCATGACGGTCGTCAAGGACCATCATGACACTAAGTACAAACACTACAGTGCACTATACCCCCTAATAAACCATTAAATCTAAACTAACCCCCCTCTACACTAATCTATTAACACCTACACTACCTACCTACACTACCTACCTACCCCCTAATAAACCCCCACCATTCTAATTACAGAAAATAAAAAAACCTAAGTCACAAAAAATTAAAAATGTACATTACAGAAAATAAAAAAACCTAAGTCACAAAAAATAAAAAATCTACACTACAGAAAAAAAAAAAAAAAATTACAACCCCCCCCACTACAGAAGAAAAAATTACAAATCTGAAAAGGAAATACATATAGAATACATACAATATAATGCAATACAAATAAAATAAAATACAATACTTCCTATCTAACATACAATCAATCAATCAATCAATCATATATATATATATATATATATATATATAAAATACATCTAACTAATATACAATAAATCCTATCTATCTAAAGAACATACCAATATCTAACATACAATATATACTAGATAATATACAATAAATCCTAACTATCTAAAATACATAACCCTATCTAACTTACAATAAATACTATATAATATACAATAAATCCTAACTATCTAAAATACATACCCCTAACATACAATAAATCCTAACTATCTAAAATACATACCCCTAACATACAATAAATCCTAACTATCTAAAATACATACCCCTATCTAACATACAATAAATGCTATCTCCATATACAAACCCTAATTCTAAGCTAAAATAAAATAATTAAGACCGCTTACCTTTGCAGATGTCCCTCCAGATCAGCAACCTAGAGGAAAAAAAATGAGTACAACAAATTTACATACAATAAATAAACATTCTAAATAGTCTAAATATTCTACTCACCTTTCCAGCATGTCCCCGTCCTTCTTCTTGTCTTCTCCGGCGCGGCCCCTGGAAAAAAAAAAAACATTACATTACTACAACATACATATAAACATAAAAAAAAAATAATAATAAACATAATCTACATTGTACTTACCTCCCCGCGAAGACCCCGGCCTCCTCCTCTTCTGCTCCGCCCTGAAACAATCCTTGCTCTAAAAATAAAAATAAAAAAAATAACGGAGATCCACACTCGCAGATTTCTCTGACGCTAATGAGCCCCCTAGAGCCTTTTCCGGAAGAAAATAGGCAATGGCGCCTTCTGATTGGCTGAAAATGCTGTCTATCAAATTCAGCCAATCAGAAGGCGTCAATGTGTGGGCAAATCGGAATGGGATACATCCCAAAACCCCACTCTGATTGGCTAATGCACCTGTCAATCTTTATTTAAACCAATCACAAGGCACCAATGCCTTCAGCCAATCACAATGGGATACACCCCCACAGGGTGATTGGCTGGAGGCATCTGCGCATTCTGATTGGTTGCAGTGACAATAGCCAATCACAATGGGATACACCCCCACATAGTGATTGGCTGAAGGGATTTGCGCCTTCTGATTGGCTCTTGTCAATGTCAATCAGTATTACAGCCAATTAGAAGGCACAGATGTCTTCAGCCAATCACCCCATGGGGGTGTATCCCATTGTGATTGGCTGATGGCAATAAAGCATTTTGATTGGTTTAAATAAAGATTGACAGGTGCATTATCCAATCAGAGTGGGATTTTGGGTTGTATCCCTTTCTGATTGGCTCACACATTGGCGCCTTCTGATAGGCTGAATTTTCAGTGAATCAGAAGCCGCCATTGACAATTTTCTTCTGGAAAACTCTGTAGGAGGCTCATTAGCGTCGGGGAGGTCGGGAGTGCGGATCTCCGTTAGTTAGTTTTGTTTTTTTAGAGCGCGGATTGTTCCAGGGGGGGCAGAAGAGGAGGAGGCCGGGGACATCGCGGGAAGGTAAGTACAATGTATATTATGTTTATTTTTATTTTTTTTATGTTTATATGTATGTTGTAGTAATGTAATGTTTTTTTTCAACAGGGGATGCGCTTGAGAAGAAAAGAAGAAGGACGGGGATATGAGTAGAATATTTAGAATGTTTATTTATTTTATGTAAACGTGTTGTACTATTTTTTTTTCTTTTCCCCTAGGTTGCTGATCTGAAAGGACATCTGCAAAGGTAAGTGGTCTTAATTATTTTATTTTAGCTTAGAATTAGGGTTTGTATATTGAGATAGCATTTATTGTATGTTAGGGTTATGTATTTTAGATAGGATTTATTGTATGTTAGGGTTATGTATTTTAGTTAGGATTTATTGTATATTATATAGTATTTATTGTATGTTAGATAGGGTTATGTATTTTAGATAGATAGGATGTAGTATATTATATAGTATTGTATGTTAGATAGGGGTATGTATTTTAGATAGTTAGGATTTATTGTATATTATATAGTCTATATTGTATATTAGATAGGGGTATGTATTTTAGATAGATAGGATTTATTGTATATTAGATAGATTGGGGGATGTATTTTAGATAGATAGTATTGATTGTATGTTAGTGGGTATTGTATTTTATTTTATTTGTATTGTATTGTATGTATTCTATATGTATTTCCTTTTCATGTGTGTATTTTTTTCTGTAGTTGGGGTAAGGGGGGGTTGTAATGTATTTTTTTATTTTCTGTAATGTTCCTTTTTTATTTTTTGGGACTTAGGTTTTTTTATTTTCTGTAATGTAATTTTTTTATTTTTTGTGAGTTAGGTTTTTATTTTCTGTAATGTAGATTTTTTTATTTTTTGTGACTTAGGTTTTTTATTTTCTGTAATTAGAGTGGTGGTGGGGGGTTATTAGGGGGTAGGTAGGTAGCTTAGGTAGGTAGTGTAGGTGTTTATAGGTTAGAGTAGAGGGGTGTGTTGCATTTTGTGACATGCTGTGTACATACAAATACTGCTGGACTTACATGACAGCCTAAAGGTCACCCACAGAGGAGGCCTTGAGGATATATGAAAAAGCTTTGGATACACGGCTCAGTCTGTCTAGTTGCTGTAATGAAGGGATTGAGTCCTAGAAAATCTTACTGAAGAACAGCTTGGGAAGGACAAGTAAAGGCACCCAGTTGGAGATATCCCAGGGGGGCAGACATTGATAAGCATAAACACTGGCTGGTGGGCTAAGGTTAAACGAACTCTAGTCCTGTATTTAAAATGTTCTATTTTGATCTATCGAACCATCTATATGCTTTAGTTTATGGATATACATTTATTTAATTATATGCATAAACATACATATATATTTACACACATATACGCAGCTGGAAGCCAGAAAGTAAATAAAAAAGACAGTTCAGCGATCCCGTGGCCGGCCCCGGGAGCTTGCGATTGATTCATGCAAATTAATGTTCGCTAAGTGTGGAAATCAATTTGAATTAAGATGATGGAGCGAGGAGCTGGAGGTCAAGGGACTTTATTTATGAGCAGTAAACACAGAGCACAGTTATTACTGCAGTGTCATTGTGTGAGAGAGCAAAGATTTACCTGACTTAATGACAAGTAGTAGATATATATATACTGCTGGGAGATTAGGGGCCACACACTGACACCTGTACTGACAGACTCCCACACACTGACTGACCCCCACACACTGACAAACGCCCACACACTAACACCTGTACAGAGCCACTCACTGACAGACCCTCACACACTGAGAAACCCCACTTACTGACAACCCCCACACACTGAGAAACCCCACACACTGACAGTCCCTACACACTGACAGCCCCCACACACTGATACCTGTACAGAGCCAGTCACTGACAGACCCCCAAAACTCCCACACACTGAAACCTGTACAGATCCACTCACTGACAGACCTCCACACACTGAGAAACCCCCACATACTGACAGCCCCCTCACACTGAGAAACCCCACACACTGACAGCCCCCACACACTGATACCTGTACAGATCCCCTCACTGACAGCCCCCTCACACTGAGAAACCCCCCCACACAGACAGTCCGCAAACACTGACAGACCCCATACACTGACAGCCCGCACACACTGATACCTGTACAGAGCCACTCACTGAAAGATCCCCACATACTGACACCTGTACAGAGCCACTTACTGACAGCCCCCACACACGGAGAACCCCCACACACTGACAGTCCCTACACACTAACAGCCCCCACACACTGATACCTGTACAGAGCCACTCACTGACAGACCCCCAAGACTCCCACACACTGACACCTGTACAGATCCACTCACTGATAGACCCCCACACACTGAGAAACCCCACATACTGACAGCCCCTCACACTGAGCAACCCCCAGACACAGACAGTCCGCAAACACTGACAGACCCCAAACACTAACAGCCCGCACACACCGATACCTGTACAGAGCCACTCACTGAAAGACCCCCACATACTGACACCTGTACAGAGCCACTCACTGACAGACCCCACACACTGAGAAACCCCACACACTGACAGCCCCCCACACAGACCGACCCCCACTACACTGAGAAACCCCCAAACACTGACAGCTTACACACACTGATACCTGTATAGATTCACTCACTGACAGCCCCACACACTGACAGACCCCCATACACTGACAGTGTACTCACTGACACCCCCAACATAATTAGAGACCCCCGCACACTGAGAAACCCCCACATACTGACAGACCCCTCGGCTCACACACACTGACACTTGTACATAGCCACTCACTGACCGACCCCACACACTGACAGCCCCCACACACTGACAGCCCCTTCACACTGAGAAACCCCCGCACACTGACAGTCCCAACACACTGATGATACCTGTACAAAGCCACTCACTGACAGACCCCACACACTGAGAAACCCCACACACTGACAGCCCCCACATAAACTTACTCTCACACACTGAGAAACCCCCACACACTGACAGCCCCCATGACTCCCACACACTGACACCTGTACAGAGCCACTCACTGACAGACCCACACACACTAACACCTGTACAGAGCCACTCACTGACAGACCCACACACACTAACAACTGTACAGAGCCACTCACTGACAGACCCCCACACACTAACACCTGTACAGACCCACTCACTGACAGACCCCCACACACTAACACCTGTACAGAGCCACTCACTGACAGACCCCCACACACTAACACCTGTGCAGAGCCACTCACTGACAGACCCCCACACACTGACACCTGTACAGACGCACACTGGCAGAGCCCCGTAAACTGTGAGACCCACACACACTGACCACCCCCACACAATGACATCTGTACAGATACACACACTGACAGGCCCCCACAAACTGACAGACCCCCACATACTGACAGAGCCCCACACACTGACAACTGTAAAGGGCCACACACTGACAGATCCCTACATGCTGACAGACCACCACAGTGATACTTGTACAGAGACACTCATTGACAGACCCCCACACACTAACAGACTCTCACATACTGACAGTCGCCCACAGACAAATACATACCCACACAAACAATCACAGATTCATACACACACTGTGTCAGTTACAGACCCACTTACATTGGCAGCCCCGCATACACACATTGACACATACAGACCAACACACACTTACAGACCCTTATACACATTGATACATACACATTTATCCACATACAAGTACTGACACATATACACCCCCCCCCCCCCCTCACCGTTACCACTAGCTAAAATACAAACACACATCTACAAAACATACAAACACCCCACTCCCATATAACACAAAGACTGTTCGGTCTCGGATTTCATGGTGTGCTAAGTCTGTTGTGCTAGTTTTGGTCAGTACTGCATATATACAAATTGACCATGTTTTATTGCACATTATGTGTGATGCCTATTGGAAATAAATTGCGTATTAGATCTGAGTCTCTCATTGAGTTTCATTCTTCCCATGTTGTTGTTGTCTTCTGACATATTGCAGGGTTATCTGTTCCAAATACCTAATTTCGTTGATGATGAGTCCACATCTTCATTAAAATGTCACTGGATGTTTGTCCTCTGGTTCTTGGATGGAATCTCTTTGGATGATTATTTTCAGTTATTTGAATTGCTAAGGTCTTTGGGAGGCTCCTTGGGTTGTGTCCTTGGGTTGTGTTTAGAAGCTCTGTGGGTCCTATCTTTTTTTGCAGATGTAACCACACTCTGTTCTAACAATGAAGGTAAAACCCTAAGTCTTCTCCCACTTATACAGCAATTATCTAGAATCTACATTGTTTGTGAGAAATTTGGTCACTTATTGGCCTAGCCATACAAGACCATCTTTGTGTTTTATTATATATGAGGATAACATGCTGGTTCTTAAATCTTGTTATTCTGTAGGTCTATCCTGTATTAATAGTATCATTTCTCTAAATAAGTTAATGAGCAGGGCCACTATTGCTTACTTAAGTCTTTGATGTGCAGATAATTCCTTTCATGGTCATTGAAATGTAGTGGAGAAGACCTAGATGATCCTCTGGAACGGGGAACTGAGGCATCTTGAGTGGTAAAATAGCAAATCATTGGTATTTGAGCATTAACAGATGGCATAGCTTCCTTTTATTTAACTTGTTTAAGAGTTCACTGTGGTCGTAAATTAAAAATTTGAAGAACTGCACATGAAAAAAGAACGTGTTTTTAGAGTAAAATAATAATACGCCCTCTACCTCTACCTTACTGCCTTTATATCCAAACATGCTGGAATCTATTAATTTAGTTTTCAGTGGTCTTCTTCCTGAGGAGGAGGAGACTTTGAATATACAGGAAGTGTCTATCTTTAGAATGGGAGTATGGTATCTACAACTTCCAGTGCATTTATTATGTCTAAAGGAAGCTCATTAGTTTACAAGGATATCCCCTGTCAAGATTGAGCTGTAAAAAGGACGTCTGCAGTAAAAAATAACTTGACCCCAGCAAGATCCATTAGCTTGTGAAATAACAACTGACATCAATTTGGGAGTAACACGGACCACAGCTTTATTAATAAATGGATAACATAATCCATAACTTAAACATGATTGCCGTAATTAACATACATTCCTTAATTAACCCAGGGCCACCCAGTGCTTTTCCAAGCACGCCCATGAGGCAGGGCAACACCCACTTAAGCCAGTGGGCCGGGCAACTCACCTCCCGCCATGGAGCGGCTGAGGGACACCTCTTGAGGCTGCGATCCCCCCCTTTCGCTCAATAAAGCTAGTGCCCGAGTTACCCCTTCCTTGAATTGTAATGTCAGCAGCTCCAACCCAATCTCGGTTAAGTGCACCTTATCCAGACGAAATAACTCATTGGCGTCTACGCCTTCGAATTCCCAGTACCTGATGGAAACTAAACCTAAATTTCGCACAAAACTGGTCATTTGCTTATTGATTTTTTGGCGGGCCCTATCAGCTAAAACTGGGTCTCTAGCATTCCGCCATGAACGCCTCTTTATCATCTCGGACCAGATGATAAAAAGGCCCGGGGACTGGTGCACCCAGAGGGAAATATCCCTCTTTATGTCCTTCAATATTTTGTGCATGGAAACGACCCCTTAATCATTGCCCCCAGCGTGGATGAGCACCAGATCAGGGTCACCGTAGTGATGTGTATAATTGTCCAGCAAGCCTTGTATCTGTGCCCACCTCAAGTCTCGGAAACCAAACCATCGTACCTGTAGGTCCGTTTCAGGTATGCCCAGCTGAGTGTTGGCTAGCATAATCTCAGCTCCTCGGTAGCGGCTCCTATGTGGAAGGAATGGGTCTCAAACTCCCCCGCAACCAAACCCAAGTGTTCAAGCGCCGCCTTTAAGATTGCTGTGAACTGAAACCTAGACAATGCCTGCCCCTCAGCATGTATGAGCAGTGGGCCAGGTGCCCGTGGCCACCGTTGTAAATACTCCTTCACATTCGCATGGGGGCAGCATCCAGAGCCAATTCTGTGTAATGTCACCTCTCCTCCTTTCCCCTCCTGATCGGTCTTGGACCTTCTCAACCATAACACCACTCTGTCACCTTCCAGACAGACATCCACAGCCTGCAGCCCCCCGAACCGTGCCTGTTCGCCGAGACTAGCTCCCCGATTCTGAAGGCTCCGAAAAAGCAGGGATTCGAAGGGGTCCCTGCAGAGTACTTCCAACTCCTGGGCCATAAGCATCAACAATGAGAAGGTAATCAGACGCCTTTTGTCCTGCCTCTGATCGCCCATGAACATGCCTTTCACCACTCGTCAGGTCCCTTGTACCAGCCACCTTGAACATGAAGGCCAGGGCTGTGACCTGCCGACTAACCAATGCCTTGGAGTCGCCGTTTTCTGCGCACCGCAACAGGAACCATAGTAACAAGCCTAATGATTCTTCTTCCGAATCGGTACCACGGACAACCTCCACCAAATCGTTCCATTTGTTCCATACCATCTTATAGGTAAATTAAAAGTTTGAAGAACTGCACATGAAAAAAGAACGTGTTTTTAGAGTAAAATAATAATACGCCCTCTACCTCTACCTTACTACCTTTATATCCAAACATGCTGAAATCTATTAATTTAGTTTTCAGTGGTCTTCTTCTTGAGGAGGAGGAGACTTTGAATATACAGGAAGTGTCTATCTTTAGAATGGGAGTATGGTATCTACAACTTCCAGTGCATTTATTATGTCTAAAGGAAGCTCATTAGTTTACAAGGATATCCCCTGTCAAGATTGAGCTGTAAAAAGGACGTCTGCAGTAAAGAATAACTTGACCCCAGCAAGATCCATTAGCTTGTGAAATAACAACTGACATCAATTTGGGAGTAACACGGACCACAGCTTTATTAATAAATGGATAACATAATCCATAACTTAAACATGATTGCCGTAATTAACATACATTCCTTAATTAACCCAGGGCCACCCAGTGCTTTTCCAAGCACGCCCATGAGGCAGGGCAACGCCCACTTAAGCCAGTGGGCCGGGCAACTCACCTCCCGCCATGGAGCGGCTGAGGGACACCTCTTGAGGCTGCGATCCCCCCCCTTTCGCTCAATAAAGCTAGTGCCCGAGTTACCCCTTCCTTGAATTGTAATGTCAGCAGCTCCAACCCAATCTCGGTTAAGTGCACCTTATCCAGACGAAATAACTCATTGGCGTCTACGCCTTCGAATTCCCAGTACCTGATGGAAACTAAACCTAAATTTCGCACAAAACTGGTCATTTGCTTATTGATTTTTTGGCGGGCCCTATCAGCTAAAACTGGGTCTCTAGCATCCCGCCATGAACGCCTCTTTATCATCTCGGACCAGATGATAAAAAGGCCCGGGAACTGGTGCACCCAGAGGGAAATATCCCTCTTTATGTCCTTCAATATTTTGTGCATGGAAACGACCCCTAAATCATTGTCCCCAGTGTGGATGAGCACCAGATCAGGGTCACCGTAGTGATGTGTATAATTGTCCAGCAAGCCTCGTATCTGTGCCCACCTCAAGTCTCGGAAACCAAACCATCGTACCCGTAGGTCCGTTTCAGGTATGCCCAGCTGAGTGTTGGCTAGCCTAATCTCAGCGCCTCGGTAGCAGCTCCTATGTGGAAGGAATGGGTCTCAAACTCCCCCGCAACCAAACCCAAGCGTTCAAGCGCTGCCTTTAGGATTGCTGTGAACTGAAACCTAGACAATGCCTGCCCCTCAGCATGTATGAGCAGCGGGCCAGGTGCCCGTGGCCACCGTTGTAAATACTCCTTCACATTCGCATGGGGGCAGCATCCAGAGCCAATTCTGTGCAATGTCACCTCTCCTCCTTTTCCCTCCTGATCGGTCTTGGACCTTCTCAACCATAACACCACTCTGTCACCTTCCAGACAGACATCCACAGCCTGCAGCCCCCCGAACCGTGCCTGTTCGCCGAGACTAACTCCCCGATTCTGAAGGCTATGAAAATGCAGGGATTCGAAGGGGTCCCTGCAGAGTACTTTCAACTCCTGGGCCATAAGCATCAACAATGAGAAGGTAATCAGACGCCTTTTGTCCTGCCTCTGATCGCCCATGAACATGCCTTTCACTACTCGTCAGGTCCCTTGTACCAGCCACCTTGAACATGAAGGCCAGGGCTGTGACCTGCCGACTAACCAATGGCTTGGAGTCGCCGTTTTCTGCGCACCGCAACAGGAACCATAGTAACAAGCCTAATGATTCTTCTTCCGAATCGGTACCACGGACAACCTCCACCAAATCGTTCCATTTGTTCCATACCATCTTATAGGCCGCCCACGTCCGCGTTGCCAGCGACTGTCTGACATACTTGGCTATCCGTCCGCTACAAGCTCCCAGAGTTCCGGGGGGATGTCCTCGCCTTGCGTTTTCGCCCCTGGAGCCAGTGTTCTGAAACGCGCTTCCTGCAACTGAGAAAGGGCATCAGTAATGCCTTTCTCCGGACATAACACGCGGAATGCCCGTAGCCATATGTTCAACCTCAAGCAAAGGAGCACCAACCGCTGTATAAGGTGTAGTACCGGCAATGATGATGATGAGATGCTATTGATTGCTCAAACCTTTGCCTCGCAGGGTGACACAACGCAAACCTGCCGCGTTAAACGTCTGAAGGAACGCTATCCAGCTAGGGACAATCGCCTGCTGAACACCCTGCCCATTGGGATGATTCTGCATGCGAAGTTAAGCTTCCCCAGAATCGATTAAAGGCGCCTCAAGGTTACCCTCCCCCCGCCCGCAAGGGCCGAGAGGTCCTCTGTAAGGTCTGCAACCTTCTCGACGGGCAAGCTGCACTCCATTCCTTTGAAATCAATCCGTATGCCTAGGAATGCGAACTCCATGGTGGGACTCTCCGTCTTCTTGTGCGCCAATGGAACCCCGAAGGTCTGGCATACACCCGTAAAAGTCTCGAGAATAAAACCACACGTATCACGGCCCGCCGGCCCCACAAAGAGAAAATCATCAAGATATTGGGTGATGCTGGGGTAACCCGCCGCTGTTTGGGCCACCCATTGAAGAAAAGTGCTAAATGTCTTGAAATATGCACACGAGACGGAGCAACCCATGGGCAAACAAAGGTCCACGTAGTACTCTCCCTGCAGGAAACACCCCATAAGCCGATGGCTAAGGGGATGAAAAGCCGACTCAATATCCACCTTGGCCATCTTGGTGCTGACACCGGCTGCTTTAACAAACCCCGTGTCACGGTCAAAAGACGCATAGGACACGGTGGACCATTCTTTACCAATTCTGTCATTAACCGAGCACCCCCGAGGGTGGGACAGGTGCTGTATTAGACAAAATTTTCCAGGGGGAATTGAGAATGGACCTGCCATTCTACTGAGCCCCACTTCCGCCCGGATCTTTTCCTCAGCCACCCCGGGAAACTCACTAACTGACTTCCAATTCTTCGGATGCGAGGCGCATGGAAGGAGGGAACATGGGATCTCAAACCCATCCCGAAAGCCCTCCCTCAGCAGCGAAGCTGCTTTTGCCTTTCCCGGCAGTCTACTGTAGCGTTCTAGCCACGGCAGCATTGCGGCCAACTGGATAGGAGTCCTGCCTCTTTGGAGAAGACTCCCCTACTCTTGCACCTTCCTTGGTCCTGCTACACTTGGATACTGGCTGATCGCCGCCGCAGCCCGAGCAGGAGTGCTTAAAAAGTTTGGGGCCCATTTGCACCTGTCATCGTTGAAGGAGCGGCAAACCCCGTGGCCGGGGGCATTATGTTCAACCAATAGGCTACTGCCTTGTCGCTCCATGCCATGGTAGGCCTTGACGCCATGTGGGGTGCGTCTGCCGTACAGCCATGGCTGTGACTGGAACGTCGTTTATCACCACTTGACTGCTGTCGCTAGCCATCTCCTCGAGCACCTGATGTGTTCTTCCTCTCATGGATCCCATGTCCTTGCCGGTCGCACGACTGGGGGAGCGTCGTCCCTGCAAAACACCTATGACAACTTCAGTGGGTGCAGCAGTGAGGACCGCTGTGGCCGAACAGTGACGAAATGTAGGAGTCTTTTTTAGGACTCCCTGGCTTTTTTACTCTTACCCCTAGATGTCCGGGACCGGGTCTGAACTGGGGTGTTAGCGGACTTTGTGGTCCGGTGCAGGCCCTGTGTCTCTGACCTCTCGGCAGTGGGTGGGATGAGCTCCTGGCTCGCTGGGACCTTATCCGTGGCCCCTGCCCTCTGATTGGCCCTATTGCCGGAACTGCTGCTGTTGCGTGGCTCTGTCGGTATATGGTGCCTGTCTGGGCTAGGGACCTCCCCCACGAGCCTCAGGCTAGCAGCCACTTCAGACTGTGCCTGCGCCTCTGTGGAAAGGCCCTGACTCCCCAGATGCTCCGAAACCAATCTATCCTGGACCCACCTAACCCCATGACACAAAGCTCCGGACCTAACCATTGCCAAAAGGGCCTCTTACTCCCCAGGATCCATGACCAACCTAACAACCACCCCTACAAACGCAGGCAAACCACACGCACCCCCACACGAACAGCCCACTGACACCGCTCACGCAACTCACCACCCACGCTGCCGCAGAACCCGCCCACAGCGCACAGTTGCACAGGGCAGCCCACTCAAACCCCGCAGCCCACACAAGCCACACAACCTACAGCACACCCCAGACCCACAGCACCCACACAGCACCCACTGCCCAAACAATACCCACTCACAGCTCACACAACTCACCCAACTCCCGCAGCTCATACAGCACACACACACAGAGGGACCCCCACTGCCTTATGGATGACAGGGTTATTGGGCACTGTTTACTTGCAGGCACTAGCAGGAGCAGACCACCTGGCTTCCAGTCCCGGCAATGGCCGGCGCAGAGTGAAGGAGGAAGCCCGCGAAACAGGCGTAAATCCCTCCTCCACTCTCCCGGCCAATGAGGAGCGCCTCCGCGCTGGACAGTAAAAATGGAAATAGTGTGTTTTTTTTACTTTCGGACACATTCAGCACATTATCAAGTTTTGTTATTCAAAATATCATGTAAACAACAGTGGGGTTTTAGACCAACTGTTTACTTAGAAGACTTGCTCCTTATCATATAACTTTTCATGATTAATAATACTAAAGTTTAAGTACAAATGCTACTATATGGATACATATGGGACAAATGGAACATCCATCCATCAGTTAACAATAACAATATAAAAGTATGGCGAGCACAAACCCAGTAGTGTTGTAAATGTGCATGTTGGTTCAAGATGCATATTTATTAACAATACATTTTGTAAGGTTTGGTATATTGTCTTTCTAGGAGTTTGGATCTTAAAACCGTTTTACAAACAGTCTGTATAATGTCATATGAATGTAATATATATATATATAAATATATATATTTATATATATATATATATATATATATATATATACATATATACTGAATATCTGTATATACAGAATTCTGGATTTCTCTCCCCACAGAGGGTGCACCCAGCGCCCATTGCCCGGCTCCAGGCACATATTTCTGGCTGGGTTTGTCTGTCAGTTGTCTCCCATTTAATGCATAAAATGAAAATGTTACATAATTCAGGAGCGAGAGATGAGACCCCGAGACTATTGTTATGGGATGAGCATTGTCTGCGAGTTTCAAGGAAATGCCAGAATGAATTAGGGAGATTTGTGAGGGGCCTTCAGAGCTCAGCCTGCGGCAAACAGCAAATCTCTCTCCAACCCAACTGCCACATCCATGTGAAGCAGAGCCTCCTGATCCAGCCCCGCCGGACCCTGGCACCAGAAGGGCGGATGAAGATGTGAAAATAGCCATTGTGCCAGATTACAGAGACACAGGGTCAGGGACAGAATGACTGCATGTCCAATGTCTATAACAGCAAATAGGTAGCAAAGGGCACATCAGGTCTGCACATTATATCTATCTATCTATCTATCTATCTATCTATCTATCTATCATGCGTAATTAAACTTAAGTAGAGCTTAGTACTTATCTCAGGCATGCTTGAAGGCTTTTCCACTTATCTACTACCATTTATGTAAAGTACTTTTGCACATTACCCCTAAGTTATCTACTTTCTAAACCAATACCTCTTGTTCTTGCATTCCTGTTTTTCTGGAAGATATATCCCTCCTGAACTTTATTTAATATATAGTGCTTGTCTGAGGAGCATGCATTCATATACATGTACAATAATCCGCATTACAGCAGATCCCAAAAACAATCAAATTGTAAGCTTTTGTCGGCAAGCCCTAATAAAGAATGCAAGTTTGCGATTATTGGGATTAAAGGACTACCAAACTTTGAAAAAACACTGTCAATGCGTTTAATATGCCACTTCATAACACATTTTATTGTACAAATATATTTTAAAAAAGGGATAACACTTCTTGATCGTACCTTTCATTTTTTTTAAGGGTGCATCTATCCTCCCTTGATAGCAAGGCCTCCATTGTGCTAATGTTAGAGTTGCAAACGAAGATATAACAAAGGCTTGTATATGTCACATGCCTATGTGATGTCTGCGATGGCCACATTGTCACCATTGGCATGACATGACCAAATAAATACATTGGAGTGTGCACACATAGCGCTGTGTTACATCTTCATTTGCAACTGCTGCATTAGCAAGGTGGCTTGTTAGTAAAGTGGCTGTATTAAAATGCACCTTTCCCAAAAACCCTTTAGATTGTAAGTCTGCAAGTTTTCAATCTTGGGAATGCACTTTGGACACTAGATTCTACATTTCATGTAATGTGTTAATATTGTTTTGCTTTGAACACAATCCATGTATAGCGCTACGGAATAAGTTGGCGCGTTATAAATAAACGTTAAAAATAATAATAAGAATCCATAGTGGAAAACAGAAATTCTACATAATGAATAAACTTAGTTATTTCCTAATTTGAATGATATATTAAGACAGTAAAATATGTGTTAGAGTGGAATATTGATGAAACCAATCAGTAACAATAGATGCTACAGGGCCACATTGGAATTTGCACAACCCTGTTATAAGAAGGGAATGAAACATGTCCTTGGATATAAAGGACAGATGTAAAGAATATGACACTTTATATACAGATCAAATGTCCAGTCCTAGTTTCACAGCTGGTGGCCAAATGAAATAACTCCACATCCACAGAATGGGAAAAGTGATATAAAAGAGATGAAAATATTATTTTTTAATTAATAAATTATTTGCATTCTCTGTCCTTATGGACTCAAATGAATAAGAGGGCACCATTAGTAGAGTCAGGGTTGTGGCTTACTCCTCTATTGTCTCCTCGTAGGGACGTATAAATCAACAAATTATATCAACTAAAATGGTGGATAGCCCAAAAAATTATTATAGCCACTGACCTGTTGAGTGGAAACCAGCAGTAGTCCCCCTCGACCTTTAAAGATCAGAATCATCTACCCCTTAAGGAGCGGCTCAATTTAGCTCAAATCAACACTAATATTTGCAGAGTACTTAAACTTAATAAATTAGCCAGAAAAATCCCCTTTTGAAAAATGCTGTATTGATAACTCAAACGGTAATAAAAATATCTCCATCATCTATAATTATCTGTTAGATCAAGCTCCTAAACTTCACCACCAGAATTCTTGGGAAACTGAACAAAATATTAGTTTAAATAAATCACAATGGAATAAAATTCATAAACATGCGACAAGTTCTTCCCTTAACATAATCCTGAGGGAGAACTCTTACAAAACCATCCTGAGATAGTATATGACCCCAGCCTGAGTGAAGCTCTCAAACCCGTCCCTAGATGGCAATTGCTTCAGAGGATGTAATTCCCCTGGTACATTAAGACATATCCTTTGGGACTGTCCTAAAATAGCACAGCTTACAATCTCTTAGAGAAGCTATGGGTAAACTGGGTACCCCAAAAGCCAGAAGAAGCACTATTAGGTCTACTCATCAATGGCCTCACTAAAGAAGCTCAACTTCTTTCAAACAGGTTTTCCTAGCACTATTGCTAAAACTTGGAAGTCAACCATTCCTGATTATGGGAGATAATGAATAAAATGAAATTTGTACACTCAATGAGCGCTATATCTGCTGAATTAGACGATTTCTATAAGAATCGTCTAATTCAGCGGGTACGAAGTGGGAACTACGAATCGGATGGTAATGTCTAAAACAAAGAGCAGCAAATCAAGCACAATACCCAGAGGAGACATGACACCAAGCTTAAAATCCCCTCTTTCACTTGTACTTTTTTTTTTTTTTGTAAAAGCATTTTATAACTAAAGCAATTTTGACATAAGGAACAAAAAACAAAAAAATGGGGAAAAGGGAAATGTGCCTTTTCTGGTGTTATGTGTGTATTATTTATGCTTTTCTTGTAATGTATATTCAACACTGTTACAATTGTGTTCCCTTTAATAACAATTATTTAAAAAAAAATATTTGCAAATTAAAAGCAAACAGCAAAAATAAAAATAAAATATAAACCACAAACCTTACTGGGCTAGTTATATCAGCACTGCCAGGAATCAGGATGACATGGTCACTAGAGGCATGCCAATCACTGGATCCCTGCTTCACCAGCCCTGCATTTCCTTCATTTAGGTTTATCAGGACACCTTAGATCTTGATCTGCTGTGAGCCCCAAACGCTGATTAGCTGCAACTTAATAGACCTATTTTAGCTAGCCACAATCAGTTCTCCATGACCCTTCATGGGTTCATTACTCTCTAGTTGCTCACTTTGCTTCTCCCTTTTCTTATCCTGACGACATCCAATTGCCCTTTGCTCTTCTTGTACCTCTGCCAGTCTGAGCAACCTTTTTTGTCTTGAACCTCTGCCAGTAATGCCACTTCATGCTTCTACCAGCCTGACCGTGCCTGCTGCTTCTTTTGAACCCTGCTATGCCTGAACTAAGCTGTCTGTCCCGACCACTCTGGGGGTCCTCACTTCCAATTCCTACCATAATCCCCACCTTCAGCCTCAGTTTGTCTCTTGCCTGGTGCTATTTAGAATCTCCACAGGAAAAGAAGCACAAAGCTTATTGAAGACATCTACTAAAGTTCATAAATGATCAAACTGCACCTTATAACATCACTGAACTTACAGCCCATTGTGAGAGTTACATCCAGATTTGAGGATTGGGGAATACAAACTCTACCAATGCCTTCACAAAGGTTGTTGTGTGCACTTGAGACAATCACACATTAAGGTTTTGTGCGTATGGAGTCCCCTCTTTACCACACATTATCTGTGCCTCCATTGGTCAGTCCCTCAGCTGCGTTTCCTCCCTTATGTTCAGACTCTCTGATGACAGAAATGACTTTCCTATGTATGGATTTTTCTGCATTTCGAGTCCATTAGTTCTGCATATAAGACACTCCGCTACTTATCAATCTGCATATAAAATCCTCATTGACATTCAGCCCATAAAAGCTGTATTTCTCAAATCCATAGCTTCGGAAACTAATTTATTGAGACAACAAAAGGAGCGTAGACGCCGTAAAGCCCCAACCGAAGGCAGCCATAAAGTGCTGTCAGATCATCTCCTGCCATCCTGAGATATCTGTCCTCTGTGGCTCCTTCTCCAAGTGAAGACAGAGAACAAGTGATAAATACAGAGCGGATTTCCACCTCAAACGATACCTTTTTCCACACATAAAATACTGACACGCTTCATCGCGTTTGACAGAGTATGGAATTTATAGTAATTGCATTTGGAGACACATCAACATTGTTCTCGTGTTTTGAGTTTTACTGTCAAACTTCCGAGGAGGGAGATAAGTCTCCCAGACAATGCCCCCCGACACTATTTATGGCTTCAAACTCTCTGCTATCTTTTAATATCCTGCACAAAGTTCTCCACAAATAAATACAGATCCACAACAAAGAGGCAAAGACACCAGTGATTTGGAGAGCGAGCTTGGAGTGCCACCATAAAGCAGCGGTACTGTGACCAGAGATCACACACCTGGGAAGAAATGTTTCTGCTGCAAGTTTTATGTCCCAATGTACAGAGACCTGTTGTTTACCCGAGCTTAAAATAAAATATATATAATAACAGCAGAGTGTGCAGAGCTTCATAAAAGGGTAATACAGTGAAATATAATGGAGGAAAATAACAAAGTGATGAGCTTATTTCAAGTGGAATAGAATGAGTACACTGCCACAAATAATATAAGATTTAGTGGCATATACAGAATATATTTAGAAGAGCTTGCAATCTAGTGGTTTAATGAGACACTTTCCCAAGGAGCTGATGATACAATTGGAGACCGTGCTCAAAAGAGCTTGCAGTTTGATTGTATAATGGAAGAAAATGATTAGCACTGCTTACAGTCTAGTGGTACAATGAATGATCTTGTCCCTATGAGCTTACAATCCAGTGACATCATGGGAAAAACTACCCCAAGGAGATTCAGTCTAGTAGTATAATGGGAAACTGTGCCTTAAGGTGCTTACAATCTACTGTTGTAATATAAGACCCTGTCTCAATAAGCTAACAATCTTGTGGTATAATGGGAGACTCCAACCAAAGAAGATTTAGTCTAGTGGTAAATGGGAAACTGTGCCTCAAGAAGCTTACAATCTACTGATGTAAATGGAAGACTCTACCTCAAGAAGCTAACAATCTTCTGGTAGTCAAGGCTGACTTATCAGAGGCATGAACCTTATAATTGTTCTGGATTGCTCCTAATTTTGTGATTTCAAATACAGCATGCACTATATTGGCTTCCTGTGTAGATTCTCCATTTTGTGGCTCTGAGAGATTTCTGTCCTCCTCTAATGTTTTGGACAAAAGAAGCTTCTTTCTCTTGGACAGGAGTTTGGATGGTTGCAGGGACAGAAATCCTCCAGGGCACCCTCAGATTTGAGAGAAAATGTCTCAAATAATTAGCATTCCCATTTATTTCTCAGTTGCACCTGTTGCCCAAGTAAATTGATTCACGTAGCGTTTTAATTAAAAAAAAACTTTCCCAGAATTGCATTTAAGCTTCAAATTAAGTGTTCCTCGCTCGCTGTGCAAAACCTTGGCGTCTAAATCACTCTGAACGAGACGCTGCATTCCTAAAATGAAACACAAGTCATAAATATCACAACCTGATAGATGTATTCCTGCAATTACTGCAAAAATCAGGCCGTTTCAAATTTTAAAAAAAAGAAATTCATTTATTTTCTCCTTTAGGGATTGTTACAAAAGTGCAATCTTCCTGTCTGTAGCATGAAATAACAAGCAAGACTGGGAAGCCGCCACCACGATCTACACAACGGGAGATACTAAGGGATGTTTATCAAAGGTTATAGGCCAGCCTATTTATCTAAGGGGTTCATCACATTAAAGGATATATTGATTGAAAATATCAGTGTTTGAAAATGCCTCTGCTGTAACGGAGAGGCATCCATGATACTTTGGTGAAAGTTGTGTGGGTGAAAAAGGACATGTACATATCTGGAGAACAAGACTTGCAAGGACTTTTGTATAAGTGGGTGGTGAAGGAGGTAGGGTTTAAAGTCAATGAGATTTCAATATATCTCCTTCACCTCCCTTTCTTCCCTACCCCTCATACATCCAGCAACAGATAGATAAGATATCCCTCAGTCTCCGAGCTATCAGGCACAATGGATTCTTCTATACATACAATACAAAAATTCTGGAAAAAAAAATCTGAATTTTATTTGATGGATCAGAACACAATAGTTTAAGTTGGTGAAGTGAAATGAGAAAAATATATACATAAAACATTTTTTTTGAAAAAGAAAACAGAAAATTGGTATGTGCGTATATATTCACCCCCTTTGTTATGAAGCCCATAAAAAGCTCTGGTACAACCTATTTCCTTCAGAAGTCACATAATTAGTGAAATGATGTCCACCTGTGTGCAATCTAAGTGTCACATGATCTGTCATTACATATACACACCTTTTTTGAAAGGCCCCAGAGGCTGCAACACCTAAGCAAGAGGCACCACTAACCAAATACTGCCATGAAGACCAAGGAACTCTCCAAACAAGTAAGGGCCAATGTTGTTGAGAAATTTTACTTTTCAGCCATCAAAGAAAACTCTATGTCTGGCGCAAACCCAACACATCACATAACCCAAAGAACAGCAGCCGGGACTGGGAAACTGGTTAGAGTTGAATGAAAGATGGATGGTGCTAAATACAGGGATATTCTTGAGCAAAACCTGTACCACTCTGTGCATGATTTGAGGCTAGGACGGAGGTTAACCTTCCAGCAGGACAATGACCCCAAACACACTGCTAAAGCAACACTTGAGTGGTTTAAGGGGAAACATGTAAATGTGTTGGAATGGCCTAATCAAAGTCCAGACCTCAATACAATAGAAAATCTTAAGGCTGTAATGTAACAAAAAAGGGGAAAAGTCAAGAAGGTGAATACCTCTGCAAGGCACTGTATACTAGGAACTTGAAAATGATGGGAATAAAATTGTAAGGCTGGGAATGCTGTACCTTTGGAGCTCATCTCGAGCCTTCGCTCATCGCGTGGCACGCCGTGAGTGCCTTTGGCGCTCATCGTGAGCCCATCAATGAGTGGCTTCGCTGCTCATTGCAGGCCTGGTTAACCTGCAACTTTTGTGTTTGAGAATGCTACAGTATGTGTCTCTTTCCAGGATTTCCCCCCTGTCCCTTCCCTGTGTCTTTCTCCTCTGTGAGTGTGCTGAATCTTTGCGTGGTGCGCGCTGACTGCCATTGGTTTTATTTTCAAAGTCCCGTTATTGGTCGGCCTTGTTCATTTTACTGTTTTCTCTATTGTGCATTTTCCATATTTTCTATGGCCTGTGTTGTTCATGTGTGTTACTGTCTTCAGCTGGAAGAGGGCCGCTGGAGGCCCAAAAGCGATGCGAGACGGTTGCAGAGTGAGAGGCAGTTGTGAGAGGCAGCCCTGGGCTTTGCACCGGCTGCACCAGCCGAAGCTCCGCCTCTGGTCTTAAGCAACCAGCATCAAATGATTTCCAAAAGTCTCTTACAATTGCTTACTCCATATTGTAATCAGTAATGTTTATCCAGAGTTACAGCAGTTGTTAAAGCTACAATATCTGCTAAACCAGACCATTTCTGGAAAATCTGTCTCACCCAATTGGCGCTCCCAATCCAATTTAAGATCCATTGTGCAATCATTGTGTAATATTGGCATATAAGATACTTCTGACAAAATCTTCAAGTTTCAATATTAAAATACAAGACAGGACATGGCTCGCAGGGTGAGTTACATATCTATACTACACTAGGTTCAAAAATTCATAAATAATAAACAGCTTCAGAGATTTTTTTTTATAGTGACTACATTTATTGAGACTTGAAGCTTAGGTGAAAGGGTCTGTTTAATGTTTTATAGTAAAATCTAAGGGACAGCCCAGAATTCTGTTCAAATACATATGTTTAAATGGGTTCTTATCACAAATAATAGTTGACAAACTATGAATCGTCATCACGCTTTGGAATCTCGCGAAGCTAGCTTGCAAGAAGAAGTTTGGTCCGCGGAAGGTGGAGGCTCCAACGTCGGCTGCAATGAGCCAAAGGCTCATAGCAGGCGGAGGCTCTACGGCGCCTCACACACGGTTACAAACACCCACACAAGCGGCACTTTACCAAAATAGATCTAACACGCAAACACTAAATACGGACTTACACAAAAAAATACGAACCGCGGGACTTAGAACGGAAAATTTACGGAAAAAATACAACAACCAACAGCCTTGCAATGAGCGCCGAAGGTGCTCATTGCGTGCCACGCGATGAGCGCCAAAGACGCACAGCGTGAGGCTCGCAATGAGCGCCGAAGGGTCTCCGACCACCGAAAAAATGAATGTCTGGGGCAAACAGCATTACCTGCCTTATAATTCTATTGCCGTAATTTTTTGACGGGCAAGTCGCTAGTCTATAAATAAACTCAATAAATACATCAAATATTATCTATAAGGGAAAAAGATTTTTAAAATAGCATTATAAATGAACTAGAGACTTTAAATAAATCCTAGTGCTTAATGGTAAACACACGCTCAAACAAACAAATAATATTTGTAAAACTAGTAACAGTACATAGTACAATGTGAATTAACTGTAATCCAGAATACATAGCCAAGATTGAAAAGTGAGAACTTGCTTTTCATTAAACATTAATATAATTAATAATTAAGGCCAATACCATGTGAATCACACAGACATATGAGAATATTAACTATTTGAGAGAACTGTGACAAGATTAAATAACTACAGTCGGCAAACACAAGTGACTGCCCCTGAAAGGTTCTGCCTGTCTGTTTTAATTTCTTAATTCTATAAAAGCATATACATTTATTGTCCAAATCTCATTATCCGAGATACCTTACATCTCCTCTCTTATACAGTGTCTCCTTTTCCTCTTTGTTCTATGCCTCTGCACCATTTCCTATTTTCCTTTTTTCTTGACCTCTTTTGCCTTGCCCTTTCACTGCCAAATTACCTCTATATCCTAGCTCCTTCCATTCACTCTTACTTTGTACTCTTTTCCTCTTAAAACATTCTCCCTCCTTTGCCATTTGACCCCTTCTAACAAAACAAGGTTACACTGTCTTATATTTTCATGCTTTAATTGAAAATACACCAATATGTATGCTTATATACATTTGTAATGATTACACAGCCATACATAACAACGCCTATAACGTCAAAGGATTATATGCATGCACCTCGTCCAATGTGGTTTATATATAATACAATGTATTTTATGTGACACAGACTGTTACATTGGAGAAATCAGCCAAAAAATGCACTTAAGAATGAATTTACACAGAAATTATATAAGATAGCATAACGAAGACAGTTATTGTACTCCAGTGGGATACCATTTTAGCCTGAATGATCACTCCATCCCAAAAGTCAAAATACTGAGAGGAAAATGTAAAAAAATCCAAGAGAGAAAAGCATTTGAAATAAGGATGATCACATTCTTCAATTTTAAAAATACAGGACCTAATATGACTTGAGTTTTCTAACACATTTTCACAATTTCATGTGAATTTTTCTAATTTTACCATAACAGGCTGGGCACTCTTAGTAAGGTGTTTGCCCAACAGGAAAGATATCACTGTGGACTACAGTGCCATATATAAAAACATGGCACTGTGGTAATCTGACAGATTTTGAGTGTTTTTGCAAAGAAGAGACAAAATTTGCCATGCTGATAGACTCATACCCAAAAAGAGTGCTGTAATAAAATCAAAAGGTGCTTCAACAAAGTATTAGTTTAAGGGTGTTCAGACTTATGCAACCACATTATTTTTATTTTTTATTTTTCTTCCCTCCACCTAAAAGATTTCAGTTTGTTTTTCAATTGAGTTGTACAGTTTATAGGTCACATTAAAGGTGGAAAAAGCTCTGAAATGATTTATCTTTGTCTCATTTTTTTACAGCACAGAAACCTGACATTTTAACAGGGGTGTGTAGACTTTTAATATCCACTGTATATACTATATATATATATATATATAGTTAACTGAGAAGGCAGGGTGGGATCACTTTAGCACAGGTAGTACATAGGCAGAGACAGCACAACAAAGAGTACAGGTGAGTAGTCAGGCAAGAAAGTAGACAGTGATGGTCACATGCAAGGCAAGTAGTCAGTGAGAAAGAGATCCGTATGTCCAGAGAACAGATCCAAGGATTGGATGTCAGACTAGAGAATACCCAATGTTAAAGGCCAGAAGGTAGAAAAATCAAATGAATGGAAGGGTCACAACAGGTAAGCAACTGGAATCACAAGGAACATCATGATGTGGCACAAGGCAAAACAACCAAGCACAGTAGCTCAGTTGCTTTGCTTTGAATAGGTGCCAATTGGAGCTCAACTAGTGTTACTTGAGCAACACACATCAGTGTGTCATATTGTCAAAAAAGATTCTGAGCTTGGAGCAAAACTGGTGCAAGCACACGTATTGGAACAGATGCACTTGACTTGAGTCTTATAACCTCGGATGCAGAACACCTAGAAACTGCACTCAGTGATGGACACACACACAGTAAACTGCATTCAGCCAAGATGCACACACTCAACTATTTGCCCCTTGTACAAACTGCCCATTACACGCTGGCCAGTCTGCCATCTGCCTTTTTATAGAATTCCAAGTTTTTAGGATGCAGAGTGAAGTTTGTTCAGATTCTCTGTTTGCAGTACAGTGATTAATATTAACATAAACTCAGTTTTTTAACTGATCTCATTTCACTAATGCACAGGGTCAGCTACATCTCAGCGTCTGGAAGATACAGACGAGGCCCTCTGAGTGACTGCACCACCATTAGTGGGTGAACCTGAGTGCCCTGATACTGCAGCATCCACAAATCACTGGAACAAGAAGCATAGATTTATCAGAGTATTTAAAGGGACATGGGGCTCCCGAGCAGTATGAAAACTATTTGGGTTTTCACAAAAATAAATTATTCAAAGTCTACTAAGTTATACAATGGTATATAATAGAGTCAGTGAGCAACTCCAATCTGTGTGTGAGGCTCCTGACAGATGTCCACATGCAAACTACATCTTATTTTAGCTCTAATGTAATAATGTTAATAAAGGTTTCATTAAAAGATTAATAAAGGTTCCATTAAAATATGGTTGAGGAGATAATAAAAAATAACATTAAATCGGTGTGGTACCATTACAATGAGCTGTGTGTACAAGTCTCTCTGGTGTTACTGCATGATGAGAGGAAGATAAAGCCTGCTTGAGAAGTGATGGTGAGGGTCTGTGTCACGATCTGCTTCTTCAAGGGTGCTTGATATGAACCTAGTTCAAACCTACCCCAGCAGAATTGTGTTGTTTTTTATTCTCTCTGGCACAAAAGGTGGCTTCTGAAGAGGGCAATGCCCAAAGGTATAGGCAGAGAATACTGGATACAGGTTACTAGTGGCCAATGGCAAGACCACTCCCCAATTCCGGATACAAAACACAGAAACAGTCTCACACCTTGGCTATGTGAAAACTAGAACTGAACCTCTATTGAATTATAGAACCAACATATTTATACATCTCCAATACCAAACCCTTGTGTACCTTTGTGTATGTGTGAGATGTCAGCCCATCTGCCTAGCAGTCTTGGTTGCTATGGAGCACTTGAGATAACACTCATCAGATATCTACACTATATGCCAGGTGTCTATGGTTAGCTAGGGCAGAAAACCTTAATGTAAATCTCAAGTGTTTACTCAGGACTGCTAAGGAGTAGTCATCTGCTTTGAATCAAAGCCTATATGTGTGCAGATGCAATGTCCTGCAGATAACTTCTGTGCAGGGCATTTTTACCTTTTCCTCATGTATTCTCCTGTTCTATATCACATTTTCCCTATATAACATATTATAACTATAATAAAAGATAACAATGTACAGACAATATATAACGACACACAAGAATAAGTAATCATAATGCAACAATGTCATGTGCCCTTGGCCATATACATACTTACTGGTAATATTAGAGTCACTAAACCATGTAATCATGACAATTTCTCCCCCTTTCCTTTCTTGTATAGCATGGGAAGTTTATCCTATCGAATAACTTTCCATCTATACAGGCGATTACGGTCCTCTTGGTGTGACAGTCCATCCGCATTTTGGTGAAGTTGTCCTTTTCGATGTTGCACTGTCAGGAATATTTGTAAGGACAAGCTCCACCTCAGTAGACGTCCATTGTTTCCTGCTACTTGAGACAGCCAACACAATGGATTGTGATCAGTAACCACTGCAAAAAGTCTTCCATAGAGGTAATGTTGAAGTTTTCGGAGAGCCCAAACTATAGCCAGGCATTCTTTTTCCACAGTTGCATACACCACTTTTCTGGGTAGCAGTTTTTGACTAATATAGGCGATAGGATGTTCTTCGGCGCTCATTGCAACCTCAAGTAGTTGTCGGATTTGCGAGTTTGCCTGTGGCGCTCATCGCAAGGACCACAGCGCTCATCGCGAGGCCTGCAATGAGCACCTTTGGCGCTCATTGCAGCCTCAAGTAGTTGTCAGAATTGCGAGTTTGCCTGCTCATCGCATAGTAATTTAACATTGGTGTGACGGGCACATTTGCATATTTTACAGCTATTATATTTGACTAGCGACTTGCCTTCAGCGCTTATTGCGAGCCTCCCCCCACCTCTCCCACCTTCTACTTTAATGGCCTTAAGATGAGCGCCTTCAGCGTGCATCACGGGCCTCTCAATGAGCGCCTTTGGTGCTCATTGCGAATCTCTCCCCTTTTCTTCTTCCTCCCTTGTGTCTCATTTCTCCCCTCCATGTCTCTAACTCCCTCCCCTGTGTCGCTTTCCCATATGTTTCTCTTTCCCCCCTCTTCCTCCCCTGTGTCTCTTCCCCCTCCCCTGTGTCTCTTTCCCCCTGTCCCCTCCCTGTGTCTATTCCCCCCTCCTTCATGTCTCTTCTCCTCCATTTCCCTCCCCTGTGTCTTTCCCCCTCCCCTGTGTATCTTCCGCCCTCCTCTCCCTCCCCTGTGTCTCTTTCCCCTCCTCTCACTCCCCTGTCTCTTCCCCCTCCTCTCACTCCCCTGTGTCTCTCCCCCTCCTCTCCCTCCCCTGTGTCTCTTTCCCTCCTGTGCTTCTTCCCCCCTCTCCCTCCCCTCTGTCTGTTCCCCCTCCCTGTGTCTCTTCCCCCTCTCCCTCCCATGTGTCTCTTTCCCCCTCCCCTGTGTCTTCTTCCCCCTCCCTTGTGTCTCTTTCCCCCTACCCTGTGTCTCTTTCCCCCATGTCCCTTTCCCCATCTCCCTCCCCTGTGTCTCTCCCCCTCTCCCTCCCATGCATCTCTTTTCCCCTCCCCTGTGTCTCTTTCCCCCTCCCATGTGTCTCTTCCCCCGTCTCCCTCCTCTGTGTCTCTTCCCCCTCCCCTGTGTCTCTTTCCCCCTGCCTCCCTGTGTCTCTTCCCCCCTCCTTCATGTCTCTTCTCTCCATTTCCCCCCTCCCCTGTGTATTTTCCCCCTCCCCTGTGTATCTTTCCCCCTCCTCTCCCTCCCTGTCTCTCTTCCCCCTCCTCTCACTCCCCTGTCTCTTCCCCCTCCTCTCACTCCCCTGTGTCTCTTCCCCCTCCTCTCACTCCCCTGTGTCTCTTCCCCCCTCCTCTCCGTCCCCTGTGTCTCATTTCCTCCTGTGTCTATTCCCCCCTCTCCCTCCCCTGTGTCTGTTCCCCCCTCTCATGTGTCTCTTCCGCACTCTCCCTCCCATGTGTCTCTTTCCCCCTCCCCTGTGTCTCTTTCTCCCTCCCCTGTGTCTATTTCCCCCTTCCCTGTGTCTCTTTCCCCCCTTGTATCTTTCTTTTAACCCTCTGTAAGCCTATTTAACCCTGTCTCTTATTGGGGTATATACAGACCCTCAAAAGCCTCTATTTAACCCCATCAGTCACATATAAAGATCCTCATGGGACAGTTAGAAGCCTAACAATAACCCCATAAGTGTCATGAGGGTCCTCCAGACACTAAGTACAAACACTACACTGCACTATCCCCCTCAAATTAACCATTAAATATAAACTAACTGCCTGTAACCTAACCTAGTAACAGCTACATTGCATACCTACCACCTATTAAATCCCCCACCCCACTAATTACAGAAAATAATAAAACCTAACTCACCAAAAATAATAAAATCAACGTCACAAAAAATAATAAAACCTAAGTCCCAGAAAATAAAAAAGCTACATTACAGAAAATAATAAAAGCTACATTACAGAACATAAAAAAGCTACATTACAGAAAATAAAAAAGCTACATAGCAAAAAAATTAAAAAAGCTACATTACAACAACCCCCCCCCCCCCCCCCCCACTACAGAGAATAACATTTCCTGAAAAGGAAATACATACAAAATATATACATTACATTGCAATACAATACAATACAATACAGTACCCTCTATCAAAAATACAATGTTTTCTATCTAAATTCTAAATACAATACACTCTATCTAAAATACAATACCCTCTATCTAAAATACATACATACCCCCTATCTAAAATACATACCCCCTATCTGAAATACATACATACCCCACTATCTGAAATACATACCCTGTATGTAACATACATGAAATCCTATCTAGATACACAAACCCTAAATCTAACCTAAAATAGAATAATTAAGACCACTTACCTTTGCAAATGTCCCTTCAGATCGCCCCCTAGGAAAAAATAAAATATAAAAATTAGTACAAAACAGTACATAGTAAAATAAACATTCTGAATATTCCAAATATTCAACTCACCTTTCCAGCATGTCCCCATCCTTCTTATTTCCTTCTCCTGTTAAAAATAAACATTACATTAGTACAACATATACATACACAAAATAAAATATAATATACATTCAACTTACCTCGTCATGATGTCCCCATGCTCCTCCTCTTCTACCCCGGGTGGGCCCTGGCAGAATCCTCACTATAACCCCCCAAAAAACTAAAAAACGAACTGAGCTCTGCACTTGTGGAGCTCACCGACGCTAGGGAGGCCCCTAGAGCCTTTTCCACAAGAATGGCAATGGCGTCTTCTGATCAATCAAATTTCAGCCAATCAGAATGCACCAAGGTGTGAGCCAATCAGAATGGGATACATCCCAATATCCCATTCTGATTGGCTAATGCACCTATCACAATGTGATACACCCCCATGGGGTGATTGGCTGGAGGCACCTGTGCCTTCTGATTGGCTGCATAACAACAGCCAATCAGAAGGCGCTATTCCCTTCAGCCAAACACAATGGGATACACTCCCACTGATTGGCTGAAGGCATCTGCACCTTCTGATTGGATGTTGTCTGATTGAAGGTGCAGATGCCTCCAGCCAATCACTCTGATTGACCCCTCATGGCACTTATGTGGTTAATGTTAGGGTTCTAACTTGCCCATGAGGGTCTTTATATACCCTTATGGGACTAATGGGGATCAATAGAGGCTTTTGACGGTCTATGTAGACCCGCCTAAAGAGGTGGGGTAAAATATGCTGAGATGGGGTTAAATAGGCCCAGTTAGGGTTAAATAGGCCCAGTTAGGGTCCAATAGGTACTGTTAGGGTTAAATGTGTACTGTTAGGATGAAATAGGGCCAGGGTTGTGTTAATGGTGTATAGTTAGGGTTAGTAGTGTTGTACTTACACTTTGTGTTATGAGGGTCCTGGATGAGTCTCATGGATTATGGGGGGCTGAATTGACCCCCAGGAGTGACAGGGGTAATTAAGGGATTATGGGGATCTGTATTGACCCCCATGAGTGACAGGGTAATGTAGGGGCTCATGGGGCTCTGTATAGAGCCCCATGGGTGATAGGGATCATTTTTATTTAGCACAGGTCCTTTAAGGACCTTTACGGTCCTTTAAGGACCTTTACGGTCCTTTAAGGACACGCAAGGTGGGAAATTCAAATTCTGTTTGCAGCGTGGGTCCCCGATTGCACCCCCACTGCGAGGGTTAATGTGAGGTTAATGTCGGTACCCTCTGGGGGTCTCAATGGGGACCCCCATCATTGAGGGGTTCTTTTTAGGTGCCGGTGGGGGTACTTACAGTACCCCCGCTGCTGGGCTTAACTGTTTGTGTGCCGCTGGTCATTAAGGATCTGCGGCAGGGAATTTGGACCTTTTATATGCAGTGGAGGACATGATCGTGACCCCCACTGCAAGGGTTAATGTCGGGACATTGCGGGTGTCCCGCATGGGGACCCACAGCATGGGCTTAATGTGGGCACACTTCTGGGGTCCGATCGGACCTCCGCAGCAAGGGGTTAATGTGGGGTTTCGAGCTTATCTTGGATCTCTTAATGTGGGGGTTTGGCAAAGTTGTACTAATTGATCATGTTCACGGCCGCACATGCAACGTGCGCAAGAATGATTTACGGGTTTGGATGTCGACCACGTCTTTTGCGGGCTTGGCTAATATATTAGCTCTATAACTCCCCCTGGTGATGTTATTTTGTTACATACCTGACAAGCATGTGAGAACTTTACTGAGCTACAGTGATTATCTAAGTTAATATTCAGATGATCAATAATAAACGATGTAATCAAGCCGGTATATTATTTTAAACTTTAGATTATAATTGTCAGATATATTATAACTAATATTATAGCGACATAGTGGATTGTTTTAATGACATACAGGAATACCCCGTTTAGCATGGTATATGCGTTTAGCACTACACGAAAACTCCGGGGCTAAATGGGGCATTTTATCATCATAGCGCTCTAATTTAAATGCCTGCAACAAGATTTAAAGCACTATTGTGAGATTTAGCTCTTTCAGGGTCTGGGACCTTGAAAGAGTACTATTGCGAATCAGTGCTCAGCGGGGAAGCGCAAACCAGGGTATTACTGTGTAACAATATTACTACTTCTATTTCATTTTAGTTTGATTTATAACATAATCATGTTTTTATGTCTAAACAATGGTGACAAATAAGTGTATTTGTATTGACAGGTTTGTTTTATGAGGTCTGCATGAGTTTATATGGAGACCGACGCTAATTACATTTCTAGGAGAATGTATTGTTGTTAAATAATATCATGTACATTTAATGTATGGAATTGATTTTCATAAATATTATAAGGGTTTATACAGTAAATGTGCATTTATAAAGAAATGTATAATAATATGTTATACAGAATTAAATGTATCAGTTTGTGGTAAATATGTCAGTGCGTGCTTAGTATGTAAGTAAGTGCTGGATTAAATCAATATGTACTGGATCTTTATATACAGTATGTATATGTACATGTATCTTTATGTTACTTTTATATGTGTGCTATGAGTATTGTGGGGGGTGCTGGTTTCCTTTGCCCCCATTTATTACTGCTGCCAGTTAATGTGTCCCCATTTGTTGTACACCCTGTTATTGCACCACTGTATTCTGCCCCCCAATTTCTCCCCACATGTATTCTGTCCCCCCACCGAATCATTGTACCCTCCAGTTATTAATTCCCTAGGTATTACTAAAGCCCCCCCACCCCGATCTGTCTGTCCTATGTTGTGATCAGCCCTCTTTTATCGTCAGATTATGGCCATTATTCCTGGGTCAGTCAGGGTCTCTATCTGTGATGATCTCTAATCAGATCTAGTCTGTTCTTGCCATGGAGGTGACCGTGCTTGATGTGACCGTGCTGCACAGAGCGAGCAGCTTCTCTAATATTGTATCAGATATTAATGTACAATGAAAAAATAAGCATTTTTGGAGAGCTTATAAGGGTGGAGGAATGTGGTGCAAATTTAAGTGTGATCCAATTATCTAACAAATACTAATGATCTCCTCCCCCACCCCTCCCTCCACTGATAACTACAAACACACAAACCCATCATCCAACTCTCAGGATGTGATGTAACACAGGAACGGGGCTACCAGTGTTGCAGGTGTGAAATGCATCTGTGCCCCCTCTAAAGGGGGCAGCTATTAAAAGGGTCTTGAAGAGGGGTACTGTTATGGTAAAGGGTCCTAGGAGGGGTAGCTATGGGATGGGGTCTTGGAAAAGGGCAATAAGTAAGTTGGTACAAAGGTGGGGAGCCCAGTGCAAAATAAATTACAGCCCTCCGTTTTTTTTTTGTACTGCGGCCCTCCATTCTCTAGCACCACCACTGATGTAACAAACACAAAATGGATTCCTGTATTCATAAACAGAGTCTTCAAAAATTCTGATTTTCTCTAAAGATTTGCTTATGTCCATGGCTTAGACAGCTGCTAATATTGTTAGTTTATTATGTACTTCAGAAACAAGGCATTTTATTCATGGCCCTTTGAGCTCTGTGATAGCTTGGTTCACCAGAAATTAATGTGTTAATTCTACCTAGTTTTGCTTGTTGTGATTATGGGAGGGGGAGCAAAGACCTACTGAGGTCACATAGAGGGAGAGGGCTTGTAAGTTTCACGCTAAGTAGCCACATCCTCTGCCCTCGCAATCACGCACTGCGGCCCCCCACGCGTTTTGTGTTTGTTGGTCTTCTGCGTCTCTCTCTGCTGCCTCTGATTAAACAGATTTCTTTCCCACAGAAGGCGCACTCCGCCTGGGTCCTGTAATCACACGGATTAGTGCTCTGAGTCGTACGGCTTCAAAGACTCGTCTACAATCCCAATATCTCTGCTTCCCGCAGCCCCTTCACCGGCTGTGTGTGCCTCATCTCTTGTACCATGCATTAGACCCTGAGCAATCAATGCCATCCTAGCCCCCTGCCAGGCCACTGCGCCATCAAATCCCTCTATACACCTGATCCTGCCAGGGCGGTTCACCACCGCATCCATCTATACACCTGACCCTGCCAGGCCGCTGCGCCATCCCATCCCACTATTCAACTGACCCAGGGCACATGTAATATCCTCAAACTGCCATCTTTATTCTGAAGCTATCTTGGCTTTGGACCTGACCCTGCATTACAAATCCCTCTGAGCTTATCCTGTCTCCCATAGAGAGATATAAAAATGGGCTACAGACCCTGCCAGGAAGCCACAGTTCATGAGGAAATGCTGCAATAATTTTACATTTTTATATACCTCCCAGGTGCCATTGGAGATACTGTGCCTACCCCAAGGTTGTCCATCTATATCATTCTTCAGGGCTCAGTCCATCTTTTAAAATATATCCATCTAACTTAGTCTTATTAAAACACCTTTCTTTCTCTGAATTCTTATCTCCAAGGGGAGTCTGTTCTGAGGCATACATGTGTATAGAGAGGTTCCAGGAGTGCCTGTTCTGTAGTACATATGGTGTACATATTTATGTTTTATGCTGCCCTAGGCATGTTGTTCAGATTTATAACCCCCCTCCCATGACCCAGTTGCTCCTCCTCCTTTCAAAAAGTCAGAAAGTGCCAGGTACACTTACAGACAGAATATTTTCTGCATATGCTACGCTCATTATACTGTGTATATGTACAGAGGCATCACACAAGTGTATACAGTGTATTTGGGTATACAGAAAGATGAGGAGAGTCTGTTTTGTAGTATATATGCGTGTATGTTGTGCAATGTGCACATTTCTAATTACCTTAGAAAGTACACAGTATCCTGCTAGGTTTAGAGCTTGCGGTCTAATATTGTATGAGGTAGTGGGATTGCAAACTTCAGTGTAAGTTTACTGTGAGCAACTCCATTCATATCCATTCTTTTTATTACCCAAAGTTTTAAATGATGCCATATTTGTAATGTCCACTGTGTCTTGACACCATTATATATCCATATAAATAAATTAAAGCAGTGTCTGTCTGACCATCTCCTTGTTCATCCTACTTGCAGCCTCCATTTGGTCCCTTCCATCTTATATTCAAATGTCACTCAGTGTCGCATTATTAACGGATTCTCCAGGTGCAGCGCACTCTACGTGATATATGATATATTTTATTGCGTCGCTCCTCTATTAAGTAATAACAAACCATACAAGCTCCAGTTCCTTCCACTCCAGGACACGCAACGTGGCTCCCACACAGAGACAGTTCTGCTGGCAGCAGGAAAAAGAGAGAAAGATGGAAAAATGAGTTTTTTTATTGGGCAATCAGACTGCAATATATAGAAAGTGCTGATATCAAATCTCTGGAACTGTCACTGACAGAGTGTGACAGATACAGGAGGGGAGGGGTACAGACAGCCTGTGACAAACATACAAGAGTGGAGAGGAAGAGACAGTATGTGATAGACACATTAGGGGAGGGTGTACAGATAGTGTGTGACACAACAACTGGCTTGTGCACCTCATTTAAGCTGTGAGCTAAACCATTAGGGTCACCCAAGATGGACAGATCATAGCCGAGAGGTCAGACAAACTAGGGTCCATTGGAGAAGGGAAACTGGCAACCCACTCCAGTATATCTGAAAAGAAAACATAATGGATAGGCAACAGACGCAAAATGTGCCATGTGCTGCAACCCATAGGCATACAGAGAGTCGGACTTGAATGAATGACTGAAGAACAAATAAAATGTTATGGGAAGAAGTTAAAAGAAGCAATTGGATGTAAATGGAGGTTTATGTGGGATGATCATTGAGTGTTATATGTGAATATGGTATTTATATGGAGGAATATATGTGGCTATGGGATGTATATGAAGGGTTATATGGAGTATGTGGAGCAGTGGGATGTATATGGAGCTCAGTACACCCCTAATTCTCCTACTGTGGCTTATAGGGGCAATCTGAAGGTTGTGACTTGTATATTCTTCTCAGCATCCAGCATTTCAGATCAAAACATCAGTCAGGGAAAAACAGGACAAATCAGACCAGTAACATCATAAGTTTAGTGTGCAGGCACTGAGCAAATATTTTGTCAACAATACAACATATTTAAATCATGCAGTAACCAATCACAGAAGATTAATTAATCACCCCATATCATCAAGTTACCTTGAGGTCTGGGTTATTAGCCACCTACCCCTCACTGAGGAAATTCTCCATGTCCTGTCTTTCCTGCTTCCTATACTCTCTAGAGAGCCTTCATGTTTAGCATCTTACTTCTTATCTATAAATTCAGGGACTGACCCATGCTAATAAGTAACAAGGTGCCACAAGGCTAGATACTTTTAGGGCAGGGCAATATGTGGAATTACATGACGCTCATTCTAGAAGCAAAGGTAATAATCAAACACAGAGTAAGAGAAGCTCTGAGCTTAGTGCAGTCTGACGCCGCTCTCTGGTTCACACTTTGATGGCAGGACCTGTCACTCAGTGAGTGCAGTTAATGGCGATCTTGCAGTGTCGCAGCCTCGTGCAGTCTCTGCCCATTGTACATAGGGTCAGTAAAGTGAAGCACAAATTACACGTCAGGCAACTCTGATTTCTTTTATTAGTAATGAGTGGGAAGGATCTGAACATTGCTGGTAATTACAACTTATCCACAATATCTGTCAGCTCAGTTATTACACCTCGATGGGCTGCTCTGGTTTTTATCCACATAGACCATGATGATGGGAAATTATCCAGATTTATCTCCATAGAGCATCAGCTCTGTGTCACTTTATACAACTATGGGCAAAGTGGGCACCTGCCCAGTACAGCAATGTATGAGGGGCACCATCGAGGGTGTAAAATGTTGCACAGAACTTACCCCTCGGTCACACCTAAACTCCCAGTCAGAGTCTTTTTGGAATCGGTTCATTCTACATATCTTTCAGTTTTTGGATGATGAATCAATTGTTGGTTCAGGTTTTTGGTGTTATTTATATATTATAGAAAAAAAGTATTTGCAAAGATGAAGATATGATGGAATATTTTTCAAGTAGAACAAGCAAGTGTTCCATTCTCTTGTATTTGTAATTGATATGGTTATGAAGAGTGAGGTAGCCGTGAGTGTCCAGTAATATAGATGAATATTCTATATTATATAGATTATATAGAGAAACCTCTCTTTACCAGGTGTATTGCTTTGGACTTGATTAAGAGAGGTTGCTCTTGAAAGCTTGTCATTATTATTATAACTGTGTTTGTCCAATTAAAAAGGTATCACTATAAACTGCAATACTCTGTGTCAAGATCATGGGTGAGTATTTTTGTGGCTCAGCATCAGCTGGCTTATTTAGGCCAGGAATCGACTCAGGACCTGAGTAATACAGGATCAGGAGACTACATCTAGACAAGCTGTGCTGGAACTGCTTTTATTGGTGTTAAAATTCATAACAGGTTCAATGGGTGCATATTTAAATTTGAACTGATAACATTCTGTAATAGTTTGTGAATCTTCTGGATTTTGTATAAATTGCTAATACAACCATTGAAAATATTTTTTCACCAAGGCATCATAACATCCTAACATCTCCTTCACTAGTTGTATAGAACCAGGGGCAGCTCTTCTGTGAGGATTTTGATGCCTATATCTACTAGATATCTTGTTCCATATGCATATTCATCCAGTTGGAGACAGTGATATCTGATACCTCACTTTACCAAGTCTGGAGCAGAACTGACAAGAAGTAGAACTTTCAGTTTTAATATAAACCATGATACAGGGAGAGTGGAAACAGCATCTAACATCATGACATACATGGGGGAATCAGCATAACATAAAAACATAATCAATAACTATAAAACAACTACTGAGCCCAGTCCCACAACCACATAAATAAGAGTCCAGATATTGTTAGCTCCCTCAAGTCATTATGCTCATAGGGCCATATTAAATTCCAGCCTCTTAAGTCCAGCGTGTAGCACGTAAGGGCTGCGTGCTTAATTTTGGCCTACTTACGTTGCTATTAAATTAGAAAGGGCTGCAAGCTACGAACTACAGATGCTATCTCGTAAACCAGGGGTTGCGTGTTCGATCGCAAACAATTAAGCAATCTAGTAGTTACGGGTTCAGATGGAGCCAGTGGAAAAAGATTGTTAGCGTTACGTCACTAAAAAAGGGGAGAGTAGATTTCAAAGTCCTACATCCTTCAATTCCAGTTTGCGATCGGACCCACAGGCCAGATATAATGCAATATTAATAAGGCTGTAAATATGATATTTTATTACATGCAGGTTACAGTATATGTTGTAACACATTGATTAACACAAAATATAAACATGATTTTTTTTTTTTTGTGGACGATTTGCGGGCTTGAGAATGTTGTGTTATTAATTCTGAAACCTAACATCTCTTTCTCTTATTATAAATGTACAGTAGTGTGTTTTTATTCGATTAAAAAGTGCTACGTATTGGACTTTACCCCCTTGTGGGTGCTCTACTGGGCACGTTGGCTTATGGGCTCCATTTACTTGTTACGTGCTTGCTCGCGAGTGACCACGTTACAATTTAATAGCTGAATTAATCAATTAGCAGTTTCGGGCATGACAGATCAAAGGATTTACGTGCGCAAAGTTAAACTTTGCTCTCCATGAAGCCTATTCTCGGCCGTCCTGCTTGTTACCACGCAAAGATAGCTGCAAGCAACATTACGAGGCATCTAAGCATGCAAATATCCCTAAGATGACAGCTACGGGCTACGTGTTAACATGTAGCCCCAATTTAATAGGGCTATTATTCAATACCTTGTTATAGTAATAATGGGCAGCATTGCTATCTTTGCACAATATCAATGCTTAGTGTTACTCATCTGGTGCAGTATTAATGAGCAGTATTTCTATGCTGGTGCAGTGTTGATCTGGAGTATTACAACCATGTGTAGTATTACCTTGGTGTAGTGTCCATCTGGAGTATTATTATGTAATACACATTGACCCCAAGAGTCTGGTCATCACACTCTGATTATTCATCTAATTTATATGGGGCTCATATCTAAGGCATCTCCTAGTAAGCAGAATTGGCCAGCCCTGTCTGAGTTTTAGAATTTGATTGTAAGCTTTGTGGGACACACTGAGACTCCAAGATAGTAGAATGAAGAGATAATATGCCCTCCCAGCTGCACCATGCCTCAGATGCATAGTCTCAATTTTATTTTTGATGCACTCGAATTAAGGCAACATATTTTTAGAATGTAAAAATAAAAAGTACAGCATCAAATCTATTACCATTCCTATGCATTATTCTATTAGTTAGTTTCTGCTTACCAAATTTCGTAGATGGTGAAAGCTTCTATGTGCACAATGGGAATCTGGCAGGTAAAACAGTCAATGGAAAACTTCTATGTTTACAAGGATACAACCCCTGTACAAATAGCAAACAAATTAGCTAAGAACCCCATATCAAAGAATAATGACATATAAAAGTTAAAAATGAAAAAAGTTGTGTTTATATTGTCTGCTTTTTAAAAACATTTTGGCCATTATTGAGTTTAATTATTCCAAAGACCAAGTAGACAACTGTTATGACAATTGATCCTTCAATTCATCTCCAAGATGCCTAATGACACTGAGCCTTATTCTATTAGTTACTTGCAAATGCATTGAACTTATAAATTTGGCATTATTTTTTTTTATATAAATGTTTATATGCATTCTATTGATTTAAGAATTCATTAGTGCCAATAAGTTATTTTTGCTGAATATGTAGCAATATTAAGAGTGATTTATAAGTGTGTATACATTTACAAATTGGGCAATAGAATAGGGCCCTCTGCCTCATATACTTAAAGTCCTTTACTGTGTTTATTCATGTGACTTCCACTGGAAGGCCATGCCATGAATCTACCCTCTGTCTGTAAATTATCATGAAATGATGAGCTGTGTAACTCACTGACCATAGCAGATTGGTCCAACACTGCCAGATAAAAGCCTGCTTCACTGGACCGTGGTTGCTACCAATCAGTATGAAAGAGCCGCTGTCCCATGTCAGCTCATTGGAAGAGAAACTGGGAGATACATCCAAGAATCAGACCGAAGAGACCTGTATGAGCCAAAGGCTTCCTAATACCTCATCCTGATGGAGTTTATGTAAGGACAATATTAATACAGTATACATGAGGACAGTATGGATACAGTATACAGGAGGATGGTATGGATACTGTATACATGAGGACAGTATGGATACTTTATGCTTTCATATAGTATAGATGAGGATAATATGGATGAGGACAGTATGGATACTGTATACCAGAGGACAGTGTGGATATTGTATACATGAGGACAGTATGTATTCTTTATACATGAGGGTAGTATAGATGAGGATAGTATGGATATTGTATACCTATGGACAGTGTGGGCACTGGATAAATAAGGATCGTATGGATACTTTATACATGAGGACAGTGTGGATACTGTATGCATGAGGATAGTATGGATACTATATACATGAGGACAGTATGGAAACTGTATACATGAGGACAGTCTGGATAATTTATACATGGATACAATATATATATACTGTATGCATGAGGATAGTATGGATACTATATATGTGAGGATAATGTGGATACTGTATACATGAGGATAGTATGGATACTATATACATGAGGACAATGTGGATACTGTATACATGAGGATAGTATGGATACTGTATACCTGAGTACAGTGTGGATACTGTAAACATGAAGATAGTATGGATACATTATTCATGAGGATAGCATTGATACAGTATGCATGATGACAGTATAGATACTATATATATATATATATATATATATATATATATATATATATAAATTTGTCCAATGTAGATACTGTATAGATGAGATTAGTATGAATAATGTAATCATGAGGACAGTATTGATACTACATCCGCAAGGATAGTATAGATACTGTATACATGAGGACTTCATGGATAATGTATTAATAAGGATAACATGGATACTTTATACATGAGGTTACTGTGCATACAGTATACATGACGATAATATGGATACTATACACATGATGACAATGTGGATACTGTACACATGAGGACAGTATTGATACTGTATACATGAGGATAGTATGGATACTGTAAACACAGGGACAGTGTGGATACTGTATACATGAGGACAGTATGGATACTTTATACATGAGGATAATATGGATACTGTATATATGAGGACAGCATGGATACTTTATACATGAGGATAGTATTGATACGGTAAACAAATGGACAGTGTGGATACTGTATACATTAGGACAGTATGGATACTGCATACATGAGGATAGTATGGATACTATATACACAATGACAGTGTGGATACTGTATGCATGAGTTTAGTTTGGATACAGTATACATAAGGACAGTGTGGATACTGTATTCATGAGCACAAATGGATACTGTATACATGAGGACAATGGGGATACTCTATACATGAGGATTGTTTGGACACTGTATACATAAAGGTAATATGAATACAGTGTACATAGGGATAGTATGGATAATTTAAGCATGAGAATAATATGAATATTTTATACATGAGGATAGTATGGATATTTTATACATGAAGGATAGTATGGATACTGTATAAATTAGGATGATGTGGATACTCTATACATGAGGATTGTATGGATACTGTATACATAAGGGTAATATGATATGGTATACTTAAGGATACTATGGATAATTTATACATGAGGAAAGTATGGATATTTTATACATGAGGATAATATGGATATTTTATACATGAGGATAGCATGGATACTGTACATTTGAGGTAGAGCTTCCTGACTATGGATACTATGGATGCTGTATACAGATCTCACACATGATGTTTGCCTCTTTCCTCCCATTCCTTTTCTATCTCTTTTGTTTTCTTCATCTTGTGTCATCTTCTCTCTCTCTCTCTCTCTCTCTCTCTCTCTCTCTCTCTCTCTCTCTCCCTGCCTTTTTTGTCTCTCTCTCCCTTGTCACTCTCTCCTGTCTCTCTCTTCTCTCTCTCTCCCTTTTTCTCTCTCCTATTCCCCTCTCACTCTCCCATTCATCACTTTCTCTCTCTCTCTCTCTCTCTCTCTCTCTCTCTCTCTCTCTCTCTTCTAGTCTTTTTCTCTCTGTGCATCCCCTCTTTCTCATTCTATTCCCACTATTTCTCATTATTTTTCTCCCTCTTTTCTCCCTCTGACTCTCTTCCTTCTATCTCTCTTTCCTCACTTTTTGTTCCTCTCCACTATCTCTCTCTTTCCTTATCTTACTCCTCTTTTCTCTTTTCTTTCTCACCCTGTATATCCCTCTCTCCCTTTCTCTCTCTCTCCCCTCTCTTTCTCACCCTGTATATCCCTCTCTCCCTTTCTCATCCTGTATACTCCTCTCTCCCTCTCTCTCTTCCTCTTCTCTTTCTCAGCCTGTATATCCCTCTCTCCCTTTCTCATCCTGTTTACCCCTCTCTCCCTTTCTCTATCTTACTCTTCTGTTTCTCACCCTGTATATCCCAGTCTATCTTCCTCCTCTCTTTCTCACCCTGTACATCCCTCTCTCCCTTTCTCACCCTGTATACCCCTCTCTCCCTTTCTCTATTTTCCTCCTCTCTTTCTCACCCTGTATATCCCAGTCTATCTTCCTCCTCTCTTTCTCACCCTGTACATCCCTCTCTCCCTTTCTCTATCTTCTTCCTCTCTTTCTCACCCTGTATATCCCAGTCTATCTTCCTCCTCTCTTTCTCACCCTGTACATCCCTCTCTCCCTTTCTCACCCTGTATACCCCTCTCTCCCTTTCTCTATCTTCCTCCTCTCTTTCTCTCCCTGTATACCCCTCTCTCCCTTTCTCTATCTTCCTCCTCTCTTTCTTACCCTGTACATCCCTCTCTCCCTTTCTCTATCTTCTTCCTCTCTTTCTCACCCTGTATATCCCAGTCTATCTTCCTCCTCTCTCCCTTTCTCACCCTATATACCCCTCTCTCCCTTTCTCTATCTTCCTCCTCTCTTTCTTACCCTGTACATCCCTCTCTCCCTTTCTCTCTCTTCCTCCTCTCTTTCTCACCCTGTACATCCCTCTCTCCCTTTCTCACCATGTATACCGCTCTTTCCATTTCTCTCTCTTCCTCCTCATTTTCTCTCCCTGTATATCCCTCTCTCGCTTTCTCTCTCTCCCTCAACTCTTTCTCTCCCTGTATATTCCTCTCTCCCTTTCTCTCCCTGTATATCCCTCTCTCCCTTTCTCTCTCTTCCTCCTGTCTTTCTCTCCCTGTATATTCCTCTCTCTCTTTCTCTCCCTGTATACCCCTCTCTCCCTTTCTCTCTCTTCCTCCTCTCTTTCTCATCCTGTATATCCCTTTCTCCCTTTCTCGACCTGTATATCCCTCTCTCACTTTCTCTCTCTTCCTCCTCTCTTTCTCTCCCTGTATATTTCTCTCTCCCTTTCTCTCCCTGTATACCCCTCTCTCCCTTTCTCTCTTTTCCTCCTCTCTTTCTCTCCCTGTATACCACTCTCTTTCTCACCCTGTATACTCCTCTCTCACTTTCTCTCTCTTCCTCCTCTCTTTCTCATCCTGTATTTCCCTCCCTCCCTTTCTCACCCTGTATACCCCTCTCTCCCTTTCTTTCTCTTCCTCCTCTCTTTCTCTCCCTGTATATTCCTCTCTCCCTTTCTCTCCCCGTATACCACTCTCTCCCTTTCCTTTTCTTCCTCCTCTCTTTCTCTCCCTGTATACCACTCTCTTTTTCACCCTGTATACTCCTCTCTCACTTTCTCTCTCTTCCTCCTGTCTTTCTCTCCCTGTATATTCCTCTATCCCTTTCTCTCCTTGTATACCACTCTCTCTCTCTTCCTCCTCTCTTTCTCTCCCTGTATATCCATCTCTCTCTTTCTCACCCTGTATACTCCTCTCTCACTTTCTCTCTCTCTTCCTCCTCTCTTTCTCTCCCTGTATATTCCTCTCTCCCTTTCTCTCCCTGTATACCACTCTCTCCCTTTCTCTCTCTTCCTCTTCTCTTTCTCTCCCTGTATACCACTCTCTCCCTTTCTCTCTCTTCCTCCTCTTTTTCTCATCCTGTATATCCCTTTCTCTCCCTTCTGTCTCTCTCTTCCTTCTCTATCTTCATTCTCTCCCTGTATATCCCTCTCTCACTCTCTTCCTTCTGTCTTTCTCTCTTCCTTCTCTCTCTTCCTTCTCTCCCTGTAAATCCCTCACTCTCTTCCTTCTGTCTCTCTCTTACTTCTCTCTCTGCCTTCTCTCCCTGTAAATCCCTCACTCTCTTCCTCTCTCTCTCATTACCCAGACCACAGGATGCTGAATAGAGTCCCCCACCCACCTCATCACAACGACATCTGCTTTGGGCATGCCATTAACCCTTTGTGCCCCTCATGTGGAGTGATGTATCACTCACTCTCTCAGTGCACACTCAGTGAGGGGCTGTTCATGCAGTGAGAGGTAACCACACACCTGGAGTGCTCTGTCTCTCCCCAGGACCCCCTGGCTGCAGCAGCTGCTGATGTCACATCCGTTGCCCAGGTCTGAGCCCCTCTCCTAGCCCCTCTCCTGGCTGCTCTCCTCCTCCTCCTCCTCCAGCCTCACATCTGCTGCCTTCTCCAAACTTCAGCACCGAGGACAGCAGCGCAGGATGTGTGTGTGTGAGCTGAGCTGGTGATGAGGCAGCCAGACACTGAGCACCATGCAGAGCCCTGCCAGCCTCACCCTGCTCACCCTGGTCTGCATGCTCAGCCTGCTGGAGCCCTGCAAGGTAAGGGCACCCTGAGTGCTGGATGGGAGCCCTGGGGTGGGGGTGTCTTCAGGATGCAGTGTCTGGGGATGGTGCAGATTCATAGGGCTCTTGCATTATGTCTGAGGGTGCAACGTATGTGATTGGGTGTATCTCTCTCAGGCTGGGGTACAGTGTCTCTGATTAAGGGACTCACTCTTAGACTGGGGTACAGGTGTGTGATTGGGTGTTCTTAGGTTGGGGTGCAGCATATGGGGGGGGGGTCGGGCAGGGATGCAGTGTATGTGGGGGTTATTTAAGACTAGGGGTCTCTCAGATTGGGTCTAGTTTATGTGATTGGGGTCTCTCTCTTTCTGGGGTGCAGAGCACGTGATTGGGGGCTAGCTCGCATGCTTAGGTTTTTCTTGTGATGTCTCACAGTGTGCAATATGTTTATGTTCCTGGCAGTGTGATGGGGTATGTTTCTGGTTGTAGTGAAGGTGCCAGTTTACATATATAAACATCATTTAGGAGCAGTGTATTGGGTTGTCTGATTAGGGTGCAGATGCCCAGTGCTGTCATGCCTTATATCCCTGTGTGTACTGTTTCTTAGGGTCTGTTAGGTTTTGCTGTATTCCTGTGAGAGCTGTGGTGTGTAATAGCTGGGGTTCAGGTCTCAATGCTGTCCCTATGCAATGCCAATGGTTGATATGGTTTACAAGTTTCCAGTTATGTGCCATGTCCCTGGGACTGCAGTGTGTTCCTTGACATCTGTCTCTGGATGGGGTGCAAGTGCCCAGTGCTGTTATACTTTCCTTTGTTAATCTTGCTGGGTCAGTCTCTGCTTGGGTTGGCAGTCTTGTGCATTATTCCTGGGGTTTCCTGTGTTACTCTTGTTGGAGTAGAGGTGCAATATTCCTCCTGAGAGATGCAGACTGGATTCCTTGGATTGCAGATACCTAGTCTTGTGCCTTATCCCTGGGGTTCTGTGTGCCAATTTTGTACCTAATCCTTGAGTTTTTCTGTGTTCTTTTGGTGAAGTAGATGTGCAATATTCTTGGGTGACGCAGAGTGGGTTCTTTGGGTTGCAGGTATCTAGTCTTGTGCCTTATCCTGGGGTTCTGTGTTCATTCTTGTACCTTATCCTTGGGTTTTTCTGTGTTCTCTTAGTGGAGTAGATGTGCAATATTCCTGGGAGATGCAGAGTGGGTTCCTTGGGTTGCAGGTACCTAGTCTTTTGCCTTATCCCTGGGGTACTGTGTGCCAATCTTGTACCTTATCCTTGGGTTTTTCTGTGTTCTCTTGGTGGAGTAGATGTGCAATATTCCTGGGAGATGCAGAGTGGGTTCCTTGGGTTTCAAGTACCTAGTCTTGTGCCTTATCCTGGGGTTCTGTGTTCATTCTTGTACCTTATCCTTGGGTTTTTTCTGTGTTCTCTTGGTGGAGTAGATGTGCAATATTCCTGGGAGATGTAGAGTGGGTATATTGGGTTGCAGACGCTTAGTCTTGTGCATTATCCCTGGGGTATGTCTCTGGTTGGGGTACCAGTCTGGTGCATTATCCTTGGGTTCTGTCTCTGCTTAGGGTGCCAGTCTTGTGCCTTATCTTTGGGTTCTGTATGCCTGCCTGGAGCAGCTCAGACTGCAGACAGAGCAGGGAACCTGGCACAGCTCTAAGTACTTTATTTATGATGTTTTGCTCTGTAGGACAGCGAGTCTCTACAACCCAAATGACTTCCGACTGAAAGCAATAGATAGCAGAGCAGAACCAGTGGTGACAGCAGCATTTCCATGTTCTAATCTGTTTACAGCTCCAGGCTGGATTCTGTCCAGAGTGTGCTGAATTTCACACCAAGCTGAATGCCAACTAATCCAGTTTTATGTGTTAGCCCCAGTACTGAGTGTGCACAGAGCAGGTGGATGTCCATGGGATCACCAGGCTGTCTGAGGGGCAGCTGGCATGTCCCTGGAATCACCATGCTTTCTGAGGGGCAACTGGCATGTACATGGTATCTCCCTGGGATTACCTGGCTCTCCTGAGTACAAGCGGCATGTCCATCAGATTGCCAGGCTCTCTGAAGGGCAGTTGGCATGTCTCTGGGATCACCAGGCTCTGTGAGGGCCAACTGGCATGTCCTTTTGATCACCAGGCTCTCTGAGGGGCAGGTGGCATGTCCCTGGGATCAACAGGCTCTCTAAAGGGCCAACTGGCATGTCCTTGGGATCACCAGGCTCTCTAAAGGGCAAACTGGCATGTCCCTGGGATCACCAGGCTCTCTGAGGGGCAGTTGGCATGTCTCTGGTATCACCAGGCTCTCTGAGGGCTGGCTGGCATGTCTCTGTAATCATTAGGCTCTCTGAGGGGCAGTTTGTATGTCTCTAGGATCAGCAAGCTCTCTGATGGGCAGTTGGCATGTTTCTGGGATCACCAGGCTCCCTGAGGGGCAGTTGACATGTCTCTGGGATCACCAGGCTCTCAGAGGGAAGGCTGGCATGTCTCTGGGATCACCAGGCTCCCTGAGGGGGAGTTGGCATGTCTCTGGGAACACCAGGCTCTCTGAGGGCTGGTTGGCATGTCCCTGGCATCATTAGGCTCTCTGAGGGGCATGTGGCATATCCCTGGTATCACCAGGCTCTCTGAGGGGCAGGTGGCATATCCCTGGGATCACCAGGCTCTCTGAGTGCCGGTTGGCATGTCCCTGGGATCATTAGGCTCTCTGAGGGGCAGTTGGCATGTCTCTGGGTTCACCAGGCTCTCTGATGGGCAGTTGGCATTTCTCTGGGATCACCAGGCTCTCTGAGGGCCGGTTGGCATGTCCCTGGGATCATTAGGCTATTTGAGGGGCAGGTGGCATATCCCTGGGATCACCAGGCTCTCTGAGGGGCAGGTGGCATATCCCTGGGATCACCAGGCTCTCTGAGGGACAGTCAGATTGTACACAGAATGTGCATTCCTTGCTTGTGATATGCAATTCTAATTATGTGTTAATGAAGTGTAATGGGCTTGGCATTTAGAGTGAAGATTCTTTTCTTAATGTCTAAGTAACAGCCTTTTGGTGCTGGCTCTAATCAGCCAAGTGTGGAATTTTATTTGATGTGAATTAGTTGTAAGCAAAGTGATGCAGGGTTTGAGTAAACAGCTAATTCCAGGAGCTGGTGATGTTTGATGAACCCAGAATATATTATATTGTAATGATTTACATAAACGCCCAGCCATTGCATTTATATTGTCTGTAGCACAATGTGATGGGCAGGGGCTGTCTACAGCATGAATACAAGCAGCACACTGGATAATGTGGATATGCTAAATGTATACAGTGTATACAGAGTATATTTATAAACTATACTCACTGCATGTATACACTATATGAATACAGTTTCTTTATATATATATATATATACCTACAGTATGTACATTTTAGTTGCACTGTATCTACACTTTTCTAACTATATATACACAGTTTATACATTATAAACACTATATCTCTATACTGTGTAGACACTCTATGCCATATATTTGACAGCTGCTGTACAATATATTGGATTTGTTCCATTATGCTCTATAATATGTATATAGAGCATAATGGAATATACACACATGTACAAATATATATGTGCATATCATATATATTTAGTACATGCATATCTATACATAGATAAACACATACATACACATAAATTGACAGTGCACACACATTTAGAGATGCATTCAAATACAAGGGTAATACATATATACACACACACACACCTATTTACATAAATATATAGATACATGCATAGGTGTGCATACATGGAGACACCATCAGTCAAGACAGGCACAGTCTGCTTCCATTGTGTTTGTGCATCTCGCGCTTTGTGTATAACTGTTAGTCAGATTTTTTTTAACCCTTTCATGCCTTGCAGAATGAGTAGCACAGACTGGCATTGAGTCCTGCCAGCCAGGAGGGGGGCACAAACATGTGTACAAGAAGCTTTGCTCTGCCAGTCTCAGTCACAGCTTTGGGGAATTCCCCATCCAAGGCAACATTATTCAGAATTTGGCAGTAAAGAAAACAGGACTAGACAAGAAGCGCAGTATTATTGTATGTCCCAGAGCGATCAAGTCTTCTATTAAATATTAATATGAGACCTGAAACAAGCAAAAACACAAAATATATATCTCCAGCTGTAGGGAAATAATAAAAATGTGTGGAAAGCGTTGTTATATAGAGGGCTGATCTCTTTCCTGCTCAGCCTCACACCCTCTCACTCCACTCCATCTGTCCTCCCCAAAATATGCACAGGAAAAATCTCAAGACTCTGCCCCAGCAAACCAAACCAAAGCTTTCATGTATCCCCAAACCTTATCCCCAACTCACCTCCATATTTCCACTAATTTCTCCTCATTTCCATAATTTCCCTCTACTTATACCCTAATCCCACCTCCCCAAAATCTGAGGCCCACTTCTCTTCTCCTCAACTACCGAGACTTTCCTCTCTCACCCACCATACGCCCTTCTCTTACATATGCAAGAAATACATGTCCACACCCTATATATAACCTCTTCGCAAATTTCACCTAACCCCAGTCCTAATCCTAACCTCAGTGCAGTAATTATCCAGTGACAGTGCAGTCAATGAATCCTTTCTCCGGCCTCCAATAGAGACACATGAGAATGTTCTATAGATCCTGCCACTAAGCCCAGACTCCCATAGAGACACATGAAAATGGTCTATAGGCCCTGCCAGTAAGTCCAGCCTCCCATAGAGAGACATGAGGAAATGTCTGTAGACCCTGCCACTATGTCCAGCCTCCCATAGAGACACATGAGAATGTTCTATAGACCCTACCACTAAGCCCAGACTCCCATAGAGACACATGAGCATGTTCTATAGGCCCTGCCACTAAGTCCAGACTCCCATAGACACACATAAAATGGTCTATAGACCCTGCCAGTAAGTCCAGCCTCCCATAGAGAGACATGAGGATAGTCTGTAGACCCTGCCACTATGTCCAGCCTCCCATAGAGGTAGACAAGAGAATGGTCTATATAGAATGCCAATAAGTCCAGCCTCCCATAAAGACACATGAGGAAGGTCTATAGACCATGTCAGTAAGTCCAGCCTTCCATATAGATCCTGCCTATATATCCAGCCTCCCATAGAAACACATGAAGATGGTCTATAGACCCTATTACTAAGACCAGCTTCCCATAGAGATGCATGAGGATAGTCTATAGACCCTGCCACTAAGTCCATCCTCCCATAGAGACACATGAGGAGTTTCTATAGACCCTGCCAGTGAGCCTCCTCACCATGATGAAAGGTGAGTTCCCAGTGTAACCTCTCTCAGCAGCTCCAGGCCAGTAATTATCTGGTGACAGATCTCTATTCATGGGCCTGTGACAGTGCAGTTAATGAATCCTTTGTCTTCAAGTGTTTTTCTCACACATTAAGTTAGAGAAGTCATGATTTTTTTTTCACACTTTGCTCAATCAGCTGTGGATAGAGAAGGCAATCTATATGTGTCTGACACATCATTACTGGACTGTCCTATGTTGTAGTTAGATAACTACAATAGATTACAATAATCAGTATAGATTGTAAGCCTTGTGGGACAGGAATCTCCCATCCTTTTGTCTTTAATACTGCATTTACAAAAATGGTATATAACGATCATGCCTTTGATTGCTGATGAGGAAGTCGTAGAGTTCTGAATATGCTGGGGGTTTTTTTCAGCTTGTTTCTTAGTTCAAATCTGTCTGTGAATACCAAGCTGTACCCCCTGAATGGCAGCTATTGCTCACACTTGTCTTGGATATAAATTGTGTGTCACTGTGTATGGCACGCTGCTCCAAAATAGGGAGCCTAGTCTCCTGGAAGTAACATTCAGTCCGGACAAATTGTCTGGTATGTGGTCAGTTGAGTATGATCTATAGGGACAGGTGGGTCTGATCTTGGATGGGTCTTGGAGGTCAGATAGAGAGCTGTTGGGCCTGATAAGGTGGCTCTTTTTCATGGGGTAGACAATTCTGGACTGGTTAGTCTGAGGTACATCTAGATTTTTGAGGTGGGACAGGGAGATCTGATATTTAGGAAAAGGGAGGTGTTATTGATCTGTTTGGAGACATATCTGATATGGAATGACTTATTATGGATATGATCTGTAGGGAAGGGGGATCAGATTCTGAGGGTCTGATTTCTGAATAGGCTAGTCCTATCTAGGGGACGTGTGTGTCTGATCTTGGGGGATGCAGGTATGTCTGATTTGGAGTAGACAGGAGGGTCTGATCTGGGGGAACAGAAGCACCTCATCTGAAGGTAGGTTAGTCCAGTCTGATGGACACTGGACCTGAGGGAACAAAACATCTGTCTGGGCGTTGGCTACTCCAGTGTGAGGGATAGGTGGGTCTGACCTGGGGACATGTTAGTCAAATCTGAAGGCCAGGATGGTCTAATCTAGGACATCTGAAAAACCTGATCTGGGGCATGGTTAGTCCAGCCTGAGGAACTTGTATTTGTGATCTGGGAGAGGCAGGTGGGTCTGAACTAGAGTAGACAAGAAAGTCTGATCTGGGGGAACAGAAACATCTATGGGGGTAGTTAGTCCACTCTGAGGGACAGGAGAGACTAGTCTGAGGGACAAGTGGGTCTGATCTTTGGTTGGTTAGTCCAGTCTGAGGGAAATGCTCTGCACTGATGGACAAATTGATCTGATTGGGGACAGGTGAATCTGAGGGACAAGAGTGTCTGATATGGGGGGACAGGAAGATCTCATGGGGGGCAGGAGGGTCTAATCTGAGGGACAGGAGAGCCGAATCTGATGGACAAGTGGCCCTGAATAGGCAGGTGAATCTGTGGGACAAGAGGGTCAGATATGGGGAACAGGAGAAACTGATGGTGGGCAGGAGGGTCTAATCTGAGGGACAGGAGGGTCTGATCTGAGGGACACGTGGGTCTGATATGGGGATGGGTGAATCTGAGGTACAGGAGGGTCTAATGTGGGGGGTGAGAGGATCTGATGGGAGGGGGTGCAGGAGAGTCTAATGTGAGGGACAGGATGGTATTATCTGAGTGACAAGAGGTTCTGATCTGAGGAACATGTGGATCTGATCTGTGGACAAGTGAATCTGTGGTACAGGAGGGTCTAATGTGGAGGGACAGGAGGATCTGATGGGAGGGGGGCAGGAGAGTCTAATGTGAGGGCCAGGATGGTATGATCTGAGTGACAAGAGGGTCTGATATGGGGCAGGTGGATCTGATCTGAGAGATAGGAGGATCTGATGTGAAGGACAAGAGGGTCTGATCTGATGGACAGGAGGGTTTGATCTGAGGGAGAAATGGATCTGAGGGACAAGAGGGCCTGATCTGGGGATACAGGATGGCCTGATCTGAGGGAGAAATGGATCTGAGGGACAGGAGGATCTGATCAGAGGTACAAGAGGGTCTGATCTGGGGATACAGGAGGGTCTGATCTGACTGAGAATGGATCTGAGGGACAGGAGGCTGTGATCCGGGTACAGGAGGGTCTGATCTGAGGGAGAAATTGTTCTGAGGGACAGGAGGATCTGATCAGAGGTACAAGAGGGTCTGATCTGGGGGTACAGGAGTGTCTGATCTGAGGGAGAAATGGGTCTGAGGGACAGGGTGATCTGATCGTGGGTACAGGAGGGTCTGATCTGAGGGAGAAATGGATCTGAAGGACAGGAGGATCTGATCGGTGGTACAGGAGGGTCTGATCTGAGGGAGAAATAGATCTGAGGGACAGGAGGATCTGATCTGGGGGTACAGGAGGGTCTGATCTAAGGGAGAAATGGATCTGAGGAACAGGAGGATCTGATCGGGGGTACAGGAGGGACTGATGTGGTGGTACAGGAGGGTCTGATCTGGGGGTACAGGAGGGTCTGATCTAAAGGAGAAATGGATCTGAGGGACAGGAGGATCTGATCGGGGGTACAGGAGGGTCCAATCTTGGGGTACAGGAGGGTCTGATCTGAGGGAGAAATGGATCTGAGGGACAGGAGGATCTGATCGGGGGTAAAGGAGGGTCTGATCTGAGGGAGAAATGGAACGTCAGGGGGAAATGGATCTGAGGGACAGGAGGATCTGATCGGGCTACAGAAGGGTCTGATCTGAGGGAGAAATGGATCTGAGGGACAGGAGGATCTGATCGGGTGTACAGGAGGGACTGATCTGGGGGTACAGGAGGATCTGATCTCGGGGTACTGGAGGGTCTGATCTGAGGTAACAGGAGGGTCTTAGGTGGGGCCAGCCCGGTTTGTGCTCTCCCCTCCCTCTCTCTTTGGCTCAGTATACCGAGCTCTCCACTCTTATGCCAGATATAATTTAAATCCATTCATTTGTATGTACAATGATCCACAGCTGAGAATGGCGTCCTTGTTATCTCGCCACTCGCTGTCTGAGCTGCTCTGCTCTCTCTATGTATATTTATGCGTCAGCTGGTGAACTTTTAAGTGTTATCACTTCATTGCGAGCTCTCTTTCGGCACGGCCCTGTCAGTAACACAGTATTATTACTCTCACGCCTCCTGATTACTCCGATACTGTGCGTTCTGGAGCGGCTGTAAATCCTCAATACGATCACAATAAACCCCCCGTTTTTGCTGTTATTGCTCCGATCAGGAATATTTACGAGACGTATTTCATGTTCCCGGCTCCCGTCTTCTATAATTACCATCTCGTTAGAAGTTTCTCGTTGACGTCTCATCTTTTAATGTTTCTTTTTTTAAGATTTAAACTGTTTCTGCAAATTTGATAAGAGGCGCCGGAGAGGAAAGTCTGCAGTGAGGAGCGTGCAATTTATATATAAAATAGGTTTGTGTTAAATCTGTTTATTTAGAAGACAATGGATTAAGCACAATCCCATCCTGTCTGTATAAATACATCCACTGCAGAACAGACACCCCACTGGCCTCTGTTCACATGCACATATTCTGCAGAACAGACACCAGTCACATATACAGGAGAACACAATCACACTCCTGGCATATCTATAAAGCAAGGCAGAAACACTCCAGGGGCCAGGTATACTAAAAGGTGAAGCGCTCCATTCATGTGTTATCCTATAATGCAAATATACTAAGATCTTCCTTTCTATACAAATGTACCCTGCCGAATAGACCAGTGGTGCAGCAGGTGCAAAGCACCTGGGCCCACAACAAGGTAAGGTCCCTCTGCTACTGCCAATAAGAAATAATCCTAGTTTCTTAGAAGAGAACGGTAGATATTTACTTTATAGAAATGCGATCTGATCAACATAGGGTTAATCTGACTATATATAATTATGCCTTTTCTATTGCCCCCTTGAGGGTGGATAGGGGTGTTGTAATGGTGGGGGGGGCTAAATTATTTTCACAGGGGCCCTCCATTCTCCAGCTACACACCTGGAACCGAGACATGTTTTGACTGTCTCTAAATACATGTATACTGCAGAACAGACACACGCCTAATCTCTCTATCTATACCCTGCAGGAAAGCAACCTGGTGCTCTATACACATATATACTGCAAGACAGACACTATCCTAGTGTCACTACACACACATGTACCCCAGAACAGACACATGCCTGGCCTGTCTACACACACCCGTGTTGCAGAGCAGTCACACACTTGGCCTCTCTCTATATACTGCAGGACAGACACATGCCTGGCCTCTCTCTATATACTGCAGGACAGTCATACGCCTGGACTCTCTCTATATACTGCAGGACAGACACACGCCTGGCCTCTCTCTATATACTGCAGGACAGTCATACGCCTGGTCTCTCTCTATATACTGCAGGACAGTCACACGCCTGGCCTCTCGCTATATACTTCAGGACAGTCACATGCCTGGCCTCTCTCTATTTACCGCAGGACAGTCACACGCCTGGCCTCTCTCTATATACTGCAGAACAGACACATGCCTGGCCTCTCACTATTCACAGCAGGACAGACACAAGCCTGGAGTCTCTCTATATACCGCAGGACAGTCACAAGCCTGGCCTCTCTCTATATACTGCAGGACAGACACATGCATGGCCTCTCTCTATATACTGCAGGACAGTCACACTCCGGGCCTCTCTCTATATACTGCAGGACAGACACATGCCTGGCCTCTCGCTATATACTGCAGGACAGACACACGTCTGGCCTCTCTCTATATACTGCAGGACAGTCACACGCCGGGCCTCTCGCTAAATACTTCAGGACAGTCACATGCATGGCCTCTCTCTATTCACAGCAGGACAGACACACGCCTGGCCTCTCTTTATATACTTCAGGACAGTCACACGCCTGGCCTCTCTCTATATACTTCAGGACAGTCACACGCCTGGCCTCTCGCTATATACTTCAGGACAGTTACATGCCTGGCCTCTCTCTATATACTGCAGGACAGTTACATGCCTGGCCTCTCTCTATACACTTCAGGACAGTTACATGCCTGGCCTCTCTCTATATACTGCAGGACAGTTACATGCCTGGCCTCTCTCTATATACTGCAGGACAGTCACATGCCTGGCCTCGCTCTATCTACTGCAGGACAGTCACACGCCTGGCCTCTCTCTATATCCTGCAGGACAGTCATACGCCTGGCCTCTCTCTATATACCGCAGGTTAGTCACACGTCTAACCTCTCTCTATATACTACAGGACAGACACACGTCTGGCCTCTCTCTATATACTGCAGGACAGACACACGCCTGGCCTTTCTCTACAGACTGAAGGACAGTCACACACCTGGCCTATCTCTATATACTGCAGGGCAGACACACGCCTGGCCTCTCTCTATATACTGCAGGACAGACGCACATCAGACCTCTCTATATACTGCAGGACAGACACACACCAGGCCTCTCTCTATATACTGCAGGGCAGACACACGCCTAGCCTCTCTCTATATACTGCAGGGCAGACAGACATCAGACCTCTATATATACTGCAGGACAGACACACACCAGGCCTCTCTCTATAGACTGCAGGGCAGACACACATCTGGCCTCTTTCTATATACTGCAGGACAGACACACCCTGGACTTTCTCTATATACTGCAGGGCAGTCAAATGCCTAGCCTCTCTCTATATGCTGCAGGACAGACACACGCCTGGCCTCTCTCTATATACTGCAGGGCAGACACATGCCTGACCTCTCTCTATAAGCTGCAGGACAGTCACACGTCTGGCCTCTCTCTATATACTGCAGGACAGACACACGTCTAGCCTCTCTCTATATACTACAGGACAGACACACGTCTGGCCTCTCTCTATATACTACAGGACAGACACACGTCTGGCCTCTCTCTATATACTGCAGGACAGACACACGTCTAGCCTCTCTCTATATACTACAGGACAGACACACGTCTGGCCTCTCTCTATATACTACAGGGCAGACACACGTCTGGCCTCTCTCTATATACTACAGGACAGACACACGTCTGGCCTCTCTCTATATACTGCAGGACAGACACACGTCTGGCCTCTCTCTATATACTGCAGGACAGTCACACGTCTGACCTCTCTATATACTGCAGGACATACACATGTCTGGCCTCTCTCTATATGCTGCAGGACAGACACACATCAGACCTCTCTATATACTGCAGGACAGACACACACCAGGCCTCTCTCTATATACTGCAGGGCAGACACACGCCTAGCCTCTCTCTATATACTGCAGGGCAGACAGACATCAGACCTCTATATATACTGCAGGACAGACACACACCAGGCCTCTCTCTATAGACTGCAGGGCAGACACACGTCTGGCCTCTCTCTATATACTGCAGGACAGACACACCCTGGACTTTCTCTTTATACTTCAGGGCAGTCAAATGCCTAGCCTCTCTCTATATGCTGCAGGACAGACACACGCCTGGCCTCTCTCTATATACTGCAGGGCAGACACATGCCTGACCTCTTTCTATAAGCTGCAGGACAGTCACACGTCTGGCCTCTCTCTATATACTGCAGGACAGACACACGTCTAGCCTCTCTCTATATACTACAGGACAGACACACGTCTGGCCTCTCTCTATATACTACAGGACAGACACACGTCTGGCCTCTCTCTATATACTGCAGGACAGACACACGTCTAGCCTCTCTCTATATACTGCAGGACAGTCACACGGCTGGCCTCTATATACTGCAGGACAGACACACGTCTAACCTCTCTCTATATACAACAGGACAGACACACGTCTAGCCTCTCTCTATATGCTGCAGGACAGTCACACGGCTGGCCTCTCTCTATATACTGCAGGACATACACATGTCTAACCTCTCTCTATATACAACAGGACAGACACACGTCTGGCCTCTCTCTATATACTGCAGGACAGACACACGTCTGGCCTCTCTCTATATACTGCAGGACAGTCACACGTCTGGCCTCTCTCTATATACTGCAGGACAGACACATGCCTGGCCTCTCGCTATATACTGCAGGACAGACATGCATGCACAGTGTCTACATGTGTTTTAAAGGATCACTGTGGTAATATTTTAAAATGTTCTATTTTGAAGAACTACACTAAGAAAAAAAAAAGCTTAATATAATAATAATGTAATATATTAATTCTGTGGAATCTGCCATTTTGGTTTCTGATGATCAACGTCCTAACATGGGAGGAGTCTTGGAATACACATAAAGGGTTTGTGTGCAAAATGGTAACATAGCAGTTATATCTGCCAGTGCTTTCATTAGGTGTAATGGAATGCTCATTAATTTATAAGGACACTGTTATTTTTATTATTATCGTTTATATGTAACGCGCCAACATATTCCGTAGCGCTATACATAAGTTAACTTACAGGCAGTGACAAGTTAATGGTTAACACGTTGAAAAGAATGGAGGGCCCTGTCTTTGAGCTTGGAATCCGGTGTCCATAGCGCTTTCCCTAAAGCACTTTGTAGAATTGAAATGCGCAGAATTACATAATATGTGCGGCCGTCCAGGACTGAGTTTGGACACCCCTGCCCTACACGGTAGCCCCTTCACCATGACAAGGTAGCAATCCAGAAGGGAAAATTTAAATATGAATTGGTAAATAAAATGACTAAAGCATTTTGCCATTGTCCAGACTAGTTCTTGAATGAGCTTGATATGAATGTGGGTTTTGCATATTTCCTTGGAGCATATAACACTTCACATGATGCTCTGATAGACTCCAAGACGTTGTGCAGACAGTCAGGGCCGGTGCCTCTTCTATGCATTTTATGTTTATTGATTAAAGCCCATCTTGGCACTGAAAGACACCATATAACTGTAAGTCCTACCATTCGCATGCAGGTGGCCTCAGTGAGCCATAGAAAACCAGAACCGACCAGTTGGCGCCATCGCAAGGACGCTGGAGACGGACTGTGGATAGAGAGATAGTCAGCTGTCCAGGATACACAATGCCTTATTAATGAAGACACCAAGCCAGTGGCTGCTGGAAGTTGTGCCCAAAGTATGATGGGAAATCTGACACCTGCAAAGAATGGCATGGTAGATACAAGGGAATTACATACAATAGAATACATTAGAGACAATAAGAATAGACACAAAGCGAGAAGGCTTTATTATTCTGAATAATAAGTCCCACTTTTCATCATTACATTTAAACTTCATTAAACATTATAAAAAAACATTTAATTGGATAAAAATAAGTGCAAGTGCATGAGGTCCTATAATCTTATTTTCCAGCACAGCTCCACTGTCCCTCATTTTGAAAAATATTGTAGTTTAGTTTCGTGTTTTTAGTCATCTTCAAGACTTCTTGTATAACCAATCCGCTTTGACAGTCAGCAAACCTGTGTACAAAGGGACACATTTCTATTGGACACAATAATGTTGACCAGACACGTCCTTTTGTAGAGCATTTCCTAATGAAGTTTGCAAGATAGGAAATAAGATTGCTCCAGTTCAGATCACTTAATTCTTATACAATATAACAGATTTTCTATTTTATTACATAAACTTTTAAATTAATTGCAAACGATCTGGGACTGTACTGTTCCTTTAATGAATAAATCTCTTCTGAAAGTTCCTCTTTTAGAGTTTTCCAGTTTTTATTAGTTAAAATTGTTATTATTATTATTTGGGTAAAAAATCTAAGATTCCTCCAAACATTCCGCGTTGACCCTGAATGGGTTAAAACCATTATGCCTCTCCGTCCTCATCAGAGTGTTTACGGATCAGTGTCACCTGCGCGCCCTGTCGCCATGTTCGCTGCCTGTTCTCTGCATCGATTCTTGTCACTAAACATTTGCACAGGTTGTCACAGCAGTGACAGGGACCGTATGCGCAGTGCTAAAGGAGGGGTGAGCTGGGGAGGGGGCACATCCATCACTCACAGACCCCCCCGGGGGTTAACAAGCAGTTCTGGATATCCATGCCATTTTACTGATGACATTTCCTAGTTTTGGATGTGTTTATTTATGATGCTTTTTTTTTTTTAGGGTGAGAGATCCCAGGGGCCCCCAAACTGGCACAGACTCTGATGCACTGCATCACTCACTGATAGCGGCACTGACAGGGATCTCATTAATCAGACTGCTTACATCTGACATGAGATCATTAGATATGGAGATTACAGATAAAGGACACTGGGCTGGACTCACAAAGGGTTAATACATCTGTGCATGATATTATACCTCCCCTATAACTCCTCCCACTGCCCCATATAACTCTTCCTGTTACTGCATATATCCATCCCTATAATATCGCCATATTATACTTCAAAATACTTTCCAGAAACCTTTCTGTGGGGGGGGTCAACACATAAATCTAATGTTCTACCCCTCCCATAATAAATGAACATCCCTCTTTACACTAGGCTGCCAGTCTCTAACTTCTCTCTAAACCATCCCATATAACATTCCCTAAAAACCATTCTATTGCTCCATGTTGCCATTCAACACAACACTACAATACAATCCTTTTCTATAATAACTCCCCAACATACCCCCTCCCTATAACCTTTGCCACATACCACCCTCTAATTTGCCCATATATGCCCTTTTAATATCTCCACAATATAACATTTCCAGATATAACCACTCCTTTAAGTTTATCTGTATATCACCATTCAATAACTCCATCATATAACCTTTCCAAATATAACCATTCCCTCCAGTTTATTCATATATCACTTCACAATAACTCCACCATATAATATTTTGCCATATAACATATTCATCTCGCTTGTCACTATATTCTCTCCCTATAACTTCTCCATATAACCTTTCTTGGATCTTTCGTGTTATGAGCCCCCCCAGCAGTGGCAGCAGCAGTTGCAGCAAGGAACTGCTAAATGGCGCCACCAAAATTGTACACAGTGTGTAAGTGCTGCTGAGAATATACACAAGCTTAATCCTTTACCCTGACCCTATCCCCCTAACGCTAAAGCTATGACATCGGCAGCGTCATCTAGCAGATGCTCTCCGCCACAGCTGCCTCCTGTGCTAGCGGTGTGCTGGAGTACTCATAAAAGTAAAGGACTCCTTTCTCCATATAACATATCCCTCTTGTTGTCCATATATCATCTCCCTATAACTCCAACACATAACAATTCCACAAATAACATCCCTCTCGGGCGTCCATAAATCCTCTCCCAATAACTCCACCCTAGAACAATTCCACAATTAACATCCCTCTCGGGCGTCCATATATCCTCTCCCAATAACTCCACCCTATAACATTTCCACATATATCATCCCTCTCTGGCATCCATATATCCTCTCCCAATAACTCCACCATATAACAATTCCACATATAACATCCCTCTCAGGAGTCCATATATTCTCTCTCTGTAACTCCACCATATAACTTTTTCCCATGTACCCCCCCAGCAGAATATGTGTCTTTGTTTTCACCTTTTCCATTTATCTGATCCAATTACATTCTATTACAGAAGTTAATTAGGTTGTTGGATATCATTTTGTAATTAGCTGCTGTGGGAGTCCTCCTAGTGGCTGCTAATAATGCAGGGGCTTGTTAACTCTTTATTGGAGCACATCGCTCATATAATTGCCTCCCTCCGCTGTTGTTTAATCCTCTTCCTATGTTATAACTGCTTTTTCATTCTATGTCCTTCCTTTTTACTTTAGGAGTATGAGCACCTGTTCTGGGCAGACTCTCCATGCATCCCTTTCAGTAATTTGTATGTGTTTCTCTGGCCCCCCACTTTGCTCATGACCTCTAGTTCTCGCACATCTGTTTGATAAACATATTACGGTAAATGCTGGTAATGTTCCCAGCCGGTTCTATCTGCAGAGCCTGTTGTATCTCTGCGGGTGGCTCTGCACTGGCTGTGTCCTGCTGAGCGCTGTGTGTGCTGCTTGTCACATCCAGAGCCCCCTAATGGGGTATTTTGCACTAACACATATTCCTGTGGCTGACTTCCCAGTCAATGAGTGGTTGGTACCAGAAATGGATCAAATCTGCTGCTTCTTCCTGACCCTACTGGTCAGTAATGGGGTGGACATTATTATGTAGGAGTTGTGGGGGGCAGGAGGCTGCAAAGTGTTGACCAATATGAGCAGTTCTCAGTCAGTGTGTCCCACCCCCTGCTTACTGGGCTCCACTAAACAAACACATTTTCAAAATTAAAGCCCCCTTTAAGGTACCACTGAAGTGCCATAACCACAGCTAGCTAATTTAGGTAAAACTTAGTTCTGAATAAAATTCACGGTCCTTTCCCTCTTCCCTTACGTAAAAGATTGTCAGCAGCAGTGCCGCCGCCAACCGCTAGATGGCACTGACAATTTTCAGAATACTGCTGCACATTGCATATAACGCGCGCCAACAGAAGAGGACTTGAGCTATGAGAGGCGCGCCCAAGGGCCGACTGCTCGCGCCAAACATAGCGATGGCCTTGCTGTGGATTCAGCGCAGTTGATGGGGGAATAATAATAGTCCTTCCTTGAAACCTGACGGCTCCATCTAGTGGATACTTGCTGGCACTGCAGCTGTCAGTGCTGGCGATTTCTTGCGCATACACAACGGGATAGATTTTCCCCAAATTCCCTTTTAATGATTTACAAAAACTATATTCAATAGTAAATTTGTCTGCCAGGTATGTGCTACATTTTAAGATATAACATTTACCATCTATCTCCATTGACTGCAGACTAGTTGTGTTAGAGGTTTCACATAACAATGAACGTTTACTGGGGTGCAGCTTATTAATTATGTCAGTGATAATTTCTTATCTTATTGTTCTTAAAACTTGTCTTGAGCCACCACATTCCCTTTAATGACCAAATCAGGAAGGAAACGAACACTGGAGGCTGATACTTTGGCAATTAATTTATCATTGAATATTGCTATTGTAAATTATTAGATTTGCATTTTATTAATGATCAATGGATAATCAATAGAACTAGCTCATCATTCTCCTTTAAGAGGTTACTGGCACCACAAAAACAGATGGGTGTTATTTGGAAGACAAAATCGATAACACGGATGGGACAGTGTTAAGTGTAGATAAAATGTCACTCACCCCAGGCCAGGGATGTTATCACATTGTATTGGTAATAATACAAGAGGATACACTGACAGAGGCTAATGTGCTGGGAGGGCGCAATAACAAAAATGCAATTTACAAGTGAAATTTCCAGGAAAGTTATTTTTTAGTAACAAAATGTCTGATGAAGTTGTTTCTTATTGCAGACCATGGTTTTATGGAGTGGTGATAGGATCGGTCATCTAACCATGTCCAATAGCCGATCAATGTCCAGTGTGACTGCCTGTGTAATAGCAGGGGAAATCTGGGCTTGGCAACAAGCCGTTGGGATGGTCAGTTATCTGCTTGTGTGGGTCAGTCTCCATCTAGAATTAATACAGATCTGGTAGATGTGCTTGCCAATTAGCTTCTAGCATTGCCAATGACGGTAATGTTCAGGCAGGATTATTCCAAGACAATCTGATACCCGAGGCAGAACAATTAAAAATGTTCCCTTGTGAGCCCAAATCTTCCTGCTAATTTTTAGTCACATCCGGCCCACATATGATATCTGATACGGATACAGTTGCAGAGAAATACGTACATAGACATTCATAAACATACACATAAACATTCATAAACATACACATTAACATTCATAAACATACATGTAAACATTCATAAACATACACATAAACATTCATAAACATACACATAAACAATCGTAAACATACATATAAATATTCATAAACATACATATAAACATTCATAAACATACACATAAACATTCATAAACATACGCATAAACAATCGTAAACATACACATAAACATTCATAAACATACATATAAACATTCATAAACATACACATTAACATTCATAAACATACATGTAAACATTCATAAACATACACATAAACATTCATAAACATACATGTAAACATTCATAAACATACATAATTGTAATAAAACTGCAAAGAGCTTGCACTCTATTCCAGCAGGAGTTGTATGTCGTACTAATTATATTAGGATTGTCCTGGAAATACAACATATATAACATATGTAAATAATACATAGAAAAAACTTTAAAAAGGGTTTTATTGGTCTCTATTTCCATAAATATAAGTTTAAATCAAAATGTCTACAGTAAAAAAAAAAAAAACATTATTAAAAGACGCAGAAAGTGACCCTATCATCTTTTTTTCTTGTGAATAAAGCTTTCGAAAAATCCTACAGGAAATGCTTAAGAGAGCAGGGATAGAGTTAACACAGAGTTGGCAAGTTCGGACACACACAGACCTGATTTTGAGGATTTCCTTTCTGTTCAATCGGAAGAAGCTGTACTCAGCAGAGATATCCTCAAGTTGGGCCTATGTGTGGCTTGCCAAGACCAAAGTAGCCTGCCCTGAGTTAAACAACCCCCCCCCCCCCACACACACACACACACACACACACATCTCATTTAGAAATATTATTTATTAGTCTCTGTCTGTTTTCTCAAGATGATTTGCTGTATTAACTAGTCCATTAGCTTGTTGCATGTACACTGTTACAGTCAGAGTAGGAGTTAACCATTCAGGTAAAGCACCCCCCCATCTGAAAATAAGCCTGTGCACAGGTGTCACTATCCCCCAAACACGCCACCCCAGACAATCTCTTTAATTGCAAGAATTAAAGCCTAGCTCTGTCCCTGTTCTAGCCACAGGTATATACCACATAAGACTCCCATGTACATGTAGTCTGTTTATTCCATGAGTCATTCATTCTATAGGTTGAAGCAGAGGATCATTCGGCTCCTTGAAGCCCGTTTCGGGTTTTATTACAGTCACAGAAGAATTCATGCTTCATCCTGAGCAGAGTTTGAGTCTTTAAATCAATCTGCGCTCTCTCAGGTGATCCCTCTTTATTATACTCTGTCTGGGCAGGATCTCTTGAGACGGACAATACTCTAGGGCCGCCATCCAGAGGAGTCGGAGTGTGATTAATGGGACAGGAAGCCGTTTGTTTTCCCACAGGAGACATAATTACACATTGTGTGATGAGGTTTTGACTTGGAAATAATCAGTAGGCTGGAGGATTTAGTGGGACGGAGATCCTGCACTGATATGAAATGTGTAACAAATGCATCATAATGTGACAGTAATAGTAGGGGACCGTGATAGTATCAGTGAGGGCAGTCATGGTGGGAAGTACTGATAGTAGGGGCAATGATAGAATGAAGCAGTGACCAAAGGTTAACTGTTATAGCGGGGGGCACTAACTGAGGGTGGAAGTGAGAAGTGATAGTGTGAGTGAGGGCAGTGATGATGGGAGGTGGTGATAGTGGGGGCAATAATAGAATGAGGCAGTGACCAAAGGTTAACTGTTATAGCAGGGGGGGGGGGGGCACTAACTAAGGGTGGAAGTGAGAAGTGATAGTGTGAGTGAGGGCAGTGATGATGGGAGGTGGTGATAATGGGGGCAATGAGAGAATGAGGCAGTGACCAAAGGCTAACCGTTATAGTGACTGCAGTGACTGAGGGGTATTGGAAAACAGCAGCAGTGTGAGACAATTATTGATGGAGACAGTGGCAGGGGTAAAAGTGGGTCTTGTGTGAGGACGCCGGCAGTGTGAAGGAGTGAAAGGGAAGAGCAGTAGCTGTCTCAAGCAGTTACAGTGAGAGCACTGAAGGTGGAAGTTAGTAATAGAGGGGGCAGTAACAATGCAAAGTGCTGATGATAGGGGCAGTAATTATAGGGACACTATGTGATGTGGACACTGACATTAGAAGACAGTAGCAGTGGAAAACAGTAGTGGTGGAAACAGTGACAGTGGGGATGGTGATGAATCTTAAGCCTAGGGAAATAGGTTTGACAGCATGTAAGAACCAATAGGCCCATCTACTGTACCAATCCTCTACCTAAAAAGGGTTGATTTGATATATTCTCAGGATAGGCTTTTACTTTTGCTTGGATTCCTTTACTGTATTTGTTCCTACACCTTCTTCTTGAAGGTCGCTCATCTGTGTGATGCTGTTTCTATCTTAAGTAATAGTTTAGAGCATTATCTTTAAGTCTTCCATATTTCCAAACTCAAATCATGACCTTGTTCTTACTCCTCTTTTTTTTTAGAAGATACATCCCTCCTGAACTTTATTATAAGACTAGCGAATTGCCCGCCAAAAAATGACGGCAATGAAATTGTAAGTGAGCTAATGCTATTTGGTGTATAATAATAAAATAACTAATAGATTAATAAAGTAATATACTTTAACTATTTTGAAGTAATATATGCAGGAAGCATTGTGTTGAAGAGCTGGCAATCTGTTTTGATGTTGCTGCAGCATTAGTGCTGTGGAGCTGCTGTGTAAGCGGGATGAATGTGTGCAGTGTAATAGTGTGCGTGCGCGAGACAAAACCGTTAGCGTAGCTGTGTACTTCCGCATTGTATAAGTTATTGTTCTAAAATGGCGGCTAATGTGTGGTATGCGTCTGTAGCGGAATATCCGTAGCTGTTTTGTGGTGTTTTGCGTGTTTCTGGTGGTGTTTTGCGTGTTTAGAGTCCTGTAGCCTCGTTTTCGTTTTGCTCGGCGGCCATTTTTACTCTCGCTTAGAGAATTTTTTAGTGTCTAAACTCTTTTATTTTGAGTTAAATTGAGGTGTAACTTCAGTTTTTGAGGTCCTGGATGCTCCCTCTTGCTGTAGGTAAGCTTTTTATGTATGTGTTGTGTATATTTATTGTGTTTTTCATTTTTTCATGTCCGCGGGTTGCGGCCGATTTTTGCGAGGTCGTAATTGGTCGTAACGTGTCTTGTACCTTTATGCGAGGGCCGCAGTGCTGGCAAGGAGCGCCTTTGGCGCTCCTTGCAAGCAATCGCGAGGGCTGCAGGCTCGCTGTGCTAGCCTGCAAGCGTGAGCAACGGCTCGCATGCTCACAATTATATATGTGAATATATATAGTATATTATGATATTAGGCTTGAATCAGTATCTATATGAAAGAGGTTTGTTTAGAAGATAATATGTAATATGTGTATATATATATATATATATATATATATATATATATATATATATAAAAAACCCATAATAAAAACAATATTATGATGTATGTAATATATTTAATAATATACGCTACGTGGTACAATAATAATATAACTATATATATATATATATATATATATATATATATATATATATATATATATATATATATACACACACAAACATACACATAATATGTGGGTATATATATATATATATATATATTATTATTATTAATATTAAACCACATAAGATATACAGTACTATGATATTAGGTTTGAATCATTATCTATATGAAATAGGTTTGTTTGGAAGATAATTCATGTAATTGTGTAAATCCACCTTAAGAGCCCATAGGAGAGCCTGTGTGACAGGGCAGGGGCGGAGCCTGGGGTGCTCCTGCATTGGAGGGATACAGAGGAGTGCAGGATAGCCTGGAGAAGTGAGAAGGTTTGGTCTGGAGCCATAAAGCTGGGCAGGGATCCTGTGCAGTGACAGGTGACAGGGGTTATTAGATCTTGTTGATCAGGGTGAGATCTACCCAGCACAGCCTGGAGGTATGGTGGCAGATCCATACACTGTATCCTGTGTTTATTCTCCATGCAAGTTATGAGTGGGTGGGCTGGTATAGTGGGGAGTGCTTGGCTAAACGTGTCTCGCACTTTTTTGCAAGGGCCGCAGTTGCTGGCAAAAGAGCGCCTTTGGCGCTTCTTGCCAGCAACTGCGGCCCTCGCGAAAGGAGCGCCTTTGGCGCTCCTTGCCAGCAACTGCTGCCCTCTCTTTGCGAGCCTGGAGCGTTAGCAACGCCCTGCATGCTCACAATTATATATGTGACTAGTGAATTGCCCGTCAAAAAATGACGGCAATGAAATTGTAAGGTAGCTAATGCTGTTTGGTGTATAATAATGAAAGATGTAATACATTAATAAATCAATATGTAATGCTGTTTGGTGTGTAATAATGAAATCTATAATACATTAATAAATGAATATACTTTACCTATTTTGAAGCATTGTGTTGAAGAGCTGTCAATGTGTTTTGATGTTGCTGCAGCATTAGTGGTGTGGAGCTGCTGTGTAAGCGTGATGAATGTGTGCAGTGTAATAGTGTGCGTGCGCGAGACGAAACCGTTAGCGTAGTGGTGTACTTCCGCATTGGCGTAAAATGGCGGGTTATCTGTGGTATGCGTCTTTGCGGATTATCCGTCGGTGCTTCGTGGTGTTTTTCGAGTTTCGTGTGGTGTTTTGCGAGTGTGTTGTGGTGTTTTACGCGTTGAGAGTGCTATAGCCTCGTTTTCGTTTTGTTCGTAGGCCATTTTTTCTCTCGCTTAGCGATTTTATTAGTGTCTAAAGTGTTTTATTTTTATTTAAATGAAGGTGTAACTTGGTTTTTTGAGGTGCTGGATGGTTCCTCTTGTTGTAGGTAAGCTTTTTATGTGTGTGTTGTGTGTATTTATTGTGTTTTAAATGTTTGTATGTCGGCGTGTTGCGTCCGATGTTTGCGAGGTCGTAATGTCTGGTAACGTGTCTCGTATGGTGTTTGCGTGTGTAGCCTCGTTTTCGTTTTGTTCGGCGGCCATTTTTTCTGTCGCTTAGCAAATTTTTTAGTGTCTAAACTCTTTTATTTTGAGTGAAATGAAGGTGTAAGTTGCATTTTTGAGTTCCTGGATGCTACCTCTTGCTGTAGGTAAGCTTTTTATGTATGTGCTGTGTGTATGTATTGTGTTTTGAAATTTGTAATGTTCGCGAGTTGTGTCCGAGTGTGGCGAGGCCGTAATGTGCCAGCAACTGAGGCCCTCGCCCACTGCCCTCGCTTCGCGAGGGCCTTGGCTCGCTATGCGAGGCCTGCGGCTCGCTGTGCGAGCCGCGGCCCTCGCTTTGCGAGGCCGCAAGCGTTAGCAACAACTCGCATGCTCACAACTATATATGTGATAGGGACAGTGACAGTGGGAGCCACCACACCCGGCCCCCTTGTGATCCTCATCCCCCTACTCTGTAAGTTGTGTTTTGCGTGGATGACCTTGTAGAAGTTGTTTGGTTCTCTTCATTTCTATGTTTTTGGAAGCTTGAAGCAATGCTCTGTCTCCCTGGATTCATCTCCCAAATCTTTTTCCAAATCCTTTATACAAACAGAATAATCTATCAGGAGCAGAATAAAATATCCAAATTAATTGCCTCTTTAAAGCCTTTCCAAATTTGTTTCAAGCTTGACTGGCGCTATGTTAATGGCACCGCGCGATGCACCTGGTGCTTTGTACATATTAAGCTCAGCAGACAAAAAGCATTGTTGTTTTTCTAGTTATTTATAAATCCATTATTCTTTTCATGAATTACAAAAACAACTGCGTGATATGAATATTTCACTAATTATATGACAGGAGCTGGTGGAGATCTGATGGCAGATGGATAATAGAAATGGCAGCTCATCACACAGCTGGGAATCATATTGTTCTTATTGATGGCTTGGTGATTCCCGGGGTCTCTGAGCCCCCAGCCCCGCCTCAATCTACTTTAGGACTTCCATAGGAGCCCTGGACATGTTTTGGATCAGGATGGATTTTAATTTCAGCTGCCACAAATATCTTTTCTTATTAGAAGGAATTTTCAAATTATGAAAATGGAGGGCAGTGATACTGCCCTCTAATGGGTGGCACTGGTTACAGGAGAATGACACTGCTCACTAATGGGTGGCACTGGCTACAGGAGAATGACACTGACCACTAATGGGTGACACTGGTTATAGGAGAATGACACTGCCCACTAATCGGTGGCACTGGCTACAGGAGAAGGATGCTGCCCACTAATGGGTGACACTGGCTATAGAAGAATGACCCTGCCCACTAATGGGTGACACTGGCTACAGGAGAATTACACTGACTTTTGGTGAGTGACACTGTCCTCTAATAGATTACACTGTTCTTGGGTGAGTGACACTGCCCATTCAATGGGTGACCCTACCCTGTAATGGGTGACACTGCCCTGTAATGGGTGACACTGCCCTCGGGTGAGTGACACTGCCCTCTTATGGGTGACACTGTCCTCTAATGGGCGACAATGTTCTTTGGTGAGTGACACTGCCCTCTTATGGGTGACACTGTCCTCGGGTGAGTGACACTTCTCTGTGGTGTATGACACTGTACTCTCAGTGATACTACCCTCTAAAGGGTGACACTGTCCACTAATGGGCGACAATGTCCTTCGGTGAGTGTCACTGCCCTCTTATGGGTGACACTGCCCTCTAATCGGTAACAATGTCCTTCGGTGAGTTACACTGCCCTCTTATGGATGACACTGTCCTCGGGCAAGTTACACTGCCCTCTTATGGGTGACAATGTCCCCGCATGAGTGACACTGCTCTGTGGTGTATGACACTGCACTCTCAGTGACCATACTCTCCAATGAGTGACACAAAAGGAGTGACATGGCTCTTCAATGAGTGACACTAGTATCCAATAAATGACACTGCTCTCCACTGATGAGTGACACAAACCTCAAGTGAGTGACATGCCTTTCTAATGGGTGACAATGATAGCCAATAAATGACAATGCTCTCCATTGAGTGACATCACATTCCAGTGAGGGATATTGCCTTCCACTGAGTGACACCATATTCCAGTGAATGGCCTTGCTCTCCATTGAGCGACACCATATTCCAATGAATGGCCTTGCTCTCTATTGAGTGACACCATATTCCAGTGAATGGCCTTGCTCTCCATTGAGTGACACCATATTCCAGTGAATGGCCTTGCTCTCCATTGAGTGACACCATATTCCAGTGAATGGCCTTGCTCTCCTTTGAGTGACAACATATTCCAGTTAATAGCCTTGCTTTCCATTGAGTGACACCATATTCCAGTGAATGGCCTTGCTCTCCATTGAGTGACACCGTATTCCAGTGAATAGCCTTGCCTTCCATTGAGTGACACCATATTTCAGTGAATAGCCTTGCCTTCCATTGAGTGACACCATATTTCAGTGAATGGCCTTGCTCTCCATTGAGTGACACCATATTTCAGTGAATGGCCTTGCTTTCCATTGAGTGACACCATATTTCAGTGAATGGCCTTGCTCTCCATTGAGTGACACCATATTCCAGTGAATGGCCTTGCTCTCCATTGAGTGACACCATATTCCAGTGAATGGCCTTGCTCTCCATTGAGTGACACCATATTCCAGTGAATGGCCTTGCTCTCCATTGAGTGACACCATATTCCAGTGAATGGCCTTGCTCTCCATTGAGTGACACCATATTCCAGTGAATGGCCTTGCTCTCCATTGAGTGACACCGTATTCCAGTGAATGGCCTTGCTCTCCATTGAGTGACACCGTATTCCAGTGAATGGCCTTGCTCTCCATTGAGTGACACCGTATTCCAGTGAATAGCCTTGCTCTCCATTGAGTGACACCGTATTTCAGTGAATGGCCTTGCTCTCCATTGAGTGACACCGTATTTCAGTGAATGGCCTTGCTTTCCTTTCAGTGACACCATATTTCAGTGAATGGCCTTGCTTTCCTTTCAGTGACACCATATTTCAGTGAATGGCCTTGCTCTCCATTGAGTGACACCATATTTCAGTGAATGGCCTTGCTCTCCATTGAGTGACACCATATTTCAGTGAATGGCCTTGCTTTCCATTGAGTGACACCATATTTCAGTGAATGGCCTTGCTTTCCATTGAGTGACACCATATTTCAGTGAATGGCCTTGCTTTCCATTGAGTGACACCATATTTCAGTTAATGGCCTTGCTCTCCATTAAATGACACCATATTCCAGTGAATGACATTGCCCTCCATTGAGTAGCACCACATTGCAGTGAGTGAAAATTCTTTCCATTGAATGACATTGCCTTGTTATAACTGTCTATAAGGGGACATCTCTAAATAAAATGCAGGATATTAGATAATGTTCAGAGATTACTATTGCAGAGCCTCCAGTTGGGACCATTTTATACAAATTGGGATGGTATTTGCTGCAGTGCCGAGATGTGAGGGTTAAATCTGGGAAACATTATTAGCCTCCTTCCAACATTTACCAATTTATGAGTTTCTAACACAAACTCTTGGAATATTCATGATGCTGCTGCACATCCGCAGATGTAACCCAACATCCGAGCCTCCGACATCTGGAGGAGCGAGGCTAGTGTCCCAAGCTGCTCCGCACTGAGATGATTATCTGACTGATCTACAGCTCGCTCTTCCTGTGAGGTGCTCAGCAAAGGCTTTGATGGGGAGAAGATTCTGTGCATCAAACAGGCGTCGCAGAGCTTCAGATTAGAGACGCAGTCCTGCAAATCTCCTGACTGCAAAACAACACAGCATCCAGATGTCTGATCACCAGCCCAGGGTCTGGTTGCCCCCAATCCATCCAAGGCCATCTAACAAGAAGGTTTCATATTAACCATGTTTGTATTTAGGAACAGGTAGATTGCTGAGGCTTTGTGCTTCCTGACAAAACTATGTGACCTTTACTTTCAATTGATGGTGAAATCATCCAAATACAGTACAGTATAAAACTATAGGCAATAACACATTAATGTTATATAAAAAATACATTTCATACAGTATACTTGCATTAAAGATTGCAATTGTCAATTAATTTTTCTGACCTACCCATTCGGAACAGTTTATAATGTCTTGCTAATGGAGAATTATTGGCAATAATTGCTAATAAGTCGCAATGTCTTCAGTGTAAAGCCATATGAAAAAGAAAAGAGTGGGCATGCCCAAGCCCAAGGGTGTTGTTTATATTTACCGTCAAGTTACTGTGTATATAAATACCTTATATCACTTATAGTTTTGGATTATACTGTATATGGATCTGTAACCTTTTCGCTGCTGTATTGAACAGGATTATGTGTATAGATTATACTGAAGAGCTTTCATGCTGTGCACAGTCTGGATTAGGAGGGTGGCGTACCCACAGCTGAAATGTTAATTGTGTGACTTTGTATATAAGGTGTCAACATATACCATAGTGCTGCGAGATTACACCAGCTATAGCAGAGAGATGCAAAGCATTGTGGGACAGGGGGTAGTGGAGAGTATATCAGGAGGTTTGTACAATTTCCACTTATATTCTGCCCTCAATGGCTGATCATTCAGGTATTTGTGAAGAACTGGAGGTTTGGAGCGAGTATGATGACCATGGAGGTGCATCCCAGTTTTGGGCGCAGCTCAGTCTTCTCTTACACTAGATAGATCTTAATGGGAATGTGAAGAGCTTGAATTTACCCGTTGTGGTGCAGTTCAGGGCAAGGATTTGCCACTTTGACTCGGACTGAGAGAATATTTACAAAGCTATAGTTTTTAATCAGAAAACAATGTACCCTGGAGGCATCTGTGATACTTTGGTGAAGGTTATGTATGTGAGCGTGAAATGCACATTTCTAAAGGATCAGTGCTTGCAGTTCTTGTTGCAAGCAGCCTGCTTCTTATTACATGCAGATATGCAAGGGGTAGGAGTCTAAAAGATCCACATATTTAACCCAGCCAAATCACTCTCTACTCTGTCCCACTCCTCCCTCCACTGACAGATAAACATAAACACACCCGTCAGGCTAAAATAAAAATAAAACACACAAATGTTTTTACACCTCTGCTAACATTGTTATTTTTTTTGCAAATAGCATGTGCAGACTTTCTTGCACTAAAGTGGCCCTTTAATCAAAGGCTTAAGAAGTATCAGGGGTCCAAAGTGACTCTGAGGTGATGAGCTTGTGAAGAAGATGATATTGTATTGTCATTAACAATGAGAGAATAGTGGGTGGGGAAGTAACATTGCAGAAGAGGTAAGTAGATAGCTCATGTTTTTCATGTTGGGGCATCCAATGGGTACATAGCAGAGATCTAGTCGGTGACATGAGATGGGAGAAGATGACAGAGAGTAGGAGTGATAAGCGATAGGAGACGACATTGGATCAGTTGATGACACAAGATGGGAGTAGATGGAAACTAGTTGGGTGATGAAACCAAATAGAAAGAGCTGGCAGAGAGTTGGCTGGTGAGAAGGCGAATAGAAAGAGATGGCAGAGAGTAAGACGAGATTGGAGGAGATGGCAGTGAGCATGTTGATGACATGAGAGGTGGGAGGAGACAGAGGAGAGTTGGGTAGTGACATGAAATAGGATGAAATGGAAGAAAGTTGGGTGATGGAACCAGATCGGAGGAGATGGCACATAGTCGGCTGGTGACACAAGATGGAAGGAGATGGCAAGGAGTCAGGTAGTTACACAAGATAAGAGGAGATGCCATCTTCTCCCATATTGTATCACCAACTGATTTACCAACAGTGTGACCCACTGATTCTCAGATGTTCATCTCACTCTGTTTCTATTTGAAGACATTTACTGTGTTTGTCCTGAGGTCCAGGTAGGCAAATCAAAGGGCATAAGGGGGTTAAATAAGTGAAAACTATAGATAGATAGATAGATAGATGGATAGAGATATTCCTCCTTTTCTCACAAACAGACCAAACCTGTCCCATTTATTGCTTGTGTTACAGACACTTATCATCAATTAGACATGATCAATTAGGTAATTGATAGCATTGATTTTAGCTGCAATATTATCATTCTTATGTTCTAGACATTCTCTTCTTTGCCTTATATAACCTTCCTGGGTGGTTATGGATTTTTTAACAGTACATAATATCACTTGTTTTTGGAATAATTCACAAGTAACATTTGCAGATGTAAGTGGTCCATTTCTTGCAATACTTTTCAGTATGAATAATGGTTCAATTCATTGTGATTTTTTTATTTAGCTTTTTGTAAGAAATTTTGCTCTGAACATTGCTATTTTTCCCAACATCTTTTGGCTGGAGCTCCGCCATTATATTCCAAACTGTGGTAGAGTGTGGAGCACAGTTGTCTGTGGCTGCCTGTCTATGGTGGCAGAGTGTGGGGAAATTATCTAATCACTTTGTAAAAGTTTTGTAAAAGATTGGAGGAGCTTCAACCTACAGATGATGGAAACATTAGTTGTTTTCAGTGTGAGTTTCTCACAAAAGATCACCTTTCTTAAATCACAATACAATTAAATGATGTCTACACTTCTTTTTACTACTTAACCTTCGTGACCATTGCAGATTTCCTTGAAACTTTTTGATTAACCTGTTAAAATTAGGGAAAAATCAGGTGTCACAATCAGCAGTAATAATGTAAATGTGGCCGCAATGTGCAGGACTCACAGCCTGTGTTGTGTCAAACTAGCTACAAACTCCATCAAGGGTATAAAGCAAAATATTGAAATTATTGAGACTATTGTGGTGGTTCAAATATTGGAAGGGAGTTGCATTGCTCTAGATTTCCAACTATGATTTAATAATCCCTCCAGGGACTGTCTTAGGCAAGAGACTAATTCTAGTCTGAAAGTCAACATCACCTTGAATGGTGACCTTACATAGGGCCATATTAAATTCCACCAGGACACCCGCAAAGTCTGCAGGCTTAAAATTCTGCGGAGTTACAGAACAATTAAAATAGCCAAGCCCGCAACAGACGTGGCCGACATCCAAACCGTAAACCATTCTTGCGCATGTTGAATGTGCGGCTGTGAACATGATCAATTAGTCAAACCCATAGTTACCGGTTTAGACCGAGCCAATGGTAAAAGAGATCATCATCATTATGTCACTGAAAAATGGAGGTTAGATTTCAATTTCAGTCCATGCGAGTTCCATTATATGTATTAACAAATTGATTGCCCGGATCGATATAACACGGAAATTATACAGAAAAAAAAGTATTTTATATTGCAGATTTGCGAGCTTGAGAATGTTGTGCTATTAATTTTAATACCTAACATCACTTTCCTTTTAATTATGAGTACAGTAGTGTGTGTATATTTGCATTTCCAGTGCTACGGGTAGAACTTTAAACCCCTAGCGGGTCCTCTCTAGTACACGTATGCTTTTTGGCTCCATTTGCAGGTTAACGGGTTGGAACGCCAGTGGATTTGTAGCAATTTATTAGCGATTTGCGAAGTAACATTTATGGGGTTGACAGATCAAAGGCTTTGCGGCAACAGAGTTCCGGTTTCGATTTTTCCGCCTGTAACACGCAGATTGTTTTCGGGTAGAGGCCAATTTAATAGCCGTAAGTCTAGCGGGCTCCATTACGGGCTACGGGTTTTCAAGTTGGTGGAATTTAATAGAGCTGTTGGAGGCATAGAAATCATATCTCAGCGATCACTAGGAGCTCTCTAAATAGAGTATAGAAAAATTGTGAGTGGACATCTATATGTATATATTTTTTACCAAATAAATCAAGTTTGATCTACACTAGGAGGTGGTGTGCACTTCCCTACCCCCATATATTTACGAGGAAATCTGTAGCAATTTCTTTGGGTTCTTCTTTGTAGCAGGGGTGGAACTACCAGTGGTGCAGGTTGTGCAGTTCAGGGCCCTCCTTTGGGGGGGAGGGGCAGTGCTGTGTAATTTTTTTTTTTTTTTAATGCCTTTTTTCCCTCCTGGGGCCTCCCAACCCACCGAGCCCCCATTAAGATGCTCTTTGGACTCCCCTGTGCCTTCTTGACCACAAACCCCCCAGCCTGAAATTTGTGTGTGCCTGTTTAAAAAAGAACATTTCCACTGAAGCTCCAACAGGTGGCAGTGTAGAGCCATTCATCACCCAGAGGATGTGTATAAGGGAAGAAGGTAAAATAGCAAGGGCTGCAAAGTGGCTGCAAAGTACAGGGGAATTGGTTCTGTGAGGGAGGAACAGAGGAGATAGGAATGGATTCTATGTGAGGTGGGTGCTCAGTGGGGTTGGGTGCTGTGGGGGGATGGACCCTGCTATGTAGGGATGGATGCTAGGAGGGGTGGCTGCTGTGTGAGGTTGATGTTTAAATATGTGTTGTTTATGTGTATGTGTGTGTATATATATATATATATATATATATATATATGTATATATGTGTGTACAGGATGTTGCAGGAAAGTGGGGTGTGAGCACCCTGGAGCTTTGCTGCAGGCAGAGGAGCTTCGCACAGGCAGGAGCACTGAGTGATTTGGTCCTGGTGGGGCCCAGAGCAAAACATTTTTTTACATCACGCGAAGGGGGGGGGGGGGAGGGGGCAGGCTTGGGTTTCTTGCACCATGGCCCTCTATTCTCTAGCTTCGCTACTGTTTGTTAGAATCACTATTTTCAGGTTCTGCATGATCCTTGGTCAATGAATATCCACATGATGAGAAACAGAGGAACGTGATGAAGATTCTGTACCTCTCTATGATTGGTTGAATCAGTGAAAATGTAGTCCTTTTTTAGGCATCCATTAGTACACTGTGTCACTTTAGTACCTTTCTTCCTATCTGACAACATGATATGGCGCTCTTCCCAACCTTGCTATAATGAATCAGTGCGTTAATCAGGTTATGTGGGGCAAAAAATGTGTTCTACCAGGGAATGGCGGTCATAAACGCTATATTAATCAGTGTTGAAAGTGATAGCATTTAATGGGGTCTACCTGTACATATACATTGTGTATATATTGTGCGGTCGGTGAAGGGAAAGGGCGCGAGGGACCAGATGGGGAATACACAGCAAATAGGCCTAAGAGCAGACAGTGAAGGTGTTATCTGGATATTTAGAGGGTAATTAAGTGACTATTAATGGGGTATTAAGAGGGTAGTTAAAGATGGTAATGAAGAGGATATTAATATGATATTTAAAAGTTAATTAAGAAGGTGTTGATATGGTATTTAGAGGGTAATTAACAGGGTGGTAATTGAATACTTATAGGGTAATTATGGGGGTATTAATACATTATTTAGAGGATAATTAGGAGGATATTTATATGGTATTTAGAAGGTAATTCAAAAATGTGTTAATAGTGTATTAAGAGGGTGTTAATATTATTTAAAGGGTAATTTTGAGGGTAATCAGAAACAGAAATCCACAAGGAGATGGGAGGATTTGCTGAAAATGGGTTCTCATAAATCTCCTATTTTTACATAGAAATTCAGGAGACACAATGATAAAAATGCCCTTTTTGTGGGTGTTCCAGCTGTTTCATATCATGGTCCTCTTTCATACTTCGTGACTTGTAATTTATAACCACTCTAAACATGGAACGTCCCTGGGAGTCTCTGAAAGTGAATCTGTAGCTGATCATTATAACTTAGTGCTATTAATAAGAATGTAAACCTAGGGCAGGACAATAAGATCGTTAGGTACTGCAGGGTCTTCAGGTAATGCTCCAGCTGTTGGTAAATGTCCTTTCAGCATTTTCTGACCCGGTATAACTAATGAATCTTATGTACTGGGGAGGAGGAAAAGTTCTAGTAAGAGGTAGAAAAATGCAGTTTTAGAAGAAAAAAAATTATGCAGAGTTTTGTCCTGCTGTAGACTGCAATATAATGTACAATTTAATGTATATATTGTAAAACAGTTAATTTGGGGCTTGATAAATCCTGAGAGCCAGGGATCCAGGACTCCTAAAATCGTACTGCTGGCTCCTAACTTTTTAGTTATTATACATACATTTCTATATATCATCTATACCCAGGCTACCAAAACATTTTTGGCTGGCTCTAAGTTGCACAGAAATTTGTTAATTTCTTCTTGTATGGTATTCTATTGCATGTAAATTTCCTTGCAAGATATCTAAATCCATCTGCTTGTACATAGTATATTTCTCTTAGGGCTTATAACAGGATGTGCCTTGTTCAGTTTTTTTTCACACTTAGCTATTTTCACCCACAGTTTGCAGTCTGTCCCCTTGTTACAGGCACTGGTATAGTTCAGTGTTGGTGCTTTAAACAATTGTCGGACATTTTCCTGCCCCTTGCAGTAATTCTCATTTCTATCCGTCTCCGGCCAGGTTTCCCGCGCGGCTGGCACTGCAGAGTCTGTAAATTGCTGCCCAGGGCCGTCTGCTGTTCGGAGACATATAACGAAGTGTTAATAGATTATCCCACACTCAGAAATGATGAACATGGCGCTGGTGGAAGCTGCTTCACAAGAAGTGATTTATTGGCAGCCGAGAATCCTCCAAACGGAGCTCTACACGAGTCCGACTGCGCAATACAGAATATTACAACAGGAGGATTTAGGGGTAATGTACAAAAGTACTACTTTACAGAAAGGGTAGTAGATATGTGGAACAGCCTTCAAGTAGACCAGGGGACAAACACAGTAAAGGTATTCAAGTAGAAAATCAGTGAGAGATAAATTTAATTAATATTTCCTGTGGGCAGCCATTGCCTTATTTGACTGAAGAATTCCAAATAGCTTGGCTTCTCTACCGTCAAGGTAGCCTCACGTGTTTCAGCATTATTGCATTGAATAGTTAGTAGATTAGTTCAATTGTTTACTTTCTTATCAAACCTTTTCCGTTATCAAATCTAGTTTTTATTCTAAAGGGTTCTTTGGAGACAGTAAGTGCTTGTTCCTAAACCATTGTATTGAATCAACACATCACATTTACACTTTGTACCTAAACAAATTGTTGCTTTATCAGCCAAGCGTTGTATTATTGGTGCATTGTTAATTTGTATCAATAATACAATCATTGCAGGCCGCGGCATGCGCTATGCACATGCGCAAGCCCGTAACTTTGCGAGCGTTACTGACAAACTCGAAATTACGACAACTATATATATGAAAAGGCAGACCCAGCACTGAGCCCTGTTCCACTCCACTGGTAACCATCCTTTTCTCTGACTGAATCTCATTATCTAGGATTCTCTAACTCTTAACCTTTAGTTGGTGTCCCATGCACCAAGCTATGTTATAGTCTAATCCTAGACTAAGAAGTTTACACATAAATGTATTATCTAGAACAGAGTCATCTTTACTAGATTCCAGATAAGTTACATCTACTGCCCCACCCTGGTCTATAACTTTGTCCAAATCAAAATGTCAGTTGGATTAGTCTGAGCTGTTGTAATCCTGTACTGTCGATGATCTTGTAAATCTTTAGATTTGAGGTATTTAGTAATTATTTCTTACAAAGGTGTTTGCAGACTGCATGTGTCAGACTTACTGGGTTGTAGTTACCTGAGTCTTCCCTACTACCTTTCTTCTGTAACAGTATTACATTAGCAGTTTTCCAGTCATCTGGAACTACTCTTAATGACATTGATTCATTAAAATGTGTATGTAACAGTGCAGCAAGTACACATTTAAGCTCCTTCACACAAAGTCTGCAGCCTCTGACTTGTTCAATATTAACTTTGATAATGCTGGTAAAACCTCATCTTCTGAAAAAGGACCCATGGTAATTACATTATAACTTATTTCAACAGCTTCAATGGAAATTCATCCTCCAATATACTACATTATATCTTAGTTGTATGGCTGTGGTGCCACATTCTGTATTATTTGTTAGATTGCTTTCAAATATATAGGTAAAATGGGTTAAATATTATGAGAGCTTGATGGAGCTCTGAGGGGCAGTGGCTGACAGATGTGCCTGGGGTGTACTGGGCAATATGTTCACAAAGAGTCTAATATGACTGACTAAAAACAACAACATATACTATCTCTAAGCCCTTTGCTCAATACCTGCATACTATCTCACCGTGTACCTCTCTCAGTATCTACAGACTATCTCATCATTCCCACGGACAGTATGTACAGAGTATCTCATGATGACCCACACACAGGCCAAGCTTACCAAGCTTTTTGCTCATTATCTGCATACTATCTCACCATGTACCTTTCTCAGTATCTACAGACTATCTCAGCAAGCATCATGGGCAGAATCTGCAGTCTATTTCATAATGCCTCACACACAGCATCTGCAGAATGTGTCATCATGCCCCATACACAGTACCTGCAGACTATCTCACCATGCCCTACACACAGAATCTGCAGTCTATATTACCAAACTCTTTGCTCATTATCTGCATACTGTCTCACCGTGTACCTCTCTCTCTCTGTATCTACAGACTATCTCACCATGCCCACGGGCATTATCTGCAGACTATCTGAACATTTGTCTGGAGTTTTTTAATCTAAATTGCATGTAGAGTATGAAAAGATTCGTCCTGTCAATTATGATTTCCAGAGCTATCAGTATAAGAGGGGCCGCGCGCGCTTATTATTCACCTCAAGTGAGATGAGGGCTAAGCTGTGAAATTTATTCCTCCTGTTCAGCCCCTCTGGCTAAAGTCAGAGCCAATAAGACTCTCGGATTTATAACTTTCTGTTTTTCTTTTGCTAAATCAATAAACTTGCTGTAACTCGCTGGGAATCTCATATCGCGCAGTGCTGGGGGGGCTCGGTGGGGGCTCATGGAAGGTAATTTCACGGCTCTGGGCCTGCCAGGCACAGCCTGCGGTTCTGCTTATAGTTGTTAAGTTGATTATTATCCCAAATATCTAATTACCCTGTTCACACAAACTGCAAAAGTAGGAGAGTGACGGGGAGCTGACAGAGAGAGACAGACACAGAGAGAAAAAGAGAGAGATCCTATAACTTCTATATGAGATAGTGAGAGGGACAGAGAAAGCTCCTCCAGCTTCTGTATGGGACAGAGAGACAGAGAAAGAGAGAGACTGGGAGAGATCCTCTAACTACTGTATTGAACAGCGAGAGTGACATAGAAAGAGGTCCTCCAATGTCTGTATGATGCAGAGAGAGTGACCAAAAGAGCTCATACAACATCTGTATGAGAAAGAGAAATGTCCTCCAAGAGCAAAGGAGAAAAAGATGGAGACAGAATGTTCCTCCAAGTTCTGTAAGAGACAGAGAGAGAAAGAGGGACATAGACAGGTCTTCAAATGTCGGTATGATATAGAAACAGACAGAGACCAACTTCTGTATGATACAAAGAAAGAGATAGATATCCTCCCAACTAGACAGAGAGAGAGGGAGAGGTCCTCTCATCTTGAAAGAGATATAAATGAGTGGGACATTTTAAGTTTGTGTCCTGAAACAATTCTTTATTTTGATGTTGAGTGAAGTGTTACCTTTCCACATGATCCTCTTTGCAAATAAATGGTTCATTAAAACAGCTATGAGGTTATTTTTATTCTCTATAGCAGGACATTGGGTTTTCAGACAATAATTTTTGGGTTATGGTGAATAAGAGGAATGGTCCAAGATTTCACAACCACCCTCACCTAGATCATCTATGGCAATTGTGGACTGGTGAGGGGGGTGGGGTGTCCTGAGGAGCTCTCCACATCATTTCTATTTTATTTGTAGGACAATAATAATATTACCCAGTGGCCCCTCTGAGAGACATCCCAAAAACCAAGGCCATCGATTTCACAGAAGATGGAGCTGACTTTACTTATTTTAGATGGGGATTGGAGGGGGGGGGGCACATTGTGTTCCTTTGTCACTGGATGGCAGTGATGTCCCTGATTGTCTCCATTGTCACATATCTTTACAGGAAATGTGCTGGTCTGGGTGTACATATATAGAAGAGCTTACCACTGGTAGTGATAGGGCCTAGTGATGTCGTGAACATCAAATTTTCGGTTCGCGAACAGCGGACCCGAACTTCCATCAAATGTTCGCGAACGGGCGAACCCGGCGAACCGCCATAGACTTCAATGGGCAGGCGAATTTCAAAACCCACAGGGACGCTTTCTGGCCACAATAGTGATGGGAAAGTTGTTTCAAGGGGACTAACACCTGGACTGTGGCATGCCGGAGGGGGATCCATGGCAAAACTCCCACGGAAAATTACATAGTTGATGCAGAGTCTGGTTTTAAGCCATAAAGGGCATAAATCACCTAACATTCCTAAATTGTTTGGAATAACATGCTTTAAAACATCAGGTATGATGTTGTATCGATCAGGTAGTGTAAGGGTTACACCCGCTTCACAGTAACAGACCAATCTCCCCGTTTAATGCACCGCAAACAACCCCAAACAGTCCCTTTGCACAACCGCAAACTCCCCATTTGCACAAGGTTGGATACCAAGCTAGCCATGTCCCGTTCCTTGTCCTCACTGATGTCATTGAAGGTCTCTTCCTCCACCCAGCCACCAAGGGTTCCCAAAAGGTGACAACAAGCCCCCTGGGATGCCTGTGTGTTTGGTCTTCCACCTCCTCAAAGCCACCTTCCTCCTCTGACTCCTCTTCTTCCGACTCCCAGAGTCTGGGGGCTTCCACTGCCCAGCATGGAAGATTATACACAGGTCAGAGTCTGGGGGCTTCCACTGCACAGCATGGAAGATTATACACAGGTCAGAGTCTGGGGGCTTCCACTGCACAGCATGGAAGATTATACACGTTGCCTCTGTCTGTGTTATTATAAGGTGTGTACTGTTAAGTAGTACTATTCCTATCGGTTTAATCACTGTTAAGTCCACTATCAGGGGACGTGTACTGTATATGGCATGGATTTTTGGAAGCGGGAGATTGAAAAAGATGCTTGGTCGGTCCTCCCACTTCAAATTTGGGGCACTACGCGTGCAATCTAAGGTGCCACCAGATATGAGTGTCACTGTGCACTGGCAAAAGTTGGCAGAGTGGATGCAATAGGCTTCACACACACGCCTGTAGGCAGGCAATTGCTATTCAATCTATTACAGTCAAAAAAGTGTTGTTTTATGTCACTGAGCACAATATAAACTGTGAGCCTGACACAGGCAGGCAACTGAAATTAGATTACAGAAAACAAATGGTTGTTTTCAATGTATGTTACACCACCAGGTATGAGTAGTGAAAATAAGCACAATATAAGCTGTTAGGTGTTAGCCTGTCACACACACACGCTGGCAGGCAGGCATAGATTACACACAAAAAAATGATTTAATAAAATAAATGATATTCAAAGTTTCCTCAATGATAAAGTATAGGGGGCGAACCGAAAAGCGCATGTGTTCGCCAAAAGCGGCGGACGCGAACATGCGAAAATCGCCGCAAATAGTTCTCCGGCGAACTGTTCGGGACATCACTAATAGGGACACATACAGTAGCTGAAATACATGAATATAATCTAGCTTGATTTATGTGGGTGACATATCCCTGGTGACCCCAAGCTTGTGGTGGTCTGTCTCTCACTGATACCTTATTAATGTCCATGGCCTGGGAATTCATTTTACATTTAGTGAGTGCACACACCCAGCATGCACCTTGTTTGATATAGTGCTGTTTTTCCTGCTGTTTTATTGCTGTTTCTCCTGGAAAATCTGCTACTTTGGGACCCTTTGATAGATAATCCCTTTAATCCCCCTGTGTTTAGACTCTTTATGATTAAACACATTCATCTCTTAACCTCTGTTTGTTTCTGTGATACCTCCAACACTCACGAAGCTGTGGGATCAGCCACACATGGATCGCAAACACGGTCAGACATGACACACGCATGACCCTACCAGCAGTTACAGGGAAAAAAATGGAAATAGCTTTAGGGCTGAATTATGGAGAGTGCAAGGGAAAAACAGGAGCACTATTCAATGAATGGAATTACATGAATTGATAGTAGTTATATGAAGGGGTTATACTAAGCATTTGGGGTAGTTAAATGGAGAGGTTAAATGGATAGATAGGACGAGTTATATGGATGGGCTAGTTCCCTGGGAGTCCAGTGGTTAGGACTCAGTGCTTCCGCCACTGTTGACCTGGGTTCAATTTCAAGTCAGGGAACCAAGAGGTCACACCACCCTGAAGCTGGGTTGGGCCTAGTCAGTACTGGACTGGGATGGGAGACCACCTAGGAATACCATGAGCTGTATGCTGTGGCCCACTGGAGAAGGAACTGGCAACTCATTCCAGTATCTCTGCCATGAATACCAATTGGATCAGCATGACCATGGACATAACGATGTTCCATGAGGTCACAGAGAGTCGGAAACAGCTGAACTATGCAAGAAATAAATAAGTACTAGGAGTAGATACAGAGCCTTGCAAAAGTATTCACCCCCTTGGCCTTTTTTTATGTTTTGTTGCCTCACAACCTGGAATTAACATGGATTGTTTGTGGACTTGCATAATTACATTTACAGAACATGCCCACAACTTTGAAGATGTTTTTTTTATTATTGTAAAGCAAACGACAAATAGGACAAAATATCAGAAAAGGTCAATGTGCATAACTATTCACCCCCCTAAAGTCAATACTTTGTAGAGCCACCTTTTGCAGCAATCACAGCTCAAAGTCGCTTTGGATAGTCTGACCACAAATTTTCTATTGGATTGAGGTCTGGGCTTTGACTAGGCCATTCCAAACCATTTACATGTTTCCCCTTAAACCACTCAAGTGTTGCTTTAGCAGTGTGTTTGGGGTCATTGTCCTGCTGGAAGGTGAACCTCCGTCCTAGCCTCAAATCACGCATAGAGTGGTCCAGATTTTGCTGAAGAATATCCCTGTATTTAGAACCATCCATCGTTCCTTCAACTCTGACCAGTTTCCCAGTCCCAGCTGCTGAAAAACATCCCCACAGCATGATGCTGCCACCCCCATGGTGTTCATTGGGTGATGTGATGCGTTGGTTTTGCGCCAGACATAGCGTTTTCTTTGATGACTGAAAAGTTCAATTTTAGTCTCATCAGACCAGAGCACCTTCCTCCATACATTCTGGGAGTCTCCCACATGCCTTTTCACAAACTCAAAACGTGCCATTTTGTTCTTTGCTGAAAGTAATGACTTTCTTCTGGCCACTCTGCCATAAAGCCCAACTCTATGGAGCGTACGGCTTATTGTCGTCCTATTTACAGATACCCCAGTCTCTGCTGTGGAACTCTGCAGCTCCTCCAGGTTTACCTTAGGTCTCTTTGCTGCCTCTCTGATTAATGCCCTCCTTGCCCGGTTCTTTAGATTTGGTGGGCGGCTATCTCTTGGCAGGTTTGCTGTTGTGCCATGTTCTTTCCATTTGGTTATGATTGATTTGATGGTGCTCCTGGGGATCATCAAAAATGTGGATATTTTTGTATAACCTAACCGTGACTTGTACTTCTCAACAAAATTGTCCCTTGTTTGGAGTGTTCTTTAGTCTTCATGGCAGTGTTTGGTTAGTGGTGCCTCTTGCTTCGGTGTTGCAGCCTCTGGAGCCTTTCAAACAAGGTGTCAAGAAGTGCCAGCTCCTTTGTTTCCTCAGTGATGCTTGAGCATTTGTGGGCAATAATCCCACTTAGTTATACAACTGAAAGACCTGTTTACATGTTCCAATACCACTGCCTACAGGGTTCGTCTCGTATGACTTCTTCAAGGCTTTGGTGTCAAAAAAATAAATAAATATATAATGTTCAAAGGATGGCTTGATATGATGAGTCATGAGGGGTTATATTTAGGGCTTATTTGGAGCAGTAGAAGAATCTTTAGGGGTGTTAAATGGAGTAATATGAGAAGTTATAAGAAGGGGATACATTGAACCACATAGTTATATAGACGTTTTGACTGCATATAAGAACCAACATGTCCATTTGCTCATATTCATCTACCATGTATCTGCTACTCTGTCTATGTCATAACATTTATCAGGTTTATTGCCCTCTGTATCATGACTTATTATTCCTGTATTTCTATTTTTGGAAGATACTTATTTTCCTTGATATATATGAAGGTTGCTATTATATCCTCCTGTCTCTTCTGACCTATAAACCAATATCTCGCAGCATCTTTAGTCTGTGGTCTGATTGGTTACAACCCAATACTCATGGGGACCGACTGTTGCCACCCAGTACTCCTGGGTACTGCCTGTGATATTAATGGGTGGCATTACAATTTCTATAACAGATCAGGAGAACATTTTAATTTTGAAAGTTCAAATCTGGATATTTACATAGTTTCATGTTGTTAGAGCAGGATTTCTTTTACTGGTAGGAACAGTGTTACCCCGGGGTAAAACCTTTATCCACCTTTCTCAAGCACCTCTCTCCTCTTGGCTTGGATATCCGGGAGACAGAAAAATACACACAAGGTAGCATCAAATTATCTCAATTTAATAAGTGTTTCACAGTAGAATATATAGGGCTTTGCCCGTTTATCATTTGCATTATTATCAACATGATGACTTTACATGGTCAGTTATGCAAGGTCAACAATTACAGGTTATGGTTGGTTTTGGCTAGTAACAAGTATTTGCCAACTGTACATACATTTTGTGGTATATAAGGACAGGTTACATAGGCAGAAAACTGAACTATAAATCCCATGTGGATACATTTGATAAGGAAATTACAAGGGCCTGCTGACACAATAAAAACTGGCTTTAGGCAGGCTTGTGGTCACTAGTTTGGTAAAGCAAAGGTCATGTAAAATATTAACTCTTTCATCGCTCCTCAACACATGTCATATTCTGTATTCATGCTCAGTGGAACTATTTAATGCAGTGTGTTCATGATCAGTGTATATAGGTACTCAGTTGGACTATACAATGCAGTGTGTATATATGCTCAGTACAGCTATGTGCAGTGTATTCATATCTGGTGCATATAGGTACTCAGAGGAACTATACAGTATAATGTATCCTACAGACATCCAACATGTATAGCGATATCACAAGAGGGACTCCAGTGTAAAAAAATGTGGGTACCCCCGTATGACATCTCTATACCTGTTCGATGTCTGTGGGGCCAATAAAAAAAATAACAGTATATATAGATTATCAGAACACCCCTTTGGTAATCAGGTCACCTTTCTCTGTCTACTAGCAAATTAAGAGAAGACTATATTTCAGTTGCAGAGAGCCCCCAATCTGTTGTGGACCCTAGTGCTTTGCACCAGTTGCACCGGCAGTAGTTCCTCTATGATAAGTGCATATAGGCACTCAGTAGAGATATACAATGCAGTGTGTATTTATGATCAGTGCCTAGCCTACAGGTCCTCCGTATGACTTTAAAATGCATAAACTACTCAGTGGAACTGTACAATGCAGTTTGTTCATGATCAGTGCATATAGATGCTCAGTGTAACTCTATGCCGCAGCATACTCATGGCTGTTGTATGTACTCATAAATATAGAAACGCTCTCTTTTTTTATTTCTCCATTCTTTCTTCCTCTTTCTCTCTCATTCCCTCTCACTCTTCCTCTCCGTATATCCCCCTCTGTCTCACTCTCTTCTTCTTTCTCCATCACTATCTCACATTTTATCTGGTACCTATCCTTCTATCTCACCCTCTCTCACTCTTTCTCCCCTTCTCTTTCCCTCTATCTCCCTCTATTCTTCATTTCTCCCCTCTCACTTCTCCATCTTTCTTTCTCTATCTCCCTCCCTCTCCCTCTCTCCATCTATCTCCCTGTCTCCAATTTTTCTCCCGTCTCTCTCTCCTCCCTTTACCTCTATCTCCTTCTCTCTCCCTTCCTCTTTTCTTCCTTTTTCCCTCTCCTTCTTTCTCTACTCTACTTCTCTCTCTGTAGTCCCCTCCCTCCTCTCTCTCTCCCCTCTCTCTTCCTTTCTCTGTCTCTCTCTCTCTATCTCCCTCTCTTTTTTCTGTTCTCTTTCTCTCTGCAGTCCCCTCCTTCTATCAACCTCTCTCTTCCCTATCTCTCCCTCTCTTCCACTCTCCTTCTTCCTCTCTTTCCCTCCCTTCCTCTCTCTCCCTTTTCCTTTCTCCCTTCTCTTACTTCCTTTATCTATCTCCTTCTATATTTCTGCAGCCCCCTCCCTCTCTCTACCTTCTTTTTGCACTCATTCTCTTCCCTCTCTCCCCTTCCTGTCTTTCTCTCTCTTTTCCACTATTTCCCTCTTTATCTCTTTCTTTCTCTCTCCCTCCCTCTTTTCTTCTTTTTGCACTCCCTGTTTCCCTCTCTCCCCTTCCTTTCTTTCTCTCCCACTATCACCCTCACTCTCCCTCTACTCTCCCTCCCTCTTTCTTCCTTTCTCTCTCTCCCTCTATATATCCCCCTCTCTCTCTTCCCCTCTCTCTTTCTTCCTTTCTCTCTCTCCTCCCTCTCTCTGCAGTCCCCTCCTCTCCTCCTGTGCTCACACTTTGAGTGCTCAGTAGTTCCTCAGGATGGGCTCTGCGATGCTCACATTGGGGACTCTCCTCAGCACCTTGGTCCTGATCACTAACTGGATGTCCCAGACTCTGCCCACCCTGGTTGGGTTAAATACCACGCAACTCCCTGTCAGCAACTCCCTGGTAAGTGCCCCAGATCCCTTTCCAGTAACCCCTGTCCATCCAGTCCAGTAACTGTGTGATTGGTATTGTTTGAGTTGATAGGCAGAGAACCGCAGGATGTAGAGGCTTAAATTATCAGAGTTTAGTGCCCTGGCAGTAACTGCTCGCAAGTTTGCCCCCAAGGTCCAACCTGTTGTGCTCTTTATCATTTCAGCTATTTTTGGCTCCACTTTGACTTGTTCAGGTTGGATGCTGTAATTGGGCTGGAGAATATATGGCTAACAAGTGACGTCCCAACCTTACTGAAAGTAGTGATAACATGGAATGGCCTCCTGGCAGAGGTAGTAAAATAGAACCTAGCGAGTGAAATGGACTAGCTGGGACTGGTACAAGAAGATAGATTACACTGGAGGGGTATGCTGTAGGGGCAGCCTGGAGGGATGAGAAGTCCTTGCAGCAGGACCACTGTGTTCCAGACTGTTATACAGTGGATATTATGATCTTAGTCATGGCACTCCCAGCCAACACACGGTTAATTCTGTTTGCCAAACATCAGAGCCGCGAGTCCAATTTCTCAATGTGAGATTTTTAAGCTGCCTCATTAAGTATTTAACAATGAAGTTGGAGCTGCAGGGACGTTTCAGTTGTTGGTTCCTGCAGATTGTACGAGATACTCACACTGAGCCAAGGCCTGCCTGGCAGGAAAGGGGTTAAATTATGGTTTCTGGGCATTTGCCCCCAAACTGATTATTTTGTCATTTGAACCTGGGGCTCCGCAGCTCAGTGATTTTGAGTCTCCCTTTCTCTGAGAAATTGGGGCTGATAAGCAATTACTAGCAATGATCTCTCATTAGCAACAGATGTCAGTCTGTACTTAATGGTTGAATCATAAAGGTTGATTGACAGGTAGAAATTGCAAACTTCAAAAGAAATTTACTGTAGGATAATACATAATTTTTTAATACCATTCAAAACTGATAAAGTACCTATTGAGTGAGGTCTGTCCAGCTCCAGGTTGTTCTAGACCAGCAATTTAGGTTAAATACTGGGTGTTATTCCTGAACCTTTCTGGGGGTCTTTGAGGAAAGTGTTAACAAATAATGTCCTCCAATATGATAGAGATACTGCCTATAACATATAACATGATAAAAGTCTCATCTTTGTCAATATGGCCCATGATCACCTTAGTTGGGGACTCATTATATATATATATATATATATATATATATATATATATATATATATATATATATATATATTGGACCTCATTTTGCACTCCCCAGCTTTTGTACATTCCAGTTGTTGGTACAGTTTGTACATCACACCTCTTGCCAATTTCCTGCAAGTGCATAATTTATAAGCAAAATTGTGGAAATACAGTTCCTAATTAGCACAGACCCTCAGTCAGGAACTTAGCTGGTTAACTAGAAAGTGAAGGTGGAGTTATAGGTAGAGGTTATGTGAACATTCAAGCACAGTTTATTATTCCTCCTCCTTATAGCACCTCCTATTGTTATACCCCTTTGTGTAACTCCTTGTCATGTTTCCTACAAGTTTCCTGGAGTTCCTATAACCTCTTCTTATAACACCTCCTGTAGCTCCATATAGCCCCTCCCTGCATTTTATGTTGCTCCAGTGACAGTCATGACATTTAATGGCCATTTGATGGGTGTGTGGGTGGTTCTGAGGCTGGACGCTTCCTCTCATAATAATGGACTCTTCGGCCCGGCTGCCCCTGATGATTTCTCACCCTGAGTGAGCAGAAAACCACACGCGGGAGACACTGACTGCCTGGAAACAGCCCCCATGAATAATGCAGACGGGATATTAGGCAGTGAGAGAACAGGATGGATGCACTGCTGGGAAAGAATTAGATGCATCTGAGAGTGAATGAAAGTCAGGAGGTAGCATCCAGGAGAGTCAGGAGGGAACAGCCGGGAGAGTCAGGAGGGAACAGCCGGGAGAGTCAGGAGGGAAAACCCTGGAGAGTCAGGAGGGAGCAGCCGGGAGAGTCAGGAGGGAACAGGAGGGAACAGGAGGGAGAATCAGGAGGGAACAGCCCGGGAGAGTCAGGAGGGAACAGTCAGGAGATTCAGGAGGGAACAGCCCGGGAGAGTCAGGAGGGAACACCCAGGAGAGTCAGGGGGGAGCAGCCGGGAGAGTCAGGAGGGAACAGCCGGGAGAGTCAGGAGGGAACAGCCGGGAGAGTCAGGAGGGAGCAGCCGGGAGAGTCAGGAGGGAACCACCAGGAGAGTCAGGAGGGAACAGCTGGGAGAGTCAGGAGGGAAAAGCCCGGGAGAGTCAGGAGGGAAAAGCCGGGAGAGTCAGGAGGGAACAGCCAGGAGAGTCAGGAGGGAACAGCCGGGAGAGTCAGGAGGGAACATCCGGGAGAGTCTGGATGGAACACCCAGGAGAGTCAGGAGGGAACAGCCAGGAGAGTCAGGAGGGAACAGCCGGGAGAGTCAGGAGGGAACACCCGGGAGAGTCTGGATGGAACACCCAAGAGATTCAGAAGGGAACAGCCAGGAGAGTTGGGAGGGAATCGCCAGGAGAAATAGAAGGGATCGGCTGCAAGAGTCAGGAAGGAATAGCTGCAAGTGTAAGGATGGAACAGCCAGAAGAGTCAGGAGGAAAAATCCAGGACAGTTAGGATGGCAATCCCAGAAGTGTCAGGAGGGAACAGCCAAAAGAGTTGGGAGGGAATAACCAGGAGATGCAGTAGGAAACTCTGGAGAGTTAGGAGGGAAAAGCCATACAAGAAGGCCAGATTTATAACTAGGCAAACAAGGCAGCTGCCTATGGGTGCCTCTCTAGACGGGGCACCTCATTAACACAACAATACATTTAAATTTCAGTTTCTTTATGTAGCATAGACCCTGCCTTCTCTAGCCAGGTATCATAAGCTATTTTGTGGGGGAAGGGGAATTAGTGAATGTGAAGTGACTTCATTATTGTAAAACGAACAGGGCATGGAAGTTCATAGGCAACTTCATGGTGTCTGCACCACCCTCTGTGCACACTGACATGCATAAAGTATCAATTCATTATAATAGTACTGCCTCTCACTTCTTATCTACTACCAAAGTCTTCTCCTCTCTCAGGTACTTAAATCACCATAATCAGCTCACTGACTGGCTTCCCTCAAAAACAAAGCATGCTCCTGCTCCTCTTAGATATCATCCCCAGAATGACCAACAATGATTATAATATATATATATATATATATATATATATATATATATATATATATATATAATTGATGCTGCACATTTGCAGCCTTATTCAATTGTGATTCAGCAAATTGAAAAGGGCTCTATTTTTAGCATAGAGCATATTTTTTTACAGAAGTTTTTAGTTCGTGAATTTCTATCCAAAAGCAAGGTCTTCACGAACTAAAAACTTCTGTAAAAAAAATATGCTACGTGCTTAAATAGAGCCCTTTTAAATTTGCTGAATTGAAATTTAATAAGGCTGTATGTTTGTTAGTCCTACAGTGGAGTAACAAGGTAGTGGAGAAACAGAGATACCCATGCTCTCGTGCACCCAGGGGATTGCTAAGGAGTTTGTGCTTAACATCATCAGATATGTAAAACTGAAGCAAAATATAATTAAATAGTGCCAGAAGACCACAAAAAAAGAATGTTACATCTATTCTAACACATGCATGGTGCTAATTTATCATAGAGCAGCCCTGAAGGTAGCAGTAAATTTGTTGGAGTTATAGTTTATTGGCCCCGGGATTTGTTATACTTTGCCACAGTGATCTTACATGCCCCTGATTTTGTATGGGTTGTATCACACAGTTACACAATGGGCTCTGTTCACTAAGGTGGGTATTGAAAACTATCCCTATATTATTTATGTATCCTCTGGGGAATAAACTTGGAATCATTTGTACAAAATATTGGAGGTCTGACTTCACTAATCCATTGATTATCTCAGCATGTTTTCTCTTGAGTAGCATTGTCCACTAACCAGCCATGGGTCACAATGGGCCCATCAATGATTTATGTTTGGCCCCACTCCATCCCAAACTGAGCTATACCTCTGAACCAGTACTGTACACATTTACATGGCAATTGCCCTCCCAAGCCCCTTCTCTGACCCTTTCCTCTTATCTCTCCTCACTTCCCTGGTTTTCCATGAGAGGAGAGGAAACATCTTCAAGATTTCATTAGCCAATCTCTGGAAAGCACAACTGTTTCACTGTCCAGGTTCTAAAGCTTATCCTTCAAAGTCTCATCAGAGTGGGTCGGATAAATCCAGCCCACCCAAAAACAGACATCATAAAGTCCTGTCCCATTCACCTTGATTAATCTGACTTACTCCATAGTCTTGCCACTGCCATTTAGACCCATGACCCATGCTGACCCCCAGCCACACCTTAAAAGCATTGACCACAGGGTGACACAGTGACAAGGGAACACAGCGCAGTGACATCTCTCAGATCTTGCTTTTACGCTCACTAATTTCTCTCCACACTACAAGGGGTTAGCTGTGTCCCCACTTGCTGCCCTGGTAACTTATCATTTTCTGAGTTATTCCAATCCAATTTCTTCAGTTCCTGGAGCTGTAATATTCTTTTGTTTTTATTGCATTTTTCTCAGTGAACACAACATTTTCAGACGTCCTGTCTGGACACACAGCCAGGGACAAGTACTAACCATCGCTGGAAGGGAAATGTAATGGAGTGTGACAGGGGTACTGTGTGTGTTGTGAGGGGTCTCACGTTGGAGGTGAAACAATGGGATGGCAGGAGGTTTGGGGTGTCAGAGAGGAGGGGGCATCCAAGGAGATATCCCAGGATGTGAAAAATTAGGTTTGGAGGTGCTTGCTCCACCCATGGACTGACATTTTAAAGGATAGTGAGAGGCAGCATTCAGGAGTGATACTAAAATCAATTATCAGTGTGTCACAGCTGTACATTATAACAACAGTATTAAAGCATGATCCATGGCACCATTGAAAAGTACAAGCCGGGGGTGAATCAGGCAGGCCCGTCTGCTACATTTGTGTGAGTCTCCTTTGTAAATTTGCTAGAGCACAGATTATTCATTTATACCTTTATATTGTGTAAAACATGTTATTTTACATTCATGTTACACCATGTGGCACATCTGTGTCCTTTCAAAGGGCCACAAAAATGTAAGTCTAATAGTATGTATGTATGGCAGCAGGAAACTGGCTTATGTACAGTAAAAACTCAGGAGAGTCCAGGGGAACAACCAAAAAAGTCAGGAGGAAAAGCCCAGGAGAGTCAGGAGGGAACAGCCAGAAAAGTCATGAGGAAAAGCCCAGGAGAGTCAGAGGGAACAGCCAGAAAAGTCAGGAGGAAAAGCACAGGAGAGTCAGGGGGAACAGCCAGAAAAGTCAGGGGGAAAAGCACAGGAGAGTCAGGGGGAACAGCCAGAAAAGTCATGAGGAAAAGCCCAGGAGAGTCAGGGGGAACAGCCTGAAAAGTCATGAGGAAAAGCCCAGGAGAGTCAGGGGGAACAGCCAGAAAAGTCAGGAGGAAAAGCCCAGGAGAGTCAGGGGGAACAGCCAGAAAAGTCATGAGGAAAAGCCCAGGAGAGTCAGGGGGAACAGCCTGAAAAGTCATGAGGAAAAGCCCAGGAGAGTCAGGGGGAACAGCCAGAAAAGTCAGGAGGAAAAGCCCAGGAGAGTCAGGGGGAACAGCCAGAAAAGTCATGAGGAAAAGCCCAGGAGAGTCAGAGGGAACAGCCAGAAAAGTCAGGAGGAAAAGCCCAGGAGAGTCAGGGGGAACAGCCAGAAAAGTCAGGAGGAAAAGCCCAGGAGAGTCAGGGGGAACAGCCAGAAAAGTCAGGAGGAAAAGCCCAGGAGAGTCAGGGGGAACAGCCAGAAAAGTCACGAGGAAAAGCCCAGGAGAGTCAGGAGGGAACAGCCAGAAAAGTCAGGAGGAAAAGCCCAGGAGAGTCAGGGGGAACAGCCAGAAAAGTCATGAGGAAAAGCACAGGAGAGTCAGGGGGAACAGCCAGAAAAGTCAGGAGGAAAAGCCCAGGAGAGTCAGGGGGGACAGCCAGAAAAGTCAGGAGGAAAAGCCCAGGAGAGTCAGGGGGAACAGCCAGAAAAGTCAAGAGGAAAAGCCCAGGAGAGTCAGGGGGGGGGACAACCAGAAAAGTCAGGAGGAAAAGCCCAGGAGAGTCAGGAGGGAAAAGCCATACTAGAAGGCCAGATTTATAACTAACTTGTGATGGACTAAAAGTATTTTTTCAACCTCAATTACTATGTAACTATGTAACTAGGCAAACAAGGCAGCTGCCTAGGGGTGCCTCCCTAGGCGGTGCACCTGATTAACACAACAATACATTTAAATTTCAGTTTCTTTATATATATTTAGCCAGGTGTCATGAGCTATTTTGTGGGGTAGGGGGAATTAGTGAGTGTGAAGTCGCTGCATTATAGTAAAACAAACAGGGAATGGAAGTTCATGGGCAAGACACCTCCCATCCTTTAAAGCTCTGACAGTAATCCTGTAGCCAGTGGGAGTGCTGCTTCTGACACATCTAGGAAACCATTAGAAAGGACCCTGCACCAGACATATGCAGCAAATTGGTACAAAGTCTACCTCTCTCTCTATTTTTTTTGCTGTCTTTCTATCTCCCCCCCCCCCCCCATCTCTGTCTCTCACCTCAAAGCAAAATGCTCACCATCACTTCACAGATTAGTGAATAGTGACCTAAGTTTTTTTGCATCTATCTGAGCCAGGTTACCAGGAGGTGGCATTAGTGTTTAGGGGCCCAGGTCACAGCCAGGTCTAGCCCCTCCTTGGTACAGTCGCCTGTCATGCACAATCAGTTTTTGCAATGGGCAAAGCACTGGTAGCATCTGACTGACAACCCCCTGCCAATCCCCCTCCCTATCCTCCTCCCTAAAGGCACTGAATATGGCACACTCACAATCTGCTAATACATTGCTCATGTAGGAGAACTAAAAAGATGACACAAGGTTAAAAAAGATCACTCAAAGCTGTGAATGTATGTTCCTGCCATCATTACAGACACAGTGCAAATATAGGTTCTCATCACTTCCATGGTTTAGTAGAACTGTGCTGGACCAGCTCATATACAGTGCCTTGCAAAAGTATTCACCCCCCTTGACTTTTTACCTATTTTGTTACATTACAGCCTAAAGTTCAATGTTTTGTTAATCTGAATTCCATGTGATGGATCAGAACACAATAGTCTAAGTTGGTGAAGTGAAATGAGAAAAATATATACATAAGACTATTTTTTAGAAATAGAAAACAGAAAATTGGCATGTGCGTATGTATTCACCCCCTTTGTTATGAAGCCCATAAAAAGCTCTGGTGAACATAATTCGTGAAATGATGTCCACCTGTGTGCAATCTAAGTGTCACATGATCCGTCCTTACATATACACACCTTTTTTGGAAGGCCCCAGAGGCTGCAACACCTAAGCAAGAGGTACCACTAACCAAACACTGCCATGAAGACCAAGGAGCTCTGTTGAGAAGTACAAGTCAGGGTTAGGTTATAAAAACATATTCAAATCTTTGATGATCCCCAGGAGCACCATCAAATTAATCATAACAAAATGGAAAGAACATGGCACATGTATTCATCCCCTTTGTTATGAAGCCCATAAAAAGCTCTGGTGCAACCAATTACCTTCAGAAGTTACATAGTTACACAGTAATTAAGGTTGAAAAAAAGACTTTCAGTCCATCAAGTTCAACCTTTTAAGATCTCCTCTGATCTGCAATATGCGGATTAAATATGAATTAATTTGTTGTTAATTATTAATAAATTATTGAATTATTTATTTTTTATTTCATTTTTAATTATTAATTAATCCAGCGGAAGGCAAACAGAAAAAAAAAAAAGTGAAACTTAGCCAATCGTCTCAAGGGGGGAAAAAAATGAATTCCTTCCTGACCCCAGATACTGGTGATTGGATTTCTCCCTGGATCAATACTGTCTCTCTAATTATCCATGATAACCCTGAATTCCCTTTTTAATTAGAAATAAATCCAGTCCCCTTTTAAAGTTATCTATCGAATCCGCTGTCACCTCCTCCTCTGGTAGAGAATTCCACAGATTAACCACCCTTACTGTGAAGAACCCTTTTCTTTCTTTAAGGTGGAATCTTTTTACTTCTAACCTCAAGGGATGTCCTCTTGTCAGTTGAAAACCTCTTGGCACAAAAAGCTCCCTTGACAAATCTTTATACTGACCCTGGATGTATTTATATAGGGTAATCATATCTCCTCTTAGACGCCTTTTTTCTGGAGAAAATAAGTTTAATTTGGCTAGTCTTTCCTCATAACTTAGCCCCTCCATTCCCCTTATTAGTTTTGTTGCCCAAAATTGTACTCCATATTCCAAATGAGGGTGTACTAGAGATTTGTATAGTGGCAGAATTATATTTGCTTCCCTGGCTTCTATACCCTTCCTAATACATGCTAATATTGTATTTGCCTTTGCAGCTGCTGCTTGGCTTTGAGCACTGTTACCTAGGTGGTTGTCCACAAGCACTTCCAAATCCCTTTCAATATCTGATACCCCTAGATCTGCTTCATTAAGATTATAAATTGCACGGCTATTTTTCTTTCCCAGATGCATAACTTTACATTTATTCGTATTAAATCTCATCTGCCATTTAGATGCCCATTCCTCAATTTTATGTAAATCCCTTTGGAGGGAAAGCACATCATTATCTGATTTAATTACCTTGCACGACTTCGTATCATCAGCGAAAATTGAGACACCACACTCCAATACTACCTCTATGTCATTAATAAATATGTTAAAAAGGAGAGGACCTAATACTGAACCCGGAGGAACCCAATTTGCCACATTAGTCCAATCAGAGTATGTTCCATTTACAACAACCCTTTGCTTCCTGTCTTTTAGCCAGCTCTCAATACATGAGCAGATATTTACTGCAATTCCTGTATCCCTTAGTTTGCACAATAGTCTCCCATGTGGCACCGTATCAAAAGCCTTTGCAAAATCCAAAAAGACTACATCCACTGAGTTGCCTTGATCCAGGTTCCTACTAACCTCCTCATAGAAACTGATTAGATTTGTTTGACATGACCTAGCCCTCATAAATCCATGTTGACTCCTAGTTATAATCCTGTTCAAATAGACATATTCTTGTATATTATCCCTTATTAACCCTTCAAAAAGCTTCCCCACTACAGAAGTGAGACTCACTGGTATATAATTATCTGGATTTGCTCTTGCTCCTTCTTTAAATATAGGTATCACATAATTAGTGAAATGATGTCCACCTGTGTGCAATCTAAGTGTCACATGATCTGTCATTACATATACACACCTTTTTTGAAAGGCACCAGAGGCTGCAACACCTAAGCAAGAGGCACCACTAACCAAACACTGCCATGAAGACCAAGGAACTCTCCAAACAAATAAGAGACAATGTTGTTGAGAAGTACAAGTCAGGGTTAGGTTATAAAAAAAATATCCAAATCTTTGATGATCCCCAGGAGCACCATCAAATCTATCATAATAAAATGTAAAGAACATGGCACATCAGCAATCCTGCCAAGAGATGGCCACCCACCAAAACTCACGAACCGGGCAAGGAGGGTATTAATCAGAGAGGCAGCACAGAGACCTAAGGTAACCCTGGAGGAGCTGCAGAGTTCCACAGCAGAGACTGGAGTATCTGTACATAGGACGACCTTAAGCCGTACGCTCCATAGAGTTGGGCTTTATGGCAAAGTGGTCAGAAGAAAGCCATTACTTTCAGCAAAAAAGAAAATGGCACACTTTGAGTTTGCGAAAAGGCATGTGGGAGACTCCCAAAATGTATGGAGGAAGGTGCTCTGGTCTGATGAGACTAAAATTTAACTTTTCAGCCATCAAAGAAAACGCTATGTCTGGCGCAAACCTAACATATCACATCACCCAAAGAACACCATCCCACATTGAAACATGTTGGTTGCAGCATCATGCTGTGGAGATGTTTTTCAGCAGCTGAGACTGGGAAACTGGTCAGAGTTGAGGTAAAGATGGATGGTGCTAAATACAGGGATATTTTTGAGCAAAACCTGTACCGCTCTGTGAGTGATTTGAGGCTAGGACGGAGGTTCACCTTCCAGCAGGACAATGACCCCAAACACACTGCTAAAGCAACACGTGAGTGGTTTAAGGGGAAACATGTAAATGTGTTGGAATGGCCTAGTCACAGCCCAGACCTGAATCCAATAGAAAATCTGTGGTCAGACTTAAAGATTGCAAGTGCAAACCATCCAACTTGAAGGAGCTGGATTAGTTTTGCAAGGAGGAATGGGCAAAAATCCCAGTGGTAAGATGTGGCAAGCTCATAGAGACTTATCCAAAGCGACTTAGACTGTGATTGCAGCAAAAGGTGGCTCTACAAAGTATTGACTTTAGGGGGTGAATAGTTATGCACATTGACTTTTTCTGTTATTTTGTCCTATTTGTTGTTTGCTTCACAATAAAAAAAAAAAAAACATCTTCAAAGTTGTGGGCATGTTCTGTAAATGAAATAATGCAAATCCTCATACAATCCATGTTAATTCCAGGTTGTGAGGCAACAAAACATGAAAAATGCCAAGGGGGTGAATACTTTTGCAATGCACTGTAGATACTCAACAGAACTATACAATGCAGTGTATTCATGAATTTGTGCATATTATAGATACTCAGTGTTACTATACAATCCAATCCATGTTCAGTATATATCGATACTCACACACTTTTTCACATTCACTTCTGTATCCTTAGGTCTGATTTGACTCTCTAACTCTTTATTCCTGTTTCCTTTCTCTCCCCCCACAGACCCAGATTAGCCCCCGCGAGGGCTGGCAGGTGTACAGCTCAGCGCAGGACCCCGATGGCCGCTGTATCTGCACCGTGGTGGCCCCTGAGCAGAACTTGTGCTCCAGAGATGCCAAAAGTAAACAGCTGCGCCAGCTGCTGGAAAAGGTGAGTGGGGGTACAGCATTGAAATATGGGAGGGGGAGAGGAGGGATATAGGAGTGGAGAGGATACAGGAGGGGAAGAACTGATTTAAACATTTAAATACAGTATGTTGTAGATATAAGTGGGAGCTTTTTCTAGAAAGAGCAAGACTAAAACAAGAGGTGTTGATGCAAGGCTAATCTGTGATATAGTCTGACTTTCAGCAGAAGCATCAAGCACAGTCGGGGGGTTCCATAATAATGTCTGGGACCTGCATTAAGCCTGACTTGTTGAGGTAGATAGAATGGGTAGAACAGATCTGTGAATCTGTGTCCAGGGCTGTGGTGTAGTCTGTGTGTCTGCAGCAGATGCCATTGATTAGTGATCTCTTCAGTCCATAGGTCCTATCAAATTGCTGCACTCCAGACAGCACTCTCACAAACTGTCTCATGTCACTAAGAGCCAGCTGTAACTCCTGCATTTCCAGAGTAAAGCACTGACTATCCGACAGCAACATAAGGCTGAACAGGGGCATGAAGGAAGATAAACCCATAAGGACCATCTAATCTGTCCATTGTGTATACCTAAAAGACTCAAAGCCTAATGTATATCCCCGCCATCCTTGCATTAATATATCTGTTCTACCACTGTAAGGCTGTTCCATATATGTAATGAGCAATGTCGAACCTATTTAGTACTTTTTTTGCTCAGCCATTGTGCACAATAACTAGGTTGTTACCAGAGCTCAGAATCCAGGTGTGAGGGAACAAAAACATCTCAGGACACCAACAAAACCTCTGTGCATCTTGGGGTTAAATATCTGGTCCCAGAGCGTGTCTGTCCTACTCACATCTACACGTGTTTGAGATACCTCCTGCTTTGCCACTACACCAGTTTGGTGTTATTGCCTAATAGCCACATTAAATGTAAAGCTCGTAGCTGCAACGTGAGGAACGCAACGGCTACGGCCTTGAAATTTGGCCGCGTTACAGAGCTATTACATTAGACCATGGCGCAAGCTAGGGGCCGGAGACGCAAACTCGTAAACCATTCTTGCTCACTTTGAATGTACGGCCTGAACATGACCAATTAGTCATACCCATAGTTAAGGGTTTACAGGGAGCCAATGGCAAAAGAGATCGTCAGCATGACATCACTGAAAAATGGAGGTTGGATTTCAAAGCCTTATGGGTTTCAATTACGAGTTTCTATCGGATCCGCATTCCAGAAATGATTCAATATCAATAAATCAGTAAATATGATATTTGATATTCTTGTCCATGCGACTTCCATTATATGTTTTAATACATTGATTTCCGGGATCGATATAACACGGAAATTACACATTAAAAAAAAGTATTTTATATTGCAGACTTGCAAACATGAGAATGATGTGCTATTAGGTCTAATACCAAACATCACTTTCCCTTTAATATTAAGTACAGTAGTGTGTTGATATTTGCATTTACAGTGCTACGGATTGGACTTTACCCCCCTAGCAGGTCCTCTCTAGTACCCGTGGGCTTTTTGGCTCCATTTGCTTGTTACGGGTTTGAACGCCAGTGAATTAGTTGCAATTTAATAGCGATTTTCGAACGCAACAGTTACCAGCTTGACAATCCAAAGGACTTGTGGGGGTGCAGGTCAAATTTTCACATCCAGTAGGTTTTTCTCGCTCTTAACCAGCAAATCGTCAGCGGGTTGTTTTACGGCCAATTTAATAGCCGCAAGTCTAGCGGGCTACTTTTCGGGCGACGGTTTTACACGTTCAGGGAATTTAATGTGGGTAATAGTGGGATATTTTTGCCCTACTGTCGTGTATTTGTTAGACCCCAGCTACATTTGCACCCCAGTACAATCATTTTTATCCTACTTTGATGTTTGCCGCAGTTGTAGTTTTTTCCTCAGTGACCAAACTTTACCCCCTTAGGTGCAGAACATGTCCCAGTCCATTGAGGTGCTGAACCTGCGCACTCAGAGAGACTTCCAGTATGTGCAGAAGATGGAGACCCAGATGAAGGGACTCAGAGCCAAGTTCAGGCAGATTGAGGAAAATCGGAAAACTCTGCTCACAAGGCACTACCAGGTGAGATCCCATGGGGCAATAGATACACCCAACTGAGGGGAAACAGGACAGTGCTATTAGAGAGGCTACTAACCATGACACTCTTCCACTCTGTCTCTCATAAACAATCTCCATTTCTCTCTGACACTTTAGGTCTATTCCTCTGGCTTTCTCATCCCCCTGGATGAATAATCTAGTCTTTCTTGTAGCACTCTCAGCCTTTCTCTGACACTGTCACTCTCTCTCTCTCAACCTCCTATTGGTCTCTGACACTCAATTCCCCCATGGTCTCTGATGCTGTCCTTTCCTGCAGGATCTGAAGGAGAAGATGGATGAGTTGTTGCCCCTAATCCCCATCTTGGAGCAGTACAAGACTGATGCCCGGCTTATCACCCAGTTCAAGGAAGAGATTCGCAATCTGACCTCCATCCTTACCACCATCCAGCAGGAGATTGGAGTGTTTGACTATGAGGAGCTGCACCAGAGAGTGCTAGGACTGGAGAGACGACTGCGAGAGTGCATGAAGAAACTCAGTAAGTGCGGACAGACACATGGACAGATAGACTGAGAAAAAGCAAATGCTCTTTCCTGAAAACAAACCATCTCTGTCATTTCCCTCAGAGTGGTCCATGTCTGGAGAACCTTTATCCTTTAACTTAAGATTAGAACTAACAAGACTTATCCGCCCATTCTATCTACTTGACACATTAACAGAATTAAACCACACAATGACCTCATGCTTAAATTCCCTTTTGTGTTTGACCCTACCTGTTATTGAAGACTGATGCATTTATCTTCTACATGTTAATATAATATTTCTTATTTATGACAGATATTAATAATCTTTACACACACCTTATATATTATTTATATTATTTTACACTTTATATATTTATATATTATTATTTGGATTATTCTCACATCCCACGGTTGACATTTTTATTGCTCTGTGAAGATTTTCTGGATGACATTATAGCCCGTCCTATAACCACCTGTACAAATATGTCCTGCGCATATTATTCGGTCCATTTGTTACTAGACTGTGGTACTTACATTGATACCCAACGGATATTTTGTGCTTTGTACAAATCAGGCGGGATCTCTTACACCTTCCACATCAAACTCAGTCTTTGCATTAGACAATGGGCAGGTGGCCCTTAATATTGGTCATCTAATTTTCATGTGTCTCAATATAAGACATTGTGATTATCCTGGGACATCTTATTGTGCAGTCATCTTGTAAGAGATCTGATTTCATATATAAAGGGTGCCTGGGAGGGGTATGTCAACAACTATCCCACAAAAAACAATGTAGAGGTGACGAGAAATAATAGCTTGACTGTGGATCTTGTGCAGTACATTTTAATATGTTTTATGGAGGTAGAAGGTTTTGAGTGACAGATAGCAAGGGCAGTATTAAGCTGTGTACTCTATTGTTTGTTGATTATGTTTTCAAAAGCTGACAGATATGAAAAACCTCTGAAAAATATGATTGAAAAGCCATTGCATACGCAACCTCTGTAGAACACGAGATCATGTTTATTCTCTCTGGGAAAATTAATGGTGGAGAGTTGTCTGAATGAATTGACATGACAGGACAGTCTTTTTTTCGGGGGGCCCCAACTCTCAAACAACATCCCCCCAAACTGAGATGGAGGGGTGTCTGTACTGATATGACTGGGACATCTTGGAGGTCAACTCAACTCTTGACCTCACCTCATACTAGTGCTGATTTCCTTATTGTCATCTATTATTATCTAATATTTATAATGTACCAACATATTCCTGATGTCTTCCTGTAACTTAGGAACATTAGATATGAATTTGATTAAAAAACTATAATTTATTTAAAAACAGATGCTGCGTTGTTTATTTAATATTAATTCCATGATTAAAATAATGGTATTGCCGATATACCTTGTCAAAACCACCCAAAAGAAAACAAAGAAAAATGCAAAAAATTTTAAAAATATATGTTTGAACTAAAATAACAAACAAAACAAAACATAGATGTGCTCATAAAACAATTATGCATTTTTATGTTTACATCTTTGTTTCTTTTTTTGTTGTTATTTTAGTTTGAATGTTTTTATTTTATTTATTTTTCTTCTTGGGTGATTTTGTGCATTTTGAGGCTGTATATTGGCTATACCATTATATTAATCATGGAATTAATATTTAATAAATAATGTAGCATCTGTTCTTAAATAAATTATGTTTTTTGAATCAAGTTCATATGTAAAGTTTCACTTTACTTTTGATTGAATGGTGGATATCTATTCAAATAAAATGTAAAGCTTACATTCTGTAACTTTTACATCGCCTCAATGACTTTATGCTATTTATCTTTCATCATGTGCAGGGAACAAATCCCCCAGACTAAATGAATAGGGGACCAAAAAAATAGCAAAATTAAACTTAATCATGCATTACCCTGATCAGACCACTAGACGGTAGAGTGCTATGGAGCAGTATGTCTTTCCCATGAAAGCATTGACCCATAATTTATCTTATACATATATATATACATATATATATATATATATATATATATATATATATATATACATACATATATATATATATATATATATATATATATATATATAAATATTTTTTAATTATATTGGGTACAGGGGCATTGATAATATAAACAAAGAAATGAAAAACATTTTTTTGCGTGGCAGCAGTGGGCCCCCTCCTCAGAGCAGGGCTTCAGTGCATTGCACTGGGTGCACCAGCGGTAGCCCCTGCTTCCTGTCCTGGGAGTAGAGTTGAATTATCCCCCCGGATTTTTTTTGGGCTCCTACGCCCATGATCCTGTGTGATCATCAGCTGTACTGGAACAGAGCTGTTATTAGAAATCTTGGAGTCCAGCACACTTATAAAAGCCAGCACCCCTCTTACCTAAAGAAACATACTGTATCTCACAAAAGTGAGTACACCCCTCACCTTTTTGTAAATATTTTATTATATCTTTTCATGTGACAACACTGAAGAAATTACACTCTGCTGCAATGTAAAGTAGTAAGTGTACAGCCTGTATAACAGTGTAAATGTGCTGTCCCCTCAAAATAACTGCTGGCACTGGGGAGCTACAGTTCATTGAGGGAACCATGAATGCCAACATGTACTGTGACATACTGAAGCAGAGAATGATCCCCTCCCTTCGGAGACTGGGCCGCAGGGCATTATTCCAATATCATAACGACTCCAAACACCTACAAGTCGACCACTGCCTTGCTAAAGAAGCTAAAGGTAAAGGTGATGGACTGGCCAAGCATGTCACCAGACCTAAAGCCTATTGAGCATCTGTGGGGCATCCTCAAACGGAAGGTGTGGGATTGCAAGGTCTCTAACATCCACCATCTCCTTGATGTCATCATGGAGGAGTGGAAGAGGACTCCAGTGGCAACCTGTGAAGCTCTGGTGAACTCCATGCCCATGAGGGTTAAGGCACTGCTGGAAAATAATGGTGGCCACACAAAATATTGACACTTTGGGCCCAATTTGGACATTTCCACTTAGGGGTTTACTCACTTTTGTTGCCAACAATTTAGACATTAATGGCTGTGTGTTGAGTTATTTTGAGGGAACAGCACATTTACCCTGTTATACAGGCTGTACACTTACTACTTTACATTGTAGCAGAGTGTTATTTCTTCAGTGTTGTCACATGAAAAGATATAATAAAATATTTACAAAAATGTGAGGGGTGTACTCACTTTTGTGAGATACTATATATATTATAGCCAGTTATCTTTGGTGTAACCTATGGTTAATGGTTAAGTGTGCCCCAAATAAATCTTGGCCCACTTCTTTATTGAGCACAAGTACCCATGGTATCCCCCTGACAGTGGCAATATGTTTATAAGCACACAACACAATTAACACAAAATGTATGCAAATATTTATAAACCAATTATTAGCACTTCACTTGGTATTTCAGATTATGGGGCTTCCCCCAGAGAGACTGAGTAGAAATCCATGTGTATTTTTATCTCTGAATGTCAAATTAAATTATCCCCGCTCTCTTCTCTAATAAAGAGCTGCCATTTATTCATTACAATCCCGTGTGATGTCTGTAACTGACGCGGCTCCTAGAGAGAGGCTCTCAAATCATTCACATCCACAGCTGAGAACATCAGTATCGTTTAGGTATAATTATACTCCAGATCCAGGATAATCCTGTGTAATAATACAGACAAAAATGTTGAAGGTCTGCAGAACAAAACTGGTTTAAATTACCTAGTTAATATGACACAAGTGGAGGAGCTATTGGGACTGGCTATACAGCTCTGTGACCTGAGGTTACTCCATGTTGAAATCTTCAGCATCAGAATATTCTCAGTTATTAAAAACAAATAAGGATTTAGCCAGGGATCTTTAGGTTATAATCTGAATTTTGTGGATTGGGACCTGTGGCAGACCAGGGGACCATGTGTGTATATAGTAGGTGTCGGTGGGGTTCAGTAACAGAAAGCCCAACAATAAAACTGATGGGGGCTGTTTAAGACTGTGGCAAAGACATGTAGCTGGATTCTGAACTGTAATACCTACTGTAGATTATCTGAATAACTGTACAGGGTCATTAGATGGTCATAGTTGGACTAGGGAACAAGCGAATGAAGATGATGATGGAGCATGTACAAATATGAACCTCCTAGAGACCGCTGTCTCAGCAGAGAGTGATTAGTGGCACCAGTTATCCATTATTAGTAATATACAATGTGTTCTGGATATTCATGGCCCAGTACATGTAGCTAGTACCGCAGAACATACAAGTGTTAAGTACCATCCTTTATAGCTTTAGGCCAAAGTATTTTGGTGACCAAAGATCTAAAGTTAAGACCAACATGGACCTGGGCAAGACTAAGATCTTCAGCCGTGAATGTCAGCTGTGCTCAAAAGGTGCAAAACCATAATGGCCAAAATAGTCCCTTCCAGAGGATAGAGTATCTTCTTTATTTTATGGAGCACCTTCAGCAATAGTGGAAAATGGTAGCTTTTATAAGGTGCATTTAAAAGGTGCCATGTAAAATGGACTATTTATTATGGGTGTAGTAAGGTGCAGTTTGATTTTAATCTGGGGTCTGTTTATTCTCTTATCTCAATATTTTTTACTATTTTAGCATGTGGGAAACTGATGAAAATTTCTGGACCAATGACTGTGAAGAAGTCCGGGCCAAGATTCGGAGCTTGGCTGACAGATCCCACCGCGTCTGAAAAAAACAACCGCGTATGTACAAAAACCAAACACTATATAGTGTAATAATACAATATAATCTTGGTAAAATCGACATAATATTCTGTGATTAGTAAAATATTCATGCTAGATTAAGGATAATGTAGCAATATGAAGAATTAATATTAGCGTTTTTCTTTTTTTAATAGAGTGGAAAAATATTAGCAGTACTATATTAATGCCAAATCCAAATATATTGTCCATTTAAGTTAAATTAAGGATGCCACTAGTATTTTTAATACTTGTTTTCAATAGTAATCTATTTTTAATGTTAATTAATAATCTATTGTTATTGGCAGGAATGATTAAAATAGAAGTATTGCATTAAAGGACCACCGTACAGTGAAAGAAAAACTGTAAATCTAACTCAGAGCATAATTAAGCAGGGAAAAACTTATACATCTGTTTTTTAATTAAAAATAAATAAATACATTCTGATGTCCCTGCAGGGCCCTGAGGCATCTATAATAAATTGGTGGTTTGGTGGTGTTTATTTCAATCTTGTCCGATTATCGTTACAAAGGCTCTCTGTTCCCTCATTCCCCACCCAAAACACACACCCTCAGGATTCAGCTCTGAGGAAGCAATGTAACAAACAAAAAATGGATTCCTGTACTTACAGAGTCTTCAAAAATGGAGGTCCCCCCCCCCCCAAAAAAAAAGAAATGCTTTATGCCCATGGCATGCACAGTTGCTATTATTGTTAGATTGGTATATACATGAAAAACAATTGTATCTTTTACTTTTCCCGCAGTGGTCCTTTAAGGGTAATGCATTGGTAAAATAGTAACTATATTAACAATATTCAATTATATCATGATAATACATATTACATCATACTAATTATCATCTCTCCTGTGTCACCAGGTCTGGTATATGGAAGGATTCACAGGCAGCAAGATTGTGAGGGAGTACAAGACCCTGGCAGATTTTATCACAGGAGCAGAATCCAGGACTTATAACCTTCCCTTTAAATGGGCTGGTACCAGTCACCTGGTCTATAATGGGTCTCTGTTTTTTAATAAATACCAGAGTAACATCATAATCAAGTACAGCTTTGGTATGGGAAGGGTCCTGGCCCAGCGAAGTTTGGACAACGCTGGCTTCAACAATGTCTATCCGTACACCTGGGGTGGTTATTCCGACATTGACCTGATGGCAGATGAATTTGGTCTGTGGGCCGTCTATGCCACCAACCAGAATGCGGGAAATATTGTGATCAGTCAACTGAGGCAAGACACGTTGGAGGTGGTGAAGAGCTGGAGTACAGGGTACCCCAAGAGAAGTGCAGGAGAGTCCTTCATGATCTGTGGCACATTGTACGTCACCAACTCCCACCTCACTGGGGCCAAGGTCTTCTACGCATACTCTACCAAGTCCTCATCGTATGAGTACACAGATATCCCCTTCCACAACCAGTACTTTCACATATCCATGCTGGATTACAACTCCCGGGATCGTGCCCTTTATGCCTGGAATAATGGGCACCAGGTGCTCTTCAATGTCACGCTCTTTCACATCATCAAGACAGATGATGATATGTGAGGAGGTGCTGATCCCAACTCGCCCAGGAATCCTGTTTTTTTAGTCATTCTATCGTCCATATCCAGTTCATCCTTTTTCACAAATATTTTCTCTTTGTAATTTATTGGATATTTCCACTTTCTGACCAAGTGGCTCATAAAGAGTTTATGGCCATTTAATAGAAGACAGTGTTCCTCTACAGTTCTGCCGATAGCCATGTTTGTCTATCCTGGTAGGAGGCCATTTGGTCCATGTTGTGGGATTTTCATATGGAATGAACAATGCTTGGGGTCTTCCATTTTAAACCCTGAAGCATAAAAGGCACTAAAGTGCTTTGTGTCCAGAAGTGGAAATCAATAAAGAGACAGTTCTGTGATCATTAGGAGGGCAGATAACCATTTCCATTGTATGGTGCCATACTTTTCTGCTGCTTTATGATTTTTTCTGTGGCCAGTGTTCATGCTATGGCAGTGAAGGAGTGAAATGGGACCCCCTCCTTCCCATGAATACATTGATGAAAGGCCTAATTCCATCTGCAATTAGTGAACCCTGGTGCAGTCACTGCTATTAAGTTATAAATATAAAGATTATCTGGTCTATTAATCACTCTTATAATGACTCTTTTTATGCCTTGTCGGGTGTCACTGAGGTACAAAGTCACCTGGCTGCCACCAGAGAGAAAACAGCACAGGAATGATGGTAGGGAACAATAAATTGGTCAAATGAAGAAATCAAATTTATTGCGTGCATAAGAGCGTGAAGAAGGACAATAATTGCTGTCTATTATGTACATTTCTATCTCTATTTCAAGTCTCCCCCCCCCCACCCTGTACTTTTTCATTGCTCTCTCTCTCACTTTATCCTCCTTATTCTACCCAAATCCAGTTCTCTTGATTTCTGATTTCCCATTTTTTTGCTTCCTTCTCTCCTCCCTCCTTGCTACTACAGATCCTACTCACCCAGGTCCAACTTTCATCCATACCGCCACTCCTCCAGTTCCGTCTCTCACCAACTTGCTCCCCTGTTCATGCTCTCCCACCATCTTGCTTCCTCCTCCTTCCCAGTTCATCCTCTTGTCCGCTGATATTTCCTGTTCTCTTGTTTCTTCACCTCTTCTCTGTATCATTTCTTATTGAACTGTTTCCTGTTCCATTGTTTCCTGTTTTCAGCTCCCTCTTTTCGTCTGTCTCCCGTTTCCTGTTCTCTTGTTGGCAGTTTTCCCATTTTCTGCTTTCTCTTTCCCACACTCTTGTTTCCTGTTTTGATGTTTTCTGTTCTCTCTTTGCCTTCTCCTATTTCCTGCTCTCTCTAGCCTGATCTCTCTCATTTCCTATTTTTATTGATTCTTTTGTTTCTTATTCTCCCATTTCCTACTTTCCTATTTTCTGCTCTGTCTCTTTTCCTGCTGTCTCTCATTTCCTCTTCTGCTGTTTCCTTCTCCTTTTTCGTCTCTCTCTCTCTCTCTTTCCTGTTGTCTCTTGTTTAATGCTCTTTTATTTCCTCTTCTCCTATTTCTTATTATTGTTGTTATTGTTTTCTGTTCTCTCATTTGCTGTTCCCTCTCTCATACTCTCTCACACTCTTTCTCTCATACTATATCTTTCCTCTCTCGCTCCCTCTCTCCTCTCTCCCTTCCTATCCATCTCTCTCACTTTATTTCTCTCCCTCTCACTCAATCTCCCACTCTCTCTCACTTCCTCTCTCTATTTCTTTCTCTCCCTCTCAATTTCACTTTCTCTCACTCTCCCCCTCTCTCTCACTTTCCCTCTCTAACACTTTCTTTCTCTCCCTTTCTCTCTCTCTCTTCATCTCTATCTCTCTTCCCTACTTTCTTTCACTCTTTCTCTCTCTCTCACCTTCCCTCTCTCTGTCTCATTTGAGGGTTTTGTAATCTTGAAGTAGCTGTGTTCCATTCTTGCCTTACTCCAGTTCCGGGCCTGTGCTTTTAGAGCACATTTTTAACTCTTTGCGAGCATTCTGGGCTGTCTGTACGTGTTCTTGTATCGTTGTGCGATTGTATCTTCACTTCTGTGAATCTTAGCAGTGCTATTTTTTTATAAAATCTATACATTGACAATTTATTATGTGTCCAAAAATCGGTGTTATTTGTCTCATTATTTATTTACTATGATGGTTGGGGTGGTCTTTTTATTTATTTATTTACCATGAAGGTCGATGGACTCTTTCTCTGGTCTTTTCAGGACCAAAGAAGGAGCAATATTACACAAGAAAATAATTAATATTGTAGAACAACCTTTATTTTAATTTAATGTTTGTGTTATGTTTGTTATCAAAGCATTGTGGACATTTCCCACTTCATAGACCAGCAAATAACCACAGAAAAGAGAAAATATCTTAAATCTTTTTATTGTGTGTCAGAGAGCTGGCTTTATAAGTCCAGGAAGCAGTGTCTGGCAGGGGAGGGCCCACTACTGTCTGAGGCCATATTCCGGGCACTGGTGTGCTCCCGTACCTGGTAGAGGACCACCTGACTTGGTCCACTGGGAGAATGTGTGAGTTAAGCTCCCAGGGTGCTGTACATGGTAAACTCTGCTCAGTATCCCTCATCAGATATTTTTTCTCTTAGACTCATTTGATTTTAATTTGTTTTGCTGTTAACAATTCCTTTTGTGGTTTGTCATATTCCTCCTTACCACTTAATAGGGAAATGACCAATAACTCCTGATTGACTCTATAAATGGTGAGTCATGGTCAACACTAAACAGTTCTGGATACTGGTTCTCCAAAAAGATATAAACACACTAAAAACAATTCAAAAGAGGAGACTAATATGGTACAGGGTCTAAAGGTTACTACTTATAGGGGTCTCATCTCACAAGCAAGACATTTTTCATCCTATTCAATATACAATATCCTATAGTCTGGTGCGTTCTGTGAGTCTTTGTGATATATTGTAGGCGGTAAGAGATTCTTAACTTGAGTTGAGTGTCAATTCCAATATATTATAACTCACATGGCCTCCTAGCTAATGGACAATACATTTGCGTGGACGTTTCTTGATACATTGTTCCACATTTTATCTTGGTTATTGTGTTAAACAGTTCTATGATTGTAAAACTAAAACTAGTAATTACCTTTTTGTTCATGCTTCTTTAAAAAACAAAATATGTTTTACATGCACAGTGGGCAGACCCATAATGATGTAGTAATCAGCACCTTTGAATTACTGGAGTTTTGTGGGCTATTTTATAGAATAAGAATCCCAAGTTTCTAGTAAACACGATCAAAGGAAAACTGGAGTTCCTAAAATATATTTTCAGTTTACATATTTGGTCTATTAACATTTAACCTAGATCAAATTGCTCACATTTTGAAACTTTGTCTAAAAACGAAATACAAATGTCATGGCCCTATTACACTCCATACCTTGCTGGCTCCATATACTATCATACCTGTTGGTGTGGATGAACATGCTACGGAATATAGCGATACGGAATATGTTGGTGCGTTTCAAATAAACAATAATAATAATACTAATGCCCGTATACCATCTGACCATCTAGTACCTTGCGGTACTATTAATGACTGCTACACTATTCTGATTACCTATATTCCCAACAATTTCTGACATATTTTACCCTGACGGGATTAAAATTGTAAGGCTTGGCAATGCTGTGTGAGGCTGTTGCTCCTCTGAACACCTTCAGCGCTCATGCAGACTAAGTTGTGCGCCGTACACAACTAGGCACGCTTTGCGCAGCTCGTGGTTGCAACCTCGCTTTACGAGGTTGCAAGTGCGTGCCCAACATCGCAAACATTCCGAACAGCATGCTTGGTCCACCACTATATATGTGATATATATATATATATGTTTTTTTTTTTTTTCTAGTTGAAGTGTCCCTCTCTGAGCAAGGGAGATTGCCCCCCACACCCTTTCCTCGCCAATCCTCCCTTTATCTCTCATTCTACCTGGTTTGGTCCCTGTATATAGCCCCCCACACCCTTTCCTTGCCAGTCCTCCCTTTATCTCTCATGCTCTCTGGTTTGGTCCCTGTATATATAGTCTCAGACATCCTTTCCTTGCCAGTCCTCCCTGTATCTCTCATTCTCCCTGGTTTGGTCCCTGTATATATAGTCTCAGACATCCTTTCCTTGCCAGTCCTCCCTGTATCTCTCATTCTCCCTGGTTTGGTCCCTGTATATATAGCCCCAGACACCCTTTCCTTGCCAGTCCTCCCTGTATCTCTCATTCTCCCTGGTTTGGTCCCTGTATATATAGCCCTAGACATCCTTTCCTTGCCAGTCCTCCCTGTATCTCTCATTCTCTCTGGTTTGGTCCCTGTATATATAGCCCCAGACACCCTTTCCTTGCCAGTCCTCCCTGTATCTCTCATTCTCCCTGGTTTGGTCCCTGTATATATAGTCCTAGACACCCTTTCTTTGCCAGTCCTCCCTGTATCTCTCATTCTCCCTGGTTTGGTCACTGTATATATAGTCCTAGACACCCTTTCTTTGCCAGTCCTCCCTGTATCTCTCATTCTCCCTGGTTTGGTCCCTGTATATATAGCCCCAGACACCCTTTCCTCACCAGTCCTCCCTGTATCTCTCATTCTCCCTTGTTTGGTCCCTGTATATATAGCCCCAGACACCCTTTCCTCACCAGTCCTCCCTGTATCTCTCATTCTCCCTGGTTTGGTCACTGTATATATAGTCCTAGACACCCTTTCTTTGCCAGTCCTCCCTGTATCTCTCATTCTCCCTGGTTTGGTCCCTGTATATAGCCCCAGACACCCTTTCCTCACCAGTCCTCCCTGTATCTCTCATTCTCCCTTGTTTGGTCCCTGTATATATAGCCCCAGACACCCTTTCCTCGCCAGTCCTCCCTGTATCTCTCATTCTCCCTGGTTTGGTCCCTGTATATATAGTCCTAGACACCCTTTCTTTGCCAGTCCTCCCTGTATCTCTCATTCTCCCTGGTTTGGTCCCTGTATATAGCCCCAGACACCCTTTCCTCACCAGTCCTCCCTGTATCTCTCATTCTCCCTTGTTTGGTCCCTGTATATATAGCCCCAGACACCCTTTCCTCGCCAGTCCTCCCTGTATCTCTCATTCTCCCTGGTTTGGTCCCTGTATATATAGTCCTAGACACCCTTTCTTTGCCAGTCCTCCCTGTATCTCTCATTCTCCCTGGTTTGGTCCCTGTATATAGCCCCAGACACCCTTTCCTCGCCAGTCCTCCCTGTATCTCTCATTCTCCCTTCTTTGGTCCCTGTATATATAGCCCCAGACACCCTTTCCTCACCAGTCCTCCCTGTATCTCTCATTCTCCCTTGTTTGGTCCCTGTATATATAGCCCCAGACACCCTTTCCTTGCCAGTCCTCCCTGTAGCTCTCATTCTCCCTGGTTTGGTCACTGTATATATAGTCCCAGACACCATTTCCTCGCCAGTCCTCCCTGTATCTCTCATTCTCCCTGGTTTGGTCCCTGTATATATAGCCCCAGACACCCTTTCCTTGCCAGTCCTCCCTGTATCTCTCATTCTCCCTGGTTTGGTCCCTGTATATATAGCCCCAGACACCCTTTCCTTGCCAGTCCTCCGCGTATCTCTCATTCTCTCTGGTTTGCTCCCTGTATATATAGTCCCAGACACCCTTTCCTTGCCAGTCCTCCCTGTATCTCTCATTCTCTCTGGTTTGGTCCCTGTATATATAGTCCCAGACACCCTTTCCTTGCCAGTCCTCCCCGTATCTCTCATTCTCTCTGGTTTGGTCTCTCTATGTATAGCCCCACACCCTTTCCTTGCCAGTCCTCCCTTTATCTCTCATTCTCTCTGGTTTGGTCCCTGTATATATAGTCCCAGACACCCTTTCCTTGCCAGTCCTCCCTGTATTTCTCATTCTCTCTGGTTTGGTCCCTGTATATAGTCCCAGACACCCTTTCCTTGCCAGTCCTCCCTGTATCTCTCATTTCTCTCTGGTTTGGTCCCTGTATATATAGTCCCAGACACCCTTTCCTTGCCAGTCCTCCCCGTATCTCTCATTCTCTCTGGTTTGGTCTCTCTATGTATAGCCCCACACCCTTTCCTTGCCAGTCCTCCCTTTATCTCTCATTCTCTCTGGTTTGGTCCCTGTATATATAGTCCCAGACACCCTTTCCTTGCCAGTCCTACCTGTATATCTCATTCTTTCTGGTTTGGTCCCTGTCTATATAGCCCCAGACACCCTTTCCTTGCCAGTCCTACCTGTATATCTCATTCTTTCTGGTTTGGTCCCTGTATATATAGCCCCAGACACCCTTTGCTCGCCAGTCCTCCCTGTATCTCTCATTCTCCCTGGTTTTGTCCCTTTATGTATAGCCCCAGACACCCTTTCCTTGCCAGTCCTCCCTGTATCTCTCACTCTCTCTGGTTTGGTCCCTTTATGTATAGCCCCAGACACCCTTTCCTTGCCAGTCCTCCCTGTATCTCTCATTCTCTCTGGTTTGGTCTCTCTATGTATAGCCCCACACCCTTTCCTTGCCAGTCCTCCCTTTATCTCTCATTCTCTCTGGTTTGGTCCCTCTATGTATAGCCCCAGACACCCATTCCTTGCCAGTCCTCCCTGTATCTCTCATTCTCTCTGGTTTGGTCCCTCTATGTATAGCCCCAGACACCCTTTCCTTGCCAGTCCTCCCTGTATCTCTCATTCTCTCTGGTTTGGTCCCTATATGTATAGCCCCAGACACCCTTTCCTTGCCAGTCCTCCCTGTATCTCTCATTCTCTCTGGTTTGGTCCCTGTATATATAGCCCTAGACACCCTTTCCTCGACAGTCCTCCTTGTATCTCTCATTATCTCTGGTTTGGTCCCTATATATATATTGTCCCCCACACCCTTTCCTCGCCAGTGCTCCCTTTTATCTCTCATTCTCTCTGGTTTGGTCCCTGTATATATAGCCCCAGACACCCTTTTCTCGCCAGTCCTCCCTGTATCTCTCATTCTCCCTGGTTTGGTCCCTGTATATAGCCCCAGACACCCTTTTCTTGCCAGTCCTACCTGTATCTCTCATTCTCCCGGGTTTGGTCCCTGTATATATAGCCCCAGACACCCTTTCCTTGCCAGTCCTACCTGTATCTCTCATTCTCTCTGGTTTGTTCCCTGTATATATAGTCCCAGACACCCTTTCCTTGCCAGTCCTACCTGTATCTCTCATTCTCTCTGGTTTGTTCCCTGTATATATAATCCCAGACACCCTTTCCTCGCCAGTCCTACCTGTATCTCTCATTCTCTCTGGTTTGGTCCCTGTATATATAGCCCCAGACACCATTTCCTTGCCAGTCCTACCTGTATCTCTCATGCTCTCTGGTTTGGTCCCTGTATATATAGCCCCAGACACCCTTTCCTTGCCAGTCCTCCCTGTATCTCTCATTCTCTCTGGTTTGGTCCCTGTATATATAGCCCCAGGCACCCTTTTCTTGCCAGTCCTACCTGTATCTCTCATTCTCCCTGGTTTGACCCCTGTATATATAATCCCAGACACCCTTTCCTCACCAGTCCTACCTGTATCTCTCATTCTCTCTGGTTTGGTCCCTGTATATATAGCCCCAGACACCATTTCCTTGCCAGTCCTACCTGTATCTCTCATTCTCTCTGGTTTGGTCCCTGTATATATAGCCCCAGACACCATTTCCTTGCCAGTCCTACCTGTATCTCTCATTCTCTCTGGATTGGTCCCTGTATATATAGCCCCAGACACCCTTTCCTTGCCAGTCCTCCCTGTATCTCTCATTCTCTCTGGTTTGGTCCCTGTATATATAGCACCAGACACCCTTTCCTTGCCAGTCCTACCTGTATCTCTTGTACTCAGCTGTCAGTATGATGAATGTCTCCTCTGAATGCAGATTTTGATATTTCCTTGCAGCACAGAGCCATTATATAGCCGAGTGCCTCTTTCCTACAAACAGATGTTATTTTCTGCTTTCCCAGTAATTTCCTGCTCCTGGAGTCCCACTTGGCAGGTTTGATGAGTCAGACCTCAGTTAACCTCTTCTCTACCATGGCAGTGAGCTGCAAATCTCTGTTTTGTTTGGCTCATTGGCTGGAGGTCATCTTATTAGCCTGAGCTCAGCAGACATTTAGACAAATACCTGGCCCTGGTTGTGTCATGGCTACTAATGGATCTGCGACCAAGAAGTATAAATTGTCTAATATACCCCATATATACAGACACTGACCCTCAGTGTAATAACATCATTATCACAGACACAAGTACTCTTTTTATTATCCCTAACACTCTGTGCTCAAGACCTGGCCTTTACATTGGCGGTTCCCACTGACGTTACCTAGCTCTCTCCTCATGCCTTGCCCTTTACATAGGAAGTGCCCTCTCTCAGGCCCCTAGCTCTGTGTTTCCACTTTGACCTTTACATTGGCAGTGTCCTCTTCTCGTACAGTGCCCACTGGCAGGTCCCTAGCTATCTGTGTCCATGCTTTGTTCTTTAAATGGCCATTGCCCTCTCCTTGGTTGGTGTCTCCTTATGCAATGCCCATGTCAGGTTCCTAGATCTATCTCCCTGCTTATGGCCTGCCCTTTACAATGGCAGTGCCAACTAGCAGTTACCTAGCTCTTTGTGTTCTCTCTCCATGGGTAATGCCCTCTCTTCATACAGTGCCCCATTGCAGGTCCCAAGCTCTCTCTGTCTATGCCTTCTCTTTGCATGGGCAATGCGCTCTGTCAGGTCCATAGCTCTCTGTGTCCATACTTTGTTCTTTAAATGTCCATTGCCCTCTCCTTGGTTGGTGTCCTCTCCTCATGCAATGCCTTATGGCAGTTTATTAGCTCTTTGTGTTAGGTCCTGATCTCTTGTGTCTCTGCCTTGTTTTTACATGGACAGTGCCCTCTGTCAGGTCCCTGGCACTCTGTGTTCATGCCTTGTTCTTTATGCTGGCAGTGTCCTCTCATTGGGCAGTGCCCTCTCTTCATGCAGGTCCCTAGCTGTCTGGTTTATACTTTGTCCTTTCCGCTGGCAGTGCCCTCTCATTGGGCAGTGTCCTCTCCTCATGCAGTGCCCACTGGCTGGTCCCTAGCTCTCTGTGTTCATGCCTTGTCCTTTACGCTGGCAGTGCCGCTGGCTTCAAGGATTTATTGGCCATTTAACACTTTTAATGATGATTTCCATCATTTTTCGGCAGTTCTGATCGTTGCTTCTAGAACAGAGAAAATAACGATCCTCCCAACTAATCAAACCTCGTTAGTATAACAGCACAAAGTATGTTCCCTGCCAGGAAGAGAGAGATTAGCAGAATGGACTGGGAGTAGTGGCTGAAGAGAGTGGGGGGCAGTGTGCTAGAGGGAGTGGGTACTGCAGGGAGTGGGGGGCTTTATGCTGCATGGAGTGTGGGTGCTGTGTGCTGCATGGAGTTAGGGACTGTGTACTGCAGGGAGTGGGAACTGAGTTCTGTAGGGAGTGGGAACTGAGTTCTGTAGGGAGTGGGAACTGAGTACTGCAGGGAGTGGGGGGCTTTGTGCCGGAGGGAGTGAGGGGCAATGTGCTGCAGGGGGTTAGGGGCTGTGTGCTACAGGGAGTGGGTGCTGTGTGCTGCAGGGAGTTGCGGGGCATTATACTGCAGGGAATGGGGAGTGTGTGCTAGAGGGAGAAGGTACTGTGTACTGAAGGGAGAGGTGGGCTTTGTGCTGTAGGGAGCGAGGGACTGTGTGCTGCAGGGAGTGGGGGCCTGTTTGCTGCAGGGAGTTGGGGGCTTTTTGATGCAGGGTGTGTGGGACTGTGTACTACAGGGTGTGGGGGCTTTGTGATTCAGGGAGTGGAGTACTGTGTACTGCAGGGAGTAAGGGGCTGTGTGCTGCAGGGAGTGGTGGGCTCTGTGCTGCAGGGAGTGGGGACTGTGTGCTAGAGGGAGTGGGTACTCTGTACTGCAGGGAGCGGAGGGCATTCTACTGCAGGGAGTGGGACTGTGAATTGCAGGGAGAGGGGTGCTGTGCTACATGGAGTGGGGGGTAGTGTATTGCAGGGAGTGGGGGGCATTGTGCTGCAGGGAGTGGGTGGCTTTGTGCTGTATGGAGTGGAGGACTGTGTACTGCAGGGAGTCAGGGGCTGTGTGCTGCAGGGAGTGAGGGGCTGTGTGCTGCAGGGAGTGTGCGCTGTGTGCTGCAGGGAGTGTGCGCTGTGTGCTGCAGGGAGTGGGGGCTTTGTGCTGGATGGAGTGGGGGGCAGTGTACTGCAGGAAGTAAGGGGCTGTGTGCTGGAGGGAGTGAGGGGCAGTGTGCTGCAGGGAGTGTGCTGCAGGGAGTGGGGGCTTTGTGCTGGAGGGATTGGGGGGGCAGTGTGCTGCAGGGACTGAGGGGCTGTGGGCTGCAGGGAGTGTGCGCTGGGTGCTGCAGGAAGTGGGGGCCTGTGTGCTGCATGGAGATGGGGAGTTCTGATGCAGGTAAAGGGGACTATGTACTGCAGGGAGTGGAGGTCATTGTGCTACAGGGAGTGAGGGGCTGTGTGCTGCAGGGGGTGGGGGCTTTGCGCTGCAGGGAGTGGGGGGCTTTGTGCTGCAGAGAGTGGGGGATTGTGTGCTGCATGGAGTTGTAGGCTTTGTGATGGAGGGAGTGGGTGACTGTGTACTGTAGGGAGTGGGCATTGTGCTGAAGGGAATAGGGGGCAGTCTGCTACAGGGAGTGAGGGGCTGTGTGCTGCAGGGAGTGGGGGCGTTGTGATGCAGGAAGTGGAGGACTGTATACTGCAGCAAGTGTGAACTGAGTACTGCAGGTGGTGGTGGGCTTTGTGCTGGACAGAGTGAGGGGCTGTGTGCTGCAGAGAGTGAGGGGCTGTGTGCTGCATGGAGTGGGGGCTATGTGCTGTAGGGAGTGGGGGTTGTATGCTGCATGCAGTGGGGCCTGTATGCCTCAGGGAGTGGAAACTGTGTGCTGCAAGGAGTGTAAGAATGTGTACTGCAGGGAGTGGGAGGCTAAGTTTTACAGGTAGTGAAGGGCTGGGTATTGCAGTGAGTGGGGGGTCTATGTTGTGCAGTTAGTGGGTGTTGGAGTATGGAGTTATGTTCTGCAGGAAGTGGGATTTAGGGTCTCTGCACTGCAGGGAGTGGGTTAATTCATTGTAAGTGTGATAGTACAGTGTAAGTATAGAGTGGGAGTGTAGCTTAGTGGGTAAGGATGTAATATAAGTCATTGGCTGCGACTGTGTAGAGTATAAATAAGGGTGTGGGCGAGACTGCACTTGGAGTGAGTGTGCAGTTTGAGTGTGAGTAAAGCTATAAGGGCACAGTATGAACAGCTGTCATTGTTAATGTGAGCTCTGTGTCTGTATTTTGTGCCAGCCTGTAGTGTGTGAGTGCCCATACTCATAACATGTGCCAGCTCTCCTTCCCCTCCCTGATACAGAGCCAGCCATGCTCCCTCTCTCAGTCCCCGGCGACACATCCTTCATTTCGTGGTATCTCCAGAGATGAGGGATGTGTCCCTGGGCAGTTATGTTCTACCTTTTATATGTTAAAGAAAATGACAAATTGTCCAAATCACAGAAAAATTCCCCAGAAAGCTGCGAAGCGAGAGTTCTGCACCAATGGCGTGTTTATGGCATGACCATTTCATACATGTTTAAACACCATTATATGCGCCATCTGTTCTGGGCGCACTGAGGAGGGGTGAATATTATAAAAAGTTTATGGCTTTCTTGGTCCTCTTTACTGGTTCGGACACCTCTGCCAGTAAAGGGTTAAACTCGCCATGGTCTGTTCTGCAAGTATAACCTCCGATAACATCTCCGCCATCGGCGACCGACCTGAAATTGTCTGTCAGAGTGAAAAATGTGTGGACTAGGAGGCAGAAAAGAAATAGATTTGGAGGAGTTGTATTATGGAGCCGGACGTGTCATAACGACGCCCAGAACGCCTGACAGATTCGCACAGCTTTCCAGAGCAGATTTCTTTAATGGGAAACTTTAGGCGTTTGGTCTAAAGACGGATTGTGACAGCCGGAGTCGAGTACGACTGCGGTGGTGCGGAGTTCAAGAAATTCTCAGATATTAACCTTGAAATGATAAGATAGAGAAAAGGGGTCGGGTGAAGGTAGGAGTGACCTTCATCTGGGGTTCTAAGGGGTCAAGTGATAACATGTTATTGACAAGTTTCTCCTTAGAAGCTGCCCTTGCCAGTGGGGAAGCTAGTGAATGGAGGGCCCTGGTGCAAAATCATTTGGGAGCCCCCTTGAAATTTTTACATCCACCACTTGAGGTCAATAAAAAAGCCAAAAATATATGTAAATAACCAGATCCCTTTCATATTAAGTAATTATTTGGAATCATCAGCTAATAAATTAAGATTCCTTGTTTTACTGCTGTAGCAGAGGGCCCCCAGCCTGTTGTGGGCCCCGGTGATTTGCACTTGCTGCACCAGCATTAGCTTTACCACTGGTCCTTTCCCATCTGGAGCCTCCCCAGGAATACAAGGAGCTGCAATTCTCCTTAATTCTATTTCTATGAAGCTAGGTTAGAGAGGTCACTTACTGTAGTGAAAATGCCATCTATCCATTCATCCATTCATCTATGCATCCATCCACCCAATCATCTATTCATCCATCCATCTGTCCATTCATTCATCCATCCACCCACCCATCCATTAATTTATCCATTCATCTATCCATCCACCCATCTAGAGAAGGGTATGATCTGTTCCACCAAATATCTATCTATCTATCTATCTATCTATCTATCTATCTATCTATCTATCTATCTATCTATCTATCTATTCATCCACTCATCTATTCATCCATCCACCCAATCATCTATTCATCCATCCATCTGTCCATTCATTCATCCATCCACCCACCCATCCATTAATTTATCCATTCATCTATCCATCCACCCATCTAGAGAAGGGTATGATCTGTTCCACCAAATAATGAGACAGGAGAATTTGAGGGGTTACAGAAGGTCTGATCTGGGGGTAGATCCATAATCTCTCCAGAGACTCCTGTGCTGCAGCCCCCCTGGAGCTGTCTCTGTTTTGCCCCCCTCATTCCTGAGCCGTCTCCTCTGCACATTTTCTTGTGTCTATAATAAGGAGTTTCCCGGTGATATTATCATCTTGTTCATTTTGATTCATTTTCTTTTGCGTCCTCTAATACCCTGAGACGCTCTGCTGGCCGCGCAGCAAGGGGTGAGCGAGGTCAATTTGAATTAAATGTCGTTTAAATATTTCTCGCCTGGCTCGGGCAAATTTATTTAATAAAACATTCCAGAAAAATCTCATTTCATTATCTGGCAGCGTTTAATTAACTTTTACTAAAATAACATTGTGAAATGGACCATGGAGAGAAGTTAGAAGCTCGGCACCGCTATATCATGCCGAGCATCCTGAGATGCGCAACTCTCCACATTCACACCTCACACTCCAACACAATCAAACAACTCAGCTCAGATGCATGGAAAGGGTTAATATGTATGTATATAAGGGGCATTTAGCAGAATGAAGTCCCATTATTGAAGTATTATTACTGGTCTCTAGGGGCTGCCATGTTACCCCCTCTCACTCTTCCCATCCCTGCACACAGCATTGCCAACAGCTTCCATATTGGGTGGTTGTCTTGTTTTTTTCAAAGGAGATATTGCCGTTATCAGGCTGAACTTGTTTGGGGTGTTTGGGCTACCCCCTCCCTGTACCGTCTGCTCATTAGCCTGTGACTGGTACCTCTATCAGGATGTCACTGGGGATGTGACAGCTAATTAGCAAGATCTGTGTGTGGTGGACGCCATCAATTCTGCGCTTTGTCATGTGCCTGGCGCTCTCTCCCTGCTCAATATTAACCCTCACACTGCCAGATCCTTAGAGACTTATAGAAATCTGTCAGACGGTAAAAGTTCTCAGATGTGAGATTATGATCCAGATTTATTAGACAGTGAAATTTTACGACACCTGGAAATCTCCTTAAATTTGCTTGTTTTATGAGAGCGTTTTATCAGACAGTAAAAACGCTCATTTATAGATTAGTCCGGAGTAGAGAAGAACAGCGGGGAGTGAGGCCCCGGTCTGCTAAACTGCAACAAATTCACAGAGATTATCCAGACCAAAAGGAGGCGCTCTAGAGGTCCAATATGGAGGTTGTTAAGCTCAGTCAGAGTGTCTCTAAAAATGCTTTGATGCTCATAGATTACACAGCTGAAAATGTCGACCTCCAAGAAAGGTGGAAACCAAGAAACCTATAAAAGGGGAGCAATAAAGTGACCAAATAAGGTGGCCAAACAGTGGTGGAGCTAGTATATATATATATATATATATATATATATATATATATATATATATATATATATATAAAAGAGTGAGGTAGCCATGAGTGTCCCGTAATCCAAATGAATAATCAGAGAGGAAGCTCTCGAAAACTAGTCTTATATTTATGAATATGTCCAATAAAAGAGGTATCAATATATACTGCAATACTCTGATTATTTATATATATATATATATATATATATATATATATATATATATATATATATATATACACATACAGGAGGGCCTGGGTGCATTGCACCACCTGCACGGGCGGTAGCTCCGTACAATATCTCTTATACAAACTCAAAAATAAAGGACAAACTAAAAAGATGTTTTTGTTATTTCTATGTGTCATGTTATGTTTTTAATTTAAAATAATATGTTAAATGAATAAAGTGCAAACCCTACTAGGATATTCCCCACCGGAGCACATGTGACACAACCAGATCTGCTACAGTAAAATTTCCGCAAACATTAAACAGGAGTGAATATTGTGCCAGCGCAGTCAGACCATTGCACCAGTTAAGTTGGGGCATTGCACCAAATGAGTCGGGAGATTCCACCAACTGAGTCAGAAGATTGCACCAGTCGAGCAAAGACATTGCACCAGCTAAGTAACATCATTGCCCCAACTGAGTCAGGACATTGCACCAGATGAGTAAGGACATTGCAGCAGCTGAGTAACGTCATTGCCCCAGCTGAGTCAGGACATTGCACCAGATGAGTCAGGACATTGCACCAGCTGAGTCAGAACATTGCACCAGATGAGTAAGGACATTGCATCAGTTGAGTCAGAACATTGCACCAGATGAGTCAGGACATTGAACCAGCTGAGTAACGTCATTGCCCCAGCTGAGTCAGGTCATTGCACCAGATGAGTCAGGACTTTGCACCAGATAAGTAACGTCATTGCCCCAGCTGAGTCAGGACATTGCACCAGATGAGTCAGGACATTGCACCAGCTGAGTAACGGCATTGCCCCAGCTGAGTCAGGACATTGCACCAGATGAGTAAGGACATTGCACCAGATGAGTAAGGACATTGTACCAGCTGAGTAACATCATTGCCCCAACTGAGTCAGGACATTGCACCAGATGAGTAGGGACATTGCACCAGCTGAGTCAGGACACTGCACCAGATGAGTAAGGACATTGCACCAGCTGAGTCAGGACATTGCCCCAGCTGAGTCAGGACATTGCACCAGATGAGTCAGGACATTGCACCAGCTGAGTAACGGCATTGCCCCAGCTGAGTCAGGACATTGCACCAGATGAGTAAGGACATTGCACCAGATGAGTAACGGCATTGCCCCAGCTGAGTCAGGACATTGCACCAGATAAGTCAGGACATTGCACCAGATGAGTAACGTCATTGCCCCAACTGAGTCAGGACATTGCACCAGCTGTGTAACGGCATTGCCCCAGCTGAGTCAGGACATTGCACCAGATGAGTCAGGACATTGCACCAGATGAGTAACGGCATTGCCCCAGCTGAGTCAGGACATTGCACAAGATGAGTCAGGACATTGCACCAGATGAGTAATGTCATTGCCCCAACTGAGTCAGGACATTGCACCAGATGAGTAACGGCATTGCCCCAGCTGAGTCAGGACATTGCACCAGATGAGTAACGGCATTGCCCCAACTGAGTCAGGACATTGCACCAGATGAGTAAGGGGGTTGCACCAGCTGAGTCAGAACATTGCATAGACTGAATTCACAACATTTTACCAGTAGGGGAGCACAGTGGAGACATTATTTTCTCCCACTAGTGGAAGGTGATATTAGTGCTGCAAAGATTTAGTTACAGAAAAACTTCACTTGTAAAGTCACAAACTCGCTACATCAGCAGTTGTGTAATCCATGAACATAACATAATTGTTAGAGATCAGAAGCTTAGAATATTCTGTTTGTATATAAAAGATTCCATCCTGGGTTTGTTTCTTCATCTACTGATAGCTGGAGTACGGGGAGTGTTTCTTTATCTATCAGCGGATGCAGGGGTTGGGGAATAGGGAGATCTTATGAGCATTTGTTAAATAACTGGATCTCTCTGAATTTGACACCTGCCCCCTTTCAGTATAATAAATACTAGCCCTACTCTCCAGATAGTGGCAGCCTTCACAAGTACCATGGATGCTTCCAGGGGCAGACAGAGGCAGCAAAATGTACTTTTTCTAATAAAAAAATATGATTAAAAACTAAAGATGCTCTTAGTCAGACATATATATTGTTATTAGACAGTGACACTTGCACCTGTGCTGCTAAAACTACTCTATTAACTCGCAAACACTCTGCTGCCCCTCTGCCAGTGAAAGGGTTAATTAGATGGTGTTATTTTGCATGTTTATTACAGCAGAAAGTCTTGGTATTTAAGGACAGAATGAGCGGGTGTTATTGGGAGCTCGGGCGGCCCCTCTATCTGACCCCAAATTACAAATCATTGGGGCGTGAAGCTTTTCATGAGCTCAGCTGCGTCCTGCGCCCACATCTGTGTCATTCGCTTCCACATCACACGCCGCACGCCAGTAATGGAGATTAGGGGTCACAGCGGAGGATTCATTTGTCTGATGATTGCTCTGAGCCCCCCCAACAAACCAGCAGGACGGCAGAGAGCAGAGACAGTGTGTGTGCGTGTGCAAGAGTGTGTGAGAGAGTGTTTGTGTAATCAGCGGTGAAGCTAGAGAATGGAGGGCCCTGGTGCAAAAAATAATCCCCCCCCCCAAAGAACCAATCCCATAACAGCTCCCCTCTCCACAATCCTCTCCATAGCTGCTACCCTTTTCCTACCTCCTGCCTGCGCCAAGCTTTTTGCCTGTAGCACAGCACCAGGATGCACACGCTGGCCTCTCTGGCAACATCCTTTGTGGGGTGGGGGTGGGGGGTGTTTGCAGCCATGGTGTCCCAACACTACAAAAATATATATATATTACATACACACATAATCTACATAGCACCCTGTTTCTCTCAACATCCACCCCCACCCAGAACCCACCTTTCTTAGCATCCATCCCCACATAGCACCTAACCCCTCTCAGCCCCTTCCTCACATAGCACCCATCCCTTTACCCCCACATAAAAACCTCCTGTACTTTGCTGTCACTTTGCAGCCCTTGCTTTCTTTCCTTCTCTGATACACAATCCTGTCATGCTGAACTGCTCCACACTGCCACCTCTTGGAGCTTCAGAAGAGAGCCTCTTTTTTAAACAGGCGTGGACGAATTTCTGTCTGGGGGGTGCTACCGAGGAGGCCCAGGGGGCCGCAGAATGTTGGGTGGGGGTGGAGGGTCCCCTACATTACAGAAAAAAAAATTCACAGCAGTGCCTCCTTCTAGAGGAAGGCCCTAATGCATTGTACCACCTGCACCACTGGTAGCTCTGCCTCTGTGTAATGTGTCTTTGCGAGAGTGTTTGTGAGAGAGTATGTGCACACAGTATTTATGTGGCAGTGTGTGAATGTTTGTGGTGACTGTGTGCACTGTGTATTGTTTGAGTGGTGAGCTGTGTGTGTATTGAACTTATGAAGAAGTGAGTACAAAATGATGTCCACCTGTGTGCAATCTAAGTGTCACATGATCTGTCATTACATATACACACCTTTTTTGAAAGGCCCCAGAGGCTGCAACACCTAAGCAAGAGGCACCACTAACCAAACACTGCCATGAAGACCAAGGAGCTCTCCAAACAAGTAACGGACAAAGTTGTTGAGAAGTACAAGTTAGGGTTAGGTTATAAAAAAATATTCAAATCTTTGATGATCCCAGGAGCACCACCAAATCTATCATAACCAAATGGAAAGAACATGGCACAACAGCAAACCTGCCAAGAGACGTCCGCCTACCAAATCCCATATCTTCCACTCTCTCACTGCAGGATGGCTGTCTCTCGTCCGGATTGTATGTCAGTTTTACACATTCCTAAAGTTTTTCTTGTTTTTCAGGGCTGGGTCTGATCTTTTAGCAAACTTTAGCACAGCATGAATGAGCTCCATATCCTTTAATATATATATATTTATATATACAGCATGTATATGTGCTGTTATTCAGACCCATCCTATCATCCTCAGACCCTCCCCTGGTACTTACAGTAAATAAATAGCACAAGTTTGTTCACATTTGAATGTCTAAAAATAAGAATTCCGAGAAATACAGTTATTGCACTGCACTCTGGGAAACTGGGTGGGGACATGCAAATTAGCTCATGATGTCTCTTCACTCTTTAATCCAATATCACTTTATATACTGCTCTTTCTATGCATATGCTCACTGTATTACAAAGCTTTGTAGCATAGCATAGCATAGGATGGATTATGTACGGTTTAGGTGACCTACCCACAGACAGCACTGTTTCGATCTTAAATGCATCTCATCAGTGTGGGGCTGGTACCTGCTATAGATTTGTGGGAAGGTTATTAACCACATCTTCATTTAGCCTATGGTGGACAAAAGATGTGTGTATTCATATTACATCTCTCTCACTTCAGGTACAGAAGGAGTTAATGTTATTTCCTTACATTGATGTTTATGCTTTTTGGATACAGATCACCGCCTCTGCTGGGCGCGCTGTGACAGCCATAAAGAGCGCAGCGTTTCACCGTCCAGCTGATCCACTGAATGAGAAAACATCCATTTTGCATAATAACCTCCCGGTAGTTACATGAAAATAGCACAAAATAGCCCAAAATGACCCAAAATGGGCAAAACCAACAGAACAACAACAAAGGGACAATTGTATCAGAGCCATGTGAGACAGGAGCGGAGGAGGACACAAGGAGTTGGGGGGGGGGCAGAAGGCAGGGGTGGCGGACAAACCTGTGCCAACCCCTCCCTGATGCAGGCCAACCGAGCACCGCCGACAACTGGGAACAGTTTATTATATTATTCATGAGTTTACAGGGTCTCAGAATCAGCTCTGATAACAATGACAGAGGAGCCATAATAATCAGCATACAGAGCATCCAAACCTCACAGGTCTCTTCCTCGCCTTTACCGAGCGTTCAAACCTCACAGGTCTCTTCTTCATCTGTACAGAGCTCTCCAACCCCCACAGGTCTCTTCCTCATTTGTACAGAGCTCTCCAAACCTCACAGGTCTCTTCCTCACTTGTACAGAGCTCTCCAAACCTCACAGGTCTCTTCCTCACCTGTACAGAGCTCTCCATACCTCACAGGTCTCTTCCTCGCCTGTACAGAGCTCTCCATACCCCACAGGTCTCTTCCTCACCTGTACAGAGCTCTACATACCTCACAGGTCTCTTCCTCGCCTGTACAGAGCTCTCCATACCCCACAGGTCTCTTCTTCATCTGTACAGAGCTCTCCAAACCCCACAGGTCTCTTCCTCATTTGTACAGAGCTCTCCAAACCTCACAGGTCTCTTCCTCGCCTGTACATAGCTCTCCATACCCCACAGCTCTCTTCCTCACCTGTACAGAGCTCTCCAAACCTCACAGGTCTCTTCTTCGCCTGTACAGAGCTCTCCATACCCCACAGGTCTCTTCCTCACCTGTACAGAGCTCTCCAAACCTCACAGGTCTATTCCTCGCCTGTACAGAGCGTCCAAACCCCACAGGTCTCTTCCTCACCTGTACAGAGCTCTCTAACCCTCATAGGTCTCCTCTTCATCTGTACAGAACTCTTTAAGCCTCACAGGTCCCTTCTTCACAGCAGAGCAAGTCCAAACCTCACAGCTCTCTTCCTCACCTGTACATAGCTCTCCAAACCTCACAGGTCTCGTCTTCATCTGTACAGAGCGTCCAATCCTCACAGGTCTCTTCTTCATCTGGACAGAGAGTCCAAACCTCACAGGTCTCTTTCTCACCTGTAAAGAGCTCTCCATACCCCACAGGTCTCTTCCTCGCCTGTACAGAGCTCTCCATACCCCACAGGTCTCTTCCTCACCTGTACAGAGCTCTCCTAACCTTGACAGGTCTCTTCCTCGCCTGTACAGAGCGTCCAAACCCCACAGGTCTCTTCCTCACCTGTACAGAGCTCTCCAAACCTCACAGGTCTCTTCCTCACCTGTACAGAGCTCTCTAACCCTCATAGGTCTCCTCTTCATCTGTACTGAGCGTCCAAACCTTACAGGTCTCTTCCACACCTGTACAAAGCTCTCCATACCTCACAGGTCTCTTCCTATTTTGTACCGAGAGTCCAAACCTCACAGCTCTCTTCCTCACCTGTACAGAGCTCTCCAAACCTCACAGGTCTCGTCTTCATTTGTACAGAGCGTCCAATCCTCACAGGTCTCTTCTTCATCTGGACAGAGCGTCCAAACCTCAAAGGTCTCTTCTTCATCTGTACAGAGCGTCCAAACCTCCCAGGTCTCTTTCTCACCTGTAAAGAGCTCTCCATACCCCACAGGTCTCTTCCTCGCCTGTACAGAGCTCTCCATACCCCACAGGTCTCTTCCTCACCTGTACAGAGCTCTCCTAACCTTGACAGGTCTCTTCCTCGCCTGTACAGAGCGTCCAAACCCCACAGGTCTCTTCTTCACCTGTACAGAGCTCTCCAAACCTTGCATGTCTCCTCTTCATCTGTACAGACCTCTCCAAGACTCACAAGTCTCTTCTTCACCTGTAAAGATCTCTCCAAACCTCACAGGTCTCTTCTTCACCTGTACAGAGCATCCAAACCTCACAGGTCTCTTCCTCACCTGTACAGAGCGTCCAAACATCACAGGTCTCTTCCTCACCTGCACAGAGCGTCCAAACATCACAGGTCTTTTCTTCACCTGGACAGAGCTCTCCAAACCTCACAAGTCTCTTCCTCACCTGCACAGAGCTCTCCAAACCTCACAGATCTCTTCCTCACCTGTACAGAGCTCTCCAAACCTCACAGGTCTCCTCTTAATCTGTACATGCCTCTCCAAGACTTGCAAGTCTCTTCTTCACCTGTACAGAGCTCTCTAAACCTCACAGGTCTCTTCTTGACCTGTACAGATCTCTCCAAACCTCACAGATCTCTTCTTCACCTGTACAGAGCTCTCCAGACCTCACAGGTCTCTTCCTCACCTGTACAGAGCGTCCAAACCTCTAAGGTCTCTTCCCCACCTGTACAGAGTGTCCAAATGTCCCAGGTCTCTTCTTCACCTGTACATAGTGTCCAAGCCACACAGGTCTCTTCCTCACCTGCACAGAGCTCCCCAATCCTCAAGGTCTCTTCATCACCTGTACAGGGCTCTCCAGACCTCACAGGTCTCTTCTTCCTCTGTACAGAGCTCTTCAAACCTCACAGGTCTCCTCTTCACCTGTACAGGGCTCTCCAAATCTCACAGGTCGCTTCTTTCCCTGTACAGAGCACTCTAAACCTCACAGGTCTCCTCTTCACCTGTACAGAACTCTCCAAACCTTACAGGTCTCTTCTTCACCTGTACAGAGCTCTCCAACCCCACAGGACTCTTCTTCACCTGTACAGAGAGCCCAACCTCACAGGTCTCTTCCTCACCTGTACAGATCTCTCCAAACCTCACAGGTCTCTTCTTCACCTGTACAGAGCGTCCAAACCTCACAGGTCTCTTCCTCACCTGTACAGAGCGTCCAAACCTCCCAGGTCTCTTTTTCACCTGTACAGAGTGTCCAAACCTTACAAGTCTCTTCCTCATCTGTACAGAGCTCTCCAAACCTCCCAGGTCTCTTTTTCACCCCCACAGAGTGTCCAAGCCACACAGGTCTCTTCCTCACCTGTACAGAGCGTCCAAACCTCACAGGTCTCTTCCTCACCTGTACAGAGCGTCCAAACCTCACAGGTCTCTTTTTCACCTGTACAGAGTGTCCAAACCTCAAAGGTCTCTTCCTCACCTATACAGAGCTCTCCAAACCTCCCAGGTCTCTTTTTCACCTGCACAGAGCTCTCCAGACCTCACAGGTCTCTTCCTCACCTGTACAGAGTTCTCCAAACCTCACAGGTCTCTTCCTCACCTATACAGAGCTCTCCAAACCTCACAGATCTCTTTTTCACCTGCACAGAGCTCTCCAGACCTCACAGGTCTCTTCTTCACCTGTACAGAGTTCTCCAAACCTCACAGATCTATTCTTCACCTGTACATAGCGTCCAAACCTCACAGGTCTCTACTTCACCTGTACAGAGTGCTCCAAACCTCACAGGTCTCTTCTTCACATGTTACTCTCTTTTCCCAGAGCAATAATAAATAAACAGATAAACACATCAGATATAATTGCTATTTAATTGCTGATATAATTAAATCTCTTCAATTACATAAACCCAATTGGTAAATTAAGTGAGTTAAATAGAGCTCCATCAGGCTCCGGCCATGTGACATGTAATCACTGACACTAATATGTGGTATTTGCAGTATTAATAACATTTAGTCACAATGGGCCTCCCTCCGACCCCAAGAAACTGGACCCCGGAGAGACCTCACCCCAATATGAGACCTGATAATCCCACTCTCCCCAAGATACAGCCACTCATCCAGAATCCTAACACATGAATCATGAGCCCCCCCGACCACACATCCACCCATCCAAATATGATTCTAACATACCCTCCCAACACCAAGTCGTAAGCCACCCACCAAATGCCAAGTCCTGAGACAGCCACCCAACGTTGAGTCCTGAGACACCCACCGAACACCAAGTCTTGAGCCATCCAATGCTAAGTCCCAAGACACCCACCAAACACTAATTCCTGAGACAGCCACCAAACACCGAGTCCTGAGACAGCCACCCAACGCCGAGTCCTGAGACAGCCACCAAATGCAGAGTCATGAGACAGCTACCCCACGTTGAGTCCTGAGACACCCACACAACACCAAGTCTTGAGCCACCCAAGTCCTAAGACACCAACCCAACACCAAGTCTTGAGCCAACCAATGCAAAGTCCTGAGCCAACCACCAATTGCTGAGTCCTGAGACAGCTACCCAATGTCGAGTCCTGAGATACCCAATGCCAAGTCCTGAGACACCCACACAACACCAAGTCTTGAGCCACCCAACGCTAAGTCCTGAGACACCGACCCAACACCAAGTCTTGAGCCACCCACCAAACATTGAGTCCTGAGACAGCCACCCAGCGTTGAGTGTGAGATACCCAATGCCAAGTCCTGAGACACCGACCCAAAACCAAGTCTGGAGCCCCCCAATGCCAACTCCTGAGACACCCACTGAACACCAAGTCTTGAGCCACAAAATGCCAAGTCCTGAGACACCCACCCAAAACCAAGTCTTGAGCCACCCAATGCTAAGTCCTGAGACACCCACCATAAACCAAGTCTTGAGCCACCCAATGCCAAGTCCTGAGACACCCACCCAACACCAAGTCTTGAGCCACAAAATGCCAAGTCCTGAGACATCCACCCAACACCAAGTCCTGAGACATCCACCCAAGTACATACATCAAGTCATACAGAGATAGATTATATATATAAATAAATACATTATAATACTATAACCTGAACACACCAGTTAATACCAACACTTCTTAATGAGCCAAAACAAATCAATAAATCATAGAGAGAATCACAGGAAGTTTTGGGAACTTGCTATAAATCCTGGACCTATATCAACTGCTGCATCTTTGGTGTTGAAGAATATTATTATGCTCATTAGAATGCTTTCGTCTCCTGGGTTTTTTAGGGTTTGTTGGTAATGTGAGGTCCAGCTGGGGGGCAGTGAGTGTCCAGTAGATGTCATGATGTCCCTGTGTAACTGTCACTTATCATGTGTCATATGTCTCCCTCTGGTGGTATAGTGAGATTACAGCAGGTGAACTGCAGCTGGATTAGAGTCGCCCATCTGGAAAAATAGGAATTCAGTAACAGAATATTTAGGGATATAATGAAATATTTTTTTCCAGTGGACCCCTCCCCAGGTCAGTGTATAGAGCTGTCTGAGTACCAAGGATAAGCTCGGAGTGACCCAGATGGGAGATCTTTACAACCTGGCCTGTAAGAGGCCCCGAAGAACAAGACAATAATACACAGAATATCAGAGATTTAGGGTTTGTGATCATCAGAGAGGAGACAAAGGAAACATATTACAGTGTACACATGGTAAAGGAAAAGGAAAGTGACACAATGACACACCGACACACCGACACACGCTGGTACACACTGATACACACACTGATACACACACTGATACACACTGATACACACACTGATACACACTGATACACACACTGATACACACACTGATACACACTGATACACACTGATACACACACTGATACACACTGATACAATGATACAATGACAAACACTGATATACACACTGATACAATGACAAACACTGATACACACACTGATACATAATGACACACACTGATACAATGACAAACACTGATATACACACTGATACACACTGATACACACACTGATACACACTGATACAATGATACAATGACAAACACTGATATACACACTGATACAATGATACAATGACAAACACTGATACACACACTGATACATAATGACACACACTGATACAATGACAAACACTGATATACACACTGATACACACTGATACAATGACAAACACTGATACACACTGATACACACACTGATACATAATGACACACACTGATACAATGACAAACACTGATACACACTGATACACACACTGATACATAATGACACACACTGATACAATGACAAACACTGATACACACTGATACACACACTGATACATAATGACACACACTGATACAATGACAAACACTGATACACACTGATACACACACTGATACATAATGACACACACTGATACCATGACAAACACTGATACACACTGATACACACACTGATACATAATGACACACACTGATACAATGACAAACACTGATACACACTGATACACACACTGATACATAATGACACACACTGATACATAATGACACACACTGATACACACACTGATACAATGACAAACACTGATATACACACTGATACACACTGATACAATGATAAACACTGATATACACTGATACACACACTGATACACACTGATACACACACTGATACACAATGACACAATGACAAACACTGATATACACTGATACACACTGATACATAATGACACACGATGATACACCATGACACAATGACAAACACTGATACACAATGACACACACTGATACATTGACACACAGTTAAACCCATTGATACACTGATACACACTGATACACTGACGCACATTGATACACAATGACACACTGACACACACTGGTACACACTGATGCACATGGATGCACACACTGATACACACACTGAAACACAATGACACACTGGCACACACTGGTACATCCTGGTACACACACTGATATACAATGACACACACTGATACACTCTGGTACACAATGACACACACTGATACACAATGACACACACTGATACACACTGATTCACACTTATACACAATGACACACTGACACACACTGATACAAACTGATACACACACTGATACACAATGACACACACTGGTACACACTGATACACACACTGACACACAATGATACACTGGCACACACTGATAGACTGATACACACTGGTACATCCTGGTACACACACTGATATACAATGACACACACTGATACACTCTGGTACACAATGACACACACTGATACACAATGACACACACTGATACACACTGATTCACACTTATACACAATGACACACTGACACACACTGATACAAACTGATACACACACTGATACACAATGACACACACTGGTACACACTGATACACACTGATACACTGACAAACACTGATACACTGACACACACGGATACACACACTGGTACACTGACACACTCTGGTACACTGACACACTCTGGTACACAATGACACACACTGATACACAATGACACACACTGATACACAATGACACACACTGATACACTGATACACTGACAAACACTGATACACTGACACACGGATACACACACTGGTACACTGACACACTCTGGTACACTGACACACTCTGGTACACAATGACACACACTGATACACAATGACACACACTGATACACAATGACACACACTGATACACTGATACACTGACAAACACTGATACACTGACACACACGGATACACACACTGATACACTGGCACACACTGATACACAATGACACACACTGATACACTGACACACTCTGGTACACAATGACACACACTGATACACTGACACACACTGGTACACTGACACACACTGATTCACACTTATACACAATGACCCACTAACACACACTGATACACAATGACACACACTGATATACAATGACACACACTGATATACAATGACACACACTGGTACACTGATACATTGACACACAGTTAAACCCATTGATACACTGACACTTACTGATACACACTGATACACTGAATCACATTGATACACAATGACACACTGACACACACTGGTACACACTGATGCACACTGATACACAATGACAAACACTGATACACTGACACACAATGACAGACACTGATACACTGGCACACACTGATAGACTGATACACACTGGTACATCCTGATACACACACTGACATACAATGACACACACTGATACACTGATACAGTGACATACAATGACACACACTGATGTACTGACACACTGATACACAATGACACAAACTGGTACACACTGATACACAATGACTCACAGTAATACACTGATACACAATGACACACACTGATACACTGGTACACACTAATACACTCTGACACACACTGATACACTGACACACAATGACACACACTGATACACACTGGTACACACTGATACACTGACACACACTGATACACACACTGGTACACACTGATACACTGATACACATTGATACACAGTGACATACACTGATACACTGATACACTGACACACACTGGTACACACTGATATATTGACACACACTGATACACAATGACACACACTGATACAAAATGACACACACTGATACACAATGACACACACTGGTACACTGATACACACTAATATACACTTATACACAATGACACACACACTGATACACAATGATACACACACTGATACAAACTGGTACACTGATACACAGACACATACGGATACACACTGATACACTGACACACACTGGTACACACTGATACACAATGACACACTGACACACACTGATACACTAATACAAACTGATACACAATGACACACACAGGTACACACTGATACACACTGATACACTGACACACAATGACAAACACTGATACACTGATACACACTGGTACACCCTGATACACACACTGATAAACAATGACACACACTGATATACAATGACACACACTGATACACTGATACACTGACACACAGTGATACACTGACACACACTGGCGCACACACGGATACACAATGACACACACTGATGTACTGATATACTGACACACACTGATACACAATGACACACACTGGTACACACTGATACGCAATGACTGACCCTAATGCACTGATACACAATGACACACACTGATACACAATGACAAACATCGTAATACACGGACACAAAAGGACACACATTGTAATACACTGATACAATGACACACATTGTAATACACTGATAGACACATACACAATGACACATGTTGTAATATACTGATAAAAAATGTCATACACTGATACACACTGATACACACACTGATATACTGACACACACTGAATTAGTGATACACACTGATACACATTGATATATGGACGCACACACTGATACACCAGTTAACAATAATACACATTGTAATACACTGACACACACTGATACACTCTGATTCACTGATACACACGATACACACAGTGACACATAGACAAACCTTCCAATGTACACAAACACACAATGACACACTCTGATATACTGACACACACAGTAACGCACAAACACACACACTGAAACACACAGGCATGCAGTGATAGATGCATTAACACACACACAGGCGCACATGGAGACATTTGTACACACAAACACAGGCAGTGATATATGCAGTGGCAGTTATAAACAATAACACACATTAATATACATACACTCACTGACACATGGAGACAGTGACACACAAGTACACTCAGTGAAACTAAACTAGGATACATAAAAAACACACAATGACTAATAAACACATACACTGACATATATTGCTACACAATAACATGGAGACAGACACAGCAACTCATATATACACAGGGACATGTACACACCAACACTAGCACACACACTAATAGATACTCACATACACAGTAATACAGACCCGCATACACACACTAACACAATGAGCCCCACATACACAAAGTAACACAAAGGGTCACTAATTGCAGGATCCCACCTGATGCCAGCCTCCTGTGTGCCATGTTTACTAAGTAATGTGTTATTGTGCTCTGATTTACATACACAGACACAGCCTGAGCTGACGAGGCCTCATTATGGTGTCTAGTGTCATGTTAGCATAACGAGGTATTTATATAGATCATCGAGGCCTGAATTATAGGAACATTACAACATTGTATGAATGGGCATTACTGCTAATGAGATGCAAATCAGACACTCTTCTAATTACCAGCTATTTATATGACTCGTTAACATTAGTGCAGTTGGAAAAACATATTAAACATGTCAGCAAGTAGCCTGGAATCCCCTGTGAGAAATCATGGAATAAATAAATATATAATGTGAGCTGCAAGAAGCCAGCGGAGCACAGTATGTCTGCAGGACATGAGGGGTTAATGCTACAGTTAATATGTCCATTCTATAGCCAATCTCAGCCAGTTGTCCTACATGGGGTGCACCATCTAACTTACTGTCCTGCCCTTGGTGTCATATTTGGTGTTTCCTGTGAAGGTTTTAGTCTTTCTGCTCTGAGGGCTGCAGACAGCCAGCACCTGGCAAAAGGACCAATGTTGGGAGGTCGCCTCTGATTGGCTAGGAGGAAGTTTAACTCTCCCCCTCTATAACAAGTTCTGTTTTTATTTACACCAAGGAAGGAATATTATCTAGAACACAAAGTTTTAGTAGAGTCTAGTGTAATACTTTCATAAAAGAGAGTTATAAAGAAAAACACAGTGTAAAAATAAATACTCGAGTATTATATTTAAAATCTGCTAAATTTAATTTGTTTCTAAATTAATTCCAGTGTGAGCTATTTATCTACTAGTGGAACATAAACTTTTACCTTATGTGCAGACATTAAATTAATTTGTTACAGAATCTTTTAGAAGAGTAGTCCAATTTAGGGGTGTAGGAACTGGGGGGAATGGCGGGGGGAGGGGGAATGGGTATCAACACTATTAATCTATACATGAATTTAGAGACCATATGTATCAGATTATCTTTCCATCAATTATAATTCAAGGATCATAAACATAGAGTATCTTAAAGTGATTCAATGGCAATTTTGTATCTACAAAAATTAACTATTATCTTAATATTATTTTCGTACTTCACCAAAAAATGATGTCACTATTTATATTGTATTATCTCTTTATTTATGTAATTAATATATATAGTTAATAGTGAATGATGTGTACCTTCCAATTCATTAAATATATACAATAAAGTGCAAAGTGTTCAATTCAATAAAGTGCTACTATATAGCTGAACATGTATAACATTCATCAAAAATACATTTGTAGTAATAATACTATTGACATAGTGCTTAAATCAATAAAGTGCTACAATAATTATGTATAACAAGTTGCAGGGTATTAATTAATTCATCAAAATGCATTGTATTGATATTGCTATCCATTTATTATTCCATCTCTTTCTCAAAAAACAATGTGTATCCCGAGCCAAATGCCAAAGCAAGGGGATGTGCCTTAGAAGAGCTCTGTCTAAAGGAGTTGAACTTCCACAAAACTCCTCTAAAATGAAGCCTCAAGAAACCTAAAACTCCAGTAAAAAAACAACAGTCCTGATAGTTGTACTCCCAATCAAATACCATAACTTTCTAGTGGAGCAGACAGGCCTGGCATCCCTGACAACTATGCTTCACTTAGCAGAGTGGAGACTGCTACTGTAACATTGGAGGGCTATGCACATAGCTTCGGTGGACACTGGAAACACAAACCAGCGTTGAAAACACCACTATACAACCGGAGAAACTCATGCAGAGCCACAGTAACCACCCAGCTCCGAACCTGCCACCTGATTTCCGAGACCCAAAATAGTATCTTCATCAGGAACAGATAGGCCTCTCAACCCCACACATCACATAACAAAATATAGAAAGTCTTATCACCTATTACCATGTAAATTATCTCAATACCCCACACCTAGGGGCACATACCTTAGCAAAGTAACAATTCTATTGCAACAAATTATAGTCTTTTGGATTTCTATTCATTCTATCCAGAGGGGTATGGCTGGAATTTCTACTAGAAGATCCATCAAGATTATCCAAGAATATTGCACGTCAAAGGCAAATACTCAAGTATCTCAACAGCAGTCCTCTACAACAAGACAACCACCGAATCCAGCAATGGAAGCTGCTGCACCAAGCACAAAGGCTGACATCCAATAATTAAAAGAGTTGATATCCTCTTTCAGGTCAGGGATTAAGGCAGAGGTTCAGAAATTAGCGGCGGATCTCACAGGTGAGATAAAGGCAGTTGACTCCAGAGTTACTGAAATGGAAGAAAACTATGCCACCCTGCTACAAGCACACTCTCAACTAGAAGAGGAAATGCAAGCAGTAAGAGAAGAACAAAGACAACTTCTTTATAACCAGGAAGATTTGGAAAATCGTTCCAGACGACAGAATATCAGAATTCGTAATCTTCCTGAATCTATAAAGGATCTTCCACAATACCTACTCGACCTCTGCAAATCTCTTTTACCCAACCTGGAAGACGAAGCTTTCAGGTTTGATAGGATACATCGAGCTTTGACGGACCGCCCATCCTGTGGTGAGAGACCAAGGGACATAATAGCAAAGTCCCATTATTACACGACCAAGGACCTCTTTATCAAAGCTGCAAGACCAGGCATACCAGAAATTGAGGGGTCGCAAACAAGCATATATGCAGATCATTCCCCAACCATTCTGTTTAAAAGAAGATTGATGAAACCCCTCTTGGAAGCTATCCTGGCCCAAATGGAACTTTCCATTTAAACTACTTATCCAGAGGGGGCAGAGAACACATATTGCCTGTGGCATAGATGAAGGCACATCCTTACTTTGTTCTTGAGGAATTGCAATGCCTGACAACCCTGGACAACAGCAGTGGACCTCAAAGAAGTCCAAGACCACAACTACTATCACAAGACTGACAGTATGTATGGGCAGGTGATTACCAGTATCAAAGTTCTGGACTATACTTACCTAATGTAGGTCATATGTCGTATGACGATAAACAGTGGTAGCACCCAACATACTACATTATAATCAATACATTTCCCAGAGCACTATGAACAATCCACATTTCTTGGACATTTTCTAAGTGGTCTTGTGGTCCAAATAACTTTTGACAATTGGAGTTTTGTCTATCTTTATTCCAGAAAGTTATATATTGCACTGTTACTTTTTGACAAATGTTTTTTATAAAATTGTGCACCAGAGGGGTCATGTTTCAGTTTTACACTATAGGCGAGTCGCCATTATATCCTTTTTGTGGAATACCCGATGACTCACCATCTTTATACGGAGGACAGCACTATGGTATCCTATTTATCGTTGTTTTTTCTCCACTAATAGTTTCACATTTGTAAGTTACTATTGAGATTGTAAAGAGTGATTTTCAGTTGAGGATAGCTTTTTGTTCTCCGCAAACTAATTTAATATTGTTAATTAGTCTACAATTATATTGATTACATACAAAGCTACTTGTATATCTGTTGGAACGTCACAAGTGTTATATTGCCAGCTTTGATATGATTCTAACACTTAGTATATTTTATTTTATTTCCTCTTAGCTACTTTCCTTTTTATTCATTTTCTTTCTTGTACCCTCTTGTCGCTCCTCCTCTTCTTCTGGTGAAGATTGCTTTTCCCTCACACCGTGCAGTCACCAACCTCTGGTATATTAGCTTACCGGTTCTGCTCGTCTACTAAAATCTTTAGACCACACACCCCTACTGCAGAAATTGGTAAGTAATGAATCTCAAAATAGCATAACATAATGACCAGGGGCTAATTGATCCAATAAAGTGAGGGATCGCCTTGGGGGAATACAGCTGCTTGGGTGTTGACATTGTGGTGATCCAAGAAACACATTTCAAAAAGAATGCAACCCCAAAATACTGGGGCAAACACTTTACTTAGGCCTACCACGCAAATGCCTCTGTAAAAAACCATAAAGATTCAGATGGCAGATATGTCTTACTGCAGGGTTCCACTAACGAGCATAAGGTATCCATATTATATGTATTTGCACCGAATACTAATCAGACAGCCTTCTTCCATAGAATTTCAGATTTACTGATTAATTGGAAACATTCAGCTTGGATCTTGGGGGGATTTGAATTCGGTTTTCCATCCTTGCAAAGACAGATCAGGTATGGTTTTGCCCCAAGTAATACCAACAGCTACCAGGACCCTCAAAACTCTCCTTAAAAAACACTGTATGATAGATACCTGGAGACAATTACATCCAAAGGAGAGAGATTACACTGATTACTCAGCAAGACATAGTTCATACTCCCGTATTGACTATATTCTCATCCAACAACTCCTAACCCCAAATTTATCTGACATTGCAAACCATCCAATGTCCTAGTCAGATCATGACCTGGCCTGTATTTCCTTGAAAGACCTACTTCCTAAAGGGTGTACAACTTCCTGGTCACTAAATCCAGCCCTTTTCATCACGTGACAAAATTCAAACAGATTTAGTAGACTACTTCAACTTAAACAGTGCAGATGAAGTAGACCAGGCGGGGATATGGGCAGCACACAAAGTGGTAATAAGAGGCACCGGTATTCAACTAGGGGCTTTAGCTAAAAGAATAGAACTATCACGTATCAAATAATTGAATTCTAAAATATCAAAGCTCCAGAAATCCTTAAAACATTAGAGGTCTTCCAAGATCCAAGTGGAAATACACAGATTGAAACAAGAATTATGTGGGGTTTTGAGGAGTAGGATTGTAACTGTCTTACAATGTACTCGGTCTACTTTTTTTACATTCTCCAACAAGCCTGGCAAAATGCTTGCCAAAAAGTTAAACCAGCAGAAAGTAAACTTATTCATTCACAAAATCATACTTGACAAGAGCAAGTCTATCTTCCAACCAGGAGATATAGCAGGCGCATTTGAAAAATACTATGCTGCACTATATTCATCACCCCGCCCCCCCCCCCCCCCAGTCAAATTCTCCTAAGCATAAAGATAATATACATTTTTTCCTCTTCAATCAAATTCCCCCAAATTGACAAAGACAAAATTGATTCCCTAGATTCCCCGATAACCATAGAAAAAATTAAGAATGCTATCAAAGAAACCAAATCCCACAAGGCCCCTGGTCTGGATGGATTTACTAACTACTATTACAAACTATTTAAAGATATTTTAGCTCCCCACATCCAATCTTTATTCAATGGCTTCCTTACTGGTCAACCAATGAGGGCAGAATTTCTAGAGGCTAAAGTTATTGTTTTACTTAAGGAAAGTAAAGACCCATCTCAATGCCATAGATATAGGTAAATTTCCCTAATTAATAGAGACACCAAACTGTATTCCAAAATATTAGCAAACACACAAGCTCAAGTGTTACCTATGTGGATTCACCCAGACCAGGTGGAATTTATTAAAGGTAGAGAGGCTCCAGATGACACCAGATGTATTCTGGATCTTATGGATGTTGCATCGGCAAAATAAACTACCACTGATACTGCTTTCACTAGATGCAGACAAGGCTTTTGACTGTTATGGTTCAGTCTGAATGAAGGTTTGGTAGGAGGTATTTTAGTGTTATATTCGGCACAAAAAGCCTCCGTAGCCTATCAGGGTTTCAGGTCCCAGTTTTTTTTTAATACAAAGAGGAACGAGACAGGGATGCCCCCTCTTCCCACTACTATTTGTCCTATGCATAGAACCATTAGGAATTGCCGTAAGGGAGAACAAAAATGTGAAAGTAATCCAGTTAGCCAATAAGCAGTACAAACTTAGCCTTTTTTGCTGACGATATCATGCTCACTGTGACTGTCTTCCTAATGTGTTTAATAATTTATAACACTTTGGCAATATTTCAGGCAAGAGTGAAGCACTCAACGTTTCTTTGCCAAAGGATTTAGAAGCACTATTGTCAGCTAATTTCTCATTCAAATGGGCCCAACACAGTGTCAAATACCTGGGTAACAATATCCCCAAGCAATCCAGTTTACTATACTCTGCAAATTATCCTAGAATTATAAAAATGCTCCTGCAAGATATCAGCCCTTGGTCCTCATATAAAATTTCCTGGATAGGAAAAATCCACGCCATTAAAAGGAATGTACTTCCCAAACTCCTATATCTTTTAGGGCAATTCCAGCAGCAGTTAGCACAAAGGACATGCAGAAACTCCAGAGGAAAATCTCTTGCTTTGTTTGGGATCATAAAAAACCAAGAGTAAACAAAACTACTATGCAAGCCCATAAAAGTAAATGGGGACCAGCTCTACCGGACCTAATAAAAATATTTTAAGGCTTCTAGATTGGCACAATTATCTAAATGGTTCATTAAGGAACATCCACCTGTCTGAGATTTAGAGCCGTGCTCTAAGAGATCAGTACCTGTTAATCAGCTAGGTACTCTGGACAAGTTTTAAAATCAAACATTTTCTACTCCCTAGCAGTGTAGCCTAATCTCTTACCCTTTGGAACCAGATGAACAAAAGACTGGTTCCTGACTAACCCCTCTATGGCTACCATATAAAAAATATCTCACGCAACAAAATCTCCCTATGGAATTGGTGGATAAGTAAAAATCTATTGTAGCTGATGTATTTAGAACAAACCAAAAATGGTCATCCATGTCATTCAGAGCACAGAATAAGGTACCAGTTACAGAATGGCTTAACCTAGCACAAATGAACTCAAATATTTCAAATATTTTGCAAGTTAACAATTTGGCTAACAAAACCCATTTGAGAAATGTTGTATCTATAACACTGAGGGTAATAAAAATATATCTATTATCAAGCAACACCATCAAGCAACACCATCCAAACTCCACCACCAATCCTCCTGGGGGAAATAATTGGGCATTACTTTAGATCAGGGACAATGGCGTAAAATTCACAAAAACGCAAAGCAATCTTCCCTCAACATAATCCTTAAGGAAAATTCCTACTAAAAAATGTTGAGGTGGTACCTGACACCAGCAAGGTTAAAACTAGCAGATCCATCCTCGATGAGGAACTGCTTTAGGGGATGTAGCTGTATGGGAACACTCCTTCACACTTTATGGGAGTGCCTACAAATCGCCCACATTTGGTCGGAAACATTTGACATCCTAGAGAAACTGTGGGGCAGAAAAAAAACCAGAAGAAGCCTTACAAGGCGTTATCGGTCTCAACAAGGAGGCTCAGCTTCTTACCAACCAGATATTCCTAGCAACAAGAATTACCATCGCTAAATCTTGGAAGAATCCTACCCCCCTGTATAGGTCCTCGCCAAACGTAAACAAAAGTTTCTTCTAGTATCGGCAGAACTAGTCGTACAAAAAATGGGCTTCATGCTGGCATATGTGGGAGCTTCGAATTGGATGGGATTAACAATGTGAGTGTGTGCATGCCTGAGTGAGTGTGTGCCTGCCTGCTTGAGTGTGTGCCTGCCTGCCTGAGTGTGTGCTGCCTGAGTGTGTACCTGCCTAAGTGAGTGAGTGTGTGCCTGCCTGCCTGAGTGAGTGCGTGAGTGCCTGCCTGGGTGTGTGCCTGCCTGAAGTGAGTGAGTGTGTGCATGCCTGAGTGAGTGCCTGCCTGCCTGAGTGTGTGCCTGCCTGAGCGTGTGCCTGCCTGAATGTGTGCTGCCTGAGTGTATACCTGCCTGTGTGAGTGCCTGCCTAAGTGAGTGAGTGTGTGCCTGCCTGAGTGTGTGCCTGCCTGAATGTGTGCCTGCTTCCCTGCCTGAGTGTGTACCTGCCTGCCTGAGTGAGTGCCTGTCTAAGTGTGTGTCTGCCTGAGTGAATGCCTGCCTGAGTGCCTGCCTGAGTGTGTGCCTGCCTGAATGTGTGCCTGCCTGCCTAAGTGAGTGCCTGTCTGAGTGAGTGCCTGCCTGAGTGAGTGCCTGCCTGAGTGTGAGCCTGTCTGCCTGAGTGAGTGAGTGTGTGCCTGCCTGCTTGCCTGAGTGAGTGTGTGCCTGTCTGTGTGAGTGCCTGCCTTAGTGAGTGAGTGTGTGCCTGCCTGAGTGCCTTCCTGAGTGTGTGTGTGCCTGCCTGAGTGAGTGCCTGTCTGACTGTGCACCTGCCTGAGTGCCTGCCTGGGTGAGTGGGTGCCTGCCTGAGTGAGTGCTTGCCTGGGTGAGCGAGTGCCTGCCTGAGTGTGAGCTTGCCTGTTTGAGTGAGTGTGTGCCTGCCTGCCTGAGTGAGTGTGTGCCTGCTTGAGTGTGTGCCTGCCTGCCTGAGTGTGTACCTGCCTGAGTGAGTGCCTGCCTAAGTGAGTGAGTGTGTGCCTGCCGGAGTGCGTGCTTACCGGAATGTGTGCCTGCCTGAGTGAGTGCCTGCCTGAGTGCATGCCTGCCTGAGTGAGTGTGTGCCTGCCTGAGTGAGTGTGTGACTGCCTGAGTGTGTTCCTGCCTAAGTGTGTGCCTGCCTGAGTGAGTGAGTATGTGCATACCTTCCTGAGTGTGTGCCTGAGTGTGTGCCTTCCTGAGTGTATGCTGCCTGAGTGTGTACCTGCCTGAGTGAGTGCCTGCCTAAGTGAGTGTGTGCCTGCCTGAATGTGTGCCTGCCGGCCTGAGTGTGTGCCTGCCTGCCTGAGTGAGTGAGTGCGTGAGTGCCTGCCTGGGTGTGTGCCTGCCTGAGTGAGTGAGTGTGTGCCTGCCTGAGTGAGTGCCTGCCTGAGTGTGTACCTGCCTGAGTGTGTGCCTGCCTGAATGTGTGCCTGCTTCCCTGCATGAGTGTGTACCTGCCTGCCTGAGTGAGTGAGTGCCTGTCTAAGTGTGTGTCTGCCTGAGTGAATGCCTGCCTGAGTGAGTGCCTGCCTGAGTGTGTGCCTGCCGGAGTGAGTGCCTGTCTGCGTGAGTGCCTGCCTGAGTGAGTGAGTGAGTGCCTGCCTGAGTGTGTGCCTGCCTGAATGTGTGCCTGCCTGCCTGAGTGAGTGCCTGTCTGAGTGAGTGCCTGCCTGAGTGAGTGCCTGCCTGAGTGTGAGCCTGTCTGCCAGAGTGAGTGAGTGTGTGCCTGCCTGCTTGCCTGAGTGAGTGTGTGCCTGCCTGTGTGAGTGCCTGCCTAAGTGAGTTTGTGTGTGCCTGCCTAAGTGTGAGCCTGCATGCCTGAGTGAGTGTGTGCCTGCCTGAGTGAGTGTGTGTTTCTGCCTAAGTGTGTGTGTGTGCCTGCCTGAGTGTGTGCCTGCCTGTGTGCCTGCTTCCCTGCCTGAGTGTGTACCTGCCTGCCTGAGTGAGTGAGTGCCTGTCTAAGTGTGTGTCTGCCTGAGTGAATGCCTGCCTGAGTGAGTGCCTGCCTGAGTGTGTGCCTGCCGGAGTGAGTGCCTGTCTGCGTGAGTGCCTGCCTGAGTGAGTGAGTGAGTGAGTGCCTGCCTGAGTGTGTGCCTGCCTGAATGTGTGCCTGCCTGCCTGAGTGAGTGCCTGTCTGAGTGAGTGCCTGCCTGAGTGAGTGCCTGCCTGAGTGTGAGCCTGTCTGCCAGAGTGAGTGAGTGTGTGCCTGCCTGCTTGCCTGAGTGAGTGTGTGCCTGCCTGTGTGAGTGCCTGCATGCCTGAGTGAGTGTGTGCCTGCCTGAGTGAGTGTGTGTTTCTGCCTAAGTGTGTGTGTGTGCCTGCCTGAGTGTGTGCCTGCCTGAGTGAGCATGTGCCTGCCTGAGTGAGTGTGTGCCTGCCTGAGTGTGTGCCTGCCTGAGTGAGTGTGTGACTGCCTGAGTGTGTGCCTGCCTGAGTGAGTGAGTGACTGCCTGGGTGAGTGAATGCCTGCCTGAGTGAGTGCCTGCCTGAGTGTGTGTGTGCCTGCCTGAGTGAGTGCCTGTCTGACTGTGCGCCTGCCTGAGTGAGTGCCTGCCTGAGTGAGTGCCTGCCTGGGTGAGTGAGTGCCTGAGTGTGCCTGCCTGCCTGAGTGAGTGCCTGCCTAAGTGAGTGAGTGTGTGCCTGTCTGAGTGAGTGAGTGTGTGCCTGCCTGAGTGAGTGAGTGTAGGCCTGCCTGAGTGTGTGCCTGCCTGAGTGTGCCTGCCTGCCTGAGTGAGTGCCTGCCTAAGTGAGTGAGTGTGTGCCTGCCTGAGTGTGTGCTTACCGGAATGTGTGCCTGCCTGAGTGTGTGCCTGCCTGCCTGAGTGAGTGCCTGCCTGAGTGCATGCCTGCCTGAGTGAGTGTGTGTCTGCCTGAGTGAGTGCCTGCCTGAGTGTGTGCCTGCCTAAGTGTGTGCCTGCCTGAGTGAGTGAGTATGTGCATACCTTCCTGAGTGTGTGCCTGAGTGTGTGCCTTCCTGAGTGTGTGCCTGCCTGAGTGTGTACCTGCCTGAGTGAGTGCCTGCCTAAGTGAGTGGGTATGTGCCTGCCTGAGTGTGTGGCTGCCTGAATGTGTGCCTGCCTGCCTGCCTGAGTGTGTGCCTGCCTGCCTGAGTGAGTTAGTGCCTGCCTAAGTGTGTGCCTGCCTGAGTGAGCGAGTGCCTGAGTGAGTGAGTGAGTGAGTGCCTGCCTGAGTGTGAGCCTGTTTGCCTGAGTAGGTGAGTATGTGCCTGCCTGCTTCCCTGAGTGAGTGAGTGAGTGAGTGTGTGCCTGTCTGCCTGAGTGTGTGCTTGCCTGCGTGAGTGAGTGTGTGCCTGCCTGAGTGAGTAAGTGAGTGCCTGCCTGAGTGTGAACCTGCTTCCCTGAGTGTGAGTGTGCCTGCCTGAGTGAGTGTGTGCTTGCCTGCCTGAGTGTGTGCCTGCCTGAGTGTGTGCCTGCCTGAGTGAGTGAGTGCCTGCCTGGGTGAGTGAGTGTCTGCCTGAGTGTGAGCTTGCCTGAGTGAGCTGCCTGAGTGTTTGCCTGCCTGAGTGAGTGAGTGAGTGTGTGCCTGTCTAAGTGAGTGAGTGAGTGCCTGCCGGAGTGAGTGTCTGGGTGTGCGAGTGCCTGCCTGAGTGAGTGCCTGCCTGAGTGTGTGTGTGTGTGCCTGCCTGAGTGAGTGCCTGCCTGAGTGTGTGCCTGCCTGAGTGAGTGAGTGCCTGCCTAAGTGTGAGCTTGCCTACCTGAGTGAATGAGTGTGTGCCTGCCTGAGTGAGTGAGTGCCTACATGAGTGAGTGAGTGTGTACGTGCCTGAGTGAGTGTGTGCCTGCCTGCCTGAGTGTGTGCCTGCCTGCCTGAGTGTGTGCTGCCTGAGTAAGTGCCTGTCTGAGTGAGTGAGTGCCTGCCTGAGTGAGTGTCTGCCTGAGTGTGAGCTTGCGTGCCTGAGTGAGTGTGTGCCTGCCTGAGTGAGTGAGTGAGGGTGTGCCTGCCTGAGTGTGTGCCTGCCTGAGTGAGTGAGTGTGTGCCTGCCTGAGTGTGTGCCTGCCTGAGTGAGTGTCTGCCTGAGTGTGAGCTTGCGTGCCTGAGTGAGTGTGTGCCTGCCTGAGTGAGTGAGTGAGGGTGTGCCTGCCTGAGTGTGTGCCTGCCTGAGTGAGTGAGTGTGTGCCTGCCTGAGTGTGTGCCTGCCTGAGTGAGTGTCTGCCTGAGTGTGAGCTTGCGTGCCTGAGTGAGTGTGTGCCTGCCTGAGTGAGTGAGTGAGGGTGTGCCTGCCTGAGTGTGTGCCTGCCTGAGTGAGTGAGTGTGTGCCTGCCTGAGTGTGTGCCTGCCTAAGTGTGTGTGTGCCTGCCTGAGTGTGTGTCTGCCTGCCTGAGTGAGTTAGTGCCGGCCTAAGTGTGTGCCTGCCTGAGTGAGTGACTGCCTGCCTGAGTGAGTGCCTGCCTGAGTGCATGCCTGCCTGAGTGAGTGTGTGTCTGCCTGAGTGAGTGAGTGCCTGCCTGAGTGTGTGCCTGCCTAAGTGTGTGCCTGCCTGAGTGAGTATGTGCATACCTTTCTGAGTGTGTGCCTGAGTGTGTGCCTTCCTGAGTGAGTGTGTGCCTGCCTGAGTGAGTGAGTGTGTGCCTGCCTGAGTGAGTGACAGGCAGACACACACTCAGTCACTCAGGCAGGTTTCTGATTCTCGCGACTGGCACCTAACTTTCGGGACCGGACAATTGAATAGCAGAGTAAAAGTAGACATACTAGAGCCCGCAACTAATTCGCAGGAAATCGGCTACTTGCGATGGAGTTAAGGCCCAGAATTTAAATGTGTTATTAATAACGTGTACACTTACACCTGATAAGTACATGAGATGTCTTGTTGCCAACATCCAATGAGATGGTGATGGTCACACAGTGCCCTGCTCCCAATGGGCACCCACTTTAGTTGGGTCTTGGTGTGACTTTATATTAATAGAAAGCATTGCAAGGGCTCTATTTTTTAAAGATGAGGGAAGAGATAGTGAGAGGAAGTGAGAAAGAGGGTGACAGTAAGGATGACAGGGAGAGGGCGATTGGGAGAGGGCGACAGGGAGAGGGCAAAAGTGAGACGTGACAGGGAGAGGGCACTCTATGGCACCGGGGTCGTGGGTGCCAGCTCATGCTCATCTGCATTATTAAAGGGATATGTCAGGTCCCTGGATGTTACATGGTATATACCGTAATAACCCTGTATATCTATTTACTTTTATGGACTTTACTTTATTAAGAAGACCTTATAAGATCTGTATTTTCTGCCTAAAATCAAACAAATAGTTCCTAATGGGGTTTTTTCCCCTCTGCAGCTCATGAAGATAGTTTACTTCTTAGTACAGGGTGTGCAGTGTCTCATTGTAACCAATCAGTGGCAACATTCTGCAACATGCAACTTGAGAGAGGACATTGATTGACTAGTATGAAACACTACACGTCAAAGTCTGTGTATTAATGAGCTGCAGAGGGCAGACCCAATCAGGTACACATTGAATGATTTTAGGCAGTAAATACAGAACTTATAAGCACATCTTAATAAGATAACGTTCATAAAAGTGAATATACACAGGGATATTATATACCTAGGAGAATGCAGGCCCCTTCCCTATCCCTTTAATTATATGACATATCCCACCTGAAGCTTAAATATAATATTATTTCCACAATGCCGCTCTCTATGTCACCCTCACTGCAGACCCTCTCACCATCACTGTAGACTTCCTCACCCTCACTGCAGACTCTCTCATCCTCACTGCAGACCCTTTCACCCTCACTGCAGACTCTCTCATCCTTATTGCAGACTCACCCTTACCGCAGCCCCTATCATCCTCACTGCAGAGCCTTTCACCCTCACTGCAGACTCTCTCCTCCTTATTGCAGACTCACCCTTACCGCAGCCCCTATCATCCTCACTGCAGAGCCTTTCACCCTCACTGCAGACTCTCTCGTCCTTATTGCAGACTCACCCTTACCGCAGCCCCTATCATCCTCACTGCAGAGCCTTTCACCCTCACTGCAGACTCTCTCCTCCTTATTGCAGACCCTCACTGTAGACCCTCTCACCATCACTGCAGACCCTCTCACCCTGTGCTGGCCTGAATGTTGCAATATTAATATATCTGTGAATTCCAGACCTTGACTACATTTACATAAGCACCTTCAGACCTTAATTAATTAATTCTCAGGGTAGCCTTGTGCTTATCCCAGGTATGCTTAAATGTCTTAACTATGTTTGACTCTACTACTTCCAATGGAAGGTTGTTCCACATATCTACTACTCTTTCTGTAAAGTAGTACTTTCTCATTTGATTTGTGTGAAGCCGGGAGCCATGCACTAGGACCAGACACTACTATCTCCTTTTGCTGAGCTCTTACTCATTGCTAGGGAGGCGATGCGGCGATCCAGCCCAGGGCCCTTCCAAAGAGGTCCCTGGCACTAGGGTCTGATAGACTACCTCTGGCCTAGATTGTGAAGGTCTTGTTCAGAAATGTATGTGGTCTGGGCTGACCGCCCTTGCAGTAGTAGCGGACCACCCCTGCAAGAGTGAGGGAATTACACCAAGCAAAGGCTGAGGGGCACTTCTGCTGTAAGTCCTACGCATTCCACAAATATATCATCCAATATCCACAGGGTGGCGCCAAATTACAGAGAATTGATCAAAAACACACAGTACTTACATATAATAGAGAGCTTGGCCAATAATAGACCGGGATTGGAGGGAGATCACCTCTGTATGGATGAAGATGAGCTTTATATTGAGAGAGATGAGCTTTATATGGAGGGAGATGTGCTTTATACTGAGGGAGGTCAGCTTTATATGGAGGGGATCATGTTTATACGCTGGGAGATCAGTTATTTATTGAATGCTACTTTAAAAATATATTTTCTTACAGTAAACTTACAGTGACGTTTGTAGGTTTTACCTTTCAGTGAGCTTTACTGATGTAACCACCAAGCATGATCTGTTATCTCTTTCATATGGATGATTATTGCCATTTATTGCCGTGTCAGAGCTAGTCCATGGGGGACCTCCAGCCGACCAAACATCCTCGCTTCACGGCTCCCTCCAACATTAACTCACACAGTACATATATATATAAATATATAGTTCTTATAGGTACAGGATGCACATTGGCTCTTACAGGCACAGGCTGCACTTGGGCACTTCCAGGCACATTCAGGCTGCACATCGGTCTTAAAGGCAGAAGATGCACTTGGGCTCATTTTATTGTTAAACTCATAAGGCACTTGTGGTTACATGTAGATTAACCCCATACCTCCACTGTGTCCATTTAAATAATAAACAATTCTCTTAGCGCTAACTGAAGTGATGACATCACTACTGGCGAATAATTCCATCACCGAAGGAAACAGAAAGCGGATTGTTCTGGAATACAAACACTGCAGCTACCAGCATAAGGATGAAATAGATTTATATACTGTGTATATATATATATATATATATATATATATATATATATATACAGTTGTGCTCAAAAGTTTGCATATCCTTGGCGATTGGTAATATTTATACCATTTTTAAAGAAAACATAAGTGAGCAGCCAAACACATATCCTTTATTTCTTATGGGAATCATATTAAACTGTAAGTTATAACAGAACTAGCGAATTGCCCGTCAAAAAATGACGGCAATGAAATTGTAAGTGAGCTAATGTTGTTTGGTGTGTAATAATGAAATATATAATACATTAATAAATGAATATACTTTACCTATTTGGAAGCATTGTGTTGAAGAGATGTGAATGTGTGTTGACATTGCTGCAGCATTAGTGTTGTGGAGCTGCTCTCTAAGCGTGCTGAATGTGTGCAGTGTAATACTGTGCGTGCGCGAGTCGAAACCGTACGCGTAGTGTCGTACTTCCGCATTTGCGTGAAATGGCGGTTTATGTGTGTTGTGCGTCTTTGCGTATTGTCCGTTGTTGGTTTGTAGTTGTTTTCGAGTTTCGTGTGGTGTTTTGCGAGTGTGGTGTGGTGTTTTACGTCTGGAGAGTGCTGTAGCCTCGTTTTCGTTTTGTCCGTCGGCCATTTTTTCTCTCGCTTAGCGATTTTATTAGTGTCTAAAGTGTTTTATTTTTATTTAAATGAAGGTGTAACTTGTTTTTTTGAGGTGCTGGATGGTTCCTCTTGCTGTAGGTAATCTTTTTATGTGTGTGTTGTGTGTATTTATTATGTTTTAAATGTTTGTATGTCGGCGTGTTGCATCCGATGTTTGCGAGGTCGTAATGTGTGGTAACGTGTTTCGTAGGTTGTTTGCGTTCCTCGTAAAATTTAGCGAGTGTCGTAATTTGTGTGTCGTGTTTTTTGAATAGCGACGTGAAGTTTGCAAGGGTTTGAGGCCCTTGCCCAGTGACCTCGCTTCGCGAGGGGCCTCAGTTGCTGGCATGGAGCGCCTTCGGCGCTCCATGCCAGCAACTGAGGCCCTTGCTGCGCGAGGGCCGCGGGCTCGCTACGCGAGCCCGCAAGCGTGAGCAACGACCCGTACGCTCACAACTATATATGTGATGGCACAATCATAAAACAAAACATGGCAACAAAGAAACAAATGAAATGACCCTGTTCAAGAGTTAGCATAACCTTAGTTCTTAATACTGTGTATTGCCCCCTTTAGCATCAATGACAGTTGTTATAGTTGTCTATGAGGCTCCTAATTCTTGCAGGTGGTATAGCTGCCCATTCGTCTTGGCAAAATGCCTCCAGGTCATGCAAAGTCGTTGGTTGTCTTGCATGAACCGCATGTTTGAGATCTCCCAAGAGTGACTGAATAATATTAAGGTCAGGAGACTGTGATGGCCACTCCACAACCTTCACCTTTTTCTGCTGTAATCACTGGAGGGTCAACTTGGCCTTGTGCTTAGGGTCATTGTCATGCTGGAAAGTCCAAGAGCGTCCCATGTGCAGCCTTCGTGCTGAAGAATGAAAATTGTCTGCCATGCTTGACTGTGGGAATGGTATTCTTTTCACTATAGGCCTTGTTGACCCCTCTCCAAACATAGCGCTTATGGTTGTGACCATAAAGCTCTAGTTTGGTCTTGTCACTCCAAATTACAGTGTGCCAGAAGCTGTGAGACGTGTCAAGGTGTTGTCGGGCATATTGTAACCAGGTTTTTTGTGGCATTGGGGCAGTAAAGGCTTCTTTCTGGCAACTCGACCATGCAGCTCATTTTTGTTCAAGTATCGTCGTATTGCGCTCCTTGAAACAACCACACCGTCTTTTTCCAGAGCAGCCTGTATTTCTCCTGAGGTTACCTGTGGGTTTTTCTTTGTATTCCAGACAATTATTCTGGCAGTTGTGGCTGAAATCTTTCTTGGTCTACCTGACTTTGGCTTGGTATCAAGAGATCCCAGAAATTTCCACTTCTTAATAAGTGACTGACTAGTACTGATTGGCATTTTCAAGGCTTTGGATATCTTTTTTATATCCTTTCCATCTTTATGAAGTTCCAGTACCTTGTTACGCAGGCATTTTGACAGTTCTTTTCTGCTCCCCATGGCTCAGTATCTAGCCTACTCAATGCATCAACATGAGAGCTAACGAAGACACTAATTGCAATTTAAAAAGTCACATGTGTGGAAAATTAACCTTTAATTGCCATTTTAACCTGTCACCTTGAGTGTCTGTAACAAGGCCAAACATTCAAGAGTATGTAAACTTTTGATCAGGGCAATTTGGGTGATTTCTGTTATCATTATGATTTAAAAAGGAGCCCAAAAACTATATGATAATAAATGGATTCATATGATCACTATCCTTCAATAAAATATTTTTTTTTCCATGATCAGTCAAATTTTAAAATAAATGACAACATTTCACAATTTCTGCCAGGGTATGCAAACCTTTGAGGTTATATATATATATATATATATATATATATATATATATATATATATATACATATATATATATATTTATTTTCGTATTTATTGGGTGAGTGATACTTTGTTTCTTCTGTCTTTGTCTATTATTAAATATGATAATATCTCATTGTCCTGTGACGCTGCCGCCTGACATTGAGCTGTTACATTGTTTATAAACTCCCCACAGAGGCAAATAAATATTTACTTTTTAGGGAATATATTTAGTTTCCACAGTTTATTTTTGCAGATTCCTGCATTTAACCCTTAGTGAATGGACTATTCTAGTTCAGTCAACCCTAAACCTCTTCTGATAACATAAAAGAGTCAGTTAAGTAAAACTCCCAATAGAATTGTATTACATCTAAATCCTGGCCTGTTACGGGGTACATCATAAAAACTGTTACTGTATCAGTAAGGGATTAATCACTAGTCTGTGTGTCAGGGAAGGGGTTAATAGCAAAGTATGAGTTGCGTGTTTACATGTATTGTACATCCTATATACACAGGACATACATTTCTCAGGGAGGGTGCAGTATACATGAGCGCTGAGTATGACCATCCTAGCCGGGTGGGGCCGGGTGAGGTCATGGCTTCCTGAAGATCCCAATCTCTTCCCGGCCACTTCCAGAGCTTTGTGTAACAGGAATATTTGGAATTTCCTCCTGGAAGTCTGGGGCTGTGACCTGTGTGTGATGGGCTGAGAGGTTTCCCACAGTAAGAAACAAGACATGAAGACATTATGTTACCCCATGGGAAGGAGCTTCCACCAGACACCCCATCACCAGGGCCTGTATAAGAGTTTCAACCAGACAACCCCACCACCACTGGAGCCTTCATCTGACATCCCCACCATAACTGGAGCATCCGCCAGACACCCCACCACCGCTGAAGCCTTCACCTGCCCCTCATAGAGTGTTCCTAGACCCTCCATTAAATCCAGGGCCTGGGACAAACTGGAGGGTAATGGGCTTCTAGTGCATTTTCAAGCCTTGGAGCTCCAACCTTACCAGCCCACTCCCAACTAGCCCCCCACAGCTACCCCACCCTAGGAATCCGTGGAATGTAAGAGATAACTGGACCAAGTCCAACTGGACCCAGCCCAAGGTTACCATGTGTGAGCTGACCCAAAACCTCAGATCATACGCATTTTGATAATAACATAACTGATGAGTCCTTTCACTGGCCAGGAACATTGCCACCGCCCCCCCCCCCCCTTCCCTTATCATGGGAGTTCCCATCTCTGCTAGAAAGCCATTCCACGTATTTCCAGCACCAAATGTAGTTTCTATTATTAAGGTTTCCATCTTAACCTCTTGTCTTCCTCCTCTTTGTTGAGTTTACTCTGCAGTTGAACACTATTTCATGACATGTGGCACAGTATGTATACGAGTGGTTACAGTCCCCCTCTAATATTTTAATACTAATGTCATGGACTCCCCTCTAGTCTATATATATGAATGTCATGGAGCATCCTTAGAATTTGTGTCCTTTAGACCACCCACCATTTTAGTGGCCTCCTTTGAGTTGTCTGTAATGTATTATTTCCTTTTGGAGAAAAGAAAACTGTTTCTAGGGGTGTCTGACTGGGGGTCTGTAGAGGGACATTAGTACCTCTTTATTTCTGACTGGGGTCTATACAGTGACATTAGTACCTCTCTATTTCAGACTGGAGGTCTATATAGTGAAATAATTACCTCTCTATTCTTAACTGGGGATCTATAGAGTAAAATTTGTTGTTCAGTCATTCAGTCGTGTCTGATTCTCCATAACCTTACAGACTGCATCACCCCAGGCACATGTTATGTCTGATTGTGCTCACCCATAAGATTTTCATGGCAAAGATACTGTTTGGGTTGGTGAGTTACTGAGTGGGTTGCCAGTTACTTCTCCAGTGCACCGCATTTTGTCTTACCTCTATGCTATGAACTGCCCATCTTCGGTGACCATACATGGTATGACTCACAGCTTCACTGAGGTACATAGGTCCCGTCACCTTGACAAGGTAGTGATCCAGAAGGGGAGAGTGACATTAGTCCCTCTCTATTTCTGACTGGGATCTATAGAGTGACATTAGCACCTCTCTATTTCTGGCTTGGAGTCCATAGAGTGACATTAGTCCCTCTCTATTTCTGGCTTGGGGTCTATAGAGTGACATTAGTACCTCTCTATTTCTGGCTGGGGGTCTATAGAGTGACATTAGTACCTCTCTATTTCTGGCTTGGGGTCTATAGAGTGACATTAGTCCCTCTCTATTTATGACTGGGGGTCTATAGAGTGACATTAGTACCTCTCTATCACTGACTGAGATCTATAGAGTGACATTAGTTCCTCTCTATTTCTGGCTTGGGGTCTATAGAGTGACATTAGTCCCTCTCTATTTCTGGATGGGAGTCCATAGAGTGACATTAGTACCTCTCTATCACTGACTAAGATCTATAGAGTGACATTAGTACCTCTCTATCACTGACTTAGATTCTATAGAGTGACATTAGTCCCTCTCTATTTCTGAATAGAGATCTATAGAGTGACATTAGTACCTCTCTATTACTGATGCTATTTCTACACTTGCTTTTCCTGCTGCATTGTTTGCCTACCTTTAAATACCCTGAAATAATCTCTCTTTTTATGTATTGAGCTCTTCATTCAGTGGCCCATGTTCACTAAGGAGTGATAATAAAATAACCTGTTCTCATACACCAGGGGGGCTGTATCTTTTTTTACCTTTTCCAGGGCCTCCAGATCCACCCACAAAATGTAACCTACAATTAACAAAATAGGCACACAAATGTATTTACAAAAGGGAAAAATACGTTTTATTAAAGGTTTAAGTCCAATAATGTTTTGTGCAAAATTAACAGGAGCATTTAAATACTACATAAAACAGACAGTGTAATTGCACAGTAATAATACTACAAATGTATCAATACAAACAGTTACAGGGTACACAGTTGGCACCAGCTGGTGCTACCCATGAACACTACAGAATTGCGTTTAGAACAACACAGTTTTGCCCCTCAGAGATATCTCTGGGGCAGGGGTGGGCAAGTCCAGTCCTGGAGAGCCCCACACAGGCCTGGATTTGAACATATCCTTTCTGTGCATAGGTGAGTCAATCAGGATGACTGAAGAATTGATGGACTCACCTGGGCGCAGCAGGGATATCATCAAATCCAGGCCTGTGTGCGGCCCTTCAGGAGCAAACTTGCCCACCCCTGCTCTGGGGTAATTAATACCACTTGGTTTAACTTGTTACATTCACAGACAGTTTGCTTGGAGTGCCACCTGGGCAGTGCCACCCACATTGCCCCTGCTCTCTAGTTGCATGTCTCCACCCCGAATATGTCATCTCTGTATTAGAGGGTCTCAGCCTGAAGTGGAGTGGCACTGCCAGCAGGTGGTTTTATAAGTGCCCAGTAAGGATGTGGTTGTAACAGGCCCCTCCCTATATACCAACTACATGTCTGGCAAAGGGACAGTCAAAACCTGCATAAAACCACAATATTCAGTTTTTCATTTATTTCTTTTTTTTTCTAAATAATTAGTTTTTTTCACAATCAGAACACCCCCAACTATACGTGCCACATTGTGTGTGTGTGAGGGGGGGGGGGGGGGGGTACATATGACGTTGTGCTGGTCTCTGCTTTAAATTAAAGAGTCTGTAACACCCCAATGGAATCACTGTAAGTATTAAAAATAGAGGGCTCAGTGTACTAAAGGAAAAAATTACGTGAAGCTGCCCCACAAGGAGATCAGGTCCAGACGCTGCCAGTTCTCCTTTACAGTCTGAATCGCATGTCAATCACATATCATCACTGAGAACGGGCAACCTGAGAGTCAGCATTTGCACCAGGGATTTTAGGCTCTATTTTGTAGACACTTTTGGTTATTCCATGAAGAAAGTCCCTCAAGCTCATGTGTGATGCTTTATGTCTTTGCTTGGAGTAGGCCCCTCACCCTACAAAACCACCACATAATAAAAGTGTGAAGGAGTGGACCTACAAGCAAGAGGCCAACAAGATACGCCCAGGGGCCCCAATCACACACTGCACAGCCATCCAGGGAGTGCATCCCTCATAGCCTCTAATGGGAGTTCATCAGGCACTGATACCCGGGTACAGGATGTAAGTAAGTAGAATCTACTTCAGATCCCTTTAATTTCATGGAAGAATAATGTATTCTAATGTTAATACATTTTGGACTTTGTAGTCTCTTTTATATTTGACACAGAATGACTTACAGGCTCTTCTCTTATATCTGTACTGCACCCTCTCCTAGTCCTAGATTGGCCCTTATCTGTGAAGTCCTCTCGTCCACTCATTAGTACAGAGCTAACCCATGTACAGAATAAACACTGGTCGGAAAGCTGTAGTGTACTTCTAATAAACCAAACCCTGAAGATAATCTCATGTCCTCTGGGTGGACCTCAGATACCACACGACTCAATAACACCATAATAGGATTGTAAGAAAAGCTTGCATGAGCTCAAAGGTTAAGGTTAGATCCATAAAAGTGACCCTACACACATCACTACCAGATATCCTCACAGACCAGGGTGTGTCCACAGGAAGTTCAATAACTAACCTGTGGCTAATACACTGGTCTGTGTGGATGCTGGGAAAAGGAAAACTAGAAAACCCCAAGATATCAGAACAGGGCCTCAAGATGTAACAGGAGAACCCCAAGATGGAACAAAACTCTTAGATGTAACATAAATTAATGAATATGTGCTTAGAAGACAAACTAGGAGGCCATGGAGAGCAGCTAGGTGATGGCGATACTCCTGAGCCCCAGTGGTGTTACTGTCTACTCTATATCAGTCAATAAAAGGTGAGTCTTAGAAATGATGGGTGAGTGATGTTAAACAGGTGATATTTTAACATTATACTGGGGCCCACTGTGGGGGTTGTAAATCCACAAAGTTCAAGCTCAAAAACCTGTGTTGGTATGTCCAAGCTGGATCCCATTCCACATTGTTCCATGTCTGCTTTCCGAACCTCACTGCTAATTCACTCAATGAGTTAGAGAAACAGCCAACATTGTGCAGCATATTGGACTCCATACACCATCTACTCAAGTGCTTGCCATCTTCTCTGTGTCCTACTATCCTTCTGCACTGAAGGTGCCCCAAGACGGTGCCAGGCTGACAGGAGATGAGCTTCCCCTAATGCTCTTGTAACAGAGCTTCTATAATACCAATGTTACTTCCCAGTTCTAGGAAGACGAGGTGACATTGCCAGAAGACATGAGGGTCACTGGGTAATCTCCCTCATCTCTTTGTGGGTGGGAAGAGTTGTCTGATCTACTCCTACTAAACTCCATGCCTGTGATGATTGGCCTTTTGACCTTTGCCCCCGAATTGAATATAGAACAGTGGCAGCAGCATGCCATCTTTAGGAAGGCCCGTCGCATCTCTCTGTTGGTCAGGGTGTAGATAATTGGATTGGTGGCTGAATTGAGAACAGCGAGAGCCAAGAAATACTCAGCTTTAAACAGAACAGAGCATGTCTTCACCTCACATGAAGCATCCAACAAGAGAAGGCTGAAGAGTGGGGACCAACAGAGGATAAAGGCACTGAGCACGATGATGACAGTTTTGAGCAATGCCATGGACTTCTCAGAGCTTCTGCTGGTCTTGGCAAAGTTCTTACGAAAGGTCATGCTCCGGCTACGTGTCCTCACCATGAAATAAATCCTGGCGTATAATACCACAATGGCCAAGAGCAGAATGCTGAAAATGGTGGTGCAGAAGAGAATGTAATGTTTGTGGTACAAGGGCAGTACTGTGGAGCAACGTGGAAGATTCTCAATGCAGTGCCACCCCATGATAGGGAGACCACCGAGGCACAGTGACAGAAACCAACAGCCACTAATCAAGAGGAATGACCTGGAGCTGTTGCTTCCATTGTGCAGCTTCATTTTCAGCATGGTGATGTAGCGCTCAATGGCAATGGCCAAGAGGCTGAATACAGAGGCAGAAAGAGCCACAAACATACTACCTTCTCGTACCAACCACTGAAGTGGTGTCAGATGGTAAGTGTAGTGTCCAGACAGCAGAATGTTAGCAGTGTAGGCGGCGCCAGCCAATAAATCTGACAGAGCCAAGTTACCAATGAAGTAATACATGGGCCTGTGGAATTTCTTGGTTCTCCAGATGGTGAGGAGCACCAAGATGTTCTCCAGTATGATGAAGCAGCAGATAATGATGAAAAGGATGGACGTTGGCTTCACATCGCTGGGGGAGTTGGGCTTGTACTTCCCAGTGTAGTTGTAATGGATGATAATAATGTCAGCATTGAAGAAATTGTGGTGACTTGTATCATCTGCCATTTCACCAGTAGATGGAGACTCCGTAGCAGGAACTGATCTGTAAATACAAAGTAAATCGTAAGAATCCAGTGACTGCTGATACCGAGCTCCTCGCCTTGAACTTGTTCTCTACATAATGTAGCAATCTCTTTGTCTCCGCATTCAGTCAGAATTTGTAAAAACTGGTTGTTCTCCCTCAAATAATTATCCAAAAACACACAAACACTACCCAACAACTATCATTTTACATACTAGTCCACCTGTTCTATCAGGGAAAGTTATAAAATCTCTTGTCCTGCAGCTACCTCATCCGCTGGGTGTCCTTACCCTGCACTCACCCACTCATATGTTCTGTCCTGCAGGAAATTGCCCACTTATGGGGTAAGAATCTCTTGCATAAGTTTGCAAGAGAAGCCCGTAAATACTTTCCTAATGCATGAGCGAGAACTGAGGAAGCTGCATCGACCAGAAGAGACAAACAAAATGTGCCCATAAGTATTACATGAGATTTCATGGCACTGCCAAGCTTCGCCAGGCCAGCTCAGAAGGGGCAGATGCTGAACTATTGAGTGGTGCAGATTTACTGTTCAGGGGGTTATATCTGGGGGTTATTTCTCTACTTGCATTATGAGCTGGTGATCATTTAATACAACCTCTAGAATATGTAAGGAATCTGTACAGCAAAATCCTCAGATATCCTAAGAGCTGCGTGTTTTTTCACAAGTATTCTCCCTCATAATATCCAAACTGATAATAGACTCCAGCACTGTGAGGGACAAGGGGCTACATGGACAGAAAGCAACGTGGGCAACTGGGCAAGTAAGCGGTGCATAAAAAGTTATATGATTCAGATTGAAAGAAAGTGAGGAAAACAGAAGGATATACAGAACTGATATATTTCTATATGTGGGCGTGTATATATATATATATATATATATATATATATATACAGTATGTCCTACGTATCTGCAAGTGTGTTTCTGTATATACACTATATATACATGTATTTAACTTCCATAGAATATACATATCTATGTATATATGTATATAACTACATGTATGCATGCATGTCTATATGTTGCATGTCTCTGCAATGTTGCCCTGTGTGGTATTTTGTTTTGTGTTTTACCGTGTACCCTGAGTCGATGTCAGAGTGCCCGTCTGTCAGTTTGCCCATGTCTGTGCCAGGTTGCCCAGAGACTGTGGTATGTTGTGTTGTTTGTTTGCTGGGTTCCCTGAGTCTATGCCAATGTTACCATCTCTGCCAGTTTGCCCATGTCTATCTCAGTGTGCCCATGACTGTACCAGTCACACTTACCTTGCTGATGGTCAGAAGCCTCCAGCCCCTCTATCTCCCCCAGTCCTCCATCAGGTATCCACTTTTGAAATATTTTGCCCAGTTAGAGACCTCCCCTGGATCTCCTGCTCCCCATCTTGCTTGGCAAGTAAGTGATCCAGGACAGAAAGTAGGATGCAGAGTGTTCTCACTGAAAGTTACACTGTCTCTCTGTCTGTCTCTCTCTCTCCCTCTCACAGTCTCGCAGCCTCCCTCTCTGGAGCAATCACTTTGAGCTCTGCATGTTAAGTTGCTCCCATCCTGAAGCTCTCGCCCCTCCCAGCACACAACAGTCTCACCTCCCACCCTGACAAGTGGCCAAAGAGGGGCTCAGATTCACAGATAACAAAGTAGTGTTGGGTGGGAGAGAGACAGAGGGAGGCCAAGAGTTAGTGGGGTCTCCAGAGAAATATATCCATATAAACACAAAAAATGGTCTTATGGAGAGGAAACACCTTGTGCATAAAGTCTGAGCAACAAAGTATCAGTACAAGCAGTGAAAAGAAAACAGAAAAGTGCAATATAAGGAAATGTATCTTACAGAAATATATCCATATAAACACGAGACCCCAATAGTCCAGTGCAGAGGAAACACCTTTGGCCAGATTCAACTGAGCGAAATTGAGATCCCGAAGCCCGTAAGCGAGCTCGCAAGCTATTTTGCTAATCAATTAGCATCTTTTTGCGGGCTCGGAATGGCTTATGAGTAACGACGGCCTTGAAAAAATGACGCAGATCAAATTCGTAACTTACAGCCTCCAGAAGCCATTCATCTGTCACTTTTGCAAGGCTAAAATCGCAAATTGCTATTCAATTGCTATGATTCCTCAAGCCCGCAAATGTTTTCACACACGTAGACGGCAAATGAAGGAGAAAATCCTACGAGTGCTAGAAATGACCCGCAAGGGGGTTAAACACCTATTTGTAGCACTGTAAATGCAAATAAAAAATAAATACTGCACTGTAAATAACGGGGAAAGCGATGCCAGACATTAGAATTAATTGCACAATAGTCTCAAGCTCACAAATCGTCAGGAAATAAAATCATTTTGGGGTTAAATCGATCTCTGGAATCAATGAGTTAATACATATCAGGCCACCCATATGGACTAGAACAGTATTGGCATTCATTTTCATAATTCTTTAATTTGCAAGTTCTGCGAGTGTGATCGCATATTGGACCCCGAACTGAACTGATTGACATGTAACCTCCATGTTTTACCGTAATAATGACAGTCTAATTTACTATTGGCCGATTTGAAATGGGGGGTTACGGGCTTGCTGAATTGATCATGTTCCCACCCAGAACTGCTCCGAACCAGTACATGGTTTACGGTTTTGGCTTGGGGCTTGTAACTCGCGCCCCTGCTCAATTGAAGAGCATCGCAATAGGAGACCAACGGGAGCCCGCAACTCACTGGCAGACATTCGGCTGTCTGCGATCGAGTTGCGGGCTTGTAATTGAATATGGCCCCTTGTGTGTAAGGTCTGAGCAGCAACTAAGTATCAAGTAGAGAAGAAAAGTGCAATAAAGGAAAAGTATCTGAATATTACAGAAATATATACAGTACACTGACATACTATCTCTATAGACATCTACTGCAGAACAGGCACGCTCCTGGTCACTCTACACAGACGTAATCATGTCTGATATCTATACACACATATATTATAGTTAGGACAGACATACTCCTGACCTTTCTCTGTACACAGATATACTACAAGACATACATACACCTGACCTTTCTGTATACATACAAACACTACAGGACAGACACACTCCTGATCTTTTTCTGCACACACATATACTGCAGGACAGACACAAGCTAGGGGAGGAATCAGTGGCATGTGGAATAGATGTGTGGCAGTCACTTCACAAGAAGAGTATGTGGGAGTGCGAGGAAGGAGCTGGGGGGACTTCCACTGAGGTAGGGGACTGGCCCTCCAGTTGGAAGATTTGCATTGATAGAAATAGAAACATTGTGGAGCCCCCTCTTTGTACATACAAAGTACCAGCACAATGTACAGTCCAGCTAACCTATTGTTATGTATATCCCTTTGGGCAGCGCTGATTGGCCCCTTGTTATTTATGGCCCCTTGTGCAGTGCTGATTGTCTCCTTGTTATGTACGGCTCCATGTGCAGTGCACAGAGGCCCTGCTCTGGAAGGGGGGGGGGGTGCTCTGCAATTTAAAAACATTTTTTTTTCTGGAGTTTAGGGGCCTTCCTAGGGCCTCCTACCCTGGCCCCACCCACCAAGGCCCCACTGGGACCCCCCTGTGCCTCCTTGACCACACACCCCCAGCCTGAAATTTGTGCGTGCCTGTGGAAAAAAAGAGCATTTCTACTGAAGCACCAACAGGTGGCAGTGTGGAGCAGTTCATTATTCTGGGGATGTGTATCAGGGAAGAAGGTAAAAGAGCAAGGGCTGCAAAGTGTCAGCAAAGTACAGGGGTGTGTGTTCTGTGAGGGAGGCATAGGTATGGGTGCTATGTGAGGTGGGTGCTCAGAGGGGTTGGGTTTGTGCAGGGATGGATCCTGAGAGGGAATGCCTGCTGATAAAGACTGGTTGCTATGTAGGGATGGATGCGAAGAGGGGTGGGTGCAGGGTCATGTTTATATATGTGTATATATGTGTACATATATACCTGCAGAGGATGTTGCAGTAAAGTGGTGCTCTGCTGCAGACAGAGGAGCTTTGCACAGGCAGGAGCACTGAGTGATTTGGTCCCGGCGGGGCCCAGCACAAAAAAATGTTTACATCCCCCCGAGGAGGGCCCTTTTTTGCACCAGGACCCTCCCTTCTCAATCTCCATCACTGCCCCTTGTGTAGTGCTGATTTGCCCCTTGTTGTGTATGGCTCATTGTTCAGTCCTGATTGGCCCCTTGTTGCGTATGGCTCCTTATTCAGTCCTGATTGGCCCCTTGTTGTGTATGGCCTCTTGTGCAGTCCTGATTGGCCCCTTGTTATATATGGTTTCTTGTTATCTTAGGTGTAAAGTAATTCTGCTTGTTGGAATAAAAGAGGAATTTTGCAAATGTACAGGCCAAAGCATACCAAGTGCCAGGGGATACAGCAAATCTTCCAAATATGGTGTAATTTAAAGGAGCTCTGTGCTCATTCTTCCAGATGGTATTTTACACATCTATGTTTGATAACCGGTACATTATATCAAGAATGTGCATAACACAGTCTGTGTGCTTTTATCTTTTAAACTGCTGTGGAATCAGCAATTTGTTTTCTACTGATCAACTTCCCGAGGTGTTTTCTAAATCATTCTACCAATGCTCAAGCTTATTTATTCAACATAACGTATAAAAAGAAATCTGATCAGTTAAAAACTCTAGTTATTAAAAATAACTTTATCACCTGAATGCTGATAAATCCCCAAACATGACCTTTTACCTCTCTGCTCTTTGTGAATAATTCCTAATTACCCTGTACTCATTGCTTTCTGCTAATCGCAGTTGCTATAACCCAGACAATAGGGGTAATTATCAAGAGTAAGCTAGGATTCTATTCTAGCATAAAGATAAAAGCAATGGTCGGTTGGGTAGATCAGAAAGGCTGATTGACAGGTAAACATTTCAATGTAGGTTTACTTTAATAAAATCCAACATTCAGTTGTTATTACCTAGTTATACTATAGGGTTAATCCATCCCTTTTCTGTGTCTGAGGAGTAATATTTAGTGAGTGACCTCTGGTATTTGCCAGCTTTGGCTCCTTTAGTTCCTTTACTTGACTGTCTTTTTCCTATATTTAACTTGTTCACTGCCAAGCCTCTCTAAATAAACAGGACGGCCTCTCTACATGTGTGTGACAGAATATTATGTCTGGCGAGGCAGCCAAGCTTGTGATCCCGACACAGAGAACTGACCGTCAGGAATTGTACCAGTGTGTTCAGTGGAACATTAACCACCCCCAACCCCCAGCTCTAGATCAGGACGCGGTGTATCAGGACCACCATGTGTGTGCTGGGGTACTGCTCTTTATTTAAAACACATTTTACGAAAATACATCTCTACCTTGTAGTCAGGACCTCTTGGTCTTGTTCTCGTTCCTCTTTTTATGGATGATATTTCCACCTAAACTTTATTACATCCTTTGATATATTTGCCGGTTTCTTTAAAATCGGCCATCCCTCTTCTGTCGTCTAAACCTGTGGTTTTCACAGCCAGACCTAGGACAGTGCCAGGCCCTGAGAACTTATCGGCCGGACCTAGGACCAGTGCCGGTGCCAGAGACCTTATCTGCTGATCTCAGAGATGTTATCTGTCGGCCTCTGAGATCTTATCTGTCTGTCCCCAATATGTTATCTGGCGGTCCCCAATATGTTATCTGGCGGTCCCCAAGACCTTATCTGCCAAGACCCGAGACCTTATCTGTCAGTCTGTGAGACCTTATCTGTTGAGCCCTCAGGGACAAAGGATAAGGAAAGCCCAAAACTATAAATATACTTCTACCATCAGTTATAGACAGGTTACTGATGCACTTTATTCAAAATTGTGTAAAACTAGATGACAACACGTAGTATCACCCTGTGAAACATTCTGGACCTTAAAGACGTCCACATGGTCACTGGAAGGTAACAGAAGGTTCCAAGACCCTAAAGGTCAGAGTCCGGACCCCCTGTTCCAAGCCATACATATTAAGGCATGACATTTCTTATAAATGCAGTCTCTTCTGAACCCCACCCCCACCCCTTGTGGGTGACTTGTTCAGATTCCTCACTCCCCTCAATCTTCGCCCCAACAAGGTAAAATAGTGCAGAGCATGAAATGATCAGACTTTATTATTACCTCACGAGCAAGAAGATTTGGCCTCATTCCCCTCTATTTATTAATTCCTTTCTGCAGTCCTTCTCTCCCATTCATTCACTACATGGATTCCTTATCCCTGTATGCTTCCTCCAGCTCTCGTATTCATTCACCTCTATTTATCACTTATTTCTCCTCCAGTTTCGAGCTTCCATTAATTATTTGTGTTCATTCATATTCTTACTACATTGCTTCGATTTCTAGACCATTCTTTCCAACAAATTAATTCCTTCTCCTGTAATTTACCTTCTGTTACAAGAACTCTTCTTTATCTCTATCGACTCATATCTTCTTTGAAATGACCAATCTCCATAAAATTCTCATTCCTTCACCTCCATTCGTTCTCTCTCTTGCTAAATTCACAACCACTCCAGATATCTCAGTCCTTCAAATCTACCGATTCCTCTTTTGTCTTATTCATTCCTTCCGTCCCCTTCATTTCTTTAATTCTAATTAATTATTCTCTATCTTATTGTATCTTCCTCTCCATAATACTCTCATACCTTTTATTTATTGATTCCCTCTCCACAGTCTTTATTCATTTACCCATACGTATAATCCCCTCTTGTTGAATTCCTTCCCACCACAGCTTTCATTCTTTCAGATATGATTATTAATTCAAACCCCATGCCATATCTTTTCTCTCCCAGCTTGCATTCCTTCTCTTATTACATTACTTCACTCCAGATCTCTCATTCCTTCAGATATATGTATGAATTACCCTGCCCTGCTGTCTCTTGCCTTCCAACTCTCATTGCTTTGATACTATTAATTTATATATTAATTCCTCTTCTTTTATATTCATTCTTCTCCATGTAATAAGTCCCTCTCTTGGTTTACCTCTTTTGTCACTTCCTCCCTCTCATTCCTTCATCTCTATGTATTAGTCATTCCCTCATACTATCTTGTGTTCCATCACCATTATTTGTGCCTCTCTTGCTGTATCCCTTTCCCACAGTCCTTCATTCCTTCAAATCAATATATTCATCCCCTCTCAATCTGCACCTTCAGCCCCAGCTCCCATTCCCTAATCTTTGTTGTTCTTTCCCATCTCTTGTTGCACCGCTTTTCTCCCCAGTTCATTCCCTTTCTCATTCATTCAGTTTTATATATTGATTACCTCTCTTTTCTTTATTCACAATTTTTTTGATTCCCAAACCTAAAATTCCATCTATTCCCTCCCTTGCCTCTCATTCCTTCCGTTATATCCATTTCCCTAATAACTACCTAGTTCCTTCCCTCCATGTATCCCTTCCACTCACAGCACTTATTTCTAGTTTTTCCCTCCATATTTCAAGGCTTGTATGCCTTCTCTATTCACTAATACTCCCAATTACTGTATCTTATTCCTTCACCTCTATGTATTCACTTCCTCACTTGTTTTATCCCTTCACTTGTTTTTTTTCATTCATTCACTTAATTATTTTGTCACTACTTTCCATGTCATTCTTTTATATTAACTCGTCCGTGGCTTATCAATTTACTTCCTAGTTTGAATTCCTTAATATCCATGTAATAATTCCCACCTTGTTGTATCCCTCATTTAATTATTTCACTCCTGTATATTCATTCCCTTATTCAGCTCTCTATGTGTACACCATCTTTTGTGGCACCACTGTCCTTTCCCATTCCTTTGATCATATTAATGCCCACCCTCTCTTATCCTTCTTCTCCCAGCTCTCATTCCTTCACCTACATATATTAATCCCAACTCGTGTTGCATTCCTTCACTCCATCGCTCTCATTCCTTCACATATATGTATTAATTACCCCACCCTGTTGGGTCCCTTCTCTCCCTAATTGTCGTTCCTTGGGTTTTATTTAATTTCTCCTCCTCTATTGTATCCATTCTTTCCCAACTCTAATTCCTTAACCTCTATGTATTCATTCCTTCTCTTGCTTTAACCCTTCTCTCTTCAGCTTTCCATCCCTTCACTCTTAGTTCATATAGCCCTTGCAGGCCACTACTCATCTCCAGCTGCCTGATACTAACTGCTCATTCATTCAGTATTTCATTCACACACCTGGTGATCTCCACAGAGCACATTCAGAGGAGGTACGGCAGCATCCAGGGCATGATAGAGTTAAAGTCTTTATTTAGTTCATATAGAACACACTTACAAGGCACTGATATGTTTAACCCCTTCACCACTTGTGCCATGTGAGACCCCAAATAAACTAGACTCATCCCTGACCTTGCAGTGCATTCTGGGTGGGTGTATATTGCGGATGCTCCATAATACAGTAGAAGTAGCTCCAGTTCCATCATTGGGTAAAGCAGATCTCTATGCAGTTTAACTGTTCACGGAAGGAGAAGGGCTAGCAATCAGATCAATCATCCTGGCAGGGGAGAGGTTAATAGATTATTCAGTAGTGTGACAATTAGCGATAAGAACAAGTGGTGCCTCCCAGAGGGTCTATCCTCTCCACAGGGGGTATGTCAGGTGGATAAGTTTCAGGTCATTGTGCAGGGAGCCCAGGAAGTCCATGTCCTCTGGGGCCAAATGGAAGTCAAAAACCTACAGACAGCAGAGAGAGAGAGTGAGATAGAGAGAGGGTGAAACAGAGAGAGCAATGAGAGGGCGAGATAGAGAGAACATAGAGAGGGTGAGAGACAATTGAGATAGATAGGTGAGGGCCACACTAATCAGAGAGAGGGCCACAGAGACAGCAGAGTAGCCATTGAAGGACAGTGGCACTCGCTGAAGGACAATGCATCTCATTAATGTCAATCACACAGAACCAATGTGAGAAGCTGACAAATGACACCAGTGACGAGACCCCTTCTTTCTCCCACCTCTAATGACCCCTCTGCCCCTCATTCCCACTCTCTGACGTTCACCAGTAACATTCCCTGCATCCAGATACCAGCACAGAGTGTGTTAATGTGAGTGTGACCCCAGACAGGAAGACGTGCCCCCCCTCATACTCTATATTGTCCCCTCCCTACTCATTGTTTACCTTTGTATTTTTCCTGTTCCAGATCCAAGTTTATGTGAGATAAGATCCCTCCATAATAACAAGACTCCAGGACTAACATTGACCCCTCACTTGTTTGCCCCCCACCCCCTCTCTGGGTATTACTAGAGGAGCCTGTGCAGATACTCATCAGCACTATAAGAGCTGCCAGAGTTAGAGAAGCATAACCAGCAAAGAACTGGACCAGACCTTAGAACTAATGGAAAGCATATTCAGTAAAAGTATTTAGGTATGTCTCTTTACTGAAAAAGAAGATACATTTACAAAGCAATAGCCCCCCCCCCCCAAAAAAAAAAAAACACACACTGCATAACTACTGCATTAGCTATTTGTTCCAAAAAAATAATTATTTCCTGAGATGTTTAATGTTGCTTGTGCAACATTATCATGCAAATGAATTGGCTCCCAAATATAATTTAGATGCTTTAATTTGTTAATTAGTGATACGGCCCCAATGTTACCAAGTAGATAGATGCACTCACGGATAAAAATCAAGTATTCTTAAAAATGAATTAGCATATCAAGCTGTACAGTAGCATACACGAGTCACACAAACAATGATGAGTATCTCAGGAATGCTTTATTGCATAGGTAGATAGCTGGTATACTCTATAGCTAGTTTTTATTGATCTTTAAAGTGAAACTAACTAATTTAATCAAGAAATGGATCTAGTAGTATCAGTAAAAAGCAACGGTACTGACATTGTACACTATTAGAGAACTATCTCCCATTAAATGGCAGTGCCACCCAGAGTTGTGTTATCAATGGAGGGCAGTGTGACTAAGTAAAGAGTTGTCACTCATTGGAGGGTAGTGCCACTCAGAGTTGTGCCACTTATTAGAAAGCTGTCACTCAGAGAGCTAGGCAACTCATTGGAGGGTAATGCCACTCATTTATGCCAGTTATTCAGAGTCAGTGTGAGAGGTTGACCCTCCTGACCCCCCACATGCTGCAATATAAAATGATTACTGTTTTGTGGCCTCTTGCTAAATAAACACATTTATACACTTGTGAAAGATAATATTGTGATAAACAAATGCAATACAAGGAAATGGGATCACCTGATACTGCTGTAATATACACTCCAATAGCCATATATGCAGGGTCCATATATGGTATAAACAGGTAATAAGTATTACATTGTGCTTTTGATACAGTGCCACATGGGAGACTATTGTGCAAATTAAGGGATACAGGAATTGCAGTAAATATCTGCTCATGGATCGAGAGCTGGCTAAAAGACAGGAAGCAAAGGGTTGTTGTAAATGGAACATACTCAGGTTGGACTAATGTGGAAAGTGGGGTTCCTCAGGGCTCAGTATTGGGTCCTCTCCTTTTTAACATATTTATTAATGACTTGGAAGTAGGACTGGAAAGTATTGTCTCCATTTGTGCAAGGTAATTAAATAAGAAAATTATGTACTTTCCCTCCAAAGGGATTTGCATAAATTAGAGAAATGTGCAATTAAATGGCAGATGAGATTTAATACGAATAAATGTAAGGTTATGCATCTGGGAAGGAAAAATAACCATGCAATTTATAAACCTAATGAAACAAATCTAGGGATATCAGATATTGAAAGGGATTTGGGAGTACTAGTGGACAACCACCTAGGTAACAGTGCTCAAAGCCAAGCAGCAGCTGCAAAGGCAAGTAAAATATTAGCATGTATTAAAAAGGGTATAGAAGCAAGGGAAGCAAATATAATTCTGCCACGATACAAATCCCTAGTACGCCCTCATTTGGACTATGGAGTACAATTTTGGGCACCACTTCATAAAAAGGACATTTTAGAGCTGGAAAGGGTACAGAGAAGGGCAACAAAACTAATAAGGGGAATGGAGGGGCTAAGTTATGAAGAAAGACTAACCAAATTAAACTAAAACTTATTTTCTCTAGAAAAGAGGGGATATGATTACCCTATATAAAGACATCCAGGTTCAGTATAGAGATTTATCAAGGGAGCTTTTTGTGCCAAGAGGTTTTCAATTGACACAAGGACATCCTTTGAGGTTAGAAGTAAACAGATTCCACCTTAAAGAAAGAAAAATATATCAAATACCTTTTTAAAGTTATCTATTGAATCTGCTGTCACCACCTCCCTTGGTAGAGAATTCCACAGATTAACCACCCTTACGGAGGTGGTGACAGAGGATTCAATAGATAACTTTAAAAAGGGATTTGATATATTTTTAAATAAAAAGGGTATTCAGGGTTATCCTGGTTAATTAGAGAGGGAGTATTGATCCAGGGAGAAATCCGATTGCCTGTATCTGGGGTCAGGAAGTAATTATTTTTTTTCCCTTTTGAGACAATTGGCAAAGTTTCATTTGTTTTTTTTTCTGGTTGCCTTCCTCTGGACCAATTAACAACTAATCCACATATTGCAGATCAGAGGAGATCTTAAAAGGTTGAACTTGATAAGCTAAAGGTCTTTTTTCAACCTCAATTACTATGTAACTATGTATTCGAGCCTTAGTTATTATTAATATTACATTGTATTTTCGAGTGAGAATGTTACATTACTGATTCCAGAGGCTCTTTATGTTGAGTTTCACTTCCTGTAATCACAGTGAAAATAAACATGAGCGGCACAGGTGACCACTATGGCATGTGGTGCAAGGTCACACTTTTATTGCTTGTTCACCCGCCACCTGCAGTGACACCCACATAATGTCACCTCCGCTCTTTAGATTATTCTCACCCCAGGGTGCTAACCTGTGTGTGAGCAATATGCTCTGAATATAACACTTGCAAGGCACCCACAGGCGCAGCTCAGTGACCCACAGGGGAGAGGGGAGAAAGAAAAAGAAAGAAAGAAAGAAAGAAAGGTGGGCAGCAGGGGGGTGAAGACAGGCAAAGAGAGGGAGACAAGGGCAGTGGAAGTAGAATGGGAGACAGGATCAGCGGAAGGAAAGTGGGAGAAAAAAGGAGAGTCGGAGAGAGGGGGGCAGCGGAAAGGAGAGTGTGAGAGAGGGGGGCAGCGGAAAGGAGAGTGTGAGAGAGGGGGGCAGCGGAAAGGAGAGTGTGAGAGAGGGGGGCAGCGGAAAGGAGAGTGGGAGAGAGGGGCAGCGGAAAGGCGAGTGGGAGAGAGGGGCAGCGGAAAGGCGAGTGGGAGAGAGGGGCAGCGGAAAGGCGAGTGGGAGAGAGGGGCAGCGGAAAGGCGAGTGGGAGAGAGGGGCAGCGGAAAGGAGAGAGGGGCAGCGGAAAGAAGAGTGGGAGAGAGGGGCAGCGGAAAGGAGAGTGGGAGAGAGGGGCAGCGGAAAGGAGAGTGGGAGAGAGGGGCAGCGGAAAGGAGAGTGGGTCAGCAGAAGAAGAGTGGGGCAGTGGAAGGGAGTGGGAGAGAGGGACAGTGAAATAACAGAATACATAACATGTAAGGCAGATATAGTGGTCCTCCCCACCTGCCACATTTATGTCCCAATGTCCCAAATCACCCAAACACTCACAGTACATTTGATCACTGACATGGCTGGGAAACAATGAATGACACATGGACAGAGGAAGAGGGAGAGAGATAGAGAGCAGAGCAGTGGAAGGAAAAACTGAAGAAAGGAAGAGGAGGAGATTACTGAGCGTGGCAGATGGAGAGCAGAGAGGCAGTCTCTTTATGACATAAAACGGGTCAAACCTTAATCTGTTAGTGAAAAAAAATTACCAAAAAGTCCCACAACGACATACACATTTCTATCACACATACTCGTATCAGACACATCCCTCCACACACGCACTCTCTCTCTCTGGGTGTGTGGAGACGCTCCGCTCTCTGATACACTACAGGGTTGAGCTGTTTGTATCTGTTGGGTTGCTGAACCTGTTCTGTTTACACCTAGAGCTGTTATTGTAATGGCCATAATCCAGACACACAATACCGAGCTCTGTGTCAGTTTTTTCCTCCATCAAAGGTTTGTTTTTCTTTCAGTTCTTTGAATTTGTGCAACCACAGATACTCAGTATCACTGCACAGTGCAGCGTGTTAGTGTATAATGGATGGGAGCCCAACTGATCAATATAAACAGTTTAAAGATTAGAATAAACAGGAAAGGGGGATTCCATAGGACTGCCTTTTTATAGTCTGGGAAGCAGCTCCCAGGGACCCCCAAATTCACCCCCTGGTGGAGCTAGGCATGAGTGGGGTGATAAAATGGTAAGTCTGCCTGCACCTTTGCAAATCAGCCGCAGGCTCTGTAGATCAGCCCCATTCACTGTACATCATTAGCCCTGGGCTCTGGGAGGCGTCTCTAGCTCTAGATTGGCAGCCCAAGCTCTAGATCAATCCATCCAGTTCTAGATCAGTCCCGCTCTAGAACAGTCCTGAGCATTAGATCACCCCAATCTCTAGAACAGCCTCCATGCTTGGTAACCCCCTCTTACTGCAAAAAAATATACTTTTCGTTTCCCACTTAACTTATAACAGAGTATTTTATATGTTTCAGATGAGTTTGCTTTTTCTTTTGCCTGAGAAACATTTGATCTGAATTCTTGTCTGGTTCAGGCACACCAACACCTCCATCCTACAAGCCAGCCAATCAGGATCTGTACTAAGGCACCCTGGATCTTTACTCAGAGCCAGCCAATCACTGAGGTACACAGAGCTTTACTGGGTTGGGCATTGAAAACAAAGTATCTTTGTTTATACATTGTGAGAATGTTACATGTGAGATTACTAGACTTTATAACATACATCGTACATAGCATGCACAGCGCCAACATTCGGAGGTCAGATTATATTAATATATATGGGGAGGGGTTCATAAGATTAGACACACAGAACCCTCTCCATGCTCACAAGGAGGGAGACACGAATAGTCAGACCTCAGTTACAGGATGTCAGTGGGGTCCCAAGACACGTGGCGTCCATCATGCAAGGAGTTTAGGGTCAGGACATCATCAGCCACCAGTGAGAATCTGAACACCTGGGGAGAGGCGGGTGCCAGGGGTTAGTGTGAGGGAGGAGGAACACACAGCGGGCAAATGGGGCACAAAGGGTGCTTATGGGAGGCAGGGAGCATTGCAGTAGCTAGTGATTAAAGCGCCCTGGTGCAAATAGAAAATGTGCCATCCCTCCAGTTACCAAATCACTCAGCACCACCTTCTCTCCCACCCCTGTCGGCAGTTGCAAAAGATCCCTTCCTAAAGCAGCCCTCTTCCAACCAAGACCCCCTCCTCGGTCAACGACTCCTATTGATATTCTTACGACCCAAGACCTCTTCCCAAAGCAACTTCCTTCCTTGCTGATCCTGTGAAAGCATACAGGAGAGGCAGCGAGGGCACACAGGACAGCACAGGGAGCAAATGAGAGGCCGGGAACACATAGTACACACTGAGAGAAAGGGATCCCATAACAACATCAGTATTTGGGGCCCCACAAAGCTGGACCAGTAGGTACCATATCTAGTATTATACTGAACGTACCCCACACCTGATTTACCTCCCGCCTTGTGTCCTCCTCCCTTGCAAGGATAATAATATGCGTTTCATGAACAGGAGGGGAGTTTGCTGGATAAACTGACATTCTTGCTCCCAAACTCCTTGCTTTCTATCTTGCTCTCTGCCCTAGACATACTGGGCTATTTATGGGATTGCAGCTCCATCTCTCTAAGTTCTAGTTTGTGAGTAGATCTGATCATATTAGATAGTTGGGTCAGGCTATTACTTGAAGATGGAGGGTGGAAGATTTAGGGGTGGTGTGCAGAAGTTCTATTTTACATGGAGGGTATTGGAGGAGTCAAACAGCCTCCAGTAGAAGGGATAGCACATTAAAGCATAAGCATTAAAATCCTTGAGGGTTAACTGGGTTCTCCTTGCTCTTGGTGAGTACCTTAGTATAAAATGCTGACCACTTTGTTAGTTGAGAAAATATAATGATATATCTCACAATTAACATTATTTTGACACACACACATAAGCACATGCTCAGGATATAGCGGGAGGGGAGGGGTCTCACCTCACAGTTCTCTCTGATTCTTGCCTCTTTAGTAGATTTGGGGATAGTGACCACTCCATTCTGCGGACAGTAAAGAGAAGATCTGGTTAATCTGAATGTTCATGAGATTATCTGCAACAAATGTGTTGAGTCCCCCAAGACTGCCAGACATAGGAGGGGCTTCATAGTGATCTTAAGAGGTGTGGTATCCAGAACTGGATTGTGCGTGTGCCCACAAGAGCGCATGGACTATGAGTTTGGGTTACTTCTTCTGTATCCACATCTTCTCTTCATTTCCTTATTAATGGATGTCACACTCCCTGTCAGTCACCCTAATGTCACCCCAATTACAGTCTGTCCATATTCCAATCACAGTTTGTGCCTCCAGCTCAGAAGACAGACAGTCTCCTCAATCTTCCACAGCACAGTATCATGCCAAGACCTCTCTCGGTACCACCCCCCAAGCTTCCTCTCACCTGAATGCTCCAGCGAATACATATTTGAGCTGGCGTCCTCCCATAATGCTTTGCAATTCGCAGGATGTCTGGGTGGGTCAAAGCTTGGCCCTTTGCCAGCGGACAGTACCCCCCAAATACTATATTTCTTTTGCTACAGTAATCCACCAGCTCCTGCGGTCTCTGGAAAGGGTGATACTCCACCTGGAAAAGTGAGGAATGGAATTAAGTACAGCACATGGACTGTGGGATGGGTCAGCACGGTCAGGGACACAGGAAGCTTTTACCTGCACAGTGGGATTGTGACAGCTATAACTGCCAGTGCTTTCAATAGGATTAAAGAAAATATCAATAGATTACAAGAACACACCCTTCTGAGAAAGTAGCATACAGATTCAGGTGATAAAAGGAAATTAAACCCCACAGTAAAAAAAAGCCTGAATGTAAATGTTACTATTTGAAACTCTACGGGGCTTCATTCAATTCGGGCCTGTTCCTCTCGAGTAAATACCCAATTTGCTACTTTTGAGATGCACGCTTGAGTAGCTCTACTTTTATTTTGCTATTCAATTGGCTGGGCCCGCAAGTTAGACCCCCTTTGCGAGAATCGGAAACCATGCTATCGGCAGTAGCATTTACAGGTTTGAACATGATCGAGGACGCAAGCCTGTAACTCGTGGTTCAAGCACGAAAAATCGTAGCACTTGAAATGCAAATATAAATTCAAACCAGCACTGTAAATGATGGGGAACACAATGGGTGACATTATAATTAAAAGCACAACATTCACAAAAATAACTTTATTTGGATACCTATGATCCTAGACAACACTGATAAGTGATTAAAAGTGCTTGCAAATTCCCATAATATTTATAGTATGAGTACAAAAGTATATTTACACATGAGAGTAATAAGGTCAGCATAAATAAATCTAGGCCATTCCATCAATAAACTGGTATAATACTGCTGTTATAGACCATTGCTAATCAACTCTCATATATCAGAATATACTGATACTCCTGTTAATCCAGGATATACTGATAATCACAAAGTTGTAAAGTATTTATAAAAAAGTACATAGTATTCACATTGTTAAAAACAAAAAAAGAAAAATAGTGGGACACAGGTATTCAATAACTCCAAAACAAGGGATTCACACAATATAATATATAATATATGTATTGCAAAAAAAAAAGAATTGCAGCAAAAATAAGCAGATCATTAGAGATTTAACGTATGGGAGGGTAATAACAAGTAGCAAAAAAATACTTGCGATTCAGTTTCCCTCTCTCCACACTTCTCTCTTTGTGAAAATTGACTTGTGAGCCATTTAAGCCATTTTTCCTTTGAGTTGAACCTGTCCCACTAAAAAATAAAATGCCAAGGTCCGTTTCGTCCTTCTAGAGGACTTTCTCTAATTTTTTTGTTTTATTTCCTTTCAAACGTCCTACAGGCTTGAATGACCTCCAAGCCCGTAACTCATTATTCAAGCCCATAGGATTTTGAACAAAAATGGAGGTTGGATTCCAAAGTCCTACAGGCTTGGTGGTGGAAGATTGACTTTGGACAGAAAATAAACAAGAAATAAAGGATTATATTTAGGCGATGCGAGAGCTTGAGAATGTTGTGCTTTTAATTCTTATGTCACCCATTGTGTTCCCAATCATTTACAGTGCTTTATTGATTTTATATTTGCATTTCAAGTGCTATGATTTGTAAGTAAGACCTTTGCGACACCTCCTTGGTAAGAGTAACCTGTAGTTCGCGTTTAACCATTTACGGGCTTGACAAAAGGGTAAATCGGAGCAATTGAATAGCGATTTGTGATTTTTGCGGCTGCAACTCTTGCCGTCGTGAAAGATCAAAGGCTTTGAGGGAAGTAACTTGCGATTTTCAGAATAGTAATGGATAGTAGCTTGCAGCAAGTAACCCGATCAGGGCCCGCAAATGGGAGGCATTCGAATAGCAAGGTAGCTTGCTATCTCTACTTGCGGGCCTGGATCTCAGAAAAGTAGCAATTGAATGAGGCCCTATGTATTTACCTTTTTACTTTCTAATAACATTTTGCTCTTTATTAAGTTTAACTATTAAGTGTTCCTTTAAGCTAAACACTGCTTTGAATGGATAAGACTTGGGGGGGGGGCGGAGGTTGGAGGTCTCAGGGTCCTGTCTTGATACTGTAACTAAAACATATTGGTTACATTTTTGTTTGTTTTTTTTTCTTTGCCCTGAATTGGGTTTAAACAAAAAGATCTCAAATATTTGTATAAACAGGGCTGGATACAGTTTAGATACACATTTACATTTATATATTTTCTGTATCTCAGGGCTGGGAAACTAGAACAAGAGTCAGAGACGGAGAGTGGGAGATTCAGAGTTAAAATGCAAGATTGCTTATTCCTTGCTATAATATGCAACAACATTCAGTTACCTGAGCGTTTGGATAGGATAATGGGCAGGCAAGATGTGGCTATTGGGTCTCATTTGCTGCCGTGTCTAAGTTTCTATATACTGTTGTGTGATAAGGAACGAGTTAAGAGGTCCCAGGTTCTCATCACATTCATTAGTTCATGTCCAGGTTTTGTTTCCCAGGGACCCCAGTGCATGCTGGGATTGGGAGTCCTGTCCACCCATCCTGGTGTCACACAAAAAGTAAGAACAGTTTGTCCCCAAACACACAATGACAACTCTGGGGGTGGGGGCTGAGAAAGAGAGGAAAGAAAGTGGAGGGGGCTGAGAAATAAGGGAGGCTGAAAGGGACAACCAAGGATTGTGGCCTGAGAGAGAAAGGATAGAGAGAGAGAGAGGAGGGGGCTCAGAGGGATAACCAAGGAGTGGGGACCTGAGAGGAGAAACAGAGGGGGCTTAGAGAGTTGATAGAGGAAAGCTAATGAAAAAGGTTGACAAGAGTAAATGATGCTTATAGGAAAAGAGAAGAGACAAGGGAGACAGTGAAGTGGGGCTGAGAGGGACAACAGTGGCTATGGGGAATAGAGAGGAACAACAGAGGAGTGGCGGCTGAAAGGGATGATCAAGGAGTAAAGGGCACAGCGAGAAAGTATAGAGAGAGAGAGGCAAGGCAGTGGAGTGGTCAGAGACTTGCCGTCAAAAAATTACGGTCAATAAAATTTGAAGTCATGGCAATGCTGTTTGGCACACAGTGTTACCCTTTTTATACTCTAAGGACCTTCGGCGCTCATTGCGATCCTCGCGCCTTTGGCGCTCATTGCGAGCCTCTCCTCGTGTGTCCTTTGGCTCCTCTCTATATTTTTTTTAAATACTAAATTAATGAATTAAATTGAATAATAAATTAATATAGTTTACCTTTTCTAATTAATATATGTAACAATCAATAGCCTGAAGAGGTAACAATCTCTTTTTATTGTCCTGCAGCATATAATGTCCAGTGGGACTGTTGCTGGCCTGAGGAGAGTTTTATGAATATCCCAACAGTGCATTGGAAATAAGCTGCGCTGCACGAGGGCAAACCGTTGGTTTATTTGTGTAAAGCGCTACTTTAGATGCGTAATGTTGTTAGTGGCAAGTTAGGATTGTAAAATAGCGTGTTTTGTCTATGTGCTACGCGGTTCGCAAGCATTTGCTGTCCTTTGTAATAGTGTAGGTGAAAGTGGTATGCGGTTGGCAGTGTTTTGCGCTATCCAGGGTCGTGTAGCTTTGTTTTCATTTTTTTTGTCTGGCATTTTTTTTCTCGCTTAGCCGATTTTCAAGTGCCGAAATTCGTCAAAATCGACTTAAATTTGCGTTCCACCTCAGTCCCAGATGTCCTGGCTTTTCCCCCGTGCTGTGGGTAATGTTTTTATTGTGGGGTTTTTTTGGGTGTATTTTGCTTTGCGAGGTTCGGACGTTACCTTCGTATTTTTTCTAATTCGTATTTTTTTTTTTCTAACTCCCGCGTCTCGTAATTTTTTTTTCCCCAAGTCCCGTGGCTTGTAATTTTTTTTTGTATAAGTCCCGCGTTCGTCAGCTGCTTGCAGGAGAAGGCGATCCCGCGTTTCCTAAGTGTTTGTAGGGTAAGTCCTGCGTGTTTCATTGCCTCCACTGCTCGCCTCCCAGGCGGTGAGCGCCTTTGGCGCTCATCGGCTAAGTGCTGGGAGCTTTATTGCCTTAACGGCTCGACCTTGCAAGCGTTGAGCGCCTTGTATACATGGATGTACACCATCCGATATCAGCAGGACGTGTGACCAGCAGGATATGGTACCACCTCTACCCTCACTACAAATTTCTGTGTGGTTTAGACATACATGGACGTAGAATTTCTTTACAGCTCCGCTGATGGGATGTGCAGTGACCTCATTGTTGAGCAATTAAAGAGGAATTCTCAGGAATAACAACATGCGGAAAAGAGTCAGGAGCAGCCAATGTGGGACATTTTTTTCCCAGTAATACGGAAAGCTGGTCATTTCCTGCCTCATATCTATAGTACAAGTTGTATCTACGCACGACAATGGTGTGAAAACAATTATCTGGCTGAGGTTCAAGAGCAGTGGGGGCTCTGTTAGGAGAGGAGGAGTCGGAGGGGGGCTGCCGTCATTGGGCAGAGCCAGGAAGCAACTCCAGGAAAGGTTTCCTATTATCTAAAATCCCCCCTCATAATACAATTCCATGACGTGCAAACCAAACCCAGGAAAACACACATTCCAAGGTTTCCACTAGAGAAAGTCCCATCTTGATGCCAATCTCTGCTCTAGAGAAAGCCCCATCTCAGCTCCAAGCTCTGCTCTAGAGAAAGCCCCACCTCAACACTAAGTTGCACTCTACAGAAAGTCCTATCTCAATGCCAATCTTTCCTATATAGAAATCCTCATCTCAGTGCTAAACTCATCTCTAGAGAAAGTCCCATCTCACACCAAGTTCTGCCGAAGAGAAAGTCCCATCCTAAGACCAGGCTGTCTGCTCTAGTTCCATCACCAAGACCCACTTTCTTCTGGAGAACATCTCATCCCAGCTCTAGGCTCTCCTTTAGAGAAAATGCCACCCCAGGACCAAGCTGCCCTTTAGGGATATTTCCAAACCAGTGCCACTCTAAAGTGCCCCTTCAGTGGGGAGCTCTCCTATACACATCTAAAATAATTGCGCTCCTCAAAAGAACATATCATCCCATAGCCAGCTCTCCTCTAGAGAAAGTTCTATTATTCTCAATAAAGCCCTATATTGATACAATATTCTCCTCTACAGAAAGCACTATACCAGTAGAAAGATCTCCTTTAGAGAATGTTCTATTCCAACACCATGGTTTCTTCTATGTTAAGTTCCATCCCAGCACCAATTCTCCTCTAGAGATAGCCCTACCACAGCACAAGAAAGTCCAATGCCAGGAACAATTCCTTCTATAGATAAAGTCACCTCCCAGTGCTCTAGAGAAAACTCCATTCCAATAGCAATGGCTCAAGTACTAAACAACCAATCAAAGCAAAGCTCTCAATTCCTCCTTTCCAGAAAGTCCTGGACCCAAATTTGGTTCTAGAGAATGATCATTCCATGTCATGAATTCTCTCCTCTACTGATCCATAGTCCAAGGACAATCCATTCTCACAGATGAAATGTCAGGTCACTCACTAGTCCAGCACTTTCAAACTCACCTGGTTGAGGTGAGGAACTACACAACAGTCTTCCTTCAGCTGCTCCAGGTGATGAATTAGAAAGTTACTAACACCAATAGAGCGACATATTCCTAAGAGAAAGAGAACAGCAGAGAAGTGAAGGAACAATGAGATGTCATTTATAAAAGAAGAGATATAAAAGTTGGACATTCACAATGATCCTTAAATATGAAATTGCAGTTCACAACGAATACAACAAGCACAGGTAAGGAGCCTATACCTGGATCTTTAGGGTGAACAGTTGGGGACCTCCATGTTTAGTTTTTAGATGAATGATTTTGCGGATTGACAAAAAAAAAAAATCTGTATTTTTCCTTTTTTTGTTTTGTGTGATTTGGAATGAAGACTTAAAAATCCTGCAACCTGTGACATCATCCTGCTCCTGCAATCTGTACCCCATAACACCCCTGGTTCTGGCACCCCATGACACCCTCTGGCACTCGAGGGCACTCCTGGATCTGGCACTCGAGGGTACCCCGGGATCTGGCACCCCAGGATCGTGCACCACAGGACACCCCTGGATCATGCACCCCAGGACACATCTAGACTTCTCACTCTACAATGCCCTGCACCCAATGATACTCCTGGATCTTTCACCCCAGGACACCCTGGATCTGGCACTCCGGGACACCTCTGGATCGTGTACCCCGGGACACCTCTGGATCGTGTACCCCGGGACACCTCTGGATCGTGCACCCCGGGACACCTCTGGATCGTGCACCCCGGGACACCTCTGGATCGTGCACCCCGGGACACCTCTGGATCGTGCACCCCGGGACACGTCTGGACTTCTCTCTCCACAATACCCTGCACCCCATGATACTCCTGGATCTTTAACCCCACAACACTCTTGGATCTAGCACCCTATGACACCACTGCACTTCTCACTCCATGATACCTTGTACCCCAAGACACCCCTGGATCTTGAGCCCCACGACATCCTCGGATCTTGCACCCCCCTGCATGTGCCCGGCCCTTGGCCAGGGTAGCTCTCTCTTCCCCACAGTACCCCAAGGTCAGTCATTATTCCACCACATTGTATAGCTGGCCGTTTATCTGCTCGGCCCTGGACTGTTACACAGGAACAGCAGGATGGGCAGATAAACACACAGCTCTCGTGCTATTTCACTTGATAATCCCACGCATTTCCTGCACTGCACCTCTGATCACTGGATCTCCTTTTATCCACACAATGCATCCAGCTGCCGGTCGGCTAAAGGCTCGGTTAGATGTGGCATGGCTGTGATAAGGTGACATGCACGGTGCAGTTGATTGGATGAGCAGTGACAGTGCCCATCAGGACTCTGCAGATTAGACAGCCCAAACTGCCTCATTGTTGCAAATAAGAGTGCTGGGAGTCCAGGTGTGACAGAAAGTGTGTCATGAGACAAAAAGTAGAGCTCCCAATTATGGTAGAATAGGAACGTATCAATAACAATATAATTATGTGAAATTTGAAGTTATTAAAAAAAGTAATTTCTCCTGCTCTTTTCACCTCCAGCCACTGGCTAGGAAAGAATCAAAAGATCTCTATAAATGAACGTCTCATTGGTCTTGCACCAGGAACGTCTTGGTCTGATTAGATAGAGACACAAGAGGAACTTGAGTTTCTTTCCTGGTAAATGTCTGTGGGAGGAGGAAGCAGGATAAATGGAACAAGTTCTAGGATTATTTTTTTTTATACTAAAGGAAGGTCCATTGTCCCGTGTACATGTGTATCACATCACTCCGCCTCTCCTCACCTCGGTCATACAGATCTTCTAGTGCCCGCCAGGTCTCCGCTCGAGCCTCACGGGAGCTTTTACCAGGAATCCGTGCATCTGGCCAGTGCATCAAATACAGGTCTAGAAAGAGGAGCAAACAGTCACCACAGGGTAATAAAAGCAACATAAACAGGCTGGGGTGAATCTAGAATGGGCCAAACCTTCTAATAAAAAGAACATTATCCCAGTGTCCGGCTGCCACCTTATTGCCTTGTTATATCCACCCTATACATTGCAACATCCTGCTGCTCCTCACGGGCCTTGTTATACCCACCATTTACACCCCAATACCCTGCTGGTCCTTACTGTCTAGTTGTACCCAACTTATACCCCCTGCTGTCTCTTCATTGCCCTGCTATAACACCCTATACACACCAACACCATGCTGGACCTCACTGTTATGTTATATCCACCAAAACATCCTGCTGTTCCTCACTGACTTGTTATACCCTCCCTATACACCCCGATATCCTGCAGTTCCTGTCTAGTTATAACCCTCCCTTTACCATCAGAATCCTGCTCCTCCCTATACACCCCAACACCATACTGGCCCTCACTGTCCTGTTATACGCCTTCCTATGCATCCCAATGTCTTGCTGCGGACTCATTGCCTTTTTATACCCCTACCTATATAACCCAGCATCTAGCTGCCCAATCACTGACTGGTTATACCCACCTATACAGCCCAACATGTTGCTGGCCCTCACTGTCTTGTTATTTTCTCTCTATACACCTGAATATCCTCCTATGCACTCAATGCACTTTTATATCCTCCATATACCCCCAACATGCTTCTGCCTTTCTCCACCTTCCACCTCTACCTAGATACAATACAAAGCCTTTACTTGGGTTCCTGGCACAATCTATAAAGGGTTAATGCCATATTCACTGATTAAGATGCTGTGCTCAGAGGAAGCTGGAAGTTTATCTTGGTCTTGCAGCCACACTCACGTTTCCTGGTGAGACACGTCCAGTGCAGGGAGACATTGAGGGGCAGGAATTGTGTCTAATGTGTGTGAGATTGGCGAGAGCCCAGCAAGTAACAAGCCTTGGACCAGAATATCAATATAAGAGCAGGAACTAAGCAGATAACTAAATGTGTCACACGACAACTCAGTGATTGAACATACTTCAAATGAGAGAGACTAACTTGTAACGAGAAAGACTAACTTCTAAGGAGTGGGACTAGCATCTAAGGGGAGAGACTAGAGTGGTCTCTTTCTCATGTCTAGCTGTGTGATGCTGCAAAGTGCTCTCTCATTGTATTGCTGAGCACTCTTTCTCTTTTTTTACTGGAGATGCCCCCTCCCAGACTGGGGCAGATGAAAGCCTCACCATAATCACATAATGTCAGTGCTATTTCAGGCTCGTCGCACACACCATGTAATTACAGTCTCTTTATGAGACCGCTTCAGAAGTCAGGACTTTATTTGCTCTCAGGTTTCCTGGATAATCCTAAAAGGATTCAGGGTGTCAGAGTCACAGGGAATGTCTGCTGTATAGTGATACTGAGTGCCCCCATCTCCAAACCAGCCTAGGGGCATGCTGGGAGTGGTGTCTGGTACACACATGCGTGGTGTTTATCTCTGATGTGTCAACTACACTGGGCAGTCACAAATGGGATGTCTCTCGTTATCATGAACAAACTCTCTTTAATGTTTAATAGGGATGTTCCAGCCTCTGTCTAATGCTATAATTAATGGCTAGAGAATAAAAAACAGGTTCAACTTATGATTATCACCTCACTCCTGTAACTGTCCCTTTCCCCCCAAGACGGTCTCTCTGCCACACTCCCAGACTGTCCCTTCACACCCCTCTGACCGTGGCATCACCAGCACCCCCAACTTGACTGTACACTAGTTGTTCTCTTTAACCCCCCCCCCCCCCGACTGTCCCTAGCTCCTCTGACGGTCACCTACCTCACACCCTAGGCTGTCTCATTTTCTCCCAAACCTTGTCACATTTTGTCCCACTCTCCCAGACTGTTCCTTTATGCCCTGGTTGTTCATGCACACCAGCAGCCTGTCTTCTCGCACCCCAAACCTGTCCGATGGAATTCCAGACTGTCTCCTCACACTCTCAGACTGAGCTCTCTTCACAAGACTTTTCCCTGATGCCACAGACTGCCCCTCCCACCACAAGAAGTCCCTTGGACCCCAAGCTGTCACCTGAAATGAATGTACTTACCTAAATACCCCCTGCAGACCATGGTGTATGTGCACCTGCCTAATACTTCACTAGAGACCATGGTGTAAATGCACCTACCTAAACACCCAACTACAAACCATTGTGTATGTGCACTTTCCTAAATCCTGCACTATAGACCATGAAGTATGTGCACCTACCCAATACCCCCTGCAGATCATGATGTATGTGCACCTACTTAATAACCCCTTGCAAACCATAGTGTATGTGCACCTATCTAATACACCCCTGTAGGCCAAGGTGTACATGCACCTACCTAAATACTCCACTCCCAGTCTCTTGCAGGAGTCTTGGCATGCCTGTAGTGCGCTCTCGTACCCATAGTCTCTGGGCCACAGTTTAGTCGTGATCCACAGCTCCTCTCTCCTCACCCCACTCTCAGCTATCGCCTTGCCCACCTGGTCCTCATTACCGTATCGCTTGGCTGTGTCAATATGGCGGATGCCGCAGTGTTTCAGAGCATAGAGCAGTGCATTGTGGGAGTATCCTCCATCATGTGACATCCCTATAGGAAAGACATGAGAGAGACAATGGGTAACATGCAAAAGAGCCTCCAAAATATATACAATGTGGGAGTACATGATGGGGGTCAGTAGAGTGATTTATACCCAGAACAGTATTAATGGAAGGAGCTCTGTGAGGGGGCTGGTTATCTGAGAACAAGTACAACTGAGATGTTGTGGAGTATACACTCAGCTTGCACCCCAGTATGCACGCAGCCTGCTCCCCCCTGGTATGCACACCATACACATATCTCTACTAAGGTAAGATTATGTAACCATGAGATGCCAGACAGCGGTGGGCAGGCACAGACCCTCCTTATGTTAGAGCACTAAGTGCCAAAGTGTGAGAGTTGAAGGTGCCACTTGGATAGCTGTACACTCAGACAGAACCACTGCTGTATGTTTATCACGTAGCATCTCTCATTCTCCGTTGTATATCTCACTGTCTTGGGGTTCTACTGCACCCTGACCTCTCTTTCATTCCTCAAATACAATCAAACACAAAATCTTGTCATTTCCCCCTAAAAACATCTCCAAAATACATCATTTTCTTACGCATGATATAACTGAAATTCTAATCCATTCTCTCATCATATCTCACCTTGACTACTGCAACTCTCTCCTTGCTGGCCTCCCCAGCACTCGTCTGTCTCCAATCCATATTGACACCTCAAAGCCCTCAACAACAGTGAGCCCGTTATATCTCTGCTCTCATCTCAAAATACTCCCCCAATTGACCTCTTCACTCTGCCATTAACCTTCTTCTTTCCTCCTCTCTTATCACCTCCGCTCACTACACCATCAGGACTTTTCTTGTGCTGCCCCTACTCTATGGAACTCCTTGCCTCGCTCCACTAGATTATCCTCCTGCCTCAAAACCTTAAAAAACCCACTGTATAAAGAAGCTCACCACCTTCAACCTTGATATGCACATCTGCACAATCTCCAAAATAATATCACTCACCGCCACAATCTACGGTGCAACACACAGACACCTCCATTTGCTTGAGCCTATTGCCTTACACACCACCATCTTGTATCTATCCCCCTCCTGTACCACACCTTAACCCTTAAATTGTAAGTTTGCAAGTTTTCAATCTTGGGTCGCTGCCCTGGGATTAAGCTCTATATGTGTTTGATATTAACCTCCATTCCTTTGCAATGTGTCAATATTGTTTTTTGCCTTGTAATTAACCCCTGTATAGTGCTATGGAATAAGTTGTAGAGTTACAAATAAACTATAATAGCAATGATAATAATAATAATAGTGTCTCACACTCTTTGTATATCTGTCTCTCACACTTTCTCGCACTTCGCTGTGTCTCTTAAACAGTTCTCTGCACATTCTCTGCCAGGTCCAGTTGGGGGGGGCCTCTTTCCCTCCTGTTTTTTCCCACAGACCCTCAGCCCCCTCCTCACCCCTCAGGATTGTTCTCAGATGCTCTCAGATGTCACCTTGGAAACGGCTGAAAAGAGGCGACTTCCTGCCATGGAAACTCGAGAGCGCCATTCATAGTAAAAGATTTCCAGCTTCAGTGAACCCATTCTATTGGGGACAATGTGTGAGGAGGGTGTGAGAGGGGGGCTTCAAAGAGGAGTCCCCTGCCCCTCATCCAAACTGCATCCCCCTGCCCCCTCCAAGCCTGCTCCCCACCAGCCCCATAATTCAACTCACCCACCCTGCCCCTGTACCATTCGGGCCCCAAGACCATCTTGCACCTCTCAAGCCCACACATAACGTCTCTCCTGTGCCTCTCACCAAAACTGCCCTACAATCCTGCACTGTTCAGAACCTCACCCATTTCTTGCCTACGCCTTAACCAAACCGCTCAACTGCCCTCTTCCCTCTCAGCAAACCTATGTACCGACTGCAGTTCCATCCTGCACTCACATAATCTACCATCCTCCCCCTGCACCTTCAACCATAGCCTTGTTTGGCCTAATCCATCTTGCCCCTTATCTGGTGCCTCTCCCTTACTCATCCACTATAATCTAGCCCCTCCTGCTACTTCATCATGTTCCTCACTTCACTTCATCTTGCCCCCACACCCCACTACCTCATCTGCCCTCACAACATGTACTACTCTGAACCCCCTAAACCTCCCATTCTGTACCCCTCCTGCTCAACACCCTGCACCCATCTCACCCTAGTCTCACATTGTCTCTTCATCTCTCAGTCTCTTATTCCACCCTGCCCCCCTTGCCCCTGTCTGCAGCAGGCAAAGTTACCCCAGTGGGAGGGCGTTCTCTGAATACAGGGCATATAATAGGTCCACATTTCATTTTCTGAGAAACTTGCAAATTTTCAACAACATTGTTATACCGTTTTCACTGGGAACACATAATTGTAGCAGATGCCATATATTTGGCAGTCAGAGAACCAGCCATCCTCTGTATGGCTGGTTCTCTGACTTCCTTGTCCCTCAGTCTGTCTTGCAGTCTGGCTGTCTCGCGGCCTGGCTGCCCCTCTCGAAAGGGTGAATGAGTAAGCTACAAGTTTGGAGAAAGGCAGAGGAGAAAAGAAGAGAGAGAATCATGGGAGATAAAGAGATTAGGTGAGGAGAGTGCATGGGCACATTTCCTTTGGAGGAAGGGGAAAGAAGGAAAGAGTGGAGAGAGTGCAGCAGTATGACAAATTAGAGTACTGGGAGAAAATAGATTGCAGTGAGAGATGAAATAAAAAGGAGAATGAGTAAAAATAGTACTGGAAGAACAAGTGCAGGCAGGAGGAATGTATAGAGCAATTGGGCAGAAACTAAGTGGATGAAGATTAAAGAGAATTTGGAGAAATAAAGTACACTGGGGGGTAATGAGCACAGAGAGGGAGAACAGATAGCAATGAGGGAGAAAGCGAGTGCATGGTGGTGGTGGTGGTGGTGGTGGGGGGGGGGGGGGATATCAGCACAGTTTACATTAAGGTGTGCAGGATCAGCTTGTGGAATGAAGAGATATGGCTGATCCAGGTGAGTGATGGAGCTCAGTTGTATGAGTGTATATAATGCAAGTACAAAAACACCACACAGCTCCTCCTGCTAGTTACACATAAGGTGTTGCGCAATGCCATAGACACCCCTAGCACCCTGTACATGGACAGCCCTAGAGCCCTGCGCAGTAAACACTCCTAGCACCCAGGACACCCCTATCGCCCTGCGCAGTAAACACTCCTAGCACCCTGGACACCCCTATCGCCCTGCGCCATTAACACCCCTAGCACCCTGTATAGCTCTGACATCACACCCATTATATATTTAGAGTTTCAGACTTTATTTCCCAATGAAGACTACAAGGAATTGTATAATATAAACTGAAAACATTATTACACTGTGACCCCTCCCTGTTAGATCCCTCCCCCCAGACTATTAATACCCTGCACGGTGTCAGGAGGACCCCATCTACCCCTAACAGGTCTCCTTGATGGACAGGAAGATGACCCTACCCACCCCACAAGACCCCCAGATAAACCGCTTCGTTATCTATGATAAAGAGACTGTCCCTCAGAAATTCCACAACATATTAACTCTTCCAATGCAAGGATGCAAGGATCCCGGGAGCCAGGGAGACATGGCTCAGAACATTGTACTGCTGGCTCTTAACTGTTTACTTATACACACATTTCTATATACAACTAGGAAATTGCCTGTCAAAAATGACGGGAGTACAATTGTAAGGCTAGCACTGCTGTTTGCCACACAATGCAAGGCTATGGGCGCTCATCGCGTGGCTCGCACTTTGGCGCTCATTGCCAGCCTCTGCCCCTGTGTAGTTTATAGGCCTTGCGCTTGAGTGTTACTGTCTTGGGTTGTGTTACTGCCTTGGGTTAAGTGTTAGTGGCTTGGGTTAAATGTTAGTGGCTTGGATTAAGTGTTACTGGCTTTCGTTAAGTGTTACTGCTTAGGGCTATTTTTTACGTATTTCGGGCTATTTTCACGTCCTTGCACAGTGCATGTACGGGTTTTGGTCGTAAGTCGTACGGGTAGTAAGTCCCACGTGTCTCAACTGCTCGCCTCGATTCGTGAGGAGAGCAGTGCAATGAAAGCCTTTGGCGATCATTGCAGTCTAAGTCCCGCGTGCGTCAACTGCTCATTTCGCTTTGCGAGGCTCGCAGTTCAATTAGCGCCTATATATATATATATATGATACTTTCTCTAAAAAGTCCTTTCAGACTCCATCTACATGGCGTCTCCTCCCTGTGATCCTCCATCTATATGGCACCCTTCCTGTGATGTTCCATTTACATGACACACACCTTGTAAACCTCTATCTTGGTGCCCTTTCATTGGTCCTCCATTTATATGGTACCCCCCACACCGTAATCCTCCATCTAAATTGCACCCTCCCTGTGATCCTCTATCTACATGGAACCATCCCGGTGTCCCTCCGTGTACATGGTGCAGTTCCTAAGATCCTCCATCTACATGTCACTTTCTCTGTGATACTCCATATATATGGTGCTCTCCCTGTGAGCCAACGTCTACACAGTGCTATCCCTGTAATTCTCCATCAACACGGTGCCCTTCCTGTGATCCTCTACATGGCACCATCACCCTTCCTAAGATCCTCCATTAACAAAGCCACTCTCTCTTTGACCCTCCATATATATGGCACCCTCCTTTTGATCCTCCATCTAAATGGTGCCCTTCCCATGAAAAAATAAAAGTAAGAAAAACTAATTCCTGAAGTCCTATAAGGTTATCCTTTAGATTTCTATTGGTCACTATAATAATGAATAGGCCACACCCATTTCAGAGACTGGAGGAGGGCGGAGCATTCTAATGTCTGCAGGCACATATAGCCACATTAAATTTGAAGCTCCTAAGTGCAACGTGGTACCCGCAACTGCTGCGAGCTCGAAAATTCTGCCGACTTACGTTGCTATTATATTGGAATGTGCTGCAAGTTACGGGACGCTCGTAAATCATCTGTCGGACGTTGGATGCGGGGTCGGGAACGTAATTAATTAGTCAAACCCGTAGTCACTGGAAAATGGAGATGGGATTCCAAAGTCCTACGGAATTTCAATTACGATCGGACCCACATTCCTCAAATATTGCAATACTGATAAAGACGTAAATATGACATTCTATTACATGCGAGTTACAGTATATGTATTAACACACTGATTGTCGGGATCGATATAACATGGAATATAAACAAGAAATAAATAATTATTTGGCCGATTTGCGAGCTTGAGAATGTTGTGCTATTAATTCTAAGAAATAACATCACATTCCCTTTTAATTACAGTACATTTGCATTTTGCATTACCCTCTTTGCAGGTCCTCTCTAGCACTCGTACTTGGCTCCATTTGCGAGTTACGGGGTTGAACGCAAGTGATTTTGATGCAATTTAATAGCTAAATTGGAAATGTATCCGTTACAGGCATGAGAGAGCAAAGGATTTGCAGCCGTGAAGTTCCACATCCCGTAGGCTTTTTTCGCACCAAACCCACCGTTTGCGGGTAGCATTAAGAGGCCAATTTATTAGCCATAAGTCTTGCGTGCTACGTTACGGGCTACCTTTTAACACGTAGTGGGAATTTAATATGGCTGATAGCTCTGATAAAAACAGCAGATTGTTGAATCTCAGAGCACACATTTTTTATTAAAAGGGCCACTTAATTCAACACAATTTGGTGCTTGCTACAAAGATCTCCTACAAGCATGCTGAAATACGTTGTTAAATCTGTGCATTTTTCACTGAAAATTCAATAAAGTAAAGTTTGTATTTACATGAGTCAGACACACACTACAGCTCTGTGTTGTGAGCATAAAAAACAAAATGAGTTAACCCTCAACAAATCAATGTGTGCAGAGCATGAAATGCTGGAATCACCTAAACAGGTCAGTTGTGGGTTAACTTGTGAGTACATTCCTGAATTCCAGGGGAAACTGCTGTCAATCAGTGTCCTCATCATGCGCTGGGCTCCTTTTTATTAACCACAAGACTGCCAGTAGGCAGGATAGACAATGTTTGTGAACTCACTTAAAACTTTAGATTGTTTTTAGTGTAATTGAATAAATAGATCATTTTAACATACAATCTTATGCTATTTCACATATGAAGAACATGTATAAAACATATAATTACACCCTAAATAAATATAAATAAGCAGATAGCAACACAGACTATAAGACAAGCCCCTGCAGCTAATAAATCACTTGGCATTTCAGGTCCTGTGTGCACTAATAGACTATAGCTAAATACCATCTTTTTATTAGACAGTTTTCCCAGATGTAAACCTTTGATAACTACAAATGCTGCCCCCTCACCACTTTCTCCAGGTCCAACTAATTCACAAAAGAACATCAACGATTGGGTGACAGGGCATGTTGCCATGGGAGCGACCTAGGCTTAATAAAAGTTGTTTATGTTATTGGGAGGCTGAAGAAGAGGAATAAAGTGACATATGTAAATAAGAACTTACCCAGGCCCAGCAGAGGTATGTGCTGCCCACTGGCCAGCCCCACCGTGGGGTATTGGGGGGACCCCATGTCCTGAGGGACCTGTGATACAAAGTAACAGATCAGGCAGAGCCTTTCAACAAGCTTTATTGTGTCAGTGAACATTAGACATAGGCATTACCTGAAGGCTATGCTGTCACACCCAGACCAGGGAGCTGCAGTCCTGGGGGGCCCACGGTGCAAAAATCAGGAGCCAAAAAATCTTGCCAGGGACAAGTATGGCGGCGCCAAGCTCCCCTCACTAACTGCCCTCATCCAAGATGGTCGACACAAGAGGACGAGAGCGCTGCCAGCAATAAACATGGCGACCCATCAGAGCAGATAGCGCTACCAGTAGATATCATGGCTTCTACAGCCTCATGGTCAGAGGGTTCACAGCACTGCCGCAATCCGAGTACCTGACAGCGTGGGGACTGGCACAGGGGCAGTGTACAGGGAGTATACAGGGTGAGGAAGGTACACTGAGGTACTCCATACTGATATATTATACACTGCATGATACAGAGATACCACATTCCATATATAATCCCTGCATATATACAGCACTGTAATACACTGTAATAGATATCCTGCACTATACAATGAGTACACTCTAGGCTTGGCGCAGTGACACATTATAGTGCCACACTGCTCTGTATACTGCATGGCACAGTGACACCTTGCTGTGCCATCTCTAGGACACGTCACATTACACAGTACCAGAAGGAATACTCAGAAAAGAACCTGCACCCAGTGAACATTGAGATCTACCTAGCACAGGGTATACTATAGGACCTGGCACATTTATATACCTCTAGGACCTCCTGAGAAGTTACCTACAGTGATGTGCAGGTCCTGATACACTCACATCAGACATTATGTACTAGTAGAACAGCTTGGCACACTCAGTGTATATTACTTAGTGGGCTCACTCATACAGTCCAGGGGGGCACACTCAGTGTATATTACCCAGGGTGCTATATTTCAGTACTTTGCCTGGCAGGGAGGATGTTGTACCTGATAGGTTTAGGCCTTGGAGATGCCAAAGATGTGACTGTGAAAGGTCTGGAGGTGATCAGGAGATGCTCCCGTGTGTACCTGGAGGCGTATACATCCATACTGACCGTGGGGAAGGAGGCTCTGGTATGGACTGACCGCCTCTGTGTGCAGCCACATACACTTATCTCAGTACTGGACCTTGGTATGGGCTAACTGTCCCTCTTATCTCTGTACTATGTACTGGATGCCACTGTGTACACTCATCTCAGTACTGTATACTGACCATACTGTATTCTGTTATGAACTGACCGTCCCCATAATACTTGTTTTCTCAGTGCTGTATACTGACCATACTGTATTCTGTTATGAACTGACCGTCCCCATAATACTTGTTTTCTCAGTGCTGTATACTGACCATACTAGACTCTGGTATGGAGTGACTGCCATGTGTACACCCCACATACACTAGCAATCCTGTATATTATTGCATACGTACCACATATAAACTCATCTCAATGTCATATAAAAGAGAGAGAGTCTGGTGTGTACACTCCATATACATTTATGTCCGTGTATACTAACTATACTTTAATCAGAATACTCTGGTATGGACCTATCCTGTGTAAATGGCTATATACATGTATCTTAATGCTGATTTATGACAGAATTGTGTATGTATGTGTTTGTGTATATATATATATATAATGTTACATTACAGCCTTAACTTCAATGTTTTGTTAATCAGAATTTTATGTGATGGATCAGAACACAATAGTCTACGTTGGTGAAGTGAAATGACAAAAATATATACATAAAGCTATTTTTTAGAAATAGGAAACAGAAAATTGGCATGTGCGTATGTATTCACCTCCTTTGTTATGCAGCCCATAAAAAGCTCTGGTGCAACCAATTACCTTCAGAAGTCACATAATTAGTAAAATGATGTCCACCTGCGTGCAATCTGTGTCACATGATCTGTCATTACATATACACACCTTTTTTGAAAGGCCCCAGAGGCTGCAACACCTAAGCAAGAGGCACCACTAACCAAATACTGCCATGAAGACCAAGGAACTCTCCAAACAAGTAAGGGACAATGTTGTTGAGAAGTAAAAGTCAGGGTTAGGTTATAAAAAAATATCCAAATCTTTGATGATCCCCAGGAGCACCATCAAATCTATCATAACCAAATGGAAAGAACATGGCACAACAGCAAACCTGCCAAGAGACGGCCACCCACCAAAACTCATGAACCGGGGAAGGAGGGCATTAATCAGAGAGGCAGCACAGAGACCTAAGGTAACCCTGGAGGAGCTGCAGATTTCCACAGCAGAGACTGGAGTATCTGTACATAGGACGACAATAAGCCGTACGCTCTATAGAGTTGGGCTTTATAGCAGAGTGGCCAGAAGAAAGCCATTACTTTCAGCAAAAAACAAAATAGCACATTTTGAGTTTGTGAAAAGGCATGTGGGAGACTCCCAAAATGTATGGAGGAAGGTGTTCTGGTCTGATGAGACTAAAATTGAACTTTTAGTCCATCAAAGAAAGCGTTATGTCTGACGCAAACCCAACACATCACATCACCCAAAGAACACCATCCCCACAGTGAAACATGGTGGTGGCAGAATCATGCTGTGGGGATGTTTTTCAGCAGCCGGGACTGGGAAACTGGTCAGAAAGATGGATGGTGCTAAATACAGGGATATTCTTGAGCAAAACCTGTACCACTGTGTGCGTGATTTGAGGCTAGGACGGAGGTTCACCTTCCAGCAGGACAATGACCTCAGACACACTGCTAAAGCAACACTTGAGTGGTTTAAGGGGAAATGTGTAAATGTGTTGGAATGGCCTAGTCACAGCCCAGACCTCAATCCAATAGAAAATCTGTGGTTAGACTTAAAGATTGCTGTTCACAAGTGCAAACCATCCAACTTGAAGGAGCTGGAGCAGTTTTGTAGGAGGAATGGGCAAATATCCCAGTGGTAAGATGTGGCAAGCTCATAGAGACTTATCCAAAGCGACTTAGACTGTGATTGCAGCAAAAGGTGGCTCTACAAAGTATTGACTTTAGGGGGGTGAATAGTTATGCACATTGACTTTTTCTGTTATTTTGGCTTATTTGTTGTTTGCTTCACAATCTAAGTTGTGGGCATGTTCTGTAAATTAAATGATGCAAATCCTCAAACAATCCATGTTAATTCCAGGTTGTGAGGCAACAAAACATGAAAAATGCCAAGGGGGTGAATACTTTTGCAAGGCACTGTATTCCTGCCCCTTTGCGTACCCCACATACACCATCAGTGTTGCCTGTATATTACCGACACATCTTCATACCCACTGTGGACACTCATGTCTCCATTTACTGATCGGTATGTTTGGGGTGCTCCTCTTTCCTTCTAACTGGTCCTACCCAGCATCTGATATGGCAGGGACTGACCTTTGTGATGGGAACTAGATTGATGTATAAACAGGACAAGGGCCCTCAGTCTCATGAACACACCTTATTACTGGAGTGAGTGTCAGTGTCTGACCTTGACGGTGGGTGAATGAGGTAGGCTGCAGTGCTAGAAAGATGTAGTTTGGCATCTAGTACCCCAGAGCCCATGACATGGTATACTCAGTACTACTGTTGTGTCCCTCCCCTACAGGAGGAGTTCTATGGCCGTGAGTTGATCCTCGCTGACCGTGATACCGTGGAGCAAGAAGCTGATGAGATCCTGCGCGATGCAGCGGTCACAGACGTGGGCTTTCTGGTGGTTGGAGACCCCTTTGGGTAATGTCCACTCTCTGTCTTTGGGTCTCTAATATCCTCCACATATAACAGATGACCACAAGCATTTTTTTTATTACATTTCAATCATCAGAACCTTATAGTGGCCAAAATAAGGTTAGAAAGTGAACAAAGAGCGACCTTCACATTGTGACCTTTCCTATACAATTTGTTTTCCTGCAGAGCTCCATGTCTTTCAGCTGGTTTGTCTGCTACTTTCTCAACAGGGTATGTCTTTGTAATGGATTGAGCTCCTATTCACAGCACTGGCTGTTTTACATGCCACATTCCCATTGTGCAGCTAAATGCCTCCTCTGCATTACCAAAAACCCAAATGGTAGTTGGCTAAACCGCATAAGTGCATATAAAGGATGAAAAAATAGAGGCTGTATTGTATCTTTTTTTTTTTTTTTTTTATTCTAAAAACATTTAGCCTATGTGTACGTATACTTCTTTGTAAGCATATATTTAAGTATAATATACAGGGGCCCTTTATTGGACCCTCAGTCACTGTTTTATAGACATTCTCAATTAATGCAAATATTTCACCAGAAAAACCTGATTACAAATTGATTGCATCATAAACAGAGCACTGTGTATATGGGGGGTAGTTATATGGTACTAATGTAACACACACAGATGGGCTTGGATGCCCATTGCGTCTGTTTTGGAGTCACAAGCTGAGTGGGGTCGCCCTCCCTAGGGTGCATGGGAGAGTCGCTTCACCTCATTAATTTATGCTATTTATTTCTTCCGGTCCCTGGAGGGTCTCTTTGTGCCTGGTGGTCCCATTGTGCTATTATCAGTTTCACTCCCCCCCAACCCATACATCAATCACAAACCAGACAAGACCTAGGGTGATCTGTGAATATAATGTGACAGACTCCATATCCACTGAATAGAACAGGGTCTTGATTATAGGACAATATAAGTAAGTAATATACAGACTAGAAACTACTTATGGAGTGAACTGCATGGGTACCACTCTGACACACAGCATGTCACATGATGGACCAGATATACTAAAGGGTGAAGTTAGGGTATCTCTTGGCAATGCCAGATCATAGAATAACACAGGAATGTATCTGTTAGTATATCCACACTAACAAGATTTATATATACAATTTATGGTAACTTTTTCTAACAATAGTATATCTGTCCCAGAATGTTTTATTTTAGGAAATTCTAATTATTTCCTTAAGATTTATACCCTAAGCAAGCAGAAAAGTGTTTTAAAATTGAGACTTGGATAAGAAAAGAATGGAAATGACAAGGCCTCATTGTTCAGTCGTGTCTGACTCTCTGTGACCTTATGGACCACAGCACATCTGTCAGCCACTGCCCCTTTGAGCTCCATCAAACTCCTGTTCATTACCTTAATGACCTCATCTATACATTTCCGCCTTTTCCGTCCCCTTCTTTGTGTGCCTTCAATCTTTTCTAGTGACAGTGTCTTCTCTAGGGAGTCCTGTTTTCTCATGATATGGCTTCAGCCACATGATCAAATCTTCCAGTGAACAGTTTGGCTAAATTTCCTGCAGTATTGATTGAGATCCTCGGACCGCAAGAAGATCCTAAGCCATTTTCACCAACACCCCAATCTACGATACTTGGCTTTCTTGGTTCAGCTTTCACATCTGTATGTTACTACTGGAAATACCATAGTCCTAACTATACAGACCTTTGTTGATAGTGTAATATCTTTACTTTTTAATAGCTTGTCCAGACTTGCCATAGATTTCCTTCCCCGAAGCAGATATCTTTTAATTTCATGATTACAGGCACCATCTGAAGAGATCTTGGAAAATAAATTCTGTCACTTCTACCCCATCTTTTTTCCAGGAACTGATATCTTCATCTTTTTAACATTAAGCAGGCCAATTTTTGCGCTCTCTCTTCTTTTACCCTTATCGATAGGTCCTTTAGTTCCTCCTCACTTTCAGCCATCAGAGTAGTACCATCGGTGTATCTGAGGTTGTTGATATAATTTTTTGCAGGCATTTTTTTTTCTTCAAAGTGCTATGGGTCTCGCAGTGTGAATTGTATATTTGAGTTTTCTGTTGATGTGTAGTACTGCGGGTCGTAGGTATGATACGTAAGTTGTACGGGGTCGTAGCTCACCTCCACCAGTGCTTTGCCACGCGAGCCCGCAGTTTTAGCGTTGCGTTACCAACTTTTTGTTAGCAAGCCCACACTGCTGAGAACTATATATGTGATGTGTTGAATATCTTTGTAGAACTGGACAACTTCAGCCACTTCAGCATCCATGGTTGAAGCATAGATTGGATCACTGTGATGTTAAATGGCTTGCCTTAATTGGAATTAAAATCATTCTGTCATTGTGTTGTAACTAAGTACTACTTTGGTCACCCTCTGATTGTAGTTGTTGTTGTGTCGTTCAGTCGGTTCCCACTCTCTGTGACCATATGGACGCAGCATGCCAGGTACATCGGTCTGTGTTTCTGGTTGTGCTTACCAGTATGCTTTTCATGGCAAGGATACTTGAGAGGGTTGCCAGTTCCTTCTCCAGTGGACCGCAATTTGTCTGACCTCTGTTCTATGACCTGCTCCTCTTGGGTGATGCAACATGGCTAAATATTTTCGATTCTTAACAGGAGAGGGGGAGAAACAGGGGAGGGGGGAGAGGCACAGGAGAGGGAGAGGAGGGGGGGAGAGACACAGGAGAGAGAGAGGAGGGGGGGAAGAGACACAGGAGGGGGGGAGAGACACAGGATAGACACAGGAGGAGCGGGGGGAGAGACACAGAGGAGGGTGAGGAGAGATACAGAGGAGGGTGAGGAGAGACACGGGAGAGGAGGGTGAGGAGAGACACGGGAGAGGAGGGTGAGGAGAGACACGGGAGAGGAGGGTGAGGAGAGACACGGGAGAGGAGGGTGAGGAGAGACACGGGAGAGGAGGGTGAGGAGAGACACGGGAGAGGAGGGTGAGGAGAGACACGGGAGAGGAGGGTGAGGAGAGACACGGGAGAGGAGGGTGAGGAGAGACACGGGAGAGGAGGGTGAGGAGAGACACGGGAGAGGAGGGTGAGGAGAGACACGGGGGAGGGGGGAGATGAGGGGTGAGAGACATGGGAGAGGAGGGTGAGGAGGGGGGAGAGGAGGGGGGAGAGACACGGGGGAGGAGGGGGGAGAGACACGGGAGAGGAGGGGGGAGAGACACGGGAGAGGAGGGGGGAGAGACACGGGAGAGGAGGGGGGAGAGACACGGGAGAGGAGGGGGGAGAGACACGGGAGAGGAGGGGGGAGAGACACGGGAGAGGAGGGGGGAGAGACACGGGTGAGGAGGGAGAGGAGGGGGGAGAGACACGGGTGAGGAGGGAGAGGAGGGGGGAGAGACACGGGAGAGGAGGGGGGAGAGACACGGGAGAGGAGGGGGGAGAGACACGGGTGAGGAGGGGGGAGAGACACGGGTGAGGAGGGGGGAGAGACACGGGTGAGGAGGGAGAGGAGGGGGGAGAGACACGGGTGAGGAGGGAGAGGAGGGGGAGAGACACGGGTGAGGAGGGGGGAGAGACACGGGAGAGGAGGGGGGAGAGGAGGGGGGAGAGACACGGGAGAGGAGGGGGGGAGAGGAGGGGGGGAGAGGAGGGGGGGAGAGACACGGGAGAGGAGGGGGGAGAGGAGGGGGGGAGAGACACGGGTGAGGAGGGGGGAGAGACACGGGTGAGGAGGGGGGAGAGACACGGGAGAGGAGGGTGAGGAGGGGGGAGAGACACGGGAGAGGAGGGGGGAGAGACACGGGAGAGGAGGGGGGAGAGGAGGGTGAGGAGGGGGGAGAGACACGGGAGAGGAGGGGGGAGAGACACGGGAGAGGAGGGGGGAGAGGAGGGAGGAGGGGGGAGAGACACGGGAGACACGGGTGAGGAGGGGGGAGAGACACGGGTGAGGAGGGGGGGAGAGACACGGGTGAGGAGGGGGGAGAGACACGGGTGAGGAGGGGGGAGAGACACGGGTGAGGAGGGGGGAGAGACACGGGAGAGGAGGGTGAGGAGGGGGGGAGAGACACGGGAGAGGAGGGGGGGAGAGACACGGGAGAGGAGGGGGGAGAGACACGGGTGAGGAGGGGGGAGAGACACGGGTGAGGGGGGGGGGGAGAGACACGGGTGAGGGGGGGGGGAGAGACACGGGTGAGGAGGGGTGAGGAGGGGGGAGAGACACGGGAGAGGAGGGTGAGGAGGGGGGAGAGACACGGGAGAGGAGGGTGAGGAGGGGGGAGAGACACGGGTGAGGAGGGTAGAGAGACACGGGTGAGGAGGGTAGAGAGACACGGGTGAGGAGGGGGGAGAGACACGGGTGAGGAGGGGGGTGAGGAGGGGGGAGAGACACGGGTGAGGAGGGGGGAGAGACACGGGTGAGGAGGGGGGAGAGACACGGGTGAGGAGGGGGGGAGGAGGGGGGAGAGACACGGGTGAGGAGGGTGAGGAGGGGGGAGAGACACGGGAGAGGAGGGTGAGGAGGGGGGAGAGGCACGGGAGAGGAGGGGGGGGTGGGGGGAGAGACACGGGTGAGGAGGGTAGAGAGACACGGGTGAGGAGGGTAGAGAGACACGGGTGAGGAGGGGGGAGAGACACGGGTGAGGAGAGGGGGAGAGACACGGGTGAGGAGGGGGGAGAGACACGGGTGAGAGGGGGGAGAGACACGGGTGAGGAGGGGGGAGAGACACGGGTGAGGAGGGGGGAGAGACACGGGAAAGACACGGGAGACACGGGTGAGGAGGGGGGAGAGACACGGGTGAGGAGGGGGGAGAGACACGGGTGAGGAGGGGGGAGAGACACGGGTGAGGAGGGGGGGAGAGACACGGGTGAGGAGGGGGGAGAGACACGGGTGAGGAGGGGGGGAGAGACACGGGTGAGGAGGGGGGAGAGACACGGGTGAGGAGGGGGGAGAGACACGGGTGAGGTGGGGGGGAGAGACACGTGTGAGGAGGGGGGAGAGGAGGGGGGAGAGACACGGGTGAGGAGGGAGAGGAGGGGGGAGAGACACTGGTGAGGAGGAGGGAGAGGAGGGGGGAGAGACACTGGTGAGGAGGGGGGAGAGGAGGGGGAGAGACACGGGAGAGGAGGGGGAGAGACACGGGTGAGGAGGGGGGAGAGGAGGGGGGAGAGACACGGGTGAGGAGGGGGGAGAGGAGGGGGGAGAGACAAGGGTGAGGAGGGGGGAGAGGAGGGGGGAGAGACACGGGTGAGGAGGGGGGAGAGGAGGGGAGAGAGACACGGGTGAGGAGGGGGGAAAGGAGGGGGGAGAGACACGGGTGAGGAGGGGGGAGAGACACGGGTGAGGAGGGGGGAGAGGAGGGGGGAGAGACACGGGTGAGGAGGGGGGAGAGACACGGGTGAGGAGGGGGGAAAGGAGGGGGGAGAGACACGGGTGAGGAGGGGGGAGAGACACACGGGTGAGGAGGGGGCAGAGACACGGGTGAGGAGGGGGGAGAGACACGGGTGAGGAGGGGGGAGAAACACGGGAGAGGAGGGGGGAGAGACACGGGTGAGGAGGGGGGAGAGACACGGGTGAGGAGGGGGGAGAGGAGGGGGGAGAGACACGGGTGAGGAGGGGGAGAGGAGGGGAGAGAGACACGGGTGAGGAGGGGGGAAAGGAGGGGGGAGAGACACGGGTGAGGAGGGGGGAGAGACACGGGTGAGGAGGGGGGAGAGGAGGGGGGGAGAGACACGGGTGAGGAGGGGGGAGAGACACGGGTGAGGAGGGGGGAGAGACACGGGTGAGGAGGGGGGTGAGGAGGGGGAGAGACACGGGTGAGGAGGGGGGAGAGACACGGGTGAGGAGGGGGGAGAGGAGGGGGGAGAGACACGGGTGAGGAGGGGGGAGAGACACGGGTGAGGAGGGGGGAGAGGAGGAGGGAGAGACACGGGTGAGGAGGGGGGAGAGGAGGGGGGGAGAGACACGGGTGAGGAGGGGGGAGAGGAGGGGGGAGAGACACGGGTGAGGAGGGGGGAGAGGAGGGGGGAGAGACACGGGTGAGGAGGGGGGAGAGGAGGGGGGAGAGGAGGGGGGAGAGACACGGGTGAGGAGGGGGGAGAGACACGGGTGAGGAGGGGGGAGAGGAGGGGGGAGAGGAGAGGGGAGAGACACGGGTGAGGAGGGGGGAGAGACACGGGTGAGGAGGGGGGAGAGACCCGGGTGAGGAGGGGGGAGAGACCCGGGTGAGGAGGGGGGAGAGGAGGGGGGAGAGACACGGGTGAGGAGGGGGGAGAGGAGGGGGGAGAGACACGGGTGAGGAGGGGGGAGAGACACGGGTGAGGAGGGGGGAGAGGAGGGGGGAGAGACACGGGTATGGAGGGGGGAGAGGAGGGGGGAGAGACACGGGTGAGGAGGGGGGAGAGGAGGGGGGAGAGACACGGGTGAGGAGGGGGGAGAGACACGGGTGAGGAGGGGGGAGAGACACGGGTGAGGAGGGAGAGACACGGGTGAGGAGGGAGAGGAGGGGGGAGAGACACGGGTGAGGAGGGAGAGGAGGGGGGAGAGACACGGGTGAGGAGGGGGGAGAGACACGGGTGAGGAGGGGGGAGAGACACGGGTGAGGAGGGGGGAGAGGAGGGGGGAGAGACACGGGTGAGGAGGGGGGAGAGACACGGGTGAGGAGGGGGGAGAGACACGGGAGAGGAGGGGGGAGAGACACGGGTGAGGAGGGGGGAGAGGAGGGGGGAGAGACACGGGTTAGGAGGGGGGAGAGGAGGGGGGAGAGACACGGGTGAGGAGGGGGGAGAGGAGGGGGGAGAGACACGGGTGAGGAGGGGGGAGAGGAGGGGGGAGAGACACGGGTGAGGAGGGGGGTGAGGAGGGGGGAGAGACACGGGTGAGGAGGGGGAGAGACACGGGTGAGGAGGGGGGAGAGGAGGGGGAGAGACACGGGTGAGGAGGGGGGAGAGACACGGGTGAGGAGGGGGGAGAGGAGGGGGGAGAGACACGGGTGAGGAGGGGGGAGAGGAGGGGGGAGAGACACGGGTGAGGAGGGAGAGGAGGGGGGAGAGACACGGGTGAGGAGGGAGAGGAGGGGGGAGAGACACGGGTGAGGAGGGGGGAGAGGAGGGGGGAGAGACACGGGTGAGGAGGGGGGAGAGGAGGGGGGAGAGACACGGGTGAGGAGGGGGGAGAGGAGGGGGGAGAGGAGGGGGGAGAGACACGGGTGAGGAGGGGGGAGAGACACGGGTGAGGAGGGGGGAGAGGAGGGGGGAGAGACACGGGTGAGGAGGGGGGAGAGGAGGGGGGAGAGACACGGGTGAGGAGGGGGGAGAGACACGGGTGAGGAGAGGGGAGAGGAGGGGGGAGAGACACGGGTGAGGAGGGGGGAGAGGAGGGGGAGAGACACGGGTGAGGAGGGGGGAGAGACACGGGTGAGGAGGGGGGAGAGGAGGGGGGAGAGACACGGGTGAGGAGGGGGGAGAGACACGGGTGAGGAGGGGGGAGAGACACGGGTGAGGAGGGAGAGGAGGGGGGAGAGACACGGGTGAGGAGGGGGGAGAGGAGGGGGGAGAGACACGGGTGAGGAGGGGGGAGAGGAGGGGGGAGAGACACGGGTGAGGAGGGGGGAGAGACACGGGTGAGGAGGGGGGAGAGGAGGGGGGAGAGACACGGGTGAGGAGGGGGGAGAGACACGGGTGAGGAGGGGGGAGAGACACGGGTGAGGAGGGAGAGGAGGGGGGAGAGACACGGGTGAGGAGGGGGGAGAGGAGGGGGGAGAGACACGGGTGAGGAGGGGGGAGAGGAGGGGGGAGAGACACGGGTGAGGAGGGGGGAGAGGAGGGGGGAGAGACACGGGTGAGGAGGGGGGAGAGGAGGGGGGAGAGACACGGGTGAGGAGGGGGGAGAGACACGGGTGAGGAGGGGGGAGAGGAGGGGGGAGAGACACGGGTGAGGAGGGGGGAGAGGAGGGGGAGAGACACGGGTGAGGAGGGGGGAGAGACACGGGTGAGGAGGGAGAGGAGGGGGGAGAGACACGGGTGAGGAGGGAGAGGAGGGGGAGAGACACGGGTGAGGAGGGGGAGAGACACGGGTGAGGAGGGGGGAGAGACACGGGAGAGGAGGGTGAGGAGAGACACGGGAGAGGAGGGTGAGGAGAGACACGGGAGAGGAGGGTGAGGAGAGACACGGGAGAGGAGGGTGAGGAGAGACACGGGAGAGGAGGGTGAGGAGAGACACGGGAGAGGAGGGTGAGGAGAGACACGGGAGAGGAGGGTGAGGAGAGACACGGGAGAGGAGGGTGAGGAGAGACACGGGAGAGGAGGGTGAGGAGAGACACGGGAGAGGAGGGTGAGGAGAGACACGGGAGAGGAGGGTGAGGAGAGACACGGGAGAGGAGGGTGAGGAGAGACACGGGAGAGGAGGGTGAGGAGAGACACGGGAGAGGAGGGTGAGGAGAGACACGGGAGAGGAGGGTGAGGAGAGACACGGGAGAGGAGGGTGAGGAGAGACACGGGAGAGGAGGGTGAGGAGAGACACGGGAGAGGAGGGTGAGGAGAGACACGGGAGAGGAGGGTGAGGAGAGACACGGGAGAGGAGGGTGAGGAGAGACACGGGAGAGGAGGGTGAGGAGAGACACGGGAGAGGAGGGTGAGGAGAGACACGGGAGAGGAGGGTGAGGAGAGACACGGGAGAGGAGGGGGGAGAGGAGGGGGGAGAGGAGGGGGGGAGAGACACGGGAGAGGGGGGAGAGGAGGGGGGAGAGACACAGGAGGGGAAGAGATGGGAGAGGAGGGGGGAGAGACACAGGAGGGGAAGAGATGGGAGAGGAGGGGGCAGAGACACAGGAGGGGAAGAGGAGGGGGCAGAGACACAGGAGGGGAAGAGGAGGGGGCAGAGACACAGGAGGGGAAGAGGAGGGGGCAGAGACACAGGAGGGGAAGAGGAGGGGGCAGAGACACAGGAGGGGAAGAGGAGGGGGCAGAGACACAGGAGGGGAAGAGGAGGGGGCAGAGACACAGGAGGGGAAGAGGAGGGGGCAGAGACACAGGAGGGGAAGAGGAGGGGGGAGAGACACAGGAGGGGAAGAGGAGGGGGCAGAGACACAGGAGGGGAAGAGGAGGGGGAGAGACACAGGAGGGGAAGAGATGGGAGAGGAGGGGGCAGAGACACAGGAGGGGAAGAGATGGGAGAGGAGGGGGCAGAGACACAGGAGGGGAAGAGATGGGAGAGGAGGGGGCAGAGACACAGGAGGGGAAGAGATGGGAGAGGAGGGGGCAGAGACACAGGAGGGGAAGAGATGGGAGAGACACAGGAGGGAAGAGATGGGAGAGGAGGGGGAAGAGACACAGGAGGGAAGAGATGGGAGAGGAGGGGGAAGAGATGGGAGAGGAGGGGGAAGAGATGGGAGAGGAGGGGGAAGAGACACAGGAGGGAAGAGATGGGAGAGGAGGGGGAAGAGATGGGAGAGGAGGGGGAAGAGACACAGGAGGGAAGAGATGGGAGAGGAGGGGGAAGAGACACAGGAGGGAAGAGATGGGAGAGGAGGGGGAAGAGATTGGAGAGGAGGGGGGGGAGACACAGGAGGGGAAGAGATGGGAGAGGAGGGGAAGAGATGGGAGGGGGGGAGACACAGGAGGGGAAGAGATGGGAGAGGAGGGGGGGAGACACAGGAGGGGAAGAGATGGGAGAGGAGGGGGGGGAGACACAGGAGGGGAAGAGATGGGAGAGGAGGGGGGGAAACACAGGAGGGGAAGAGATGGGAGAGGAGGGGGGGGAGACACAGGAGGGGAAGAGATGGGAGAGGAGATTGCGAGCCTCTATTCCCTCCCTCTCTACTTTGCGGGCCTCGTGATGATCGCCTTTGGCTCTCATTGCAGATCGTGTCAAACCTGTAACTTTCGAGCCTCACGATGAACGCCTTTGACGCGCAAGCCCATGTTTTTTAACATAGTTACCAACAAACTCGCAATTACGACAACTATATATGTGATAGAGATATATCTCTATTACACTGTTAATTTAAAGGGCCACTGTGTTCACATTTTTTTAAATTTACTATTTTGAAATAGCATGAAAATAAATATGGAACATGTTCATAGAATGTGAAGAAATAACACAGCCTCTAATTTGTTATGTTTTATATGCACTTACTATTTTGGCTTCAGCAGAACAACTTCCTGCAGTTGGAGGAGACTTTGAAGTATCTGTAAATGGGACAGTTACATCTGTCAATGCTTTCAGAAGGGCTAAACAGAAGTTCATTAGTTTATAAGGACACACCTATCTGAGAAAGTAACCGGAAACAGAAGAAAAGAAAGCCAAATAGCCAGATAGTAAGGAATAATTACCTGGTAAAGATGCAAAATGTGAAGGTCATGTTTCTTTCTTTTGCCCCAAAGGTCCCAATAGCAGCAATGTGTTCTTTGGCATCTGGAAGAGTGTATACTACATCAGGTCACTCCTCTGGCGTTTTGGGGAAGAGTGGACGGGATGTCTGGTCACTCCTCCAGTGTTTGGGGAAGAGTGGACAGGACCCTCGTGCAGTGTGTTCTATGCACCTTTTGTTCTAACTCCTGTCTCCTGCAGGGCCACAACACACAGTGACCTTGTGCTCCGAGCTGCCAAGGCCGGGATCCCGCATCAAGTTATTCACAATGCCTCTATCCTGAACGCTGTGGGATGCTGTGGGCTGCAGGTACGTGTACACCATGAATTAATAACATGACAGATTGAAGCAGACTTCTATTTTATTACTATTCTATGTAATTATTCTGATGAGGAAGTAATTGTACCTGAGGTATGTACAGAATTTTGGATGTAAATAGAAATGTAGGACCTAAAACTGCTAGTGCTTTTAACAAGACTTAAAGACAGCTCAGTTTGCATGGACACACCGTCCTGAGAGAAACATCCCAGTAAAATAATTGAACCACTCAGTAAAGTATAATTGCTTTTAAATAATAAACATGACTGACTCTCTCTAAAACCATTATGTCCTCCTATCAAGTTGTATAGAAATTGTTTAGAGATCTTTAAATGTCCCCGATGGCCATAGTTATCTGGAAGAGAATAGGGAAGAACAAAGAAAGGAGAAATGCGGTCAAGATGTATTGAGTGATTAGTCCGGGTGGCAGTTACATGATGTGGTAAGGAGGAGCATTAGAGTATGGACCAGTGCCCAGTTACCAAGAGGTGATTCTAGGGATCAAGTGTCTGAGTGTCCAGGTGTCTGATTTTCCTCTAGGTCATTGAACATTTGAATACTCAAGCAGATCTACCACACTGTGGCTTTATGCTATCTTTTTGATGGGTGGATGACTTTCAATGCTCATCAATGCTGCACCTCATCACCACACATTTTGTTCGGCTAGGCACACATGAAAGGTGGGGCCACCCAATAGCACCATGTCCCGGAGCAACAAACTTGTGAGTGCTTGTGACAGAATGTGTTGTTCAAAGAGGGATGACCAGTAACACTCTCATAATGCAGGAGGAAGCTATACTAGGAGCAGAGGGATATAGATAGATAGATAGATAGACACAGATAGATGAAGTGCTGCCAGAGTTCAGAAGAGAGCACTTTGCGATTTCTCACCAGGAGTGAGATGGTTAACACACACCTTAAAAGGCATGGGTGTGGCTGCAATAGAGGGCCTGATCCAAAGAGAAATTTGTATGGAAGTGTGGAGCCTGAGCTTGTAGGGAGATCCTGAGAAAGCTCTGTGTGGACACAGAGAGGTCTATGTGACCTAGATATAGAGTGAGACTGCCTGGAGGATACAGACAGCATTACTGAGACTGAGAGACACTGGCAAGAGTGTTCAGCGACCTGGGAGGTGAAGGATACATGGCCCCACTGAAGGCAGAGCCCAGGCCTGTCTTATGTGAATTGGCCTGTTTTCTTAGACTAATGTTTGGCAGTAAGGGAACTGCATCCAAGAACATAGTTGGCGCTTCAAAGAGAAGCTAGGTTTTGTTTTCTGTTGTATGTTGACAAGTTTTCAGTAATCTGATAAACATACAAAGGGCTCCAGATTACTCCATTGTGGTGCTGGAAACTAAGGCACTGAATCTCTAACGTGGCAGTGATCTGTCGCATATGGTGGCGGAATGGTAATAGAGGAACTATTAAAAGCCTTGGTAGATGCCACTACACGTCAAAGAGGGCGGAAGACAGAGCTCATGCTGCAAATGATGATCAACTAAGAGACTCAGACACAGCTGCAGCAACTGAGGTCTGCAACTAATACTGTGGTTACAGAATCAAGTGGAAGGATGAATCCTAATCGATTCCCGCTCAGGACGATGTTGAAACATATCTCCTGAATTTTTTAGAAGATTGCCACTAGAGAAGATTAGCCTAATAAGCACTGGGCAACAGTCCTTGATCCCTATCTGTGTGGAGAAGCGCAGAAAGTATATGGTGTTTTGCCTGAAGAAAAGGCAACAAATTATTATATTTTGAAAGAAGAGATCCTTAACAGAGTAGGAGTGAAAAGAGTACAGTGATTGCACCCCTGGGATTTTTTTGACAGACAGGCTTATTGCTACCCAAGAGGCATGCTTTTGTCTATCCAAGTTCAAAATGCAGTTTCAAGGCAAACCGAACCTAAATTAGGAGCTAGAGACCTGGTGAATGGCAGAGAGAGTATAAAAAGCCACCAAGTTCAGTACTAAGAATAAGGCTGCAGGAGCCGTGAAAGCTGCAGAGAAAGCAAGTGAGAGAGCATCAAAGAGACTGCTGAGAAAGCAAAAGAGGTCGCTGGTGCAGATAAAGAACCTTTGCTCCTGGAGCAAGTTGATGATATTACTGGAGTTGAGAGCAGAGGCCAAAGAGAAAAGGGCATGGTGTCACTGACTGAGTGCAAAACCAGCTTCAGTATGAAGCATGCTGATGAAGGCACTGGGGAAGAGTTGAACCCAAACAGATGCAGAAATCTTATGGGTTAGAGCAATGAGAAGGCCTGGACAGACACAGCCACCTGTCCTTGGTGAATACTCCTGAGGTGGAGAAAGATATAACACGCACTCTGCAACCTAGCATATAATATCTTAAACTCCTATGTATAACTGAGGAAGCCGTGGGAATAACGACGAAACACGTTTTAGTCTTCTATATCTTTTCCATTTTATTGATTATGTACAGGTATCTATATCAATAAAAATCATGTATTACACTTGCTCTGAGAATCCTATTCATCTTTTGGTGGAACGGAGTGAAATATATTGTGGGAGGAGGACTGTACCACTATACCATCCCATCATTGACCAGCTTAATGAATTTTTCCATGTGTATTATATACCTAATCATTTCTGAGGTTGTCCAAGGTAAGAGTTTGAACGAATATTGGGACATACTGATTATTGTCTGTTAACGTATGTGAAGTGACCTGCACTAGGAATATGTCTCTTTCCCTTCCCTCTTCTCAGAATTATATGAAAAATGTTATGCAGAAGCTGCTGCACAGTGGCGAACAGGTGAAGCGAGACCTCCTCACTGACAGTATATCCCAGAGGGAAGCGGTTGTAATAGAAAATTAGCTCCTGTTCCATACTCCAGAAATTCAGAGGGTAAGCATGCTCTCTGATATTGAGTCACAGGTGAAGCAGAGTGGAGTTTGTCCAGAAGAAACTAATACTGATCTTCAGGAACTGTGTACACAAGATGCGATATTTGCAGAAAGTGCATATGTGAGGCACAGCGAAGGAGCTTGTACAGGAGAGACAGAAGGGCAAAGAAAATATGGCGGAACAGCCAAAGGTATTCAGGGAGGACCTGATCAAAAAGTCATAGGAGATCCTTCAGTTGAATATGCAGCAAGAGATCCAGTGCAAGCAGAGTGAACTGGATTTGCCACAAGCTAATGAGGAGAAACTGCGGCTGAAGGAAGCAGAGAAACCTTAAAAGCTGGAAGCCTTTGAGGCAAAGAAAGTAGAAAAGCAGAAAAAGGAGGAAGAGAAGCCATTAAGAGGAAGAAACACGGGTGAAAGCAGAGGATGCTGAAATCTAAGTGTTTTTCAGGAATCCAAAATTCAAGAGGCTACTAAGATGTGTACTAGCCTATCTGATGAGTTAAAACTTGAAGTTGCTGAAGAGCTGGAGACGTTCCAGCAAAACCAAAAGCCTGAGAGCTCCTTCCTGGCGAGATAGAGTCGCAAACCTTTGAAGTGCAGTTGTAATGAGTAGGCCTGCTCTTAACAGAAAGAACAATGAAGTACAGATCCAAGAGCAAGAAGCAGCCGTTAAAGGGGACCTGGCTGTGGAGTCTATGAAGGATGATGTACCAGAACAGAAGTAAGATGGCCATATGAAGCTGATACAGTTTGGTGACAATTCAGTAAGCCAACTGGAATAACTGGAACAGAGAGAGACAGGCTATCTGTCCTTGCAAACCATGGGCTCAGGACAGTTTGCAGAATTACAAAGTAAAGTGTGAGGGGGGAAAGGGGAAGAGAAACAGCCCAAGAAGTTGCTATTCCATCGGGAAGGTGGAAATGATGTTGTTGGTGAGCCTAAAGAGTGAGAATTGGAGATGCTACAGAATGAGCTGAGAAAGGGAGCCCGACAAGCTCAAGAGGTCACAGAATTTGACAAAGAGTTGTACAGATCAATAGCAGAGAGTCCGCTGCAATCTGAGCCAGACACTACCCCCATCTGGTTATAATGAGGGAGCGACTGAGTGATATGAAAGAGATCGCCAGAGAGAAAGAAGCCAAACTCCATAAGATGGAGAAGGACCTCAGCCGTGTGAGGCAGAAGACGGTGGAGTTGAAGGCAAAGAGTGAAGAGCGAAAGCAACACAAGACTAATGCTAAAGCATTAGAAAAGGCCAAAAAAAGGTATGAGAAAGCTGTGGATAAACGTATGGGAAAGAAAGAACGTTTAACAGAAGAATTGAAAGAGAAAATGAAAGCTAAGCGTAAAGACAGAATTGAGGCAGCTCCAGTCTCAGGCTTCCGGTCGGCAGATGAGGCATAAGTACTTGGAACAGACAAAAACATGCCATGAACTTTCAGGAAGAATCCAAGTTCAATCCTTGCATTAATAATTAAAGAGGATAATTCAGAGCCGCAAGAGTGAGATCAAGGATCTTAAAGAGAAGATGAATCGGGTGGGATTTACCCCCAAAGAAGGGACAGTATGGAGAAACGCATTTCCATACAGAAGTATCAACGGTACTTACCAAGGTTCCCTGGTGGAGGACACTCTGAGAGACAGGCGGGTCGGTGCCCCACCAGTGATGTTTGGGCGGTGATGATAAACGTCACAGCGAAGAGAACAGTAAAGTCAAAGGGAAATGAAGAGGCAGAAAAGGAAATATCTCCTCACCCAGAAAGATAATACAAATCCAAGGAAATAAGAAAATATGTGAAAGCAGAGATAAAGTGACTTGAAAGATGGGGATAGTCCTATAAGGAAGAAATGTGGTGATGTTTCTAGGAGTCCAAAGAGGGCACTAGGGGATGGGATGTCTGGAAGAGCAGTAGCTTTGGCGAAGTCTCACTGGTGACGGGAAGATGGCAGATGGTACAGAGGATGCATTTGGTCACATACGAGACCTCACGGTGTTAAACACTCAACCCCATGGTGTCGAGCTGTGGTGGGGGATATGTGATGAAGTGCCACCAGAGGTTCGCAGAGAACACTTCACGATTTCTCCCCAGGAGTGAGACGGTTAACACACAACTTAAAAGGCATTGGTGTGGCTGCAATAAAGGGCCTGATCCAGAGAGAAATTTGTATGGAAGTGTGGAGCCTGAGCTGAGTCTGAGCTTAGAGAGAGGTCCTGAGAAATTTCTGTGTGGACACGCGAGAGAGAGAGATCTGTGTGACCTAGAAATAGAGTGAGACTGCCTAGAGTATACAGACAGCAATACTGAGAATGAGAGACATTGGCAAGAGTGTTTAGCGACCTGGGTCCAGTGATAGGGGGGGGAGCTATGAGCTGGGTCCATTGATGGGGGGGGGGGAGCTATGAGCTGGGTCCATTGATGGGGGGGGGGAGCTATGAGCTGGGTCTAGGGATGGGGGGGGGGGAGCTATGAGCTGGGTCTAGTGATGGGGGGGGGGAGCTATGAGCTGGGTCTAGTGATGGGGGGGAGCTATGAGCTAGGTCTAGTGATGTGGGGGGGAGCTATGAGCTGGGTCTAGTGATGGGGGGGGAGCTATGAGCTGGGTCTAGTGATGGGGGGGGAGCTATGAGCTGGGTCTAGTGATGGGGGGGAGCTATGAGCTGGGTCTAGTGATGGGGGGGGGGAGCTATGAGCTGGGTCTAGTGATGGGGGGGGGGAGCTATGAGCTAGGTCCAGTGACTGGAGGTGGGGGGGGGGGTGGCCATGAGCGGAGTCCAGTAATGGCGGGGTCGCTATGAGCTGGGTCCAGTGATTGGGGGTGGGGGAGTTGTGAGCTGAGTGCAGTGATTGGGGTGGGGGGAGGCTATGAGTTGGGTCCAGTGGTTGGGGGGGGGGGAGCTATGAGTTGGGTATAGTGATTGGGGGGGGGGAAGCTATGAGTTGGGTCCAGTGATTGGGGGGGAAGCTATGAGTTGGGTCCAGTGATTGGGGGGGGGAGCTATGCGCTGGGTCCAGTGATTTGGGGTGGGGGGGGTTTGAGCTGAGTGCAGTGATTGGGGGGGCGGGCGGAATCTATTAGCCGGGTGCAGTGTGAAAGGGGGGCTATGAGCTGAGTCCAGTGATTGGGGAGAGGGGGAGGTATGAGCTAGGTCCAGAGATTGGGGGGGGTGGAGCTATGAGCTAGGTCCAGGGATTGGGGGGGGGAGCTATGAGTTGGGTCCAGTGATTGGGGGGGGGGGGGAGCTATGAGCTAGGTCCAGGGATTGGGGGGGGAGCTATGAGCGGAGTCCAGTGATTTTTTTTTTTTGCGGGGGGGGGGGGGGGGGGGGGGGGGTTATGAGTTTGGTCTAGTGATTTGGGGAAATGCTATGAGCTGGGTCCATTGTGTGTGTGTGTGTGTGGGGGGGGGGGGAGGGTGGTCTGGCAGGGCTGAGCTGGGTCCAGTGATTGGGTGGGGAAGCTATGAGCTGGGTCCAGTGATTTGGGAGGGGTGGAGCTATGAGCTGAGTCTAGTGATTTGGGAGGGGTGGAGCTATGAGCTGGATCCAGTGATGGGGGGTGAAGTGAACCAGCTGGAACCAGTGAAGTGATTAGGGGGGGCGCTAGGAGCTGGATCTGGCAATTGTGGGGGGAGGCTATGAGTTGGGTCTGGTGATTGGGGGGGAGGCTATGAGTTGGGTCTGGTGATTGGGGGGGAGGCTATGAGTTGGGTCCGGTGATTGGGGGTCGGAAGCTATGAGCTGCGTCCGGTGAATGGGGGGGGGGGAGCTTTGAGCTGGGTCCACTGATTGGGGGGGTGGGGGCTTTGAGCTAAGTCCAGTGACTATGGGGGGGAAGCTATGAGCTGGGTCCAGTGATTTGGGGGGGGGGGAGCTTTAAGCTGGGTCCAGTGATTTGGGGGGGGGGGAGCTTTGACCTGGGTCCACTGATTAGGGGGGGAAGCTATGAGCTGGGTCCAGTGACTATGGGGGGGAAGCTATGAGTTGGGTCCAGTGATTGGGGGGGGGGGGGCGCTATGAGTTGGGTCCGGTGATTGGGGGGGGGGGGGCTATGAGTTGGGTCCGGTGATTGGGGTCGGAGGCTATAAGCTGGGTCCGGTGATTGGGGGGGGGGGGGTTGCTATGAGTTGGGTCCGGTGATTGGGAGGGGGGGGGGAGACTATGAGCTGGGTCCAGTGATTGGGAGGGGGGGGGGAGGCTATGAGTTGGGTCCGGTGATTGGGGGGGTGGGGTGGGGAGGCTATGAGTTGGGTTCGGTGATTGGGGTCGGAGGCTATTCTGGGTCCGGTGATTGGGGGTCGGAGGCTATTCTGGGTCCGGTGATTGGGGGTCGGAGGCTATTCTGGGTCCGGTGATTGGGGGTCGGAGGCTATGAGCTGGGTCCGGTGATTGGGGGTCGGAGGCTATAAGCTGGGTCCGGTGATTGGGGTCGGAAGCTATGAGCTGGGTCCGGTGATTGGGCGGAGGGAGGAGCTTTGACCTGGGTCCAGTGATTTGGGGGGGGGGGGGGAGCTTTGAGCTGGGTCCTCTGATTGGGGGTGGGGGGGCTTTGAGTTGGGTCCAGTGACTATGGGGGGGGGGAAAGCTATGAGCTGGGTCCAGTGACATTGGGGGGGGGAAGCTATGAGCTGGGTCCAGTGACATTGGGGGGGGGGAGCTATGAGCTGGGTCCAGTGATTGGGGGGGGAGCTATGAGCTGGGTCCAGTAATTGGGGGGTGGGGAGCTATGAGCTGGGTCCAGTGATTGGGGGGGGGGGGCTATGAGCTGGGTCCAGTGATTGGGGGGGGGGGAGCTATGAGCTGGGTCCAGTGATTAGGGGGGGGGAGCTATGAGCTGGGTCCAGTGATTGGGGGGGGGAGCTATGAGCTGGGTCCAGTGATTAGGGGGGGGGGAGCTATGAGCTGGGTCCAGTGATTGGGGGGTAGGGGAGCTTTGAGCTGGGTCGAGTGATTGGGGGGAGGGAGCCAGGGCTGAGCTGGGTCCACTGAGGGGTCCAGTGATTGGGGGGGGGGCGCTATGAGCTGGGTCCAGTGATTGGGGGGGGGGGGGGGGCGCTATGAGCTGGGTCCAGTGATTGGCGGGAGGGCTATGAGCTGGGTCCAGTGATTGGCGGGAGGGCTATGAGCTGGGTCCAGTGATTGGGGGAGGGCTATGAGCTGGGTCCAGTGATTGGGGGGGGGGGGAGCTATGACATGGGTCCAGGGATTGGGGGGCGGCTATGAGCTGGATCCTGTGATTGGGGGGGGGGGTGGTTCTATGAGCTGGATCCAGTGGGGGCTAGTCAGGGGAGGAGGTCTAGTTTCTCATGTTGGTGTAAGCAAAGGTGTTTCCTGTTTTGTTGATTGGACATCACACTTTTACACACAGCTGGCACTAAAGGACAAGTGAAACTAAATAGTGATCTGGGTCTGATCTCGTCAGTGAGGGTGGTGACGGAGCGATCTGTGTGTGAAAATGAGTCACAGAACCATGTCACAAATGTATGGGGGGGGGGGTTAAATAGTGGTGGGCTCTGTAATATCCATAAGGATTAGGACAGTGTCCTGGCAGTTACATATGGTCCTATCTGCACATTTCAAGACTCCACTATGAGACTATCTCTGCTGTTATTCGTGCGTCTGGTCATTGCGTTGTGCAATACTCCTCTTTACCAGCTGTGCAGACCATCACGCTGTCCCTATATAACACAAGTTCTCCCTCATTTCTTTGCAAACATTTTGCAATAAATTGCTGTTTTCCATGTTTATGTAGAAGCTCCTCAAAAACAGGGTGTGCCAGCCCCCCTCCTCATCGCACCTGCTAGGGCCACACATCCTTATTACAAGAAGAGAAGTGAAAGTGCACCCTCAGTGATGGATGTTTATACAGATATGAGGCAGGAAGCTCTATCATCCCACTTCTGCCACCAGTTTTGTTTTTCCTTTGCGTCTCCATAATCTTTACATCTTCATTAAACTTTGATATATCTGCAGTTCTCTCTCATATCCCCTTCTCTTTTCCAATCTATACATATTATTGTCATGGAGTCTCCTCTATTCTATACATTTTAATGTCATGGGGTCTCCTTACAAGATGTATCTTTTAGATCCTGCCCCATTTTAGTCGTCTCCTTTGAATTGTCTGTAATTTATTAATATGCTTTTTGAGATCTGGTCTCAGAACTGGATCAGTTATTTCCATGCCCTGCTTACAGATTCATTTTCAATTATTAATTCCATTGGGGATTTTCTGGGTAGGGGAAGAGCAGTGGCAGTAGATATTTGGGTACACACTGAGGGCAGTGCCAGAGGGCAGATGAGGTACATACAGAACACAGTGCCAAGGGACAGGGTAATTAATGGATGGATAAGTGAGATACAGATTGGGGGCAATGCAGGTTTTATCAGAGGACATAGAACAGACCAGGCAGTGTCAGGGGGACAGGAATAGTTATAGGGCATCTATAGGCAACTGCAGAGAAGCCACTTGTTGGCTTGTCTCGCCTTGTTACCAACCAGTTATGCCCAGGAGGGGGGCCAGGAGCCGAACAGCATCAGGTGACTTGTTGACTCTCCCCATGTCACGTTGCAGCTCTATAACTTCGGCGAGGTCGTGTCCATCGTGTTCTGGACGGACTCCTGGAAACCGGAGAGTTTTTATGACAAAATCAAGAGGAACAGACTTAGTGGCATGCACACACTCTGCTTACTGGGTGAGTACGGTGGGGGGAGCACACCCTGTGCTTACCGGGTGGCTGTGGTTTGGGGAGGGGAGCACACGCCGTGCTAAACAGGATTAGTGAGCGAAGGATTCACTGGGTGGGTTTGCTCTCACTTGTACCATACTGATTTTATGGCTGGCACTGCCCAGGTAATGTTTGCTACCTTGGTCAGTTCTCTTGTTCCATTAAGTGACTGTGAATCTTAGCTGTCTCCGCAGGTTCATCTCACGTATGACTACATCGTTAAGTGTTGCTTATCACCCCACTAACGAACCTCTGTTCTGTGCTGCAGATATTAAAGTGAAGGAGCAGTCGGTGGAAAACCTAATGAAGTGAGTTATTACAGGTCCCCACAGGACCCTATGGATTGAACTAGATGTTTAATCAGACATTGATCACTAATGAAATTCCTTAATGATTAAAAATACCAAACCGTATTCAGTATTGAATTTAGCTGCTGGTGGTATCCACCCATGAGAAAGTCAGTGGGAGGAGGCGGCGGCGGCGGTGGCAAAACTTTCTACCAGCACATTGCAAAGCACAGACATGTACAGCTAGATCTGTATACTGACATGCAGACACGCTTGTGTGCACGCACAACCAGACTATTGGAAACACGGTACCACACTGCCAAACACACCTGCACCCTGACATGCATGTTATATTTTGTATTTACATACATTTTTTTGTATTTTTTTCTTGTGTGTCAGGGGTAAGAAGATTTTTGAGCCTCCTCGTTATATGACGGTGAATCAGGCTGCTGATCAGCTCCTGGAGATCATTCAGAACCGGCGTGAAATGGGAGAGGAGCTGGGTAAATATTCACTTTTCTTTACACGCTAGGATGACTGTTTCTGAGCCTGGGGGCGGTCTCTGTACCGCTGCTTTCTACTCTCTTCCTACATATTCTATGACCAGTCTCGATATTCATCTTAAAATCAGAAAATTCATAAATTGTTAAATTAAAGTCACGGCAGCAGCTTTAGCTGCATATCCTGTGGGTGCCACATCCTGACACACCCCAGGCTCAGAGCCAGACCTGACAAATACCACACGGACTTCCTGCCCCCCAGACACAATAACTGTTGGTGGGGACCGCACCCTGAAACTGCTGGAACTGCCTTATTAGTCTGGGCTGCAGAGCTGACTGTCTAAATGCTTCTGTCACAATAAAGTGACAGCTCTTAGGGTTATCTCTGCAGTCCTACAAAAAAGTGTCTAGCAGTCGGTCACTAATCTTTACCAGACTGACCGTTTTTATCCTGATTTATTTGTGATTTGTGTCTGTTTTATGCTTTATTATTATTTTGTATTATCTTTTATTTGTAACGCTTTCCTGTTTCCACAGCATTCACCGAGGGCACTATCTGCATTGGGTTGGCGCGTGTTGGGGCCTCGGACCAGCGAATCGCATCTGGGACGCTCCAGCAGCTGCGGGAGGTAGATTTTGGGGGTCCCCTGCACTCCCTAGTGATTAGCGGCTGCATGCACCCCCTGGAGCTGGACATGCTCAGACTGTTTGCTGTAGACCCTGCCACGCTGGAGCAGATTAATGTGGAGGACAGTTCAACTTATCTGTCCTAGGCAATTGCCCAGCTTGCCCTATCACACAACACCTCATTGTCCTGTTAATTTCCGTGAGGGGGCCGGAGTGGGGTCTGTGTTCAGACATGAACAGGTGCTGGCCTATAGAAGCCTACATGTCCCCCCTCCTCAATGTTGCCCCCCCCCCCCCCTTTGTGGAGCTCGAAATCTTCATCCAAATCCCTGAGAATCAATAAAACCAACAGACAAAACCTCCACACTTGTGTGCTCTGGTGAAGAACATGTCACAGTAATGTGCAGTAAATATATGAAAGGGTTAATAGAGGTCAATAGAGAAATATCTTCCAGAAATAGAGGAGCAAGAGAGCATGCTCTGAAAGTTCTACTTTACACAGAGTAGTAGATAATTGGTGCAGCCTTCCAGTGGAGCTGGTAGTTGCACAGTTAAGTAGATATGCATGCCTGGGATACACATAGAACAGGCTTCCAGTGGAGGAGGTAGTCATGAACAGTAGATACACATGCCTAGGGCTAGTATAAGGCATTCTGGGATGTTTCTATGTTTATTTCTGATTCCGTTTTTTTTTTTATGGCTGACCTACACGTGTGACCCTGTGTGGTTGGCGTTTTTTATTGAGCTGGGTGTTGTGGTCTGACCTGCGCACAGCTGAGTCTCACTCTCTCTGTGTGTGTGTGTGTGTGTCAGTCACACATTTAGTTCTTGCTGTGATATAGCCGGTGCACTCTGGGTCCATGTGACCCAGCTCTAGATTTGGGGTGAGATCTTAGGGGCCTCATCACGGGCAGCTGATTAAATAGTAACAAGCACACGAGTTGCGGTCAGAGGTTACCAGAAAACATTTCGTTAGAGCAACCACAGAAACCACACCCTGAATAACCCTTCATTGCCTGGAACACGGAGGCACCACCCAGAAATCTCAGCACCCCACATCATGGACTCCCCAATTATATGTTCTCAGTTTAGTGGATCTGTCTCATCTGACATTTTGAGTATTAAAATGGATTATACACAGTATTTTTTTTCTTTTAAACAGTTTCTGAGATGTGACCACCACCTAACCAAACCCCCTGCTCCTAGCACTCAGGAGCTATAGTGATTATTAAAGTCTGGTGGAGGGTCCAGGACTTTGTTAGCGAGGTTTAAACTAATTTCTAATAAAACAAGGTCACATAAACCGCATTATAGATTTTAAAGCAAATAAACTTATTTTTAAAAAGGTTAACTGGGAGGTAGGTGGAGACACTCACTGTAGCGGCTTTCTCTACTTAAATAGCTGAGGTAACTGATCAAACTAGTATGGTTAATGACCCAGAGTAAAAAAAACTCCCATGTACACAGAGGTGAGTCTGGGGTCTCAGTGGGATATGTATGGATTTACACTGACACAATGTGGTGGCTGTATGAGCTCCTCTTTGTGCTCTATACCTGATATATATCTACACAATTTGCTTCTTGGCTAAAGATCATCTATTTATTATTTAACTTCTTCATCCCCAGGCTGTTCTACAATAGGACCTTCTCTTGGAAGACACTTTCTCAAAGGAGAATGCTGATTTTTTTTGTTGTTCCTCTTGTATCACATCTTACACCTTGAATTTGTGGTATACGTTCCTCTTACACAAAGTGTTGGTACATGTACATTGGAGTTAATATAACCTCCCACACAATATACTAACACGTCATGTGAGTCTCTCACACGGCACCTGCCCGCAGTCGCTCACAGCCTTTATTGTGCTTTAGAGCTAAAAACTGTTATGGGAGGAAACCAAATGAGCCGAGATAACATTCACTAGAAACACACCCAGTGTGTGGTCAACTTGTGTGTATATATACCATACACACCAGATACTTAGCAGACCCCACTCTATATAATACAAATGACACTCCACAGACCCTGAATATATAGTACACATAGGATACTCTGCAGACCCCACTATATATAGTGCACAAAGCATATATCACCGACTGTGTATACCATATATGCAGTAGGCTCAATGAGCCTGGTATATACACACAGGATACATGGCAGACCATGTGTACACATTACATATAGTACACAGGATATTCCTCAGACCTGTATACACTGTACACACCAGATACTTGTCAGAATCCACTATATATATATATATATATATATATATATATATATATATATATATATATATATATATATATATATATATAGTTCATAGGATACTCTGCAGACCCACTATACATAATACACACAGGATACACCAAGGTCCAGGTTGCTTCATATAAGGAAATTTATAAATATTTTTTCTCAGAGAACTATGTGGAAAGAAATATACACAATAATCTTATGAAAACAGGAAAGGAGTCTAAACAGATGTACCGAAAGAGGAAGCTCTGCAGCCAATAAGAGCTCTCCGCTGTGGAGCTCAAGGACCTCACCCAAAGCACAAATATATTCGAGGGCCAATTGATTCAGAGTTGTCCTTTGCATAGGGTTCAGAGAGGTAGAATACTGCCATTACTGCACTTCGGTATTTGTACTACTCCTTGGAAGAAAAGTTCCTCACTCTTACTTTACTCCTTAGACTCCAAGGTTAATATTTTTTGTGAATATAGACACACTAGCGACTTGCCCGTCAAAAATGACGGGGCACTAAAATTTCAAGCCATGGGAATGCTGTTTGATACATAATTGAAACCATTGCGAGCCTCTCCTGTAGTGTACTTTTTGTCCTCTGAGAGATATATATTTCTATGTACATGTAGTTAAGTAATAATAAATGATTTCTTAAATCAATTAATATACTTTATTTATAATTGATATATGCAGCGAGCAATAGGCTGAAGAGATAACAATCTGTTAGTATTTTGCGTCTGCATAGAATATATATTTTGAGTGTTGGTGCCCTGCTTACAAAGTGTAATGAATGTTTGAAGTGTGCATTCTAAATAGGCTGCGCGCGCGAGGTAAAGCCGTTGGTTTATTGTGTAAAGTGGCATTGTATAGACGTAATGTTATTAATGTGGTACGCGTCTCGTGAGCATTTTCGGGCTTTTGTAATAATGTATTTTGTAGGTCTTAGTGTGATGTGTAAAGTGCTATGCGCTTGGTAGTGTTTTGCGCGGTCCGAGTCGTGTAGCCTCGTTTTCATTTTTTTCGGTGGCCATTTTTTTCCTTGCTTAGGCAATTTTCGAGTAGTGATAATTGGCTAAATCGAGTTAAATTCGCGTTCCACCTCACTCACAAACGTTCTGGCTGTTGCCCCGTGCTGTCTGTGATGTTTGTGTAATTTTTCTGGGTGTATTTAGTGTGTTTTTCAGTTTTTTTGTTTTTTGTCGTTCGGCCGATAATCTCGTCATTTTTTGCGTCTTGTATCTTTTTTTTTTTTTCTAAGTCACGCGTCTCGAATTTTAATGGCTCGCCTCGCAAGCGAGGAGGCTTGTACACAACGACGTCTTGCAGTTTGACAACTATATACAGTGGATATCAAAAGTCTACACACCCCTGTTAAAATGTCAGGTTTCTGTGCTGTAAAAAAATGAGACAAAGATACATTATTTCAAAACTTTTTCCACCTTTTAATGTGACCTATAAACGGTACAACTCAACTGAAAAAAAAACTGAAATCTTTTAGGTAGAGGGAAGAAAAAATATAAAAATAAAACAATATGGTTGCATAAGTATGCACACCCTTAAACTAATACTTTGTTGAAGCACCTTTTGATTTTATTACAGCACTCAGTCTTTTTGGGTATGAGTCTATCAGCATGGCACATTTTGACTTGGCAAGATTTGCCCACTCTTCTTTGTAAAAACACTCCAAATCTGTCAGATTGCGAGGGCATCTCCTGTGCACAGCCCTCTTCAGATCACCCCACAGATTTTCAATCAGATTCAGGTCTGGGCTCTGGCTGGGCCATTCCAAAACTTTAATTTTCTTCTGGTGAAGCCATTCCTTTGTTGATTTGGATGTATGCTTTGGGTCGTTGTCATGCTGAAAGATGAAGTTCCTCTTCATGTTCAGCTTTCTAGCAGAAGCCTGAAGGTTTTGTGCCAATATTGACAGGTTTTTGGAACTTTTCATAATTCCCTCTATCTTAACAGTTCCAGCTGAAAAAAAAAACAGCCCCAAAGCATGATGCTGCCACCACCATGCTTCACTGTGGGTATGGTGTTCTTTTGGTGATGTGCAGTGTTGTTTTTGCGCCAAACATATCTTTTGGAATTATGGCCAAAAAGTTCAACCTTGGTTTCATCGGACCATAACACCTTTTCCCACATGCTTTTGGGAGACTTCAGGTGTGTTTTTGCAAAATGTAGCCTGGCTTGGATGTTTTTCTTTGTAAGAAAAGGCTTTCGACTTGTCACTCTACCCCGTAGCCCAGACATATGAAGAATACGGGAGATTGTTGTCACATGTACCACACAGCCAGTACTTGTCAGATATTCCTGCAGCTCCTTTAATGTTGCTGTAGGCCTCTTGGTAGCCTCCCAGACCAGTTTTCTTCTCGTCTTTTCATCAATTTTGGAGGGAGCTCCAGTTCTTGGTAATGTCACTGTTGTGCCATATTTTCTTCACTGTGTTCCATGGTATATCTAATGCCTTGGAAATTATTTTGTATTCTCCGCCTGACTGATACCTTTTAACAATGAGATACCTCTGATGCTTTGGAAGCTCTCTGTGGACCATGGCTTTTGCTGTGGGATGCGACTAAGAACATTTCAGGAAAGACCAACTAGAGCAGCTGAACTTTATTTGGGGTTAATCAGAGGCACTTTAAATGATGGCAGGTGTATGCTGACTCCTATTTAACACGATTTGGAATGTGATTGCTTTATGTCTGAACACAGCTACATCCCCAGTTATAAGAGGGTGTGCAGACTTTTTATATATATATATATATATATATATATATATATATATATATATATATAATATCCAAGTGATGGAGTACCACCTCCATATACTGACTAACACATTGCAATGGCAAACCCACAGGGTGCAATGAGTGGCACCCCCGAGCAATGAACAGTTAAATCTCTAATTCATGGCATCTTGTAAAGGAGGCCCATAAAGACCCACTGCAGCGCTCATAGAATAGGGTTTCATTTATTTAGTTACTAAGTAGTAATAAACCCAGTGTTTGTAGAACAAAAAAAGATTTGATGATTAGTGTTTGGTCTGCCGAGGGGCACTGTCCTTAAAAATAGTCTTTATCTGCCTATTTTGCTGCGGTGTATCTACAATGGCCCTTTAAATAAATTCATCAAATTCTATTATGTGAACACTACAGTAGTCCTTTAAATGCCCCACCCCCCTGACAACTAGTTTGTTTCAACTTACAGTGCAAACTGGACATGGTCCTACTCCTTTTCTCTACATTTAATTCCTGAGATTTTCAGCATTCGTTGGGTGCCCTTTATGCTAATGTGTGGCTCATTATACTGTAGATCAGAGGCTATAACTGCATGGTAACCTTGTAAGACTTTTTTGCAATGAAAACAAACAACATTATGCAATCTGTGTTACTAATTAAGCTTGTCAAAAAAAGCAGCTTACCTGTACTCAGACGCCACTCATTTGCACACTAATTGTGCACAAACAGTGCTGAATATTTCAGGAATTATTATAAAGTAAATAGAATAATGTATAAGTTGTCGATGGCAGAATTTAATTCTGAGTATTGTTCCAGTTTTTGATTTTTATGGTCTGGTACCATCTTGGAAGGATGTTAGGAACAGAGGCTCCAGTTTAGCTCATCAGTTTCCCAAGTCTGTCATAGCAACATTGGTTCATCCTGCACTAATAATATGTGGACTACATTACACTCAACTGGCTGGACCACCCCTTACCACCACCACAGCCAGGGGTAAAGCCTTCACCTACAACCTAGGTGGAGTCTACAGTCTCCTGTAGACATTACAAATTCTACTCCCCTAACACAGTCTTCCACATACCAATAGCATAAGGGTTCTGATGCATTGTGGGACCTGCCTAAGACACTGTGTCATAGATCCTACTTGACAATTTAAACTGCACTGCGCCATTTTGGATGGCAATGATAACCACTCTGAAAAACCATGTACATGTTAAGATGGGATGTGTGCAATGCTACAAGAGACCATAGAGAAGAAAAAGGTCTACACTCTCACTGTGGGTATATTCACACACCATCTCCTCCCACTGAACATTTCATTCTATTGGTGCATCACTCCAGACCTGAGCATGTGCAACAAAGCACGGACATCATCAGTAATGTACAGCACACAGTCACCTACATACCTCTAAATTACCAATGTCTTCACTTCCCTTAACTCCGCAAATCACAAGCAGCATCACGCGGTGCAGTTTGGTATGGACACTTACCAAAAGGAGCTGTTAAATGATTGTACCCTAAATCTCACAGTTTGAAAAGTTCAGCACATGGCCAGTTTGGGATAACAAGAGCTACTTCTGAAGTGAGATGTGTAGGAAGGAGCCGGTTCCTATATAGAGGCCAAAATGTGTTACCCTACTATAACAACAAGTGAGACACACAATAAATGCTGGAGTCGGCGGTAACAACGATCTGGCTCTTTATTTTACGTTAATATGACATTAAGTCAAACAGGATTTTTTCCATTCCCTGCACAGAACTGGGTGCCATATTCAGCTGGAGAATCATAGACCTGAGGACCCTCACTGTAAGAGACAGATGCCTTTCTGAGGTCCCTCACTGGGAGAGACAGATCCCTTCTGAAGTTAACTGCATTGGGGGACCAAGCAGCACCGCAGATCTGTCCTGAGGTCAACTTCTTTTGGAAAGGTCACACAGGACCACAGGGATGAAATGATGTGTCTATGTGCAGCCAAACTATTCACATTATTTTTGTACTGACCAGCCTAAAATCATAATCTTGTATCAGGTTTGTAAACAAAAAAACAAACAAACACCTTTTAAAGATCACGACCCTGCTCCTTACAAGATACAGAGGACAGATATCAGATTTAATAAAAAAAAAAAAAAAACCTGTTAATGGCAGAGATAAAAGATTTCACTACTGACCACAAAATGTAAACACTGAGCTGTCTGCGTTTATTCATTAGATTTTTATATTCAGTTGGCCCCATTTTATTAAAATCCGATGAGAGAAAAACAAAAATAACCATTAGAGATAAAATTAAAGAAAAAAGGGCAAAGAGGTCAAAAAAGTGTGAGCGTCCTCCAGACACCGATATGTCCCAGGAACTTGGTCCACGTTGAACTATAGCCCTTGAATTGCTGTAAATAGAAGTAAAATGGCCAGACCCCGAATCCTGTGCTGAACCCACCTACTACAATCCACCCACTCCATACTGTGCACAGGAGTCCTACATCATAAGTCAAGGGTCAGATTCTGTGGGGTCTCATAACATTGTAGGTGAAAAGAACAGCAATATTTCAGAGGAACGCCCCCAATGTGGGTGGACAGACAGACGCTGGTGAGGCAGCCCCCTCCATGTGCGGCGCAGGACGGGGGAAGGCACTTGGGTACAGCAGAGTTCAATACTCGGCCCACTGGTGGGGGGGCTTCTGCTCTGTAACACTGTTGAGTTTATGGATGATTGCACATGATCTGACAGTAAGCGGTTTGGCCCACCATACTGTAGAGGGTTGAATATGTTCATTGCCTTGGGGCTGCACGGAATGGGATCTAATATAAAGGGGCTAAACATGAAGATGCCTAATAAGATGATAAACACACTTTCAAGGCCCTCTCAATCCTTAAGTCCATAGAAAGCCTTGCCAGTCATGCCAGTCTGCACATTGAGGGTCTCAGCAGACAGTAGTACAGTAGAGTGGCTTTGGGGAAGCAATAACTGCAAGTACCTGTTTTTGGATGGGCATTTGGTCTTTAGAGATGTAAAAAAAGTAACAGTGAAAACTCAATATCAACCTGTAAAAAAGGACATGTGAAGCAGCCATGGCACCTCAAGACCTCCTGGCACACAGCACCGTGAGACCCCCAGGCACACACAGCACTGGCGTCTCCTCCTCTCAGAGCCATTGTAGAGGGGGCAATTCATACCCCAGCTGAGGGGGGAGCAGGGTCCTAGTGTTCAGTTCTGCACTTTGGTCCAGTTTTCGAGGGTGGTCAAGGGGTTAGATGGCTGCAGAGTCAATCTGTACATAGAGCTGCCGGACCCCAGCCTGAGGAGACACAAACAAGATGTGTGAGCATGAGATCAGACACAGTAAAGGTAGTGGCACAGATAGATACCCCATCAAGTGACATAGCAATTACATTTTTGCGTGCTTCTGTGTACGGGTTCAGAATTAGTGTTGAACCAGTGCTATCCTTTAATGGACCATTAAGGAAAAACTTCACATGATTTTTGTGTATGTAACAAAGAACATAACATTATAAGCAGTGTAGTTCAGCAAAAAAATAGCTTTTTCTTTTTGAGGAAATCTTATAATTTTGATGACTTGGTTAAACCTTGTAAACACCAAGTCTTGCTTCAGCATGCTGGTCATTATCCAGTAGAACATGAATACAGGTGGACAATGTCCAGTCTGCACGACACTGACCTGTGTAAAGATATTGTGTGTCTGGCTCAGGATCCAGCGAGCATCAGCCTCAGGGCTAATCACAAGTTTCAGGGTCCCGATGTAAACATCTGTGCAGAGGGTCCAGAAATGGGGGTCGTGTAGGTGATAGACTCCTTGTAACTGCTGCACCTGTGGGGATGAACAAATCCAGATATTATACTCCATAACACTATGGAGTGAAGATATTGGCGGCCATTTAGTCTGGTCGCTTCACCCTGTCCAAGCGGGAGGTTGTGTATTGTACACGTCTGTTATCAGTTCACACGTACCCGCTGGTAACACTGAGGCAGCACATGGTCCAGGGAGGGCGGTGTCCGCTGCATGAGGATCCCAATGGACTGTTTGAGTAGAGGGATCACACTGCAAGGCATAGGAATGGTCAGACCGATTGTACTAAAAATCAGGCATTGGCTACAAAAGATTTAAAGGACCATTGTAGTTCCCATGGTGGAGATGGATAGATTACGTAACTGAAGCAATGAGAATTAGCTTTATTGATCTCAGATGGGCAGTAGCTGACCGATGTGCATGGGATACTGTGATCCATAAGGTCACAGGGATTTGGACACGACTTAAATACTAAACCAGTGGTTCTCAAACCTCTCCTCAGGACCCACCAGACAGGCCATGATTTCAGTTTAACTGTGTGTGAACACAGGAGGATCAATTAGCATTCAACAGACTCTAATTGCCTCATCTGTATTCAAACAAACTGTGGAACCAAAATCATTGCCTGTCTGGTGGGTCCTAAGGAGATGTTTAAAAACCACTTGACTAAACAACATGGAGTTCTCATACAATAGTGATTCATGTACTTATTTCATAACTGATTAGTAGCAATGTCAATATTTGAAGAAAAAAAAATGGTGTTGATTTTAACCTTCTCTCCACTCCCTATTCGCTGACCAGGGCATGGGAGAGGAATTACCCAAGGGGCTGTCCTGATCGCAGTGTTTATCTGTTGTCATTATCCCCTCATTTCCCTGCAGAGACTGTTGCAGGCAAACCTATGCTGATCAGAAAAAACTTGGAGAACCTCCTGGGCAGATCCACTCCAACCCTTGGAATACCACTTAGTGGTAGGGAAAGGTGGCTTTGTTAGTCCACGCAGCACAAGTTCAAGTGTAAGCTTCTGAAACTTCATTAAACATATTTTGTTGAAATACTGATTATATTGCCAATTATTTACTAAGTAAACCCTGTTGTGTAATCCCTAGAGTAGCCATTTACACCCATCTCATTATTCAGGCTGGATAACGAGGCTGTTTTCTTACACAGCAACTAAACTCTGCTCTTGGGTGGGATCCATGGGGGAGACAAAATAGACAAGCCCTATAAAAGATTGGTTTAAAATAAAAATACATTTACATTGATAATATATTTGTTGATATACAATGTCTGTATATTGTTATAAATCAAAATTTTAAAAAAAGTATTATAAATTTACAAAAATAGCAGGATTTGTTTGAGAGGTTATAAAATAAAAATACATATTTTTAGGAGATTGTAAGCAGTTCATTGCTAAGTGAAAAGTAACATGGACTGACAGCCCCTATCCCATTGGATGACTGTGCAGAAGTCTAAGAGCTACTGCATTTTAGTAACAAGCCCCCTGCATTCCTACAAATAGTTTACACCCCGTACATTTGTCAGTCGTACCCAAAGCCGAGGAGCAAATAATGAGCTGTAGCCCTGACAGAAAGATACGGAGGAAGTCAATGAGGAAGGAAGCAAACATCAGAAGGGGAAACAGGAAGAAAAGCAACATTGGAGGAGCAGGGTTATAACTAAAGGAGTAGTAGATCAGTAGAACTGGTCCCCAGCATGGCAGCAGGAGTCAAACACAACAAAAACCTGCATACACAACAAAAACCTGGATAAAATATCCATGAACTTTGGGACCCATAAATAGCCATTAAAGTCATAGATTGATCCTGTGAACACTGTACATTATATGGAGAGGAGAGGGTTAGCTCAGTTCCAGGATTTAGACCATGCCTCAGGGTAGCACACCGTTATCTCAAAAGGTTACCTGACAAATATAAGCAGAGAGATGAGCATGGAGCAGATGGGATCCGCGATCATCAGCCCGTATCGCTGCATGAGGATGGTGGATATAATCACCCCAATACTGCCCAGCGTGTCAGCAACGATGTGCAAAAATACACCTGTAAAACAGAGACAGTGTGAGACCTGCGGTGGCATTATACATGGAAGCGGAGAGAGCAAATATAGAGCGTGAGCAGAAACTGTATAATAAGTATTCAAAACTGCATGGGAATAGCATATTATAATTGTCGAACTACGAGACGTCGTCGCGCTTTAACACTGAGCACTTAGGCGATGCGCGCCAAAGGTACTCATCGCCTGCGAGGCGAGCCGTTAACTCACAGCACTTAAACTCGCAGCACTTGGGCGATGAGCGCCAAAGGCACTCATTGCCTGTGCGCCTCGCGAAGCGAGCAGTGGAGCCAAAGAAACACTTAGGAAACGTGGGATGGCCTTGATGAACGCGGGACTTAGGAAAAAAAACAGCCGGAACTAGGAAACTACGAGGTACAAAATACAGTATTACAAAAGGACAGCAAATGCTAGCGAAGCGCGTAGCACATAGACAAAACACGCTATTTTACATTCCTAACTTGCCACTAACAACATTACGCATCTACAGTAGCGCTTTACACAAATAAACCAACGGTTTGCCCTTGCGCAGCGCAGCTTATTTCTAATGCACTGTTAAAACATTCAAAAAAAAAAAAAAAAAAACACTATCTCCTCAGGCCAGCAACAGTCCCACTGGACATTATATGCTGCAGGACAATAAAAAGAGATTGTTACCTCTTCAGGCTATTGATTGTTACATATATTAATCACAAAAAGGTAAACTATATTAATGTATTATTCAATTTAATTCATTAATTAGTATGTATAAAAATATAGACACGAGCCAATGGACACGCGAGGAGAGGCTCGAGAGGAGAGTTATCACACTTCACTCTAGGAAGCTGAGCAGGGACATGCAAATGCTTTGTTGTTTAATCCATAACCATTTTACACATGGCTTCCTTTAAGCTTATGCCCGCTGCATTACACAGCTTTTATGCAAAGCCAAGGTTGGATTATACACAAGCTGGAAATCCTACCCACGGACAGCCGTTTCAAGGTTACTGCCTATCATCAGCGTGGGGCCGGATCCCAGCTTGTGTTGTGGACCTTAGGAGTAGGTAGTTCACCACAACAATCATTTAATATATGGTGGGTAAAGAGAGAGATAGAAGCCCTCCACCGTACAGTGTGTTTATATGTATACATATACACTACCTTTATAATTGTATGGAAGTAACATAACATTCCTAGAATAAGTAAGGTATTGTATAGACTATAAATCTGACTTTATTCATGCTCCAGGCTGTAACATTTTGGAACATTGTATTGTGTTATATATGGGGGATTAATTCCTTTATATTATGCTGGATATTACAAGTCAGAAGATTAGCGCAGCCTCTTTAAGGTTCTCCTCTGTGACTTGTAATATCATGAGTATTTTCAGCTCACGGTACAGGTCTCATATACGGACAGATGTCCCAGTGTCACATGCACAGCACATCGCTGCCCTCTGCTGGTCGCTCACAGATCTGCACTCAGTCTGGTGGACGTACCCTCTAAGATCTGTTTGCTGGATCCTCTGTGCTCCAGCGGAGGTTCATCTGAAAGCAGAGAGTTTGGTCAGATAATATAGATCAGGAAGCTCCATAATACCCAGCTGTCCAGTAATGAGATGTATGTGGGGTGCAGCAGAGAGATGTTGAGTGTGAATGACTGAATTGCCTGGAGGACATGAAGACAATACCTTGCACATTATTTCAAACCATGAGGGTATTTAATGTGTCACTGTGATTATTCATCTAGGTTTTTCAATATAGCAAAAAATGCAGTATATAGTAATACTTTTTTTATTGGACAAACAGAGTGACAGCTTTCGAGAGTAGCACTTATCTTTATCAAGTCAGAAGATTTTCATTCTAGCTATGTTTATCCATTAAAAAAAAAAGGTATCACTCTATATTGCAATACTCTGAATATTCATCTAGATTACTAGACACTCATGGCTACCTCACTCTTGAATAATTAAAAATGATAATTGGCAACATGTTTTTAGAACATAAATGCATATAAAAAGGTAATAAAATAGTAGTTGCATTGGAACATAAACAGATTGGTTGCTTTTCAGACATTGAGGCCAAACACAAAGCTCAGTTTGGCATCCCAAGATGCAACAATTCACGTGTCTCACTTACCAGGACAAGAGTAGTCAAAACTGTGCCCGTGATCGTGGCCATGATCTCCTCCATGACTGTGTCCATGATCCCCTCCGTGGCTGTGCCCGTGGCCTCCTCCGTGGCTGTGCCCATGATCCCCTCCATGACTGTGACTGTGCCCATGGCTCTCTCCGTGGCTCTTTCCGTGACTCAGAGCTCCATTGAACAGGGAATGGCTGTGTCCATGGCCTAAGGAGCAGAGGGTAGACAGAAATAATGTTATTATTAAATTGTAACGTGGGCAGTCCGTGATATCTCAGCGGGGAGGAGGTGTTGGAGTCAGGAATATTCTCAGAATCCTAATCCCTGCAACAACTGCCCTACCCCACTCCTGTTACCCCACCAACGACCCAAAGCGCACACACACACACACAGTCAGCAAACAGATGCAAGCATTGTTACAGTCCCAGGGCAGCCAGTCATCTCATAAAGAGCAGACACATATGTTGCATCACACGTGTACATTCAGAATGACAGGACTTGGGAGACAGCTGCAGTAACTGTACACTATACAATACTACAATATTCTACACTATGCTGCACTACAATATACTACAGTACACACAACTACAGACATGAATCATCTCTATACATAGATTCAGCATCATTTATGGAGCAGCCTATGGCGTGTGTTTGTTTGACAGAAGAGATCACAGAGGCTTCTCTAATTGCCCCCATACCCACTGTTACCCCACTGTGAAAGTATCAGCTGATCCATTACTGGAGGTGCTGGTATTAACACTGGGAATCACAAGTGCCCATATAAAAGTTTGGTGAACTTGTCTATTCAATCAAACTATCAAGTGGCTATGTAAAGTGTCAGTCTTTCAACAAAACCATGTAGATTTATCCGATTGGTGCAGTACAATAGTGAGTGACACAGTCAGTTAATTTGTTCCTTTAATGACCAAAATTATCTACTTTTACTCTAATTTTAAAGTAATCAAAATGACTTGACAGTAAACCTAGTAGACCAAAGCAGATAATATATATGGCCATGTTTCAGGAATGATTATGTGTGTGTGTTTTTCTCTCCATTTTTACTTCCTGGCAGTCTCTATGTTTGAGCACAGTGTGAGCCTGAGGTGCAATAGGTGCTCAGATCATTTCATACCAGAGTCGTGCGAGTGTCCGTGTCCTCCGTGCTGAAACACAAATATTCCAATGACGTTCACCAAGAATCCCAAGATGGATACAGGGAGCAGCCGATCGTGATGCACCTCCGGAGTGTCGAGAGCTCGCTAGGGGGAGAAGGGAAGCAATGCTTCAGGATGGATAGGAGAGAAGCAGGATATATTTACTGTACACATACGGACCCCTGGTGCTTCCATCTTTTATTTACTTTTTTTCCTATAGGTATTCCGTTTTTATTAATTTAACATATTAAACATCCATATATATTTTTAATTAAATGTAGAAAGATGAAAAATGTTTTGGTTTGCTCCTAGATGTAATCCACGTGTCTAGCCTTGAAGTGCAATATATTATATCGGTCCAGCCTTGTAGGAAGGACTCCCAGAGTACAGAGCTACTAGACTGGGGGTTTGCTCAAGTGACTGATATCCCTTACCTTTATTTCCTTAAAGTGTCCATGTCCTTTGAATTAAATCTGTACTAAGCCTTAGATAAGAATTTGGAGTTTAGAAACATGGCACAGATTAGAATGTAATTGGGTACAATGCTCTTTGTTTGTTTTTTTAAACTTACACAAATGTGTATTTCCATCTTTTTATTATAAAATATTGTTTAAAAAAAACTTTGTGTTATTTTAAACTACTGTTAGTAAAGTGAGAAAAAGAAGCTCTGGATCTGTCTGCTGATACCCTGAGCCGCTCTCTGAAGGTTGCTCAATACTCACCTCTACCCCCTCTGAGAAGATAAAGAAAGCTGTAAATATTAGGAAAAGGCCATTAACAAAACCCGCCAGGACCTCAGCTCGAACATACCTGGGTGTGAGAAGAGAGATATGAAAATCAGTACATAATACAAATAAAATCATATTAAATAATAATAATAAAATCATAATAAGTATTAGTTTATATAAGACAGAGCATCATAAGTGCAAGGAGGGTGGTGTGCATGTGGCATTCTGAATATATTCCACTGTGAGGATCCATGTGATAATCAGATTAAGCCAACGTCAGCCCCCTTATGGCCCCCTGACCCCTCTGCACTGCTGTGTAATCATGTTTCTTACCCGTATGAGAAAGAGTCATTTGTTTTCCACCTGGAGATAACAGAAGCCGCCAGTCCAGCTAACAGCGCCGTGCAATCAAAGAACATGTGGAAGGAATCCGAGATAAGACCCAGGCTGAAAGTAAAGACAAGAGACAGAATATGAACCCAGAAATAGGGAAGAATGATCAGATAATAACTCTACACCTGGTGTAAGACACAAAACTTCCTCCATATAACACAGCGTTAAATGTAAAAACGCAACCTATTTTGTTACATTACAGCCTTAAATACAATGTTTTGTTAATCTGAATTTAATGTGATGGATCAGAACATAATAGTCTAAGTTGGTGAAGTGAAATGAGAAAAATATATACATAAAACTATTTTTTTTTTTTAAATAGAAAACAGAAATTTGGCATGTGTATATGTATTCATCGTCTTTGTTATGAAGCCCATAAAAAGCTCTGGTGCAACCAATCACCTTCAGAAGTCACATAATTAGTGAAATGATGTCCACCTGTGTGCAATCTAAGTGTCACATGATCTGTCATTACATATAAACAACATTTTTGAAAGGCCCCAGAGGCTGCAACACCTAAGCAAAAGGCACCACTAACCAAACACTGCCATGGAGACCAAGGAACTCTCCAAACAATGTTGTTGAGAAGTACAAGTCAGGGTTAGGTTATAAAAAAAATATCCAAGTCTTTGATGATCCCCAGGAGCACCATCAAATCTATCATAACCAAATGGAAAGAACATGACAACAGCACACCTGCCAAGAGACGGCCGCCCACCAAAACTCATGGACCGGGCAAATAGGGCATTAATCAGAGAGGCAGCACAGAGACCTAAGGTAGCCCTGGAGAAGCTGCAGAGTTCCACAGCAGAGACTGGAGTATCTGTACATAGGAGGACAATAAGCCGTACGCTCCATAGAGTTGGGCTTTATAGCAGAGTGGCCAGAAGAAAGCCATTACTTTCAGCAAAAAACAAAATGGCACGTTTTGAGTTTGTGAAAAGGCACGTGGGAGACTCCCAAAATGTATGGAGGAAGGTGCTCTGGTCTGATGAGACTAAAATTGAACTTTTCGGCCATCAAAGAAAACGCTATATCTTGCACAAATCCAACACATCACATCACCCAAAGAACACCATTTTTCAGCAGCCGGAACTGGGAAACTGGTCCGAGTTGAGGGAAAGATGGATGGTGCTAAATACAGGGATATTCTTGAGCAAAACCTGTACCACTCTGTGCGTGATTTGAGGCTAGGACGGAGGCTCACCTCCCAGCAGGACAATGACACCAAACACACTGCTAAAGCAACTCTGAAGTAGTGGTTTAAGGGGAAACATGTGAATATGTTGGAATGGCCTAGTCACAAGCCCAGACCTCAATCCAATAGATAATCTGTGGTCACACTTAAAGATTGCTGTTCACAAGCGCAAACCATCCAACTTGAAGGAACTGGAGCAGTTTTGCAAGGAGAAATGGGCACAAATCCCAGTGGTAAGATGTGGCAAGCTCATAGAGACTTATCCAAAGCCACTTGGAGCTGTGATTGCCACAAAAGGTGGCTCTACAAAGTATTGACTTTAGGGGGGGGGGGGGGGGTGAATAGCTATGCACATTGACTTTTTCTGTTATTTTGTCCTATTTGTTGTTTGCTTCACAATAAAAAATATCTTCAAAGTTGTGGACATGTTCTTAAAGTTAAATGATACAAATCCTCAAACAATCCATGTTAATTCCAGGTTGTGAGGCAACAAAACACGAAAAATGCCAACAGGGGTGAATACTTTTGCAAGGCACTGTATATACACACATACATACACACAGATAGACAACACCTCAGGTTTCAGGCAATGATAGGTAAGAACAGGATGTAAAATCACGTGCCGTGTGTGACATCAGCCAAACACACACAAGTGGAAACAAATACTCTGCAGACTTTCCATCAGGGCTGTGGAGTCGGTAGATAAATGTTCTGACTCCAACTTCGACTCCTCAGTTTTGTGTACTTCTGACTCCGACTCCCCGACTTCTCTGTATTAATGTACACATGTCTTCCCTCATACAAACAAGCAGGTATGCAGGGTTTAAAACAAATATAAACACTTACAGTTGAATCCAAGAAGCTGTTCTGAGCTTGGTTGGATACATTTTTCGAGTCTACACCAAATGATTTCTACCAACGAGGTATTGAAAACCTTGTTGAGCGTTAAAAATAAGTTGTAAACAAAAAGGGAAAATACATTTATAAGTATTGGTGCTCCAAATTGTGCGTTGCGTAGCATAAAGTGAAGCACATGAAAAGCATGCTTTTTCACGGTCACTTAAAGTGTTCGTTTAGCGGTTAGGTGAGGCACTGCATGCATGGGTCTTTATTCTAACAGTAGAAGTCATTAATTATAACTTTTTGTGAATTGGGATATTTAAACTTGCTTTTTTTTTTTTTTTTATTCCAATCTAAATTTAGTAGGAGTCGGAGTCAGTGTTTTTTTTTTTTGCCGACTCCAGGTACCCGAAATTTCCTCCGACTCCAACTCCACAGCACTGCTTTCCATGGTACCTCAGAATGTCATAATATATGGTAGGGCTCTCCATCTTTATGTGGGGACCAACTAACTGACTACCATCCAATGCTCATGGGGACCACCTTTGGGATCCAGAACATTTTGAAAAGGGAGATACAGAAATGTGACTCGCTACAACATCACATCATGTTCAACTGATCTAAGTAAATGTTATTGTAGACTGGTGACCAATGACATTGTGGACCAGCATTTGAGAGCTACCATTATAGGGTTCCCTAACCAGATACAGTTAGAAAATCATCATCAGACATTTTTCCAGAAGAAATATTTCAGAGGTAAAAAGGCTCAGCTCCTGTTGTTCGAGGGGCCTCAGAATGACAGAACAAAGTGTCTATGGACGAATACAAACACAATAACCACCCATCCCACTCAGCATCTCATTGTACACACAGTCAAAGCATCTACAGACACAAGATCCCATACAAGAGAAGCAGAACATGTCCTACTCACATGGGCAATAATAAAATGATATATTATAATGTATAGCACATAATGTCTGGACTTATAACCCTCAGAGATATGCGACAGTTCGGACATCTTGCATCCCCATCCGTGTACAGCAGCGGACATGGCCCAACTGGTTTATCTGCATTTAACAGAGCCGATTATAAAATTACGGAGGAGATTTTTTTTTTTTTTTTTTAATCAATAATAAAATGGTACTAGATGTGAAAAGTCTTTAAGTGGCTAGTACATCTAGTACCAATAGAAAACACTGTATGCATGCATTAAAGGGGGAAGATCTTTGCAGGGTCTGTTTAGAAGGTTTGAGTGAACGAAAACTGAGAATTTAAGCACTTGTTAATAAAATGATGTTTAGATCTACAAACAAGCACTTATTTTAATATTAAAACAGGGAACCTCCCATATCCCTTACCAGACTCCAGTGTCTCTAAACTATACAGTTATATGATAAATAATCTGTAATTAGATGTTCACGTTTCTTGTAAGAGCTCTATATGCAAATACAATCCATGTTTATTTATTTTTCTTATTTCTGGTCTTTTTTTACTTTTCTGTCCACATATAAATTTTCTTGTTCATTTACAGATTTGCAGCTATAGTTTAATTACACAATTAATTATAATAATATTTAAAATTAAATTCAGAGGTATAGCTGTATTGATATACAAGAACTGTGACTGGAAAAGACTTCAGTCAAAAAAAATATAATGCAGTTTTTTTTTATCCACCCAGGATTTCTTCCAATAGCGGAGTACCACGTCACCTATGTTAATAGTGTTAAGATAGATAACCCGAACCTTGTCGCTTCAAGCATCACACCAAGACAAAGGGTTCACTTGTACACTACCATAAAAAATGAAGAAAGCTTGTATTCCCAGACGGATGGGACAGGTAGACACGCACCCCCTCCCTCCTTATTTAGCTGTGACAGCAATAACTGCCCTTATCCGTAGGAAGATTTCTCAGGTGCAATAAAAGAGAATCATCTGCAGTAATGCAGTCCAGATGATTAAGACAAGTTTATACTACCGTTCAGCAGAACAGACTCTTGAGCTTTTCTTAGATATATTAACAGTGGGTTAAAGCACTGGATGCAGAGCGGCCATCTCCTGGTACCTGACCACTAGTGGGAACTTTGCATGGAGACCCTCTAGAGCAGGGGTGGGCAAATTCGGTCCTGGGGGGGGGCCACACACAGGCCGGGATTTGAAGATATCATTTTTTTGAGCACAGGTGAATCAATCAGGATGACTGAAGAGATGATTAACTCACCTGTGCGCAGCAGGGATATCATCAAATACAGGCACGTGTGTGGCCCACCAGGACCGAACTTGCATACCCTTGCTCTAGAGTGTTTGGTATCCTGGTTCGATGGAAGACCAGCTGCAACTACTGATCTAGCAGACTCCATCTTGATTAAAGGACCACTGTACTTTAACAAAACCTGTACTTGTCAGTAACATATGTAACATATTGGAAGCAGTGTAAGCCATGGGCATACAAACAGTTTTTGAAGAATCTTTATATCCGGAAGCTTCAATATTGTCTTGATAGCTGGATCAAGACAGGCATGCTTTTTATCTATTATTGCAAAGAGGAATGGGGAGGCGGATTTGTTAGATAATTGAGTCACACCAATATCCACACCTCCACCATATTGCTCAGAAGGCAGTTTGCATCAATAACTGCAAGCCCTGCTTTCCAGAAGTATAATGCCACCTCACACACACAACCTTCACCAAAGCATAACTGATGCTTCCAGTGTCCAGTAAAGGCATCAGACTTTGTTTTCAATTTGTAAACTAGATTTATGACCTTTCCCCAGTCTAGTTATAGCTTACACTGTAATGTCTTGTAATGAAGGAGTAGCTTTGCTGCATAGTCCCTGAACTGATACCTGTCCAGCCACCTATTCATCTACAAAAGCCTTGTAAAAAGAACAAGGAGATGTGTTGAAGCTGAATGATCTGTCCCTGCCCTGAGGGAGATAAAGACTGCCAGGGGAGAGGACAATGGCGCAGTCAGATGCCCATAAAAGAGGTTTTGTAAAGAGCAATTTCGAAGCCTGATCTTTATCCACCTTTCAGGACCTTAATTGCAGTTTTTAAGCCACATCAAAAAAACAAAATAAATGTATTCTGGCATAATGCAGTGTTTTTATTTCATTATTGTTATTTCAGGGCCCTGTGTCTAGAATCTAAATTTACCAGTTCTGCCGAATGAGGTTAGGATAATCATAACTTCATGGCTGCCATATGTAACATAGCTCAACTAGTACAGATCAGTAAAAAAATATATGCTGAAAATAGCTGGTGTTCCCAACATGTTTATACTGCAGCACCTCCCATATTTCAAAGTGTGAGGCACATATCTTGCAGCTGCTTCACTGTTGCACAGCTTTGTTATGTTCCATGCTCTGCCAGTTTATAAAATATGGGAGGAACTTCAGACTAAATAGCTGGGCAAAAACAATTATTTTCAGTGTAAGTTTTTCACATATTAAAATAAAAAAAATCAACATTTCATAATAAAAGTTGTTTACACAAATCTTTACTACTTAAAAAGTTATGAAAGATGGACAAATAAAATGGCCCTTTTATGGTCTCAAGTTGTTTACCTGTCATTCAACATGAAGATGTAAAATAAAAGGATTAAATAAAAAATGATGTTTTAAAAGGATTTAAACAAACACAAGCAATTTTGTGGAAAGCACTGGATACACGCTACATCCTCCCCTTGCAGGTCCAATTTACAGTCAGAGTTCCTTGTCAGATTCTCGGATAATCACAGGTCATGTTCCAGAATGTCAGCTGCTCATGATCCTCCCAGAATGTATGAGAAATGGTAGTGGGGGAGAAGTGCTGACAGAGACCTTAGAGACTGTACCAAGCTGCCCAGCACTATACACCATACATAATGAACTAAATATTTTAGAAAGTTGAGCCTTTAACACATTTCCGGTCAGTAAATAATGGATTTCAGTAACCTGCTAAATGGGTCTAGAATGTAGAAGATAATACAAACACCCATTTTCCTGAGAGGAGTGACCACTATTACTAATGAAAAAAGTCTACAGACAGGCTGGTTGTTACTCTTTAGTGTCAAGAGGAGCGTCCTGCTAGACCGACTAAATAATGGATCTCATCGGTTAGGTCAAGAAGAGGGACCAACTAGAACAGCCAATGAATGGATCCCACTGGTTAGGTTCTCTCCTCTGCGGGTTTCTGGGTATTGGGAGCTAGGGTTTCCCATTCCTCTGAGCTTAAACAGCACAGCTAAAGTTCCCTTTACAACTGACATTGTTGCCATGGCAACGTGCAACACTACAACACTTAGCTTCAGGATTCTCTCCTATCAAAGCTGACATGACATTTTTTTTTTTTTTTTTTGACAACTTTGTCATGTAAATGAACCTGGGTGAACAGACTCAAAATCTAAGGAGGATGTGTACGATATCTGGGTAATTATAGTATAGACACTAGAATTATGGTCCATTATATGACAGGAGAAAAATATACATGCATGTGTACTTCAATGAAATACCAGCAGTAGGTTCTTTATTACCACTCCTTACCTGTTGCTCCAGATGCCATAGAAGAGCTCCACGAAAGCAAAGGACAGGTTCAAACACAGAAAGCAGAAAAGATTCCGGGATGTGGAGTCGGAAAAGATGGATCTGTAGGAAAAGGAGAAGTGTTAGACATGAGTCTGAGGAGGCCGTGAAGGATACAAGAGATAACAAAGTGAGGGAAGTGATACAGAAGAAAAGGAGGAGAGAAAAATGTAAAAGCAAACTGACATGTGGGGAGCAGAGAGGGTGCCCACACTAAAAAAAAACACAATATATTGTGGAGTGCACTGTATACAGGAAATCTTGGGCATGTTTGTGTTTGCTTTATAGAAATGTTTTATTTGAAGTTCTCTTCCTCAATGTGATGTTCATATGAAATAAAACTTCACTTCCTTCTTCATATAATCTGTTTAATCATAACAACATTTTATTATTTGTAATAAAACACAACAGATAAACAATGTAAAAAGAGCACTATCATATCACCTTGGTAGTATAAATCCCTGACCCTATGGGCACAGCCTTAGCTTAGAGTTAGCAGTGTGGCGGAGGTGAAAGATGGCAGCATGCACAGGAGTAAAACAGGAAGAAAGCTGACAAACTGTTACTTTGTTCTCTATTCAGAGGCGAACTATATATTTTATTTGAAATCTACATAGAGGAGAATAAAAGTAATTAAACATTGAACCAATTAAATAAAATCAACCTTGTTAAAAAATGTAATATGTAACAAGAAAAAAAAATGCCCAAAGAACAACAACTTTGTTGCATCAGATTTTTCATTAAATGATGCCAAATAAAAAAAGCAGCCGTGGATGCTGCAAATGGGTTAACAAGGGTGCTGTGATCTCATCAAGCTTATTAAATAGATTTCACAGGAAAAGGTGTTGACCAATCTGCACTCAGAGGATGAGTCAGTGGATAAGTGTAGACAGAACACCAGTACAACTTGTTATTAGGAATGAATCCAGCAGAAGACTAAGGTGGCCTCATCCATAGATATACTGTCATTTATTATTTGTACCCAGGGCCAGACAGCTAATCTGTGGTATATAGTGTGATATACTCATCTCCAGAGCTCCCTATATCTCTCCACATAACACCTAGACCTTATATAATGTAATATATATATATATATATATATATATATATATACACATACACACACACACACACAAATATATACACATATACATACATACACACACGGTCCAGTCACATTATTAGGACCACCAGCTAATAAATATCCCGAATAACCACTGTGTGCAGCATGAACAGCAGCTAGAAGGTGAGGATGTAAGTCAATAAGATCCTAGAAGGTTGGCAAAAGTGCATCCGACATCTGCTGAAGAGTGTGTGGAGGATCCATACAGCAAACATGGCAATCAAATCTTTGTCGTGCTCCTCCAACCACTCCCGGAAAATACTGGCCGTATGACATGTTGCATTGTCCTACTGGAAGATCCCATCCGCTCCAGGGAAGACAGTCAACATGTATGGGTGTACTTGATCTGCAAGGATGGAAAGACAACCAAGTTGGTTGAGAGTGCCATCCAGGGGTGTGAGTGGACCCAGACAATGCCAAGAAACAATTCCCCAGACCATAACGTTGCCGCCACCAGCTTGTATTCTTCCCAGTGTTTGCAGAGTGTTTGTTCTCTGAGGTTTCATGCCTGACACGCCAACATCCATCCACTCAATGGAGCAGAAAAGGTGACTCAGAGAAGGCAACCCTTTGCCAATCAGAAGAGGTCCAAATTTCGGTACTGTCCTTGAAATTAAAGCAGTTTCTGACAATGAACCCTTGTCAGCATAAATGCGGTGACGAGCCATTTGCTTCGGATCCCCATAAGCAACAAGGTTGGCTGTACTGTCATTTGGATGGTGAATAGCTCAACTGTAGCGTGTTGGTTGGCCCTCACACACCTTTGCATCAAACGTTCACTTCTGACTTCCATGGGACGTGGTGCTCTGCCGTCTCAACGCTATTTATTCGCAATGGTGCCATTTGTCCAGTCATGGGATACTTTAAGCCCAACAGCACGCGAACAGTTCAAAAACTGCACGGTCTCAGAAATACTGCCACCCTTGGCCCGAAAGCCAACGATCCTCCCCTTTTTACAGTCGGATACATTTCATGTTTTTCCTTAGATGGTTGAGATGGTTATATACCCACTAAGCCAGCTCACGATATGTGCAGTATTTCATTGACTATGCGATGCTGACGTCAAAAGTAGTGTAGTAGAGGTTATAATAATGTGACTCAACCCTGTGTATGTATAATATATATATATATATATTATATATATATATATATGCACACACTATAATAACCCACCCCTAGTGTTTGTACATATAACAACCCACTCCTATAGTGTGCACATATATACATAGTCTCATACTGTGTGTACATATAAAACCCCAGTCCATTATAATCCCCTGTAGTGTGTACATATAACACCCCAGGCCCCTATGGTGTGTACATACAACACCCCACTCCATTATAATCCCCTGTAGTGTGTACATATAACAACCCAGACCCCTATGGTGTGTACATACAACACCCCAGGCCCCTATGGTGTGTACATACAACACCCCACTCCATTATAATCCCCTGTAGTGTGTGCATATAACACTCCAGCCCCCCATACTGCTCTCCCAGGCCCCGCCCCCGTTAGGTCACCTGATCCAGCCGGATACTTTCCGCGCTATGTTGAATTTCGGCGGCTTGTATTCATCGTCTTTGATGGAGAGCGGCAACATGTTGCCCCGGTACCTGACACCGCTTCACACCGAGCTCCGGGAGCCGCTTCCGGGGGGGGGGGGTGCCGCACACTGACACACAGGCAGCCGCGAGCCAATAGCCGAGCGCCACGTCACTACCAGCTTCCGGGTACGCCTATAATGCTGGAGCGCTGACGGAGTCTTACTGTGCCAGCAGCAACCATGGCGGCAGCGGTGTCAGCGTAGTGACGTAATAGCGCAGACCTTGGTATAAAATGCTAGGAAGGCGGGAAAATAAGTCAGTGAGGAGAGAATGCATAGGCGGTATCCGTTGATCGTGATAGCTCAGTGAGGGCCCAGGTTCTGATTTTATTGGACCCTGTCGGTCCGAAAGCTGTGGGTTATACAAATCATTACTGTCAAGGGTCTACATAGTCAGCCTAATGATTTCTTCCTACCTCCAATTTTGGATATGATGTTTATATAGCATTTACAACCATAACAATTGCATATAGGCACTTTTATTAATTTGTTTATGCATGTTCAGTACTGTGTATCGAGTTCATGGACCACTGGGGTCTGGAACACGCTTTGGTAACTTTTAGCTTAGAAAAAGTGTAGTATTAAAAACCTTCACATACGTGAAGGAATTTACTCCTGTTCAGGAGACGTTTTCTGGAAGAAGTAAAAAAAAAAAATGGAGATATAAATACTTCCTCTGGTAGGGACAACTTGAAAGGAATTCACGAAGGACTGCATACGGTTCTAATACTCAAGTTTTTATGCAGATTGATGTTTACCAGATTTAGTCATGGAACCTCTTTATTTTCCTCTCCATAAATATTAATGAAACTACAATACCTGCAATTAGCCCAAGAGGCATTCTGAAACTATCAATAATATCCAAAATAGCTTTTCAATGTGGACAACCAGATATTTGCTAAATATCTTGAGTTTGCATTCAGCAGATTTTGTGGGTTAACTCCCCTGAATATCACTTCTAAAATTAGCATAAAATTCTGTCCTTTCCCTCTTCACCATCGCAAAATCTGACAGCTGCAGTTCCGCCTCCGGCCGACAGATGGCACTTTCGATTTTAGCATATAAGGCGTGCCGACAGAAGAGGCCTTGAGCTATGAGAGGCGCGCCCGAGGCCCTGGAGGCCGAATGCCCACGCTGAACATAGCGATGGACTCACTGACTATTCAGTGCCGTGGAGTTGCGCCATGTCGCAAGGAAAATAGTTGTTTGCTTTCCCTGGAACTTGATGGTGCCCGAAAACTCTCAGTGCCCTCTGGTGGATTGCACCTATAACTGCAGTTGTCAGTGCTGCAGAAGAAATGCGCATGCAAAGAGGGATAGATCCTAAAATTCATAATTTGTTTAGGCCAATCGCAGGCAGCTACACATTTTAATACATGCAACAATTGGTAATGACCGTTTGTGCAGAACGCTGCTCTGTAAGATCTCTGTATTGAGCTGCTGCTGGCTTGAAGGTTAGTAAAGGGTTAACATCCATATTTGAATGCAGTGTTTCTTTTGGTAGGTATCAGGTGCCTATGTAAGCAGCTCTGGGGGGGTGGAAAACAAGCTAAAATAAATCTATATAGAATGACTACATGTAATGCGTGTTTCTGATATAAGCAGCGTGTTTTAGATTAGAACTGAAAAAACAGGGAAACTTAGATATACCTTTAAACAACTTCCCTCCAGATTCTTCACATGGCACGGTCAAGCTTTCAACCGAAAACTTTAGCTATAGCTGATTTTTGGATCTCCTGTTCAAAAGTAATGGAACCATATTTGTTTCTCAGTATATCCGTTGTGGCTATTCTCATGAAACTGAAGAATTGCGTGTCCAGCTGGTACTTAAAAGCCATAATAAGTTTTATGTATAAATAGGTGTATTTTAAATGGAAAATGATTTGCACTTCAGCATCATCATTTTCAGATGTAGTGTTCCGGATCTGCTATCTATTTTTTTTTTTATGTAGAAAAGGTGTATTTGCACTCACTATAACTAATTTTTGCAATTTTGTGTGTTTGAGTTGCACCTTACAGTTGAACAAAGTGGGTTATCTTATGGAATGCATTACTACAGTCTGAGACTAAGGTATTAAAATAATGAAAGTACAAAAACTAAACTAGCAATGAAAACCATATTATATATCAAGAAGAAACCTTGACAGCCGCGCCTGCCCACCGCCCCCCCCCCCCCCCCCCCTGTTCCTATACTCATGATCGATTGTTATAAAGCTGAATGGTAGCCCCCTGGTTCCTCCTACAATCAGAAGATAGGGAACAGTTGATACAGTACCATCTTTGTACAGTTTCTGCACTCAGGTAATGAAGGCTGGATTTGGAAATGTAAAGTTAAGTTTTTGGAAAGGAAAAATAGCCATGCAATTTTCTTAATGGAGTAATTCTAGGGGTATTATAGATATGGATTTGGGAGTGCTTGTGGACAATCACCTGGAAGCAAATATAATTCTGCCATTGTAAAAATTCCTAGGGCCTCATTCAATTGCAATTTGGCCAATTGAATAGGGCTCTAAATAAGCACATAACATATTTTTTTAAAGAAGTTTTTAGTTAGTAAACATCTATCCAAAAGCAAGGTTTTCACTAACTAAAAACTTATTTTAAAAAAAATATGTTATGTGCTTATTTAGAGCACTATTCAATTGGCCAAATCGCAATTGAATGAGGGCCCTAGTACGCCCTCGTTTGGAATATGGAGTACAATTTTGAGCACCACTACACAAAAAGGAAATTTTAGAGCAAGAAAAGGTATTGAGAAGGGCATCAAAACTAATAAGGGGAATGGAGGGGCTAAGTTCTGAAGATACTAACCAAATTAAACTTATTTTCTCAACAAAAAGGACATCTAAAGAGGGGATATGATTACCTTATTTAAATACATCCAGGGTCAATTCAAAGCTTTGTCAAATTAACTTTTTGTGCCAAGAGGTTTTCATTTGACAAGAGGACATCCTTTGAGATTAGAAGGAAAAAGATTCCACCTTAAAGAAAGAAAAGGGTTCTTCACAGTAAGGGTGGTTAATCTGAGGAATTTTCAGATCTAGTCTATTTCAACGCTGCATCCCGTCAGGACACTGGTGCAAAAAATTTACTGCAGGCAGGGAACAATTCCATTCTCCGACGTGTTGCATCTTGACGGCGCTGAGTCGGCAGCGAAGCCATCACTATGTTTGGCGCAGGCACTTGGCCCCCCAGGTCCTTGGGCGCACCTCTCATGGTTCAAGGCCTCTTCTGTCGGCGTGCCTTATGAGCCAGACCGGAGGATGAAATGGTTATTTGCCTGCATTAAATAATTTACACCACCAGGTGGTGCTGTGGCACAGCTGTGCACCCCAGTATTCTGACGGGATGCGGCGTCAAAATAGAAAAGGACTGAATTCTCTGTCAAAAGGAGGTGGTGACAGCGGATTAGATAGATATCTTTAAAAAGGGGTTGGATATATCTTTGAATAAAAATAGTATTCAGTTTTATCCTGGATAACTAGAGAGGAAGTATTGATCTAGAGAGGAATCCGATCGCCAGTAGCTAGGGGTCAGGAAATATATATTTTTTTCCTTTTCCCCTTTGAGACAATTGGCAATGTTTCAATGTTTTTTTTTGTTTGCATTTCTCTGGATCATTTAACAAATCACATAATATATTTGTCTAACTACAAGACGTCGTGAAAGGTGAGCTTTTAACATGTAGCACTTGGCCTTTGCTCTCATCGCCTGCTAGCCTCGCATGGCGAGCCATTAAGCCACTACAACGCACTACAACTATCAGAACAAACACGAAGAGCCAATGAAACATGCGGGACTTAGCCGAAAAACACTTACGAAACACGGGATCGCCCTACACGCGGGACTTGGGGGGGGGGAAATACAAGCCGTGGGACTTAGAAAAAAGAGGCAACGCAAAAAATTACGAGATTAACGACCGAACGACAAAAAACTAAAAAAACAATAAAAACACACTAAATACACCCCAAAAAATTACAAGGGCAACAGCCAGGACATCTGTGAGTGAGGTGGAACGCAAATTTACCCCAATTTAGGCGATTTGCGCCAATCAAAAATCGCCTAAGCGAGTGGAAAAAATGGCAGCCGAAAAAACTGAAAACGAGGCTACACGACCACAGACCGCGAAAAACACTGCCAAACGCGTAGCACTTTACACATCTAACTACGACATACAAAATACTCTATTACAAAAGCCGGGAAATGCTCACGAGCCGCATAACACATTAATAACATTACGAATATACAATGCTGCTTTACACAATAAACCAACAGCTTTACCTCGCACACACAGCCAATTTTAGAATGCACACTTGGAACATTCATTGCACTTTATAAGCAGGGCATCAACACTCAAAATGTATATTCTACGCAGATGGAAAATACAAACAGATTGGTAGCTCTTCAGCCTATTGCTAGATGCATATATGAATTAGAAATAATTAAAGTATATTAATTTACTGAATAAATCATTAATTATTACTTAACTACATATACATAGAAATATATATCTCTCTTTATCATGACTCATGAAGGTGCTCAGAGGACAAAAAGTACACGACAGGAGAGGCTCGCAATGAGCGCCAAAGGTCCTCACAGTATAAAATGGTTTACATTGTGTATCAAACAGCATTCCAGGCCTTACAATTTTATTGACCGTCATTTTTTGACGGGCAAGTCGCTAGTAATCCACATATTATTATAAGGACCGTAATAGATCTAAAAAGGTTGAACTTGATGGACTAAAAGTCTTCAACCTCAACTACTATGTAAGTTTGTCGTCACTTACTCAATTTTACAAATTGCGATGTGTCATCCTGGTACAGCAAGCGCACCATGTTTTTCTTCATACTACAAAAGGAATTTGGAAGACCTTGGAGTGGGACTTGATTTATGTTGTTGTTGTTTACTCCTTAATTCATGCCTGACTGTCATTACTGATTCTGTAAAGCAAATCAGGTTTGAGGGCCAAGGTAACCTTAACCTATGGACAGAGACACATATCAGATCAGGTATATTTCACAAGAAAGACTGTCAGGGGAGGAAGGTGTGGGGAGGTGGATCTTTCGGTGTTATGTTTGATATGTGTGTGAAATGTAAGGAAGAATAAATGTTTAGTCTGTTTTGTTCTACACAACGGTATCTGTGTACTTCTTTTATCCTAAAAAATGTGATCTGATAGTTACTGCAACGGATCTGCATGGAATTACTCGGGATGCTGAGATCTTGAACACAAAAAGGCATGGCCTAGAGGGAGAAAGTTGGGGTGTGCTTGGTCCCCGAAATCAGGGTTGTAACACTGACTCTCTGTGACCCTGTAGACTGCAGCATGCTTGAGATCACCGCCTCTCTGAGCTCCCCCAAATAATCTTCATTGCTTCAATACCCTCCTCTATCTATCTCTGTCACTTCCTTTTGTGCGTGCTTTCAGTCTGGCCCAGTCTTCTGTAGGGAATCCTGACTTCTCATGCTATGGCCAAAAAGCTTTAGCGGAACTTAATCATACCCTCCAGTGAACAGTTTTTGCTTCCTTTCCAGTAGTATTGACTGATTTTGATCTCCTTGCAGTCCAATGGACTCTAAGCAGTTTTCTCCAACACCCCGATTCAAAAGTGTCAATTCTACAGAGCACAGCCTTCTTTATGGTCCAGCTCACAGCCGTATCTTACTACTGGGAATCCGAAATTTCTTACTATGTGGACTTTTGATGGTGCAATATATTTACTTTTTAATAGCTTGTCCAGACTTACATAGCTTTCATCCCCACAATAATAATTACTATGTAATAATTATATTAATTAATATGTAACTATGTAATAATAAAAAGTATTTACATTTTGTGATTGCAGTGCCCATCTGCCTTCTTGGTCCACATAGATATTCCTTAGGAAGAGGATGAGATAGTCCAGTATCTCCATCTCTTTAATAACTTGACAGATTACGCAAAGGTTTAAGAACAGTCTAAGCAGAGGTAAATGTGTTTCTGAAACTCTCTTGCTTCTTTATTTTCCAGGGGACATTGACAATTTGATCTTTATTGGCTCTACGAATACCGGCCTGCACACCTGGTAGTCCCCGCTTTTTTTTTTATATATATATATAGGTCAGGAAGAAAAGGGCCCATGGACCAGAATTGGATCATTAGTCCACGTATTGTCTACCCTGGTATAGAAAATGCAATGGAGGTCAGGAAGAAAAGGGCCCAAGGTCCAAAATTGTACTCCTGTCCATGTGTTGTCTACACCTCGTATAGAAAACACAATATCACCTCCACTAATAACCTCATAACAGTGATAAATGTAAAAGGATACAGTTAGGAATAAAATGACCACCAACAATGGATGTGAGGATCCTGGTATTCCTACTATTTTAGCAATTCCCTCTACCTGCCGCCCCCCTTTCTGTGTTACATTATGGCCTCTTCACCTTTCTCTTTTCCCACCGGCTCCTTTCCTCTCTTATATGTGGGGTATATTCCTGGTTGGTCTTTCAACTTTCCACTCAAAAGGCAAAACTGTTAAAATGAGAATGGTGGATAATAATACAGGACACAGTAGTTTTGTTTTCTCTCACTATCTGCACAATGTCTCTATGTACAGAAATAATATTTAACAATATGAACAATAGTGAATTGTATCTGATTCTGTGACCCTGCTGGGACAATAAATGTATCAAATACGTCCATCCACACATTCCTAACGTATCAAATGTATCAAGGCCGGAAACATATAACATATGCTGGAATATAACCTGCCTGAATTGATTATCATTTCATTTCTTAAAACCCTTTATACAGTAGACTCTCAGTTAACCAAAACTCTCAAGCAATCAGAAAAGAAAATGAATACTGTATTTTAAATAAAACATTTATTTTATAGGGCAACAATTGCCAGGAGCCAGGTTGTCATGCCACAAAATACTTACAGGCACCTACGTTGCATCCACTGTACGTCTCTGCAATTCACTTTTACCTAGAAGCAGACAGGCATGAGTGACTATGACTGTGTAAGTGAGGAGTGAAAGCTGCTGCTGCTAGAACAGCACTCACTGACAAATATACCTAGCAGGGCATCCTATGTGCAGCTAATCTAAGCCTCTCAATAGTAACTCTCAAGAAACCAGAAACTACATTTATCCGGCATCTACCAATCCCCTTGGGTGCTGGGTAACTGAGAGTCTACTGTGTGTGTGTATATATATATATATATATATATATATATATATATATATATAAAATCAGTAACCCCCCTTATTCCGTACCCATTTAGGCCCATAAAAAAACAATTAAATGATAAATAATAAATCAATACTAACTTTTTTTCTGTCTCGAACTGCCGAATAGTACCGGTTTAGCAGTAGCTTTTTAAAATGGGGAATTGATGCTGGTGCTGGTTGCTTGAGAGTCCTGGTTAGTTAGGTGCCGGATAACTGTGATTCTATATATATATATATATATATATATATATATATACATATATATATATATATATATATATATACATAATATCATTTCTTGATGCAGTTATTCTAATTGTTCTGGGCAATGCTTTTAAAAATGTATATGAATATATATCTAAATATGAATATTTTCAGGGTATAGATATTACATCCAATATCTGTCACTCATAAAAAAAAAAATTTTAGTGATACTTTATGTCCATATACTAAATGAGTTGACTGGACACTGGGCTGTTGTCCAGTTGAGTCTGACTCTCCATGACCCTGAGCCAGGCACATTGTTATGCCTGTGGTTCTGCTCATACATAATATTTTCTCCTGTGTATCTAGGTGTGCATGTGCGGAGTAACATTACACAAACGTTACATTGGTACTTTATAAAATAATGTCTGATGGTTTTATTCACACCTGCTGGGCTCTTGCACAGGGCACTCCAAGTAATTTGCTGTGCACCTCTTTCTGGAGTGTCTATACCCCATGTCTAGAAGCATTGCAGGGATTAGCCACACTGACATGCTGTATCTGTCCCCATTGTGAATATCCCGGACACTCTCCCTTACTCCACACTCAGTATTGGGTGGAGTTTGGCCAGTAACCCGAGGAGACTACAAGCACACTGTTCACTGTTGCAAAGCATTGTGGGAGAATGAGACAGGGAGCACTAACTGAGGGTCACAGAGCAGCAACTAAAACTTCCAGGGAGCTCTCATCCAGCAAACTGCTCCAGGGAAGGAGCTGAGTGAGTAAAGTGTGTGTGCATTTTATACACCGATGAGTGTGTGTAACTTTGTAGTATGCACTGAGCAGTGTGTGTATCTGTTATATATAGTGAGCAGTGTGTGTATCTGTGTTATATGCACTGAGCAGTGTGTGTATCTGTTATATATAGTGAGCAGTGTGTATCTGTGTTATATGCACTGAGCAGTGTGTGTATCTGTTATATATAGTGAGCAGTGTGTATCTGTGTTATATGCACTGAGCAGTGTGTGTATCTGTTATATATAGTGAGCAGTGTGTATCTGTGTTATATGCACTGAGCAGTGTGTGTATCTGTTATATATAGTGAGCAGTGTGTATCTGTGTTGTGTACACTGAGCAGTGTGTGTATCTGTTATATATAGTGAGCAGTGTGTATCTGTGTTGTATGCACTGAGTAGTGTGTGTATCTGTTATATATAGTGAGCAGTGTGTATCTGTGTTGTGTACACTGAGCAGTGTGTGTATCTGTTATATATAGTGAGCAGTGTGTATCTGTGTTGTATGCACTGAGCAGTGTGTGTATCTGTTATATATAGTGAGCAGTGTGTATCTGTGTTGTGTACACTGAGCAGTGTGTGTATCTGTTATATATAGTGAGCAGTGTGTATCTGTGTTGTATGCACTGAGTAGTGTGTGTATCTGTTATATATAGTGAGCAGTGTGTATCTGTGTTGTGTACACTGAGCAGTGTGTGTATCTGTTATATATAGTGAGCAGTGTGTATCTGTGTTGTATGCACTGAGCAGTGTGTGTATCTGATATATATAGTGAGCAGTGTGTATCTGTTATATATAGTGAGCAGTGTGTGTATCTGTTATATATAGTGAGCAGTGTGTATCTGTGTTGTGTACACTGAGCAGTGTGTGTATCTGTTATATATAGTGAGCAGTGTGTATCTGTGTTGTATGCACTGAGCAGTGTGTGTATCTGATATATATAGTGAGCAGTGTGTATCTGTTATATATAGTGAGCAGTGTGTATCTGTGTTGTGTACACTGAGCAGTGTGTGTATCTGGTATATATAGTGAGCAGTGTGTATCTGTGTTGTGTACACTGAGCAGTGTATGCATTTGTGTTGTGTATATAGTGAGCAGTGTGTGTATCTGTGTTGTATGCACTGAGCAGTGTGTATATTTGGGTTGTATATAGTGAACAGTATGTGTATTTGTGTAGTATATAGTGAGCAATGTGTATCTGTACAGTATAATGTTAGTGTGTATCTGTGTTGTACCTTGTGAGCAGTGTGTATTTGTCTTATATATAATAAGCAGTGTGTGTATCGTATACAGTGAGCAGTATGTGTATATGTACAGTTAGTAGTGTGTATCTGTTGTATCTAGTGAGCAATGTGTGTGCATCGGTGTTGTATATAGTGAACAGTGTGTTTATCTGTGTTATATATAGTGTTTATCTGTGTTGTGTACAGTGAGCAGTGTGTATCTGTGTTGTATATAGTTAGCAGTGTGTTGTATGCACTGAGCAGTGTGTATATTTGGGTTGTATCTAGTGAGCAGTGTGTGTGTATCTGTGTTGCATATAATGAAGTGTGTGTGTGTGTATATCTGTGTTTTATATAGTGAGCAGTGTGTTTATCTGTATTTGTATACATATAGCAGTGTGTGTATCTGTGTTGTATACATATAGCAGTGTTTTTATCTGTTGTATACATAGAGCAGTGTGTTTATCTGTGTTGTATACATAGAGCAGTGTGTGTATCTGTATTTGTATACATATAGCAGTGTGTTTATCTGTTGTATACATAGGGCAGTGTGTGTATCTGTGTTGTATACATATAGCAGTGTGTGTGTGTGTGTAACTTTAAACACTAAGCAGTGTCATGTAGTATTGCAGTTCTCTAATCTGGACATGTTTGTTTTATTGCAGAGTCTGTGACTGTCACATAGATATGAGGTACATAGACACAACCTATATGTGCAGCACTCCCGTCTCTGCTCCTTATTGTATATCCATGTCCCTCTCTTCTCCTTATAATATCTCTGCTGCTCTATATCCATCTTCCGCTGTGCTCTCCTCCTCACTTTCCTCTATGCTCTGCTAAGCTCCCTCTGTATCTGCTCTGATGATCCTTATTTATTCATTTCCTGCTTTAACCTTCTCTGTTCCTCCTTATAGCTTTGATCCACCTTAGTGATAACCTGAAATGTCGGCTCTGCTCCTTTTTATGACTCTGCTCCTATCTCATTATCTCCTGCTCCTCCTGGCTCTGTTCTACACTCTGAATCTCCTACCTCTCTACCCCTTGCTCATCTCTCTCTACTCTGCTCCTCCTACCCAAACCCATCTTGCTCTTCCTGGATCTGTCCTCATATCTCTCTACCCCCTGCTCCTCTACTTTCTCCCCCATGTTCTGCTCCTCGTGGCCTTGTTCTCATGTTTCTCTTTTCTCTGGTCTTCCTACCACTTTACTCCTACCCAAACCCATCTTGTTCTTCCTGGATCTGTCCTCATATCTCTCTACCCCCTGCTCCTCTACTTTCTCCCCCGTGTTCTGCTCCTCGTGGCCTTGTTCTCATGTTTCTCTTTTCTCTGGTCTTCCTACCTCTTTACTCCTACCCAAACCCATCTTGTTCTTCCTGGATCTGTCCTCATATCTCTCTACCCCCTGCTCCTCTACTTTCTCCCCCGTGTTCTGCTCCTCGTGGCCTTGTTCTCATGTTTCTCTTTTCTTCTCTTCCTACCTCTTTACTCCTACATTTCAACCCCCTCTCATATCTCTTTATGCTCCTTTTCTCCTAGCTCTCTCCCCCCTGATCTGCTGCTCCTGTCTCTCCGCTCTTGATGTTTTACTCGTTAGTTCCGCTTAAGGGTGTTGAGGCTGAAAAAGCCGCAGGTGTCTTGTGTGGTTCTCACCTTCCTCATCCTGATTCTTCTGGGGCTCTGTCCGCTCTGCTCCGTCTGACTCTTTTCTCGTCTCTCACTATCCCCTGTGCATCTCTCTCTATTCTCTGCATCTCCTACCTCAGTCCCCCTGCTCTGCTGCTCCTGTCTCTCAACTCTTGATGTTCGATCAGTAGGTTCCTCGGGAGGGTGTTGAGGCTGAAGATGCTGCGCGTGTCCTGTGTGGCCCTCGTCTTCCTCATCCTGATTCTTGGGGCTCTGTCCGCTCTGCTGCCGGCTGCCAGGGAGGAGCAGGTGTTTGGTGCCCGTCGAGGATCGACCCACTCAGACATGTTCCTCGAGGATTCCTTCACCCTCATCATGCAGACCTATAACAGGAGTGACCTTCTCTTGAAGATGCTGAACCACTACCAGGCAGTGCCACGATTGGCCGCAATCATTATAGTGTGGAACAATGTGGGCGAGGAAACACCTCAAGACCTATGGGAGTCCCTGGGACCTCACCCTGTGCCAGTCTTTTTCAAGAAACAGAGCAACAACCTCATGAGGAACAGGCTGCAGAGCTTCACAGAGATCCAGAGCCAGGGTGAGTGGTGGCCTAGCGTGGGTCTGCGGCATAGGGTGAGCCTGGTGGTATAGAATTCATCTGGTGGCATAGGGTGAATCTGGTGGCGTCACCCTGGGCCAGTCTTTTTCAAGAAAGTGGCATTGGGTGAGTGGTGGCGTAGGGTGTGCCTGGTGGTATAGGGTAAATCTTGTGGTATAGGATAAGTCTGGTGGCATAAGTGGAGTCTGGTGGTATAGGGTGAGTCTTATGGCACAAGGTGAACCTGGAGGTATACTTTGAGCCTGGTTGTGTAGGGTGGTACAGAGTAAGCCCTTTGGGTAAATGGTGAATCTCGTGGCATAGAGTGAGTTTGGTGGCATATGGTGAGTCTGGCAGTATATACTGAGCAGTGTGTGTATATACACACACTGGTCACTAAATACAGCACAGATACACACACTGCTAACATACTGTACAGATACACACACTGCTAACATACTGTACATATACACTCAGTGCATACAACACAGATACACACACTGCTAACATACTGTACAGATACACACACTGCTCAAATTATACTGTACAGATACACACACTGCTCATTAAATACAACAGATACACACACTGCTCACATTATACTGTACAGATACACACATTGGTCACTAAATACAACACAGATACACACACTGCTAACATACTGTACAGATACACACACTGCTAACATACTGTACATATACACACACTGCTCACATTATACTGTACAGATACACGCACTGCTCACATTATACTGTACAGATACACACACTGCTAACATACTGTACAGATACACACACTGCTCACATTATACTGTACAGATACACACACTGCTAACATTATACTGTACAGATACACACACTGCTCACATTATACTGTACAGATACACGCACTGCTCACATTATGCTGTACAGATACACACACTGCTCACATTATACTGTACAGATACACACACTGCTCACATTATACTGTACAGATACACGCACTGCTCACATTATACTGTACAGATACACACACTGCTCACATTATACTGTACAGATACACACACTGCTAACATTATACTGTACAGATACACGCACTGCTCACATTATACTGTACAGATACACACACTGCTCACATTATACTGTACAGATACACGCACTGCTCACATTATACTGTACAGATACACACACTGCTAACATTATACTGTACAGATACACACACTGCTCACATTATACTGTACAGATACACGCACTGCTCACATTATGCTGTACAGATACACACACTGCTCACATTATACTGTACAGATACACGCACTGCTCACATTATACTGTACAGATACACACACTGCTCACATTATGCTGTACAGATACACACACTGCCCACATTATACTGTACAGATACACACACTGCTCACACTATACTGTACAGATACACACACTGCTCACATTATACTGTACAGATACACGCACTGCTCACATTATACTGTACAGATACACGCACTGCTCACATTATACTGTACAGATACACGCACTGCTCACTAAATACAACAGATACACACACTGCTCACATTATACTGGACAGATACACACACTGCTCACATTATACTGTACAGATACACACACTGCTCACATTATACTGTACAGATACACACACTGCTCACATTATACTGTACAGATACACACACTGCTCACATTATACTGGACAGATACACGCACTGCTCACATTATACTGGACAGATACACGCACTGCTCACATTATGCTGGACAGATACACACACTGCTCACATTATGCTGGACAGATACACGCACTGCTCACATTATGCTGGACAGATACACGCACTGCTCACATTATACTGTACAGATACACACACTGCTCACATTATGCTGGACAGATACACACACTGCTCACATTATGCTGGACAGATACACGCACTGCTCACATTATGCTGGACAGATACACGCACTGCTCACATTATGCTGGACAGATACACGCACTGCTCACCGCATACAACACAGACACACGCACTGCTCACTATATACAACTATACATAAGTCTGGTGTCATGGGGTGAGTCTCATGGTATAAGGTGAGTATCCATCACTTGTCCTTGGAGGATTCAGGGACCATTGTTTTATCTTACCCATCTCCTGATTTAAAGGGAAAGAGCAGAGCTTGTCATTTTTAAATATTGCATTTTCTCGAAGGAAACCTTGAAGTTTGAAATTTTGAGGCAGCCTTTCTGATCCACCCACAAACAGATTTAAATCTTGTATTAATGATAAATTAATGCTAATGTCTCTGCTCTCATCTCATTATGTCCTGCTCATCTCTCTGCTTCTTCTACCACTCTACCCCTTGCTCATCTCTCTTAATACACCCTGCTTCTCATCTCTCACTACACTCTGCTTCTCCTGGCTCTCGTCTCCTCTCTTGGCCGAGTCTGGTGGTATAGGGTGCGTCTCTGTTGCTTGGATTAGCCCCTGATCCAAGCATTCTCAGGCCCAGAACACACGCTCAGTTAAAACAATGTCTCAATGCCTCAGAGGCTAATCGGTAATTAACGGTAATAATCTTCAATCAACCACATATATGATTCTTTGATGGGTGGACCACAAACGCTGACAACTAAAAATGGCAAGCTCCATTGTTATTGTTTTTGGCTGCATTCTTCCGTTTTTGATGCAGAGTTTTGGAATAGTAGCGCAAAGAGAAGAACTAGAGTAAGAATATCAGAGTTACTCTTCTATCAAACTAATCTTCTCCAAGAATTCCAGTGTAGACTGATTTATAAGAAGATTCTGCTATACTCTGAAGGGTGTATAAGTACTGTGTATTTATTTTGTTATCCCAAGACTTCAATATCTTTGTATAGTGCTCCTTTTTTGGAGTAGAAATTGCCAAGCTTCATTATTAGTTTACTGTAGGAAAGTGTCATCACATATAATAGTTGTGGTAACTTACGAATGTTGGTCACGCAATGATAAAAGTTACGGGCTTGCGCATGCACAATGAGCTCTAAAGGCGCCCATTGCGAAGCCCGTACGACTTTGCTGCAATGAGCATTGAAGGCTCTCATTGCAGGCCTCATGATAAGCGCCTTCAACCCCGTAATTCGGAAGAGGCTCTCATTGCAGGCCTCATGATAAGCGCCTTCAACTCCGTAATTCGGAAGACCGCCAAAAAACGCCAATTACTTTAAAAAAATAACTTACAACCTCACACACAGCACAGGGGGAGAGGCAGGGAGCCTGTGAGTGAGGTTGCAAGCTAATTTGAGGTTTAATTGGCATTCATCGTGAGGCCCGTAAAGTAGACGTGGGAGAGGCTTGCAATGAACCCCGAAGGCGCTCATTGCGAGGCCCACAAGTTAGAGGGGGGAGAGCCTTACATTGTTTGGCAAACAGCATTGCCAGCCTTCAAATTTTATTGACGGGCAAGTCGCTAGTTTTTCAATAATAGTTTTTTAAATGAGAACATACTTGGAACAGCAGCTGTGACCTCAAAAGTCAGTGATCTGGATGAAAGTGATGAGGTGTTGAAGTATATGGTGATACTCAATATGTGTACTGGAAAGGCTGCCTCTGTATACACTGATAATGAGCAGGTTGCACATATATGAGTGATGAGTATCTATATTCTGATCATGAACAGGCTGCACTGTATAATGATGCGGAGTATCTATTGTAACACTATCTATACACTGATGTTGCACATGCTGCATTGCATATTGATGCTGAGTATCTATAGTAAATCTAAGTATCTATACTCTGATCATGCACTTGCTCCACTGTATAATGATCATGAGTTTCTGTAATAACAGAGTATCAATACTCTGATCTGCATGGCAGGCTCAGGAACACTACCTGTTGCATAGGGTATTGAAGGACTTTGTCTGCAGTATTAATTCCAGTAATAAATCCTCTATCTTCCAGCGGTGCTAATGATGGATGACGACACGCTCATTAGCGCTTACGATGTGTCCTTCGCCTTCTCCATCTGGCAGGTAATTAAGATTTAATTGTAAATCTCACTGGCGCCATTAATCAAGCCCATTATGTGCAGCGCCAGCAGTTAGATCCAACGGCCAGAGCGGGAGCTGCACCAGCTGGCTGATGAAAGAGACGTCGAGGAACACTGTGTGCCGGGGGCCACTTTATAAGCACCCAGTAAATGAGTTACAGACCTGACCCTGGGAACACAAAATGTCATGTTAAAAGATTTCTTCATGTCGTGTGTGTATATATATATATATATATATATATTAATACAATACTATAAACATTATCAAGTAGAGTGCAATGTATGTAATGTGTGCCATGTAACACGACCCAGGACGAGGCTGAGAGGACGAGGATCAAGCAAGTTCAAGGGATATGTAAAGTTCCTGGATGTTACAATGTATATAACATACCTGTGTATCAATTTATTTTTATTTACTTTATTGTATAAAGAAGTGTTAAACTGTCCCTGTATGGGTCTTGACACTGCAGAGTATGCAGACACAGACTCTGTAGTGCTGGATGGGCTGTGTAGTGTCCTAGCCTATCAGGGACCATTTCTTATCAGCATGTTGCTGAGAGATGGTCCCTGATTGGTTAGTATGAGACACAGCAAGTAGTGCAGAGTCTTTGTCTTCATGAGCTACAGTGGGTGGACCCATGTGGAGACTACTTGTTTGATTTCAGGCAGTAAAAACATAGCTTATAAGCATTTCGTAATAGAGTTAAGTATTTAACATTAAATAGGTACACAGGGATATTATATATCTAGGAACCTTCCATATCCCTTTATGAACCGTTCCTGTTCTGGGTGTCAATTACTTTGATGTACAATTATTCCATGTCTGTAAGTTTTCCCGCTCTGTTTTCCAGGACTTCCCGGACCGTATTGTGGGGTTCGTGCCCAGGAAGCACATCTCCTCGGAGTCTGGGGTATACAGCTATGGCAGCTTCGAGCTGCAGGCCTTGGGAGCGAGTGTCGGTGACGTGTACTCCATGATACTCACAGGGGCCGCTTTCTTTCACAGAAAGTATCTCCAGCTATTTCAGGAGCTGCCAAGCCCCATCCTCTCTATGATAGATGAGACTCAAAACTGTGATGATATCGCAATGAACTTTATGGTAGCAAATCATACAGGGAAGGTCTCAGGCGTGCTGGTGAAACCCACGGATATGAGGAACCTGGAGAAAGAAGCAAGAAGCGGATACACGGGCATGTGGCACAGAGCGGAACATCTCTTACAGAGGTCATATTGTCTTAACAAGTTGGCCAATATATACGGCAAGATGCCTTTGAAGTATTCCAACATGATGGTAGTACAGTTTGGTTTTCCAAATCACGCCAATCACAAGGCCAAATTTTAGAGGGGATGTAATAGGACCTCCCCCATGCAAAAACTCTCAAGGTGAGAAATGTGATCACCCAAAGGGTGTTAAATGAAACTGACATGTCTTAACTGTCAGTCCAGAGTTTTGTCCAAGAGTATTAATGATAGTGACATGTTTTATGGACCAGTCCCTACTGTAGTCCAAGACTTAATGTAACCGACATGTCTTGGGGATCAGTCCCTACTACAGTTCAAGAGTATTAATGGAAGTGACATGTCTCAGGGGAGAGTCCCTCCTATTGTGCAGGATTATTAATGCTAATGACATGTCTTAGGGGCAAGTCCTGACTAAAGTCGAAAAGTAATAATGGTAGTGAAGTCCTTAGTCCTGAAGTCCTTAGTATAGTCCATGAGTCTTAAGGGCCAATGCTTACTATTTTCCAAGAGTATTAATAGTTCCTGCTAAACTCAAATAATACTAATGAAATATTAAAGGGTAAGTCCTTGCTCCATCAGAGTACTAATCGTAATGACATATTTAAGGGTACAGTCTTTTCTACCAATAAAGTATCCTGTTGGCAGTTTTGTTGTTATATATTGGTCCTCAGATGGAGATTTAAGGCCATTCTCTGTGGCCCACCACAACCGCGGTTCCTAAAATCAGTGGAAAAGACAATGCAGGGACAGAAAACCACTACCCTGTGCAGTGAAAAATTGCTAAATAAAATGGAGACTGCTTTGCAACGGGATGGAGGATGCCAAATATCTGAGCCCGTCCAATGTGCTTTGGTCTGCTGTTGGGCAATGGCGTGTTTATGATACCACCTCCAAGAATGTGACTCTTTTACATATATTTATTTTTTTAAAGATTTAAATATAAAATCTGTAAGAAAATATAAAGAATGTTGCTTGGAAATATGTGAAATCCTTTATGTGCAATGTGGTTTCTTGTGTTTGGGATCATGGTGTATAAAATTAGAGGAACCCACATTCTCAAGCAGGATACAGTAGTACAGACACAAAGTAGAACCAAATCCACTTCAATACAATATTATGTGTTACACGTTACAGGACAGGACATCTGCTTCCATTCCACCTCTTTGCACTTTTCTATATATAAATCACAATTAAAACATCACACCAACACTATCACCATCACTACAAAACACTATCACCATCATACCAACATCATAGACTGAGCTGGTTGGTTGTTGGGGCCATAGACAACAAATATGTAGTATTCTCTGTAGGTCACAACTGTTTATTGGACATCTACTTCCATTCCACATCTTTGCACTTTTCCATATAAATTACCATTAAACCATCACTCCAATACTACCACCATCACTCCAATACTATCACCATCACTCCAACACTATAACCATCACTCCAGCACCATCACCTTCATACACTGAGCAGGTTGGTTGTTGGGGACATTTTTTACAGAGAATAGACAACAAATCTGTAGAATTCTCTGTAGGACAAAAGTGTTTATTGGACATCTACTTCCATTCCACCTCTGCGCTTTTCCATATAAGTCACAATTAAACCAACATTATCACTCAAATACATCACCATTACTCCAACACTGTCACCATAAATATCTGCTCATGGATTGAGAGCTGGCTAAAAGACAGGAAGCAAAGGGTTGTTGTAAATGGAACATACTCCGATTGGACTAATGTGGTAAGTGGGGTTCCTCAGGGTTCAGTATTAGATCCTCTCTTTTTTAATATATTTATTAATGACTTAGAGGTAGGATTGGAGTGTGGTGTCTCCATTTTTGCTGATGACACGAAGTTGTGCAAGGTAAATAAATCGGATAATGATGTGCTTTCCCTCCAAAGGGATTTACATAAAATTGAGGAATGGGCATCTAAATGGCAGATGAGATTTAATACGAATAAATGTAAGGTTATGCATCTGGGAAGGAAAAATAGCCATGCAATTTATAATCTTAATGGAGCAAATCTAGGTGTATCAGATATTGAAGGGAATTGAGGGATTTGGGAGTGCTTGTGAAAAACCATCTAGGTAACAGTGCTCAAAGCCAAGCAGCAGCTGCAAAGGCAAATAAAATATTAGCATTTATTAAGAAGGGTATAGAAGCAAGGGAAGCAGATATAATTCTGCCACTATACAAATCTCTAGTACGCCCTCATTTGGAATATGGAGTACAGTTTTGGACACCACTTCATAAAAAGGACATTTTTAGAGCTGGAAAAGGTACAGAGAAGGGCAACAAAACTAATAAGGGAATGGAGGGGCTAAGTTATGAAGAAAGACTAGCCAAATTCAACTTATTTTCTCTAGAAAAAAGGCATCTAAGAGGAGATATGATTACCTTATATAAATACATCCAGGGTCAGTATAAAGGTTTGTCAGGGGAGCTTTTTGTGCCAAGAGGTTTTCAACTGACAAGAGGACATCCCTTGAGGTTAGAAGTAAAAAGATTCCACCTTAAAGAAAGAAAAGGGTTCTTCACAGTAAGGGTGGTTAATCTGTGGAATTCTCTACCAGAGGAGGTGGTGACAGTGGTTTCGATAGATAACTTTAAAGGGGACTGGATTTACTTCTAATTTAAAATTCAGGGTTATCATGGATAATTAGAGAGACAGTATTGATCCAGGGAGAAATCCGATCGCCAGTATCGGGTCAGGAAGGAATTATTTTTTTTTCCATTTGAGACTATTGGCTAAGTCTCACTTGGGTTTTATTTTGTTTGCCTTCCTCTGGATTAATTAATAATATTAAAAAAATTGAATAATAATGAATTAACAACTAATTAATTAATATTTAATCCGCATATTGCAGATCAGAGGAGATCTTAAAAGGTTGAACTTGATGGGTCTTTTTTCAACCTTAATTACTATGTAACTATCAGCATATTACCAACGTCATAGACTGAACAGGTTGGTTGTTGGGGCCATTTTCTACGGAGAATAAACAACAGCCTTCTTAAATTGCGATTCGGCCAGTTGAATAGGGCTCTATATAAGCACATAGCATATTTTTTTATAGTTTTTAGTTAGTGAACTTCTATCCAAAAGCAAGGTTTTCACTAACTAGAAAGTTTTGTAAAAATAATATGCTATGTACTTAAATAGAGCCCTATTCAACTGGCCGAATCGCAATTTATTAAGGCTGCAAATCTGTAGTATTCTCTGTAGGACAAGTGTTTATTGGATCTGGTGTAGAAGTTTGAGATAACCCCAATGGACACAAGGACATAGCAGGTTTCAACAGCGTCTGTGATCCATTTATTAATACAGAAGAGACACTGGAATAATTATGCTTATTTTAATTTAATTAAAGAAACGCCTACTTTGAATACTAAATCAGGCAGGGTTAGGTTTATGGCAGAATTGTAGCCAAGTCTATGTAATCAGCATTTGTAACAGGGGCGGCCCGTCCATTGGGGCGTCAGGGTAAACGCCCCCCCAAATATTTTCTTCACCCTGCAATAAAAAAAACACAACAATGTATTAGTATAACCCCAAAACAAATAAATATAAGGTGTACATCATCATTTCAAGTCTCAATAGTATTAAAAATGAAGTAAAGTTAGTTAAGGGACACTGTCACTTTAAAATAACCCTTGCGCTACATTAACTAATGCTGTGTATCTATATAGCCCCCTGTCTGCACCCTGTGTGATCAAATTACACTAGTACTGTGTACACTAACCTTTAGACTCTTCTCTTCTCTTCAATGAGTCCTGGTCTGGCCCCCTGACCGTTAATGCATGCCGCCCACCATCACAGTGACGATATGCATGGGCGGTCATAAATGTATCAATTAATAACTGACAGTCTTCCATCATTGACCAATCAATGATGGAAGGCTGTCCAGTTACTTAGTGATCAATCTAAACCCACCCAGACCGTTAGCCCTGAGCGCCCGCCAGCAAATAGGGCCTCGAGTTTACATTTTGATTGACTGATACAGTCAATAAAACCACCAGTTGCCTGTCCCTTCCTCCTTTCTGTTTCCTGACCCTGGTCACGCTGAGACTGAGAGACCTCCCTGGCTGAATCTACTCACCTAACACAGTAGTCTGCCTGCCTAACACAGTAAGTCTACCTGCCTGGCACCTGCCCTGCCCCTGCCCCTGGCCAAACCAAAACCCCTAGTAGCCCCTAATAAAAGTTAGGGGTGACCAGTTACCCCCAGTCCCCCACTATGCCTGCCTGGCCTGCCAGTGCCACCTACCCAGCCAACTACCACCGACGACCCTAGGCCTACAATGCCTGGTGCCAGTGCCACCCCCAGCCATCACCCCCATGTGGCCTGTGCCACCCCCGATCAGGCCTGCCCTATGCTAGCTATGCCATCATGCCACCGCCGGATTACCCCGATCACGGGATCGGGGTAGTCGGGTGGTGAGCGGGGTGGCATAGGCCCACATGGGGGTGATCGGATCACCCCCTTGATGAGGCCTGTGCCACCCCTGATGACCTCCATGTCGCCGCCCTATGCCACCCCCGAGGCCCGATCACCACCACCCCGATGCGGCCTATTCTAGCACCGCCCGATTACCCCGGGTATTCGGGCAGTGAGCGGGGTTGACCAGGCCACATGGGGGTGGATGTTCACCCCCATGAGGCCTGTGCCACCCCTGATCGTGGCCAACGCGGTCCGATGGGCGACCGATGGGCGCCTGAGCGTGACCGACCCCACCCTGGATGAACCAACTACCTACCTACCCCCCCCCCCCCTATTTTTATTCCATTTTTAGAAGTAACAGGCATGTATATGTGCCTGTCACTTTTAAAGATAAAATAAAAATAAGGGAAGGGAAAAAAAATACAGTAAGCAAACACATTGTTAGTACAGTTAGTAACACAACACATTTTATACAAAAATAAACAGCTTTAAACAAACATTAATAAAAAATAAAATAAATAACAGCACATACTTACCTGTCAAATTGACCCCTCCAGCGTTGGCCTTCTGTCCTCTGGATATAGTCATGAAAAATAAATAATCCGATGTTGATTGAAGCCCATGTCAAATAATCCAATGTTGATTGAAGCCAATGGTCAAATAAAATAATCCAATGTTGATTGAAGCCAATGGTCAAAATAAAATAATCCAATGTTGATTGAAGCCAATGGTCAAAATAATCCAATGTTGATTGAAGCCAATGGTCAAATAATCCAATGTTGATTGAAGCCATTGTCCATCCATCCATTCTGGCCCATTGAAAGAGGCCTCCACAAAAAAAAAAACGACGCTCTAAAAAAAAAAAAAAAAAAAACTAAAAGAGCTCCTCCTACAAGGAGCCCCTCCCGCGATTAATTGTTTTTTTCCCACGGTCTGCTATATATACTAATTTTTGAAGGACTCTGATTGGCTGAAATTTTTGATTGACATCGATTTCAACCAATGAGAGTCTTTAAAAAATTAGCAAATCAGCAAGCAGGTATAGAAGCCTGTAAGGGTAAAAAAGGTTTGTGTGAACTTGTTTGAACCTGTATGTATTATACATATTACAGGGCTATTTTATGTGATATACATGTTACAGGATAATATCCTGTAACATGTATAGCCCAAAAATAGCACTGTAATATGTATAAAAAATAATGTGTAATAGAAATGCATGAACAATATAATATAACAAGTAATAAAGAACATCAATTAATCAAATAATAAATATCAATTAATATATATTGTTGTATGTATATGTTTATGTATATTTATGTGTATTTTTTATGCGTATATATATATATATATATTTGGATATATATATATATATATATATAAATATAAAAATTGATATCAATATATCACAATAAATAAATATATATATATATATCAATTTGATATATATATATATATATATTTATTTTTTGTGATATATTGATATCAATTTTTATATATATATATATATATATATATATATATATATAAATATATATATATATCAATCAATATATCTATCAATCAATATATATATATATATATATATATATATATATATATATATATATATATTTTTTTTTTTTTTATTTTTTTTTTACAATTTGGGCCTATATGGTCCCAATTTGTTATTTAGGGTTTTTAAGGTGCGGTTGGGGCCTATATGGTCCCAATTTGTTATTTAAGGTTTTTAAGGTGCGGTTGGGGCCTATATGGTCCCAATTTGTTATTTAGGGTTTTTAAGGTGCGGTTGGGGCCTATATGGTCCCTATTTGTTATTTAAGGTTTTTAAGATGCGGTTGGGGCCTATATGGTCCCAATTTGTTATTTAGGGTTTTTAAGGTGCGGTTGGGGCCTATATGGTCCCAATTTGTTATTTAAGGTTTTTAAGGTGCGGTTGGGGCCTATATGGTCCCAATTTGTTATTTAGGGTTTTTAAGGTGCGGTTGGGGCCTATATGGTCACACTTGCTCTTTTAAGGTTTTAAAAGTTACGGTTTGGGTCTTAAACGTTCTAATGTTTTTTTTTTTTTGTTTCCTATCACTTCCCAGGTGCAAACTATCTGTGGAACCAGATTTGTTTGGAGTCGTGAATACCCCGAGAAGGAGAGTCAACTGTTGGTGAGTATATGGTCACACTTGGACTTTTAAGGTTTTAAAGGTGCGGTTGGGGCCTATATGGTCACACTTGGTCTTTTAAGGTTTTAAAAGTTACGGTTTGGGTCTTGAGATTTCTAATGTTTTTTTTTTTGTTTTCTATCACCCCCCAGGTGCAAACTATCTGTGAAAGCAGATTTGTTTGGACTCGTTGGTTGACTTACTGGACGTGAATACCCCGAGAAGGAGAGTCAACTGTTGGTGAGTATCATTGCCTTTAATTTTCTGTCCATGTGTATAGGTGCAAATTTGATGTTGATGTAGTCTTGTCACATGAGGGTTTGCAATCTGTAATGTATACCAATGAAATCAACACACTGTTATTTTAAAGTAATTTTGTGACATAATATAAATTAATATACCGTGATCTCTTTCTTCTATTGGTATCAATATCAGAAATGAATACTATTGACTCTCTACTTGTGAAGCCTTTCGGCACCCTAACCTATGAGGAGAAGGTGGAAGTAAAACGGTTAGGAGCTGACCAACCAGAGATAAATCTGCAGCAAATCGCAAGAGATAGAGGGAAGCAATATGTCCGTAATTTCAATACTGAATGGTACAAGAAGAACGACTGGCTTTCTGGAAGCGTTTCTAGGAAGTCCTTATATTGTTTCCCATGCATTCTATTTGGTGGTGACGCTGCTTGGACCAAAACTGGAGTGACTGACGTCAAACATCTAGCTGATAAATTGGCGAAACACAAAAGTTCTAAAGCTCACTTGGATAACAGGATCAAGTTTGAGATGCTTGGACAGGCGAACATTGCTGTTCAACTGGACCAAGGATACCAAGTCAGCATTCAAAAACACAACGAAGAAGTGGCTAAGAACCGGTACATCCTTTCCAAGATAATTGATTGTGTTCGCTTTTGTGGCGCTTTTGAACTGGCATTAAGAGGACACGACGAGAGTGAAACATCGCTAAATCCAGGAGTGTTTAGAGGCCTGGTGGATTTGGTTGGCAGTATCGATAGTGCAATGGAACAGCATTTGAAGACTGCAACTGTGTTTAAGGGCACTTCCAAAACCGTGCAGAATGAGCTACTGGACTGCATGCATGAAGTTATTAAGGAAGTGATTCACCAAGAGCTTAAGGAAGCCCAGTTTGTGGCAATCCAAGCGGATGAAACAACCGATATTTCCGCTAGGACACAGTGCGTTGTAGTCTATCGCTTCATTGACAAGAAGCATCAAGTGGTGGAAAGATTTGATGGCTTCACGGAAATGAAATCAACGGATGCAGACTCCATTGCTGCTGTTGTGCTGGAAACACTGAATACTGTTCTCCCAGAGCCAGAAGACAAGAAGAAACTCATAGCTCAAAGCTACGATGGTGCCAGTGTGATGCGTGGAGATCAAGGAGGAGTTCAAAGAAAAATCAAAGACGTGTACCCGAACGCACACTACGTCCATTGCTATGCTCACCAACTGAACCTAATAATGGAGAAAGCAGTTTCAAGGATTGGAAGAGTTCGAGTTTTTTTTTCCAACATAGGCGGCATACCATCTTTTTTTTCACGCTCTCCAAAAAGGACTGGAGTTCTAGATGAGGTAGTTGGTAGAAGACTTCCAAGAGGTGCACCAACACGATGGAACTTCAACGTTAGGACCGTGAACGTGATCTACGAGAACAGAGATGCGCTACTTGAGTGTTTCCAGACAATTGAAGCATGTCTAAACTTTGATCCAACATCTATACGGGAAGCCGCAGGTTTCATTGGAATGCTGGAAGACAGGGAGTTCCTTTACTTCCTTAAATTATTTCATTTAATAATGCCACATGTTGACATCCTCTATAGTCAGCTTCAGAAGCGAGACACGGATACTGTTTATATCAAAAAAGTCACAGAAGACTTTGTCGCCAGCATCCAGAAAATCCGTAATTCTATGGAAGAGATAGAAGCAAGTTTGCCGAGCGATGTAACAGTCAACAGACGGAGTGCAGAGATCTCAACCTTGAGACAACTTTCAAGAGAGGTATGTGACATAGTGGTGGTTCATGCAAAAGAACGTTTTTCATTTTCAAATCACCTAGTCAGTGCCAAACTTGTTCAAAGTGACTTGTATAAAACCCATGACACTTGCTTTCCAACCCAAGCTCTGGAAGACACCGTGCAAGCATATCCAATACTGAAGAAGGAACAATTACGCACTGAGCTGTCACTTCTGTATGGGAAGACAGAGTTTCATACTTGTACAAGTGCTGTTGCTCTGCACAAACTTTTCCATCAATTTAATCTGCAGAATGATTTCACAGAGACAGTAAAATTTTTAAGAATCCTGATTACAACACCGATGACCACTGCAGAATCAGAAAAATGCTTCTCCACATTGAAGAGGATAAAAAACTTTTTAAGAAGCACCATGTCCCTGGAGCGGTTGAATGCATTGGCGATGCTCTCAATGGAAAAGCAACTGATTTCCGAGATCCCAGACTTCAATGAAAAAACCATTGAGAAGTTTTCTTCTTTGAAAGATCGCCGTGCAAAATTAAAATACAAGTGATTGAAGCAAAGAAGAATGCATACCCTCAAGGTGTGCAAAGATAAACTGCGTTAAGCAGCACCACCTCACACTACCAAACATAACTAGTGGTAAGTAAAGTATGAACGGTGTGTGGGTGTGCATATGGAAGGAGCTATGAAAGGTGTGTGCATGGTCCGTAACAAGCCTTGGCGTGGTTTGAAGGAATTGGAGGCACTTCCAAGGGTAGCTGTCACTTGTTTACGGGAAGCAAGAATTCCATGTCTGTACAAGTGCTGTTGCTCTGCAGCAACTTTAGCATCAATTTAATCTACATAATTAAACAGAGTGAGTGAAGCTATAAGGAATCCTGCTTACAACAACGAAGACTACTAAAGAACCAGAAAGATGCTTCTCCACATTGAAGAGGATCAAAAAAGTAATTAAAAAGCACCATGGCCCTGTAGCGGTTGAATGCATTGGTTTGAAGGAATTGGAGGCACCTTCAAGGGTACGTAAAGTTCTCAGAAATGGCACCACCTCACTACCAAAAATAACTAGTGGTAAGTAAAGTATGAATGGTGTGTGGGTGTGCATATTGAAGGAGCTATGAAAGGTGTGTGAATGGTCAGTAACAATTGTTGAAGCCTTGGCGTGGCGTTACTGCTCATATGGTTATCCATATGCTAATTCAACGTGTTTGTTTGAAATTGATTATTGTGTTGTCTAAACAGAAGTGAAATGTTGTTGTTTTCTTGAATCCCAAGATCCACTGGTTTGGGCCTATGCAGTGCTGATTGGTCTTCTAAGGTATGTTTGAGGCCTATATGGTCCCACTTGGTCTTCTAAGGTATGTTTGGGGCCTATGGTCACACTTGGTCTTCTAATGTATGTTTGGGGCCTATGGTCACACTTGGTCTTCTAAGGTATGTTTGAGGCCTATATGGTCACACTTGGTCTAATAATGTATGTTTGGAGCCTATGGTCACACTTGGCTTTCTAAGGTATGTTTGAGGCCTATATGATCACACTTGGTCTTCTAAGGTATGTTTGGGGCTTATATAGTCACACTTGGTCTTCTAAGGTATGTTTGGGGCCTATATAGTCACACTTGGTCTTATAAGGTATGTTTGGGGCCTATATAGTTCCACTTGGTCTTCTAATGTATGTTTGGGGCCTATATAGTTCCACTTGGTCTTTTAATGTATGTTTGGGGCCTATATAATTCCACTTGGTCTTCTAATGTATGTTTGAGGCCTATATGGTCACACTTGGTCTTCTAAGGTATGTTTGAGGCCTATATGGTCACACTTGGTCTTCTAAGGTATGTTTGGGGCTTATATAGTCACACTTGGTCTTCTAAGGTATGTTTGGGGCCTATATAGTCACACTTGGTCTTATAAGGTATGTTTGGGGCCTATATAGTTCCACTTGGTCTTCTAATGTATGTTTGGGGCCTATATAGTTCCACTTGGTCTTTTAATGTATGTTTGGGGCCTATATAATTCCACTTGGTCTTCTAAGGTATGTTTGAGGCCTATATGGTCACACTTGGTCTTCTAAGGTATGTTTGAGGCCTATATGGTTCCACTTGGTCGTTTAATGTTTTTTAAGTATGGTTTTGTTCTTGAATGGTCTGATTGATTTGCTTGTTTTCTTTCAACTCCAGGTGCAAACCCTATGTGGCTGCAGATTTGTTTCTACTCATTGGTCAACTTAATGAACGTGAATACCCTGAGAAGAAGAGCCGACTAATGGTAGGTGTCACTCCTTTAATTTTTCTGTTAATACGTATAGGTGCAATTATGATATTGCTGTAATCTTGTTACATGACTTTTTTCAATCTATATTGTATACCAATGAATTTAACACATTGTTACTTTACTTCTTGACATTTCTGCATTGCAGATCATGTATTTCAATGGGCTTTACAAGTATAAGGTCATTGGGCGGGGCTTATAAAGGTCATTATGACATCAGTGGGAGGAGTTATAAAATGGGTGTGGTTTGAAAAAGGGGGAGTGGCTATGTTTCGCCCTGTCGCCCCTCCAACTTGAAAAGTCACCAGCCGCCACTGATTTGTAAATAAAATATGGAGGAATTAAAATTACAATAATGTGAGCAAATCCCACACAGTAAATGTCCCAGATTTTTGCAACATTTCTTAAAGGTAAAACAGGAATAAGGGTAATAAACTTTGTGATGACTCTCGGGCCTGAGGTTGGCAGGAAGCTGACCAGGGTATCAGTAATCTGGCTGCAGAAGGCGCCTGGGGGGAAGACATCAAACAGGAGGGAAAAGGACCAAGTAATGAGAGTTAGAGATAGAGCTGATCGGTGGTTTTAGACAGGCAGTGGCGGAACTACTGCTGGTGCAGCAGGTGCCAAGAACCAGGTCCCACAACAGTGTAGGAGCCCTCTGACACTGGCAGAAAACGAGGAATCTTAATAAAGATTTCCAGAGGGCAAACTGATTATCTACATATGCTTTTGGCTTGTTTATTGACCCCAATGGGTGGAAAGAGAAGTTGCAAGGGGCTCCCAAATTATTTATTTGCTATTTTGCACCAGGGTACTCCATTCATTAGCTCCGCCATTGGATGGATGGTTGTGAATTAAATGTAAAACTGAAATTTGCAGAAGGAATTACATGGACCATTGGAATCTACATGTAATTTTGCTTTAATGGGCTCTGATATTTGTTTGTTTTTTCTAACCAGTTTAGTCACTTATGAGGGACCTTGGATGCAGATAAGATACCTATAAATTTCTACTGAATAGTTGCTCTAATATTTGTTGTGCAAGAAACAACTAGATCTAAAAGTTGCCTATTACAGTTAATAAATAATAGTTAATAGTTTATATTTTTTGCGGAATAGTTACTTAAAAAACATTTTATAGATATTGAACTTCCGAGCCCTTTAAATTAAAATCACTGGAGAAGGTAGCATTAGGTAAGTCTAGCCCTATGATTCCAGGCATTTGGCTGTTATGCATGGTCTATCCAGTGGAGGGCAGCATTGTATAAGCTGGGGACCCATGGACATAACGATCCATACTTATCCAAGGGGCGAAGTGTTTTGAGTTTGCAGATACGTTAATTTTTTTTCAGTAGAATTTCAGCTTTGTATTATTTATTTGCTATTTTTATTTTATGAACGGAAAAGAAAAAAATAATAATAAAGATTTTAATTAAGTAAAAAAAATGTGGTAATTTTACTAAAACCAATATGGTCAGTGAAGGATTTGCTAATAACCAAAGCCCGGGATTTTCTGCTTAAAATGATTATAAAATTGGGTGAAATAACATTTATTCCTGACAGAGACATATCATTAAATTACGTTTTGACTTGATAAGCAAATTATACACACCCTGTGCCACAAAAGATTAATCTGACCCTGTACATCAGCATAATCACAGAGAGGTATATACTGTCTGAAAGTGCAGACCCAGACATTTCAAACACAAACAACATGGGTCTTTCTCTTAAAGAGCCACTGCAGTTCAAGCAAAAAGACACTTGTTATTTAACAATATAAGATGTGGACATAAAATAAACTCTGTTTTTGAGTAAGGTGTATATGAATCCATTTTGTGTTTGTTACATTACCTCCTCAGAGCTGAATCATGAGTGTGTATCTTTTAGAAGGAGGATTGGGGAAGGAGAGAACAGAGAGCCAATGTTAACATAAATGCATATGATTGAAATTGACGCCACACTCCCCCCGCCCCACCCCCACTGGATCAAACGCGGATCCTTTGCTTAAGGAAATGCAACCAAATCTCTCCAGTTTTTCAAAAGAGAGTTTATTATTATTTTAAAGTTAAGATCAAAGTGACATCTAAATATTTTTTTTATAAATAGGTCAGTAACATTTTGTTGTTTTAAGGCATTTGATGAAATCACAAATATAAATACAGAATATTAGCATTTTATATATAATGTGCCCTATTGTGTCTATGGGAGTATAAAGGGTTTTATTGGAGCATCCCATGATGTATCTATTTTTATATTAAACAACTATGCATCTTCATGTGTTTATATGCCGTAGCATTGTGACCGTTACACCACATCACTATCGCTGGCACAGCGCTGTGCGCCGGGCAATGTGTTCTCAGAGCTTATCTGCCCCCAACCCCTGCACTGCTCCAGATATTGTCCCTTCCAGGAATTAATGACTGGCAAAATAAACTAATAAATCCTCCAATCCTTCACTGTGAATTCAAATCCCACCACATGTCCGGGGTGGGGACGCTCAGAGGCACAATTAGGCATTTTTTAAATATATTTTTGCAGTGAGCAATTTTAGACGTACCCAACACGTGACACATTGGAGTGCGGCTGTGCTTGAGCATGACCTCTGCCAATACACAAGTGCTGTGTGTGACTCCTGGGGTCTCTGGGGATTGATTCAACCAGGCTGTGCCCTGGAAGGGCAAGGGGTGCGTGGCACAAGGAGTCCATTTCAGGGTAAACATTGCACCTCCAATGGATATCTGGACTGCTATTTCCCTGTGAGCAGGGTGGTCATAATTGTGGTACCCTAAGTATGTGTGGGTTAGGGTTGCACTGTTGGCATGTGTGGATTCATAATAATTGTGGCATTAGGGGCATGTAGTTATAACTGTGGGATATGGTTGTTGCTATGTTTAGGGTTTATAATATCCAGGGGCCCTATGGACTTATTACGACAGAGGAAACTAATATGAGGCCTCGATGGGCACGAGTTAAAGTGGCACAACTAATCCCTTTTCTGCAAAGAGATTACCCTGTCATCTGGGTACATGTTCTGGTTTTGCCTTGTTGGCATGAGTTGGTTAATATTGCCTGTGATAACATAGATGGCTTATATATGTACTTTTAAGTATGAGAATCCCCATATCATGTTTGGTATCAAAATGACTGTTTTCCCCAAGGAATATAATAAAGCACGTCGCCTGAATCCTCGGGGAATAGGATCAGAGTTATGGGGTTACAGGTTGAGGGGGTTTGGGAAGACTTCAGAGATTCAGACTTAGACAATAACCTAATTCAAGACTACCCCAGCAGGACCGTGTAGTTCTTACTGCCTCTGGTACAGAAGATAGCCTCAGGATATCAGGAACACCATATAACCCCTTAGAATTAGGATTAATGCACAGAATGATAATTACACCTTGTCCATGTAAGTTCAGACACCACTGTATACCTTTATTAATTGGCACTTTTTATACAAGTTTCTGGCACACAGGCTGATCAATCAGTAAGCCCCATTCCTAAATAATAGGCTGCCCTTTGTTTACTGGAAAAATCCTGTACCTCTGATAAAATCAGATCTTTTAATCTTATCGGGGTGAATATATTAACTTTAAACAATTGTTCTAACCACTCAGATTATCTGTTTATCTGCTCAAGGCCCCTGTGAGGCTGGGGAAGTCTTCACCAGATAACAACACTGTAACATAATAGGCCTTAGTCTTATTTAGGTGGGGGCTGATGCAATAGCCTGCAGAAAAGCTAAAATGTTATGCAGAACATAAACCAAGATACATACAGTATAACAGAGTAATTATATTTTAACCATAAGCAATGAAAAATACATAACTTTAACCATAAACAGGATAACTTATTCCCAGTCCAGGACCAAAACAGTCCAGTCAGGCTCTGGGCATGACAGACGAGCAAAGGGAATTTGGTTCAGGTGGGAAGCGGTGATGTAATTACCCAGTGTTGTTTCCTTGTGACATATGGTTGATACTACTTTGGGAGCTTGTCACAAAGACATGCCATCTCTGACCACAGGGGGTCTCTCATCTCAATAGGGGGCCAGGATACATAGTCTCCCTCCTTAGCTAGCCTCTCCCCTCCCCTTCCCTGAAAGTTAGATATGGATCACTAGAAAATCTGACACCACTTGATTGGCAGGCAGGCCACATGGCTTGGAGCAAGAAGCGCGCAGACTGTCACTAAGGGGTGTGACTTGGTGGTGAGGTGTGACTAAAATGTATAAAATTGTTGGAAGGGGGACTAATAAAAGTTCTCAGTGTGGTCATACATAATTACGTGTGTGCTCATTCTTGAAGGGAGTATTAAACCGGATCATAAGGGTCAATAATTTACATCTGCCTAAAAGAGGAGTTATAACTGGTAAGTCTGCCGCTCTGCCTTATCATTTCTGTGTTCTTGTGGTCATTCTAAGGGTCCAATACTGGTCTGTTCTATCTCTGCTAGCAGGGATAACAACAAGAACTATCACGTATCACTGGGTGGGTCAGAACCCGGTTCTGGGCGAGCCCAATTGAAGAATCGGTCGTGACAGCTGGTGGCGAGTGGTGGAATCACTGTAAGCATAAGAAGCAGGATGTCCAGATATGACAGCATGTCATCTGCAAACCTCAGGGACCTGTTCAGAGAAAGCGACTTTGCTTGGACAGTGGGAACTACCAAGACCTACCGTATTGGCCCGAATATAAGCCGCACTTTTTTTCCCATTTCCGAGCTTAAAAACTAATGCGGCTTATATGCGCAACCGTAAAAAAAATTGCTGATTTGGAGGCTTGAGACTGTTGCACAGTTAATTCTAATGTAATTTATGGCTTTCCCCGTATTTTACAGTGCAGTATTGATTTTGAATTTGCATTTACGGTGCTACATTTAACCCACATGCGGATCCTATTTGAAACCCATAGGATTTTATTTTTACATTTGACGTTTACAAGTGTGAGTGCCTGTTGAATTGTAGCAATTGAATAGCAATTTGCGATTTTAGCGATTGTAATGTTTTGCGAGCTACGATTTTCGGCATGTAACCCGTAAAAGAGGTTACCATAGGTAAGTTGCGACTTATATTCAGATATTATATATTTTGTTTTTCCCCTTGCATCTCACAGGTGCGCCTTATATTCAGGGCCAATACGGTTTATGATACAGGAATTGCAGCAGGATGATCAACTCCAACGAGTGGAGGAAAGTATGGAAACAAGGGAGGAGGATCCAGAATCTGACCCAGAGCCAGTTCCAGAGATGAGGCTCACTGCAGATGAGGATGATGAGGTATTCCAGTGATTCCAGAGGTGGAGGTCTGCAATGCCAGAGATAACAGAGGAGCAGGTGATGGCCCTCCGGACCCAACTAAGCTGTGAGGTACAGCTACAAAGCAGAATGGAGGATGATCATTCCTCTCTACCATCTAGGGAGGGGATGGATCCAGAGGAAGCCAGGCTAAAGATGGCATACAAAAGTGTCAAGCACTTCTGTGATGAGAAAGGGGACATTGATGGTTTCCTACAGGACTTTGAGCAACCGTGTAACTTACATCAAGTGCCAGAGAAGGAGTGGATGACACTGTTGACTAACAAACCAAGTGGGAGAGCCAGTGAGGCATTGAGTCCAATCCCCGAGGACCTATGCTGAGCCCGGAGAGTGTTTCTAAACAGGTATGCTGTTACCCCTGAGACTTACCTGCACAAGTTCTACACTTCCACCAAAGGCTCCAGGAAGACCTACTCAGAAGTGATGTGTCGGATGAGGCATGCCTGCCACATTTGAGGACATTTTGGATGTGGTCCTCATTGAACAATTGTATTTCATTTGTCCTGAGGGACTGAGAGCATAGGTACAGGATAAAAAGCCCACTATATGGGAGGAGGCTACCGGAGGGGAGACAGGGGACCAAAGGGGGGGAAGGGGGGACCCCCGTCACAGCATCTGCCTCATCTCCCTCTGTCATTCAGCCCATGAGGGGATTGGAGTGCTATGTCTGTCACCAACCAGGGCATATGAGAAGAAAATGCCCCAATGTGCCTCTCATGGTGGACCACCCCCAACAAAGCCAATCTACTTTCTGGGGGAATGGAACATGGATGCCACATAGCCTGCAATGACTCAGACCAGGACAAGAGAGCAAGATTTCTGTCACCAGAGAGCAACAGGACCCAACATCTCAAGAAGGTATTTGTTCACTGTGGTACACCTGAATTTGGTACCACATAGAGCCATTGCACCCAAAACCATGAAAGTGACCAGAGGCCAGAAACTTCCCATCCCTGTTGCATTTTACATCAATTTGTAACAAAAATGATTCAGTCCTATAAAGTAATAGGAGCTACACATCACAGGTAAACACTCCGTAGGGCCAACAATTTCACAGAATCACCTATTTAATGGCTCCCTTACCTAAATCTGAAATGTAAGTCTTTTCCATGAACACCAATAACAAAAAGTGCTCCAACTGTAAAGCCACAAATTAAGTACCAAGGACCAAGTGCTGATAACATTTTTCAAATTCACTGTGTATGAGTTCACTGTGCCCTATCTGCCTGGCTCACTGCCATCTCATTCCTGAGAACTCTTTCTTGGATATGTCTATAGATGTGGATTTGTCTCTGTCTATGGATATGACTATGGATATGACTATGGATATGACTATTGATATGTCTATGGATATGTTCATGTCTGTGGATATTTATGAGGATATGTCTATGAATGTGACTGTGTCTAAACATAAGGGTATGTTTGTGGATATGTCTATGGATATTAATATGTCTGTATCTATTTTTATGTTTGTGGATATGAATATATCCATATCTATGGATATGTTTATGGATATGAATATTTCTTTGCCTATGGATATGAATTGCTCTATCTAAAAGGAACTGTATTTCTGAAGGTTACATATGGGGTGCAATAAAATATTGTATCTATTATATCTGACAGCACTATGTGCACGGCCCCTCCTTGTGTTATCACATTGTTTTTTTCCAATAAAGTGGCTTGTTATACATGTACACAGCTATATATCTGTGTATGCGCATGTATACCTCAGTCTGAGGCCATACCTTGCTAAATGTCATACTCTCAGATAACTCGTTGGCACTTACCTCATCTTGCTTTGTGTGATGTCTTTGAGTGCCCCCGTATTGTCTTCTAGGCCATAAGTTGTGCAGCCATTTGCCCCACTGCGTATACCTGCATCTCTTCCCCAAAGCGCACCTATGGTAACACTATGCATCACTGGCATGCAAATTAACCAGCACACTCCTGCTCCACATTGTGGCACGGGCACCAGTTGAGACCAAGAAGGAACAGTGCTCTAATGTTTTTGCCTGTGCTGCATCTTGACAACTCCATATATTCTGGATACTTACACTTTGGCTACGATCTGACTCACCCAATCTTTGCTTTTGATATATGGTCTTCCCTACTCTGTGGCTCCTGACCCCTGTGTAACTATTTTAACACCTGACCCCTGGTTTTGTTATCTGGAGTCTGTTTCTCTGACCATTTGACTTGTATTGTGACCCTTTCCCTTCTGCCTTTCCTGATTATTATACTGTTTACATGTCTACCTCTGATGTTGATATGAAGCCAAACTGTTCCCTGGAAGGTTTGATCAAATATTTTAGCCATATCACAAAAAGACAGGATTCACTAGAGAACACTCAGATGCTGGGAAAGATTGAAGGCACACGAAGAAGGGGATGGCAGAGGAGCAGATGGATAGATGAGGCTATTGAAGTAAGGAATATAAGCTTGATGGATCTCAGAGGGGCAGAGGCTGATAGATGTGCCTGGTGTGCTGTGAGTCATGGAGAGCGGGACATGACTGAGCGACAAAACAACAACATGTGTTTCACTTTTTTCAAAATGTTTTGTTCTCAGCCATTTCACTTATAGTGATAATGAGTATTATATTTTACCTTTTTATTCCTTGAGAACATAAATGAAATCCTGACATTATCAATCTAACCACATCCTCCAGTACCAGGCAAAGCTGATCTTAGGGCTGGTAATCTCCCGAATACTGTCCCTGACAACTTATCATTACACAACACAAAGCTAATACACAAAACACTGCACAACAATCCAACACTCAAGAGAAGGGGAGCAGAGAGAAGAAGTACCGTATTTTTCGCCCTATAAGACGCACCGGCAGATAAGACGCACCTAGTTTTTAGATGAGGAAAACACAAATACACTTTACACACAGATACACACCTACATTACACACAAATATATATATATATATATATATATATATATATATATATATATAGATACACATACATACATATACATACACACATAAATATACATATACATACATACATACATATATACACACACAATATACACACACACACATACATACATATACACACACACACACACACACATACACATACATACATATCCATATACTGCAGCATTTGGGAGCCATTGACCCTCCCTGACCCTCCTGATCCTCCCTGACCCTCCTGACCCTCCCTGACCCTCCTGATCCTCCCTGACCCCCCTGATCCTCACCTTTATAGAGACACATACATACATATACATACACACATAAATATACATACACATACATACATATATACACACACACATACATACACACATACATACACACACACATCCATATACTGCAGCATTTGGGAGCCCTTGACCCTCCCTGACCCTCCTGATCCTCCCTGACCCCCCTGATCCCCCTGATCCTCACCTTCCTTCTGATCTCTGCCATCTTGATCTCACCCCAGCGCTTCCTACCAGCACTCCTCGTGTACTGCAGCGTTGCGTGTGTGACGTCACTAGGACGCACCGGCCGACGCGATGCTGGTAGGAAGCGCTGGGGTGAAATCAAGAGGACAGAGGCAGTCTTAAAAGGTATATTCGCCGTATAAGACGCACCAACTTTCCTCCCCCAGTTTTGGGGAAGAAAAAGTGCGTCTTATACGGCGAAAAATACGGTAGATAAGACAAGCTGCAGGGTGCCAAGCATGGCCAGATTACCTATTAGGCCAAATAGGCAGCAGCCTAGGGGTGCTTCCCTGTGAGGGGCGCCACATTTAAAAAAAATGGCTCCTGGCTTAAAAAAACAAAATGCTGCTGTTCATAGACTGTTCATAGACTGACTACTAGGGGGTAACCACCTAGAACAAGAGAGTTACAACAGGAAAAGGATCACCCACAGAGAAGGCAAAAATGGGTCTGTGCATGCCTTGTGTGCTCACTCACAAGGGCTTCTCCACTTCCCTGCCTAGGGGCTCCAAAAAGGTAGATCCGGCCCTTGGGACAAGTCAAATACCAGGGTGATTAGGGCAACATGTGTTTTGTGTCCGGAGGGTAACGGGAGAGAAGATTGGGTTGCAGGAGCATGGTGACTGGGGGAGGTCAGTAGGATCAGAGAGGAAATCTTGATGCTTGCAGGACACTGTATACTGAGCTCTTCTTGGGGTCATTTGGAGCTTTTGCATCCAGTGTTATCTGATATGATGGTCAGATACAGAATGTTCTTAACACAAGTGAAATAATTCTCCAGATAAATAGGATTACTGTGAAATATGGCCCCACATGCCATGGAATGAGACTCAATCCGAGCAGATAATAGGAGTATTTATTGTGTCAGACAAATACCCTGACAGATAAGAGCAGGATCCTCCTGAATATACACAGACATTTATCAAATGAAAAATCATACAGAAAATCCTAACTAGAAACAGGTGATATCCACCAAATCACATGAAGGATAATGTACTAAGTGGTTAATTGAGGGGTCACAGGTCAATGTATCTATAAAGTAAGTACACATTATTGCAAAGAGGAAAATAGAGTAAATCATCCTCTGAATGATCTTCACACCCGACCCCTCCGCCACTAGAGCTTCTTGTTTTCTCTGCAGTGGTTACCATTTCCGTTTTGGCACCAGAATCCCCTCTGGGAAAGTACTGAGATAAATTCAACTCTGAGCAGTGTCACAAGGCGGGAATGAGCCAGGTTCAAAAACATTGACCCCCCTGGGATTAATACTCTAAGAAGGGACTTTCTCTCCTTTTGTACTGGGTACTTTCCCGGGGGCACTTTGTACATGGATGGGGTCTAGTAGGGGGAGTCTGTGTATAGCTGTAAGATCTGTGCAGAGCTTGGGGGGAGGTGGATTGGCAGTACCAAAGGAGCCGGTATTTACAGCTGAGAAGTGGGGGTTGTGCAGAACTGAGGGTGAGAGGGCGTGTGACGATTTGATGGAAGCCTGTGTTTTGAGGCCTTGGGCTCAGTGCAGCGCTCAGGGGTCTATGAAGGGGGGCTGCAGAGTTCAGTGAGCCTTGCAGGGTGTGGCGGTCTGTGCAGAGCTCAGGGGGTATGCAAAATCTATGAAAAGCTTTAGGGTCTATACAGGGTGTGAGCTTGTGGGGGCGGCTGTGCAGAGCTCCAGAGTGGGAATCTTGCAGAGCTAATCTGACTGTACAGAGCTGAACTCACACTTGGCAGAGCTCTTGTGTCTGTGCAGAGCTGACTTTGCATTTTTCAGTCCAGTCAAAGCACAAAACATAACAGAAAACAGAGAGCATCCGGAGTGCAAGACGTCCTGAGGCTGAACCCACAGATAAAGGATACCTGATATCGACCATTACCACTGGCAGTTAGAGACTCCATATAATTTGTAAGGAATTAATGTTTGTGGGAATGTAGTAAAGTCACCAGTTTTGGGGGCAGCTTATTATAAAACAAAATTGTGGTCTCCAAACACACTGTAGAGTCTATGTACCTGGCGGCATCTTTCTGTGCCCCATCCCCAGGTGCGACTAGTAGTCATCATCCTTGAGCCAGGTATGTGCCATTCTAGGTGACCTGTGCCTTGCTTTGGACATATGTTATATGAGAACATGATTAATTCAACTTGGAAACACCAGGCACAGTATTTTCATTATTCCTATAAAAACAGAGCCTAAAAACGTAATGATTCCCTTATTTGTATCTGGAGCACTGGTCATAGGTACTTGGCTGTTCACGCTCCTTTGGGCCACTTGATATAGAGCCATGGCTTGTGGCTCTGACCTTTCTACACGTATTCAGTCCTGACCTATTGCTTGAGACCTAACCATTCTGTTTACTGTCCATTCCTGATATTTGAACTGCTACTGACCACTCTGCTGCTGAAAGGGCCTTAAATGAGTGGCTCAGCTCTACGTCAGTATCGTTGTCTCAGCTTAGAGCTAGTTCATGGCTAGAAGGCCCTATAGACATAATGGAGGGAGATCCATAAGAAAGAGCAAAACATAACATCAGCCAAGGTACAATTATTTATTTCACATTGGTTACTCTTTATCTATCTATCTATCTATCTATCTATCTATCTATCTATCTATCTATCTATCAATAAATATATATATATAAATATATATAAATAAATAAATAAATATATATATATATATATATATATATCTACAAGTTCATTGGGCCAAGAAATAACATCACAAAACAGTGAGGCAGAACCCAGAGGTGTCCCTTGCAGTACAATGTCCGGCTCCAGGTCCTTCTCACACTGATAACAATCCCGCCACATACAGTTTAGAGGTATCCTAGAAGCTAAATATTGCAGTGTCTGGACATTACAGTGGCTGGACTTTGCAGTATAAGCCTGTGTGTGCCCTTCTTAGCCTTGTGTCCTGGACAGGGGACATGGGCTAGTAAAATGTCTGTGAACCACAAGCTAAGAGTTTCCAGTCACAGCACAAGATCCCTATGTAACGGATCTACTGGCAGTAGATCCGTTACACCCTATACAATGCCAATGTGACATTTTAATTCTTGAGAAGAGGAACAAATCAGAGTTTATGGCTGTGCTGACCTCACAAAATGTAGTATCTCCTGTAGTATCTCTATATCAGGCTAATCAGTCTGTATAGTCAACCTTCGTAGACAGTATTCACACCTTGAGATACTTAAATATACATTTTAGAATCTGGTGATATTTTCCCACTACCACCTCTACTGGAAGATTGTTCCACTAAAAATTCTGAACGTTAGGTCTGAATCCTCTTCTACTATTGCTCTGTATGTAGAAATGTGACATATTCTTTATTAAATCCCTTTGTTGCAGGGACATACATGTATTTATATCAAATGTGTTCTGAAAAAGCACCCACTGACTTTATTGGCGTGTGTTTCATGTACACTGTGTGTGTGTATGTGTGTATGTATGTAAGTATGTATATTAGGGTTATAGGGAAAGAGACACCAGGCCCCCAGTAGTTTGTTGCTTTTTCTAGCATATTAATCCCAGTCTTAAAGGCTTCCCTTCCCAGGCATGGAGAAATAGAGTACTTTATGTTTATATAATCCACTGTTGGGTCCATGTGATGGTTGGGTATTTGGGCAGGATTATCCCAAGCCTTTTAGAAGAAAGATTGGTCTGTTTGGAGATAGAACAACTATTACTAAATCTCTACAGAAGAAAGTTTCCACCCATGATGGACGTTACTGGATTGGCCAAGACTGAACCTCATTGGTCAGATTGGGGGCCTGGTCTTATGAGTGGAGAAGTCTATAACATCCTGATTAATCTGTACAAATCCATCACAAATGTCATTGTTTTTTTATGTTCCCACCATTATGCCCTAGGAAATTGTTGCCTCTAAAAATTTTCTTCTCTACCAAACAAGTCTATTTTTACATCTCATAGCTGTAGGTTATTCCTGCTGCACGTCCACACTTACTGGTCTCCCTCCAGTGTACAGCTTTGACCATCAGAGAATGGGTGGTCCCTGTGTGTGACACTCAGAAATTGGGGGATTCATGTGTGATATTGGGCCCCCCTTTTAGTTTAACATTCAGACATTTGGGGACTTCTGTCTGTTTGACATTAAGGTATTCAGGGTTTTTTGTGAGGTATTGGGGATCTTGTGTTGTGATGCCCATTGCAGAACAGATTGTGGGGTCTTGTTTTGTGATGCTCATAGCAGAGCAGATTGTGGGGTCTTGTGTTGTGATGTTCATAGTAGGACAGTGGAGGTTTTGGATCTTGCCCTGCGCTGTTCAGAGGATTCCAAGCATGATCTGAGCCTCATTAGTCTCCAGTTTGATTGTGCGCTATGCATACAAATCTCACAACCTGTGTTGTATTCTTTGTGTGTTTGGCGCTCACAAGATTGGAGCTTTGTTTTTCATGGTAGAAACCTGGCAGCTTGTGGGTGGGGAGAGTTCCAGAGAAAGGATTACTTGGGAAGTGATGAACCTGATATGCATGTAAATAAGTGCAGGTCCCAGAAAGACAAAAAACCTCCGGTCTCTGTATTGTGTATTGCTTGGCAGTCCCTGTACCGCTGCTTTCCATCACATATTTATTAAATGCGTCACTTTCAAAGCAGAGCCTCCAGTGCCCCCACCACCACCACCACATTCCACCCATCTTCTTCATCTTCTCTGCAAACATTTCCTGCAAACCGACCATGCCCCGGGTTTGGTTTAATGATGGATCTTCAGAGAAGATCCCAAACATAATCCACACCTGTGAGCCCCCCATACACAGCCCAGATCTTGGAGCCTGCCATACATGGGCAAGAGCTGAGAGCCCCTCCTTCACAGCCCAAAACTGTAAGCCCCTCATACATGACACGACCCAGACCTGCAAGCCCTCTATATCCGGCCCAGACCTGCGAACCCCCTTACACAACCCACAACTGTGAGCCCCTCATACATGGCCCAGACCTGCGAGCCCTCCTTACACAGCCCAGATCTGAGATCCCGCCATACACGGCCAAAGAACTGAGAGCCCCTCATACACAGCCCAAATCTGTGAGACCCACAATCACGACCCAGACCTGTGAGCCCCCCATATCCTTCCTAGACCTGCAAAATTCCCCTTAAACAACGCAGAACTGTGAGCCCCCCATACATGAGCCAGACCTGTGAGGCCCCCATACACGACCCAGAACTGCGAGCCCCCCATACAAGGCCCAGACTTGCAAACCCCCCTTACAAGGCCCAAAACTGGGAGCCCCCAACTCTATAGTCCCTAATACCTGCTAGATCAGTTCCGAGAGGGAATCAAAATGCTCACACACAAAGTCACTCAAACAGGTACAGTACACATACACACACACACATACATAGACACACACTGAGATATACACACGCAAACACATACATACATACATATATATACAAACACTAACTGAGAGGTACACACACATGCTATCGCACCACTGGGTACACACGGTCACACAGTACATGTGATCACACTGTCAGACACCCATGCCAATGTCACAGACTGGGGCACACACAAAGGTATTTACACAAAATATTTTGTCCTTCAAAGCCATGTTTAACCCTTCCTTTGATCAAAGCTTATCTCATGTGTTCACTTTGTGCAGCTGAAATGTACATTTAAGATAATGCGACCTCTGCATCTTTATAACAAAATACATATGTTTTAGCCTTTATGCTAACTGTATGTCTGAAAATTAATGATAAAGGCCTTATTATGTATTTATTGACAGTGTTCATTAGTAGCTGTTGTGACACAAGGCGCTTGTGTGAGCCACAGACATTTCAAAGCTCCGTTTTCCTCATGAGCCTTCCCTGAGCAGTTGATTAGATCCATCTGATCAGACCTGTCTTAAGACTGCTCCTGGAATTTGGGTGGAGCAGTTTGGACTGTAGCTGACAGTGTCTGTCAGGCTGTGTTTATGGCCTGAAGTCTGTGTGAGGCTGTTAAAGAACTATGTGCACAGTTTGCTTGAAGCTGAAGATAGACGCACACAGAAAGGAGTGTGAGCAGAGTTCAAGTTGAAGAACGAGAGAAACACAGAGAGTTTTTTTGCCTGAACCTTGGAAAGACAAAGACAGAGAGACAGCAGCTTGGAGTTGATGACCATTCTGCAACAAAGTGAAGACCTGGAGTAACGAAGGATACAGACCAGACTATTGAACTACTTGTTTTTGCTCCAACTCAGGTTTAGCTGGATGGGAGCCAGGTAGTGCTTCAGTGGAAGCTACGCCTGTTTTTGTTTTATTTGTTTTGGTGTATTTTATAACACTGGCTAATAATATAGTAACATTTGGAAAATTATTAAAGCCTCCCGTAATTGTGTCCTCCTTAAAAGTACCGGAAACATGGGAAGAAATCCAGAGGAGACTGGCAACTTGTCACACTGTAAATAACTATATTTTTATGCAGCTGTTCTTATGTTCTGTATATATCAGTATGTGCCTTGATATACTGTATATAACAAGGACCCTTCAGCAGATGTCCTAGAAAGTTACTTAAAGCATCGGTTGGTCCGTCAATCTCTTACGGCAACTCCCAGTGTGAGGAATTGACTCTGCTGGGTTTTGAACACTGGTCCCTAGGCTGCTGAACCTCTTCCCTACCACTGAGCCAGCCTGCCTTTGTGAATTTCATTGAGATCTGATAACCTTGACTCTGCTAGCAATAGTATCAGTGCCTAAGTCTCTTCAGCTGTGCCTGGTCAGGTGTCTGGTCCTTGGCCTATATAAGGCACTTCCTGTCAACGTACCTTGCCAGATTATTGTGGTTCCTGTTCCCTTCAATAAAGCTTGTTCCTGTTTCACCTACAACTTGCTGAACTGGATTATTGCTGACCTAGGCTGCTGGTCTCCAAAACCTTGTGATTCCTATATCATTACAGAATAATCTGGGCCTTTCATGGAGACCGCCGGGTCAGATTCTGCATTGGCCCAGCAGGTTGCTTTATTTGCAAGAACTGTGCAGACCCAGGCACAGACCATTCAAGTGCTGCAGGACCAGGTAGCTGAACTACAAAGTAAAGTTCAGTCAATGCACAGTGAGTATACCAGCTACAGGGCACGTGATCTTGCGGCTGCTATTGTTTCACCTGCACAAGATACCCCCTTGCCCCTACCAGAAAAGTTTGGAGGAGATCGCAAAAGATTTAGGGGTTTTCTAAATCAATGCCGTTTGCACTTCATGATGTTACCTCACCGTTTTACATCTGAAAGAGAGAAGGTGGGATTTATTTTCTCCCTATTCAAAGATGAAGCCCTGGCTTGGGGCTCCCCTCTTCTGGAACAGGACAGTCCAGTCTTGGGTAATCTAAATGACTTTCTTGAGGCCATGTGCCTAGTTTTTCAGCAGAAGCCATTCTCCTTCATTTGCATCAAGGGAGGCGCTCTGTGGCTGAATATGCTGCTGAATTCAGACAGTGAGTTGCTGATACTAACAGGAACCAATCAGCCCAGAGGTTCCACTTCAGAAAAGGTCTCTCAGAAGCTATAAAAGATGAGCTAGCTTGTGTTGATCTTCCTGCTGACTTTGATGCATTTGTGCGTTTGGCTATCCGTATTGATCGAAGACCAAGTGCTACTCCTAGGTTCTATTCAAGAATTTCTACTCCGACCCCACAAACACCTACAGACTCTGAGCCAGAGGCTATGCAGGTAAATCTAATAAGAGGGCCATTATCCAATGAAGAAAAACAGTGGCGACGCACTCACAATTTATGCCTGTATTGTGGTAGTGCAGGGCACTATGCCATCAATTGCCCTAGCAAATCCAAAAGAACAATAGCTGCTGAGGGTGCACAGATTCGACACCAATCCCAGATTTCAGATCAACTGGATTCTGTCACACAACCCTTGTTTTCTCTGGCTCATGGTAAAGAGGGTATGTTGACTCAACATCCTCATTTTGTGGTGCCTATCACGTTGCAATGTGGTGATCGTAAAATTTCAACTACAGCTATGATAGATTCTGGAGCAGGCGGAAACTTTACGGACATTAAATTTGCAGCAGGAAATAGAATTCAGTCTATCCCTAATTCTTCACCTGTGTTAATGGAGACAGCAGACGGTTCTCCACTTACGTCAGGCCCGGTTACACATGAGACTGTGCCCTTAAAGTTGACTCTGGAAGTGAATCACCATGAGGCTATATCTTTCCACCTAATTTCCTCAACACAGTTTCCAGTGATTTTGGGGATACCTTGGCTTGCTCTGCATAACCCACAGATTGATTGGAAGATCAGAACTTTGTCCTTTCCTTCAGAACACTGCTTAATGAATTGTCAACCCTCTAAGGTAACACCTGTTGCCACAACAATTAATGAAATGGTTGCTACAAACTTGACTAAGCTTCCTCTACAATATCGGGATTTTGCAGATGTCTGTGATAAGAAGAATGCTGATCAGCTTCCCCCCCACAGGCCTTATGATTGCCCAATAGAGCTGTTGCCTGGGGCTGCTATACCATTTGGCCGTATATATTGCCTTTCTGAGCCTGAATTGAAAGCTCTTTGTGAATACATACAAGAAAATCTTGCCAAAGGCTTTTTTCGACCATCTACTTCTCCAGCAGGAGCTCCTATATTCTTTGTAGAAAAGAAAGATGGCAGCCTACGACCATGCGTTGATTACAGGGACATTAATAACATCACTGTTAAAAACCGCTACCCCTTGCCTCTCATTCCTGAACTTTTGGAGAGACTTCGCTGAGCTAAAATATTTACGAAGCTTGATCTATAATCTGGTTCGCATAAGACCGAATGATGAATGGAAAACAGCTTTCAGAACCAGGTACGGGCATTACGAATATCTAGTAATGCCATTTGGGCTGTGTAATGCCCCTGCAACTTTCCAGCATCTTATCAATGATTTACTACGAGATCTCCTGGATCAGCTTGTTGTGGCATATTTGGATGATATCCTAATATTTTCTGATAATCTTGAAAACCACAGAAAACAGGTCTGTATAGTTCTGGAGCGCCTTCGTACCCACCACCTATACATTAAACTGGAAAAAAGTGAGTTTGAACAAACAGAAATTCAATTCCTGGGGTATGTAATAACTCCCAAAGGTTTAAGTATGGTAGCAAGTAAAATTAAAGCTGTGCTGGACTGGCCCATCCCCAAGAATGAAAAAGATATTCAGAGATTTGTGGGGTTTGCCAATTTTTACAGGCGTTTCATTAAGAATTTCTCTGCCGTTATTACACCGATCACTGAACTTACACGTAAAGGGACTCCTTTTCAGTGGTCCGATAAGGCTGATACCGCATTCTCCCGATTAAAGACTCTGTTTACATCTGCCCCCGTCCTGGTACATCCTCAGCCGGAATTACCATTTATTGTGGAAGTTGATGCTTCTGATTCAGCTGTTGGTGCTATACTGTCTCAAAGGACTGGACCTAAGATGCTGTTACATACGTGTGCCTTCTATTCCCGCCAGATGGTGCCAGCAGAAAAAAACTATGACATAGGGAATAAAGAACTATTGGCTATAAAAGCTGCCTTCACCGAATGGAGACATATCTTGGAGGGAGCCACCCATCCAATTACTGTCCTCACAGATCACAAAAATCTGGAATGTATTCGATCAGCTAAGAGACTGTCAGCCAGACAAGCACGCTGGTCCCTATTCTTCTCGGGGTTTAATTTTTTGGTTACATACCGTCCTGGCTCCAAGAATGGTAAGGGAGATGCCTTGTCTAGAATAGCTGAACCCCTCCATACTACCGTAACCAAGACCACCATCTTGCCGGAGGATATATTTATAGGAGTCACATTTCCTTCTGATCTGATGTCTCGCATTAAAAAGGGCTACGGTGAAGACCCAGTTACATAGTTACATAGTTACATAGTATTTAAGGTTGAAAAAAGACTTTCAGTCCATCAAGTTCAACCTCTTAAGATCTCCTTTGATCTGCAATATGCGGATTAACTATTAATTCATTAGTTGTTAATTAATTATTAATCAATTATTTAATGTTTTTTTTTGTTTGTTTGTTTTATTATTATTAATTAGTCCAGAGGAAGGCAAATAGAAAAAAAAAAACAAGCAAGACTTAGCCAATTGTCTAAAGGGGAAATGTTAAAAATTTGGATCATTACTGTCTCTCTAATTATCCATGATAACCCTGAATTCCCTTTTTAAATAGAAATAAATCTAGTCCCCTTTTAAAGTTATTTATCGAATCCGCTGTCACCACCTCCTCTGGTAGAGAATTCCACAGATTAACCACCCTTACTGTGAAGAACCCTTTTCTTTCTTTGAGGTGGAATCTTTTTACTTCTAACCTTAAGGGATGTCCTCTTGTCAGTTGAAAACCTCTTGGTACAAAAAGCTCCCCCGACAAATCTTTATACTGACCCTGGATGTATTTATATAAGGTAATCATATCTCCTCTTAGACGCCTTTTTTCTAGAGAAAATAAGTTTAATTTGGTTAGTCTTTCTTCATAACTTAGCCCCTCCATTCCCCTTATTAGTTTGGTTGCCCTTCTCTGTACCTTTTCCAGCTCTAAAATGTCCTTTTTATGAAGTGGTGTCCAAAATTGTACTCCATATTCCAAATGAGGGCGTACTAGAGATTTGTATAGTGGCAGAATTATATTTGCTTCCCTGGCTTCTATACCCTTCTTAATACATGCTAATATTTTATTTGCCTTTGCAGCTGCTGCTTGGCTTTGAGCACTGTTACCTAGGTGGTTGTCCACAAGCACTCCCAAATCCCTTTCAATATCTGATACACCTAGATTTGCTCCATTAAGATTATAAATTGCATTGCTATTTTTCCTTCCCAGATGCATAACCTTACATTTATTCGTATTAAATCTCATCTGCCATTTAGATGCCCATTCCTCAATTTTATGTAAATCCCCTTGGAGGGAAAGCACATCATTTTCTGATTTAATTACCTTGCACAACTTTGTGTCATCAGCGAAAATGGAGACCCCACACTCCAATCCTACCTCTAAGTCATTAATAAATATGTTAAAAAGGAGAGGACCTAATACTGAACCCTGAGGAACCCCACTTACCACATTAGTCCAATCGGAGTATGTTCCATTTACAACAACCCTTTGCTTCCTGTCTTTTAGCCAGCTCTCAATCCATGAGCAGATATTTACTGCAATTCCTGTATCCCTTAGTATGGATAGCTTCCCCACTACAGAAGTGAGGCTCACTGGTCTATAATTCCCCGGATTTGCTCTTGCTCCCTTTTTAAATATAGGTATCACATCAGCTTTTCTCCAGTCATCTGGTAGAGACCCTGTGATGAGTGAATCTTAAAAAATTACATATAATGGTTTGGCTATTACAGAACCCAGTTCCCTTAGTACCCTTGGATGTATTCCATCAGGACCCGGGGCTTTATTAACATTTATTTTTTCCAACCTCTTTTGGATTACTTCCTGTGTTAACCAATTATTTGGCAAAGGTAGTGTAGCCCCATTATGTCGCAGTGTCCTAACCACTGGTACCTCCCTTGTGTATACCGAAGAAAAGAACCTATTTAGCTCATCTGCCTTTTCTTGGTCACTAATTATCAGACAGCCTGTTTCACATTGTAATGTTCCTATAGCTTCCTTCCTCGCCTTCTTCCCATTAATATACTTAAAAAATATTTTAGGGTTAGTCTTACTCTCTTTTGCAATTAATTTTTCATTTTCTATTTTAGCCAGTCTAAACGCGCTTTTGCAAGCCTTGTTGATTTCCTTGTATTTCCGTAAAGCAGTCTCTGTCCCCTCTTGTTTGTATAATTTAAATGCCTGTTTTTTACTCCGTATCTTGATCTTTAAATCATTGTTAAGCCACATGGGTTGTGATTTACTCCTTTTACTTTTATTCCCTCACGGTATATGCTGATGTGTATGTATATTTAGTAAGGATTTAAATGTTGTCCATTTATGTTCAGTGTTTTTACCTATCAGTTCTCTGTCCCAGTCTATACTTTGTATTGCTGCCCTTAGACCGTTAAAATCTGCCCTTTTAAAATTAAAAGTTTTTGTTGGCCCCTTAAAATGTTGTTTTTTTAATTCAATCTCAAATGAGACTGTGTTGTGATCACTGTTTCCCAAAGGTTGCCCTATTTCAACATTTGATACAATATCAATATTATTTGTAATGAGTAAATCTAAGATAGCTTCATTTCTAGTAGGCTCCTGTATAACCTGGGCCAAATAATGATCCCTGAGTGTACTCAAGAACCTGCTCCCCTTAGCTGAACTGCTGGTCTCATTTATCCAGTTTATTTCAGGGTAATTAAAATCTTCCATTATTAGAACTTGCCCGTGCTTAACTGCATTTCCAATCTGTAACAATAATTGTATTTCCTCACTTTCAGCTATATTTGGGGGTTTATAGCATACTCCTACTAATATTCTTTTGGAATTTGCTGCTCCGCTATTTAACTCTACCCACAAACATTCAGCTTTATCACTAGGTCCACCATAAATATCTTCTCTGACTATAGCCTTAAATTCAGGCTTAACATACGGACAAATCCCTCCTCCTCGTTTACCATTGCCTCTATCTTTCCTAAATAGGTTATAACCATCCAGATTAACAGTCCAGTCTTGAGATTCATCCCACCACGTTTCGGTAATGCCTATTAAATCCCATTTTTCATTAATTGCTAATAATTCTAACTCTCCCATTTTTCCTGGCAAGCTTCTGGCATTAGCAAGCATACACCTTATGTTATGAGTCTGTAGTTCTGAAGTGCCTGCCACTGAACTTGAATTACTTAGTACTACCTCCATATTGACTATACTACCCCTCCCCCATCTCCTCCCCTATGAGTTGTTAATTCATCCCTTATACCCTCTACACTTTCTACCCCATTACTTATATCTAGTCCCTCCCCCCCACCTACTAGTTTAAAAACTCCTCCAGCCTTTCTACCATACTATCCCCTAGTACAAAAGCTCCCTCATCATTAAGGTATAGTCCATCCCTACTGTAGAGATTGTACTGAAGTGAGAAGTCAGCCCAGTGCTCTAAAAAGCCAAACCCCTCCTTAGTGCACCACATCTTTAGCCACGCATTAACCTCCCTAATCTCCTTCTGCCTCCCTGGGCTAGCACGTGGCACTGGTAGTATCTCAGAAAATACTACCTTGGAGGTCATTGCCTTCAGCTTATTACCTAGTTCTCTAAAATCATTCTTTAGGACACTCCATCTTCCACTAACTTTGTCATTAGTACCAATATGTACCAAGACCGCCGGTTCATTTCCAGCCCCTCCCAATAATTTGTCTACCCGATCCACAACATGACGAACCCGAGCACCCGGGAGACAGCAAACTGTTCGATTGCTGGGATCTGGGTGACAAATCACCCTGTCTACCTTCCTAATAATAGAGTCCCTGTAGCGGAACCCATCACTGTTTTACCCTGTTTTATGATTATTATGGTTAAGATATGATCCTACTATATGTATGTTGGTTGATGCTCTGCAGAATATTGTCCCAGACATTTACAGCTACTTGGCATGGGAGATAATCTTGTTACAGCGACTCTGCATAAGATAAAGGAAGTCTATTGTATACAGTGTTTTCATTCTCAGATAAGAACAAAGAAGTGTAATTGAATCAATGTCTGATTGTATCAAAGTTGCCAGGGAGGTGTGACCCCCCTATTGTTCTCTTTATGTGTATTGTGTGTGGCCAAATATGGGCATGTGTATTACCTGTGGCCAAAGAGATGTATAAATATTTCTGTAAAGGTAAATAAAGTCAGTATTCATTTGACTCCCAAATTGTGTGTCGTCCAATATGGGAGGTCGGGAATGGTGAAACTGTAGTGCCTCTTGGGTATTTTACCGTATACCAGCGGAGATTTTGGACTGCGTGTTCCTGCTCCGTTACAGTCCCCTACAACCAAAACCTGTCTGTTCTGCCTATTCTGCCCTCCCTCTTCTCCAGTAGAGCTGTTCGCCCGGCTGTTAGAGGGAACAGCTCTATCTGGCATTGCCATTCCTGAATGGACATCGCCAACAGTTTCACTCAATCTGGCAACTCTGTTGTTGTTTGCCAACTCAGAACTAGCCTGCCTCCTCCTGTTCCCCCTGCTTCCCCTTGTAACTGTAACCCAGGACATCCTCACTAGCCCCAGCTCCACCCTCCATGCTAGGCCCAGCTAAACTGTGCTCAGTGAGCACCAACCCCCTTTCCAGTGGAGCAATATCACTAAGTGCTGCAATTCTCCTCTCCAGATCTCCAATTTGAGCTTCCAGAGAGGCAACATGCTCACACCTTTAACAGAGGTATGGACCCTGGATCATCTGTTCCAGTATTGCATACATATGACAGGATGTACACTGAATAAGGTTGCCACTGGACTGACTCATAATTATTATTATTGTCTACGAAATTTCAGTGGGAAAAATAAAGAATATAATATAATATATTTATATAAAGTTTTCCTCCTTTGCACTATAAATCTGCCCTCCCTTTTCTTTGAAGGCCCTCCTTTTATTTAAACTCCTAGGCTTTTACTAGAATTGCACTTGATACTGAAAATGTTCGCAAGCTCACCAGTTCCCCTTCTCTGGTTTCTATTAACTTCTGCCTTCTCGCCTGGGCACAATTAGTGCACTCTGCAATTTATCAGCCTTTACTTGTAAGGTAAATCCACTTGTAAACAGGCCCCAAACCAGCTCACAAATCCTTTATCCTTGTTTAACAGTCAAGCCACACCCCTCTCACCTGGGCACACTTAGTGCACTCTGCAGTTTATCAGCCTTTACTTGTAAGGTAAATCCACTTGTAAACAGGCCCCAAACCAGCTCACAAACCTTTTATACAAGTTTAACAGTCAAGCCACACCCCTCTCACCTGGGCACACTTAGTGCACTCTGCAGTTTATCAGCCTTTACTTGTAAGGTAAATCCACTTGTAAACAGGCCCCAAACCAGCTCCCAAACCTTTTATACAAGTTTAACAGTCAAGCCACACCCCTCTCACCTGGGCACAATTAGTGCACTCTGCAGTTTATCAGCCTTCACTTTTTAAGGTAAATCCACTTGTAAACAGACCCCCAACCAGCTCACAAACCTTTTATACAAGTTTAACAGTTCTTCGTGATCCTCCTCGTGATCTCCATATGACGATGCTTAATGGGTTTTGGATTTTTCAACAACTTCTGTTTGCTCCGGAGTCAGTGCGACTGGACCTTTTACGTCTCTACCACGACTCAAAACCAGCAGGACATCCAGGAATCCGAAAGACACAAGAGTTACTCGCCCGATCCTTTTGGTGGCCCAAGTATTATGAGGATGTTAAGAAGTATGTGTCCTCTTGTGATGTATGTGCCAGACATAAGACTCCTTGCTCATCCCCTGTTGGCTTGCTTCAGCCCCTTCCGATTCCTCATCGTCCCTGGGGATCCATATCCATGGACTTTATTGTGGAACTACCTCCCTCTAAGGAACACACTCCATTCTTGTTGTTGTGGACAGGTTAACTAAGATGGGTCATTTCATATCAGCTCGTGGTCTCCCTTCAGCTAAACAGACGGCTGACCTGGTTATTCAGGAAATATTTTGCTTGCATGGAGTGCCCGATGAAGTAGTTTCTGACAGGGGAGTGCAGTTTACATCTCATTTTTGGAAACATTTTTGTTCTAATCTAGGTATTAATGTAAATCTGTCGTCAGCTTTTCATCCACAAAGTATTGGACAGACTGAGCGAACCAACCAGACTTTGGAGCAATATTTGCGGTGCTATATTAGTTACCTGCAGGATGACTGGCTGGATTTTCTACCCATGGCGGAGTTTGCCTATAACAATGCCCAACACTGCTCCACTTCTTTGAGCCCATTTTTTGCCAACTATGGTTACCATCCAACCTTTCTAGTGAGTTTCCCAATTACTACTTCCTTTCCTGCAGTCACTGATCGGCTAACCACCTTACGACATTCCCAAGACCTGTTGAACTAGACTCTTTCGAAGGCTCAGGAATGTTACAAGAGAGCTGCTGACAGGCATTGAACGTAGGCCCCAGTTTATCATGTTGGTGACAAGGTTTGGCTGTCAACAAGGAATCTTAAGCTTAAGGTTCCTTCTCATAAATTGGGTCAGAGGTTCATGGGACCTTTTGAGATCATCGCTCAGATCAATGCTGTCACTTTTCGTTTGCAACTTCCAGATTCCATGAGAATACATCCGGTGTTTCACTTAGCAATGCTGAAACCTTTCCATGTCAACACTTTCCCTGGCTGAGCCCTGCCTGCCCCACCTCCAGTCCTCGGGGATGGTGAGGATGAATACGAGGTGGAGAAAATTCTGGACTCCCGGATCTTCCGCAACAAGCTTCAGTATCTGGTCCTCTGGAAAGGCTATGGTGAGGAGGAGAGTTCGTGGTAACCAGTGGACAATATTCACACTCCTGATCTCCTTCTGTCCTTTCATGTGCAGTACCCTGCTAAACCGGGTAATAGGGCATCCAAAAGCTGCACCTATAGAGGCGGGGGTAATGTGAGGAATTGACTCTGCTGGGTTTTGAACCCTGGTCCCCAGTCTGCTGAACCTCTTCCCTACCACTGCGCCAGCCTGCCTTTGTGAATTTCATTGAGATCTGATAACCTTGACTCTGCTAGCAATAGTATCAGTGCCTAAGTCTCTTCAGCTGTGCCTTGTCAGGTGTCTGGTCCTTGGCCTATATAAGGCCCTTCCTGTCAATGCACCTTGGCAGATTATTGTGGTAGCTGTTCCCTTCAATAAAGCTTGTGCCTGTTTCACCTACAACTTGATGAATTTGATTATTGCTGACCTAGGCTGCTGGTCTCCTAAACCTTGTGATTCCTACATCATTACACCCAGCTGTCCGTAACTATCTACTTGAGATATTATACAAATCCCTTTCGGTCTTAGCTTTAAACAGAGCAATTAGTGAATATATTCTTCCTCTTGTCCAGTCAAAGGACTAAGACCTGAATTATTATGAGTAAAGTGGAATCCACAATAATATAAGTAAATAATATATATAAGTAAATATTTTTTTTAAACACAGCTTTTTTTTAAAAAGTGGACAAAATTAAACTTTTATTTATATCAGGTCTTTTTTAAGGAACAAAGTGAATTTTAAGAAATTCAAAGACACTTTTTATGCTAATATTCTTGTTCTTTTGTACCCTCAATAGGGTAATAAGGGAATAGGTTTGTAGTTGTTTTTCTTTCTTTCTTTCTTTTATAAAGATAATATGTGATAAGAAAAAACTATATTTTGTAACATAGGATTTTTTGGTATTGTTTACTGTGCATGATTAAGTTGTCATGCACAAGGATAACCTTTGTGATTATAGTATTTATATTCTAATAAAACACTAATTTTAATACTTCGACTCTATGCGCTCTCTAGTTTTCCTTCTGTATCATTTCTCCAATTATATCTTATTGTGTGATCAGTGGCCTCTCAACCCAAAGGGACAAAAACATATTGTACCGCTGTCTGCACAGGTGTGGCAGCAATGCGTCATAACAACCACATGTCACATGTGTAAATAGTACAGCGTGTCAACAACATGTGTCACTGTGTCTCTAAACAGAGCTCAGTGTTCCTGCATGTGGCGAATCTTCATCATGACCACACTTGATGCCGGAAGATTCTCTGTGTCTGCCTCCTGCTTTTGATCAGCTTGATTACTCAAGAGTGAAGACGTCTCTTCCACTGTCTATTTCTCTCTGTGATTTCGTGTCTACTCTAAAAGAGACAACATCTCAACATTTCCTGTGTGAAGTGAGATAAGACTTGTGGTGAGCAGGACCCAGTACGTACACAATGTTCGTGTACTACAGGGAGGATGCAGTGTGCACCTGTTCTATGCATTTTGGCAGTTATAAAAATAAACTACATCAAAGCTACTAGATCTGTATATAGTGTTATATGATGGTTGTCACGGATCCCTTTCCAGGGCCTGGATCCTGGTTGTGCTGAGTCTGCAGTGAGAAGACACCTCTATTGTACTGTTATCTGTTCTGGCCCATTGTTAGCAAATTAAGTTAATCACATCTGCATGTACTCTATCTAGGGTCTGGACCACGTTGATGCAGAGACGGCAGGATGTGTATTAGAAGGTAGCCCTATCGTTCTCAGGTGCTAGCTATCAAGCTACTGCTCGACCCCATGTAAGGTCATCTCCTGTAGTTGTCTGCCACACCCTCTCTTTGTTGTACTGTGTACACTCCCTCTGTGTCTAACTGCTATAAAAATTGCTGACTTTTCAAAAATAAATCAGTTTCCTTCTGAGGAATTTAGAAATTGTGTGTCTCTTATTTTGGCTGTGATACTGAACCTATCTCCACCCTGCAAGTAACCTGTCATGGTCACTACCACAGGAAGGTTACTGAGACTCCTAGTAGTGCTGATTCCTGATGGAGAAACCTTGACTGATACAGAAGCCAGATATCAGGGTGCTGGTGCAGAGATTTCCAAGAACCCAACAGGCCTTGTGGGTAGTTAACCTGTAGTCTATAGCAGGTGGCCCTGGGCAGTAATAGCCCCTACCCCCAGATTGTGACAGTGGTGTATTCTATTTATTAATATAAGTAATATATATATTTAAAAAAAGCACCATAATAGTTATTCCATTAACCTTCCATGCAAATGACTGACAACTGAGGGATGGGAGTTTTGGTTTGTCACATATCTGCCTCCAAATAAAGTTGTGTTCTGGGGATTGATCCGACCAGAACACACTTGGGGTACAGTCTCCTGATACTCTGAGGTACAGCCTCCTGATCCTCAGGGTACAGTCTACTGGTTCTCTGAGTTACAGTCTTCTGATCCTCTGAGGTAAACGTTTCCTGATCCTCTGGAGTACAGTCTCTGGATCCTCTGGGATACAGCCTTCTGATCCTCTGAGGTACATGCTCTTGATTCTTGGGGTACAGTCTACTGGTTCTCTGGGTTACAGTCTCCTGATTCTCTTGGGTACATGTCATTTTCAGGAGGGCCCACTATGCTTTTGGGGCTGGTGGACTGAGAGGAGACCTGAACCATCACTAGTGAGCCACTATTTCTTTCACCTTTCGCTGACAAAGAGTATCAGGACTTTGGAAGCTATGTTGATCATTGGGGGTTGTGTTTGGGATGTCAGCCATGTTGTGTGGGCCATGATAAAATGAGTTATGCTCATTTATTGATGTTTGAAGGAAACCCAGGCATGTTTGGTCTCAAAATGCACCATTCTCTGCAGGGAATAATAATAAAGTGTTATAGCGGGATTCCCTGGTCATGGGTCACATGGGTGTGCAATTGAGGGGGCCACGCTACTTGGAGGGAGAGAGTTGACAGGGAGGTCAAGGGTTAAATGTATATTGAGCTGGGACTAAAGTGATTGCTCGGGTGAGGTCACCCGGCATCCCTTTGATCTATGATTGCTATGACAGGACAGATGAGAAGTCACTCTGAGACATGGTGTCTCCACTCCGGGGCTGATCAAAGAGCCCCTGGTAAGCCAGAAACCTAGGGGCAATTACCATCTGGCAACCCGTACCAACTCCAGGTAGGAAGGCTGACATCTGATAAGAGGAAGGAGGATTATAATTGGGGACTGTGGTAGATAAATATGGGTGTTGAGATCAATAAAGTATGGCTCAGTTAAACATCCATCAGCATTGTGTACACGGGGGACTTAGGCGGAAATGACCGCCGAAGGTGCTCCTGCGAGCCTCGCGAAGCAAGCCGTTGTGAAAATGAGAAACGCGGAACTTAGGTAATGCGAGGCGAGCAGTTCAGGCATTGAACTACTCGGGACTTAGCCTCCAAGCAGTTAGGAAATGCGGGATTGCATTAGGCTGCAAGCAGTTGAGGAACGCGGAATATAGAAAAAAAAATTGCGAGGTCGGAAAAATACGAAGTTAACATCCGAACCACGCAAATCGGAAAACACAAAACCCCCCCAAAAAAAACAAAAAAAAAACATCACACACACACAATTTGCAGAGTTTCGGCACTCGAAAATCAGCTAAGGAAGAAAAAAAAATGGAGTCCGAAATTTTTTTAAGTAAGGGCTACAAGACCCCGAACCGCGCGAAACACCGCCAGGCACCTACGACCTTTACCCAGGAACGTACGAGGTACAAAATACATTATTAGAAAGGACGGAAAATGCTTGCGCGCTGCGTAACACATAGACAAACGCCGCCATTTTACAACACTAACATTACAAATCTAAAATGTCGCTTTACCTTACTAAACAAACGGTTTGCCCTCGAGTACGCAGCCTATTTATACTGCACACTTGGCACATTGCTGACACTTTCTCCTCAGGGCAGCAACAATCCAACTGTACATTGTATGCTGCAGAAAAAGAGATTGTTAGCTCTTCAGGATATTGATTGATGGATATGTTAATTAGAAATAGGTAAAGTATATTAATTTAGTAATTAATTAATTATTATTAAAAAAATATATATTGAAAAAAAACACTAAATATCATATTTTACACTGCCGTTACTTTATGTATACATTAATGCTTCGCACTCCCTAATACATGTATTCATTTCTAATTAATTATTAACGTACATTAATTTAATAATTATTAATTACATAATGGAAAATAAAAATGTATACTTTCTACTGCACTAAAAAATGTTTACATTTTGCACTGCGCTTATCTCATTGGCTGCCAGCAATAGCACTCTCAATGCAGTTACATATTTAAATCACTTTATTATGCTCTGCGACCTGAAAATATTTTCTAATTCACACTGCACTAAAAAATTGTATATTCAACACTGTACTTATATATCTGTCTTTGCGATGAGCACCAAAGATGATCGTTGCAAAGCACGAAACTTGGAAGACACGAGGGGAGAGGCTGGCAATGAGCGCCGAAGGACTTCAGAGGACTAAAAGCCTTACATTTGGTGGCAAACAGCATTGCCATGGCTTCAAATTGTATTGCCCCGTCAATTTTGACTGGTAGTAAAACATATAGGGCCCTATTAAATTCTCCCTCGTAGTTCTCTCGGTGCTCGCAAAAGGCAGTTTTCCTGCTGTTTGCGAGAACCGAATCTCTCGCAGCCTGCTTTACGATATGACTGCGAGAAAATGGCCGAGAATAGGCTCCGAGAGAGCTACGTAGCCTTAAATCTATGCACGAGTCTCGCATATCGTAAGAATCCCTACGTGGACAAAAAGTCCACGCAAGGGATCCGAAAGCCTCTACGTGCTGCCTCGGAACAGCCCGAGACAGCAGCGTGAGGCTCCCCCCTGCACCCTATACACATCCCCATGCTGCAGGGGTCTCTATCAGGACCCCTGCAGCACCCCCACATTAACCCCTTGCAGCGGGGGTCCCCGATCTGCATAGATCAGGCCCCCCGCTGCATTTAAAACTTTTAAATTCCCCGCCGCGGCTCCTTAAAGGGACCGCGGCACACTATTAGCCAATCCCGGCCGCGGCACTTAAAATTAACCCCCCTCTATGCTGGGGGTCCCCATCGGGACCCCCGAAGTGTCCCCACATAAACCCATTGCAGGGGGGGTCCCCGATCTGCATAGATCAGGCCCCCCGCTGCATTTAAAACTTTTAAATTCCCCGCCGCGGCTCCTTAAAGGGACCGCGGCACACTATTAGCCAATCCCGGCCGCGGCACTTAAAATTAACCCCCCTCTATGCTGGGGGTCCCCATCGGGACCCCCGAAGTGTCCCCACATAAACCCATTGCAGGGGGGGTCCCCGATCTGCATAGATCAGGCCCCCCGCTGCATTTAAAACTTTTAAATTCCCCGCCGCGGCTCCTTAAAGGGACCGCGGCACACTATTAGCCAATCCCGGCCGCGGCACTTAAAATTAACCCCCCTCTATGCTGGGGGTCCCCATCGGGACCCCCGAAGTGTCCCCACATAAACCCATTGCAGGGGGGGTCCCCGATCTGCATAGATCAGGCCCCCCGCTGCATTTAAAACTTTTAAATTCCCCGCCGCGGCTCCTTAAAGGGACCGCGGCACACTATTAGCCAATCCCGGCCGCGGCACTTAAAATTAACCCCCCTCTATGCTGGGGGTCCCCATCGGGACCCCCGAAGTGTCCCCATATAAACCCCCTGCAGCGGGGGGCCCCGATCGGCACCGATCGTGACCCTGCTGCAATTCAATTTTAAATTTCCCGCCTCGCGGGTCCTCAAAGGACCGTAAAGGTCCTGAAAGGACTCGCACTAAAAATAATAACCCCAGGCAACTATAATTACCCCATTAACTCATGGTGGTCAATACAGACCACCATAAGACCTAAATTAACCCATTAACTCATGATGGTCAATCCAGACCAGCATAAGGCCTAAATTAACCCATTAAGTAATGATGGTCAATCCAGACCACCATAAGGCCTAAATTAACCCATTAAGTAATGATGGTCAATCCAGACCACCATAAGGCCTAAATTAACCCATTAACTCATGGTGGTCAATACAGACCACCATAAGGCCTAAATTAACCCATTAAGTAATGATGGTCAATCCAGACCACCATAAGGCCTAAATTAACCCATTAAGTAATGATGGTCAATCCAGACCACCATAAGGCCTAAATTAACCCATTAACTCATGGTGGTCAATACAGACCACCATAAGGCCTAAATTAACCCATTAAGTAATGATGGTCAATCCAGACCACCATAAGGCCTAAATTAACCCATTAAGTAATGATGGTCAATCCAGACCACCATAAGGCCTAAATTAACCCATTAACTCATGGTGGTCAATACAGACCACCATAAGGCCTAAATTAACCCATTAAGTAATGATGGTCAATCCAGACCACCATAAGGCCTAAATTAACCCATTAAGTAATGATGGTCAATCCAGACCACCATAAGGCCTAAATTAACCCATTAACTCATGGTGGTCAATACAGACCACCATAAGGCCTAAATTAACCCATTAAGTAATGATGGTCAATCCAGACCAGCATAAGGCCTAAATTAACCCATTAACTCATGATGGTCAATCCAGACCAGCATAAGGCCTAAATTAACCCATTAACTCATGATGGTCAATACAGACCAGCATAAGGCCTAAATTAACCCATTAACTCATGATGGTCAATACAGACCAGCATAAGGCTCTATTTAACCCCATCAGTCCCATAAGGGTATATTATTACCATTATGGGCCTGTTACAACCCAACATTAACCACATAAGTGCCATGATGGTCCTCAAGGACCATCATGACACTAACTACAAACACTACACTATAACCCCCAATAAACCATTTAATCTAAACTAACCCCCCTCTACACTAATCTATTAACACTTACACTACCTACCTACACTACCTACCCCCTAATAAACCTCCCCAACACTCTAATTACAAAAAACAAAAAACCTACAGTACAAAAAACAAAAAAACCTACAGTACAGAAAACAAAAAAAAATTACACACCTGAAAAGGAAAGACAGATAAACACAATACAATAATACATATAATACATTACATACATTACATACAATACATGACATTACATATAATATATTAAATATAATATATTAAATATAATATATTACATATAATACATTACATACATTACATACAATACATGACATTACATATAATATATTAAATATAATATATTAAATATAATATATTACATATAATACATTACATACATTACATACAATACATGACATTACATATAATATATTAAATATAATATATTAAATATAATATATTACATATAATACATTACATACATTACATACAATACATGACATTACATATAATATATTAAATATAATATATTACATATAATATATTACATATAATACATTACATACATTACATACAATACATGACATTACATATAATATATTAAATATAATATATTACATATAATATATTACATATAATACATTACATACATTACATACAATACATGACATTACATATAATATATTAAATATAATATATTAAATATAATATATTACATATAATACATTACATATAGTCCTAATCAAATACCCCCTATCTATCTAACATACAATCTATTTAATTTAAAATAAATCCTAACTATATCAAATACATCCCCCTATCTATCTAATATACAAAAAATCCTAACTACATACACAGACCCTTATTCTAAAATTAAATAAAATAATTACAGTCCTAACTACATACACAGACCCTTATTCTAAAATTAAATAAAATAATTACAGTCCTAACTACATACACAGACCCTAATTCTAAGCTAAAATCAATAAATTAAGACCACTTACCTTTAAGATGTTGCTTCAGATCACTAACCTATGGGTCAAACAAAAAAAAAAATTAGTACAAAACATTAACATCAAATAAATAAACATTATATACATTCTACATATTCAACTCACCTTTACAGCATGTCCAGTCACTGTTAAGCTCTTCCGGCGCGGCCCTGTTAAAAAAAAAAAACACAATACATGAATACATGAATACAATATATAAACAATAAAGAAAATACACAAATAAACATCTAAATATACATTTAACTTACCTCCCCGCGATGTCCCCAGCCTTCTCTCCTTCAGCCCCGGCTGGGCCGCGGAACCATCCGCGCTCTAAAAAAAAATAAAAAAAAAACTAACGGAGGTCTGCACTGGCAGACCTCCCCGACGCTACTGAACCTCCCGGAGTCGTTTCCGGGAGGAAATTGGCATTGGCGGCTTGTGATTGGCTGAAAAAGCTGTCTATCAATTTCAGCCAATCAAAAGTCGTCAATGTGTGAGCCAATCAGGATGGGATACACCCCAATATCCCACCCTGATTGGCTAAAACACTTGTCTATCTTTATGGGAACCAATCACAACGCTCAGATGCCTTCAGCCAATCACTATGGGATACACCCCCACGGAGTGATTGGTAGAAGACATCTGCGCATCCTGATTGGCTCCTACATTGACGACTTTTGATTGGCTGACAGCTTTTTCAGCCAATCACAAGCCGCCAATGCCAATTTCCTCCCGGAAACGACTCCGGGAGGTTCAGTAGCGTCGGGGAGGTCTGCCAGTGCAGACCTCCGTTAGTTTTTTTTTTATTTTTTTTTAGAGCGCGGATGGTTCCGCGGCCCAGCCGGGGCTGAAGGAGAGAAGGCCGGGGACATCGCGGGGAGGTAAGTTAAATGTATATTTAGATGTTTATTTGTGTATTTTCTTTATTGTTTATATATTGTATTCATGTATTCATGTATTGTGTTTTTTTTTTTTAACAGGGCCGCGCCGGAAGAGCTTAACAGTGACTGGACATGCTGTAAAGGTGAGTTGAATATGTAGAATGTATATAATGTTTATTTATTTGATGTTAATGTTTTGTACTAATTTTTTTTTTTGTTTGACCCATAGGTTAGTGATCTGAAGCAACATCTTAAAGGTAAGTGGTCTTAATTTATTGATTTTAGCTTAGAATTAGGGTCTGTGTATGTAGTTAGGACTGTAATTATTTTATTTTATTTTAGAATAAGGGTCTGTGTATGTAGTTAGGATTTTTTGTATATTAGATAGATAGGGGGATGTATTTGATATAGTTAGGATTTATTTTAAATTAAATAGATTGTATGTTAGATAGATAGGGGGTATTTGATTAGGACTATATGTAATATATTATATGTAATATATTATATTTAATATATTATATTTAATATATTATATGTAATGTCATGTATTGTATGTAATGTATGTAATGTATTATATGTAATATATTATATTTAATATATTATATTTAATATATTATATGTAATGTCATGTATTGTATGTAATGTATGTAATGTATTATATGTAATATATTATATTTAATATATTATATTTAATATATTATATGTAATGTCATGTATTGTATGTAATGTATGTAATGTATTATATGTAATATATTATATTTAATATATTATATTTAATATATTATATGTAATGTCATGTATTGTATGTAATGTATGTAATGTATTATATGTAATATATTATATTTAATATATTATATTTAATATATTATATGTAATGTCATGTATTGTATGTAATGTATGTAATGTATTATATGTAATATATTATATTTAATATATTATATTTAATATATTATATGTAATGTCATGTATTGTATGTAATGTATGTAATGTATTATATGTAATATATTATATTTAATATATTATATTTAATATATTATATGTAATGTCATGTATTGTATGTAATGTATGTAATGTATTATATGTATTTTTGTATTGTGTTTATCTGTCTTTCCTTTTCAGGTGTGTAATTTTTTTTTGTTTTCTGTACTGTAGGTTTTTTTGTTTTTTGTACTGTAGGTTTTTTGTTTTTTGTAATTAGAGTGTTGGGGAGGTTTATTAGGGGGTAGGTAGTGTAGGTAGGTAGTGTAAGTGTTAATAGATTAGTGTAGAGGGGGGTTAGTTTAGATTAAATGGTTTATTGGGGGTTATAGTGTAGTGTTTGTAGTTAGTGTCATGATGGTCCTTGAGGACCATCATGGCACTTATGTGGTTAATGTTGGGTTGTAACAGGCCCATAATGGTAATAATATACCCTTATGGGACTGATGGGGTTAAATAGAGCCTTATGCTGGTCTGTATTGACCATCATGAGTTAATGGGTTAATTTAGGCCTTATGGTGGTCTGGATTGACCACCATGAGTTAATGGGTTAATTTAGGCCTTATGGTGGTCTGGATTGACCATCATGAGTTAATGGGTTAATTTAGGCCTTATGGTGGTCTGGATTGACCACCATGAGTTAATGGGTTAATTTAGGCCTTATGGTGGTCTGGATTGACCACCATGAGTTAATGGGTTAATTTAGGCCTTATGGTGGTCTGGATTGACCACCATGAGTTAATGGGTTAATTTAGGCCTTATGGTGGTCTGGATTGACCACCATGAGTTAATGGGTTAATTTAGGCCTTATGGTGGTCTGGATTGACCACCATGAGTTAATGGGTTAATTTAGGCCTTATGGTGGTCTGGATTGACCACCATGAGTTAATGGGTTAATTTAGGCCTTATGGTGGTCTGGATTGACCATCATGAGTTAATGGGGTAATTATAGTTGCCTGGGGTTATTATTTTTAGTGCGAGTCCTTTCAGGACCTTTACGGTCCTTTGAGGACCCGCGAGGCGGGAAATTTAAAATTGAATTGCAGCAGGGTCACGATCGGTGCCGATCGGGGCCCCCCGCTGCAGGGGGTTTATATGGGGACACTTCGGGGGTCCCGATGGGGACCCCCAGCATAGAGGGGGGTTAATTTTAAGTGCCGCGGCCGGGATTGGCTAATAGTGTGCCGCGGCCCCTTTAAGGAGCCGCGGCGGGGAATTTAAAAGTTTTAAATGCAGCGGGGGGCCTGATCTATGCAGATCGGGGACCCCCCCTGCAATGGGTTTATGTGGGGACACTTCGGGGGTCCCGATGGGGACCCCCAGCATAGAGGGGGGTTAATTTTAAGTGCCGCGGCCGGGATTGGCTAATAGTGTGCCGCGGCCCCTTTAAGGAGCCGCGGCGGGGAATTTAAAAGTTTTAAATGCAGCGGGGGCCTGATCAGTGCCGATCGGGGACCCCCGCTGCAAGGGGTTAATGTGTGGGGGCTGCGGGGGTTCCTATGGACCCCTGCAGCAAGGTGTTCATGTGAGGACACTTCGGGGGTCCCGACAGGGACCCCCGCATTGAGGGGGGGTTCATTTTAGGTGCCTGGGGGGGGTTTGGAGTACCCCCCACGGCAATGCTTATGTGGGGGACTGCCGCGGAGGTCCCTTTTAGGACCCCCGCAGCACTTGATGAGGAGTGGGAGCCTGCGATATCATCTCGCAGGCTGTCACTCCTCATGTACATTTACGCAGTGTAGATACGTACGGCCCTGCTGCGTAGCTCATACGTTGCTCGCAGCAGGGCTAATTTAATAGCATTGTAAGTTAGAGAAACTTTGCAGTACGTAGGGCTTAAGTAGAAGCCTCTTATTTACGAGGCTGGAATTTAATAGGGCCCATAGTTCATAAACTTTCAGAGACAAACAATATACACCATGCTGGCCATGCCCACAGGGCACAGAGATGGTTCCAATCAGAAGATAGCGAATTGGGAGTTATTTCAAACTGTTAAGGCACGTAATATTTAATGACATTTACCCACATTCTTCTGCCTCTATCACATATTGCAGCACTTAGGCTGAAATGCGAACTACACCCATATTTGGTGTTTTTTGTCACTCGAGAATCGCCTAAAAAAAAATGGCGGCTGAAAAACGCAAAATTTCAGAAAAAGCATGGAAACGAGGCTCAGCAACGCCAGGCTTTCAAAACTTACAAAATACACAACTCTTAAGAGAGGAACACTTACACGAACAACGCCAGGCACGCAGAACTTAGAAAATACACCACACCGAACACACTAACACTTACAACAACAACGCCAGGCACGTGGGACTTTGAAAATAGCAACGGCAGTCACTGCGTGCCACACAAACATTCACCACACACACAGAGGAGAAAGACCCAGGGAAGGGACAGGGGGGGAGATGCTGGAAAGAGACACATGGCATTCCCAGGCACTAAACTTGCAGGTTAACGAACCCTTGCAATGAGCGGCCCGTATAGTAGGTGACAGGAAAGTCTTTGGCGCTCATTTCGAGCCACGTGATGAGCGCCAAAGGCGCTCATCATGGGGCTTACAATGAGCACCGCGAGTGGGAGAGGCTTGCAATGAGCGCAGGCGAGAGGAAAAGCTTGCGATGAGTGTCGAAGGTGATCAGTGCAAAGGAAGGAAGTTGAAGTGCACGGGGGAAAGGCTTGCAATGAGTGCCAGAGGTGCTCAGAGGAGCAAAAGCCTCACATTGTGTGGCAAACAGCATTCCCAGCCTTACAATTTTAATCCTGTCATTTTTGTCTGGCAAGTAGCTAGTATTAAATACTTCTCATCTAAACTGATACATAGTTACTGGAATTAATACCAAAGAACATGATAGATAAAGGTCTTTGATCACCCAGACAGGTCTCAGGTCTCCTAGTTACACACAAATAAAACACGGAGGCCATTGTGTGTCGTGATAAGGAGTTACTTAGTTTGGGATGTGGTGACAGCTAGTGGACAAGTGGCTTCATCTTGGAGATAGGGTACGGGAACAAGCCGCCCATAACTCTTCCATCCTCCAGTACCTGGTGAATTACATTGACCGAGCTCTGTACGTTTATGTGACCGAGACGGTCAATACATTGCCTGGATAGAAGTTCATTGCGACGCCTTCCTTGTCTTGTTTTAGGTCCTTTCATTTACTGCACATTGTATGGTGCTATATGCACTGTGCACATACAGAACATACATACAACATTAAATACTAATACTTATTTATACAGTACACATAGCATATGATATATTTGACATACTGCCTATGGATTGCTAGCAGGCCCCTCTCTACTCCAACTCCCTCCTTGATACTTTAGCATCTGTTACCCTATTGGACAGAGCTGCAGAACATGTTGATTCATTATACAGAAGTTATAATAATCCTATATATATGGCAGCAGATTGATGTCGGAGAGACATCCACAGTGCCCACTCTTGGTGATATGGGTCAGAGGTCACCATAACATGGGGGCTCACAAGAGGAGCACTTTGAAAACTCTGCTGATAACAGGAGAGTATCCGGGAATGTGCTCTGTGCAGGATTCACGTCCCATGCAAGTGCTGACAGGAGGCCTGGGTGTTGTAGCATGAAATGAGGGTGATATTAGGGGGTCTCCAGGGCAGGAGGACAGGTGCGGCCTGGGCAGTAGAATGTCACGTATTTGAGAATGTGCGTGTTACACCGGCTTGATTCTACTGTAATGGAGCTTAGTATAAAATATAATAATGTAGCACCATATTATAGTCAATAATCTTTTGGATTCTAAACACACTTTGACCCTTCCAATGTGCTTTGCAGAGCAGAGAAGCATTATATTGTGTACAGGCACTGATTAGTAAAACATGTCATCCCCTCAAAACGAGTCTTGGTGTCTTGTAAATGAACTTCCATGTCTGTCAACTCCTGGCAATGACTGTGAGAACATATCAACATGTTATTTGTGGGGTGACTATAGGAGCAATTCACTAATTTATTACATGGGTATTGAGGGCTGTAATGGTAATTCTTCCCAGGGGTTATACAGCACAGCAAAACAACTCACAGACCCCATAATTATTGGCTAAACTCCATTTATGAGTGGAATTGGCTAATAGGGATTCCCCGTTGTTTATGCCCACTGTCACTCTACCTGCTGAGTTATTGTCCACATTAACACAGTCCTAGGGTTGCCTTGTGACTTTGATTAGCAATGACTAATAGTGACCCTCCACTGGTTGTGCCCACTGTCACTCTACCTGTTGAGTTTCCACACCCAACTGACACAGTCCTAGGGTTACCTCTTGACTTTGACAAGAGGTGACTTATAGTGATCCCCTGTTGGTTATGCCCACTGTCACTCTACTAGCAGAGTCCCTGTTGCCATTGACACTGTCCTAGGGTTGCCTTGTGACTTTGACTAGAGGTAACTAACAGTGATCCCCCATTGGTTGTCATCATTTCACTCTCCTCCAGTGGTACAAAGAGGTGTAGAGTGCAAAAATGACTTAGTCTTATTGAAGCTCTTAGTCTAATGCTTGTGTTTATTAATTTATGTTAAAAAAATAACAGTATTTACAGACACACTATTTTGTGTTGCTTTCAGAGGGAAGTCACGCACATGCTTGTGCCATCCAGAAAACATAACCATTGGCTCCTATTAATGTAGCTGCATACAGACTGAGATGCACCATTAGCTGCACATATGATAATGAGGCCATTTGCATATACAGTACTGTTAGGATACTGTATATAGTGAGATGAACATACACAAAGAGTGAGAGATGGGTCCAGTGCACAGGTTACAGATAATGTTAAAACTGAATAACATCAATATTTGATAATGACCAATGTCTGGAGAAGGTCCTATTTTCTATTATCTGTAATATGAACAATATGTGTAGTGATTGCATGTAACATATACAGTACACAGTGAGAGAAATACAGTAAATATACAGTATGTAAAGCAGTGACATGTGTATTCTATGTATTAGCATTAGGTATCAGTATCCTCCATCTTTGACGCCACACTGTTATCTTCTGCCAGCTTGCTCTCATGTTCCATGATCCTTTATCTCCTAGGGTACTTCCAGTCCAGGGTTTGTGTGTTTTTAATATGATTCCATGAAAGGGCATCATCCTATAGGGGGTAACAAGAGCTGAGGGTCCTATCATGGAGCTGAATTAATTCCTGGTACCAGAGAAACAAATCAAATGCACTTCTACATCCAGGTGCCCATGTGTGGTGGAACTTAAATAGCAACAGATTCTAGACAAATAAACATAGAAATATTTACATTGCACAAAGCTATTTGCCGACATAGTGACCCTCAATGGATTAGAGTCCAGTTTTAAACTCAGACAAGTCTCTTTCCTTCCTTCTTGTTAGGTTTCTTAGTTCTCATTTGCAAATGGCGCAGCTGTCACATTTTGCAGTAGAGTAGAGTTTCTGTTTGCACAGGCTCATAGAGGTGGGAAATCCACCAGTCCTAAAAGAGTCCTACACAAATAGAGCTCCAGACCACCCAAGTTTCCAAGTTTTGCAGCCAGTGGGAAGACTTTGAGCTTATGTCGACTGAGCAGAGAACCCAGGTAGGGAATGTCCACATCAAATGTCTGATAAAGTGAGTGTAAATCAGACAATGCCCCTCAGAGCCTTCACTAGGTTATATGATCCCTTTATCTTGGCTTGTTTCATGTTATATATAATTAGTCCAATGACCCCCAATGACACCGCGGCCAAAGAGACCAGAATGACTGGAGCAGTTAATCTATACTGGTGGTTCACCTGATGCTCTATAAAAAGACAAAGATGTGACATATTAGAGAGAAAGTGACAGAAATAGGTTCCAATGTCAGCACGAGAGGTCAAAAGTCTTTGTTGGGGGGGGGGGGGGGGGGGCAGGGTGAGGGGTTAGCAACAAAGTAAAAGGAAAATTCCATAAATTGTGTGTCTGTGAGTGTGCATGTATGTGAGTATATGTACAATTTACAGTATATTTTATCTTTGCATGAGCTCTTAATTACAGGAACATTGGAATCTAGCTTGCATCACACGAGAATTTTTGCTGTGTATATAATATATTTTACTTGCTATTGTCTTTCAATTGTTATATATATATATATGTTAATTTATAGACATATAATTTTAGTATCAAATAAAAGTTATAGTTTACTTTAAATCTGTGGTCTTCCATTTCTTTGCTCCAGATCAACTGCCATTTATACAATAATATTGCTATATGAATCAAACTAGGATATGAATAATAAATGAGTGTCCTTTACCTTCTCTACCATAATAATCTTTAAAAGGTCTTACACCGTGGATACAATCTCTTTCCTTACCTTTCACAAGAATTTCGATGACTTCCGTCTCGTTCCCAGCCTCATTACTGATACGGAGCATGTAGGTCCCGGTGTCGTTGAGGGTGACATTGTGTAGAGTGAAGGTGCCATTTTTAGCCTGCAGGATTGTACTGTTTCCTCCACAAACCTTCTTTAAAAGAATAGTTGGAGATGGGATGCTGTGGGTCTCGCAGGAGATGATGACCGTGTCACCCTCTGTAACGTTTTCAGATGGTAGCACAAGTACCGTGGTGTTTTTGGGTGGAACTAGGAATGCAGTGAAACATTGTGGGATAATTAACCAAGTAACAGTGAAAACATTGATTAAATTCTGAGAGGTAACAAGAACATGAATTACGATTGCATCAAAACCTCCACTATTTGTGTTCTCATGTTGGATGACTCATTAAATATGACACTCTGGATCCCAATCTAAGGCCTCTCAACGCCATAACTCAACTACAAGATGCAACTGCAATATAATATATGATTACTTCTTGGCCAATCTCTGATTAAAGGGACACTGAAAGTATGTTTAATTTGATGCATCTAAAAGAGGGTTTTTGATAATGCACCACTGTGTGTTTTCATTTTTCAAATGATGCTCGCAAATCTTACAAAATCTGATTCAAATGTTTAACTGATCTAGGTCTGATTGGTCTTTCCCCTGCCAACCAATGAAGTTACTCTTTTAATGCAAATAAATAAAGAAATGTATTCCATGTGCCTTAAGTTCTTATCTGCTGCTCTTATCAAATACATAAAAAGGTAGAAGAGCAACTGATAAGAATGAAACTTGTTACATCAGCCCCATATCACAAGAAGCTTCAATGCCCTCACCTTGCACAGTGAGTGTGGCCTCAGCAAGCTCCTGTCCCAACGTGTTTGTGGATTCACAGACATAAGTTCCTGTGTGCCCTACATGGGCATAGAAGATGATGTGCTCTCCTCCCTCCACTCCCAGGTCCACAAGACCAAAGTTGGTTTTCTTTTTCAAGACAACTTCGGGATGAGGTGATCCTTCAGAGAAGCAGGATACAACCACAAGATCATTCTCTTTTACCACCCCAGATGGAGTGATGGAGACATTGGTGTTCTTTGGAGGAACTGTTGAGTGAGAGAGGATATGTGAGAAAACCAAACCACAACAAAAATCAACCAAAATAGAGCCATTGATCTGCTGAATAAATCCATATCTTTAATGAACCCAACTATCAATCACTATGGCAAATTAAAAGCACATATAATTAAACTTATTCACATGGGATATAGGGGGAGAACTTGCACTACATGATGGACAGAGGGCTTATCTGCTTTCCATTACATTGCTCCATGGGAGAGGTTTCGTAGAAAATACCAGGCTCATCACCTTGCACTTGTAATTCCATTGAGTCTGTGCTGTTCCCCAATTGGGCAGTGCACTTATACATTCCACTACTTGTACTCTGCACATCTTCCAGTGTAATCTCTGACTCATTTGAGAGCAGGAGAGACTCTCCTAATGCTGATATCCAATAAAGAGAGAACCGGGGAAGTGGGATCCCATCACTGACACAGGTCAATGTCACCGATCCCTCCTCCACCACAGTGACAGGAGAGGAGGAATTCACAGTGTGAACAAAGAATTGAACTGGATAATTAAATGATCAGATAGAATATATATACACATAGTATAAAGTCCAATCCACTAACCCAATATCTCATCTCAAACTCTCCCACTTACATTCAACTCTCAGCAATCCTTCCGCCTCCCATTCTCCAAATGGGTTCTTGGTTTTGCACTTGTACACACCGGCGTGTTGTGGCTCAGCTTTCTCTATATACACTGCCCCTTCATTGTCCTGTAACAGGACGTCACCATATTCTGACACTTTCCACAGGGTCACTAAAGTATGTGACCCCTGAGCTGCACAGTGGATGGTGACTTTCTCTCCCTTTGTCACTGTGGAATCTGGCAGGATAGATAACTCAGGGTCTCCAGGAAAACCTAATGGAGGAAAACATCATCTTACAGAGGGAGTGATATCAAGTAAAGACTGTGATAGTATTGGGCAATACGAGGATTTCTATGGAGTGGACTGAAGAGTTATATGGAGAGGTTACAGAACAATAGGAATAATTGTAATGTAATGTTTTTTAGAGAAATATGAGTTATAGGGAAGGGTATAATGAGAGACGGAGGAGTTATAGGGAAAGTTTGTACACGGTAAAATGGAGATATTGGGAAGTACTATTGAGAAGAATAGGATAAATGATAGAGAAATCTCATATGATGTAGTCAGAATAGTAATAGACAAGGGATATGGGCCATAATATAAAATGTTCTGTGGAATTATATATAACAATGGAAGATAATGAGAAATTGTACAGAGCTATATAAGTAGTTCACGGTAGAGATTATACTGAGAATTGTGAACTACACTGAAGAGTTATACGAATTAATAGGAGTCATAGAGGGAGGCTATACAGAAAGCTAGGATAGTTTATAGATGAGGGTTGTAACAAAGAAATGAATAGGTTATAAGGAGTGTTATGTGCAGAAAAACAACAAAATATAGGAGGTAATATGGCACAATAGAAGGACTTATGTACAGAGGTTGTGTGGAGCTGTAGGATAGTAATAGAGAGCAATTATACTGTGCAATTAGAAGAGATATAGGGAGAAGCAAAATGAGTTATATGCAATAATTTAAAGTGTAATAAGGACTATAAGTGATTTGAGGGGATATATGGAGTTATCAAGTGTAATATAAACACTATGATCTGATGCACCATCTTACCTTGCACAGTGATCTCTACTTGTGCAGATTTTTCCCCCACTTTATTTTTTGCGTAACAGATGTAAGTCCCTGCGTCTTGCAGATCTACTCCTTGGATTCTCAGTGTCCCTCTCTCTTCAGAACGTATTGGTATTTCTTTATCCCCATCCATTTTCACCCAAGTGATGGTGGTTGGTGATCTGCTCTCCTCGGTGCAGGTTATAGATATCTGCTCCCCCTCTCTGACCACATTGGACGGTAGAGATGTGATAAAAGGAATGTTGGGGGCATCTGAGGAGATAAAAAGTATACAAACTCAGACCTGTTGTACAAAGAACAAGTTATACATTGTGCTACAGGCAGAGCACAGTGGGACTTACAGTTTAGTCTGAGAGCCATCTTGGTGCTTCTAGTCTTTGGGATTGAGTCCTCTCCGAGGAATGACATCACTCCTTTACACTCCACTTCTTTGCCCTCGTCACTCTCCGTCGGTGTCCAGGTGTAGGTCAAGCTGATATTTTGCAGATGGATGCCCTCATTTGGTTTCATGACATCACTATCCTTGATCACATGTTCCCCACCAAGTAGAATAAAAGCTTCCAGCATATCTCCAGGGTAGATGAGGGGGAGAAAACAATGGACAGAAGACTCAGCTCCAGCCACAAGGGATGATATTTGCAGGACGGGATCACTGGGGAAAGCTGCAACAAGAGGCATAGGGTCATGGACAGGCAAAAATAAGTGGTACTGTGTCCAGAGGAAAATAAAATATATATTACATACATTATGTGTAAAAGGTGCTAAGTTCCTAAGACATTTGGGAAAATTTTACTGTAAGTTAGAACTTAGAATTTGTATAAAAAAATCCATCTACACATTGGCATGGAAAATGACCAAATGACATTAAAATGATCCAAATGACATTAACATTTCTTTTTATATTAAAGAAAAATTAAAGATGCTTGAGATGTGCAAACAGAAAATGATACACCCCAAGTTATTTACATACTTACAGTATACGTTGATCTGGAAGTCTTTTTCCAAATTTTGGCCATTGCAGAAAACCCTACAGATATAGTGTCCCTCACTTTCTTCATTGACCGATGGAATGGACAGGACTGACCTTTGCCCTTCTGAATTGATTGCACCACTTAATGTCTTGTCCATAAGCCTAGCCCAGAGGAAGGTGGAATTGGAACATCCAAAGGCCTCACAGGTGATTGAGAAAGGGTCCCCGATTTGGACAGATATCTCAGATTCAGGGGGAGTCAGCGTGATATGGATGGCAGAAGCTGTGAGGAAGAGACCAGCCAACTCAGTCATTAAAGGCATATCCAAGTTTCCTGGATTAATACATTTCTGCAATCTTTAGGCAAAAAACAGCTTATGTGTATGCAGCACATCTCATAAAACATTGTATTTTTATTAATATCTAAAAAAATCCCTCTAATGATTATGTTGACACCTCCAGGTGGTATCTACACAGGCATCCGACACCCCCCAATCAGCATGCAGCATCAGGGGAGCAATATTAACCCACTATTTACCAGCTGTTGCTTGCTCAGCAGCAATACATTGCACATACCCAGGCAGCTTTACAGCAAAAACAGGAACCCCAGAGTTTAGATCAAATATTTCAGCTAACCTGATTGGCCAAAACAAATAATTTTACATTTGATGCTAATTTAGCCTGGGTTTGCAACTGTTAGAAATGTAACAGATATTTTACTGACTTCAATGTAAGTGTTTAAGTGGTTATTTTGTGGTGATTTTTTCATACAAAAAATGTTTGCATACACTACTATTTCTCCTCTATCAGGTGCATTCATAATCCATCTCACTTAGATATGTCTTTAAAGGACACAAAGCCACTTGACACTGCACAGTCACACAGCATGACACTAGGGCACTGCATACAGCTCAGTCACTATCACATGGACCTGTCCAATACAGTATCAACTTATATAGTGCTGTACTCTGCGATATCACTAGGTGCACAGCACATAGCTGGCACTTTATAATATCAATATCCCATACAGTATCAAGAGGTATAGTGCTATATTCTGTTACATATATGGGTACACAACACATAGTGGGCACTTTATAATATCACAGTCACGTGAACCTGTCCGATATAGTATCAAATTGTTTAGTGCTGTACTCTATTTTAGTATTTAGTATTTTATTATTATTTTATATATGAAGAGCAAGGCATTTGTGGGCACATTTGTGTGTCCCAGCTCAACTTCCCAGAATGCAGTGTAATAACTGTTTTTCTCGGAATTCTGAGCTGGAAGCAGTTTTTTTTAACTTGCTTTAGACATTCAAATGTGAATACAGATGTACTTTTTATTTACTGTACTACTGTACGGTGGAGGGCTTCTATCGCTTTTTTGCCCACCATATTATAAATAATTGTTGTGGTGAACTACCTACTCATAATTTCCACAACACAGGCTGAGATCCCGCTCCATGCTGATGATAGCAAGTAAGCTTGAAACAGCAGTACATGGATTGGATACTCAGCATGTGTTTATTCCAACCTTGGCTTTGCATTAAAGCTGTGTAATACAGCATGCATAGGCTTAAAGGAAGCCATGTTTGATAATGGCTACGGAATGAAGAGCGAGGCATTTGTGGGCACATTTGCATGTCCCAACTCAACTTCCCAGAATGCAGTGTAATAATTGTTTTTCTCGGAATTCTGAGCTGGAAGCAGGTTTTTTAAACTTGCTTTAGACATTCAAATGTGAACACAGATGTACTTTTTATTTACTATATATTTATAAATACACTGTATAATATCACATACTGTAAACCCGACTTACTTAAAATGATCAGACTATCCGTCTTTAGCTTTCGCACCCATCCCAGTATCTATAATGTATTTTTTGCATTTATCACACATGATGGACAACTGCACAATGGGGTATAACTGAGTTAGCCAAGAGGAGCACCAGACACAAAGCTCATTATAATTCAGAGACCCTCATTCTTTCTTTGTTTGAAGTGCAATGGGTCATGTTCAATATGCAGACATTTGCAGTAAAGCCAATTTATGCCAAAATAAGTCACACACTAAGCCAATAAACTGCACAGTTTCATCCAGTAATACAATGCACTTAGACATCCCACTAACCAGCAGAAGACGTCACCTTAACGTACAATTATTGTTATTAGCAGTAGAGAGCTCTCCAGCAATAACGGGTTAAACTCAAGTAACATTAATTTGAAATGATAATTATATTAAATTTCTTACATGTCAAGAAGAGATTGAGGAGGCAGAAAATCTGGAGCAAGCAATATAATGTCATAGTGCTGGGTCCTTCTGGTCTGGCTCTTACGTTGAGATGCTTTTTGATTCTTTAGGTGCTGGTTTAAGTCCCAGTGGCTCTGCCAGGTATTCCTCAGTCCCAGGCTCTGTATGAGGGTATGTATATCCCAGGCAGAGTTAGTGGCTCCTTGTCTCAAGTTCTGTATGAAGGTCCTTATGTTCCAAGATCTGTTATATCCCAGACTCTGTATGAGGGGTGATATGTATTGAGTTCTGGATTAGTAGTGAGAGGAGTTCATCTTCTCAGCTTTTATAAAGCATTTTAGACTGGGGAGGGGGGGCTAGGGGGGATTCTGAGGGGTAACCCCCAGCTAAGAACAGACGCAATGCGTCCCACTGCTGCCATCTGCTGCCCTCAGATCTTCACTGCAGATGGAACATGTAAAAACCACAAGTGTATATATGTCTATATCAGTCTATATAAGTCAAAATGTGTCAGGGACTTATATACAGAATAGTCTTTGTATATAGCCATTCTGTGCATATGGAGAGTATGAGATAGCCCAAGGTGCAGTACACGAGAGTAAGAGTCATAGCCCAAGGTGGAAAATCTGAGAGTAACAGACATAGTCCAAGGTGTAGAGTATGGAAGTATGAGACATAGCCCAAGGTGCGGAGCGTAAGAGTAGGAGACATAGCCCAAGGTGGAGAACATGAGACATAGCCCAAGGTAGGGAGCGTGAGAGTAAGAGACATAGTCCAGGGTGGAGAGCATGAAACATAGCCCATGGTGGAAATTGTGAGAGTAAGTGACATAGCCCAAGGTAGAGAGTATGAGACACAGCCCAAGGTGGAAAGCTTGAGAGTAAGAGACATAGTCCAACGTGGCGAGTGTGAGACATAGCCAAAGGTGGAGAGCATAAGAGTATGAGACATAGCCCAAGGTGGAGAACATGAGACATAGCCCAAGGAAGGGAGCGTGAGAGTATGAGAAATAGTCCATGGTGGAGAGCATAAGACATAGCCCAAGGTGGAGATCATGAAAGTATATGACAGAGCCTAAGGTGTAGAGTATGAGACATAGCCCAAGGTGGAAAGCTTGAGAGTAAGAGACATAGTTCAAGGTGGAGAGTGTGAGACATAGCCAAAGGTGGAGAGCGTGAGAGTAGGAGATATAGCCTAAGGTGGAAAATAAGAGATATAGCCTAAGGTGGAGAGCATTAGCGTAAGAGTGATCTTTGCTGCAAGTCTCATATATATGAATACATCATCTCACATAAATAGATGCATTGTTTATCATGTCATCAAAGCTACATTTTAGGAGAGCCGAGAGCACAGGATGTTTGGACCTTGCTCAGATCTATTGTGTGATCCTTGTGTAGTGTAAAAGATAGACTTGTGCTTCACTAAGAAGTAGTGATGATCAGGGTCTTGTCTTTTCTTGATTCCACCAGTGAATGGGTGTGAAATGTCAATGAAATGAAGAGTTATTGATATAAACAGTGATATATTGTTGAACAAGATGTGATATTTTGCTCCCTTGGATTTGTTTTCCTTTGCTACCATGGATGAGATTTTTTGTAATAATTTGGTTTCCCCTTTGACCTGGCCGTGTAATCCGTCATGTGATGCACCACTGCAATCTTTCCATTTAAGCAACTTCTGACTCCATCATTATCAGTCTTATTGGCACCTAATCACTCTGTCATGGAAATCACTAGCGAGCCTTGGTTGGTGCTCCAGTCAGGGACCTGATAGGGTCTTCCCTGGAAAAAACAAAAGATACATGTTTCACACAGGTCAGAAAGTCTAAGTAAACAGTGTAACAGCTAAGGATTTTGGGTAGTGACATGAGAATAAGGCTCAAAACATATCACCTTTACCTCAGTCCCACTAACATATGTATCCATTTAAGACTATGGGCAGTTTCAGAAGATAGTCATGAGTTTGGGTACAGGGCAGGCACCACTCAAAGACTAGACAGGAGGAGGAGATGATGAGTATGTGGAGAGAAGACCAAGGAGTGGAGAGAGATGAGTAAACAAGAAAGGAGAGGGAAGTCACCCAGAGAATGGAGAGCTGGTGATAAGTAGAGAAGAACAGTGTGAAAATGACACAATTAAAGTGATTGGAGAGGAGGGACATGAGAAACAAACAAAAGGTAGAGATGTTCAGAGAAATGAGAAGACATAGATAGGTGAAGACGAGAGAGAGGTGATGATGGGGCACAAAGACGGCAAGTCACTACAATGTAATTGAATTAGACACATTTGAAGATGTCCCCTTCTCTTGGGTTGTAGGTTATCATGTGGTTGCTATTCAGTTGTGTCCGATTCTATCCTCTGGTTGTGCTTATCCATATGGTTTTCTTGTTAAAGAAAATGGAGTGGGTTCCAGTTCCTTCTCTATTGACCTCACCACCTGCCCATCTTGGGTGACCCTACATGGTATGGCTCACATCTTGAGGTACACAAGCCCCTTCACTAAGACAAGGAATAGATCCAGAAGGCGAGGCTCTTATATCCAAAGTCTGACAAGTGTGTAATCTCATGTTCTGCGGATCTTCCCAGATGTCTCTGCACCAATAGTTGGCGATTCTGTGAGTCATGTAGAGAGATCCTTTACTGAGGTCTCTTTGGTTCTCCTTCAACTAAAAGGAAAAGTTATTCTGGGATTCTCTCCTCCACGTTTATAGTTTGAAGTCTCCTAGTTGATGAGCATATGAGTGACTTATTATTCTCTGGTGTTTACTTCCCCCAGGAGAGTGTCCTTCTTTAGACTGTGGTTTGGCTGCACTCTATAGGTGTAGGACGTTTTTGTTGTAAGGAAATGCCTGGCATTATTGCCTTAGGCATTTCCTTATAGCCAACAGTGTCATGTTGATTCAGCTTTATTAATGCCCAATTGGGCTAAAATATGAGTTATTGAGAAGTCCAGATAAATCTGCTTACACTAATGGTAGCTATACAATTTTCCCAATGGGGATTGAAGGCTAAAATAATGTTGTTTTTAGCAGTATGAGGTTATGAGTTTTTTATTCATGTGCATCCTGGTTTGGTTTGTGATCTCAGGTTGTTTTTGTTTCCACTATCTATCTGTAGCCAGTTGGAGGGGCACACCATAACCTCTGAGATAGGAGGTCTCTATAAAGGACGTAGGGACTTCTGACTCTGCCAAATATTGACCTTGTTTGTACATGGTTACATATTGTTTTTGGGCATGATACACGCCATGTGATTAAAATTCTGTACTGCAGGGCTACTAGCCAGAGTGTGAGGCACACTATAGCCCCCTAGATAGGAGATCCCAGCTTGAGACATAGGAAACCTTGTACAGCCATTTAACTGTGATTGACTACAAGTGTATTTTTGCACACATGTCTATATAAGTTATTGGAAAGATCCTTCCAACCAGGTTGTTTTTGATACCCGTGGGGGGTTTATATCATTTGTTTCAAATGAATTTGGATGAAAGTTCAGTTTTTAAACTTGTTTGACTTTATGAATTGGTGTTAAGCACTGGAACGCTAGTAAGACTTTCACTTGTTGTTCATAATTAGACTGCTATACAGTGAGAGTTGAGTCTTGTGGTTTGGGTGACACTCTATTTCTCTTTTCCATTACACTCTCATTAATCCTTTACTTTTGGTAATTGTGCAAGTGGAAATATAACCCTTTCCTTGCTGGGTATTTTACAGAAAGGTATAGGAACAGAAAAGGGGTATAATAGTGGGGGCCATGGCACCCCAGGACTGAGGGAACAGAGCAAGCCTGAACCTGCTGGGAAGTCAGGTGACCCGTGGGCAGACGCTCCAGCCCTTTATCACTTCCCATTTTTTAAAAACATGTCATTTCTTTAATTTCCATTGTTCACAAACCCCCAGGACCCCCCAGAACTGAGCCGGCTCTGTTGGTTTTGGCAACTGGTCCGGGGCTGGGAATTTCACAAATAGCAGAAAATGCAGCCAAAAATACACAGAAACCACCAGGAGAAAAATACCGGAATCATAGGTAGGGGTTATATGTAGCAATAGAAGTGTGGTGATGGGGCATATAGGAGTGTAATAACACAAGGGTGGTATGGAGAAGACAAGAAGGTAGGTGGAATTAAAGAAGTATTAACCGAGCGCAACAGGAGAACAGTGCTATGGTGGAGTTATAGGGAGGGTTTTAGGGACAGTAGATACTTTTCTATGAAGCATTGGGGAGGTCTAGACATGACTTGTGTGGATAATTATGAGGACTTATATGTAGGGGAGTAATTAGATATATGGAGTGGTGTGGAATGGTTAAAGTAAAATTATTTACCTGCAGCAATAGGAGGAGTTGTAGGGAGGAGTTATATGTCTGTTATATATGGTAATAGGACAAGTTATAGATAGGGGTTATATGGAGGGAGTTGTGAGTTAATATGACATGCTGTATATGGATAACCATTATGTATGTGTGACCCCCCCCCCCCCCCCATATAATACTAATGTTAGACTAAATATATAATCACATTTTACTGTTTGAAATAAAAGTAAAGTAGTTTCCTCTTTGTCTATAAAAGTGAGAAGTTTATTGTGGCGGTCACTTCCCACAGGTCATGTGCTCTTACCCCATATGTCCGGGCCTCGAGCGCTGCTCTGTGACCACTGACCACATTCTGCGGATTCCTGGTGTTTGTGACTCTTGTGTACAATCTCTAATTAATGTTTAATTAAAAATACAATTAAAATAAAATATAAAGTCTCCAACTTGGTGGAGGTGTAAATTGAGAGAAAAACTACTTTACAGAAATAGTAGTACATCTGTGGAAAGACAGCCCAGCAGAAGTGGGATCACTGCAAGAGTGGGGTGATATCTGGATACTATGGGAGGGTCTGGGGATATTGTCTCTGGTCAGACAAGTAAAGCTTCAGTCCCACTTACATAGATTAATCCAGAGGTGTCTATTCTGTGTCTACTCACATAGTACAGACATAGATTTACAGAGGGTAGTAGATATAAGTGATAATGTTAATGATCCTTCAGCAGGTTCACCTATGGAAACTTTGTTATGACTTCTACATCATCTAGATAGTCAAGTTTGATCCTCTTCTTAGTGCTCCGCTAGGGTCGGTAGGTAATCCTATCGGTAGTTGATCCAAGTGGTAGTAGCGACAGGCTGTGTGTACAAAGGGCTGGGAACTTAATCAACACAAGTTTATGATCCGTACTTACTAAGATTTCCTCGTTCATGGGAAATAATTGCAATATCCAATCCTTATCACGCTCGGGGTTCAGAGAGTTATCTGCACCTGTCGGCAAAGGGTAGACACACGCTGACCCGTTAAGTGTAGCGCCTGTGCAGCCCCTGACATCTAAGGGCATCACAGACCTATTATTGCCCGATCTTGTATGGCTGAAAGCCGCTTGCCCCTCTAAGAAGTTGGACACTGACCAGGCAAATAGCTCTGCCATGGTAGCCCTGGACTTTGGATTATTTGCTGGACTCTTTTGGGCTTAATGTGACTGTTATGACTGTCACGGTAGGGCTCCACTAAATCCCACAAGTAATCAAGCTTATCTATTTTTAGAAATATCAGCTGTCTTGGTGAAGGGATATATAGAACTTGGTGTATCTGCTGGGTAGGTTTGGCCATAACAGCCTTATCAAGCCCGACTGAAAAAAGTAGATCGCCATAATGACCCTCCACTGAGGGGGTGGGGGGACACAAAGAGCCACCCCCCTGGCCCAAAAGGAATGTTGAGCCCTCGTGGAAAGCACAAAAAAATTCTCTTACCTCCAGGGGGAATTCCGCCTGACCCCTGCACTGAGTTTTAATAGTGGCATTATTTGATATAGTTAGGTACATTATTTCATATACAATTATTAAAATATATTTGAACCATTCTCTTTTGACATGTGTGACATGCGTGACATGAGTCTCATGCATGTTCCCAATGTCCTAGCTTATTTATGATATGTCTTCTTTTTGTGACGATGATGATGACTCTAGGATAGAGCTGCATGTGTGTAAATCTGCTTCTTTGTTTGCCTGTTGCTCCCTGGCCTTTCCCATATGTGTACCAATAATGTATTATTATTATTATTATTATTATTATTATTATTTTTAACACTACATTATTAGTTAAAGGGTTCAGCAGTTACGTATGTGGAGTGATAGTCAGTTTAAAGGGTTTTTCATAAGCTGCTAACCGTGTTAGAGAGAGCACTTGCATGTAAGACTAAGGAGTAAGAGTGGGTGGCTTCTCACCTGAGCCCTGACTTTGTGTTAAGTCACAGACTAAGGACTGAAGGACACTATTTTTCTTCACTTCTTCTCTATGTCATCTGCAGTACAAGTTCAAACATGGGGCTACAGGGAGATCCACTCGGACACTGGGTCTAATTACCCTGGTTTCTGTTTCAGACGTTAGTGGTGCAGAGAACCTACATGCGTGTCCTGAAGGAAGTCTTTAATTACAACATGGAGCAGTTCTATATGGTATGTAGCCCTGACTATGGATCATCTGTAGTTATACATATATATCTATGCCCTGTCTATGGATCATCTGTAGTATTGGCAAAAACTTCTTCCGGAAGCTCTGTCTATCAGAGCCCAGGATGAAAACCACCATGAATTCTCAAATATGGATGAACAAAAACTTGAGAACTTGTTCTGAGTGGTAGTACCAGAAATCCACAAACAGCATGCCTCCTATAACCAAGATCAATACCACCATGTATTCTAAAAGGAAGATGGACACCACCACAGATTCCATGGATGGTTGCAACCATTTATAATATATGTAAAACATAACCTTTATTACATTTTTAAAACATGTTGATTAAAACGTTTTTTTTCTTCTTTCCTTATGACGTCTTATGAGGGCTCCAAATATCTCACCTTTAAGGAGCATTCCTTCACTGTGATATCCAGGAGAAGATATATTGTGATATGTGCGCTAGAATTCATGTCCCCATGTGGGTTAACATACCTCACATTTGTTTGAGGTTATTATATGTGAGTGCAACAGTTTTTTACTTTTGATTTATCAAATAAATGTTATCTTACTACACCATCAGGTTCCATTTTGCACTTCTCTAACCCTACACCCCCTCTTTTATTTTACATATGGAGTACACATGTGAGCAGTATTCCTATTGAAGTAACTGCATGGTTCTTGTGGTACACATTGCTCGTTTGGACGTTGGATTACCATATTCTTACGCACTTTGAAGATTTGGACTTCCACTTTATTGGACCTTATTGAACTATATTTATTCCATATACGGAGCCACGGACAGCGAGTAACTATTGTTTGTTTTGTATTACTTTATCACCTTTATTGGGATTTTGTGTGAATTCGGAATATAGCCTGGCCTAGTTGGGCTTTTGTATAGTGGCTTTGATATTCAACATATTGTACACTATGTTTTATCACTATTGTATATGCTGTTATACACACTGTCGTATTTAAAGCTATTTATATACTTCTCTTTATGATATAACAATAAGGGCACCTGTAGCACTACGGTTTCTTTAGTCATATACTCCAATCTTTGGAGTGGAGACTTCTTTTCATCCAATTGATTTATTTGCAGTGTTTTTGTGAAAAGTTTTTAATGGAATAAAGTTTTAACCCACTTATAATAAAAGTTATGTTTTAAACAACTTACTCTCCCCTGGGAGATTGGGAAATCAGGTGTGCCCTGCAAAAGGGACTTTTTCTATCTCTAATTTGAAATGATAAACTGTGTTTGTCAGTATACCTGTATGTATGTGTATGTATGTGTGTGTCTGTATCTGTGTATATGTGTGTATGTACCTCTATGTGTGTGTATGTATCCGTACCTCTGTATGTGTGTATGTGTGTCTGTATCTCTATGTGTGTGAGTCAGCGTACCGCTATGTGTGTATGTCTGCATCTGTGTGTGTGTGTGTGTATGTACCTCTATGTGTGTGTGTATGTGTACCTGTATCTCTATGTGTGTGTGTCAGTGTACCGCTATGTGTGTATGTCTGTATATGTGTGTCAGAGTACCTCTATGTGTGCATATGTATGTGTGTGTCTATACCTATATGTGTGTGTATGTGTGTCTGTATCTGTGTGTGTGTCTGTACCTCTGTATGTGTGTCTGAATCTCTATGTGTGTGTGTGTGTGTCAGAGTACCTCTGTGTGTATGTCTGTATCTGTGTGTTTATGTATGTGTATCTGTGTGTGTACCTCTATGTGTGTAAGTATGTGTGTCTTTATCACTTCTGTGTGTCAGTGTACGTCGATGTGTGTGTATGTCTGTATCTGTGTCAGTGTACCTCTATGTGTGCATACTGTACGTATGTGTGTGTATGTACATCTATGGTTGTGTATGTGTGTTTTTCTGTATCTGTGTGTGTGTCGGTACCTCTATGTGTGTTGTATGTTTGTATGTGTGTCTGTATATGTGTGCATGTGTGTATGTGTGTCTGAATCTCTATGTGTGTATGTGTGTCTGAATCTCTACGTGTGTGTCAGTGTACCTCTATGTGTGTGACTGAAAGATGTATGGTTTTACTTGCTTCCAGTAATGTAATCAGGCATCATTTAACCCACAAGTAACATATTTAGGAGTTTCCAGCAGTCATTTCCCTGCACAGATGAATTTGGGAAGGGTTTTCCCTCTTTTTGCTTCTGCTCTCTGCACATAGCTCTTGCTGTGACTGTGTGTGAGGGACTTGCCAGATTGTCATGTAAACAGAACTTCATTCATATTTTTTTATGTGAAAAGGGCACCTATTTCAAAAGTTCAAAAATTATTTCAACATGTTTTCAGTAGTACATTACAGTGGTGTGCTACAAGTTGTGCTGAATTAACTGACCCTTTAAGCATTACCTTTGCTGGCATGTGAAATGAGTGCAATTGTTCTGATAATTGGAGCACTCTTTGGCACTGCCTTTTTTGGGATTGATATGTAGACTAACCTTTTCCAGTACATTGGCCTCAATTTTAGTTTATTAGGATCATGTAAAATGCTTCTTTATGTTTTTTTTTTTTTTATTGTATTAGTTTTTACGGACACTCTGTAATTTTTACTTGTCATACAAGAGTTATTGCAGGGGACTTAGCTGCTAACTAACACATATCATGAGAACACATACAAATTACAAGACATTTTATGGGCACTTTAGCCAAAAGAGAGAACGCTAAGTAGTGTAGAGCTAGTGATTCACTTGCAATGCTTTTCATGTAAGGGTTTGTTAGGGGCAGCATGTAATCGCTATGGGCCCCATTCTCATTGTGCTGGGTATTTTCTATTATTTACAACTCCTGGAGCTTTTTTGCCTACATTACACTTTAATTCTAATTCATTCAGTGTGTGTTCACTAAGTATATTACACCAAACCAAGCCTTACGGATGAGAAACATCTCTAGGAACCAATAGAAAATGAGAATGTCAGGATTATTATAATGAGTGAGAACAAGCGACATAACTGCAGCGAGAAACAATTGTATTTATATATGTATATATATATTTTTTTTTATTTATATATTTTTTAATTAAATAAATGTGACAAATGTATATTTGCATGTCCCTGCCAAGGTTCCCAGAGTTCAGTGTGATAACTTTATTTCTCAGAATTCTGGGCAAGAAGCAAGTTTTTTTTAACTTGTTTTAGACATTCAAATGTGAACACAAATATACTAATTATTCACTGTACTACTATACGGTGGAGGGTTTCTATCTCTCTTTTGCCCACCATATATTAAGTGATTGTTGTGGTGAACTACCTCCTCAAAATATCCACTACAAAAGCTAAGGAACCGGCCCCACGCTGATGAGAGGCAGTAACCTTGATACAGCTGTTCATGGGTGGGATTCCTAGCTTGTGTATAATCCAACCCTAGCTTTGCTCAAAGCTGTTTAATACAGCGGACATATGCTTAAGAGAAGCCATGTTTGATATGGTATGGATTGCAATTGCAAATCCGTTGTGGGCACATTTGCATGTCCCTGCCAAGGTTCCCAGAATGCAGTGTAATAACTATATTTCTCGAAATTCTGGGCATGAAACAAGTTTTTTAATTTATTTTAGGCATTCAAATGTGAACACAAATGCACTATATATATATATATATATATATATATATATATATATGTATATATATATATATATATAGAGAGAGAGAGAGAGAGAGAGAGAGAGAGAGAGAGAAGCATCTGTTCTTAGTCCACGTGGTTTCTTAATATGTATTAACCCCTTGAGTACTGGGTTGTGTATTGCCCTGGATGGTGTATAATGAAACAGACATAAAAATAAAATATAATATATTTTAAATATTGGATTGTGTCAAATTATGATGAACATTAGTGATTTTCTAATATTTTTTGATGCTATACTGTCTCTTTAACTTCTGCTTCGGCACTCAGTAATGGTTTTAATACCAATTGCGAGTGGTCTTTAGCAAACATAATATTTTTGATGTTATGACACTGCCCTATATGGGAGTGATCCGTAAAGTCAGATTAGAATAGGGTTTTGGTGTAAAAGTATATGGCACGACTCATAATCTTTCTGCATTTCAAAAATCTATGGAAAAGTTTGCCATCATTTTTAGAATTGTCTAGCCACAGTCACTCGTAGCAGTTTTCTCGCAATGTTTCCGGTATGGGTGATTAGAATGGTTATGTGGTTTTACTTTGCTCTTAAACTTGGTGCCACTTTGCAATATAGGGATTAGAATAGGGTGCAGTTCTTCTCATGTATTCTACAGATTCATGTCAATAAGCTTTCCTAGTTGGCTTCTTGCAGAATTCTTACAGTACTGGATGATAGTGTGTAGCAGGCAATGTACAGTAGTAGAAGCTTCTCACTAGTGGTGGAGCTAATCAAGTCCACAATGTAAGATACATTTGTTCCCAACTTGTTCTGTCCCTTGGAAGTACAACAAACATGTTTCATGAGTATGTAATACAATCGAGGAACAAAACAATCCACATGGTAGGATACTTCCATCAAAGTGTTAAAAATCTCTATGATTTTATAGTTTTGACGAAAATTTTAGACTCTCGAATTACAGGCTAGAACCTGACTGTACCCATATTAAACCCCTATAAATACTCATGATTCGGGTATCAGAAATCTGGCAGCAGAAGTCACCTGGGTGCAAGAAGTCAATCAGGAGCGAAACGGGCCATGTGGTAGGAGGAGAAGTAATGAGAGTGGGAGATAGAGCTGATTGGTGGTTTTAGATGGAGGCAGTGGTGGAGCTACTGCTGGTGCAACAGGTGCAAAGCACCAGGTCCCTACATCCAGTAAATTAGGAATCATAAGTTATTAGATAATAATGGCAAATAATTACTTTATAAAAAGGTGCTCTGATCACCATATGGGTGATGTAATCATCTGCATATATTTTATGGCTTATATATACACCCCAATGGATGTTGAAGTTGCAAGGAGGGCCTCCATTCACTAGCTCTTCCAAAGGACGGATGTTTGTAGATTAAGTGGCACTACTTCATAAAAATGACATTTTAGAGCTGGAAAAGGTACAGAGGAGGGCAACAGAACTAATAAGGGGGATGGAGGGGCTAAGTTATAAAGAAAGACTAACCAAATTAAACTTATTTTCTCTAGAAAAAAGGCGTCTAAGAGGAGATATGATTACCTTATATAAATACATCCAGGGTCAGTATAAAGATTTGTCAAGGGAGCTTTTTGTGCCAAGAGGTTTTCAACTGACAAGAGGACATCCCTTGAGGTTAGAAGTAAAAAGATTCCACCTTAAAGAAAGAAAAGGGTTCTTCACAGTAAGGGTGGTTAATCTGTGGAATTCTCTACCAGAGGAGGTGGTGACAGCAGATTCGATAGATAACTTTAAAAGGGGACTGGATATATTTCTAATTAAAAAGGGAATTCAGGGTTATCATGGATAATTAGAGAGGCCGTATTGATCCAGGGAGAAGTCCGGTCGCCGGTGTCTGGGATCAGGAGGGATTTTTTTTTTTTTTTAATTATACAACTAATGAATTAATAGTTAATCCGCATATTGCAGATCGGAGGAGATCTTGAAAGGTTGGACTTGATGGACTGAAGGTCTTTTTTCAACCTTAAATACTATGGGCCTCATTCAATTGCGATTTGGCCAATTGAATAGGGCTCTATATCGGCACATAGCATATTTTTTTTAAATTAGTTTTTAGTTACTGAAAACCTTGCTTTTGGATAGATGTTTACTAACTAAAAACTTCTTTAAAAAAATATGTTATGTGCTTATTTAGAGCCCTATTCAATTGGCCAAATCACAATTGAATGAGGCCCTATGTAACTATGTAACTATGTAAGTGTAAAGTTGAAATGTGCAGAAATAATTAAATGGACCATTGATATTGAATATATATATATATATATATATATATATATATATATATATATATATATATTTATATAGGATGTTCTTTGAAAGAACTGGACTATAATGGGCAAAATGTTTTTAAAAAATTGTATATCATTTGACAAATGACTCAATTCCCATAATATTTAATTTAAATTATTGTTTATTTTTTTGTTGTTATGCATATTAAAAATGAATAGTGGGGGAAGAAAGTAAAAACAAATAAACACAACCTATAATGTTTAAGTTTTACGTGTAATTTTGTTTAATGGGGATATTTGTTTTTTTCTCACAAGATTAGTCACATTAGGATGGACCATAGAAATAGATAAGAGATATATTCATATATATTGAAAAGTTGCTACAATATTTGTAGTTAATAAACAATAGTTTTACATTATAACTTTTACCATAATGGATAATAGTTACTAAAAAAACAGCTTATAGTTATGGGACTTCCGAGGCCTTTTTAACTATACAGCGCTACGGAATATGTTGGCGCGTTACAAATAAACGATAATAATAATAATATAATCATCGGAGAAGGTAGCAGTAGGTAAGTCTAGCCCTGTGATTCCAGGCATTCAGCTGTTATGCATGGTCTGTCCAGTGGAGGGCAGCATTGTCTAACCTGGGGGGGGACATAGTGATCCATGTTCATTGTATATATAAAAGAGGTGAAGTGATTTGGGTTTGTTGATACATTTGCATCATCTTGTTTCTTTCAGTAGAAGTTCAGCTTTGTTTTAGTTTATCGGTTATTTTGGTTTTACGTACAATGGAAAAATAATAATAAGGCTTTTAATAAAATAAAAAAAATGGTACTTTGTACTTTTTTACTAAAACAACAAAAAACTACGTTATTTCGAAAAAAAAAAATATTTAAAGGGGAAGTGTGTATTCTGGTACATTTCTTCAAAAGAGGGCATTTTAAAGGAATGCCTACGGTGACCCTCTAAATACTTTTATTTGATAAATAGGTCAGTAACATATTTGATGAAATCACAAATATAAATACAGAACATGAGCATTTTATATAAGGTCCCCTACTGTATCTATGGGGCGTATTAGAGGTTTATTGAAGCATTGCATGATGTATCTAGTAATATATTTAATGTATGTGTATCCTCATGTGTTTGTATGCCGTAGTATTGTGACCGTTACACCACATCATTATCGCTGGCACAGCGCTGTGCGCCGGGCAATGTGTTCTCAGAGCTTATCTTCCCCCAAACCCTCCACTGCTCCAGATATTGTCCCTCCCAGGAAGTACAAAATAAACTAATAAATCCTCCAACTCTTCACTGTGAATTCAAATACCGCAACGTGCTGGTCTGGGACGCTCAGCGACCAAATGAGGCATTTTTTAAATATATTTTTGCAAGGATGAGTTTTTGACGTAACCAACACGTGAGATAGTATACAATCTCTGCCGTGTAGGACATTCACTCGTCAAAACTAAACTAGAAGAAAATTGTCATCTACGAAAATAGTCATTTTATATAAATTTTTAACAAAATTATTCAGTCCAATAAAGTGATAGGTTAGTTTTCGTATACTTCAATACAAGAGAAAGAGACCAAGGATTAACTTCATATTATTACTAGACATTATTCAGATCCTATTTAGTGGTTTCTTCATCTAAATCTACATTTGTACACAATCTGAAAAGTAAGTTTTTCCATAAACACCAATAACAAAAAGTCTCTAACTGTATAGCCACAAATAAAGTGCTAGCGTCTCACTCAGAAATGTCCAAACGCTGATAACATTTGAAAAATTCTGTGTATGAGCCCTATCTGCCTGGCGCACTGCCAGCTCATTCCTGAGGACTTGTCTATGGATATGACTATGTCTATGGGTATGAACTGCTCTATCTGTGAGACACTTCCAGAAGATTACATCTGGGGTAAAATATAATTCTGCACATATCTGTTATATCTGATGGCTTTATGTGTGCGGCCCCTGATTGTGTTATCACATTTTGATTTCCAATAAAGGACCTTATGATTCATGTATGTTGATAAATATCTGTACATGTCTCGCTATATGTCATACTTTCAGATAACTCGTTGGCACTTGCCTCATCCTGTCAGGGTAACATCTTCAATTTGACCCGTACGGTCTACTAGGCCATAAGTTGTGCTAGTATTTGCCCCCACATGTGCACCTGCATCTCTTTCTCAAAGTGCACCTATTGTAACACCATGCATCACTGGCGTGCCAACTGACCCATGCACACTCTGTTGCTCCAGTGATGTGGCAAGTGCGCCAACTGTCACCAACAAGGGACAATGCTCAACTGTTTATCCCTGTGCTGCATCTTGGCATCAATATATACTTTGGACACTTTCTCTTCGTTCTGACCACTTTTCGGCACCCATATTTTTAGATATAGACCTCCCTTCTATGTGGCACCTGACCCTTGCGTGACTATTCTGGCCCCTGACCCCTGTTTTTGTTATCTGGACTCTGCCTCTATGACCACTTGACTTGTATTGTGACCCTTTACCTTCCGCCTTTCCCAATTATTGTACTGTTTACATATGAGACAGTGTGACCCTTACCTACTAGTGGCTCATCACTGCCCACTTGATTGACTGTATGTGACTGTATTAGAAGTGATAAAACCTTCCAGTTAAGGCCATCCTAAATGTGGCAAATACATGGGGAAGAAGTGGAGGTAGTGACAGATTTTATTTGGCTGGGATCCAAGATCTCTTCATACTTGAAATTAAAAGACATTTGCTTCTGGGAGGGAAAGCTATGGCAAGTTTGGGCAAGCTATTAAAAATTAAAAATATTACACTATCAACAAAGGTCTGCATTATTAGAACTCTGGTATTCCCAATAGTAACATACAGCTGACCATAAAGAAATCTGAGCGCTGTAGAATTGACGCCTTTAAATTGTGGTGTTGTAGAAAACTCCTTCGTGTCCTTGGACTGGACGATGATCCAATCAATCAGTATTTTAGGAAATAACCCCAAACTGTTCGCTGGAAATTTTTATCATGAGACTGAATCTCAAATATTTTGTCCATATCATGAGAAGACAGGATTCCCTAGAGAAGACTCTGATGATGGGAAAGCTTGAAGGCACACAAAGAGGGGACGGCAGAGGAGGAGATGGATAGATGCAGCCATTGAAGCAATGAAAATTAGCTTGTGGGTGCTCAGAAGGGCAGTGGCTGACAGATGTGCCTGTCACGGAGAGTCAGACATGACTGAACGACAAAACAACAACATATGTTTCACTGTTTTTAAAATGTTTTGTTCCTGCAGCCATTTCACTTATAGTGATAATGAGTATTATATTTTCCGTTTTTATTCCTTGAGAACATAAATGAAGTTCTGACATTATCAATCTGACTACCTCCTCCAGTACCAGGCACAGCTAATCTTAGGGCTGGTAATCTCCTGAATACTGTCCCTGACAACTTATCATTACTCATCACAAAACTAATACACAAAACACTGCACAACAATCCAACACTAAAGAGAAGGGGGAGCAGAGAGAAGAGGTAGATAAGACAAGCTGCAGGACAAGTCAATTACCAGGTTGATTAGGGCAACATGTGTCCGGAGGGTAACGGGAGAGAAGATTGGGTTGCAGGAGCATGGTGACTGGGGGAGGTCAGTAGGATCAGAAAGGAAAACTTGCTGCTTGCAGGATACTGTATACTGAGCGCTTCTTGGGGTCATTTTGACCTTTTGTGTCCAGTGTTTCAGGATGTCCTCTCTCATCTGATGGTCTGATACATGTTTTTAACACAAGTGAAAACCTTTTCTCAGTTAAAAAGGATTCCTGGGAAATATGGCCCCACATACCATGGAATGAGAATGTAATCCAAGCAGATCATATGAGTATTTATTGTGTCAGACAAATACCCTGACAGATAAGAGCAGGATCCTCCTGAATATACTCAGACATTTATCAAATGAAAAATCACACAGAGAATCCTAACTAGAAACAGGTTACTCTGCACTGGGTCATATCCACCAAATCAACAATGTACTAAGTGGTTGGATCCTAAGCATAAAGACATTATGTGCAGGCCTCTTCCAGCAGTTGAGAGCTTTATTGAGGGGTCAGAGGTCAATGTATCTATTATCAGTATCAGTAAGTATACATTATTGCAAAGAGGAAAATAAAGTAAATCATCCTCTGAATGATCTTTACACCAGAACCCTCCGCCACTAGAGCTTCTTGTTTTCTCTGAAGTGGTTAACATTTCCTTTTTGGCTCCAGAATCCCCTCTGGGAAAGTTCTGAGTTAAACGAAGCGAGAACGAGCCAGGTTCAAAAACACCGACCCCCCCTGGGAGTAATACTCTTATAAGGGAATTTCTCACCTTTTGTACTGGGGACTTTCCAGTGATGTTGAAGGCACTTTCTTCAGAGGAGTCTGTGTAATGCTGTGAGGTTCAGATGGGAGGGGAGGGGGGAGCTGTTATTCACAGCTGAGGAGTTGGTATTGTGTGGGTATTGTGCAGACATGTGATGAAAGTCTGTGTGTGTTGAGGGCTTGGGGTCTGTGAAGAGTTTAGTAATCTATGAAGGGTCTTGGGGCTGTGCATAGCTCAGGGGTCTATGCAGGGTGTTTGGATATGTGAAGAACTCGGGGGTCTATGCTGGGTGTTAGGGGTTGTGCAGAGCTCAGGGGTCTATGCAGGTAGTGGGGGAGCTGTGTAGAGCTCAGTAATCTATACAGGGTGTTGGGGTATGTGAAGATCTCAGGGGTCTAAGCAGGGTGTTGGGGGCTGTGAAGATCTCAAGGGTCTATGCAGGGTGTTGGGGTATGTGAAGATCTCAAGGGTCTATGCAGGTAGTGGGGGGGCTGTGCAGAGCTCAGGGGTCTATGCAGGGTGTTAGGGGTTGTGCAGAGCCCAGAGGTCTATGCAGGTAGTAGGGGAGCTGTGTAGAGCTCAGTAATCTATGCAGGGCGTGGGGGTATGTGAAGATCTCAGGGTCTATGCAGGGTGTGGGGGGCTGTGCAGAGCTCAGGAATCTATGCAGGGTGTGGGGTGCTGTGCAGAGCTCAGGGGTCTATGCAGGGTGTGGGGGGCTGTGCAGAGCTCGGGTCTATGCAGGTAGTGGGGGGAGCTATGTAGAGCTCAGGAATCTATGCAGGGTTTTGGGGTATGTGAAGATCTCAGGGGTCTATGCAGGGTGTGGGGGGCTTTGCAGAGCTCAGGGGTCTATGCAGGGTGTGGGGGGCTGTGCAGAGCTCAGGGGTCTATGCAGGTAGTGGGGGAGCTGTGTAGAGATCAGGAATCTATGCAGGGTGTTGGGGTATGTGAAGATCTCAGGGGTCTAAGCAGGGTGTTGGGGGCTGTGAAGATCTCAAGGGTCTATGCAGGGTGTTGGGGTATGTGAAGATCTCAAGGGTCTATGCAGGTAGTGGGGGGGCTGTGCAGAGCTCAGGGGTCTATGCAGGGTGTTAGGGGTTGTGCAGAGCCCAGAGGTCTATGCAGGTAGTAGGGGAGCTGTGTAGAGCTCAGTAATCTATGCAGGGTGTGGGGGTATGTGAAGATCTCAGGGTCTATGCAGGGTGTGGGGGGCTGTGCAGAGCTCAGGAATCTATGCAGGGTGTGGGGTGCTGTGCAGAGCTCAGGGGTCTATGCAGGGTGTGGGGGGCTGTGCAGAGCTCGGGTCTATGCAGGTAGTGGGGGGAGCTATGTAGAGCTCAGGAATCTATGCAGGGTTTTGGGGTATGTGAAGATCTCAGGGGTCTATGCAGGGTGTGGGGGGCTTTGCAGAGCTCAGGGGTCTATGCAGGGTGTGGGGGGCTGTGCAGAGCTCAGGGGTCTATGCAGGTAGTGGGGGAGCTGTGTAGAGATCAGGAATCTATGCAGGGTGTTGGGGTATGTGAAGATCTCAGGGGTCTATGCAGGGTGTGGGGGGCTGTGCAGAGCTCAGAGGTCTATGCAGGGTGTGGGGGACTGTACAGAGCTCATGGGTCTATGCAGGTAGTGGGGGAGCTGTGTAGAGCTCAGTAATCTATGCAGGATGTTGGGGTATGTGAAGATCTCAGGGGTCTATGCAGGTAGTGGGGGGGGGGGCTGTGCAGAGCTCAGGGGTCTATGCAGGGTGTTGGGGTATGTGAAGATCTCAGGGGTCTATGCAGGGTGTGGGGGGCTGTGCAGAGCTCAGGGGTCTATGCAGGGTGTGGGGGGCTGTGCAGAGCTCGGGTCTATGCAGGTAGTGGGGGAGCTGTGTAGAGCTCAGGAATCTATGCAGGGTGTTGGGGTATGTGAAGATCTCAGGGGTCTATGCAGGGGGTGAGGGGCTGTGCAGAGCTTAGGAATCTATGCAGGGTGTTGGGGTATGTGAAGAACTCAGGGGTCTATGTGGGGTGATCAGGGCTGTGCAGAGCTCCAGTGCTAATCTGACTGTGCATGGCTGAACTCACACTTGGCAGAGCTCTTGTGTCTGTGCAGAGCTGACTTTGCATTTCCAGTCCAGTAAACGTACAAAACATAACAGAAAGCAGAGAGGAATGCAAGATGTCCTGCGACTAAACACACAGATAAAGGATAAGCTGCTGATACTGGCTCTTATCACTGGCACTGAGAGACTCCATATAATATGACAGAATTCAGTGTTTATGGAAATACCGTAAAACCAGCAGTTTTGTGGGCAGCTAATTATAAAACAGGAATATTGCAGATCTCCAAACACACTGTACAGTCTATGGACCTGGTGGCTTCTTCCAGGGCACCATCTCCAGTTGTGACCAGTATTCATCATCCCTGAGCCAGGCGTGTGCATTGGCGACACGTGATAGCAGAACATGATTAATACAACATGAGGAATACCACTGTAGGGACATATCTGGCACCACAAAGCGACATTAAGACAGAACCTTACAATAACTTAAAGGTAGTGATCGTCAAATCGGAGCATGGAATTGTACCCACAAATATCCTTGCGCATTGAGCCCTATTACTGGAGACAATAAGAAGCTAGTAGTAGTGTATATACATTTTGTATACAGACACATACCATTCATTGTATAGAGAAGCATGCAATTCATAGACAGTATTCACACCTCAAGATGCTTAATTATATTCTCAGAATCATGGATATATTTCCCACTACCACCTCTACTGGAAGGTTGTTCCATTAAAAATTCTGAAAGATAAGTCTGAATCCTCTACTATTGCTCCTGTGACATATTATTTATAAAATCCCTTCTCTGCAGGGACGTAGATGTATTTATATAAAATGTGAGTTCTGAGAAAGCACCGACTGACTTTATTGGGGTATATTACGTGTACACTGTGTATGTACCTAAGTATGCATATACTGTATATCAGTATGTAAGTATATATATATATATATATATATATATATATATATATATATATATATATTAGGGTCACAGGGAAATAAGTGCCAGCCCCTTGGTAGTTTGTTTCTTTCCTTGGCATATTGATCCAAGTCTCCCCCTCTCTGGCATGGAAGAATTGAGTATTTTATGTTTATCTTTTTTGTGACACATAGAGATTGTGTGTGTGCCTGAGTGTAACATGTAAACAAATTGTGATGTCTTGTGTTGTGATGTTCATGTTAGGACAGATTGTGATGTCTTGTGTAACGGAACCCATCACTGTTTTACCCTGTTTATGGTTATTTAATTCTTGGTTAAAATATGATCCTACTATATGTATGTTGGTTAATGCTCTGCAGAATATTGTCCCAGACATTTGCAGCTACTTGGCATGGGAGATAATCCTGTTACAGCGACTCCGCATAAGATAAAGGAAGTCTATTGTATACAGTGTTTTCATTCTCAGATAAGAACAAAGAAGTGTAATTGAATCAATGTCTGATTGTATCAAAGTTGCCAGGGAGGTGTGACCCACCTATTGTTCTCTTTATGTGTATTGTGCGGCCATATATGGGCATGTGTATTGCCTGTGGGAAGAGATGGGTATAAATATTTCTGCAGAACAAGATAAAGTCAGTATTCATTTGACTCCCAAATTGTGTGTCGTCCAATATGGGAGGTCGGGGATGGTGAGCCTGTAGTGCCTCTTGGGTATTTTATCGTATACCAGCGGAGATATTGGACTGCGTGTTCCAGCTCCGTTACATCTTGTGTTGTGATGTTCATAGTAGGACAGATTGTGATGTCTTGTGATGTGATGTTCATGTTAGGACAGATAGTGATGTCTTGTGTTGTGATGTTCATGGTAGGACAGATTGTGATGTCTTGTGTTGTGATGTTCATAGTAGGACAGATTGTGATGTCTTGTGTTGTGATGTTCATAGTAGGACAGATTGTGATGTCTTGTGTTGTGATGCTCATGGTAGGACAGATTGTGATGTCTTGTGTTGTGATGTTCATAGTAGGACAGATTGTGATGTCTTGTGTTGTGATGCTCATGGTAGGACAGATTGTGATGTCTTGTGATGTGATGCTCATGGTAGGACAGATTGTGATGTCATGAGTTGTGATGTTCATGGTAGGACAGATTGTGATGTCTTGTGTTGTGATGTTTATAGTAGAACAGATTGTGATGTCTTGTGTTGTGATGCTCATGGTAGGACAGATTGTGATGTCTTGTGTTGTGATGTTCATGTTAGGACTGATTGTGATGTCTTGTGTTGTGATGTTCATGGTAGGACAGATTGTGATGTATTGTGTTGTGATGTTCATGGTAGGACAGATTGTGATGTCTTGTGTTGTGATGTTCATAGTAGGACAGATTGTGATGTCTTGTGTTGTGATGCTCATGGCAGGACAGATTGTGATGTCTTGTGTTGTGATGTTCATAGTAGGACAGATTGTGATGTCTTGTGTTGTGATGCTCATGGTAGGACAGATTGTGATGTCTTGTATTGTGATGTTCATAGTAGGACAGATTGTGATGTCTTGTGTTGTGATGCTCATGGTAGGACAGATTGTGATGTCTTGTGTTGTGATGCTCATGGTAGGACAGATTGTGATGTCTTGTGTTGTGATGTTCATAGTAGGACAGATTGTGATGTCTTGTGTTGTGATGTTCATGTTAGGACAGATTGTGATGTCTTGTGTTGTGATGTTCATGTTGTGACAGATTGTGATGTCTTGTGTTGTGATGTTCATGGTAGGACAGATTGTGATGTCTTGTGTTGTGATGTTCATAGTAGGACAGATTGTGATGTCTTGTGTTGTGATGTTCATGTTAGGACAGATTGTGATGTCTTGTGTTGTGATGTTCATGTTAGGACAGATTGTGATGTCTTGTGTTGTGATGTTCATGTTAGGACAGATTGTGATGTCTTGTGTTGTGATGCTCATGGTAGGACAGATTGTGATGTCTTGTGTTGTGATGTTCATGTTAGGACAGATTGTGATGTCTTGTGTTGTGATGTTCATGTTAGGACAGATTGTGATGTCTTGTGTTGTGATGTTCATGTTAGGACAGATTGTGATGTCTTGTGTTGTGATGTTCATGTTAGGACAGATTGTGATGTCTTGTGTTGTGATGTTCATTCCGAACACGTTCTGAGCCTCATTAATCTCCAGTTTGATCGTGCACTGTGCATACAAATCTCACAATTTGTGTTGTATTCTTTGAGTATTTGGCGCTCACAAGATCTGGGCTTTGTTTTTATGGTAGATTCCTGGCAGCTTGTATGATGGGGGGAGTCCCAGAGAAAGGATTAGGGGGAAGTGATGAACCTGATATGCATGTAAATAACTACAGGTCCCAGAAAGACAAAGCCCCCCAGTCTCTGTATTGTGCAGCGCTTGGAAGTCCCAGTACCACTGCTTTCCATCACATGTTTATCCCTTTATTAACCTTACAATAGATTCACTCTCAAAGCAGAGCCCTCTCCTGCCCCACTCCTCTCATCTTCTTCACCATCTCCACAAACATTTCCTGAAATCAGACACCAGGTTTAGTTTAATGATGGAATTTCGTATCATTACAGAATGTCCCAAACATGGCCCAGACTTACAAGCCCCCCTACATAGCCCAGACCTGCTTGCCCCCAATACATGGCCCAGACTTACAAGCCCCTCTACACAGCCCAGGCCTTACAACCCCCACATACAAAGCCCAGATCTGCAAGCCCTCCATACACAGACCTGTGAGCGCCGCATACACAACTCAGACCTGCAAGCCCTCCATACACAGACCCATGAGCGCCCCATTCACAGCCCAGACCTGCGAGCCACCATACACGACCCAGCTGACTATAAATTCATATACAGTAATACCCCATTTACCACTGAACATGAATCAGCGCTAAACAGGGCATCTAAATGACATAGTGCGCAGGGAGCACTAAGGCGAGGCTGAGAGTGCAAAACAGGGGTTTAAAGTGCTTTAAATGTGATTTGGCGCCCAAACCGCATTATAGCAAGATTTATCGCTATGTAGAGAATTAGAAGGGTAAAGAGCGTTATTGTGAATCAATGCTCACCACGGTAGCGTTAAGTTGGGTTTGCCTGTATATTGAAATACACGTTTAAGATAACGCAACCTTTGCATCTTACAAGACAGAAAAGTTAATGTTGAGTATTTTTTGCCTCTAGATCAATAAATAATGCTGAGAAGTTGAGTCTGTGCAGATTGAGGATAACAAAATGCAGATCTGAGCATAAATGAATATTTCAGATGAAATACTGATATCCAGGAGAGATCCTTTAAGGGTTCTCGCTACACAATTATATGATTAAGCAGATTTCTTTTCAGATATTCAACTGACATAAAACGTAAAACATAAATACATAATTAATATTAATAGATAATTAGCTCTCTAAGGCAAGCTTTAATGTCCTTGTACCAGAATAATACCCAATAAATAGATTTCTTCCATTTCATAAATTCATTATTTTGGATATCATTCTGGCACAAGGATATTAAAACCCCCATACAGAGATGGTATGTTTATTCATTGACAATGTTCATTAGTAGTTGTTGTGACAGAGTGATATAAGGGGTTTGTGTAAGCCACAGACTTTTCAAAGCTCAATTTTCCTGTGAAATCTGAAAGAGTTAACTTCTCTGAGCAGTTGATTAGATTGAGGCCTGATTTAAGATGTGGAATCCACACTAATCTAACAAGCTCTCCATACACTGAGGAAGTAGAAATTCAGAACGTGTAGGTTAAAAAAAAATCTAAAACATATATTTTTTAAATTTTTTAATACAACTTTTTAAAAAAGTGGACATAATTGAGGTTTCATTTATGACAGGACTTTTTTAGGACCAAAAGGAATTTTTTAGAAATTCAGCGCCACTTTTTATGCTTAAACATATTGTACCACTGTGTACACACACGTGATGTCAATGCATCATAACAACTACATGGCACGTGTGTAAATAGTACAGCTTGTCCACAACATGTGTCTCTGTAACTCAGTGTTTCTTCATGTGGCGAACTTTCACTGTGACCGCACTTCGTGCCGGAAGGTTCTCTGTGTCTCCCTACTGCTTTTGATCAGCTTAATCACTTGAGAGCAAAGACGTCTCTTCCTCTATGTTATTACATCTCGTCTCTAAAAAAGACAATATATCAGCATTTCCTGTGTGAAGTGAGATAAAACTTGTACGTACACAATGTTCATGTACTACAAGGTGGATGCAGTGTGCACCTGTCCTACCCATTTTGTCAGTTATAAATAGTACATTATCAATGCCACTAGATCTGTACATTATGTTATATAGTGGTGTATTCTAATTATTAGTATCAATGTAGTCATACATTTCCTAAATTAATATTATCTATTATATTATCTATGTATAGGCTACATGTTACCATATATAAGTGTATATACTTATTTACAATAGGAAGAACACAACATGCACATGCCCTGCATTGTGTATAAATATACAGTGGGAGGGGACAAGTATTTGATCCTCTGCTGATTGTGAACGTTTGTCCACTGACAAAGAAATGATCAGTCTATAATGTTAATGGTAGGTGTATTTTAACAGTGAGAGACAGAATAACAAAGAAAACAAGAAAAATGCATGTTAAAAAAGTTATAAATTGATTTGTAGGTCAGTGAGGGAAATAAGTATTTGATCCCTTCGACTTGGTGGCAAAACCCTTGTTGGCAATCACAGAGGTCAGAGGTTTCTTGTAGTTGGCCACCAGGTTTGCACACATCTCAGGAGGGATTTTGTCCCACTCCTCTTTGTAGATCCTCTCCAAGTCATTAAGGTTTCGAGGCAGATGTTTGGCAACTCGAACCTTTAGCTCTTTCCACAGATTTTATATGGGATTAAGGTCTGGAGACTGGCTAGGCCACTCCAGGACCTTAATGTGCTTCTTCTTGAGCCACTCCTTTGTTGCCTTGGCTGTGTGTTTTGGGTCATTGCCTTGCTGGAATACCCATCCACGACCCATTTTCAATTCCCTGGCTGAGGGTAGAAGGTTCTCACTCAACATTTGACGGTACATGGCCCCGTCAATCGTCCCTTTGATGCGTTGCAGTTGTCCTGTCCCCTTAGCAGAAAAACACGACCAAAGCATAATGTTTCCACCTCCATGTTTGATGGTGGGGATGCTGTTCTTGGGGTCATAGGCAGCATTCCTCCTCCTCCAAACACAGCGAGTTGAGCTGATGCTAAAGAGCTTGATTTTGGTCTCATCTGACAACTACACTTTCACCCAGTTCTCCTCTGAATAATTCAGATGTTCATTGGCAAACTACAGACGGGCCTGTACATGTGCTTTCTTGAGCAGGGGGATGTTTCGAGTGCTTCAGGATTTCAGTCCTTCACAGACTAGTGTGTTACCAATTGTTTTCTTGGTGTCTTTGGTCCCAACTGCCTTGAGATCATTAACAAGATCCTCCCGTGTAGTTCTGGGCTGATTCCTCGCCATTCTCATGATCATTGAAACTCCACGAGGTGAGATCTTGCATGAAGCATCAGACCGAGAGAGACTGGCATTTATTTTGTGTTTCTTCCATTTGCAATTAATCGCATTAACTGTTGTCACCTTCTCACCAAGCTGCTTGGTGATGGTCTTGTAGCCCATTACAGCTTTGTGTAGCTCTACAATCTTGTCCCTGACATCCTTGGACAGCTCTTTGGTCTTGGCCATAGTGGAGAGTTTGGAATCTGATTGACTGCTTTTGTGGACAGGTGTCTATTATACAGGTAACGAGCTGAGATTAGGAGCACTCCCTTTAAGAGCGTGTTCCTAATCTCAGCTCGTTACCTGCAAAAGAAACCTGGGAGCCAGAAATCTTGCTGATTGATAGGGGATCAAATACTTATTTCCCTCACTGACCTGCAAATCAATTTATAACTATTTTAACATGCGTTTTTCTTGTTCTTTTTTTGTTATTCTGTCTCTCACTGTTAAAATACACCTAAAAATTATAGACTGATCATTTCTTTGTATATATATATATATAGCACCGTAATATAAATTTCCATCCTTCTGGATAATCAGCCATCTTTGCTGATGCAGGAATCATTTCCAAAAGTGTCACTGAGGCATGGGGGAGTGGTCTTTTACTGATCTGAGAGGTGCCTCCATGCCTAATGCTGCCTTTTGTTTAAGACTACTGGGGGGTGTTAGCACCATTCATGCTGCTTTACTGCCCATTGAGCTCCCTCTGTATAGTGCCATCACTGGTCACCAACCACAACATCCTCTCCGCCACTGGGTAGGGAAGGTACCATCTGCATCGCCTCAATGTCTATAGATTTGCATCTCAGGCCAGTCACCCTCTTGTTCGGTGTAGTAGTGTCTCCACATCTGGATGAATGATCACTTCTTGGTTTTACCTGGGATTGACTCCAAATAGCATCAATAGCAGTTCATAAACCTTCAGTATCCAACAATGTATAACATGGTGACCATGCCAAAAGGACAAATACAGTGTTCCCATCAGAAGATAGCATATTGGGAACTTTTTTCACATGGTAAAGAGACAGTGCTTAGAATTTAATGACATTCACCCACATTCCTGGGTCTCGCTTTTAAATATTACTCATCTAAATTGATACATTATTAGTGGAATTAATGCAAAAGTGCATGCTCGTGCACAAGTGGCCTCATCTTAGAGATAGTATATGGGGACACGCCAGCCTGCAATTGGCATCATTTAAAGGTATATACAAGTTTCTGGGTTTTAAATGTTTGGTAGGAAGCAGGCAGTAATTATCAGAAAAAGATGTGTTATACAGATAAGTTCATTATACTTACAAAGATATAGGCATAAAATCCAGATTTACACACCCACAGGAAGGTTAAATAACCAAGTATGCATAGGAAGGCAGCCAAGTACTGAGTTTGACCTTTCAAAGGTACTTGCTGCTGAATGGAATCACAAGGTTGGGTGGGGTCTGAGCTCACAACTGAATGAGAGCTAAATGATAAAGAGAGAAAGAGACTACATATTCCAGGCTGCTTTGCAACACAGTAGCCCCAAAGTATGATGCAAATGTATCAGGTAACCTATTCTTTCTCATGATTGGCCAAAACTAATTATGACTTTTATGCTATTCTTAGCAGGGATTTTCAGGGTATGTCAACCAACAAAACCCTCAGCTTGCAAACTGAAAAGATGTAGCAAACATCAGGGTGAATTAGTAAATGTTTATTTTGGTATTTTTTCATGCAAAAAAATGTTTGCATTCACTACTGACTCCTCTATCAGATGCATTCATAATCCAGGGAACTTATATTTGTCTTTATATTAATAGCTGAATGTTTTCTAGATGCCTCCTCCCTGACCTTGTGGCTAACATTGACCTGGCCCTGTATGTGACAGTGGAAGGTCAATACATTGCCTAGATTGCAAAGCTCATTCAGACACCTTCCTAGTCTAATTTTATGTCCTTTCATTTACTGCTCAGTATATGGTGCTATATATACTGTGCACATACAAAACATGCATCAATACTTATTTATACAGTACACATAGCATATGATACAGTTGAAATTGCTTGCAGGGTCTCACTACATTTTACTCCAGCCTTGATACTTTAGCATCTGTTACCCTATTGGACAGATCTGTAGAACATGTTGATTCATTATACAAAAATTATAATAATCCTAGATATATGGCAGCAGATTGATCTGGGTCTGGGTCAGACAGCCACAGGGGTGATATGGGTCAGAGGTCACTGTAATGTGGGGGCTCACAAGAGGATATTAAAGATGAATCTGCTGGAGGCCCTCCAGTCTGTCAGCACTTTACAAACTCTGCAGATAACAGGAGAGTATCCGGGAATGTGCTCTGTGCAGGATCCAAGTCCCATGCAAGTGCTGACAGGAGGCCTGGGTGCTGTAACATGGAAGGAGGGTGATATTAGGGGGTCTCCACGGCAGGAGGACAGGTGCACAGGGCAGCAGAATGTCACGTATGTGAGACCGGCCTCATTCTACTGTAATGGAGCCTAGCATAAAACATAATAATATAGCACCATTTTATAGAGTCAATGAAGCTCTGGACTCTAAACACACTTTGACCCTTGTGCTTCCCATGTGTGTTACAGAGCAGAGAATGATGATATTGTGTACATTCACTGATCAGTAAAACATTTTATCCCCTCAAAATGCGTCTTGGTGATTGTAAATGAACCTTCATGTCTGACAACTCCTGGGAACAAAGCAACATGTTAGTTACAGTGTGACTATATGACTATGGGTGCATCACACTAAGTTATCATTGGATATTTAGGGCTGTAATGGTAATTCTACCAACAGGGAATATAGCACAGCAAAACAGCTCCCACCCCCCATGATACCTGGCTAAACTCCATTTATGAGTGGAATTGGCTAATAGTGATTCCCCATCGGTTGTGCCCACTGCCACTCTACATGCTGAGTTCCCACCTCCAATTGACACAGTCTTAGGGGTAGCCTTGTGGCTTTGAGAAAAGGTGGCTAATAGCGACCCCCCCCCCCCCCCCACAACATCTTTTGAGCCCACTGTCACTCTGCCTGCTGAGTTCCCATTCCCGATTGACAAAATCCTCGGGTTACCTCACTACTTTGACAAAAGGTGACTTACAGTGATCCTCCATTGGTTGTCACCACTCCATTCCCCTCCAGTGGGACAGAGAGGTGTAGAGTGCAAGGATTACTTGGCATTTTATAGAAGCTCTTAGTCTAGTATTGTAAAATTGTTCTTGTGTTTATTAATTTATGTTAAAAAAATAGCAGTATTTACAGACACTAAAAAACAGACAAAGTTTACATTCATCATTTTGTGGTTCTCACAGAGGGAAGTTGCGCACACGCTCAGAGCCATTCAGAAAACATAACCATTGGCTCCTGTTACAGATTGAGATTGACCATTAGCTGCATCAATACAATTTATATACAGTACATATGATAATGAGGACATTTGCATATACAGTAAATGTGATGGATGCTGTATACGCAATACACACGACTGTTAGGATACGGTATATAAATTAGTGACATGAACATAAACAAAGAGGGAGAGATGGGTCTAGGGCGCAGGTTAAAAATAATGACACAACTGAATAATGACAACATTGGTCAATGACCATGTCCTGGCGAGTTCCTATTTTCTATTATCTGTTGTATGGACAATATATTTCATGAAAATCTGTAATGTGTACAATACACAGTGAGAAAAAAATACAGTAAATATACAGAATGAAATACAGTGACATGTGTGCTCTGTGTATATGCAATGGGGTAATGACACTTGGGGTATTATTGGTCCTCCGGACCACCACCTGCCAAGGCGGCTGCAGTGGCGGTGAGCATCGGCGAGATGTCGCTGCCAATGTCATAGCTTTAGGATTAGGGTAAGGGGTAGGGTAAGGATAATGGTTTAAGCTTGGAAATTGTGTACAATCTCAGCAGTGCTTACAAACTGCGTACAATTTTGGCAGCGCCATCTAGCAGCTCCTTGCTGCAACTGCTGGAGTACCCAAAACAAGGTCTCTATTATTTGCTCTTATTGTCTACTGTCCCACCTGCTCTCATGTTCCTCTAACACGTTCTGCAGAACCTCATGTTTAGGACCCTTTAACTCCCAGGGAACTTCCTGCCCAGAATTTGTGTGTTTTTAGTTTTCCACATGGGGTTTTACCAAGAGCTGAGGGTCCTATCATGGAGCTGAACTAATTCCTGGTACCACATTAATAAATCCAATACAATTCTACATTCAGGTGCCCATGTGAGGTGGAACTTAAATAGCAACAGATTCTTGACAACTACACATATAAATATTTACATCGTACAAATCTATTGGCTGCCATAATGACCTTCACTGGATTAGAATCCAGTTTTAAACTCAGTCTCTCTCCTTCCTTGTATCATTTCTTAGTTCTCATTTGCAAATGGCACAGCCGCCATATTGTCCAGTGGAGTGCAGAGCTTTCCGTTTGCACAGGCTACTAGTCTTTAAAGATTTCTACAGAAATATTGCTCCAGACCACCCAGAATTCCAAGTTTTGAGCTTATGTCGACTGAGCAGAGAGCTCAAGCAGGGAGTGTCCACATCAAATGCCCTTTAGAGTGAGCTTAAATCACACAATACCCCGCAGAGCCTTCACCAGGTTGTAGGATCCCTTCATCTTGGCTTGTTTCAGATTATATATAATGACTCCAATGACACCCGCTGACACAGCAGCCATAGAGACCAGGATGACTGGAGCAGTAAATCTATATTGGGGGTTCACCTGCCGCTCTATAAAAAGACAAAGATGTGACAGGTTAGAGATAATGTGACGGAAACAGGCTCCAGAGAGAACTCCGGTTACAATGTCAGCATGAAAGGTCAAGTTCAAGTGTCAGCAAGGGAGGTCAAGTTCCAAAGTTAGCAAGAGAGGTCAAGTTCCAAAGTTATCAAGAGAGGTCAAGAGTGTGTGTATCATTGTGTGCGCTCAAAAGGCTCTTCGAGTAAAGCACATTTTGTATATGGGATTGAATGACTCAAAGACAGGGCCCTCCTTCCTTTGCTAAATGTTAATCTGTATTTATCTTTGTCTGAACTCAATTTATGTACAGCTCTACGGAATATGTTGGCGCGTTATAAATAAACTATAATAATAATAATGAGTGTTAGATTTGTTATAGTTGTACAATCTATAGTATATTTTACCTTTGCACGTTGTTTTATTTAAAGGACCATTGGAATCTAGAATTTGTCTTTATAATGGGCTATTCGCTTTTAGAAAATAAAAACGTGGATACAGCATTTCATGTATTAATTATGATATTCTTTACTGGATATAGCCATTGTTTTGCATCCTACTTCCAGTTTTATTCCAAATAAAGGATAATATATCGTGGAAACTATTTCAATAGGCTAGAATGTATGTCTTACCTACATCCAAAGCCCATATCCAAGTAACAAATCAGACACAAAAATAAAAAAAATCAATGGCAACCCACAAAAAAATTGCATATAATAGCTAAAAGACTAGAGCCTGCATTCTTTATTTTGCTTTCTAAACATTATGCAAATTATCAAGTACACACGGGCTCCATTGGGCCTGTAAGGTAGGATGCAGCTGGTGTTATATTCCTTGTACAGCTGGACAGATGACCTGTTGAGAGCTTTGGCCGGTCCATTAGTCCTTCAGTCAGGGTCTTTAAGGTCTTACACCATGGATACAATCTCTTTCCTTACCTTTCACAAGAATTTCGATGACCTCTGTCTCGTTCCCAGCCTCGTTACTGATACTGAGCATGTAGGTCCCGGTGTCGTTGAGTGTGACATTGTGTAGAGTGAAGGTGCCATTTTTGGCCTGAAGGACGGTGTTGTTCCCTCCACAAACCTTCTTTAAAAGAAAAGTTGGAGATGGGATGCTGTGGGTCTCGCAGGAGATGATGACCGTGTCACCCTCTGTAACGTTTTCAGATGGCAGCACAAGTACCGTGGTGTTTTTTGGTGGAACTGGGAATGCAGAGAAACATTATGGGTTAATTAAATAACAGCGAAAAATTGGTTAAATTCTGAGAAATGACAAGAACATGAATTATGATTGCAGCAAACCCTCTACTGTTTGTGTTCTCATGTTGGATGACTCATTGAATAGGACCCTTTGGATCCCTTAATGTCATAACTTAACAAAAAAAAACTACATGACGCAACTACAATATAATATATGATTTCTTCTTGGGCAATCTCTGTTTAAAGTATGTTTTAATGTGTTGCATCTAAAAGAGGGCACCACTGTGTATTTTCCCTTTTCAAATGATGCTCTCAAAGCAGAAACAACTGTATTCAAATATTTAATTGAGTAGGTCTTTCCCCTGTCAGCCATACTCTTTTAATGCATACAAAAATAATTTTGTTCCATGTGCCTTTTTATCTGGCAAATACATAAAAACGTAGTAGAGCAACTGATAACAATGAAACTTGTTGCACCAACCCCATATCACAAGACTCTCACCTTGCACAGTGAGTGTGGCCTCAGCGAACTCCTGTCCTAGCATGTTTGTGGATTCACAGACATAGGTCCCTGTGTGTCCTATATGGGCGTGGAAGATGATGTGCTCTCCTCCCTCCACTCCCAGGTCCACAAGACCAAAGTTGGTTTTCTTTTTCAAGACAACCTCGGGTTCAGGTGATCCTTCAGAGACGCAGGATATATTTACAAGTTCACCTTCTTTTACCACCCCAGGTGGAGTGATGAAGACATGGGTGTTCTTCGGTGGAACTGTTGAGTGAGAGAGGATATGTGAGAAAACTTAGCAACCACAACAGAGCCATTGACCTGCTGCTAGGTTCATAATAAACCCATAGTTTTAATGAACTCAACTATCAATTACTATGCAAATTAATAGCCAATATCAATAAGTGTATTCCCATGGACTGCAGGATGGACAGAGGGTTTATCTGCTTCCCATTCCAATGCTCCCATGAGAGGTTGTGTAGTACATTTCAGGCTCATCACCTTGCACTTGTAGTTCCATTGAGTCTGTGTTGGTCCCCAGCTTGTTATGGGCAGTGCACTTATACATCCTGCTCGCTGTACTCTGCAAATCTCCCAGAATCACCTCTGATTCGTTTGAGAGCAGGAGAGACTCCCCTAATGTTGAGATCGAATAAAGAGAGAACTTGGGAGGTGGGATCCCATCACTGACACATGTCAATGTCACTGATCCGCCCTCCACCACAGTGACAGGAGAAGAGGAAATCACAGTGTTGGTGGGACCATCTGTGAACAATGAATGCAAGTTATTGGATCAGATATACACACAGTACAAAGTCCTACCCCTGACCCAATATCTCATCTCAAACTCTCCCACTTACATTCAACTCTCAGCGAACCTTCCACCTCTCTTTCTCCAAATGGGTTCTTGGTTTTGCACTTGTACACACCGGCGTGTTGTGGCTCGGCCTTCTCTATATACAACGTCCCTTCATTGTCCTGTAATAGGACGTCTCCGGACTCTGACACTTTCCACAGGGTCACCAAAGTATGTGACCCCTGAGCTGCACAGTGGATGGTGACTTTCTCTCCCATTGTCACTGTGGAATCTGGCAGGATAGATAACTCAGGGTCTCCAGGAAGACCTAATGGAGGAAAATATCATCTTATAGAGAGAGCAATATCAAGTGATGACTGAAGAAAAAGGTTACAGAACAATAGGAACACCTGTAATGAGAGGGTTTATAGAGTAATAGGGGTCATAAGGAGAGTATAATGAGAATGGGGGGAGTTATAGGAATGGTTTATACATGGTAATAATGAGATCTTGGAAGTATAATTGGAAACAATAGGATAAATGATAGGGAAATGTCATATGAAGTAGTAATAGACAAGGGATATGTGCCATAATAAAAGATGTTCACAGGAATTATAAGAAGCAAAGGAGGATAAGGAGACATTATATAGAGCTATATAAGTAGTTTGAGGTAGAGATTATACTGAGTAATGTGAATTATAGGAAAGAGTTATATAAATTAATAGGAGTCCTAGAGAGAGGCTATGTAGAAAACTAGGATCATTTATAGATTAGAGTTGTATTGAGTAATAAGGAGTGTTATGTAAAGAAGGGCAACATGATATAGGAGGTAATATGGCACAATAGAAGGACTTATATGCGCTAAGATAGTTATAGGGAGCAATTATACTGTGGAATTAGAAGAGATATAGGGAGAAGCAAAAGGAATTATATGTAATAATTGAAAGCGTTTTAAGGACTATAAAGGACAATATGAATGGGTATATTGAGAAGTAGAAGGTGCACCAGGGTGGTTAGAGTTTTTGTGCTCTATGGAGTGATTTGATGGAATATATGGAGTTATCAGGTTTTATAAGGTGTAATATAAAGGCACCATCTTACCTTGCACAGTGATCTCTACTTGTGCAGATTTTTCCCCCACTTTATTTTTTGCGTAACAGATGTAAGTCCCTGCGTCTTGCAGATCTACTCCTTGGATTCTCAGAGTCCCTCTCTCTTCAGAACTTATTGGTATTTCTTTATCCCCATCCATTTTCACCCAAGTGATGGTGGTTGGTGATCTGCTCTCCTCGGTGCAGGTTATAGATATCTGCTCCCCCTCTCTGACCACATTGGACGGTAGAGGTGTGATAATAGGAATGTTGGGGGCATCTGAGGAGATAAAAAGGATAAGAGCTCAGACCTGTTATACATAAAGTAAATCATACTGTGTGATATAGGCAGAGCACAGTGGGACTTACAGTTTAGTCTGAGAGCCATCTTGGTGCTTCTAGTCATTGGGATTGAGTCCTCTTCGAGGAATGACATCACTCCTTTACACTCCACTTCTTTGCCCTCGTCACTCTCAGTTGGTGTCCAAGTGTAGATCACACTGATATTTTGTGGGTGGCTGTTTATTGTTGGTTGTATGACATCACTATCCTCGGTCACTTGTTCCCCACCAAGTAGAATAAAAGCTTCCAGCATTTCCCAAGGGTGGATGAGGGGGAACAAACAATGGACAGAAGACTCAACTCCGGCCACAAGGGATGAGACTTCCAAGACGGGATCATTGGGAAAAGCTGTAACGAGAGGGCAGAAAGATCACGCACAGGCAGGACAAGTAAAATTACATAAGATTCTGAAAGAAAATCCGTGGTACTATTTCCAGAGGAAATGAAAATATATGAAATAAATGATGTGCCAAAGGTGTCACGTTCCTAAGGAATATTTTACAGTAAGTTACAATTAAGTGTTGAGAATTTATATAAAAAGTCAATTTTTAAAAAATGGCATTAACATTTCTATTTCTATTTAAAAAAGGTAAAGATTAGGCACATAACACACCCAAGTTATTTACATACTTACAGTATATGTTGATCTGGATTTTTTTTTCCATTTTTTGGCCATTGCAGTAAACCTTACAGACATAGGGTCCCTCACTTTCTTCACTGACCGATGGAATGGATAGGATTGACCTTTGCCCTTCTGAATTGATTGTACCACTTAATGTCTTGTCCATAAGCCTAGCCCAGAGGAAAGCAGGATTGGGACATCCAAAGGCCTCACAGGTGATTGAGAATGGGACCCCGATCTCAACAGATATGTCCAATTCAGGTGGAGTCAGCGTGATATGGAAGGCCGAAGCTGTGAGGAAGAGACCAGACAGCTCAGTCAGTACAGGACACAAAGCCATATGACAGTGCACAGTCACACAGCATGACGCTAGCCCACCTCATACAGCTCAATCACTATCACATGTTACCCAGCTTCCAGTGGTGCAAATGGTGCAAAGCTCCAAGTGGTGGCAGTTTTGTGCAGTTCAGCATGCCAGGGATGTGTATCTGGGTAGAGGTGAGAGAGAGCAAGGGCTGGATGACAGCAAAGTGCAGGGGATTGGTTCTGTGAGGTGCTGTGTGGGAATGGATGCTAAGGGGATGGCTGCTGACATGAATTGTGTGCTATGTATGGAAGGATGCTAAGAGGGACTGGGTGCTATGCGATATAAAATATGTATGTGTGCAGGCCGTAGGTAAGAGAAGGGTTGCAGCTATGGAATTTATTCTTGGGGGGGGGGGGTGGCTATGGGAAATTCTTTTGGAGAGATGTGCAGTTATAGGAAGGGGTCCAAGGGAGGGGGTCTGTTATGGGAAGGGGTTGTGGGGGAGGGGAAATTAGTAAGTTGGCACCTGGAGGGGCAGTGCAAAAACTTTTTTACAAACTACACGGGGGGGGGGGGGGGGGCGTTGACTTTTTTTTTGCACCGGGGCCCTCCATTCTTTAACTCCACCATTGATGTCACTATCACAATACAGTATCAAGCAGTATAGTGCTGTACTCTGCAATATTATTGGGTGACCAACACATAGCAGGTGCTGAATATTATCACTGACACATGGACCTGTCCAATACAGTAACTAACGGCATAGCGCTGTTCTCTTATTATAAATGGGCGCACAATACATAGCAGTGACTTGGGCTCTCTTCAGCTCTCTTACCCATCCCAGTATCTATAATGTATTGCTTGCATTTATCACAAAAGACAGACTGCACAATGGGGCATAATAGTGTTAGCCAAGGGGAGCTCCAGACAAAGCTCATCATAATTCAGAGACCCTCGCCCTTTCTTTGCAGATGGGAGTGAAGTGCAATGGGTCATGTTTAATATGCAGACTTTTGCACAAAAAACAGTTCATGCCTAAATAAGTCTCACATTAAGCCATTATACTACACAGTTCCATCCATTAACAGAATGCACCTGGACATCCCACTAACCAGCAGATGTCTTGATCACAACATTATCCTCAATGTACAAGTATTGTTATTAGCAGTAGAGAGCTTTATAGTAATGACAGATTCAAGTCAAATAAAATTCATTTGATATTATAAATATATTAAATGTCTTACAGGTCAAGAAGAGATTAAGGAGGCAGAAAATCTGGAGCAATGAATCCAATAACATGGTGCCGGGTCCTTCTGGTTTAGTCATAGCCAGGTACAGTGCTTAGGTTGAGATGTTGTTTGATCCTTTAGGTGCTGGTTTAAGTTCCAGTTGCGTTGCCAGTGATTCCAAGGCTCTGTATGAGGGTATTTATATCCCAGGCAGTTAGTGGCTCCTTGTCTCAGGCTCTGTATGAGTGTCCTTATGTTCCAAGATCTGTTAAATCCCAGTCTATGTATGAGGGGTGATATGTAGCGGATTCTGGATTGGTAGTGAGATGAGTTCATCTTCTCAGGTTTTATAAAGGATTTTAGGCTGGGGGTGTGTCTAGGGGGGATTCCGAGGGGGGAAACCCCAGCTAAGAACAGACACAATGAGTCCCACTGCTGCCATCTGCTGCCCTCAGACCTTCACTGCAGATGGAAAATGTACAGTAATGTTATATATACAGTATAGAAAAGCAGCTCAAAGCTCTTTATGATATCCGTATGGAGGATAAGTAAAGACAGTATAAAGTCAAATATGAGTAAGAAAGAAAATTGTACAAATTTGCAGTAAGACTCTCGGCTTGTTAATTCGCTGCTTGGGTTTTATCTTCTATTATTGGGTATCACAGTTCTGGCAAAGCATACATTAGCGATCTGAGGCCCAGCGCGACTATTAGTCGATTTCCTCCTGCAAATCTTTCTGGGCCAAGTTAGAACACAGAGAATGAGAAGTTCCTCCTGGAAGCTGCACCCTGATACGTGAGACGGGGCGTATTTATGGCCATATTAAATTCCAGCCTCGTAAGTCCAACGTTTAGTTCATAAGGGATGCGTGCTTGAAATGTGTCCGTTTTACGTCGCCACTAAATTAGAAGTGCTGCGAGCTACGAGCGCGAGACAATATTTCGTAAACCAGTTCTCGGCCGTCGGAGTTACGTGCTCGAACGCAAACAATTAAGCAAGCACATACTTACAGGTTAAGATGGAGCCAATGGAAACAGAGGTCGTCATCATTGCGTCAAAAGAAAATGGAGGAGGGATTTCCTATCGGGTTCAATTAAGAGCTACGAACGAACCCACATTCCAGTCATGATGCAATATTAATAAAGCCGCAAATATGGTATTCTATCACATGAGAGTTACAGTATATATATTAACACATTGATTGCCGGGATCGATATGACGCAAAATATAAACATGAAATAAAGTATTTTTCGGGCCGATTTGCGGGCTTGTGAATGTTGTGCTATTAATTCTATGATCACTTTCCCTTTTAATATTAGTACAGTTGTGTGTTCTTGTTTGAATAACAAATGCTACATATTGGAATTTACCCCTCTTGCGTGTGCTCTCGAGCACATGTTGGTCATCGGGCTCTATTTGCGTGTTACGTGCTTGCTCGTGAATGACCACGTTGCAATTTAATAGCTGAATTGAAAACGTAGCTGTTACGGATCAAAGGATTTATGGCCGCGATGGTCCACGTTGCTCAAAACATAGCCTATTCTCGGCCGTCCTGTGTCTTAACACGCAAGTCCGCTGTGCGCAACGTTACAGGGCTAAATTAATACCCATAACCCGTAAATTTTGAGTTATGTGCTACGTTCTACAACGTGGCCCCAACTTAATGAGGCTGCTAGTTACTACTCCTCATACGTGTATATGTGTCTACATCAGTATACAGTGAGCCAGAATGTGCCAGATACTTACAGACAGAATTGTCTCTGCAATAGACATTTCTGCATATCCCATGGCATTACGTCAACAACTTCAGACAGCCTGCTGCCCCCTAAAAATGTGCTGCCCTAGGCCTAGTCCTCATGGACCTAGGCTGAAACCCCCATGACTGGAGAACTTCCTATTTGTCACTTGGGATACATGAGTGGAGCCAGTAGCAGGAATAAGACACATCGCAACTCGGTAAAGAATGGACCAGAGACAAGGGCAGTGAATGGTGAACAAGGAGAGCGTAAACGTGATCTGTGCGACGTCTCGTATAAATAAATACATCATCTCATATAAATGGATACATGGTTTATCATACGTTAAAACAAAACTCAGCTTGTTTGGCCCTTACTTAGATCCAGTGTGGGAACCTTGTGTAGAGTAAAAGACAGACTTCACTATGAAGCAGTAATTATCCAGGTCTTGTCACACCAGGGGATGGGTGTGAAATGTAAATGAAACAGAGATTAAATGGTTCCATATTATATACATGTTAAGAGTTGTTGATATAAACAGTGCTATTTTGTAGAACAAGATGTGATATTTTGCTCCCTTGGATTTGTTTTCCTTTCCTACCATGGATGAGATTGTATGTAATACTTTGGTTTCCCCTTTGACCTTGATTCATATTTACTGATAAAGGAGACCATGGAAGGATCTTCTCTGGAGGCTCAGTGCCATGCAGCAACCAGTTTTTTGAAGCGCTAAATGCCAGATAAACCCATGACTTCCTTTGTGGTCTCATATGTTTACTTGATATTGTGAGAACAGATGATTTCTGTAAATAGGGAAGTCATTCTCTGGTCTTTCTCTGGCCGTGTAATCCGTCATGTGATGTATAATTGCAATCTTTCCATTTAAGCAACCTGTGACTCCATCATTACCAGTCTTATTGGCACCTAATAACTCTGTCATGGAAATCACTAGCGAGCCTTGGTTGGTGCTCCAGTGAGGGACATGATAGTGTCTTACTTGGAAAAAAATTAAGATCATTCTGAGTACACTTACATGTTTCACACAGGTCAGAAATTCTCAGTAAGCAGTTTAACAGCTAAGGATTTGGGTAATTCCACGAGAATACGGCTCAAAACATATCACATTTTGCCTCAGGCCTTCTAACATGAGTATCCATTTAGGACTATGGGCAATTTCAGAACATAGCCATGGATTAGGTTACAGGGCCAGGCCCCACTCATGGACAGCAGGTTCAGTTCCCTGGAAAAGACACAATGAGAACACGGGCTGCATGAGACTGACATTGGCCATAAACTTTACTAATACCCCACAACAGAGAGACCTTCTTCATGAAGGAGGAAAAGTCACAGAACATCTTAATATCTGAACAAGACTCACAACCCCACTGACCAAACACATAGCAAGCACAGACAGGAGGAGGAGATAATGTGGGGAGGAAAGCAAGGAGTGGAAAGAGATGGGTAAACAAGAAAGGAGAGGGAAGTAACAGAGAGAATGGAGAGCAGGTGATAAGTAGAGAAGAACCGGATGAAAATGACACAAATAAAGTGATTGGGGAGGAGGGACATGAGAAACAAATAAAGGGTAGGTTCAGAGAAATGAGAAGACAGAGATGGGTGAAGAATAGAGAGAGGGGAGAGGATGGGGTAAAAAGAAGGTGAGTGACTACATTGTAATTGAATAAGACACACAATTGGAAAGGTTGTAGGTTATGATGTGGTTGCTATAAAGTCGTGTCCGATTCTATCCTATGGTTGTGCTTATCCATATGGTTTTCTTGGTAATGATACTGGAGTGGGTGCCCATTTCTTCTCCAGTGACCTCATTGCTATCACCTGCCTATCTTGGGTGACAATACATGGCTCACAGCTTCATTGAGATACACAAGCCCCTTCACCACAACAATGAAGCGATCCAGAAGGAGAGGCTCTCATTTCATAATGTCTGACCTTTAAGCTTAGTAATGTGAGGTCACATCTCACTGCTCTATAAAGATATTGCCCAGGTGGTCTCCAAACTCCCTGAGGTCTTCTACATGCTCATACATAATTCTGTAGTTATTTGATTTGTGTTATTGTATGTTTTTGGCTTCAAGGTAAGGTGGGCTCTGATATGGATATGCAGCAGTCTAATGCCCTCCTGAGTAGAACGATGTCCAGTGTGTAATCTCACGTTCTGCTGATCTTCCCAGATGTTGCTGGGCCAATAGCTGAGGTCTCTTTGGTTCTCCTTCAACTGGAAGGAAATGTTCTTCTGGGATTCTCTGTTCCACGGCTTTAGTTTGAAGTCTCCTAGTTGATGAGCATATATGAGTGATTTGTTATTGTCTGGTGTTTGTTTCCCCCAGTAGAGCGCCCTTATAGACTGGTTTTGCTGCACTCTGGGGGTGAAAAACCTTTTTGCTGAGTGTCCAAATTGATGGGTCATACTCAGTTACCCCCTCCTGTGGCATTTGTCTTTTGAATAGTTCATATCATAAATTAATCCGCTGTCTAGTGAGCGAGACTTCTCAATCCCAATAAAAACACAGCGCTCCAGAGAGTAAGAGCATCTGAATTAAACTGTCCTTTAGTGAGTGTGTGTCTTTAGATTAGACTGTCCTTAAGTAAGTGAGAATCTCTGAACTGGACTACTCTCCAGTGAGTGTGACTCTTTAGATAGACTACCCTCACCACAATTCTTCCAGTGAATCAGACTGTCACCCATTGAGTGTCTCTTTCATTTAATTAGACTGTACCTTATGACTCCTAATGAGTTAGACTGCTGTCCAGTAAATTAGAGTGTTTTCCTATTAAGTACTCTTATTGCAATGAGTGAGACTGTGATGTGAGACAACCTTGAATTAGACCGCTATCCAGCAAGTGTGCAATCTCGTGGATTGTGTGACAGTCTCATTTCCTTTACACTCTCATTAATCCTACACTTTGGGTAACTATGCAAGTAGTAAAATAACCCTTTCCGTGCTGGGTACATTATAGTGATGTATAGGAGCATAAAAGGGGGATAGTAGTGAAGCCGCCTTCGCACCCCAGGAATGAGGGCAGAGAGCAAGCCTGGACCTGCTGGGAAGTCAGGTGACCCGTGGGCAGACGCTCCGGCACCTTATCGCTTCCCATTTCTTATAAACATGTTCATTTCTTTCATTTCCATTGTTCATAAATCCCCAGAACCCCCCACAGCTGAGCCGGCTCTGTTGGTTTTGGCAGCCGATTCCAGTGCTGGGAATTCCACAAATAGCAGAAGATGCAGCCAAAAATACCCAGAAACCACCAGGAGGAAAATACAGGAATCATAGGTAGATGTTATATGGAGCATAGGAGTGGGGTGATGGGGGCATAAAAGAGTGGGGTGAGGGGGCATATAAGAGGGAGGGGGCTGTGTGATACCACAAGGGGGGAGAAGACAAGAAGGTAGGTGGAGATAAAGAATTATTTAAGAAGAGCAACAAGAGAACAGTGCTGTGATGGAGTTATAGGGACAGTACATACTTTTCTATGAATAAGTAAGCGGAGATCTAGAGATGACTTCTGTGAGAGTTAGGAGGAGATATATTTATGGGAATTAGTTATTTGGTGGGAAGTGAAGCGGTTGGAACAAAATGACTTACATGCAGCATTAGGAAGAGGTATAGGAAGAGGTTGTTTGGAGCAATAGAAGGAATGACATGTCTGTTACATAGATGAATAAGACAAGTTGTAGGGAGGGATTATATGGAGCAACATAAAGCAATAGAAGGAGTTATACATCTGTTATATACAGTAATAGGACAAGTTATAGGTTATATGGAGCAGTAGAATGAGTTATTCAGAACACCTATAAGGTGTATTATATGTAGTGAAGCCCTGGGATTGATGTGCTGTCTATGGACAATCTGTGCAACCCCCATATAATACTCAGGTTTTACTGAAGCAATAATTTGGTTTACTGTTTGAAATAAAAGTGAGAAGTTAATATAAAAGTGAGAAGTTTATTGTGGCGGTCACTTCCCACAGGTCATGTGCTCTTACCCCACATGTCAGGACCGCAGGCGCTGCTCTGTGACCACTGACCACGTTCTGTGGATTCCTGGTGCTTGTGAGTCCTGTGTACGATCTCTAATTAATGTTTAATTAACAACACGATTTGTATAAAATATTAAGTTTCCAACTCGGGGGCGGGGGTGGTACAGATTGAGTGAGAAATTCTACAGAAATAGTAGTACATCCGTGCAATGACAGCCCAGCAGAGGTGGGATCAATGCAAGAGTGGGGTAATATCAGGATATTATGTGAGGGTCTGGGTATATTGTCACTGGTTAAACAAATAAAGCTTTAGTGCCACTTACAAGATGGTACTTTATAGATGAATCCAGAGGTGTCTATTCTGTGTCTACTCACATGTTACAGATAGAGATTTGCAGAGGGTAGTAGATAAGTGGCTTAGTCTTCCAGATGAAGTGGTACTAATTAATATTCATAGAGCCGTCCTGTGCTTTATACATAGAGGGGGAAGGTGGATTTGATACGGAAGCTTTATGTCTGTAATGTATCGCACAAGTTACGAACGCAAGATCATTGAGACTCCAGATCCCTCCTTGGGGGGGGGGGGGGGGGGGGGGGGCGGGTTTTGGGGCTGCTGCTTTACCTTATTAAAGCCTTATTAAATTGTGATTTGGCCAATTGAATATGGCTCTATATAGGCACAGAGCTTATTTATTTTACAAAAGTTTTTAGTTAGTGAAGACCTTGTTTTTGGATAGAAGTTCACTAACTAAAAACATTTGTAAAATAAATATGCTATATGCTTATATAGAGCCCTTTAGAATTGTCCGAATCGCAATTTAATAAGGCTGATGACAGGGAGCTGACAGTCACATGAGAGAGTGAACTTACTGAGTTACCAATCTCCTCGTGCCCTGATAAGGGGGGATCCGGGCATGTCACCCCCTTCACACTAGGACACCTTGCTCAAAATGGTTCCGGAAAAAAGAATCCCATAAAACTTACACACAGGGGGCATCACCGGAGCTCTCTAGTTCAAACGTGTTCTCATAGTCTACTAGCAGGAGGCTCTGAGTCTGAATATAAGTAGACATCATGCCACTAATGTGAATACACTACCCTAGCACTAATATCCTCCCACATCCCTTTCTATCTTTATAAACCCTTTCCCATGGTAGGGAAGAGGTTAAATAATAATACACTAATGCAGGGAGTTTATGACTCCGCCACCTATGACCCACTAGCCCCCGTTGCCCAGGATCAACCCCCAATTCCCTGTACCCTCTATAAGCACAGGTATCCCTCGGGATTCCCCCTTAATACTCACAAACCTCTATGAACTGGGTATCCCCCAATTAATGTATAACCATAGAACTCCCTATGGACCCCGATGGTACATAACATTAACCCTATAAAATAGAGGCCTCCTTGGCATGCTTCCTAACACCACAAGTATCCATACTATACCCCCATCGACCCTAATCCCTGCCTGTAAGGGGGGAAATATATATTACATATCCTTTTGATGCCCTCCAGCATCTTCTTTCTTGCTTGAATCACTTGGTCCTCATCCTCAGCCTGGGGAAATATGCCCCGCCTAAAAATCAGCTACTCTTTAAAAAAACTTTACCTAATCGAGCTTTTCCTCCGAGGAGCTCCCACGCAGGCTTGCAGTTTTTTGAGCACGCCTTTTCCTTTTATACTATTTCTGCAGATTTCGATTGACTGAATATGTGTCAATCTTATTTCAACCAATCAGAACTGAGTATTTAAATGATTCCCGCTCCACAACTGATTATTAAAAGTCTGACCAACCATAATTCACAGATTCCAATCCTAATTGAGTAATTTTACATTTAGCTGCATTAAACATTAGTTGCCACATAATTCAGCATTCCTCCAAAATTTTATTTACAGCTTCTAGAAAGTCTGCTTATAATACAGATTATTGTGCCACCTTCCCATGAAGCCATTAGTAATTTCACAAAAAATATATGATATAAATCAGGATCCAGTCTGGATCATGGAGGCCTCATCTGGTAAATTCACTTAATATAATGGCCGTATATTGGATTTTATGTCTGTACCTCTGATTGACTCCGGATCTTTGGCTTTGCAAATGGCCTCCTCCTCCGCAGCTCTCATATATGACACAAAGATCTCTTCAGATGGTGACAGAAGCCATGAAATAAAATATGTTTGCTTCTGGGGAGGAAAGTGATGGCAAGTCTGGACAAGCTATTAAAAAGTAGAGATATATCACCATCAAGAAAGCTCCACATTCATAGAACTATGGCATTCCCAGTAGTAACATACGTATATGAAGTCTGGGTGCAGTAGAATTGAGGTTTTTGAATTGGGGTGTTGGAGAAAACTACCTATAGTCCTTTGGACTGTGAGAAGTTCCAATCAATCAATACTACAGAAAATTAAGTCTAACTGTTTGAAGGATTTGATCATGAGGCTAAATATCAAAGATTTTGGCCATATCATGAGAAGACAGGATTCCCTAGAGAAGATGACAGATTGAAGGTGCACGAAAAAGGGGACGGCAGAGGCGGAGATGGAAATATGAGCTCATTGAAGCAATGAACATGAGCTTGAGGGGACTCAGAGGGGCAGTGGCTGACAGGTGTGTCTGGTGTGCTGCAGTCCAAAGGGTCATGAAGAGTTGAACAGGACTGAATGACTAAGGAACAATGCAGTGTAGAACGTTACTTGTATCCAATGTTCCCACCGTTCCTGATCATTTTCTATCTGTTTGAATGCATCAGCAATTTAAAGTTTAGATGTTAAAGGATTTCTGTTTCCTGTCTAAAATTGACACATATGAAACAAAAAGAGTAGTAGTGCACACCAGCAGCATAAAGGCTATTTTAGAGAAAAAATGTATTTAAGGAGATCCTGCTTGTGTCTGGGGGCTTCCATTTAGACTATACTGTTGACATGACGTTATTCGGAATATAAATACGATACTTGTGTCCCCGAGGTGAGAGGGCAGAGTTGTCCAGGGACAGTTCTCTGGAGTCTGCTGGATCTAGATATTAATTTACATCACAATCCCACCCTACATAAGACAAGGACCCTGCAGCTGAGTCACTGGGAGGCAGCTGGCTCAATAAAGTATTTATATTATCCATTTAATACTGCTCTCAAGCCCTATTCCAGGTTTTGTGAGACTCCCATTCTTGTAAAGCAATGATAGAAATTCAGAAAAGTGGGATTAGATTGCACCCCGCACCCACCCACTCCAAACCTTTCATGTGAGAGTCGGGGTCGGAATGTGTTTTGTTGATGTGATGAAACCTGTAAGTTTTACTGGAAAATATACAGCTGGAGGAGTCAGACAGAAGAGAGGAGCAGGAGAGGAGTTCTGGAGGGCATGAGAGAGGAGTGGAAAGAGAGCCACATGAGAAAAGCTCTTTAGAGCAGCTGGTGATGGGTCAGGGGAAAAGTGGAGTTTTGGAGGAGAGGGGAATCTTATAAAAGTAGGAGAAGAGCAGAAGAGTGGACATGAAGATGACAGGAGGAGAGAGGGCTCTAGAGAACAGGAGGAGAAGGGGCCATGGAGGACTGCGGGAGAAGGGGCTCTGTGGGACAGGAGGGGAAGGGACTGTAGAGAACTGTGGGAAAAGGGGATTTGGAGGACAGCAGGAGAAGGGGCTCTGTGGTATAGGTGGGGAAAGGACTGTAGAGGACTGCAGGAGAATGGGCTCTGGAGGATAGGAAGAGAAGGGGCTCTGGGGCACAGGAGGCAAAGGGACTGTAGAGAACCAAAAGAGAAGGAGCTCTGGAGGACAGGAGGAGAAGGGGCTCTGGGGGACAGGCGGGGAAGGGACTGAGGAGGACTTCAGGAGAAGGGGCTCTAGAGGATAGGAGAGAATGGGGCTCTGGAATACAGGAGGAGAAGGGCTCTGGAGGACTGTAGAAGAAAGAGCTCTGGAGGACAAGAGGAGAAAGGGGCTCTTGGGGAGAGGAGGAGAGAGGCCTCTGGAGGACTGGATGAGACTCTGGAAGTTGAAGGAAATGAGGCTCTGGAGCGCAGTAAGAGAAGGGGCTCTGGTGAAGAAGAGAAGTAGAAGGGCCTCTGGAATGTAGGATAAGGGGCTCTTGGGGCAGTAGGAGACGGGGGTCTGGAGGACAGGACATATGAGCATCTCTGGCTTTAAGAGAGAAGTTCTTGGAACAAGAGAACTTGAGGTTTGTGACAGGAGCTTTGGGGCAACATGAGGAGAACAGATCTGGATAGCAGATGATACAAGTTGTGGGGGCTCCCAAATTAAAAGGGTCTTTGAAGGACAAGAGGGGAAGGCGAAGGAGAAGGAGAAGGATCTCTGGAGGGCAGGAGGAGAGATGTTCTGGTTCTGAGAGAACATCTCAGGAGAGATTGGGAGAACATAGGATCTCAGGGTCATTATATCTGTTGGTGCCCAGGATCTTACAGTGACCCCATTCATACATTCTGCTTTCTAGATACTTCACTTTTGTTAGTCACTTTTCACATCAGGGAGTTTCCACATAAAAATAAAAATGATCTCTATTCAATGTGACGGGACAGGAAATTACTGCACAGATCTGAGCCCAGAATGTCCCTGAGGCCCAGAGATCTAGTGACCTCAGATGCTGATAAATGGAGAGAGAGAGAGAGAGAGAGAGAGAGGGGGAGAAATGAGAGAGGGGAGAGATAGAGAAGAGAGAGGTTGGGGAGGGGGGAGGAGAGAGAAAGAGTGACAGAGAGAGAGACGGAAAGAGGAAGAGAGAGAGGGAGAGAGATGAGAGAGGGGAAAAGAAATGGGCAGAGAGATAGAGTGAGGGCAAAGAGTGAGAGAGAGAGGGAGGAGAGAGAGGAGTAATTAATTACCCTTTTTGTCACTTGGATTATAGTATTAAGGTTTTTCTCCATCACCTGGATGTTCCTGTACTAATAAATAGAAAGTTCCCGAGCGTTAGATGCAGTAGACCTGTCTCAGTATTCCTATGAGGTCCTAGTCATGGAGATATCTCAGCAGATCACCGTCTCCGAATCCCTCTAACATTTAACATGTTTTTATCTCTTTGCTTCCCTTGCACTTTAAATTATACAATAACATCCAACAAAGGAATCCACTAAAACATTCACAAACTAATACTTATTTTTATTAAATTTTCCTGTAAAATATATATTTTGTATAGTTATATAGAGTTATGGCAACATTTTGTTTGATGAGATGAAGGAATCTTTATTACTGATTGTAGACGGGTCCTAGTGGACCTTGGTTCCTGCTGAGACAAGATCCATGTAGTGTTTTCCATTTAACTAGCGATGTTCTGAATGAGATCCTAGTGCAGGATACTTACCAGAGAAGAGGGTCCCATCTGTGGCCTTTATTTATACGCCAAGAACTTTATTTTGGTCCATCCATCTGAAATTAAAAATGTCAAAGCTGCAAAAGAAGTGGTCAACAGGATGTGAAGTACAAGCTCTGCTGTGGGTCTTGGCCCAGATCACAACATTCCTGGGTCATGATATAGGGTCCCATGCACTTAATTTATGAGCTGGAAATAGCAAGAGACCCAACCTTATCCTTAAACTCAGTAACCACTTTCATTGGAGGCTCTGCTACTTATCTCCTATTTTTTCTGTAAAGTAGTACCTTCTCACAAAACCCCTAACTCTGCTACCTGAGTGATTCAACACAGAATTTCCTAGGACTGTTACACAGCAGGACAGCCCAATTGTTTTCCTTTCTGTTTCCATTGTCACTCTACACAGAGCTTCGAGTCGCAGCTGACACAGAAGAGATGTAGCGGCTGCTTCTGGATAAAAAACACTGCATATTATCCAGCTGGGCTTCCAGGATTGTGAATTGTTGCTGTCACCATGTTATTTATCTTAATGACTTATAAACATGTTTTGGATCAATAAGAGGCCATGTATTTAAGGGCTGAAGAATCCATTTGAAGAATAAGAACTTGGCAGAATTACAAGATACCAGAGGGCATTGGAGGGTCTGCTTTATATCATACTTTACATGACACGAGAACCAAATTAACCCCCAACAGTCATAACTCTGATACATAAAGCACGCTGTGGATTCGTTTGTTGAGTACTTTCGAAAAGGGAAAATAACAATGACACCGCATAGTTTTGTTACTTTAAGGTAAAATAAAGGAGATGTCACCCTTCAGCCTCATAAATGTTGGGTGACAATTGAAGGAGAAAATGGGACATACGGTAAGAGTGGGGAGCCACTGGAGGGTGAGCAAACCAGTCAGGGGTAAAACAGCTGCTGTTATGTGGATGGCATCAAATTGGGGAGGGGAGCAAAACAGCTGCTCAAGAGGAAGATAAGGGTATTGGGGTACATTTGTCTGCAGGTTATAGGTGCACTGCTCTGCAAATACAGGGGGCATATAACAGATGTAGGGATGCAGTACTCTGCAGGCTCTGGGTGCACTGCTGTGCATGTTCTGCAGGCTCTAGTTGCACATCTCTGCAGGTTCTGTGTGTGCTGCTCTGCAGGTTCTTGGTGCACTGCTCTGCAGGCTGTGACTAATCTGGAGTTTCCAGACTTTGACACTTTCACTTCAGACATTTCCTGTATTTTTCCTGTTTCCTGGAATTTAATCCTGACAGAAGCACATGGAGCGTCCTTGGGGTGTCTGCATGTACTGTACATGTCTGTGTGTACTATACGTATCTTTGTGTACAGTATGTGTCTGCGTGTACTGTACGTGTCTGATTGTACACTAGAGGTATGGGGATCCTGTGTATGTTTATTTGATTATTTGATGTCTTTTTGTGCGCTGCCTACTTATGTGATATATATATATATATATATATATATATATATATATATATATATATATATATATATATATATATATATATATATACTGTGTGCATATATATATATATATATATATATATATATATATATATATAGTCAAAATTGTACATTTGTATTCAAATTTTGATGTCTAAACATAAGTAAAAAAAAAAACTAATTTACTGCATAAAAGTCCAAGAAATAGCTATTGCACAGCTCTCTGGGAAACTGGGCAGAGACATGCAAATGATCCCACAATGCATTTTCACTCTTTAATACAAATGCCACTATATACATGGCTCATTTTAGGCATATTCATCCTATGCTTTAGAACATAGCATAGAATTGATTATGCAGGAGTTAAGAGACCTACCCACAGACAGTTATTTTGATTCTAGCAGTCGGGGCTAGTTCCTAACTTGTGCTATAGATTTTATCACATCTTTTATCACATCTTTTGCCAACCATAAACTAAATAAAGATGTGGTTAATAACCTTCCAATAAATCTATAGCAGGAGCTAGGTACCACCCCCGACACTGATGAGATCCATTTGAAGATCAAAAAAGCTGTATGTGGGTAGGTCTCCTGGCTTGTGCCATTCATCCTATGCTATATATATGTTGAGAGTGACCTCCTGCATGCATATTATCAGGACAGGCTTACACCATGTTGTTTTCCTCTTACACAGACTGAGTGGGTTAAGCTTGTTGATACATTTCCATGTTACAGCCCACTCGCTATCCCCTCCTTGCACAGAACACTTTGTTCACGTCCAGTGGTGACAATTTGCTGATTGCGTTACTGACCGACCACTAATCAGCGGCTGGAGAGGTTTTAACCCCCTCATAGTGGACGCATATTGTAATGTCATAATCAAACCAGTGTGTCCAGATGCAGCACATAAATAGTCCCCCCCCCCCCCCCCCCCCCAGATCAGGTCACTGTCCCCCTTCTTCCCATGAGGCCAATCTGTATTTAAAATCAGAGCAACACCTCCCCCAGCGATTAGACAGGTATTAACCCAAAACATCTATACAAGCCCCCCACCCATCAGACCCTCCAAACGATATGGTCACCCCACATTGCACAAACATGCTCCTCCCTTTGCAAACACTATTTCTCCCTGCCGGTACTTATTTCTGTGACCCTCTGTGTACCCTCTAAGCCGTCTTTGTACCCCCTGTGTACCCTCTGTGACCCACTGTGTGCTTTCTCTGACCCACTGTGTGCCCTCTGTGAGGCTCTGTGTACCATTTGTGACCCGCTTTGTACCCTCTGTGTACCTCTGTGACCATTTTGTACCCTCTAAGACCCTGTGTTTACCTCTGTGACCCTCTTTGTACCCTTTGTTACCCTCTGTGTACTCTCATATTCTTTCTGATCTCTCTGCCTGCTGTTATATTTTATTCTAAGTATAATCCTGACTTTGAAACAGTGATTTATAAATTCCCTATAGTTGTATCCACTACCTTCTCTACCAGGACACTATTCCCAGTATCCACCACTTTTTCTCCTTATCCCGGTGTTACTGTACACCCGGCCTCCCCCTCAGACAAAAGGTCTGCTGCCTCCCTCTGGGTAATCCCTTTGTAATGCTTCTCTCTTACCTCCTAAATACCCCACTGCCCCCCAAGTCACCAATCCCAGGATATACCTTCTCACCCCCAATAGCCTCTCCTCCTATCTGTCCCCCCAGCAGCCTCTCATCAAATATACCCCCCAGCAGCCGTTATCTTTACTGCTTTACCTTCCTCCTTCCCTCAATCTCTCTCTCTATCTGCCCAAACGCTTCTACATTTTATGCCCCCACCCTGGGCTCTCTATCTAGATTTGCACCCCCCCCCCCCCCCCCAAAGGTTATGCTACACTCTCTTCCCTCTCTCTGCCATTGTCCACTTTGCTCCCTTATTAGCTTCTTCCTGTTCTCCCAATTAACTCCTCTTATGTGCATTTTACTTCCCCTTTAGTCTGCTGTTACCTTGCTCCCCTGCTCTTCTTCAAGTGCTCTCCACACAAGGACCCTGGGACCTTGGGTCTTTCTTGTGTTTCACCCCATCACACCCCATACACCCAACTTTCCTCTTAGACTCGCCCTTGTGTGTTGCTTATCCATGATGGTAGTCTCTCTGACTCTGGGTTAGTTTTATACATTGTGTGTACAGATTTTATACTCAGCATAGATAGGGTTAAATGGTCACTGAAGTAAAATAAAAAAAAAATAAAAACAACACGTTTTTATATTGTAAAAATATAACAGCTTCTAATTTATTTTTAATTATTTATATGCAATTATACTGCTGTGGAATCTGCCATTTTAGTTTATTGTGATCAACTTCCTGAGGTAGGAGGAGACATTGAATAACTAGGAAGTTTGTATCTGCACATTTTGAAGAATGTGCTCTAATGGAAAGCTCATTAGTTTACAAGGACACAGCCCGTTGAGCAGAAGCTGCAAGAAGCAGCTTAGTAAAGAAAATGACAGCTTGTAGTTTTATATAATAAAGATTATAGAAAAGTGACATGCTGCGTATATTGTTCACTTTCCATTAAGAGGTCCCCAGGGATTCTTACCTTCCTTCTGGGACATTTATTACAAATGTATATTCTGTGTCTTTTTCCATTTTGTAGCTGTAAGAACAGGGAGGGAGGAGTGATCACAAATCAGCGTTTGGTGTTTATTTTGTACAGTCTGGAGTGCAGTCGAATGGAGGGGGTGTTTTTTTGGGGGGAAATATTATGCACATCCTCACGGGCTCCTCTGACAGGATGTCTCTTTTCTCCAGTACCTTGACTGCCAGATCAGACATGTGGTCTCGTCCCTCTCGATAAAGCTCTGAGCTCTGTCGGTTTCCTTGGAAACCATCAATACAAACGTGAGGAGAGCACAGAGACGACAATCTGCTTTGAACAGCCGAGAGATTCTGAGCATCCATCAGACGGATGTGTTGGATCAGGTCAGGGGTCAATCTGGGAGATGGTGTGGATAGCGGGATCCACACTGACCACTGGGTGTTTCCAAAGTTCTCCCCCAACTACAGCTCGGAAGGACCTCCTGAACTCCTCGTTCTTCCAGGTGTAGATGAAGGGGTTGAATACAAAGAGAAGACAGAACAGGATCCAGCTACTGGTGGGCAAACCTCGAGGCAATGGCTGAAATAATCCATATAGGACGGCCCAGGCAAAGGGCTCAGTGGTCAGCAGGAAGATGCAGCACACGATGAGTACGTAGAGGCCCAGGCGCTTCTCTTTACGAGGACATGCACAGGGCAGGTCTTGGACTACCTGAAAGTTCAGGACACTCACCCTCTTCAGACTGACCTGCACTTTCCTGAAGATACGGATGTAGCAGTAAAGAAGAATACTGGTCTGGCTCATCACAGTGACTACAGAGAGGATAGCCAGGTAAGTACTGGTCAGTGGAACGTTTTGGCCTAAGAACACGTAGAGTCGAAGAGGGGGACATGGAGAAGTCATCTCAAAAGACCTCTGACCGAAGAGCCAGGGTAGCAGGAAGGCAAGGGGCATCACCCAAGCCATGGCTATCATCCATTCCGTATTACGCTTCTGATACACAGAGTGGTAGACAGTGGGCAGTTTGGTGATCAACACAAAACGATTCAGGACAATGAGAGAATGGGATAGTAGAGAGACCGTCATCCATAAGAAGAAGATACCTTCCATGAAGACCTCATAAGTAGAGTTCTCTACCCAACCAGTGGAGATCAATATGGCTTCTTGGGGCATCCAAAAAGCACACACCAGAAGGTCTGAGACACAGCCATTAACAATGAAGGCATTACTGGTGGTCTTCAACTTCTTGAAGGAGCAGACCAGGTAAATGACCAGGAAATTAGCCAAGGTCCCAAAAACTGAGAACATGGAGTAGGCAATTGCCACCAGCACTCGAGAGGCCAGGTGTCCCTCACACTCAACAGAGGAGGTTGTGAAGTTGTTCATCCTGCCCAGCACAAAGGCCATCACCAGAGCTGATACCCAGAGGTAGATGGGAAAGAGAGTGCGTAAATGTGTTCAAGAGAGAAAATGAAGGTGGATAGAATGCATGAAAGAAAGGGAGAACTTGAGGAGGAGAAGAGGTAAACGTGTGAGAGAAGAACGTGTGACAAACAGACAGAGAACGTGAGAGCACAAGTGAGAAGGAGAGAGAAACTGTGTTAGAGACCAGGTGAATGATTGTCAAAGAAAGAGGGAAGGGTGAGAGGAACATTAGTGACAGTGAGTGAGAAGCACATAGAAAAGGACACAATGTTCAATAAAAACAAAGGAGAGGAGGGGGATGTGTGAGATGAGAGAGTGTGAATGTGTCAGGGAAAGAGACAGAGGGAGAGAGTAAGATGGAGAGACTGAGAATGTGTCAGGGAAAGAGAGTGAACGTATGAGATGAGAAAGTGTGAATGTGTCAGGTACAGAGAGTGAGCATGTGAGATGAGAGACTGAATGAGACAGAGGGAGAGAGTGAGATAGAGAGAGTGTGAATGTGTCAGGAAAAGAGAAAGAAGGAGAGAGTGAATGTGGGAGAAGGAGGGAGTGTGAATGTATCAGGGAAAGAGAGTGAACATGTAAGATGGAGAGAGAATAAGAGAGTGCGGGTGGTGGGAGGGCTGTCATGAAACTGGCAGTACTCCGTATTATGCACGGCTCAGTTTACGTCCTTGTGACATTATACTCCTCATAATGGATTATTCAACAGGTTGCAGAGTGTCTGTGGGGGTGGGGGAGCACACAAGCCTTGCAATGTAGCGTGCATCACATCTCTCTCCATCTTCACAAAAGCATTTAGAGAAGGAGGTAAATAACACGCACTGTACAGAAACAGGAATAAATAGATTCTCACAAGAGAGTGTTCAGAATCTAGAGCGATGCCAAGGCCGGCGTCCATAATAGGCAATGACAGAAAGCTGCAGTGGTGCTAGTGCTGACCGATGCTGGTGAACCTATCTGCTGGTCACTAGGAACAAAGCAGAGACCCTAACACTATAAACAGAATATGGCCATTAGCCACAGTTATAGATGAATCTACAGCACAACTAGTATAATTTCAAAGCTAGATGACATATAGGGTCACATTTAGGATCACCCTAAAATGTTCTGGCCCTTAAGAGCATTGGAAGGTGATCCGTTGGTCCATGGATCATACAGAGTAGAGAGACCCTAATATAGATAACACAAAGGCTTGTCCAGTGTAATTTCAGCCAACTTCTCAGTGTTGGGTTCTCGGGGCGCGGGCTCTAGAGATTCAGTGCCAGGTTGTCTCTGATGTAACACCGTGACTCACACTCTCCTGGGGGCTCAGGGGGCTCTCACCTGCAAACTTGTTTTTACAAAAATATATAATTCTTTGAGAGAAAAAAAAGACTTAAAACATACATGTTACATATGACCAGAACACAGACACGGCTGCAAAAAGGGAGCAGAAAAAAGAATTATATATTAAAATGTGTGTAAATATATACAGTGTATAATCAGACCATGTATATAGTGTGTCATTATATATAGTGTATAATGAGACTGTGTGTATAGTGTATCTTTATATATAGTGTATAACTAAATCCTGTATATAGCGTGTCATTAAATATAGTTTATAATAAGTTCATGTGTATAGTGTACCATTATATATATACAGGGAGTATATATATATAGTAAACTCCCCGTTATCCGGCACCTATTGCCGGATAAGTGTAGTTGTCGGTTAAACGGGAGTCCCCGAAAAAAACGGGTCTAAACAACCCTTAAACCCCCCCCTCCCCAAAACGCCTTTAAAAAGGCATTAGCACCTAAACTGATGCCATTTGTCCCCAAAAAAACTATTAGGAATAAAGTTAGTATTTTTTTTTTGCAGTCTCGAACTGCCGAATAGTGCCGGACAATGCCGGTTATGCCGGTTTAGCAGGAGTTTTTTTAAATGGGGAATTGATGTCGGTGCCGGTTGCTTGAGAGTGCCTGTTGGTTAGGTGCCGGATAACCAGCATTTTACTATAGTGTATAATGAGACTACGTATATAGGGCCTCATTAAATTAGCCCTCGTAGTTCCCTCGGTCTTCTGGGACCCTCATGACACTAAGTACAAACACTACACTACACTATTCCCCTCCAAATAAACCGCTAAATCTAAACTAACCCCCCTCTACCCTAACCTATTAACCCCTACCTACCTAACACTACCTACCTAACCCCCTATTAAACCCGCCACCCTACTAATAACACAAAATAAAAAGGTACATAAAAAACTAAGGTACACAAAACAAAAAAGGGCATTACAAACCCCCCCATTACAAAAAAAATTAAAAATTAAAACTTACCTGTCCCCGATGTCCCCGGCCTTCTCTTCTGCCCAGACTAGACCCTTGATAAATCCGCGCTCTAGTAAAAAACAACTAACGGAGCTCCGCACTAGCGGAGCTCCCCAATGAGGCCTCTAGAGCCTCTTCCGGTATGAAATAGGCAATGGCGCCTTCCGATTGGCTGAAAAGGCTGTCAATCACATTTCAGCCAATCAGAAGGCGCCAAGGTGTGAGCCAATCAGAATGGGATACACCCCTATATCCCATTCTGATTGGCTGAAGGGACTGTCAATCTTTTTTAGACCAATCAGAAGGCACTATTACTTTCAGCCAATCACAATGGGATACACCCCCACGGGGTGATTGGCTGAAGGCATCTGCGCCTTCTGATTGGCTGCAGTCTGATTGACAGTGACAACAGCCAATCAGAAGGCTCAGATGCCTTCAGACCCCTGCAGCAATTGGTTAATGTGGGGACACTTTGGGGGTACCGATGGGGGCCCCCAGCATAGAGGGGGTTAATTTTAGGTGCTGCGGCCGGATTGGCTAATAGTGTGCCGCAAGCCCTCTATGGAGCTGCGGCAGGGAATTTGAATCTTTTAAATGCAGCGAGGGCCTGGTCTATGCCGATCGGGGACCCCCCTGCTGCAAGGGGTTAATGTGGGGGGGGGTGCATGGGACCCTATATAATTATATATAGTGTATAATCAGACTGTGTATAGTGTATATAATGTTTAATCAGAACAAGAATATAGTGTGTAATTATATAGGGCCTCATTCAATTGCAATTTGGCCAATTGAATAGGGCTCTAAATAAGCACATAACATATATTTTTTAAAGAAGTTTTTAGTTAGTAAGCATCTATCCAAAAGCAAGGTTTTTACTAACTAAAAACTTCTTTAAAAAATGTGTTATGTGCTTATTTAGACCCCTATTCAATTGGCCAAATTGCAATTGAATGAGGGCCATAGTGTATAATCAGATCATTTATATAGTGCGTAGCGAGGTCACTGGGCAAGGGCCTCAGTTGCTGGCATGGAGCGCCGAAGGCGCTCCATGCCAGCAACTGAGGCCCCTCGCGAAGCGAGGGCCTCAGTTGCTGGCGAGGTCAATGGGCACGGGCCTCAATTGCTGGCATGGAGCGCCGAAGGCGCTCCATGCCAGCAACTGAGGCCCCTCGCAAAGCGAGGGCCTCAGTTGCTGGCGAGGTCACTGGGCAAGGGCCTCAGTTGCAGGCATGGAGCGCCGAAGGCGCTCCATGCCAGCAACTGAGGCCCCTCGCGAAGCGAGGGACTCAGTTGCTGGCGAGGTCACTGGGCAAGGGCCTCAAACCCTCGCAAACTTCACGTCGCTACTCAAAAAACACGACACACAAATTACGACACTCGCTAAACTTTACGAGGAACGCAAACAACCTACGAAACACGTTACCACACATTACGACCTCGCAAACATCGGACGCAACACGCCGACATACAAACATTTAAAACACAATACATACACACAGCACATACATAAAAACCTTACCTACACCAAGAGGGAGCACCCAGGACCTCAAAAATGCAACTTACACCTCGATTTTACTTGAAATAAAAGAGTTTTGAGACTAAAAAAAAATCTAAGCGACAGAAAAAATGGCCGCCGAACAAAACGAAAACGAGGCTACAGCACTCTAAACTTGCAAAACACCACAACAAACTCGCAAAACACCACAACAAACTCGCAAAACGCCACAAACCACCTACGGATATTCATACCACACAGTGCACACATTCAGCACGCTTACACAGCAGCTCCACACCACTAATGCTGCAGCAACATCAAAACAGATTGCAGATCTTCAACACAATGCTTCAAAATAGGTAAACTATATTCATTTATTAATGTATTACATATTTCATTATTACACACCAAACAGCATTAGCTACCTTACAATTTCATTGCCGTCATTTTTTGACGGGCAATTCGCTAGTCACATATATAGTTGTGAGCGTACGAGTTGTTGCTAACGCTGCGGGCTCGTGTAGAGAGCCCGCGGCCCTCGCGAAGCGAGGGCACTGGGCGAGGGTCTCAGTTGCTGGCATGGAGCGCCGCAGGCGCTCTATGCCAGCACCTGAGGACCTTGCAAAGCGAGGGCCGCAGTTGCTGGCATGGAGCGCCGAAGGCGCTCCATGCCAGCAACTGCGACCCTCGCAAACTTCACTTTGCAACCCAAAGAGCACGACACACACATTACGACACTCGCAAACAACATACGACACACGTTCACACACATTACGGCCTCGCAACACTCGGACGCAACTCGCGAACATTACAAAATTAAAAACACAATAAATACACACAGCACATACATAAAAACCTTACCTACAGAAACAGGTAGCATCCAGGACCTCAAAAATGCAACTTACACCTTCATTTTACTCAAAATAAAAGAGTTTAGACAGTAAACTATTTGCTAAGCGACACAAAAAATGGCCGACGAACAAAACATAAACGAGGCTACACACGCAAACACCATACGAGACACGTTAGCACACATTACGACCTCGCAACACTCGGACGCAACTCGCGAACATTACAAAATTTAAAACACAATAAATACACACAGCACATACATAAAAAGCTTACCTACAGCGAGAGGGAGCATCCAGGACCTCAAAAAAACAACTTACACCTTCATTTAAATCAAAATAAAAGAGTTTACACACTAAAAAATTCTGTAAGCGACAGAAAAAATGGCCGCCGAACAAAACAAAAACGAGGCTACAGCACTCTAAACTCGCAAAACACCACAAGAAAGTCGCAAAACGCCACAAACGACCTACGGATATTCATACTACACATTGCCCGCTATTTTACCCCAATGCGAAAGTACACAACTACGCTAACGGTTTGGTCTCGCGCACGCACACTATTACACTGCACACATTCATCACGCTTACACAGCAGCTCCACACCACTAATGCTCCAGAAACATCAAAACAGATTGCCAGCTCTTTAACACAATGCTTCAAAATAGGTAAAGTATATTCATTTATTAATGTATTATAAATTTCATTATTATACACCAAACAGCATTAGCTACCTTACAATTTCATTGCCGTCATTTTTTGACGGGCAATTCGCTAGTATAATATAACATTGTGTATGCTGTGTAATTATGTATAGTGAATAATCAGATCACGTATATAGTGCATCATTATATATAGTGTATAATCACACCATGTATATAGTTTGTAATCACATATATAGTTGTCGGTGTTGGGAACGCTTACAATGTTGGTCATTGCAGGGCTTGCGATGAGGCCCGCAGTAGTTAGGCTGCAATGAGCGCTGAAGGTGCTCATTGCAGGGCTCATGGCGAGGCCCACAGAAGTTTAAAACAACCTAGACATTAGCACTTTGATGCTGACGCGAGGCACGCAGTATGCTATTTTAATATCTGAAATTGTTTCAAGCACGTAGCTCGAAAGACCCCCGCAAAAAAGCCAAATGATTAAAAACAAATAATAACACACTCACACACAGCACAGGGGGGGGTGCCAGGAAGCCTGAGAGTGAGGTTGCAAGCGAATTTGAGCCATATTTAGCGTTTTTTGTTGATCGAAAATTGGCCAAGCGAGGAAAAAAATGTCGCCCGAAAAAACGTAAAAATTCTCCAACAGGATCAAAACGAGGCTGAACAACGCCAGGCACGCTGGACTTCGAAAATACAAGAAGGCGAAAACAGTAACACACATGAACAATGCCAGGCACGCTGGACTTCGAAAATACAAGACGGCGAAAACAGTAACACACATGAACAATGCCAGGCACGCGGGACTTTGAAAATAAAACCAATGGCAGACAGCGAGCGCCACGCAAAGATTCAGCAGACACGCAGAGGAGAAAGACACAGGGAAGGGACAGGGGGAGATGGTGGAAAGAGACACATGGAAGTCCCAAGTACAAAACTTGCAGGTTTATGAGGACTGCAATGAGCGGCAAAGCCGCTCATGGATGGGCTCGCAATGAGCGTCAAAGGCGCTCATCGCAAGGCCCGTAAAGTAGACGGGAGGAGAGGCTCGCGATGTGTGTCTAAGGTGCTCGGAGGGGGCAGAACCTTGCATTGTGTGGCAAACAGCATTGCCAGGCTTAAAATGTTATTGCCGTCATTTTTGATGGGCAATTCCATTGCGAAGCACAAAAGTTGTGGGTTGATAAGCCCTGCAATGAGCGGCGAAGGCGCTCATTGCGAGGCCTGTACAGTAGACGGGAGGAGAGCCACACTATGAGCGCCAAAGCACGAAAGTTGTGGGTTCACAAGGCCTGCAATGAGCGGCAAAACCCGTACAGGCCCATACAGTAGACGGAGGGAGAGGCTCGCAATGAGAGCAGAAGGTACAGCATTCACAGCCTTAACGTCTCAGTTTTGTGCCCCCACCCAGACCCCAGTTCCCCTTCTGGATTGCTATCTTGTTGTGGTGAAGGGGCTTGTGTACTTCAATGAAGCTTATACCATGAAGGTTCACTCAAGATGGGCAGGTCATATCCGAGAAGTCAGACAAATCGGGGGCCACTGGAGAAGGAACTGGCAACCCACTCCAGTATCTTATGAATATGCACAACTAGACACAAGATGTGCCTGGCATGATGCGGTCCATATGGTCAGAGGTGCTGGGACCCAGACTGCGGGGGCTGTGGCTGTGTATAGGGGGCAATGTAGGTCCATATTAAACTGAATCCAGTCTTTAACATCTATGGGACCAGGTGGGATACTAAATATTGGACATGTCTAGGGAGGGTGAGAATGATATGTTGATCACATGACCTCAATTGTCTGTAATTAGTATTCTAATTAAATATAAAGATTTAGTATTAGATAATTATTAACTATTTACAAGAGGCATAAAAATAAAACCAATACTTCCTGCCTCTGGTCCCAAACCGTGTAATTACTCAGCACATCCCACGGATCTTGCCCAAAACCTTCCATTTCCTGCAATGCATAAATAAACATGAGCTTGATTATTTATCACATGGACATATTGGCAGTGCTGATGACTACCCACATTATTACTACAAAGTGATACTGATAACATAATAATTACACAATGATATCAGTGAAATACAATATTTTAGGTACTTTTGGACCGCAAGTGATGTGAGTAACATGTGACCTGAGCTTCACTTTTATTATTTGTTTCTCTACTTTCCCATAAATAATTATTTAATAAATTACAATTGTATCCAAATTATATTTAGTCAGTTCCTGTTAATTCAGAAAATAAGAAGAGGTCACTGGTGGGCTGACAGTGCATGGGCAAGTCATTGTCCTACATTTAACCTTTTTTATGGAGAAGACTTGCTCTGCAGACCCTTCCTGGTGACCTCTAAGGACATCGACAATATGTAGAATGACAAGAATCCCACCTGGGGTACCCTGCGTTCTGGATGTAACCATTTTCTAGGTATCCCCCATGGAATTTATGATATAACTTACAATGAAAATATATTTCCCCTCATTTAAAATAAGTATTTGACCAAATAACTTTTCAATTTCTTGTGATTTACAAACTGTGGCAAAGTGAGGAGTCCAACACGCAGCAGCTGCCTCATTACTGCACATCAAAGTAGATTACACTTCTAAGGAGGCCTCTGTAATGAAATGTACTGCACACTGTAACACAGTATGTCAGGGAGGGGAGGAGCTCCAGCCACAGTATGTCAGGGAGGGGAGGAGCTCCAGTCACAGGGTGTAAAGAATGGGAGGATCTCCAGTCACAATGTGTGAAGGGTAGGAGGAGCTCCAGTCACAGTATGAAAAGGGTGGGAGGAGCTCCAGTCACAGTATGTAAAGAGTGTGAGGAGCTCCAGCCACAGTATGTCAGGGATGGGAGGAGGTCTAGTCACAATGTGTGAAGGGTGGGAGGAGCTCCAGTCACAGCATGTAAAGAATGGGAGGAGCTCCAGTCACAATGTGTAAAGGGTGGGTGGAGCTTCAGTCACAGTATGAAAAGGGTGGGAAGAGCTCCAGTCACAGTATGTAAAGAGTGAGAGGAGCTCCAGCTACAGTATGTCAGGGATGGGAGGAGCTCCAGTCACAGTATGTAAAGAGTGGGAGGAGCTCCAGTTACAGTGTGTAAAGGGTGGGAGGAGCTCCAGTCACAGTATGTAAAGAGTGTGAGGAGCTCCAGCCAAAGTATGTCAGGGATGGGAGGAGCTCTAGTCACAATGTGTGAAGGGTGGGAGGAGCTCCAGTCACAGTATGTAAAGAATGGGAGGAGCTCCAGTCACAGTATGAAAAGGGTGGGAAGAGCTCCAGTCACAGTATGTAAAGAGTGTGAGGAGCTCCAGCCACAGTATGTCAGGGATGGGAGGAGGTCTAGTCACAATGTGTGAAGGGTGGGAGGAGCTCCAGTCACAGCATGTAAAGAATGGGAGGAGCTCCAGTCACAATGTGTAAAGGGTGGGTGGAGCTTCAGTCACAGTATGAAAAGGGTGGGAAGAGCTCCAGTCACAGTATGTAAAGAGTGAGAGGAGCTCCAGCTACAGTATGTCAGGGATGGGAGGAGCTCCAGTCACAGTATGTAAAGAGTGGGAGGAGCTCCAGTTACAGTGTGTAAAGGGTGGGAGGAGCTCCAGTCACAGTATGTAAAGAGTGTGAGGAGCTCCAGCCACAGTATGTCAGGGATGGGAGGAGCTCTAGTCACAATGTGTGAAGGGTGGGAGGAGCTCCAGTCACAGTATGTAAAGAATGGGAGGAGCTCCAGTCACAATGTGTAAAGGGTGGGTGGAGCTTCAGTCACAGTATGAAAAGGGTGGGAAGAGCTCCAGTCACAGTATGTAAAGAGTGTGAGGAGCTCCAGTTACAGTATGTCAGGGATGGGAGGAGCTCTAGTCACAATGTGTGAAGGGTGGGAGGAGCTCCAGTCACAGCATGTAAAGAATGGGAGGAGCTCCAGTCACAATGTGTAAAGGGTGGGTGGAGCTTCAGTCACAGTATGAAAAGAGTGTGAGGAGCTCCAGTTACAGTATGTCAGGGATGGGAGGAGCTCCAGTCACAGTATGTAAAGAATGGGAGGAGCTCCAGTTACAGTGTGTAAAGGGTGGGAAGAACTCCAGCCACAGTATGTCAGGGATGGGAGGAGGTCTAGTCACAATGTGTGAAGGGTGGGAGGAGCTCCAGTCACAGCATGTAAAGAATGGGAGGAGCTCCAGTCACAATGTGTAAAGGGTGGGTGGAGCTTCAGTCACAGTATGAAAAGGGTGGGAAGAGCTCCAGTCACAGTATGTAAAGAGTGAGAGGAGCTCCAGCTACAGTATGTCAGGGATGGGAGGAGCTCCAGTCACAGTATGTAAAGAGTGGGAGGAGCTCCAGTTACAGTGTGTAAAGGGTGGGAGGAGCTCCAGCCACAGTATGTCAGGGATGGGAGGAGCTCTAGTCACAATGTGTGAAGGGTGGGAGGAGCTCCAGTCACAGTATGTAAAGAATGGGAGGAGCTCCAGTCACAATGTGTAAAGGGTGGGTGGAGCTTCAGTCACAGTATGAAAAGGGTGGGAAGAGCTCCAGTCACAGTATGTAAAGAGTGTGAGGAGCTCCAGTTACAGTATGTCAGGGATGGGAGGAGCTCTAGTCACAATGTGTGAAGGGTGGGAGGAGCTCCAGTCACAGCATGTAAAGAATGGGAGGAGCTCCAGTCACAATGTGTAAAGGGTGGGTGGAGCTTCAGTCACAGTATGAAAAGAGTGTGAGGAGCTCCAGTTACAGTATGTCAGGGATGGGAGGAGCTCCAGTCACAGTATGTAAAGAATGGGAGGAGCTCCAGTTACAGTGTGTAAAGGGTGGGAGGAGCTCCAGTCACAGTATGTAACGAGTGTGAGGAGCTCCAGCCAAAGTATGTCAGGGATGGGAGGAGCTCTAGTCACAATGTGTGAAGGGTGGGAGGAGCTCCAGTCACAGTATGTAAAGAATGGGAGGAGCTCCAGTCACAGTATGAAAAGGGTGGGAAGAGCTCCAGTCACAGTATGTAAAGAGTGTGAGGAGCTCCAGCCACAGTATGTCAGGGATGGGAGGAGGTCTAGTCACAATGTGTGAAGGGTGGGAGGAGCTCCAGTCACAGCATGTAAAGAATGGGAGGAGCTCCAGTCACAATGTGTAAAGGGTGGGTGGAGCTTCAGTCACAGTATGAAAAGGGTGGGAAGAGCTCCAGTCACAGTATGTAAAGAGTGAGAGGAGCTCCAGCTACAGTATGTCAGGGATGGGAGGAGCTCCAGTCACAGTATGTAAAGAGTGGGAGGAGCTCCAGTTACAGTGTGTAAAGGGTGGGAGGAGCTCCAGTCACAGTATGTAAAGAGTGTGAGGAGCTCCAGCCACTGTATGTCAGGGATGGGAGGAGCTCTAGTCACAATGTGTGAAGGGTGGGAGGAGCTCCAGTCACAGTATGTAAAGAATGGGAGGAGCTCCAGTCACAATGTGTAAAGGGTGGGTGGAGCTTCAGTCACAGTATGAAAAGGGTGGGAAGAGCTCCAGTCACAGTATGTAAAGAGTGTGAGGAGCTCCAGTTACAGTATGTCAGGGATGGGAGGAGCTGTAGTCACAATGTGTGAAGGGTGGGAGGAGCTCCAGTCACAGCATGTAAAGAATGGGAGGAGCTCCAGTCACAATGTGTAAAGGGTGGGTGGAGCTTCAGTCACAGTATGAAAAGAGTGTGAGGAGCTCCAGTTACAGTATGTCAGGGATGGGAGGAGCTCCAGTCACAGTATGTAAAGAATGGGAGGAGCTCCAGTGACAGTGTGTAAAGGGTGGGAGGAGCTCCAGTCACAGTATGTAACGAGTGGGAGGAGCTCCAGCCACTGTATGTCAGGGAGGGGAGGAGCTCCAGTCACAGGGTGTAAAGAATGGGAGGAGCTCCAGTCTCAATGTTTGAAGGGTAGGAGGAGCTCCAGTCACAGTATGAAAAGGGTGGGAAGAGCTCCAGTCACAGTATGTAAAGAGTGTGAGGAGCTCCAGCCACAGTATGTCAGGGATGGGAGGAGCTCTAGTCACAATGTGTGAAGGGTGGGAGGAGCTCCAGTCACAGTATGTAAAGAATGGGAGGAGCTCCAGTCACAATGTGTAAAGGGTGGGTGGAGCTCCAGTCACAGTATGAAAAGGGTGGGAAGAGCTCCAGTCACAGTATGTAAAGAGTGTGAGGAGCTCCAGTTACAGTATGTCAGGGATGGGAGGAGCTCCAGTCACAGTATGTAAAAGGTGGGAGGAGCTCCACTTACAGTGTGTAAAGGGTGGGAGGAGCTCCAGTCACAGTATGTAAAGAGTGGGAGGAGCTCCAGTCACAATGTGTGAAGGGTGGGAGGAGCTCCAGTCACAGTATGAAAAGGGTGGGAAGAGCTCCAGTCACAGTATGTAAAGAGTGTGAGGAGCTCCAGCCACAGTATGTCAGGGATGGGAGGAGCTCTAGTCACAATGTGTGAAGGGGGGGAGGAGCTCCAGTCACAGTGTGTAAAGGGTGGGAGGAGCTTCAGTCACAGTGTGTAAAGAATGGGAGGAGCTCCAGTCACAGTGTGTAAAGGATGGGAGGAGCTCCAGTCACAGTGTGTAAAGTGTGGGACAGTGTGTAAAGGGTGGGAGGAGCTCCAGTCACAGTGTGTAAAGAATGGGAGGAGCTCCAGTCATAGTGTGTAAAGGATGGGAGGAGCTCCAGTCACAGTGTGTAAAGGGTGTGACAGTGTGTAAAGGGTGGGAGGAGCTCCAGTCACAGTGTGTAAAGAATGTGAGGAGCACCAGTTACAGTGTGTAAAGGGTGGGAGGAGCTCCAGTCACAGTGTGTAAAGGGTGGGAGGAGCTCCAGTCACAGTGTGTAAAGAATGAGAGGAGCTCCAGTCACAGTGTGTAAAGGGTGGGAGGAGCTCCAGTCACAGTATGTAAAGAGTGTGAGGAGCTCCAGCCACAGTATGTCAGGGATGGGAGGAGCTCTAGTCACAATGTGTGAAGGGGGGGAGGAGCTCCAGTCACAGTGTGTAAAGAATGTGAGGAGCTCCAGTTAAAGTGTGTAAAGGGTGGGAGGAGCTCCAGTCACAGTGTGTAAAGGATGGGAGGAGCTCCAGTCACAGTGTGTAAAGGGTGTGACAGTGTGTAAAGGGTGGGAGGAGCTCCAGTCACAGTGTGTAAAGAATGTGAGGAGCACTAGTTACAGTGTGTAAAGGGTGGGAAGAGCTCCAGTCACAGTATGTAAAGAGTGTGAGGAGCTCCAGTTACAGTATGTCAGGGATGGGAGGAGCTCCAGTCACAGTATGTAAAAGGTGGGAGGAGCTCCACTTACAGTGTGTAAAGGGTGGGAGGAGCTCCAGTCACAGTATGTAAAGAGTGGGAGGAGCTCCAGCCACAGTATGTCAGTGATGGGAGGAGCTCCAGTCACAGGGTGTAAAGAATGGGAGGATCTCCAGTCACAATGTGTGAAGGGTGGGAGGAGCTCCAGTCACAGTATGAAAAGGGTGGGAAGAGCTCCAGTCACAGTATGTAAAGAGTGTGAGGAGCTCCAGCCACAGTATGTCAGGGATGGGAGGAGCTCTAGTCACAATGTGTGAAGGGGGGGAGGAGCTCCAGTCACAGTGTGTAAAGGGTGGGAGGAGCTTCAGTCACAGTGTGTAAAGAATGGGAGGAGCTCCAGTCACAGTGTGTAAAGGATGGGAGGAGCTCCAGTCACAGTGTGTAAAGTGTGGGACAGTGTGTAAAGGGTGGGAGGAGCTCCAGTCACAGTGTGTAAAGAATGGGAGGAGCTCCAGTCACAGTGTGTAAAGGATGGGAGGAGCTCCAGTCACAGTGTGTAAAGGGAGCTCCAGTCACAGTGTGTAAAGGGTGGGAGGAGCTCCAGTCACAGTGTGTAAAGAATGTGAGGAGCTCCAGTTAAAGTGTGTAAAGGGTGGGAGGAGCTCCAGTCACAGTGTGTAAAGGATGGGAGGAGCTCCAGTCACAGTGTGTAAAGGGTGTGACAGTGTGTAAAGGGTGGGAGGAGCTCCAGTCACAGTGTGTAAAGAATGTGAGGAGCACCAGTTACAGTGTGTAAATGGTGGGAAGAGCTCCAGTCACAGTATGTAAAGAGTGTGAGGAGCTCCAGCCACAGTATGTCAGGGATGGGAGGAGCTCTAGTCACAATGTGTGAAGGGGGGGGGAGGAGCTCCAGTCACAATGTGTAAAGGGTGGGAGGAGCTTCAGTCACAGTGTGTAAAGAATGGGAGGAGCTCCAGTCACAGTGTGTAAAGGATGGGAGGACTCCAGTCACAGTGTGTAAAGTGTGGGACAGTGTGTAAAGGGTGGGAGGAGCTCCAGTCACAGTGTGTAAAGAATGGGAGGAGCTCCAGTCACAGTGTGTAAAGGATGGGAGGAGCTCCAGTCACAGTGTGTAAAGGGTGTGACAGTGTGTAAAGGGTGGGAGGAGCTCCAGTCACAGTGTGTAAAGAATGTGAGGAGCACCAGTTACAGTGTGTAAAGGGTGGGAGGAGCTCCAGTCACAGTGTGTAAAGGGTGGGAGGAGCTCCAGTCACAGTGTGTAAAGAATGAGAGGAGCTCCAGTCACAGTGTGTAAAGGGTGGGAGGAGCTCCAGTCACAGTGTGTAAAGAATGTGAGGAGCTCCAGTTAAAGTGTGTAAAGGGTGGGAGGAGCTCCAGTCACAGTGTGTAAAGGATGGGAGGAGCTCCAGTCACAGTGTGTAAAGAATGTGAGGAGCTCCAGTTAAAGTGTGTAAAGGGTGGGAGGAGCTCCAGTCACAGTGTGTAATGGATGGGAGGAGCTCCAGTCACAGTGTGTAAAGGGTGTGACAGTGTGTAAAGGGTGGGAGGAGCTCCAGTCACAGTGTGTAAAGGGTGTGACAGTGTGTAAAGGGTGGGAGGAGCTCCAGTCACAGTGTGTAAAGAATGTGAGGAGCACCAGTTACAGTGTGTAAAGGGTGGGAGGAGCTCCAGTCACAGTGTGTAAAGTGTGGGAGGAGCTCCAGTCACAGTGTGTAAAGAATGAGAGGAGCTCCAGTCACAGTGTGTAAAGGGTGGGAGGAGCTCCAGTCACAGTGTGTAAAGAATGTGAGGAGCTCCAGTTAAAGTGTGTAAAGGGTGGGAGGAGCTCCAGTCACAGTGTGTAAAGGATGGGAGGAGCTCCAGTCACAGTGTGTAAAGGGTGTGACAGTGTGTAAAGGGTGGGAGGAGCTCCAGTCACAGTGTGTAAAGAATGTGAGGAGCACCAGTTACAGTGTGTAAAGGGTGGGAGGAGCTCCAGTCACAGTGTGTAAAGAATGAGAGGAGCTCCACTCACAATGTGTAAAGGGTGGGTGGAGCTCCAATTACAGTGTGTAAAGAATGTGAGGAGCTCCAGTTAAAGTGTGTAAAGAATGGGAGGAGCTCCAGTTACAGTGTGTTAAGGGTGGGAGGAGCTCCAGTCACAGTGTGTAAAGGATGGGAGGAGCTCCAGTCATAGTATGTAAAGAGTGGGAGGAGCTCCAGTCATAGTATGTAAATAGTAGGAGGAGCACACAGTATATAAAGAGGAGGAGATCCAATCCCTGTATATAAAGAGTAGGAGGAGCTCCAGCTGTAATATGTAAAAGATGGGGGGAGCGATATTAAAATATTTAAAGTAGGTAAACAATCCAACAAAGCTGCAAGAAAAGCCAAACCGGTAGCTGAGGTCTGGGGACAAGAACAATGAGGACAGAAGGGAGGGGGGATTTGAGAAAACCTGCAAATATATTAAATTATTTAATAAAGTTCAGGAGCAAAATATCTTCCAGAAAATGCAGTAACAAGACAGACCAGAAGAGGTCATGTTGGAAGATTTAGCGGTAGAGGGAGAAAGTGCTACTTTACAGAATGGGTAGTAGATAAGTGGAACAGCTTTCCAGTGGAGGTGGAAGAGTCAAACACAATTAAGAAATGTAAGCATGTCTTGGATAAGCATGAGGCTTTTGTGAGTAATTTAACTGTTTACATAGATTGTGTATGATTTCAGGCAGTAAAAACAGACAGCCTTATTAAATTGTGATTCGGCAAATTTAAAAAGGCTCTATTTAGGCACATAGCATATTTATTTTATAGAAGTTTTTAGTTAGTGAAGACCTTGCTTTTGGATAGAAGTTCACTAACTAAAAACTGCTGTAAAAAAATATGCTTTGTGCTTAAATAGAGACCTTTTAAATTTGCTGAATCACAATTTAATAAGGCTGTTAGCTTATAAACACTTCTTAATAGAATATAGTACATAAAAGTAATTAGATACACAGGGATATTATATAGTAACATCCAGGAACCTTCCATATGCCTTTAATGTATAATCATATTAACAAACCTGATTTAACACATATTTATGTTACAATATACAGAATTGCAAGGTCTCTGGATCTTTTTAGGTTTTTGTTGCGAGACTAGTGTCAAGAAAACAGGATCTTACTGGAGTATTCACCCCGGAAAGAAACAGAATTCAATCAAAAATAAAGATATGGGAATACACTAAATATTATGATATGAGAAAACTGAGCCCTGGTACTTATAACAATGACATCTGACACTAATTATCTATGCGAACTAGAGCATTATAGGGTTAAACACTGATTGCTAATTAAATTACTAATAATGAAATATATTGAATAATATAATAATTGAAAAATATTGTTATTGTGAATTTCAACGGACAGATCCGATCTGTACTGGACACCATATATGGCTCTTGTAGTAACAATGTTGGGTCCTTTCCTTTTATGACTGCGCCGACGGGCCGCCAGCACAGGCAGAAGCAGTGGTGGTAAACATCCGCTGGATGGCACTGCCAAAATTCTGCTGATGATATCATAGCTTTAGGGTTAGGGTAAGGGGGTTAGGGTAGGGGTAAGGGTTTAAACTTGGAAATTGTATCTCAGCAGCACTTGTGAACTGTGTACAATTTTGGCAGTGCCATTTAGCAGCTGTTTGCTGCAACTGCTGCTGCCACTGCTGGCACAGTCATAACAGGAAAGATCCTAATGTTGCATTGTTAGTTTATTTTATTTTATTTTTTTTCTTTCATTTTTTTTATACAATTTGTGGAGATCTAAGTGAACAAAGATGGAAACAGATATAAGAAAGCACACATTGTAGGGATAGTCATTTTTGTAAAGTGTATTTATACACATTAAGGGCTAGAGCCGCATCTGCCCCTGTAGAATGATCACTCCCACCCAGTGGCAGAGCTAGAGCCAAATGACTCAGTGCTCCTCCCTCCCAAAGACCCGTTCCCATAACAGCAAACCTTCCCAAGACCCTTACCCACTGCTGCCCCACCCTCAAGACTCATTATAAAAAAAATTAAAACAAGAAAATAATAATATATATATATATATATATATACCCCTCGTAGCATCAATTCCCACCCAGCCATTGCCCGCACAGTACCCACCTTACATAGCACTCATCCCTATCTAGGTGGCACGGGGGGGGGGGGGGGGGGGGGGGCAGGGGGCCCTACAATACAGAAAAAAATTAATTGCAAAAGAAAAAGAAAAAATGACCTGCCCCTGCTCCCACCTGTCCTGTCACTTGGAGACATTTCTTTAGACAAATATTACCCAGGGACAGAGGTATCAGTCAGTGACTGCCTGATCGCTATAATCTAGAGGGTAACAAAGTGCTGAGTGTGTCACTTGGGTACAAGGCTGACGCTCTTATAGGGCTCTGGCTAAGACAGGTCAGTACATCTAAGCCCAGATAATGACCCCAAACTTGGGTTATGCAGAATACTGTAATGACCCCCCATATACTAGAGCCATCAGATACCTCAATGGTTCATGCAAAGGTCTGAACTGTCATCTCTCACCCACCCTAGACATGTCCTCCCATCTGTAGTGAAGAACTAGATGAGTCAGTCAAGGTCTATAGCAAATCTACAAAAGCTTCGGGAAACATCCAGTCCTGATAAATAACTGACTGGAGGAGGAGGAGTGGGAGGAGAATCCCGGCAGATCTCACACTTGTTATTACCAAATATCACAAGATAAAAGATGATTTATTCACCGACAACATCTGCGCCTTTCAGACACATCAAAGAAAATCATCACTATTAAACTATTATATAGATACCAGCAACAGTGCAGCACAAACACAAACAAGAAACATGGCGGCTGATAAAGGGTAGCACAGAACAAAGGAACTGCATGTGCCCTGAACTGCTCAGATCCATATTTGGGGTGTGGGCAGTGTGGCCCTTTGCCTGATTCCCGGTGGCCCTTGGAGTGCTTGGCCCAGTATGCGCTCCCAGTTTAATCTACATGAAGTTATCACAGGCTCATAATCTAAATGGCACCATCAGATGAATGTTGTTGTTGAGTTGCTCAGTCAGGGCTATCCGACTATCCATGATGGACCTCTGATCTACCTCAAGCTCATGTTCCTTGCCCATTAGATTATACAATGGCAACAACAACAGCACCAGGCTCAATTGCCAAACATCATTGCATGAGGAATTATATAAATTAATATTTAATGTATGGCCCATAATGCCTTTGGTTTGCAGGTCAGTGACCTTGATACAATGGCTCCTTCTCTAGTCAATAGGAAGCAAAACCTACTGATAATTCACTGAATTACAGTTCTTCCTTACTCCAAGAGCTGGCAGTTAGTTATCATCATTATTTGACTGTCACCCCCTTAGATGGGATTTGGAGGGTCTCAGCATATAATCTGTTCTGTGGGTGTCACATTTAATTCTAGAATAGAATTATCAATACCCCAGCGCAATAGTTGTCCCTGCTTGTGCTACGATTGGGTATAATGCTGCGGAGGTGCCATCTCCAGGTGTTTTTTTTTTTCTTATTGTTTGTTCCTTATAGATTTATCGTAGTTTATTTGCTATAAACGAACAAGGCCACAGACAGCTGAACACTTACTTTCCATCTTTTAGTGACGCCACAACGTAACTAAATATAAATAAGTGTATCTGCAGTGATTGTATCTACAGTGACTGCACCAGCAATGATTATATCTGCAGTGATAGTATCTGCAGTGACTACACTGGCAATGATTGTATCTGCAGTGATTTCACCCTCAGTTATTGTATCTGCAGTGACTATACAGACAGTGATTGTATCTGCAGTGACTGCACCGGCAGTGATTGTATCTGCAGTGACTATGCCGGCAATGATTGTATCTGCAGTGACTATACCGGCAGTAATTGCATCTGCAGTTACCGTCCCTGCAGTGATAGTATCTGCAGTGACTACACTGGCAATGATAGTATCTGCAGTGACCGCACCGGCAGTGATTGTATCTGCAGTGAGTGGACCGGCAGTGGTTGTATCTGCAGTGACCGTCCCTGCAGTGATAGTATCTGCAGTGACTACACTGGCAGTGATTGTATCTGCAGTGACTGCACTGGCAATGATTGTATCTGCAGTGACTGCAACGGCAGTGATTGTATCTGCAGTAACTATACCGGCAATGATTGTATCTGCAGTGACTTCACTGGCAGTGATTGTATCTGCAGTGACCGCACCGGCAGTGATTGTATCTGCAGTGACTACACTGGCAATGATAGTATCTGCAGTTACTACACTGGTAGTGATTGTATCTGCAGTGACCGCACCGGCAATGATTGTATCTGCAGTGAGTGGACCGGCAGTGGTTGTATCTGCAGTGACCGTCCCTGCAGTGATAGTATCTGCAGTGACTACACTGGCAATGATTGTATCTGCAGTGACTACACCGGCAATGATTGTATCTGCAGTGACTGCACCGGCAGTGATTGTATCTGCAATAACTACACTGGCAGTGATTGTATCTGCAGTGACTACACCGGCAATGATTGTATCTGCAGTGACTACACTGGCAGTGATTGTATCTGCAGTGACCGCACCGGCAGTGATTGTATCTGCAGTGACCGTCCCTGCAGTGACTGCACAGGCAGTGATTGTATTTGCAGTGACTATACCGGCAGTGATTGCATCTGCAGTGACTGCAGCAGCAGTGATTGTATCCGCAGTGACTGTCCCTGCAGTGATAGTATCTGCAGTGACTACACTGGCAGTGGTTGTATCTGCAGTGACCGTCCCTGCAGTGATAGTATCTGCAGTGACTACACCGGCAATGATTGTATCTGCAGTGACTGCACCGGCAGTGATTGTATCTGCAGTGACCATCCCTGCAGTGACTGCACCAGCAGTGATAGTATCTGCAGTGACTACACTGGCAGTGATTGTATCTGCAGTGACCGCACCGGCAGTGATTGTATCTGCAGTGACCGTCCCTGCAGTGATAGTATCTGCAGTGACTACACTGGCAATGATTGTATCTGCAGTGACTATACCAGCAATGATTGTATCTGCAGTACCTGCACCGGCAGTGATTGTATCTGCAGTGACTACACTGGCAGTGATTTTATCTGCAGTGACTACACCGGCAATGATTGTATCTGCAGTGACTACACTGGCAGTGATTGTATCTGCAGTGACCGCACCGGCAGTGATTGTATCTGCAGTGACCGTCCCTGCAGTGACTGCACAGGCAGTGATTGTATTTGCAGTGATTATACCGGCAGTGATTGCATCTGCAGTGACTGCAGCAGCAGTGATTGTATCCGCAGTGACTGTCCCTGCAGTGATAGTATCTGCAGTGACTACACTGGCAGTGGTTGTATCTGCAGTGACCGTCCCTGCAGTGATAGTATCTGCAGTGACTACACTGGCAGTGATTGTATCTGCAGTGACTGCACCGGCAGTGATTGTATCTGCAGTGACCATCCCTGCAGTGACTGCACCAGCAGTGATAGTATCTGCAGTGACTACACTGGCAGTGATTGTATCTGCAGTGACCGCACCGGCAGTGATTGTATCTGCAGTGACCGCACCGGCAATGATTGTATCTGCAGTGAGTGGACCGGCAGTGATTGTATCTGCAGTGACCGTCCCTGCAGTGACTGCACGGCAGTGATTGTATCTGCAGTGGCTGCAGCAGCAGTGATTGTATCTGCAGTGACTGTAAAGGCAGTGATAGTATCTGCAGTGACTACACTGGCAATGATTGTATCTGCAGTGACTGCACCAGCAGTGATTGTATCTGCAGTGACTACACTGGCAGTGATTGTATCTGCAGTGACCGCACCGGCAGTGATTGTATCTGCAGTGACTATACCGGCAATGATTGTATCTGCAGTACCTGCACCGGCAGTGATTGTATCTGCAGTGACTATACCGGCAATGATTGTATCTGCAGTGACTACACTGGCAATGATTGTATCTGCAGTGACTGCACCGGCAGTGATTGTATCTGCAGTGACCGTCCCTGCAGTGACTGCACCGGCAGTGATTGTATCTGCAGTGACCGTAAAGGCAGTGATAGTATCTGCAGTGACTACACTGGCAATGATTGTATCTGCAGTGACTGCACCGGCAGTGATTGTATCTGCAGTGACCATCCCTGCAGTGACTGCACCAGCAGTGATTGTATTTGCAGTGACTATACCGGCAGTGATTGCATCTGCAGTGACTGCAGCAGCAGTGATTGTATCTGCAGTGACCATGCCTGCAGTGATAGTATCTGCAGTGACTACACTGGCAATGATTGTATCTGCAGTGACTGCACCGGCAGTGATTGTATCTGCAGTGACCGTCCCTGCAGTGACTGCACCGGCAGTGATTGTATCTGCAGTGACTGCAGCAGCAGTGATTGTATCTGCAGTGACCGTCCCTGCAGTGATAGTATCTGCAGTGACTACACTGGCAATGATTGTATCTGCAGTGACTGCACCGGCAGTGATAGTATCTGCAGTGACTACACTGGAGGTGATTGTATATGCAGCGACCGCACCGGCAGTGATTGTATCAGCAGTGACTATACCGGCAATGATCGTATCTGCAGTACCTGCACCGGCAGTGATTGTATCTGCAGTGACTACACCGGCAATGATTGTATCTGCAGTGACTACACTGGCAGTGATTGTATCTGCAGTGACCGCACCGGCAGTGATTGTATCTGCAGTGACTGTCCCTGCAGTGACTGCACAGGCAGTGATTATATTTGCAGCGACCGCACCGGCAGTGATTGTATCTGCAGTGACTATACCAGCAATGATTGTATCTGCAGTACCTGCACCGGCAGTGATTGTATCTGCAGTGACTACACTGGCAGTGATTTTATCTGCAGTGACTACACCGGCAATGATTGTATCTGCAGTGACTACACTGGCAGTGATTGTATCTGCAGTGACCGCACCGGCAGTGATTGTATCTGCAGTGACCGTCCCTGCAGTGACTGCACAGGCAGTGATTGTATTTGCAGTGACTATACCGGCAGTGATTGCATCTGCAGTGACTGCAGCAGCAGTGATGGTATCCGCAGTGACTGTCCCTGCAGTGATAGTATCTGCAGTGACTACACTGGCAGTGGTTGTATCTGCAGTGACCGTCCCTGCAGTGATAGTATCTGCAGTGACTACACTGGCAGTGATTGTATCTGCAGTGACTGCACCGGCAGTGATTGTATCTGCAGTGACCATCCCTGCAGTGACTGCACCAGCAGTGATAGTATCTGCAGTGACTACACTGGCAGTGATTGTATCTGCAGTGACTGCACCGGCAGTGATTGTATCTGCAGTGACCGCACCGGCAATGATTGAATCTGCAGTGAGTAGACCGGCAGTGGTTGTATCTGCAGTGACCGTCCCTGCAGTGATTGTATCTGCAGTGACCGTCCCTGCAGTGACTGCACCGGCAGTGATTGTATCTGCAGTGGCTGCAGCAGCAGTGATTGTATCTGCAGTGACTGTAAAGGCAGTGATAGTATCTGCAGTGACTACACTGGCAATGATTGTATCTGCAGTGACTGCACCGGCAGTGATTGTATCTGCAGTGACTACACTGGCAGTGATTGTATCTGCAGTGACCGCACCGGCAGTGATTGTATCTGCAGTGACTATACCGGCAATGATTGTATCTGCAGTACCTGCACCGGCAGTGATTGTATCTGCAGTGACTATACCGGCAATGATTGTATCTGCAGTGACTACACTGGCAATGATTGTATCTGCAGTGACTGTAAAGGCAGTGATAGTATCTGCAGTGACTACACTGGCAATGATTGTATCTGCAGTGACTGCACCGGCAGTGATTGTATCTGCAGTGACTACACTGGCAGTGATTGTATCTGCAGTGACCGCACCGGCAGTGATTGTATCTGCAGTGACTATACCGGCAATGATTGTATCTGCAGTACCTGCACCGGCAGTGATTGTATCTGCAGTGACTATACCGGCAATGATTGTATCTGCAGTGACTACACTGGCAATGATTGTATCTGCAGTGACTGCACCAGCAGTGATTGTATCTGCAGTGACCGTCCCTGCAGTGACTGCACCGGCAGTGATTGTATCTGCAGTGACCGTAAAGGCAGTGATAGTATTTGCAGTGACTACACTGGCAATGATTGTATCTGCAGTGACTGCACCGGCAGTGATTGTATCTGCAGTGACTACACTGGCAGTGATTGTATCTGCAGCGACCTCACCGGCAGTGATTGTATCTGCAGCGACCGCACCGGCAGTGATTGTATCTGCAGTGACTATACCGGCAATGATTGTATCTGCAGTACCTGCACCGGCAATGATTGTATCTGCAGTGACTGCACCGGCAGTGATTGTATCTGCAGTAACTATACCGGCAATGATTGTATCTGCAGTGACTGCAACTTAATGGAACTGACCCACTGGACACTCTATTAGGTGATGTCCATCCTCAGGTGTGAGCTCTCGCTTAACCTTGTACCACCACTGTTAGACAGATTCACACATTTAACCTCTGACCTTCCACTGCCCCCCCCCCCCCCCCCCCCCCCTGTACACACCACAAAGGCACACGGTTGTGTTATATATTTATTAAAATATTTGGTGAAGTTTCTGAGTCTACATTTATATTAATACAAAACACAGAGGATTTAGGAACATTCCAGCACACGCATGACACACGTTACAGATCTGTCCAGCCCTGACCTCTGACCTGAGCCAAGCTGGACTGTACACAGAGCCCAAGCCCCTGACTGACCCCAGGGCTCTGGCCAGAGAGGACAGAGCTGGACATTACAGAGTAATTGCATAGTAACATTATTGCTTTTCTTTACCAAGTGAGAATACAGGCACAGCACTGTCAGGGTTAATTATAAACAACGAAAAGTATCTACGTTATAAAAACTTCCAGTGATGACATGTTATAAATTACACAGACTAATCATTCCTAAATACCGAGCTCACAGAGCATCTGCTCTCATTACTCATCTCTCTGTAATTAAATATTTGCAGCATAGATTGCTCGTTAATTCCAGTGTTTCAGTGCTAATTGCTTACGGTTAATTACTAGTTATATGGACACAGATCTAGAATCTGGCACAAAATAGGAAAATAAAATCTCGCTTTCTATGTTACAGAGAGAACCGGCCACGTTAACCCCTGAGCTGCCAGCATTGTATGTCAGGCCTCGGCAGAAAAAGGGTTATGTCAAAAAAAATCAGGCCTCTTTAAAAAATAGAACTGCTACAAAAATAGATTTTTAGATTATTTGCAGAATATACAATTTTTTTTTTCTAAAACTTCCTCCTATTTCTCTTATTAACCCTTGAGGTGACTTGAAACTGCAAGATATTTCCATAAATCTAATTGCAGTCTCTTAAATATTAACAGTTGTTCTAAAATCCCCCAATAAGAAACAATCTGCATCAGCAGACTCTGCTATTATTATTATTATGAATAATAATGTTATCAAAATTATCGCACTAAACAGAAAAATATATATTCTCTTTTTTGGTAACAATGAATCCTAAGGTGACAGTATCTTGTGTAACAGTCACTTCTAGTAAAAGAGATCGCAGATGCAGCAAACGGTCTCTTATCTAATAACACAATAGAGAGTGACCTGGACAGTCCACAAGTGGGGTCACTACTGTCAGACTGAGGTGGGCACTAAGAGCCCGAAATGGGGCGATGAGGCTATCTGGACAGCGGGGTCCTCCTCCTGGAATCCCCTCCGTTTCTCCAAGGCAGAGGACTTATGGATGGGAAAGGGTTAACAGCTCCGGGAGCACCTCTAGAACTGAACAGACTCTGACTGAAGGGACTGAAAAAAACAAGAGACACAAAATGATCAGAGGAGCAGGACGCGAGGGGAGGGGTTATCTGGCGCAATAGGAGGAGCTATATGAAATAAGTCATATAGCACAATAAGAGTAGTTATAGGGAAGGGTTATATGGCACAATAAGAGATGTTATGAGGAGGCTATATAGGGGAATAAAAGGAACTATACAGGGAAATATTATATGGCACAATAAAAGTAGTTATAGGGAGAGGTTACATGGCACAATAAGAGATAGTATAGGATTAGACTATATAGGGGAATAGAAAGAATTATAAAGGAAAATGCTATATGGGACAATAAGAGACGATATAGAGGGGAAGGTTATAAGACACAATAAGAGATGATATAGGCGAAAACTATATAGGGGAGTAGAAGGAATTAAATAGGGAAATGTTATATGGCACAATAAGAGATGTTATAGGGAGATGTTGATATGGTGTAAAAGGAAGGGTTACAGGGAACATGATATTAAGCAGTAAACAAGGCCAGAACCAATACAATATAATCCACATTTTGGGGGCAGTTACAGTGGTCTTGCTACTTCCTCTCTCTCTTACTGCCCCCTCAGATCTTTTGTGATATGCCCCCAACCTCCCCCATATAATCCCTTTCTCACCAGATCTAACCCTCAAGATCATACAATAAGGAGATAGACGCCATTTTTAAGGCACTTTTTACAGATCAGATGATCTTCTTTCTATCGGCCCAGACATACAGTGGCAGGAAGTGGAAGCGGAGCTCTGCCACTAGATTGCAAGCTCCTCCGGTTAGCAGGTTGCTCTGTAAGGCGATAGGGCTCTGACTCGTTCCCTCTGTCCATAAGTCTTATAGTAAGATAAGTCATTATTGGAGAAAGACCAGAGGAGAGGAGTCATAGAGCCCCAGGGCGGCATCAGCTGATACAAACATGGCATCAGGACAGGACACGGGGTGCATTGGTGGGGGTGTTGGTCCTTTGCCGTGAGTTGGGTGGGACGCGGAGTGTGGGGACACTTACAGGAATAGAGCGGCTCAGGTAACGGGCATTGGAGAGGCCGGAGTATGCAGGCCGGAAGAATCCATAAGGCTCACTCCCAGTGGCTGACACGTTCCAGTTGTTGTTGAGCTCGGCGTGGCTCCGGCCTCGAGAGAAGGAGTACGGACTAGAGGGGACAGGTGGGGAGTAGCTGGGGCGGGAGGGGAGGGGGCTGCACGGCTTGTCTGCGTCTTCTACATCCATGTTCAGGTTTCCCAGGGAGCCAGCGAGACTGGAGGAGAAAACATGAGGAGATAACACAGGGAGGAGAACACAGACGCATGTGTGCACATGAGTGTAAACAGGACACAGAACATACAAACACACATGTACATACATGCGTAAACAAGGAGAACATGCTGACACATGTATATACATAAATAAACAGGCCACAGAACACACAGACACACACGTACCCATGTCTGTAAACAGGACACAGACACACATGTATACATATCTGTAAACAGGCCAGAGAATATAAAGACACATATGTACACATATGTGTAAACAGACCCTAGAACACAGACACATGTGTACACATATATGTAAACAGGCCAGAGAACACACAGACATGTGTATTCAGATGTGTAAATCGCAATAACATTATTCCTCCTCAAGCTTAGGATTCATACACTGCGGAATAGAAGCCGATTATGTTAAAATATTAATATTTTACATGGGGACAAATCTATTAGAATGTGGCTCAAATATTGGTCAAAGCCCGTGACTGAAATCACAGGAAGTGTTTGTAAGGAAGCCACAGCCATGTATATACATCATTTGTGTCTGCACCAACACTTTGCCAGGCAAGGACTCTAGGGAGCCATGGACTCAGACCAGAGAGGACTAGACTGTTACTCACACTAAGACGTTTACAGATACATAGACAGATACACATTGACAGTGTACAGACACACAGAGAGACAGAGTGCACAGACACACAGACTGGAGAGGAATATACTGACACACACAGATACCCTCAGAGTTTACAGACACACAGACAGACACACAAGGCCGCCTAGTACTTATTATGCAATTCACTTCTTGCTGTCTCCACATATGGCTTTTCAAATCATGGCCCCCTCGGATGATTTTAGGGTGTCTGTCGCAGATCATGACCCCCCCCCCAAAGATTTTAGAGTGTCTGTCCCAGATCATGCACTCTGTAACATGTCTGCAGCCTCTCTTACCCCCTCCCATATTTTCACAGATGACTCAGACCCTCCCTTTCATTCCAGTGATTTTGGGGTGCACTCCGGGTGACTCACCCCCTCCCCTTGTTGGGGGACACTTGACTGTTAGCGGCCCTCCTTGCTATGACGGCTGTAGAAGATGAAACTCTAGACGCTTTGAGAGGAGACCTTGACCCTTGTGTACTGCTGGATGGGACCACCCTGCAGAGGATAAGGTGGCACATTATGGCCTGTTCTACTAATCTGTGTTATAATACAGACCACACCACAAGGAGAATGCGGATGAGCCTGTAACAGGACAATATGTATGGTAAGGAAATCACCTGAATGGCTGAGACGATGACCTTGTGTGCGACCTCATGTCATCCAACCTGGAACAGAAACAACAGCTTTAGGAGGGAATGCAACATATGAAGCGGACAGTACAGTGCCATACCCAACATCGGGAGAGATCAGTAGAATGCAACAACCAGCATGAAAACAGAAATCTAGAATTGGAATCGGAAGAGCTCTGTGGGATCTTGGTCAAGGAGCTCGATGGGATCTCGTGGGAGGAGACCTGTGGCATCTCGGTGAGGAGGGCTCTGTGGGATCTCAGAGGTTAAGGGATCTGTGCAGTCGCAGAGGAAGTGATCTGTGGGATCTCAGAGAGGGAGGCTCTGTGGGATTTGTGGATGACTTCCTGGGGGCTCTCTCACCTCAATGCCCCTGTAGTTGCAGACCGTGGCTGTCTCCTGCTCTTTAAGGCACGCAGTTTATCCCCCTGAGTCAGACCGTTCCTATGATCCATCTCATCTTCAGAATAATTCTAGAAGGGAAAACAGAGAACCCAAAATAAATCAAACCATAGATTGAGGAGAGATTGGGGATCCAGAAATGATTTGGGCCAGTACTACAATATAGAAGGAGTAGTAGTTGCAAGAAATAGCCACCCAGTCATAACCAGTAATAATATCAGCAATAGATGTAAAGCTTCCTGAGTATTAAGTAAGCCAAAGCTTTTCAGGTAGATCTAGTGGGCGTATAGATTCTGACCTATGTTCCCAATGCGCAAAAATGTTTTGTTGTGCAACGTTTTGCAAAGAGAGTAAACTTTTGTGCGCATTGGCGAGTCAGGTGGTAATCAGTGTTATTGTGTCTTAAGCTCATAAGCTTGAAATTTTGCATTTTTTTTACAATATAACGGAGTATGGGTTAAGAAATTTAGCAAGTTTTACATGTAGACATAGATTTATTACTAACACTAATTGTTTCAATTCCCTTCCACATGTAATGGGAATTCAACCTCCTTAATTGTATATAAATAATATTGGGTGAACTCTTTTCATAATGCTGTAGAGCTATTGAATTTACAATTGATCTTAAACTCCTTTTATAATACAGTAGACTCTCAGTTACCCGGGACCCATGGGGATTGCTAGATGCTGGATAAATGTAGTTTCTATTTGCTTGAGAGTTACAATTAAAATAGGCCTAGATTAGCTGCACATAGGATGCTCTGCTAAGTATATTTGTCAGTGAGGGCTTGTCTAGCAGCAGCAGCTTTCACTCCTCACTTACCCACAGGTACATTTGGCTGGATGGTGCGGTGCTGAACCTGGGGAATGTAACGCCAACACTGCCCTGACTAAGGTCACTCATGCCTGTCTGCTTCCAGGTAACATTGAGTTGCAGAGACGTACAGTGCAATCTAGGTGCCTATAAGCATTTTGTGGCATGACAACTTGGCTCCTGGCATTTGTTGACACCTGTAAATCTTAGATTTTTATTTAAAAAAAATTCTGGTTGCTTGAGAGTTCTGATTGCTGTAATCATGTAAATAAGGGTGATCTTTTACTTCACTATCACCCTGTTCCTTTTGATAAGCTTGAGTTATGAATTAGGGTGGGAGTAATTATACAATAATAGCTTTTATACAGTATTAATTTTAATTGTTTTAATGATGATAGCTGTGGCGGGTATTAGTCCATATATCAGAGCACACTTAAACATAACTTACATAGTATACCATTCAAGTACACAATTTTTTACTAAAAAGTCCTTATAGGTGGATATTTAATCTTAGTTTTCCCATGAACTTTTTCCAACAGGGAGAAAGAGATTTCCATTGACCCTATATCATATTCCTTTTGCAACGTATGATTATTTTCTTTGTTATGTGCACATAATGAGCCTCATTCAATTTGGGTCTCGCAACTCGATCGCAGACAGCCAAATGCCCACGATTGAGTTGCGGGCTTCCGTTGCTCTACTTTTGCAATGCTATTCAATTTGCCAGGGCCCACAAGTTAGGCTCCGGTTGCGAAAATCTGAAACCATTGAAGTCGGACGTAACATTTGCGGGCTTGAACATGTTACAGGAGCAAACCCGTAACTCCTGATGCAGAAACAGCCAATGGAAACAGAGATCATCATTCTGACCAACATCCAATCCTGTAATTCGTAAGTGAAGGCCGTAGGACTTTGAAATCCAACCTCCATTTTTCAAAGTCCTACGGGCTTTAACCTCCAAGCCCGTAGGACTTTGAAAAATGGAGGTTGGATTTCAAAATCCTATGGGCTTGGAGGTTGAAGCCCGTAGGACTTCACATTGATTGCCATGAAATAAAGTATTGGAGAATGTTATGCTATTAATTCCAAGACCTAACATCACTTTAACTCTTAAAAAAGTACAGTAGTGCTTTTTTATTTTCTTTTAAAGTGCTCAGATTTGTCATTAAGCCCTTTGGGAGACCTCTGTGGTACCATTAACTTGTGGTTAGATATTTGCCTTTTGAGGGCTTGATGGAGTGGTTAGCGAGGGGGAATTGGATCAATTGAATAGCGATTTGCGATTTTAGCGTTCGGAACTCTTAAGGCCGTGAAAGATCAAAGGCTTGGAGGGGATTAAGTTGCGATTTTACAAATCGCAATGGATTGCAGCTTGGAGCCCGAAACTTTATCGGAGCACACAAACGGAAGCCAACAGAAAAGCAAAATAACCTGCGACCTCCAGGGAGAAATAGATCTCCATTAACCCTTTTCCTTTTGCCCTGTGTGATTCTTTATGTGTAGTGTAAACAGTGTTTCAATGCACACAACAAATAAAAAAATCATACCGGGCAAAGGGAAAAAGGTCAATAGAGATTTATTTCTCCCTGTGTAAAAAAAAAAGTTACCTTAGAAAACTAAGATTAAATATCCCCTAGGTATCTGTGTGCGCTCCATGTTTAGTTGTGTGCACTCATCTCGGGGTATGTGTGCATGCGCACATGCGCAAAGCTTAGAGAGAACAGTGGTTCTGACCAGCTGGAAATAGATGTTTATAGGAGACACGGATGTTAGAATTAGCATACAGTGCCTTGCAAAAGTATTCACCCCCTTGGCATTTTTCATGTTTTGTTGCCTCACAACCTGGATTGTTTGAGGATTTGCATCATTTAATTTACAGAACATGCCAACAACTTTGATTGTGAAGCAAACAACAAATAAGAAAAATAACAGAAAAAGTCAATGTGCATAACTTTTCACCCCCCTAAAGTCAATACTTTGTAGAGCCACCTTTTGCGGCAATCACAGCTCCAAGCCGCTTTGGATAAGTCTCTATGAGCTTGCCACATCTTACCACTGGGATTTTGCCCATTCCTCCTTGCAAAACTGCTCCAGCTCCTTCAAGTTGGATGGTTTGCACTCGTGAACAGCAATCTTTAAGTCTGACCACAGATTTTCTATTGGATTGAGATCTGAACTTTGACTAGGCCATTCCAACACATTTACATGTTTCTCCTTAAACCACTCAAGTGTTGCTTTAGCAGTGTGTTTGGGATCATTGTCCTGCTGGAAGGTGAACCTCCATCCTAGCCTCAAATCACGCACACAGGTTTTGCTCAAGAATATCCCTGTATTTAGCACCATCCATCTTTCCCTCAACTCTGACCAGTTTCCCAGTCCCGGCTGCTGATAAACATCCCCACAGCATGATGCTGCCACCACCAGGTTTCACTGTGGGGATGGTGTTCTTTGGGAGATGTGATGAGTTGGGTTTGGGCCAGACATAGCGTTTTCTTTGATGGCCGAAAATTTCAATTTTAGTCTCATCAGACCAGAGCACTTTCCTCCATACATTTTGGGAGTCTCCCACATGCCTTTTCACAAACTCAAAACGTGCCATTTTGTGCTTTGCTGAAAGTAATGGCTTTCTTCTGGCCACTCTGCCATAAAGCCCAACTCTATGGAGCGTACGGCTTATTGTCGTCCTATGTACAGATACTCCAGTCTCTGATGTGGAACTCTGCAGCTCCTCCAGGGTTACCTTAGGTCTCTGTGCTGCCTCTCTGATTAATGCCCTCTTTGCCCGGTCCGTGAGTTTTGGTGGGCCGCCGTCTCTTGGCAGGTTTGCTGTTGTGCCATGTTCTTTCCATTTGGTTATGATAGATTTGATGGTGCTCCTGGGGATCATCAAATATTTGGATATTTTTTTATAACCTAACCCTGACTTGTACTTCTCAACAACATTGTCCTTACTTGTTTGGAGAGTTCCTTGGTCTTCATGGCAGTGCTTGGTTAGTGGTGCCTCTTGCTTAGGTGTTGCAGCCTCTGGGGCCTTTCAAAAAAGGTGTGTATAGGTAATAACAGATGATGTGACGCTTAGATTGCATACAGGTGGAGATCATTTCACTAATTATGTGACTTCTGAACTGGTTGCACCAGAGCTTTTTATGGGCTGCAGAACAAAGGGGGTGAATACATGCACACATACCAATTTTCTGTTTTCTATTTCTAAAAAATTGTTTTATGTATATATTTTTCTCATTTCTCTTCACCAACTTAGACTATTGTGTTCTGATCCATCACATAAAATGCAGATTAACAAAACATTGAACTTAAGGCTGTAATGTAACAAAATAGGTAAAAAGTCAAGGGGGTGAATACTTTTGCAAGGCACTGTATAAAGGCAGACCCCAGTAACACAGGAGCAGTGAGATAGGGAAGAGCGAGAGAGCTGTGTTAAGTGAACTGTCTAACAATGCAAGATGGAGAGAGAGCTATGAGTATGGGATGTGAAGGAGAGAGCTCTATGTATGACCTGTATGCAAGAGAGAGAGCGAGCGAGATAGAATTGTACAACAGGTTATGAGATGCGTGTTTGTGTGAGAGAGACTGTCTGCTGGGAATGTAAAGGATAAAGTTAATATCTTTGAGAGAGCGATGCGAGTACAGGGGCTGCTCAAGGAACATTTCTTATTAGGAATAATTGCCCTATTATCTGTCATTTGTTCCTGTTAAGTGCTGGTGATTACTGAGAGGCACAGAAAGCGCTGAGAGAGAGTGCTCACCCCCGCAGGAAGATGACAGATATAGAGGGAGGTGTCCTACAGTCACACTATGGATCTATTACCTGGCGGACTCACCTAACCGTCACTAGAACAGTATAAAGAGCTACACTGAGTGACGTTGGGACCTAGACACCCCCAATCACTCTGACCCTGCATTGCCCTTCTCCAGGAAAGAACCCCCAATAAAAAGCATGCAGTTCCTTTTCTGCACAGAGTACCCCCCACACAGAGTATTCGGCCACCCTCTCCAGGATAGAGCCATCCATAAAAAGCATGCAGCCTCCCCTTGCATATAGCACCCCCACACTGAGCATGCAACCCCTCATTCAGAAAACTGCTCAGATCTATCCCACTTTGCCTGGGCATTTCTTCTGCAACACAGAGGCCAGAGGGCACCATCAAGTTCCAGGGAAGGCAAAGAACTATTCTCCCCTCCGACGTGGCGCATTTCAACGGCACTGAATCGACAGCGAGGCCATCGCTATGTTTGGGGCGGGCACTCGGCTCCCCAGGGCCTCGGGCGCTCCTCTCATAGCTCAAGGCCTCTTTTGTCGGTGCGCCTTATATGCTAAAATCAGCAGCGCCATCTGTCGGCCAGAGGCGGAATTGCAGCTGTCAGATTTTGCGATGGTGAAGAGGGAAAGGACCTACAGCCCCACTCCACTGAGCATGCAGCCCCTCCTCCTACATTAAGTATCCTCATAATGAGAAGATACAAGATACAGCACCCTGACACTGAGCCCTGTCCTACTGCAGCTATCTGAGAAAGTACTGAGAAAAATCCCAATGCAAGCCCTAAGCATCCATGAAACCCACAAAGTACCAAGATAACCCAGGACATCCACACTGTACCGAGAGCAACCAGGATACCCTCATGGCACCGAGGGGATACAGGACACAGTCTCTGCACAGTAAGCACTCAGGACACCCGCACATCACTGAAGCACCCAGGATACTCACTGCGTAGACAGCACACAGGAAACAGGCACTCACCTCTCTTGCCCTCTCCACACTGTTGCGGCGCGTCAGTCTCACACCGATAGACAAGTCCTCGAAGTCGGACAGAATTCTGGTCACTGGCCCGTCCTCCAGCTGAATCTGCTTTACATGGGATCTGTGCAAGTCACCCTGCAGCCACAGCCAGGTCTGCTTCCTGAGATGAGACAGGGTGCATTAATATGAAGTGTGGTGCAGTATGGGGGGGGGGGGGGGGGGCTGCGAGGTGCCGCCCGGTGCAGTAGTAGGAGGGGTGAGATGCCGCCTGGAGTAGTACGGTGGGTGCGAGGTGCCGCCCAGTGCAATAGTAGGAGGGGCGTGGTGCTGTGTGGCGCAGTATGGGGTGGGGTTGGGAGAGAAAGGTGCCGCATGGCGCAGTACGGGAGGTTGGGGCAGAGGTGCCAAGCGGCGCAATACGGGGGGGGCAGAGGTGCAGGGTGCAGCAGTACAGGGGGGGGCACAGGTGCCGCACAGTACGGGGGGGGGGGGGGCAGAGGTGCTGCGCAGCTATAATACAGGGGGGATAATGTGGTGCAGTACAGGGGGGTGAGGTGCCTGTAGCGGAACCCATCACTGTTTTACCCTGTTTTATGATTATTATGGTTAAAATATGATCCTACAATATGTATGCTGGTTTATGCTCTGCAGAATATTAGCCAGACTTTTGCAGACCTTGGCTAATAGATAATCCTATTACAGAGATTCAAGAGATAAGAAAGTTGTAAAGGATCCTTGCATTTTCCAAAGTGTTTTCATTCTCAGATAAGAACAAAGAAGTGTAATTGAATCAATGTCTGATTGTATCAAAGTTGCCAGGGAGGTGTGACCCACCTATTGTTCTCTTTATGTGTATTGTGTCGCCAAATATGGGCATGTGTATTGCCTGTGGGAAGAGATGGGTATAAGTATTTCTGCAATAACAAAATAAAGTCAGTATTCATTTGACTCCCAAATTGTGTGTCGTCCAATATGGGAGGTCGGGGATGGTGAAACTGTAGTGCCTCGTGGGTATTTTATCGTATACCAGCGGAGATTTTAGACTGCGTGTCCCAGCTCCGTTACATTTGGTGGCAAGTGGTGGAATTGTTCCCACGGTCAGAAGGACAGCTACAGGAGACACCATTCCGTGGAGTACAAATTGAGGGCAACGCTAGTATCCGTACAGCGCCCCTGGCTACAGCAGGATGGAACCGGCTATTTTTCGGACAGCGTTCCATCATAAGGAGGAGGAGGCGGCCGCAGACTACAGGGAAACAGACAGAAAGGAACTCTGGTATGATGCCCTGGAAGATGCCCAATGGCGGCGAGGTGAGAGTCTCCCCAGTGATGAGCAGCGGGTACAGAAGCGTGTGGCGATGCGGATGTATCTATTGGGAGAGCAGCCCCTGGATGAGTGGGTGACAAGACTAGAGACCCTGGTATGGCGAGAGCTCTGGCTAGACAACGCATACCAGGCCCTCTGGTGGCATACCGTTCGACTTACCCCCTGGACGGCTGAACACGACTTACCAGAAGGGGATGATTATGATGGCCCGGGTTTATTATGGGATGCCTTGGAGGACGATATTGATCTTGGCAGCACGGAGGGGTCTAGGTTTTGGGACATCTACGACTACCGGATGGGCATGTATGTCTGGGATGACGAAGGCGAGGTGAGCAAAGACATGACCCACCTGGTAACGAGAGAGTGGGAGCTGGAGCAGGACTACCAACACCTGCTCAGCCTTGTGCAGCCCCAACCTACTCGACAAGCAGAACCAGACTTCATTGACTGGTCCTGGGATGACCTCCAGATGGCAGGTAGAGATGGGACCGAGGTCTCTCTACCGGCCCTACAGAGGGCAGAAGGTGTCGTCCTTCCCCCCCAGCGGCAGTGTGAACCCCAGGGGGCAGAAGGTGTCGTCCTTCCCCCCCAGCAGCAGTGTGAACCCCAGGGGGCAGAAGGTGTCGTCCTTCCCCCCCAGCGGCAGTGTGTACCCCAGGGAGCTGAAGGTGTCGTCCTTCCCCCCCAGCGGCAGTGTGTACCCCAGGGAGCAGAAGGTGTCGACCTTCCTCCACAGCGGCAGTGGGTACCCCAGGGGGCCAAAGGTGTCGTCCTTCCCCCCCAGCGGCAGTGTGAAACACAGGGGGCAGAAGGTGTCGTCCTTCCCCCCCAGCGGCAGTGTGTACCCCAGGGAGCTGAAGGTGTCGTCCTTCCTCCCCAGCGACAGTGTGTACCCCAGGGAGCAGAAGGTGTCGGCCTTCCCCCCCAGCGGCAGTGTGTACCCCAGGGAGCTGAAGGTGTCGTCCTTTCTCCCCAGAGGCAGTGTGTACCCCAGGTAGCTGAAGGTGTCGGCCTTCCCCCCCAGCGGCAGTGTGTACCCCAGGGAGCTGAAGGTGTCGTCCTTCCTCCCCAGCGACAGTGTGTACCCCAGGGAGCTGAAGGTGTCGGCCTTCTCCCACAGCGGCAGTGTGTACACCAGGGAGCAGAAGGGGCCATCCTTCCTCCCCAGCGGCAGTGTGTACCCCAGGGAGCTGAAGGTGTTGTCCTTTCCCCCCAGCGGCAGTGTGAACCCCAGGGGGCAGAAGGTGTCGTCCTTCCCCCTCAGCGGCAGTGTGAACCCCAGGGGGCAGAAGGTGTCGTCCTTCCCCCCCAGCGGCAGTGTGTACCCCAGGGAGCAGAAGGTGTCGACCTTCCTCCACAGCGGCAGTGGGTACCCCAGGGGGCCAAAGGTGTCGTCCTTCCCCCCCAGCGGCAGTGTGAAACACAGGGGGCAGAAGGTGTCGTCCTTCCCCCCCAGCGACAGTTTACCCTAACCAGGGGAGACACCAATCTCCCAGACGGCTCAGATGGGACCGTGGTCTCTGCGCCCACAGCTTGTCCAGATCCCCAACTACCGTCACTGGGACAACCGGAGGAGGGGGTAAGTACAAATTCCCCTCCCCAGCTAACTTCTAATGTGGCCCCAGGGTTAACAGAGGAAATGTTAACCCCCACTGACCCCCACGTTTCCCTGGCTACTGAGCCGGAATATGTCCCAAGTACCCCAGCAGAAGAGCTGACAGCGGGGCAGAGTGCAGTCGGCCTCTGCCCCTCAAGTCCCCTCAGCGTGTTGCACCATCACCCCAGCAAAATATCCAGGTGCCTGGTTAGACTTCCCCCCAAAGGGGAGATGTGTGACGAAGTGCCCTTCGCCACTTTGGCTTGGAGAGGACTGTTTGCCAGCCTCCTGCCCTGCGACTATGGCCCTGGTACATATTGCCCTTTGGAACCAGTGTTCGGCCATACCAGAGTGTATGTCACTCATTCTGGCCCTTTACATACAGGGGGTCATTCTGTACTTGCCCTGTGGGAGCGGTGATACCCCAGATAGCTATGCCATGGAGCCCATTCATATGATGAAAGACTATGGGAAAGACTTTAGCTACATGGCAATTGAACTGTGTGAAGAGGATCTGAGCGCTATTCGGGAGTTTTGTGCGCTCAGATCCCAGCTATCTGGGGATATGGGAAATGTGAGTAAATGTGAGTTGCAGTAATGCTGATGGGTTGTCAAACTAGAGAATTGACCAACAAATACTTTTGTCCGGACATCCCCAGGCCGATCCGTCGGGATCAGACCGTGTATGCCGGCTTATGGTCACGGGGGAGGTGTGTAGCGGAACCCATCACTGTTTTACCCTGTTTTATGATTATTATGGTTAAAATATGATCCTACAATATGTATGCTGGTTTATGCTCTGCAGAATATTAGCCAGACTTTTGCAGACCTTGGCTAATAGATAATCCTATTACAGAGATTCAAGAGATAAGAAAGTTGTAAAGGATCCTTGCATTTTCCAAAGTGTTTTCATTCTCAGATAAGAACAAAGAAGTGTAATTGAATCAATGTCTGATTGTATCAAAGTTGCCAGGGAGGTGTGACCCACCTATTGTTCTCTTTATGTGTATTGTGTCGCCAAATATGGGCATGTGTATTGCCTGTGGGAAGAGATGGGTATAAGTATTTCTGCAATAACAAAATAAAGTCAGTATTCATTTGACTCCCAAATTGTGTGTCGTCCAATATGGGAGGTCGGGGATGGTGAAACTGTAGTGCCTCGTGGGTATTTTATCGTATACCAGCGGAGATTTTAGACTGCGTGTCCCAGCCCTGTTACAGTGCCGCATGGTGCAATATAGGAAGGTGAGGTGCCGAGTGGTGCAGTATAGTGTGGTGAGATGCTCCGTGGTGCCATACTTACTCTTCCAGGAAGTGCTGCTGGGGTCCAATTATTGAGCCAGGCCGACATATCCGTATCCAGGCAATGGCCTCTGAGTGAGTGAACCTGTAATGCTTCATAATGTAACAGGCGATCAGGGTCCCCGTCCGGCCCAGACCAGCTGCAGAAAACAGAACAAGAAATGGGAGAGTCAGTACGTAAGGGAGCTAAGAAATAGCATAATGGGTAAGGACTAGTGTGATGATCAGGGCTAGTCTAATTGGTTAGGACTAGTGTAATGTGTCAGGAATAGCGTAATCGGTCAGGACTGGTCTAATGGCTCAGGAATAATGTATTGGGTCAGGACGAGTGTAAAGCAGTGCAATAGTGTAAGGAGCCAGATTTCAATTGGTCAGTGAGATAATGTACTGGATTTCATTTAATAATTACAAAAACATGTATATCTAAACATATAAATGAATAGATTCTTATATATTTTATGAAATAACCAAACATGGAAAATTTCATATAATGAGGTGTTAAACTGCCCCAAGAATTTTATTTTAACAGTCTTGCATTTTTTAGGAAACTCTCCCTGGCAGAGAAGGGGCCGCAGAAGACAGCTGGAGGGCAGCAAGTGACCCCTTGCAGATGGTCAGCATAGGTCTAATGTACATGTACAGCGAGGCGCCGAACAACAGCACAGACATCTCTCTCCCAGTAAATTAATAATTATAAAACAAATCTTGCATCAGGGCCTCCTCCGGTGTACAAAGAGTTAAAGATATACATTTGGGAAGCCTGTTTCAATTAACCCTTTCACAGCAGAGCATTAAGCAGCAGGGAGGTCAGGATCAGGTGAAAGTGCTCGCCAGTCCCAGTTGGACAGCACCATTCATTTCCTCTCCAACTGCGTGTGCCAAATAGACTGTTAATTGCATAATAATTGCCTCAGTGGAAATATAAATATTTACAGCACTCAAGGGCGAGGAAGTGATTAACGAAATTAGAGAGCAGCTCCGCCTTGTGGGCACTTTGTGTATTACTTGTGGATTATGGATGACCACTGGCTGAAACAGGCAACCCTGCGTGTTTGGGAAAGGAAGGGTTTCTGATGGTGTCCTCCATTGCAATGAGGGCTAGCATGGGTCTTCTCCATGGGTATTTTATCCTGGTGGGGTTTCACCCTTACAAAATACCTCATGATGGTGTCTACTCCACAGCCACTTTCCCCTGGTGGTTTCTCTTCCTTTCTCAATGCTCTCTGGTGATGCTCCCTCAGACCCTCCCTCTTTGTATCCCCTCATTAGTCATGCCTAGTGATGCTTCTCTTTCCTTGTATATATATTTTGTTTCATATATACCTTTGCAGTGCACAGCAATGGCTCCCTCGGTGGTCTCACACAAGTTCAGGAACCTCCTGATGATGCCATCACTGGGAGTGCTCCCATCAATAAAGAACAAGTCATAGTGATCGAACCCGGCGTCAGTAAATCGCTTGGCATCGTAAATCTTCTTGTTGAGCCGGATGATGGTGGAGACGTTGTGTTTTCTGAAATAAGGAAAGTACGCCTCGGGGGAATGGAGCGGGTAACCTGCAAAAAAAGGGGGACAAGGTGATGGTTAACAGGAGGTGTGAGATATGCAGTGGAAGGACTTTAAAGTATTTCTAATCTGTGGTATTGTGAGGGATGATACAATATAACAAAGTATTACACTGAAAAACTGAATATCAAATAAGTACTTTGTGGTTTTATGTGATGTTTGTATATGGAGCTTAAATAACAAGTAACCGCAGCGTAGACCAAGTCTACCTACATTTACATAGAAATTAGTGGTAAATTAAAGGTTGTTTTGATTTTTTGTTAACATTAAAAAAAACATTTCCCATTATTAATTCTAGTTCTTTAAAACAGAAAACGTGGGACCAGAGTATCCTTTTAATATTCCCAATGAACCAGATGCCCCAGTGTGTGAGGGTCATAAGTTATTGAACCTTCTGCGCCCTCATATAAAATGTTTCTGATTATTAATGATCCCAGTCAGGAATTCAGAGACTTCTTGTATACTATATGAGCCCTAAATCATCAGGAACAGCAGTTAAAGAGTTAACATTCAGTATGACATTCGAGACCTCCTTATGCCCCTTACTGACCATTTTCTACTTTGCTCTTTGGGTGAGGTCCACTAAAGGCCAAGAACTTCCCAGGGACAATCCAGTTGAAATCCCCATTCTCCACTCTCTGAGGAAGAGAAAACAACAGGAAACGCATAATTACCAAACCGTCTGATATAGAGAGAGAGAGAGAGAGAGAGAGAGAGAGATACATTCCACAGTGTAATATATGTCAGAGATATCATATGTTGTATTATCCAACTGACAATGACACAATACATTGTATCCTAATCCACACTAACACACACTGTTGCACCTACCTCATAGTGTTCATATTCATCTGCATCAAAACTCTCAAAGTTGAAGAATCCATGCTGCAGGGCCTGGGGGGAGAGAGTGTATTATATGTGTGAGAGAGCGTATAATATGATAGAAAGAGACATCCCAGAGTGCTACAGGGCCTAGGCAGACAGAGTGTATTATATGATAGAGAGAGATATTCAAAACTGCTGGGGGAGAGAATGTATTATGTATGAGAGAGACATCTCAGAGTGCTGCAGGGTATAATGGGACACAGTGCATTATATGTGTCAGAGAGTGTATAATACAATAGAAACAGACATGGTGGCGAGAGAGTTTATTATATGTGTGAGGTAGTGCACTATATGATAGAGAGAGACATCCCAGAGTGCTGCAGGGCCTGGGGGTGAGAGAGTATATTATATGTCTGCTAATTTGCACCGTCTACATAATTATTTCTCTGCCTTGGATCAGCTCATTTTGGCAGCAAACAATATGAAGAATAAATCTAGAACATTCCATGTGATATAATCTGCGCCAGTGAGGAATTATGGGTCATTTGGCGGTTTTACCCCTCACCTTGCGGACCCCCTGCAGACAATCCAGGATGGTGAGGTTATATGTGCAGGTCCCAAATGAGGCGTCTCTGCACGAGAAAGAACAAGGATTAATACAAAGTTTGGACACAAGAGAAAGACAAAAAAAAATGCCCTGGGACGTAGAGATGCATTCCCCGTCCTTGCCCGACGCGCTCCCTGCCACCATCTGACGCGCTCCCTGCCCCCATCCGATGCGCCTCACGTCCAACGAGCTCCCACTGACCAACACTCCCCCCAACGCTTTCCCCACACGGACACGCTCCCCACAAATAACAAAGAGGGATAGACACACAAGGATAGACATAACTTAATAGTGAGCCATATGGGAAATGCCTACTTGGTGCAGTCTCGTTTAGCTCACGTGTGCCATTACAGAAGAGGGTGTGAAACATATCAGTCCTTAGGGCGGACCAGAACCCAAATGCCAGGCAAGTCTCCTCTGCATTGGAGAAACAGCAACCTGCAGACCTATTTTCAGCCATAAAAGGCTTTAGTCAGTAGTAAGGTAATGATCTCTGGAGGCACACCCCATACAGAAGACCCTCCCCCATAGGGTAGACAAACTGCACACCCCATATGGCAGACAACCTCCCCACATCATGCAGTCCATGTGATCCTCGCCCCTTGTACACACATAAGAAGCACTGACCCTTTCAGTCCTGTTGATACCCTCCTAGGGTATATCACCCCCTACAGGTTACACCTTGACGCACCAGTGTAGTGGCTGCTTTTTGATAATTTTAGCTCCTGACACATACACCCACACACACATACACACACCTTTTCTTCTCACGCACTCTCCCACATCTCACTATCACATTCCAGTCCCACGAGGTGAAGAGTTCACGTATTCATTCAAAGCAAGACAGGGAACCTGAGTCGGTCACTGTAAGAAACTGGACCTGTACTGCCAAAGACAAAATAATGCACCAAGACACGTTCAACAGTAACGCCATGTGAGATATACCATCCATCAGAGAGTTAAACCATCACACACACAGACAGACACAGACACACACAGTCAGAGACAGACACACACAGAGACAGACACGCAGAGACAAAAGACACAGAGTGAGAGACACATATGGGGTGGCTGCCACTAAATCAAAAGTAAAGAGACTGACTCTAACCCCCAGTCACTCCATATCTCCAATTTCCCCCAAGTGATGGTTCTTCTGCTCCCACAGTCACCCACATTACTTTTTGCTCATCCATCTGCCCCTCACACACCTTCCATATGCACCAGACCTCCAGAGACCCCACACTGCCCCTCATCCCCTCACTTATCTTAGAATGCTACCAAGGAAGTTGGGCAGAAATGACGGCCTGTCCTGGATTCTGTCTGTTTCAAAGGTTCCAAAAAGGTTTAGTAAGAAGCGTTTTACTGTGCCCAGGGGGAGCTCAGTGATGATTACCTGAAGGGCAAGTACTGGGGGCTAGCTCCACTCAATAGGGCTCTATACGCCTCCTGTGGGGTCTTCTTCAAATAGATCACCTAGAATGGCGAAGGAGACAGGTTTGAAGGAGCAGGAGATACACGCAGGAACAGGTCGCACACAAAGGGACATGTGCAGCAGGTGTTATATGGACACTCTGGTCACGTATATGGGACATACTGTACATGTCCTGCTTTCTCCCCTCACATGTGTCTATAAGAGATACCTCCATGTACTGTGTGTGTGTGACACGTGTGAGCTACATGTAATGTGATGGCTCGTGTGTCTGAAACAGGAGACATCCTCTGCTTAGTTCTGTTTTGCTGTAAAATATTAACAAGGAGGAAAGAGAAGAGTGGAGAGAGTACAGCAGCACCGACCTACGGGCTCCACATGCAGGGCGCAGCCCTGCTAGGACTAGTGTATTAATGGCAGAGCCATGTTTAGGGGCGCAGCCCCTGCTAGGACTAGTGTATTAATGGCAGAGCCATGTTTAGGGGCGCAGCCCTGCTAGGACTAGTGTATTAATGGCAGAGCCATGTTTAGGGGCGCAGCCCCTGCTAGGACTAGTGTATTAATGGCAGAGCCATGTTTAGGGGCTCAGCCCTGCTAGGACTAGTGTATTAATGGCAGAGCCATGTTTAGGGGCTCAGCCCTGCTAGGACTAGTATATTAATGGCAGTGCCATGTTTAGGGGCGCAGCCCTGCTAGGACTAGTGTATTAATGGCAGAGCCATGTTTAGGGGCGCAGCCCTGCTAGGACTAGTGTATTAATGGCAGAGCCATGTTTAGGGGCGCAGCCCTGCTAGGACTAGTGTATTAATGGCAGAGCCATGTTTAGGGGCTCAGCCCTGCTAGGACTAGTGTATTAATGGCAGAGTCATGTTTAGGGGCTCAGCCCTGCTAAGACTAGTGTACTAATGGCAGTGCCATGTTTAGGGGCTCAGCCCTGCTAGGACTAGTGTATTAATGGCAGAGCCATGTTTAGGGGCGCAGCCCCTGCTAGGACTAGTGTATTAATGGCAGAGCCATGTATAGGAGCTCAGCCCTGCTAGGACTAGTGTATTAATGGCAGAGCCATGTTTAGGGGCTCAGCCCTGTTAGGACTAGTGTATTAATGGCAGAGCCATGTTTAGGGGCTCAGCCCTGCTAGGACTAGTGTATTAATGGCAGAGCCATGTTTAGGGGCACAGCCCTGCTAGGACTAGTGTATTAATGGCAGAGCCATGTTTAGGAGCTCAGTCCCTGCTAGGACTAGTGTATTAATGATAGAGCCATGTTTAGGGGCTCAGCCCCGCTAGGACTAGTGTATTAATGGCAGAGCCATGTTTAGGGGCGCAGCCCCTGCTAGGACTAGTGTATTAATGGCAGAGCCATGTTTAGGGGCGCAGCCCTGCTAGGACTAGTGTATTAATGGCAGAGCCATGTTTAGGGGCGCAGCCCCTGCTAGGACTAGTGTATTAATGGCAGAGCCATGTTTAGGGGCTCAGCCCTGCTAGGACTAGTGTATTAATGGCAGAGCCATGTTTAGGGGCTCAGCCCTGCTAGGACTAGTATATTAATGGCAGTGCCATGTTTAGGGGCGCAGCCCTGCTAGGACTAGTGTATTAATGGCAGAGCCATGTTTAGGGGCGCAGCCCTGCTAGGACTAGTGTATTAATGGCAGAGCCATGTTTAGGGGCGCAGCCCTGCTAGGACTAGTGTATTAATGGCAGAGCCATGTTTAGGGGCTCAGCCCTGCTAGGACTAGTGTATTAATGGCAGAGTCATGTTTAGGGGCTCAGCCCTGCTAAGACTAGTGTATTAATGGCAGAGCCATGTTTAGGGGCTCAGTCCCTGCTAGGACTAGTGTATTAATGGCAGAGCCATGTTTAGGGGCTCCGTCCCTGCTAGGACTAGTGTATTAATGGCAGAGCCATGTTTAGGGGCGCAGCCCCTGCTAGGACTAGTGTATTAATGGCAGAGCCATGTTTAGGGGCGCAGCCCTGCTAGGACTAGTGTATTAATGGCAGAGCCATGTTTAGGGGCTCAGCCCTGCTAGGACTAGTGTATTAATGGCAGAGCCATGTTTAGGGGCGCAGCCCCTGCTAGGACTAGTGTATTAATGGCAGAGCCATGTTTAGGGGCGCAGCCCTGCTAGGACTAGTGTATTAATGGCAGAGCCATGTTTAGGGGCTCAGCCCTGCTAGGACTAGTGTATTAATGGCAGAGCCATGTTTAGGGGCTCAGCCCTGCTAGGACTAGTGTATTAATGGCAGAGCCATGTTTAGGGGCTCAGCCCTGCTAGGACTAGTGTATTAATGGCAGAGCCATGTTTAGGGGCTCAGCCCTGCTAGGACTAGTGTATTAATGGCAGAGCCATGTTTAGGGGCTCAGTCCCTGCTAGGACTAGTGTATTAATGGCAGAGCCATGTTTAGGAGCTCAGATCTGCTAGGACTAGTGTATTAATGGCAGAGCCATGTTTAGGGGCTCAGCCCTGCTAGGACTAGTGTATTAATGGCAGAGCCATGTTTAGGGGCTCAGCCCTACTAGGACTAGTGTATTAATGAGAGAGCCATGTTTAGGGGCTCAGCCCTGCTAGGACTAGTGTATTAATGGCAGAGCCATGTTTAGGGGCTCAGCCCTGCTAGGACTAGTGTATTAATGGCAGAGCCATGTTTAGGGGCTCAGCCCTGCTAGGACTAGTGTATTAATGGCAGAGCCATGTTTAGGGGCTCAGTCCCTGCTAGGACTAGTGTATTAATGGCAGAGCCATGTTTAGGAGCTCAGATCTGCTAGGACTAGTGTATTAATGGCAGAGCCATGTTTAGGGGCTCAGCCCTGCTAGGACTAGTGTATTAATGGCAGAGCCATGTTTAGGGGCTCAGCCCTACTAGGACTAGTGTATTAATGAGAGAGCCATGTTTAGGGGCTCAGCCCTGCTAGGACTAGTGTATTAATGGAAGAGCCATGTTTAGGGGCTCAGTCCCTGCTAGGATTAATGTTCTAATGGCAGAGTCATGTTTAGGGGCTCAGCCCTGCTAGGACTAGTGTATTAATGGCAGAGCCATGTTTAGGGGCTCAGCCCTGCTAGGACTAGTGTATTAATGGCAGAGCCATGTTTAGGGGCTCAGCCCTGCTAGGACTAGTGTATTAATGGCAGAGCCATGTTTAGGGGCTCAGTCCTGCTAGGACTAGTGTATTAATGGCAGAGCCATGTTTAGGGGCTCAGTCCCTGCTAGGACTAGTGTATTAATGGCAGAGCCATGTTTAGGAGCTCAGATCTGCTAGGACTAGTGTATTAATGGCAGAGCCATGTTTAGGGGCTCAGCCCTGCTAGGACTAGTGTATTAAAGGCAGAGCCATGTTTAGGGGCTCAGTCCCTGCTAGGACTAGTGTATTAATGGCAGAGCCATGTTTAGGGGCTCAGCCCTACTAGGACTAGTGTATTAATGAGAGAGCCATGTTTAGGGGCTCAGCCCTGTTAGGACTAGTGTATTAATGGCAGAGCCATGTTTAGGGGCTCAGCCCTGCTAGGACTAGTGTATTAATGGCAGAGCCATGTTTAGGGGCTCAGCCCTGCTAGGACTAGTGTATTAATGGCAGAGCCATGTTTAGGGGCTCAGCCCTGCTAGGACTAGTGTATTAATGGCAGAGCCATGTTTAGGGGCTCAGTCCCTGCTAGGACTAGTGTATTAATGGCAGAGCCATGTTTAGGAGCTCAGATCTGCTAGGACTAGTGTATTAATGGCAGAGCCATGTTTAGGGGCTCAGCCCTGCTAGGACTAGTGTATTAATGGCAGAGCCATGTTTAGGGGCTCAGCCCTACTAGGACTAGTGTATTAATGAGAGAGCCATGTTTAGGGGCTCAGCCCTGCTAGGACTAGTGTATTAATGGCAGAGGCATGTTTAGGGGCTCAGTCCCTGCTAGGATTAATGTTCTAATGGCAGAGTCATGTTTAGGGGCTCAGTCCCTGCTAGGATTAATGTTCTAATGGCAGAGTCATGTTTAGGGGCTCAGCCCTGCTAGGACTAGTGTATTAATGGCAGAGCCATGTTTAGGGGCTCAGCCCTGCTAGGACTAGTGTATTAATGGCAGAGCCATGTTTAGGGGCTCAGCCCTGCTAGGACTAGTGTATTAATGGCAGAGCCATGTTTAGGGGCTCAGTCCTGCTAGGACTAGTGTATTAATGGCAGAGCCATGTTTAGGGGCTCAGCCCTGCTAGGACTAGTGTATTAATGGCAGAGCCATGTTTAGGGGCTCAGCCCTGCTAGGACTAGTGTATTAATGGCAGAGCCATGTTTAGGGGCTCAGTCCTGCTAGGACTAGTGTATTAATGGCAGAGCCATGTTTAGGGGCTCAGTCCCTGCTAGGACTAGTGTATTAATGGCAGAGCCATGTTTAGGAGCTCAGATCTGCTAGGAATAGTGTATTAATGGCAGAGGCATGTTTAGGAGCTTAGTCCCTGCTAGGACTAGTGTATTAATGGCAGAGGCATGTTTAGGGGCTCAGTCCCTGCTAGGATTAATGTTCTAATGGCAGAGTCATGTTTAGGGGCTCAGTCCCTGCTAGAACTAGTGTATTAATGGCAGAGCCATGTTTAGGAGCTCAGCCCTGCTAGGACTAGTGTATTAAAGGCAGAGCCATGTTTAGGGGCTCAGTCCCTGCTAGGACTAGTGTATTAATGGCAGAGCCATGTTTAGGGGCTCAGCCCTGCTAGGACTAGTGTATTAATGGCAGAGCCATGTTTATGGGGCTCAACCCTGCTAGGACTAGTGTATTAATGGAAGAGCCATGTTTAGGGGCTCAGCCCTGCTAGGACTAGTGTATTAATGGCAGAGCCATGTTTAGGGGCTCAGCCCAGCTAGGACTAGTGTATTAATGGCAGAGCCATGTTTAGGGGCTCAGCCCTGCTAGGACTAGTGTATTAATGGCAGAGCCATGTTTAGGGGCTCAGTCCCTGCTAGGACTAGTGTTCTAATGGCAGAGCCATGTTTAGGGGCTCAGTCCCTGCTAGGACTAGTGTATTAATGGCAGAGCCATGTTTAGGGGCTCAGTCCCTGCTAGGACTAGTGTTCTAATGGCAGAGCCATGTTTAGGGGCTCAGTCCCTGCTAGGACTAGTGTATTAATGGCAGAGTCACGTTTAAAGGCTCAGTCCTTGCTAGGACTAGTATACTAAAACAGAGCCATGTTTAAGGCTCCAACCCAGTCACTCGGACCCATCTAATTGCCCATGTGTCACACACTCACTGTGTACGCTGCGATCAGGAATGCAGCGTTTGCTCTCTTCCTCTGGTCATAGCTGGAGTAATGAATGATCTTCTTTCTGGACAAACTGAATGACTGAAAAATACAAAAGAGCAAATCTTAGAATATCCTGGCAATTCCAACGGCTTCGGGGGGTTAAAAATCCCTTTACACTGTTTTCAAAGTATCTATATATAATTACATAGTAATTGATGTTAAAAAAATACTTTTAGTCCATCAAGTTCAACCTTTTAAGATCTCCTCTGATCTGCAATATGCGGATTAATTGTTAATTGATCCAGAGGAACAAACAGAAAAAAAAAACAAGTGTTAGTTGACACTTGTCTCAAAAGGGAAAAAAAAACATAATGCCTTCCTGACCCCAGATACTGGCGATGGGATTCCTCCCTGGATCAAAACTCCCTCTCTAAATATCCAGGATAAGCCTGATTGCCCTTTTTATTTAGAAATATATCAAATCCCTTTTTAAAGTTATCTATCAAATTTGCTGTCACCACCTCCTTTGGTAGAGAATTCCACAGATTAAAAACTCTTACTGTGAATAATCATAGTATATGTTCTAGCTCTTGTGTTGGGGGCTGCACAGACAGTGCATGCTACCTAGCACCTGCCTATACGGGAAGTGGGAGCGGTCAGTCTGAGTAAGGGACCAATGTGCAACTAACCTTAATGAGAGAATATCCAGTTTGGCATGGAACAAACTCTTGTATTTGGGGCCCAGTACCTCTGGTACCACCCAGATGGTGGCCCTTGCATTGCTGGAGACCCAGGCCCTAACACATTTTAAGAAGGTTCTTGTTGATGCCATCAGACATTGTAATAATGAGCACAAACAACACACCCCAGGAGATCTAGTAATGGACAGGCTTTGAATCGATTACACACTGCGCTATAGCCGCACTAGAGAATATGACTATATTATTACTAGATGATATTTTTTAATAACTACCAAAAAAGGGGAATGTTTGCAATTGAAACTTTACTATCCTACCATAATTAGGACCTCTGCTGTGTCCCTTTTAGTTCCAGTGTTCCAAAAGAACTCAGCTGAGGTTTTATCTGAATCCAAAGACCAGAGACACCCAAAATAACCCGCAGACACACACACATTAACTTTCAGAGGCACTCAGAATAACTGAAGCCAACCATTGCACAAGAGCTCCCACTCACCTTAAGCTTCTTATTAAGTTTGCAGCAGTATCTGTAGATCACAGCGAGATTCAGGGGCCCAAAATCTGCATAGAAACTGAGAAATAACAGCGTTAGGAACCGAGGGATCAGCCAGATTGAAGAGTACATGGATCGAAAGAACAGAGGGTGGTGCATCTAGAGATGGAAGAGTACATGGATCGAAAGAACAGAGCGTGGTGCATCTAGAGATGGAAGAGTTCATGGATCGAAAGAACAGAGGGTGGTGCATCTAGTGATGGAAGAGTACATGGATCGAAAGAATAGAGGGTGGTGCATTTGAGATCGAAGAGTACATGGATCGAAAGAACAGAGGGTGGTGCATCTAGAGATGGAAGAGTACATGGATCGAAAGAACAGAGGGTGGTGCATTTGAGATCGAAGAGTACATGGATCGAAAGAACAGAGGGTGGTGCATCTAGAGATGGAAGAGTACATGGATCGAAAGAACAGAGCGTGGTGCATCTAGAGATGGAAGAGCTCATGGATCGAAAGAATAGAGGGTGGTGCATCTAGTGATGGAAGAGTACATGGATCGAAAGAATAGAGGGTGGTGCATCTAGTGATGGAAGAGTACATGGATCGAAAGAACAGAGGGTGGTGCATCTAGAGATGGAAGAGTACATGGATCGAAAGAACAGAGGGTGGTGCATCTAGTGATGGAAGAGTACATGGATCGAAAGAACAGAGGGTGGTGCATCTAGTGATGGAAGAGTACATGGATCGAAAGAACAGAGGGTGGTGCATCTAGTGATGGAAGAGTACATGGATCGAAAGAATAGAGGGTGTTGCATCTAGAGATGGAAGAGTACATGGATCAAAAGAACAGAGGGTGGTGCGTCTGGAGCTAGAATAGTACATGGATTTAAAGAACAGAGGTTGGTGCATCTGGATATGGAAGAGTACATGGATCGAAAGAACAGAGCGTGGTGCATCTAGAGATGGAAGAGTTCATGGATCGAAAGAACAGAGGGTGGTGCATCTAGTGATGGAAGAGTACATGGATCGAAAGAATAGAGGGTGGTGCATTTGAGATCGAAGAGTACATGGATCGAAAGAACAGAGGGTGGTGCATCTAGAGATGGAAGAGTACATGGATCGAAAGAACAGAGGGTGGTGCATTTGAGATCGAAGAGTACATGGATCGAAAGAACAGAGGGTGGTGCATCTAGAGATGGAAGAGTACATGGATCGAAAGAACAGAGCGTGGTGCATCTAGAGATGGAAGAGTTCATGGATCGAAAGAACAGAGGGTGGTGCATCTAGTGATGGAAGAGTACATGGATCGAAAGAATAGAGGGTGGTGCATCTAGTGATGGAAGAGTACATGGATCGAAAGAACAGAGGGTGGTGCATCTAGAGATGGAAGAGTACATGGATCGAAAGAACAGAGGGTGGTGCATCTAGTGATGGAAGAGTACATGGATCGAAAGAACAGAGGGTGGTGCATCTAGTGATGGAAGAGTACATGGATCGAAAGAACAGAGGGTGGTGCATCTAGTGATGGAAGAGTACATGGATCGAAAGAATAGAGGGTGGTGCATCTAGTGATGGAAGAGTACATGGATCGAAAGAACAGAGGGTGGTGCATCTAGAGATGGAAGAGTACATGGATCGAAAGAACAGAGGGTGGTGCATCTAGACATGGAAGAGTACATGGATCGAAAGAACAGAGCGTGGTGCATCTAGAGATGGAAGAGTTCATGGATCGAAAGAACAGAGGGTGGTGCATCTAGTGATGGAAGAGTACATGGATCGAAAGAATAGAGGGTGGTGCATTTGAGATCGAAGAGTACATGGATCGAAAGAACAGAGGGTGGTGCATCTAGAGATGGAAGAGTACATGGATCGAAAGAACAGAGGGTGGTGCATTTGAGATCGAAGAGTACATGGATCGAAAGAACAGAGGGTGGTGCATCTAGAGATGGAAGAGTACATGGATCGAAAGAACAGAGGGTGGTGCATCTAGTGATGGAAGAGTACATGGATCGAAAGAATAGAGGGTGGTGCATCTAGTGATGGAAGAGTACATGGATCGAAAGAACAGAGGGTGGTGCATCTAGTGATGGAAGAGTACATGGATCGAAAGAACAGAGGGTGGTGCATCTAGTGATGGAAGAGTACATGGATCGAAAGAACAGAGGGTGGTGCATCTAGTGATGGAAGAGTACATGGATCGAAAGAATAGAGGGTGGTGCATCTAGTGATGGAAGAGTACATGGATCGAAAGAACAGAGGGTGGTGCATCTAGAGATGGAAGAGTACATGGATCGAAAGAATAGAGGGTGTTGCATCTAGAGATGGAAGAGTACATGGATCAAAAGAACAGAGGGTGGTGCGTCTGGAGCTAGAATAGTACATGGATTTAAAGAACAGAGGTTGGTGCATCTGGATATGGAAGAGAACATAGATCCAAAAAACAGAGCGGGCTGTATCTGGTGATGGAATAGTACATGGATCCAAGGAACAAACGGTGGTGTATCTGGAGATGGAAGATCCAAATACTTAACTGGTGCAAGTGAGATCACAGAGTTAAAGATTTATAAGAAATATGAAGCATTTAACTCTTATAACACAAAAACAATAAGAAAATTAATTCAACATTCAGTTACACAAAACGGCTGGCAATAAAAAGTTTAGTGGACTAATGAGCCTGAATAACTAGTGAATCCTGACTGATGCTCATCCATTCTAGTTCATGGGGAGTGAGAACTTAACAGGATTCTACTAGTTATTTATTTATGTATTGATTAATTAATTATATTGTTGCTTTACATTATAATAAAGTCCATATATATTTATTTTCTTTCACCTTTAACATTTCTATTTGAACCAAAAAGTAACAATAAATGAAAGTGAACATTGTGTCCTCTAACACCCCAGAGCCGGCCTTCCTTAGGACATCCAGTCTGTGTTCATCCATCGAGGAGGCAGGTGTCAGATAGGAGTGTGCCAAGCTCCTGATGGGTCACGCCATGTCCTAATGTCTCTTCTGTGCTCCTCTACAGCACTCACCCTCCCTCCTCTTACCCTCCATGTATCATTTCGTCTGTGTATCACAACAGTGACAGGAAATTCTAGGATTTATTGTCACAGCAGAAGTAAACATGGAAATAAATACACTCTGATGTGAGTGGAAGTGCTCAATAATCAAAAGAGGACTATTTAAGCATAAATTATCCATAGACAGCATAAATTATCCATATACAGCCCTCCCCTCTCTTTAACTCTCCTTATTTAGGGTCATTAATAATTCCCACAATGGAGCATTGTAAATAAGAGCATGTTTTTAAATCATAATGATAACAGAAATCACCCAAATGGCCCTGATCAAAAGTTTTCATACCCTTGAATGTCTGGCCTTGTTACAGACACACAAGGTGACACACACAGGTTAAAATGGTAATTAGAGGTTAATTTCCCACACCTGTAGCTTTTTAAATTGCAATTAGTGTCTGTGTATAAATAGTCAAGGAGTTAGCTCTCACGTGGATGCACTGAGCAGGCTAGATACCGAGCCATGGGGAACAGAAAATAACTGTCAATAGGCCTGCGTAGCAAGGTAATGAAACTTCATAAGATGGAAAAGGATATAAAAAGATATCAAAACCTTGAAAATGCCAGCCAGTACTGTTTAATCACATATTAAGAAGTGGAACATTTGTGGATCTCTTGATACCAAGCCATGGTCAGGTAGACCAAGAAAGATTTCAGCTACAAAAGCCAGAAGAATCATTCGGAATACAAAGAAAAACCCACAGGTAACCTCAGGAGAAATACAGGCTGCTCTGGAAAAAGACGCGTGGTTGTTTCTAGGAGCACAATACGACGATACTTGAACAAAAATGAGCTGCATGGTCGAGTTGCCAGAAAGAAGCCTTTACTGTGCCAAAGTAACAAAAAGCCTGGTTACAATATGCCAGATAACACCTAGACATGCCTCACAGCTTCTGGCACACTGTAATTTGGAGTGACAAGACCAAAATAGAGCTTTATTGTCATGTCCATAATTGCTGTTTGGAGAGTGAAAAGAATACCATCCCCGCTGTGAAGCATGGTGGTGGCTCACTGATGTTTTCGTGGTGTGTGAGCTCTATAGGCACTGGAAATCTTATGAAAATTGATGGCAAGATGAATGCAGCACGTTACCAGAAAATACTGGCAGACAATTTGCATTCTTCTGCACGAAGGCTGCTCATGGGACGCTCTTCCTCTTTCCAGCATGACAATGACCCTAAGCACAAGGCCAAGTTGACTCTCCAGTGGTTACAGCAGAAAAATATGAAGGTTCTGGAGTGGCCATCACAGTCTCATGGCCTTAATATCATCAGGCCACTCTGGGGAGATCTCAAACGTGCGGTTCATGCAAGACGACCAAAGACTTTGCCTGACCTGGAGGCATTTTGCCAAGACGAATGGGCAACTATACCACCTGCAAGAATTAGGGGCCTCATAGACAACTATTACAAAAGACTGCACGCTGTCATTGATGATAAAGGGGCAATACACAGTATTAAGAACTAAGGGTATGCAAACTTTTGAACAGGGTCATTTCATTTCTTTGTTGCCATGTTTTGTTTTATGATTATGCCATTCTGTTATAACCTACAGTTAAATATGAATCCCATAAGAAATAAAAGAAATGAGTTTTACCGGCTCACTCATGTTTTTTTTTAAATGGTACATATATTAACAATTCGCCATAAGTATGCAAACATTTGAGCACAACTGTATATAGTTTAAGCTCAGTTATCGATCATTTTCTCTCAAAAAGTTTCATAACAACCAGCTGGAATTATATATACTTATATACTTTGTATACTTGTAATTTCTGAAATAAGTGGGATCTTTGCGGTGTCCGCTGACCAGTCTGGATCTTTCAATAAATACAATATGACCAGTCGCTACTACACAGAGGAGCCTAGACACAACACTGCACTTACTTTTCATAAACAAACTCCTCGTCTGTACAGAAGTAATGAGTATTCACTGTGCTCTTTGGTTTGGTTCTCAACGTAGCGAAATATAAACGGTCTGGAAAAAAAAAACATAATTATCGCACTGGACACTGGTCTGGGTGGACAGGAGATTATTACACGAGAACGCTGTTAGTATGGATACAAGATTATTACATGAGAATACTGGTCTGAATGGACATAACATTATTACATTGGGATACTGGGCTGCATAACCATGAGTTTATTCCAAGAGGTCACTATTCTGGACGGAAAGAAGATTAATGCATGATGACACTGGTTTGGATGGACATGAGAATGTTCTATGAGGACACTGGTCTGGATGGACATGAGATTATTCCATGAGGACACTGGTCTGGATGGACATGAAATCATTACACAAGGACACTGGTCTGGAGGGACATGAGATTATTCCATGAGGACATTGGTGTGGGTGTACATAACATTATTACATGCAAACACTGGTCTGGATGGACATGAGATTACTACATGAAGGCACTGGTTTGGATGGACACAAGATTATTACATGTGGACATTGGTCTGGATGGACACAAAATTATTGCATGCAGATACTAATCTGGGTGGGCATGAGATTATTACATAAGGATACTGGTCAGATGGACACAAGATTATTACAGGAGGAGAAAGCTGTAAGACTGGTCTGGATGGACATGAGTTTTGAGGTTAGACAGAAGAAATACAACAAATATCATATTGTAGGATGGAATATCCCCAAAATGTGAGCAAATGAACAATAAAAAAGACAGTAAAAAATATATACAAACTTTGTTATGTGACATGGCTTAAATTTTTTGTATCATTATTCTAATTTCAGACTGAAAATGTGTCTATTGCAGTATCCCTTTAACACCACACTCGGTGTATTGATGTCTCGTATTGTCAGTCAGAAGGGTCAGAAAACAGATTAGTAGGAGGATGAGCATCTGATACACACTTAGGACAAGACTGTGACTCCAGGTAGATAGATGAGAGATAAACTTGTCTTCAGCTTCAATCAGATATGGAGCAAGACTAGAGAGTGGAGTGTGGCAGCACTATGTTCATCTCTTCAAAATGTACTAAATCTCAAAGGCTGGTCCACAGATCAAACAAGTTAAGAAGTAGAATGTGATACAGCAGGTAAGTGGCTCTTGTGACTCTCAACCTTTTTGATCTGGAGACTGCATTTGAGATCGAGAACATTTTGAACGAAGAGATACTACTATGTACTACTACATGGGGATACTGCATGTCTAACTGCAGATATGTCCATCAATAATTCCCCAATAGCTTGTCAGTGCTCTCTCATCTGTGCTCTCTCTCTTTTTAATTTGCCTTGTCTCTTTTAGCTGTCTATTTACAGCCTCTTATTTATTAAACAGAGTTTATCTTCCCTTTCCCTAGTTACCTGAGCATGTCAACTGTAAGGTCATGCTTCACTATTTCTCCCTCCCCCTATTTAATCTCATACAGTGTATTTCTCGTCCTCTAAATACCAGAGACCACACAAACAAAAGTGACCAATAACTTCTCCACATACTAAGGAGCCACTTGTAGTCACTCCAGGATGTCCCTGCTGGTGCCTGTGTCACTATATTGTGCTGCACTCTCAGCTGGTCTTACGGTCTTCTCCAGATAGTGTCCCAGTGATCCCACACTGCCATCCTCAGGGAGGGCCCCAGTACGCCCCACACATCCATCCTCAGGGAGGGCCCCAGTACGCCCCACACAGCCATCCTCACGGAGGGCCCCAGTATGCCCCACACAGCCATCCTCAGGGAGGGCCCCAGTACGCCCCACACAGCCATCCTCAGGGAGGGCCCCAGTACGCCCCACACTGCCATCCTCAGGGAGGGCCCCAGTACGCCCCACACAGCCATCCTCAGGGAGGGCCCCAGTACGCCCCACACAGCCATCCTCAGGGAGGGCCCCAGTACGCCCCACACAGCCAACCTCAGGGAGGACCCCGGTACGCCTCACACAGCCATCCTCATGGAGGACCCCAGTACGCCCCACACAGCCATCCTCAGGGAGGGCCCCAGTACACCCCCACACAGCCAACCTCAGGGAGGACTCCAGTTCGCCCCACACAGCCATCCTCAGGGAGGACCCCAGTACGCCCCACACAGCCATCCTCAGGGAGGGCCCCAGTACACCCCACACAGCCATCCTCAGGGAGGGCCCCAGTACGCCCCACACAGCCATCCTCAGGGAGAGCTACAGTACGACCCAAACAGCCATCCTCAGGGAGGGCTCCAGTACGCCCCATAAAGCGATCCTCAGGGAGGGACGCAGTACACCCCACACAGACATCCTCAGGGAGGGCCCTAGTACGCCCCACTCAGCCATCCTCACGGAGGGCCCCAGTACGCCGCACAGCCATCCTCACGGAGGGCCCCAGTACGCCCCACACAACCATCCTCAGGGAGGGCCCATGTGACCTTCTGCCACTTGCACTCTTCAGCAGAACAAATACTGTTACTGATGCACACTCACCCGCGTTTACTTGGGATCTACCCTACAGCTGGCACACACATACCTTCATGGGATCTACCTTTATTCTATCATTATAGGGACGCACCTAGTAACAGGCCAAAAAACCAAGCGTCCTCTGATGCTCACTGAATCCCAGCTGCATGTTTGCATCATTTGTATCCTGCCCAGATTAGATTGTAAGCTCTTCAGAACAGACCCCTCATTAACATGTGTACATCTAGTACTCATTATTACTATAATGTACCTACAGTACAGCAATAAAGAACACCCAGCGTTTTATAAATGACAATAATTCGCTGTGCCAGAATGCCCAGGGGCCACACATGGCTCCCACGTTACTGCGCCTGAGTGTGTAATTAATACTACAAATTGCTGCTCCTCCCTGGAGTGCTGGGTGTAATCAGATTACTCAAGAGGATCAGTCCAGGTCCTGTTTGCTCAAGTGCTTACAAACAGTCTGATCACCAACGAGATCACATAGGGCTGAGTGACTGTGGAGTGTTTGGTAACCATGGGGATGTGACCAAGCTAACTCCACAAACAGTGACCACAAGCCACAGAGCTTGCAATCTAATCTGTCTGCCACACATCAAAGGCAGAGAGGGATGTATTGGGAGTATGAGGTCAAAGGGCAAGCTGTGATTATACACTGTATACATGTGTGTATATATATTAATAAGAGAGCGAGAGAGTCCATGTGATAGATTGTTACAGATATTTAATATATAAAACTATCACATATTATAATTGTCTAACTACGATTTGTCGTCACGCTGCGTTGTGTAGTGCGTACGACTTGGTGATGAGCGCCGCAGGCGCTCATCGCCCGGCGAGCCTTGCGCAGCGAGGCGTGCCGTTAAATCGTAGCACTTTGGCAATGAGCACCACAGGCGCTCATTACAGGCGAACCTCGCATAATAAAAAAAATTAGCACTTAGAAAAAAATTAGGGGTAAAAAAAAATTACGAGAAATGGGGCTGAACCAAAACAATAAAAAAACACTAAATACACACTAAAAAATAAAATAAAATAAAGGTCACATACAGCATGGGGAACCAGGCAGGACATCTGGAAGTGAGTTGGAACTCCAATTTACATCGATTTAGCCAAGTTACAAAGATCGAAAATCGGCTAAGCGAGAAAAAAATGGCCGCCCAAAAAAATGAAAACGAGGCTATACTACTACGAACTGCGTAAAACACAGCCACAGACGTATGTGTTTGAAAAACAACGAGATAAAGGATGCGGATTAACCGCGTAATGAGTAAGAAGACAGTAGCGAGTAAATTTTACGAAACGCAATTACAGATTTACGCATTAACACAGATTTAACGCCTTTGTCTCGCGCAACATCGGATTTACCGCCTAAAACAACGCATTTGATGAAATATAAGTTGAAAGTTACAAAAATAAAAATTTAAAAAAAAAATGTTTTAAATTTATTTTAAGAAAAAAAAAAGGGACACATGTAGCGTCATGTTGTGTGGCAAACAAATTTCACAACATTTAACCGTCATTTGACCGTTTGACCATATTTACTGTTAAACCGTAGTACTTTAGCGGGCTTAGCGATGAGCGCCGCAGGCGATCATCGCCCGGCGAGCCGGTAAACCGTAGTACTTTGGCAATGAGCGCCGCAGAAAAAATGGCGGACATACTATAACCATGGAAAACACATAACGATAATCCGCTAAGACGCATACCACACATTATCCGCCATTTTAGGATAATGCGGAAGTACACAGCTACATTAACGGTTTTGGCTCGCGCACGCACACTATTACACTGCACACGTTCATCACGCTTACACAGCACCTCCACACCACTAATGCTGCAGCAACATCAACTCAGATTGCCAGCTCTTCAACACAATGCATAAAAATATGTATATTCATTTATTAATTTGAGTTCTATATTTCAGTAGTACACAGAAAACAACATTAGCTACCTTACAATTCCATATGTGTATTAATAACTAAACAACTTTTAAAACATACACATCTGATTGCCGTCATTTTTTGACGGGCAATACGCTAGTAAAAGGTATAAATGTTGTATGGAAAGTGTATAATCAATATAGAATATTACATTGGTCTACAGTTTAAAGATATAGAAGGTACACACAAATGATATTATATGTACATTGTTATAGAACACATACACTGTAT